>JARFIW010000861.1:5040315-6483130 GCA_036346225.1 Platerodrilus igneus
GGATGAAGGCGGAAGAGCTGGTGCGGTTGATCGCGTGCCAGAATCCCCGCTTCGGCGATTTGAAGATTGAAGACCACCTGAGGGAGAAATTTAGGTTTGGCGGAAAGGGCCCTAGGGATCCCTTCGTCAACGTAGTCTTCGAAGTGACCCCCACACTTCGGAGACGTATATTAGCTGACGCTATAAACCTCAGGTGGCGAAGAGTCTGGGCCCGGGACCACTTCTCGATGACCCAGTGCTACAGGTGCTACGAGTACGGCCATAGATCGATGGAGTGCAGGAGAAGGTACAGTGGTGCGGTAACTGTGCCAAAGTCGGTCACGAGTTCAAGAATTGCCGGAGGGCAGTCCCCTGCTGTGTGGTTTGCGCTAGGGCAAACGACAGAACTGGCGGTGGCGCGAAGGTCGATACGCGCCACGACGCCAAGTCGAGTAGATGCCCCACGATGCTGAGATTGAAGAACGCAATCACACGCAACATCGATTATGGACCGTGAAGAAAAAGAACGATTTAAAGAAGCAAGAAGATTAAATTCGCGCAATTAAATCTCGGAAAGGAAAAGGGCTACAAATAACTTCGTAAAGTTATTTAGCGAAAATAATATCGACATCGGGCTTGTACAGGAACCGCACCTGTACAGCCACAAAATAACAGGTTTTGGGAAGGGGTCACCGTTTTAAACGCAAACAGCAAACGACCGCGTAGCGGTATAATAATAAATAATGGGACGTGCGCCGGAATAATACTAAATAATTTATCCAACGAATTTTTAACAACGGTCGAAATTAAATCAGGGCTAAATACATTTTACGTGATCAGCGCGTATCTTCCGCCGGTTGATTCCGGCGGAAAATCCTCAAACCGAGGACTTAGTAAACCAAGTTGCAAACATTTTGCGCAATATCGGTAGGAATAAAATTTAATCATCGGGGAGATTTTAATGCTAAATCGCCACTATGGGGTAGCCCTATCGAAGACGATAGAGGCTCGCAGGTTGCTGATCTTTTACGGGATGGGACCTTAGTGTGATAAACACTAATGATTCACCTACGTTTGAGACGCATAGAGGCAGCAGTTTTATAGATATTACTGCAGTCTCGCACGAAATGTTAGAAACGATTTGTAATTGGAAACTAAGGTCGGACGAGGAAACGCTCTCTGACCATAAATTAATAACATGGGACGTTGAAACCAAAACAAGCGCAAACGAACAGCTAACTATATTTCCGCGGTTCTGTAATAAAAAGCAAATTGGGAGCGGTTTAAAGAAAATTTGGCGAAAGTATCCCTGCGCTCGAAAATGAGCTATTTAACTGCCGAGAGGCAGACGAAGTAGAAACACTCGCGAAAAAATTGAACGACGCGGTGGTAGACGCGTCGTCGTATTCCATGCCGCAAAAGAAAACATTTAAAGACAGCGTACCCTGGTGGACCCGGGAACTAACCACCAAGCGGGCAGAAACGCGTAACCTAAGGCGCCGCTATCAACGCGCCTCGGGAGAAATAAGAGAACAACGGAGAATAGAATATAATCAAAGTTACCGCGAATATAAAATATTAATAGAAGAAACGCGAACGAATAAATTTAAAGAATTCTGCACGCAAAACTCAGAGAAAGAACCCTGGGGAACCGCATACCGCGTAATTAGAGGAAAACAACAAAAAATCGCGCTCAGTAATATAAAGAAAACAAATGGCGAATACACGGAAGGTTTTAAAACCACAGCGGAATATTTACTAGAGAAATTTTTCCCATCGGATAATCCCGAGGGGGATGAAGGGTCGCACGATTTAATACGTCTGGAAGCTGCAAAGGCGCAAGGAACAGGTGCCGATAAGGCAATCCTAGTTCACGAGGTCGTCAGGGCTCTTAGGAGGATGAACCCTAAGAAGGCACCGGGGCATGATGGAATCACTTCAGACGCAGCTCTGCAGGCGTGCCTGTTAGCCCCGTGTGTCTTTGTTGGGTTGTTTAATCTTTGTTTAGAAAGGGGCGTTTTCCGCGTTGCTGAAAAATCCAGAATGTAAAATTTATACCCAAACCTAAAAAGGCGGATGCGTCAGATCCGGGCAGCTATCGTCCAATTAGCTTGCTACCGGTGCTGGGGAAAGTTTTAGATCGCTTTATGACTACGCGTGTTGAACACCTAGTGCGAGACAGCGGCGGTTTTAATAACCGACAGTTTGGTTTCGTGGAGGGCACGTCGACTATCGACGCGTTAGAGTTCGTTGTCGGGGAAATTAAGCAGGCAAGAGATGCCAAAGAGTACTGTGTCGTTGTTGCTTTGGACATTTCAGGAGCATTTGATGCTGCCTGGTGGCCATTAATCGTTTGCGAGTTAGATCGTAGGGGTTGTCCGCGAAACTTGATGTCTTTGGTCAAGAGCTATTTCTCGGGCGATTAGCACAGGTTGAAATTCCGGGTGAAGTTCTGTCGCGTGAGGTGGAAAGGGGATGCCCGCAAGGGTCATGTTCTGGTCCCACATTTTGGAAGTTGTTGTATGAGAGCATCTTTAGGGTCAAGTTGCCCGCAGGATGCTCAATCGTTGGGTTTGCAGATGACACACTTTTAATTGTAAGATCGAGATTGTTAATGGATATGCGCACAAAACCGAACGAGGCGCTTAATAAATTACACGAATGGTCGCAGGCGGTAAAATTAAAATTTAACACGGCGAAGTCAGAGGCACTTTATTTCGGCACGAAACCAGGACAGAGACCTCCTAGGTTAGAGCTAGGAGGGGAGAAAATCCCGTTTAAAGATTGTATTACCTACCTCGGCGTCAAGATCGACAATAAATTAAATTGGAAAGCGCACGTACAATACGTAAAAAGTAAGGGCGGCGAAATATCAAATAAAATGATGGCGGCGGCTAAAATAAAGTGGGGTTTCAGGGGCGAATCGCTGAGGACGATTTATGCCGGAGCAATTGAGCCGGCAATACTGTACGCAGCTTCTGTATGGGCAGAAGGTTGTAAAGTCCGGGAGATGCGTCAATTGACGAGCGTACAACGCATAACCGCGGTAAAAGCGGCGAGGGCGTACAGGACCACCTCCACGGAGGCTGTCCTGGTGATCAGTAGGACTCCCTATCGAATATGTCGTTAGGGAGATTAGAGATAGACGATTAATAAATATAGGAAAAGGGCGCGAAATTATCGAAGATCTTAATCTTGGTAATAGGGAAATTGCAAGAAAGATTGTTGTATCTGAGTTAGGGCACCCGGCTGATATTAGAGGGATCGAGTTTGTCGAAGGTGATGAGGACGCGATGGGTATCAGAATTTATACGGACGGTTCACGTATGGACGATGGGCAAGCAGGCGCGGCGTTTGTCGTGTATAAACAGGAAAGGGAGGTGTTTCGGTTTCAAACCAAACTCGCGAACTGGTGCACTATCTTCCAGTGCGAATTGGTAGCCATACGAGAGGCTATCGATTACGTAATAAACCATACGGGCAGAGACGAGTATTATATAATCAGTGATAGTAAATCGGCGCTAACGGCTTTAACAAACATGAACACCTCGACAGATCTCCAAGCGGACGTCTGGAGGATAGCGCGTACGGCGCTAGAGTTTCGACGTTTAAAGTTCTGTTGGGTCAGGTCGCACAATGGTAACGTAGGAAACGATAGGGCTGACGAATTAGCTAAAGAGGCCGCGGCGGGCGACTTTCGAATATCACATTCGTCGATACCGAGGTCTTTAATCAAAAGAAAGCTGCGCGAAAAATCAATTCGACAATGGGAAGAGAGGTGGAACAACGCTGCCACGGGCAGGTTGACCCACAAATTCATACCGAGCATAGAAGCCAGAGGTAAGATCGAGGTTAAGCTCGATCACAAAATGGTGCAGTTGATAACAGGGCACGGCGCCCTGAAGGCGTATTTACAAAGGTTCGGTCTAACCAACAGCGACCGCTGCGAATGCGGTGAAGGCGCGGAAAGCGCAGAGCACGTGCTCTTCGACTGCCCGCTTGAGGCGGGAAATCGAGGGTTGGCTGATAGCAAACTAGCTATCCTAGGTCTGGCATGGCCAAAGAGCCTAGAGGAAGTCGGGGAAGTGGTAAACCAGAAGGCGTTCTGGACAGCCTTAAAAGAATTCGCGGGAAGGGTCGCGAGATTAGACAATCAATGACGACCGCGTGTAAAAATTCGGTGGGGTTGGTGGGAGGATTGAAAAATTTTAGATTGACTTGGCGTGAGTAAGGATACGAGCATAACCAAAACCTGATATTAAATATAAAAAAAAAAAGATAATTATACCAAAATGTCCAATATGCACGAGAAACGAGAAACACTGCCTATCTTCATAATTATGTGCGGAAAATCGGGAATAAATAATACCAAATAAACAATAACAAATAAATCATAAACCCTCATTAAATTAAATCAATAAAGTAAACAAGGATAATAAAACAGAGCGCAACTGCGCATCCCCCCAGGACTTGAAAGTGAAGTGATAGTGATAGTGATTGTGATCCCCCCAAGAACATTTAGTGCATACCCACCAGGACTTTAGCAGTGCACCCCGTCCCACCTTTAGAAGTAAGTTACAGACGACCAGATCTTCGGATGCTGGAGAATTTTATTATCGAGGTAAGACTTAAATTGTGGCGGCTGTACTCGCACAAGCATTGATTTACATTAATTAGTAGTTTTTGAAATAATTTAAGAAGCACGTTTGTTGTGTAAAGGCGCTAGCCGACATAATGCTTGTGCGAGTGCACCTGATAAATAGGGTGATGCTTTCGCTATTTTGTGCACTGCTATATGCTTAACGCTTATTAAACATTTATTTATATATTTACATAATTATATTTATTTATATTTTATATTTACACTTTATATTTATTTATATATAGCATGTATTATGTGGCTTATTTGTTTTGTTTGACGTTCTGTCGCCATTTTGGTTGCAGTATATATTTGGGAAGGACGAGCAGAATTGCGAAGATTGTAATCATAATGTAAATCAGTTAGGGAACGATAGGAAAGCTAGGGATGGATTTAAATTAGTTAGCTAGATTTGGATAGTTTTAAGACGACCCTTCAGGTCGCACTGGTAAGCAGAACCGGCGTCTGCTATCCGGTATTACGGATCCCTCCCCCTCTCATTTTGCTTGTTGATCGGGTACACTCGAAAGTCAGCGCTAGGGATACCATTATTTACAACCCTGTTTTTAGTTTTTGTTTTGTTTTGTTCCAGTTTTGTCAGATTTTTAGGTTTGTTAGATTGTTAGAGTTTGTTAGGTTTGTTAGATTTTTAGGTTTGTTAGATTTTTATTTAGTTTTTATTTAGGGTGAATCAACTATGAAGGAAGAATAAATTAGGAGCACGACTATTTTTCGCGTTTAAACCCAATGTAGTACCTCCGGGTGGAGCATTGGGGACGTGGCCGCAAGTATAGCGGCCCTAATTCAAATTATAATGTCATGATCATACATCTGAAGCATAACATTCAAAAAGCTTCTTTCTTTCTCTGTTTCCTCCTACTGTTCCTATTTCATAAGCGTACAGTGCTGTGCTCTACACATATGCTTCCAAGAACTTTGTCCTTGTTTCTATGTTTGTTGTCTTCGAACATAGCCGCTGCTCTTTCTTGTTAGATACAGTTCGGTTTCTTTTCTATTGTTTTGCAAATATATACCCTATATAACTGTTATTCAGTGGTGTGTGAAGGGGATTAAGCAGCCTGTGGCTACCAAGATCCCCCAACACTTGAACAATTGCCGAACTAATAGTTTTTCCAATATATCCTTTCGCACAATCAACATTAGTACTTCTGTTCTCGTTCTTTTAACTGTTTCCGTGCTAACGTGCATTAAAAATGAATTGACGTTGCACCACTAGAGACCCTAAATTACAAAATTCATTGTCAACTTCTTCAGATTTTAGGTTCAAGAATATACAGTAAACATTTATGTTTATTACGGTCCAGGCATCTAGGAGTCATTAAAGGTCTTGCATTAATTGTCTTACATTCGGTTATTACATTTGACCTTTCATCCTTTTCTGTTTCTCAATATTTTTTATGGACTTTGGATGTTTTTCTGTTTTGGAGAAGAACGCTGTTACGTTCCATCTCGTAGTTTGAATATTTTCTGCATTTAATAAATGTTTGCTTTCATGTTTGGTAAATTGCTCTATCATACGAACTGCCTATGATACGTTAGTATTTGATATTTCTTGTAGTTAAAGACCTAATTAATTGTAATTAGATAAAGCGGCTATGTTATCTTTAAATGTTAGAAATATATTCATCAAAGTTGTTGTTATTCTATAATGGGTTTTTTTGTGATTATTATTCAAAAACCAAATTTATAATACGTTGATTGAACTAGTTCGCTATATTTCAAGTGTTGGTTTGCGTGTTTTTTTGTGATAAATATTATAAATGCAACCGAGCGGTTATAAAATCTTTATGGTGAAAACTTGCTTTTTTATGTAACTGGTAGGTAATTGAAGAGTGATGTTTCTTTAATAGAAATTTTAAAGTTTTAAGTCGGGATTTTAACCCACATTTTTGGGCATTAATAGAGAAATATCATATTGTCGTTACAATACTTTTCGTTTGGTTGTCGTTTGTACACAGATTAATTTATGATGAGATAAGTGTATTGCTAGATTTTCTGAGGGCCAAAATTGTATGTACCAGTTTGCAGTGAATTTTTCTTATACAATTGAACATCTTAGAAGGACAGATAAGAAGAATTTTGAAGAAAGTGAACTTCAGTTTGCTACAGTAAATATGTGAGGTAAAAAAGCGCCTTCAAATAAAATTACAATAAACGGCAATTATTTTATCTGACATCACATTGTCATTTCCGACAGTAGTCACATTACTGTCGAAAAAACAGAATACAAATTTTTGGAATAAATTTAAATATTACTACATGTACAAATTTTACAAAAAAAAACATGTTCAACATAAGGAAAAGTATGTTTTTTTAAAATAATGACGAATCTTCCTCGAGTATGAGTTTAAGTTCCATAAGTATAAAAAAGACCGTTGTAATACCTGTACTGCTTACGAAGGAAGCGTAAAATGTGATGAGGACGATGACGATACTTACAAGAAACGTTGTGAACGAAAAGAAGCTGCTCGGAAATTAAGAGATGAGTATAAAAACGTTTCCAAACAACAAGAAAATGTTTTAATCGATCAATCGGATGTGCAAGAAGTCTTTAATACTCCAAAAGCAGCTACAGGGTCGTTTTTCTATGTAGGAAAACTAGCCGTTTATAGTACGACAATTTACAAACTAAAAGATGCTACTGTTAGTTGCTGTGTCTGGGGCGAAACTAAAGCACATCGGGGGAGTATTGAAATTTCAACCTGCATTTATACTTGCATTATGACAAAACTAAATGAGAACTTTGTACGAATGATATCAGACAGCTGTTGCGGGCAACCAAAAGATTACAAATTTATTTCCAATATTGTTAAGCAGCATCCATCGATAAAGCAGATCGATCATAGGTTCTTTGAATCGGGACACAACCAAATGGAATGTTATTCAATACATGCAGAAATCGAACACAAAGTAAAAAACGTTGCTGTTTATGCGCCAGAAGGTTGGTCTTATCTTACTATGATTGCTAAAAACAAGTCACAACCATTTGAAGTAAACTATTTTGTTTATGATTTCATTGATTTCTGCACGCAAAAAAAATAAAATTTGTACCTGAGGAAAATAAAACACAAAAAGACTGTCTTTTGGGAGAGCTGAGTTTGCAGGCACTCTCTTTTGTTAAATACGCGCCTAAAATAACAAGGGTAGACCTAACTTTCATCCATTTAAACCGTATATTCAACGTTTTCCCATATCAACGACCAAATATCAAGATTTGAGAAAACTATGCAATGACCTGCTAATGCCCCGAGCATACTATGACTATTATGAACATTTACCCTTTGCATTTACGGTACGGAATGTCCTGCCTGAACCAGGTGCATAAGAAGAATCCGATTACAATGAGGGCGGATAGAACTAGTTACCTACTGCTGTACTTATGCGTCAACGTTTCTTTTATGTTTTTTAAGAATAGTTGAATTTGTGGTAGGGAGTTTTTCTGAAAAAACTTACTTTTGCTAGGAGTTAATTAACAAAGAATAATTTTTAGCTTATAATGCTATTTTGGTTTGGTGCTTCTTATACAGAATTTCATGAAAGTTGGCTGTGCTACGTACCTAGACGTAGCTGGAAGAAAAGTTAATACCAGGCTAACTATTACACGCGGAGAGTGGGGGATTCGCTTACCTACCAAAAAGAAACAAAAAAAAACACATCGCCCACGATTTTCTACTAACACATAAAAATAAATAAAGGTTTCTGTACAAACAAGCAAAAAGAAAATAAATTAGGGGTAATTATTTCACAACAAGCAATTATATTGTACGGACAATTTAGGAATTTAGATACGAAGTGCGCATCTCGTATTTCACACAAAATAAAATTAATCAGTAGTAAATAAAACATGTGAACTTTTGTCAAGCGTTTTTAAAATTTCACCTACTACTTTTTGGAAAATAAACTAATCAGTAGGAAAGAATTAATGTGTTAGAGCTTTTGGCAAACATTCTTTTTAAATTGTACATAATACCGTTTGTCAAATAAAATAATCAGTAGAAAAGAATAAGCGTATGTCTGTCCAACTTTTTTAACAAAGGTACCTCACATCTGTAGAGCGATAATATCGATTGGCAGTGACGAACAATAGTTCTACAATGTCACGTAACTACACCAAACGTTGGTACGTAATATGCCATTGACACACACAAAAGAAAACGAGTTGCATACCTGTAGGTGTCCGGATACTTAGCTCGCAAGCCGTCGGGGGTGAGTCAGCACAGCAAAGCCATAGTCGTCAGTATCTATTTACCCTGCTACAATAACTACAGCAGCGGTCTACGGACAAAAGCAGATGGTCTACAGACAAAAGCAGTTGGTCTACATAAAGAAAGAACCAATTTGGCCTCCAGCTAAAAAAGCTGAAAAGAGAATCTGATTAGAATGGGTACACGCGGGGAAACTCACCAATCTACGTAAGAGACGTCCTAGTTGTCGAACAGAAAAAAACCAACGTGATTGCTTTTGAAATACGGCGACGAATAATGTAGAAAACACTTCGACGCACAAGCTATAGAATCAAATTCAACAACGGTTCAAGTAACACGAATTCGAACTGCAAATCCTCGCTTATCGTAGCACGATTGAAACTGGAAAACCCCGGTTTTAATGGATAGTGTGCGACCTTATTTCAACAAGTCTTTACATTGGAACAATAGAGAAACCCATTATACGCGGTCGTAATATATACCAAGATAACGGGTACGTAAACAGGATATATACTATTTAATTGTAGCATAAACTTGTGGTTTCGAAATAAATAAGTTCAAAATAAAAATTTGTAGAAAGCGTATTTATTATTAGTTATGTTGAAGGATTTAATAGATCACGGGATACCTAAAACAAGGCATAGCTTATTTAATTTATCGAATAAATTTTCGTTTTAAAAGCAAAAGGGATTTGAGTTAACCAGAGAAATTTTAAAGCAAAATTGGAACGTAACAGCTGTAATAAACTTAATGAATCGTTATTACGCTAGAGTCTAGAGAGTGACTTAAAATTATTTTCACAACAGTAAGTACGCGTATAAACTTTTTTATTCCTTTGGACAATTTGATCATAATTTATTATACCATCTTTGTTCGGGCTCCATATCATATATTAAATACTACCAATCCTGAAACTTTGGTTAAAAACTCGGATTTTTCAGGTTGCTTTTAAGTGCTTTTTGGGTCTACTTCAACACTGATGTTTAGTCGATTCGCAACTTTACAAACGTGGTCACGATATCAAGATAGTGAGAAACAGGAAAAATAATTTCCTTCTTCGGACTGATACTGTGAATAGACTGATACTCTGTTCAGCACAATCAACACGGTCAATATTTTTATTACATTTGTTAATAATAAATGGTTGTTTAACTTGAATATTATAATTTTCTTTTCGTAAATACATTTTTACAGGTTGGGTCTGTATAAGTGAGATTGCATTTAATCCAAGTCTAATAATACCGTTATCATGCCATTTACTTTTTTCTGCGAGGTAAAAGCATCGATGCTGTTATGGTTTTTTGCATGTGCTTTAAATGTTATTTTGAACAATTAGAAACCCGTTTTTCTTGTCGATAATACTTTAAATAATGACAACGAGCTAAAAAATATTATAGATAACATGGAGGCCTGTCTTTTTTCTTTGATTGCAAAATATCTGTAAAGAGCAAAACCGCACTTGCCCATTAAGCCAAAAAATTTGTAGTTATCCAGCAATTGGGGTGCATAAACCATGGCAAGGCTTGAACCACTCCATATATCCTGGATGGTTCGAAACTATATATGAGGATTTTACCGAATCAGTTTTGGACCCATGCATACCATAATAAGGTCCAGCGGCGTGCCGTCAATGGAAGCGATGGAAGCACCGCTTCCCTTGTTGTTATAGGTAGAAATATGAAATTTCGGGCATTAGCAGTGTATTGAATATTCAATAGAATTCTTCTTGCATTTTTCAGTATTCAGAACTAACTTCCTCAAGCCAAGCGCAAAACACTAATAACACGAGAGCGAAAGAGAAAATTCTAAATTTATGAATCATGACGCCTTCACAATCTGTATACGACCTTTCGTAGACAATTGCCCGTCCTCGTCTACCTGCAAACAAATAAATGAACTTGCGCCATTTTCTAACGCTTCCAAAGTTCAAACGATCTCAGTTCCGGTTCATCACAGACGTCGTGTGCCATCACTATCGTGCATTGCCGAATGCGAATGATATTAGCCGAGCTGGAAGTGCTGTTAACTGGAGCTTCTTGCAATATTGTATACGTAAAACGTCTATTGTTATGTGATGGTAAAGCGTATACATATTTGGATTTCGTTTTATTTTAATAATAGCACGGCTTCATATGTAAAGTATTAGTCAATCTTATGTGTAGTAATAATTATTTTTAAAATCACTGCATTTCATCCATATTTTAGATCATTTTTAATCGGAATTACGAAATTATGAAATAATTGATAGTATCCCATAATTAGGTAGTGTTTGTATTTATTATCAGTGCCATTTAAAAATAACTTGTGTTATAATGGGGCAAACCAATGAACCGTCTTGTTCCTCAGTGCAGGGAAATAGACAATTAAAAGCAAACGAGAATAATAATAGTGGGTGCGTATGCGTGACGTGTAAAATTTTAGAAAAACGATTTTCTCAGTACAGTTTTCAAGAACAATATAACATAATTTCTTCAGGTAGACCTACCCCGCCTATCAATTTAGAAACTAAAGTTGAACACTACGTTAAACAATTTCTTAGACACTTTAAAATAAACTTTTATGATAAATATAAATGGTTAACGGGATGTGACACACTGAAAAAGTTATTTTGTTGGCCTTGTTTGCTCTTTAATATTTTTGAAAACACCTCTTGGAACTCAAACGGCTTTTCCATAAAAATGTTAAAAGACACACTAATAGCAAAAGACATATAACTTCGTTACTTAAAGAAAAGATATTTGGTAAGTCTCGTATTGAATATAGTTTGGACAATCAGTTAAAACTTAGTCATTGCAACATAATGACCTAGAGAGTAAAAAAGATAAAGAATCCAATAATCGTGAAAACTATATCGACTTGGCGGAGTTCCTATAGCTAACTATAACGAAACCTTAAAAACCCATTTAAGGAATTCAACTGTTTTTCGTGGTACATCTAACCGAATCCAAAATGATTTAATAAAATGCGTATCCGATATTGTACTAGATAGCATTAAACTAGAAGTAAAGTATGCATCTTTTGTATCAATTGTTTTAGACGAAACAACCGACATAACTAATTTTAGCCAGCTAGCGAAGATGTTCAAGAACGGTTTTTAAAATTTTTGGATATAACCGCCAACAGAACAGCAGATGCCGTGTTTATAAAAGTATGTGACATTATTGAAGAACTACAGTGTGGTACAAAACTTGTTGCTCAGAGTTATGACGGAGCTGCTGTAATGGCAGGACACATGGGCGGTCTTCAAGCAAAAGTAAGATAAAAGTTTAAAAATGGCATTTTTGTTCATTGTTTGGCACATAGATTAAATTTAGTATTATCACAAAGTGTTGGACTTATATATGATTGTAAAGTGTTTTTTTCGACGTTAAATGGAATTGCTGCATTTTTTTCAAAATCCACTAAAAGAACTCCCGGTTTAGATACACATGTTCAAAAAAGATTTCCTAGAGTGGCTCCCATATGCTGGAATTACAGCGCACGACTGGTACAGACGGTGTCGCAATATCGTAAAGCTCTAATAGAAATGTTTAAAAATATTTTAGCGCATAAAGTAATGTGGGATCCTGAAACGGTAAATTCTTCTAGAGGTTACTTACAGCTGATGGAAACGGATTTTAATTTTAATTTTGTGCTCAATGTGTTTTCAGAAATTTTTCCTTACGCGGACTTTCTGTTTGATATTTTGCAAACTAAATCGAATGATATTAGTTTCTGCGTTCAAAACATCAATAATTTTAAAAAACAATTAAATCAAAAAAGAGAAAACTTTCAACAGATTTGGCACAAAGCACTAAATTTTAGTTTAGAACCACAAAGTAAACGTATTAGAATTGACAATATAGGTGATATAGTAACTTCCTATGGTAGATTATATTTAGAAATTTTTGATAATATTTCTCAACAACTTAGAAGCAGATTTCAGAACTTCAGTGAATTAAAATTCGTCGAATTATGTAATTATAACAACTATAATAAAGCCCGTTTTCCTGAAGAAGCCTTTAATAGTTTAAAACTTAATTATGCAAATTTGTTGACATTTTGGCATTAAATTCACAGCTGAGTGTTTTATACAACACTCCAGAAGTCAATAATCAAAAAACACCGTTAAATATGCTACGTTTTCTTAAAGAAATTGATTTGGCAGCGTTCAATAGTGAAGTCTTTAAAATGTGTCAACTTGTTTTAACAATTCCGGGAAGTGCTTCGGTTGAACGCAGTTTTTTTACATTAAAACCTTTATCAGAAATTCAACTGGTGAAGAAAGACTATCCCATTTAGCTGTGTTGTTTATAGAAAAAAAATGTATTAGTAACTTGCTACACAATCCAAGATTTTATGATAATGTAATAGACAGGTTTGCAGAGGTTAATAGAAGAATAGAATTGCATTATAAATAAAATATTGAATAAGAGCCAAAGAAAAAAATGCGTTGTCAACACTGTACATAATGTTTAAGTGTGTGTATATTCGTGTGTCTTATTGTTTATAGTTATTACCATTTAGTTTTTTTAGTGCTTGAGCATAAGTGAATTTAACTACATAATTGTTTATATATACGAAATGTGCAGAAATATCAGGTAGTTAAACTTTTTTATAAGTATTGTGTATTGTGCATCCCAAATGACTGAATTTTTACGTCCTTAGGTTTATTATTTTTTTAACCAAAAATGCTTTTTTAATATTTCTAAAATAAGATGATTTAGTTTTACTTCGAATAATAAATAGGTTTTAAAAATTTTTCTTTGTTAATGTGAGTGCAATTCTTAAAATTGGAAAACTAAAAAAGCAATATGGTCTTCCCTTCCTCACATTTTAACAGCTGGCTTTTAATGCAAAATTCGCAGAATAATTTATTGGTTATATTTTAGCATATTTTTTAAAAAGGTTGGTTCAATTCTAAATGGAAGTTTATTGTCATCAAAGGTTTTGAATAACTTTTTAGGTAATTTGAAAATTCAAAATAATACAAACATTAACAATACATAAATCCGCAAAACTAGTTATTTCAAATCCAAAGAAATAAAGCAATATGCTGTAATACGCCTCCAAAACAACACATACTTTCTTATATCTACTTTTTGCTTCTAAACACAAAGCTCAAGCTTCTCAAGTTACACATAGTCACACACGTGCTCAACACACACACGCACACACACACACACCCACACTGGGTGTCCTTCAAAATGCGGAAAATGGAATTTACTTATGTTAAAAAAGAGGAGTATTAAAAATCTAAGATACAAAAAGAAATAGAATTATGTAGTATAAGTGCCAACTTGAAGCGCTTCCCCACTAAAAAATCTCACGGCACGCAACATATGAACTTATAGTCGATAAATCCTCCCACTACATATGTCAATGATATAAATTTCTTATTTAGCACTAAAAATAGGGGTGGAATCTTTGAAAATTTATAGAATTTGTCAATCATATCCTTGTTATTGTAAAGTAAAGTTTGGAAATATTTAACATATGGCATACGGTATAAACATATTGTAAAGGACTTTGCACATTAAATATAATCTTGAAAATGAATAGTTGTATCATAAATTTAAACTTTCTTTAGGTTAGGTAATGGTATTAACTAAATATTTCTTCCAAGATAAGTAATAATGATATAATGTTTCAAAATTCCCCCGTTACCGGATTTATTAAGTAAAAATCAATTTTGGTTCTAACGTTTCTAAAAGAATGTTACAACATTTACAAGTAACTATTTCGTTTGGCCCTTAAAACATTATCAAACGCTTAATTATTAAAATTTATTTAATAGATTATTTAAAATTTTAAGTAAAAATCTTACAATTCAAAAAAAAAGAACTCAAACTAACCTAGAAAAACCAAAATAATTTAAATACTGTAATTCCCATATTTAAAAATAAAACTTACCCAGTAAATTTGCATTCTATAAAATTCAACTATTAACACAATATATCATCAAATGTACATTACTTAAAGTAAATTATAGGAGAACTGTTCAATTTATATAGTAACTTTACAGCAAAAATAAAACTATTAACAGAAAGGTACCAGGAAAGGGAGCTTTCTCTGATTTTTTTGAAAGATCTGTGCCAGATACCGTTTCGTACTAAATTATATACCTGTAAAATTTTAATATTAAAACCTAACAATGCATAGTGTGTGGTTGATGGTCACTGAACAAATACAGGTATAAAGATTAGTGAGTAATGAAAGAAAAGTAACGGATTGTACGGTAATCTCTATAGAAATTGTTTTCTAAATAGCAATACAAACTCGTGTATAATTGGATTTTGATAGACATTGTTTACAGAGCGCAAATACTTCGCAAAGTACGAGGAAAATTGATTATTAATACTGTGATATTCGTTAATAAGATGAAATCATAACTTAGGGTTTTCTGCGTGTCATAAATGGAACATCGCTTCCTATCAGTCTGATATAACATAAAAATACTTGACGTGTCAGATATGATTGAAAAAAAGAAATGTAATTGAAAATTACGTTTACATAATAGTGGTGTACGTGACTTAAATTTATCTTTAGAAGTGAATTTGAATTTTTGAAGTCAAATGACCATCGGCTTACATTTACTGAGAAGTGTTATAGGAAAAAGCACAATTGCCAATTATATTTTATTTCCAAACATTTCGATTATTGTAAAATTTAGTTCTCGTAACTATAGTCGAAACCATGAAAGACGTCGTCTGCGTCATCACTTGTATTCGTACGAATTAAGTTGAAAATTTTAAGTCAATGTAACATCACACCAAACACTTAATTTTTATTAATTCTTTTAAAACTTTAAGAAGTATATTCCATTTCCAAAAAAAAACACAAAAGGTATCCTATTTTAAAGAAAATGCATAATTTTATCAAAGGTTAACCTGCTAAGTATATAAAGTTCAAAACATACGGACACATATCCTTCTCTGTTGTTTTCCCAGATGAACGTGTTCATGTATGTCTTTATTTAAAACACATACAAATCGTATTACTATCTTTATCATATACATTAGTTAAGCTTTTAAATAATCCTAAACGTATGTTTTGAATTGAGCGAGACACCTATGACGTAGAGGACTTCTTTCGTGGTTTCTACTATATAACATGCTATTATTTAATTAGTTACTCTAAAATTATTATAACAATCGCAATATGTAACATGCATATAACTCAAGTTTTGTTCATAAAGAAAACCATACTCATGTTAATAAATATTTACAAGAAAATTGTAAATCTTAAATACACAAAACTAGTACTGGTGTTTTACCTCTGTTAAATTTGTTACGTAAATCATAGTACAATCGACAGAAACAACAGGTACCGGGCTCAGTGGGAGAGTAGGGGTGGATCGTAGGAGACGAGCGACAGCCTCCGGTGCGCGACTGTAATAAAAGTCGTATTGTGGGGTAAATATTTGAAATAAAGTAAATAGTAAAACAACCTTATAATCGTGTAGGATATTACTCCTACTACTTGTAACGACTACGAATTCGTCCTTCATTAATATACGCCTTTGTAATTATTATTTATTTATAAATATCCTTTATGGTATTAAAAGAGGAATTTGATAGAGCTGTTCGGAATCTTAAATTAAATAAAGCGCCAGGGATAGACGATATTCCCGCAGAATAAATAAAATATGCAAGTCAGAAAACTTTAGACAGATTATATGAACTAGTGAATGTAATATATGACACAGGTGAGGTTCCGATAGATTTCGAAAAAAATATTATTATCCCAATCCCAAAAAAGTCAGGAGCTGATAGGTGTGAGAATTTTAGAACGGTTAGTTTAACTTCTCATGCTTCCAAAATACTAACAATAATAATTAAAAATAGAGTAGAAGCTTTGACTGAGAATTATTTAGGCGAAGACCAATATGGTTTTCGTAAAGACAGAGGACTAGAGAACCGATACTAATGATTAGGGTAATTATCGAAAAAGGTTACAAAAATAAAAGACTCATTTTGCGTTTGTAGATTTAGAAAAGCATTTGATAGGGTTAATTGGATTGTTATGTTCAGGGTTTTGCAAAAATAGGAATCTCTCATAGGGATAGAAAATTATTTACAGTCTATATAAAAACCAAAGCGTAGTAATTAGATTTGATGAAATAGATAAGGAAGCTAAGATTAGAAATGGTGTTAGGCAGGGTTGTATACTGTCTCCTTGATTTTTAATGTTTATATTGAGGAAGCTTTAAACTTAGCCAGAGAGAGAAAAGAGATAGGTATTAGTGTACAGGGACAAAAATAGACATGTTACGTTTTGCAGATGATATAGCCATTATAGCAGAGTCTAGAAAAGAGTTAGGAGAGTTTTTAAATATTTTAGATGAGATACTACGGAGTAACTATAGTATGAGAATTAACTCAGTAAAGACAAAGATAATGACAAGTGAGTTACAGCCTAGTTCTAAACCAAAATTAAAAATAGGTAATACCGAGTTAGAGGAGGTAGATGAATTTTGCTATTTAGGTAGTATAATTACAAAGGATGGACGTAGCAGAAGGGATATAGTAGCTAGAATAGCTCAAGCTAGAAAAATGTTTTTAAAAAAGAAAAACTTACTAATAGCTAATAGTATTAGTTTAGATAATAGAAAAAGTTTCTTAAAGTCGTACGTATGGAGCGTTCTACTATACGGTAGTGAGACTTGGACAATTAAAGAAGTAGATAAGAAAAAGATAGAAGCTTTTGAAACTTGGTGTTATAGGAGAATGTTAAAGATTAGTTGGACAGATAGAGTAACAAACGAGGAAGTTTATAGAAGGATAGGTGAGGATCCTGTATATGGAAACAATTGAAGGTCAGGAGAGATAGAATGATAGGGCACCAGTTAAGACATGAGGGACTATTTAGTAAAGTCTTAGATTATAGACTACCAAATAAAAATAGAGTAGGAAGGCCTAGACAAAGCTATATTAGTCAAATTATTAGAGATGTAGGTTGTGAAGGATATGTAGACCTTTTTAGACTAGCTCAGAATAGAAAAGAATTTAGAGCTGCGTCAAACCGACTTTAAGTAAATTCGAAAACAAAAAAAAAAAATAATAAAAATCAGTTAACTATATGTCACCAGGACATAACTCACAATTAGTTAGCGGTTTGACATGTTGGTAGCGATTCGTTGCTTAAGCCTTACCATAACATATAATTTAAGAAACGTCACCATGACATAACTCACAATTAGGTAACGGTCTGGCATGTTGGCAGCGATTCGTTGCTTAAGCCTTACCATAACATATAATTTAACACTTTTCCTTTTTGAAGCGGATAACCAGGTTATATTTCATTTCCTTATAAATGGTAATCATGTAAACATGTTAGATTTCTTTAACAACCATCAGGTTGCTAATATCTATGTAGAGTCAGCTGGATAGGAAAAAGATAGAAGGATATAGGAAGACCTAGACCAAACTATATTAAATACTCCCTGTATGTTTGTTGTGGTTTGTTTAGCATTCTTCTTAATCTTCTTTGGGAATGAAACCACTCATATAAAATAGATTTTAAAAACTATGAGTGGTTTCATTCCCAAAGAAGATTAAGAAGAATGACAAACTATATTAGTCAAATTATTAGAAATTTAGGTTGTGAAGGATATGTAGAGCTTTTTAGATTAGCACAGATTAGAAAAGAAGTTAGAGCTGCCTCAAACCGACCTTAAGTAAGGTCGAAAACAAAATGATGATGATGGTATTAAAAGCGTAAAATTTCTATTTTTTTAAAATAATGCCTATTCGTTACATACAACTCCATTTGTGTTCATGGGATTAAAATAATTTCCAGTTACCTTGATATCCGTGTTGATGCAAGAATTCGCTTCTTTGCGCTTGCTCGCGGAGTAAAGCGTTGTAGTACTCGAATCCATTTTAAATAACAGGATGTAAAAAAGGAGACAAGTTTTTGACGCGAGGTCGAAAGGTTGTCCGCAATTATGTTATCCGACAGGCATACAGCCTGGTTCCGGAGAATTGCTTGGCCTCTTATGGTAGAAACAGTCAGTAAGAGACGACCTTTAAAATGATCAATATATAGTTATGAAATACATCATCACGGTATGTAATTATTTTATTTAGTATTTAAATTAATTTCTTGGTTTCTGTAGTGCAAGCTTTTTATTTTATTACGTCGTATGGCAACACTTTAATTATTATTGGCAAGAGTATTGCCAGTTCATTATAGTTATGGAATATTGCAGTTTAAATATTATACAGATCCCGTTGAACTGTTTTGAAAGCATCCTGTCGTAAACCACACCTGAACGTTCTTATTAACTAAAAAACAAGTATATCTTCCTAGCAGGCGAAGGTCGCACAGCTGTTGTTAGAGTGGAACACACAAGTAGTTGGAATGGTACAACGTTCATTCTTGAATTGGTAAATATGAATTCCAACTGAAATTTCATACATCTGGCGAACATATTTTTTTGTGGTGAGTGTTTTCTGATTCAATTTTTGTTTCATCAAACCATTACAAGAGATGTAATTTTTTTGCAAATTTTATATAGTATTTTAAATTAGCTTGCGCCTTTTTGTTCCAGAATTAATAGTTTGATGTAATATAATTGTTCGTAAGAACGCAAACTTTAAAGCTAACTTCCTAAGAATTTTAAAAGGTTAAACTTGAATGTGTTGTAACTAAGCAGGTGATATTCTACTTTTGTTTGTTACATTGTACGAACTAGTTTTTTTAAAGTATAATTATTATCCAGATTATGTTATACCATAAGGAAATTTGCTAATTCACTCAAGAAATAAATTTTTATTAAATTTAAGTCCAATCGTATATGAAATAAGTCATTTCATTTATTAAATTTTGTAAGCCAAAACAGGATCCTATTTCGGTAACTAGTAAAGGTTGTATCATATTAATACTAACTCAATATCCTTCTTAAAGAAGTTTAATAAACAAAATTGTTGAAATACCTAAAATTAATAAGAGATAACACTTGACTATTATTATATTTTGATGGATACAAAACATGGATACTTGTAAATTTGTATAAACGATGTATATTTGTATATTTCTTTAAACCAATAGAAAGTGGCCTAAGCTTTCTTTCATCGAATTTAACAATAATTTTTCTATAAAAGCAAGCAACCCAATTCATAAAACTTTTGTAGTGCAGAAAGAAAGACCACTGATATTGTATTGGTATGATTTTTTTGGAGGGATAATCTTAACTAGCTAATCTTTTTGGAATTAATTTTTTTGTGATAAAGTGACTAGGCTCGAATGTGGCCCTAGTTCTACAAATCTTTTTGAAGTGATTAAATTTTCAGATAGTACGAAGTCATTGTTCCAAGCTGAGCTCGCAGTGTTAGCGGTAAGTAATATTGTTATACGTGTTGGTTGTTCAAAAAATTTTTTTAGAAGATTTCCGTATCTTATCTTCGGATTGTTAGACATGACAGTTATTATTAAGCTACGGTGGCGTCCATTATAAATTCTTTTTTTATCGTACACCATCCTACGACCTTGGCTCATAGCTCTGCCCTAAGTTGATAAAACTTAGCTGGCTGGAAGTTCTCTTAAGAAGGTCCTATTGTACTCAAAGCCGTTTTCCATACATTTTCCCTAGGCTTGAATTTTAGACAGGAACACCTCCCAATTTATAGAGGTTCTGCCGCCTATAAGGTAGAGTAGTTACATTAATATAAAAAAAAGTGTAACAGCATCCGGTGCGCGACTGTAAGAAGAGTCGTATTGTGGTAAATATCAGAAATAAAATAAATAGTAAAACAACCTTATAATCGTGTAAGATATTACTCCTACTACTCAGTAAAGTAATAAGAAAATATCAATTCAAACAATATATATATATATATATATATATATATATATATATTGACGTGATAAGGGGCCACGAAAGGTCATTGAAACCTTAATTCTAAAAATAAAACCCACCAAAATATAATAGAATCCGGAAAAAATGGAATTTTCCGTAAATTCATGGTTACGCCTTGTATAATACAAACGCACCTTTATTCATTGATGTACAATGCAAAAACGCAAATTGCGCTTGTATAAATAATCACCCTGTGTGATATAGGCATATTGTAAATAAACAGCAAGTAACGTAAATTGGATATGTAAATTGTAACATACCGTAAAATGCATTTGATTTGCTGCAAATAGTATAAAAGAGTACAGCTTTACACATTTAGTTTGAGAAACTAAAATCAACGTGTATTTAAAGACCCCAAAATTAATAAATAATTTTGTGTACTGAAAACAAATATTTCCTATAAAGCGCAAACCCTTTTGCATTAAAAACCAATTAAAATTTAAATTAATTACCCCGTCGATATTGCAATTTATTTTAAACATAGAATTTTCTAAAATATAAAAAGATGAGTCATCGGGATTTAGGTATACTGCAATTTCGCATAAACTCATTAAATAAAAATTTTGATTCCAAGAAACGGCTTGAACATTGAAAATAGAACGTAAATCTCTAGAACAATTAATAAGAAATAATTTATGATCTTCGCATTCACTATTGGAGAGAAGCGATACGCAACAATAATAGCATATGATAAACAATGACGAAAACAAACGTGTCACGGATACCTAGAACAGATAAGAAGGTAATAAAATGTCGAAATTTTATAGGCTAATTGGGTATTTCGGGACACCTTACATCATAATGTTCGAGATTATTTTAGTAAAATTCTAGAGGAAGACAATTTATATATGAATATATATTATATATAAATCTATTACATTCGCCATAAATAATTATCATTTCGAGATAATCTTGATTTGTAAAGTTTCGATTAACCCTCATAAATAACTACAGTACAGGAATTGCAACCTGCGTAGAATTATCTACATTTAATGTTTCGTAAAAATAACCAGTTATTCTTTTGTTAATGTATCGGACAAAAGCTACTTGATAGTAGCAAGTATTATTATGTTACTGAACCAGTGCATTTTTTTCTTTTAATGCAAATAACTCAAAAACGGCTTACAATAAATGGATTGTTGTAATTACATACCTAAGGTATTTTTTTCCATAGAATTGATTAATATAACAAAATATGGTAGGTTCCATTAAAAAAAAACGGAATATTTGACATTTCATTAGTCAAATTATAAAATGAATTTTCTAGCACCCTGTACATTGCAATCAGATTTTCTTTGCACGTAGAAATAATATCAAGTATTATTAATGTGATTGCAAAAAAATAATTTTGTAAGTTCGTTCACTTTCTAGTTATTCCAATTTATGCGACTGCGTGCAAATGTCAAAAATCTACTAAAAGTCAAAACATCTCGAAAAAGGCATTAGATAGAGGTATGGTTGTCTAAAAAAAGTTCACATGAAATTTGACAAGGAATTCGAAAATGTATAAATATACAGGGTGTTCTATTTAAAATAACGATAGTAATACCGACTTCCGGTATAACCGGAAGTGCTAACGTATCGAAACTATTTTAGACGTGTAGGGCACATTCGATAACCTCCTAGTGCAAATTTTCAGCTTCGTTCCGCCATTGGTCTTCCATATACAGCTGACCTCCCAATTAAAAAAAACACCCTGTATATATTTTTCTGCTTGTGTATTTTCTCTCTCCTTTTATTTATTTAATTTATATGTGAATTATTTGGAAAAAGGTTTCAAATTCGTTAAAATACTAATTTTCGGTTCTAAGCTCCTGAATACCTTTTATGTTTGTATGCTAAATGTGTAAATGACTTCTAAATATATTGTTCATTTTAAAATTTTTATACCTTGGCTTTTTAAAACTTCAAACAACTCTCTCAGGGTAAATTTCAAATTAAAATGATACTAATTCTGGGTTCAATGACTAATATCAAATTGTAAATATGTGAATACTAGCTCCCTCTGTATGAGAATCAGAATAAGCTGAAAAACACAAATGCCGGTAAGGTTAGTTCTACACCAAACTATATAGAACTCTAACCCTTAATCTATTTTAGAATTGTAAATGTTAGTGTATTTTTAATTACAGCACTGGATGTTAAATTTTAATTTTCAGATAATAACTATGTTAAATACCTTTTTCTACGACTCCAGTAGGTATGTACAACCCTTCACAGCTTTCGTTGTTGGACCGCTTCCTGAATTACATACTTCACTTGAAGAATCTCTATATGTGATTAATATTGGTTTTAGTTTTAGAAACAACCAATGTGAAATACAAATTATAAATACTAATGAAAATTTGGATACTTTACAGTTTGTAGTACTTTTGATGACACGATTGAGCTACCAAAACTGGTTCCAAGTATGATGACCGACCAACTTCTACGATGATCCTGGTACTCGCACTGAAATCTCCCGTTCTACCTACTACTTTATGATTAATCCAGCTTCCTGTTGCTACTACACGAGTATATTCTGACTTCGTCTACACCACCTTTTTTTAACTTCAACGAGGTTGTATGAACCTTTTTTATTTATTTCAATACTGCACTTGCTGGCATATATCTTCAACTTTGATGACGATACACAATATTCAAATACTTATTTTCAATAATGAACAGAATTAAATTCCAAAAAAAACCTTTTTATTTTAAAAATTAATTTTCAATCAATCTTTAAAAGCATCATAATTCCTAATAATAATAATTGTTTTCTAGGCAACTCAACTTAAGCAATTGTCCTTTAGCCTACTCTTTTACACTTGTTATCATGCAATTTACAATCACCAGCCTTCTTGTACCATAATAATGAGTCGTTAAATTAACATTTATTTTTGACATGGGTATACTGTTTAAACATTTTATATCTTAATTTCTTTACATATTATAAGCATTCCTTTTTTTTAGGTAGCTGGTTTTCATGGTCCTTTCTGGTTTAATATAATAAACATACCGATTATATAGTCATACATCCTCTGGTCATGGTATTTTGTGATTTTATTACTGTTGAATTCACTCAAAAGACCCAGTGCTGTTTAAAATCTTATGGTTTCCAGTTTTTAACTGACTAGATAATTACTAGTGCAATAAGTGTAAATTATTCACCACGTTATGTGTTTAATGAAATCTTAAGTATGGATCAATTGAATATTTTGTATTTGATAAAATTTAAGTATAAATCGTCGTTAATATCTAAGTGTTAATAAATTATAATGGGCTTCAATCTCATGCACTTTAATATATTATTTTTGTATTTAATTAATTTATATTTACTTGATTGTGTGAAAATTTTGACTTTATTTTAAGGGCTTCAAATACATTTGGTCGGTCTATAAACATCTATATAAATGTGCCTCGACTATTGAAAATCTCTTTCTCTCAGGGTATCTACACCTACCTAACGTGGGTTCTGTGGTAGGTAGATAGTCACGACACCGACCAAACAGCACTACCTTATTATTAGTACCGTTAATCCTATTTACTCGTATATGCCAAATCAACAACATATCCGCGTAACTTTGTGCCAATTCAAATAAAACTACAGCTACAGAATGACTTTGACGCTAAGAAAAACACAGTACTCACCAGATTTATCCTTAGTTGTATGCCTTTCTGTACTCTGGCTAACGATCTCCGTAGCCAGCTGTCTTCACACTGCACTCCACTTCCACAAGCATGCTTGGCTCTACAAATACCAGGTTTTAAATATAATTTTGTTATGTAACGCCCAAATCTGTAAATAAGTAAATGAATTTAGAATTTAGAAAACTTTTACGTTCAACTTCCCCGCGCTAATTCTACTCTGATAATCCCGTCGTTCCGCTCCAACACTCCTTCCAATCCAACAGTACACAACCCAATACCACTTCCAAACTACTCTTCCAAATCCTATGCCGCTTTATCTAATATTCCACTCAGTGCCTGTCGATCACTTATAAAACCACTCCTAATTAATCTTCCTGTGGTTTTATAAATCCACTCTAAATCCTATTCAACTCAATTCAAACCACTCTAAATACCAGCTCTTACTTGTTCCTCTTTCTGTACCACTCCAATATCTAATCTCCAAATATACACCGCTAACTTTCCACTCTCCTTAATGCTTATATGTTCCCTTTGTATCTCTATAATCTTCACTAATTTAAATGAAATGCTTTAACTTCCAAAACTATTTATTTTCAACTTAGCGCAGTATCGTCAAACACGTCTTTTTACCAAAAAAATTACAAAATTGTCCACTTTATTATTTTCACCTAGGTGATCCTGCCACCTTAAAAATTATCATGCCTACTCTTATTACATTTCTAAATCCCAATACCCAATTACATCGTCACAACTCGTGTTGTGTCACTTGTACATTTCAGTTACATTTACCGATCATGTTACTAACTGTTTGATCATTTTCTAATATGATCGCGTCGCACTTAAATCACTTTTACCCTAATATATGATACTTTCACATAAAATTTTGATAATACAAGTTTGCCCAAAGATTGATTTTAATAAATAGGTGCCGAAATGTTTCACACATAACCCTGGCCATGTGGTGTGAACAGTGGAACTTACGCAGACGCACCCGCCTTTTAGACCAGCAAATTTACTCCCTATGGCTATCATTGTACGATTTTGTATAAATTCTTGAATACTGCGTTTTCTCACATCAGCAGGTCATTCCTTCACGTATTGGCACTGTTACTCTGACCAATTTACTTTAAATATTTCACCACTTGTAAAGTATGGCAAACACTAATATTTATATATATATATATATATATATATATATATATATATATTTGCTGTGGTAAAGCCGCACGTTGTGATGCCACTGAAAGAGTGATGTGGTAATGCCCCGTGTTGGGAGCCACTAAATGAGTGATTTGAAAATGGTCTCGCGTTGGGAGCGTTGCTGAAAGAGTACCGTGGAAAGATACTTCTGGTTTGTAAACTTGAAATTGTTCACTCACTTTCGTTGCTAATTTTGCCTGGTTAGCTCAACTGAATTTACGTAGTTTTAAAATGAAATAAAACGCAGCACCATCACAAAGCATTTGTACAATATGAAATACCTTCTTTCATACAAAAGCATTTACAACATCGATTTTTTCAAACAAAAAATAATTTCTAAGAAGTCTTTGTTACAAACAAAATTATTGTTACTTTATAACAAATAAATTTCCGCCCGCAGGCATTCAAACCTTACCTAATGTAAAATCTAAAATTCCGTATGCCGCGTCAATCGTTTAGCTGTTTCCTTAAAACAACATACATAAACTTCACCACATTTTTGAAATTAACAACTCTGTCATAAAGTTAATTCAGTTATTTTAATTCCCAATCCCTCTTAAATTAACCTCTACTGGGGTATCTAGCATTAAGACCCCCTTACTAATTTAATTATGCTACTACACCTCAAAATGCTTTCAGATGACCGGTTGACACAAGACTGTTGCTAACTCAATCTCAATCCATTTTTATTACTTTTAATTCCCCTACCATTTTATCTAGGATTTTCACATTATTACGCAATATTGCTGTCACTTTACCACGTAGGATGTCCAGATTATACTGTAATCTACGTAGGCGTATCGGTAATTTTCTTTTAATTTGAAACCGTATTGCAGTCTAAATGTATAAAAATGGCCACAACATTTATGTAATACTATATTCTGTATTCTGTTTACTTAATGTCTAGTTGATACTTTGTAATACAGTATATGTGGTTACCCTTTTATAGTAATACCGCAATGTTTATTTAAAATGAGTCATATTGCATGGATTTATTCTACTAACTTTTAAAGCTCGAATTTAAGGTGCATTTTAATGAATTTCTTAATTTTGAAAGTCTTTTTTTAAAAAGAGCATACAATACTTGTTTTATAAAGTTGTATGATTGAATTATATTTGTCTTATTTATATTCTTGTGGTTTTAGAACAAATTGGAATAAAAAATACGGATTTAATTTCCCAAATTGATCAAACACTGTTTAACATGAAATAAAGATTCTACAGGGTATTCTTAAAACAAATTAGTTCATTTAAAATTAAATATGATTTATTTCCTGTCTAAATGATCCTTCGTAACGCACCGCGTTACAATTTATTACGAAATATACTCCACGTCTATTTTCTATTTTCTTCTTGTTGCACTCGTTAACACGCACTTGTGTTTCGTGTTATCCCTGTATTCATATAGTATTTACATTAACTAACTTAGCGTTTGTTCTTGTCTGTACCTATCAACACGCACTCGTGCTAACCCTGCATTTATATTGTATTTGCCTTAACTATCTTAGCAGTTGTCTTGTTTGTATTTATTAACAAGCACCCGTGTTAATTATGTTCATACTGCACTTGACCTCAACTAAATAAGGTTGATACCTGTATGTTTGTGCTCTTATTAATAGATAAGGATAGGAAATTCTTTGTTCTTGTTTATGATCATTTATACGCCCTCGTGTTAATCACGAAGATATTCATATTTTATTAACTGAGTTAATTTACTTAAAAAATATAAAGGAATATATTTGAATATTTGTTCTTGTTTGTGCCCATTAACACGCACTCGTATTAATCTTGTAAATATGCATGCTGTATTCTCTTTTACTGCCATAATACGGTTGTTATATATGTATATGTTTGTGCTTGCTTATATATAAGAATATATCAACTTTTGTTCTGGTTTGTGTTCATTAGCATGCACTCGTGTTAATCTTGTAAATATTCAACTGTATTTATTATCAAGTGATTTAAGCATGTAATATATTTAAATGTTTGTGCTTCTATATCGAGTTATTTGTTTCTGGATGTGCTTATTAATATTCATACGTGTTAATCTTGTAAATAATTAGTTATAGCGTCGTATGTTAATTGCCAGTATTGTTGTAAATACATGTTTTTTTGCTGTTTATATATTAACTTATAGGTCGCAGTAGTGTGTCCGCCTAGATTCTGCCACACGCCCTGGTATCACCATCATGGTTTGTATGTAATGTACCCATGGTATTCTAGGAAATTTTATCAGTTGACTGACCCTTGGGGTTCAATTTGAGAACTCTGTTTTTAGACATTAAAGTATTTTAGTTATAAAGGTTTTATTGAAAATTTTTGAGAGGTGTAGTCTTAGCGGAGGAAGTAAATTTTTAATTTTTAACTTCAATACTGTCTACTCTTTTTGAAAACTAGTTCCCTACCTACGCTAGTTAAGGTTCGGGCCTTTGGAGCTGTGTTTTAAAAAACAACTTCAAACTCTTAACACATTTTTAATAATGAAATTTAGAATAATTTGTACATAATAACTTTAAAATAATTATTGTACTGGGCGAGTAGTCTAGGTAGACAACAATGCAAAAGCTGTATTACTCGGACTGACTGCCGGGCCTTGAGCTCACGGGCTTTTTATAATAACCTGCCCCTCACACGGCTGTGGGAACTTGCAGATCTCATGTCTGCTTTACACTTTGTTACAATGTATCAATCTTAATTCTAAGTAATTGCGGTATGTTGACCGCCTGTGACCTGCCACCTGCAGTATCACTGCCCTCACGGATGCAAAGTTGCATGTCCGTTCTCATGAACTGTCGATAACCTCTCTGGGTTATCCTTGTGTTACAATGTTGCAATGGACTTATACTTTATTTAACAATTTCTAACAATTCCTATTAGATTCAATATTTCAATATATATAGGTAATTGGGGGATACATAACTCCTCCCACCGTAAATGAAAAATTAAGGTTTTTCTTAATTTTTAAATACATAAAATTCATTATTCAAATTTATTTAAAATTCATTGTTTCTAAGGGTATACTTATTGTTTCTTTTTTTCTCTTTGTTTCCTTAAATCTAGAACTGTTTCCTTCATTCGGTATTTTTGTTTCGGGTTGTGGTGATACGTTCCTTATCGTTCTCTAATTTATCTTTTACCTTGTCGTAAGTTATTTTTAGTTTTTGTTTGTGATCTTTCGCATATTGTCGATATACTTCCTTGTTGTAGTGTATGTCATAGGGATTTCGTGAATCTGAATGTCCTAAGGTTAATTCTAAGGGTGTAAAATTTGTTGATGAGTGAATTGTGTTATTATAGGCGATTAGTGCGTATGACATTAAATTGGTTATATGTTCCTTTTTATAATTTATTCTTAATAATCGAATTTGTTCTAACAGGGTTAAATGTAGTCGTTCAATTAGTCCGTTTGATTCAGGGTGGTTTTCCGTTATGAAATGAATTTTTATTTTGTGTAGTTCTAAAGTGTTTTGTATTGTCTTATTTTTAAATTCGCTACCATTGTCTAGAGTTATTGATTCGGGTGTTCCGTAAAATGTGAAATATTGTAAAAATCCTTGGGTCACGTCGATGCTATTTTTGGATGTGATTGGTTTTGCTTGGCCTATTTTTGTGAATGCGTCTACAATTGTTAGATAGTTTTGTGCTTCTACTACTAGAGTATCGGCATGTAGTTTTTGAAATGGTTTGTCGGGTGTTTTGGTTAACATTAAGGGTATCTTTGGGGGTTTCCTATCGTATTTCGCTCTGTCACATAGTTCGCATTGGTTAATAAAATCTGTGGTCAATTCCTTCATGTCTTTAAAATAATAACGTCTTACAAGTTGCTTTATAGTTTCGTTAATTCCACGATGGTTGGTTTTTCCTTCGTGTTGATTCCTAATTACATCGTTTATTTCGTCAGGGTCGTCTAATGTTATTAGTTTTCTAGTACATCTGATGAGTTCAGGGCCAGAGTTATTGAATAGTTTAATGTATAATTCTGAAAATCTTTGGTATAAATGTTCGGTGTTGAAATAGAAATAAAATCGTTTTTCTCGGGGTGTATTCTTTTAGAATTTTAATTATTTGTTCCTCATTGTCATCTTTAGTTATTTGAATTTGGTATATCTTTTTGTTATCTACTTTTGTATATTTTACTGGATTGGGGTTATTTAAAACTTCGGTTATTATAAATTGGTTGGGTTTCATATCGATTGCTTCGTTTAAAATTTTAATCGCGTTTTTTGGTTCTTCGTTTTGTGTCGAATGTATCGTGTCGATCTCGTCTGGATCTTCCCTTATTTCTGCTTCGTCTACGTTTCCTATAATGGATTCCGTTTCTAATGCATTGAGTTGGATTCTACTTAAAACGTCTGCGTTGTTGTTATAAATTCCTTTTTTGTATATAACTTCGTAATCGTACTCTTCGAGTCTGATTCTCCATCTTTGTAATTTTGAATTCGGTTCTTTCAGTTTGCATAGCCATACTAGTGGTCTATGATCGGTGTATATGTAAAATTTTCTTCCGTATAAATAAGGTCTAAAATATTTTGTTGCCCAAATTATGGCTAATAATTCTTTTCTATGGTACTATATTTTGTTCGGTTTCATTTAGGGTTCTGGATGCGTAGCTGATGGGTTTATCGCTACCTACTTTTCCTTGGCTCAATACTGCGCCTAATGCTACATTCGATGCGTCTGTCGTCAGTATAAATGGTTTTGTAAAGTCTGGGTATTCTAATACAGGGTGATTCGTTAATATGTTTTAATTTTGTCTACGGCTTTTATAAATTCCGGGGTGTGTTCAATTTTGTTTCCCTTTTTTAAACAATTTGTCAGGGGTTTGGTTATCTGAGCGTAACCTTTAATGAATTTGCGGTAGTAACCACTAAGTCCTAGAAATCCTTTAATTTCTTTGGTTGTCTTTGGTAATGGGTAATTTAGAACTGCATTTGTTTTGTCTGGATTTGGCATTACTCCTTGGGGTGTTATTACATGTCCTAAAATGATACTTCTTTTGTAAAATTCACTTTTGTCTAATTGTACTTTAAAATGTGCTTGTCTAAGTCTTTCGAATACTTCTTTCAATCTTTCTATGTGTTCTACCAATGATGTGGAATAAACTATGATGTCGTCAAGGTATACAAGGCATTTTCATTGTGTATTCTCGTAGTATATTGTCCATGACTCTCTGGAAAGTAGCGGGTGCGTTCTTTAATCCAAATGGCATTCGTTTGTACTCGTAATGTCCTCTAGGTGTGCTGAAGGCTGTTTTGATATGTCTTTTCTTCCATCTCTACCTGATGGTATCCTGATGCTAGGTCTAATGTTGAAAAATATTGGCATTTGCCTAATTTGTCTAAAATTTCGGTTATATTTGGTAGTGGATATTTGTCATCTACCGTTTTTCATTTAACTTTCTATAATCTATTACCATTCTGTACTTTCTCTTTCCGGTTGCGTCTAATTTCTTAGGTACTATTAACACGGGGCTGCTCCATGGTGAGTTGGAGTGCTGGATTATGTCTTGGTCTAATAAGTCTGCTACTTGTCTGTCAGCTTCTTCTTGGCTTGCATGAGGTAGTCTATATGCTTTTGTAAAAATTGGCTTATTGTCTGTTAACTCGATATTATGTTTTACTGTGTTGGTGAATGCTAATGGTATTCCTTCGCAGTGGAATATGCCTCGGTATTCAAAACATAAGTTTTAATTGCTCTTTCTTCTTCTTGATTGATGTCGGTATTGAAGCGGATGTTAGTTAAATTTTCTCTTAACATTTTGTCATGTTCTATTGGGTTGTAATCGTTTTCTAAATTTTCGTCTATTTCCATTTCGTTAAAATTTAGTTCTTCTACGTTAATTGGGTCGGTCAATGATAATTCTACGGGATAGTCGTTTGAATTTAATATTGTTGTGGTTGCATAGTTATCTTTTATTTGTACTAAAGGCGGTTGGGGTTTCTACTCCTTGTTGAAAAGTCATATGATTTATTATTCCTACTTTTTTGTTAGATTTTACTGGGATTTTTATTTTTCTTTCCGTTCGGGGTTCTATAGTGTATTTTTGTTCGATTTGTGTGTTTTGAAATTTAATTAGGATTTTTCCGTATTTTGTCCTTAATAAGCGATTTTTAATGTCAATGTTGGCTCCTAATTTTCTTAGAAGGTCCATTCCGATTAATCCGTCATATTTGTCGTTAAATTCGAATACACAAAATTTATGTTTCATTTTAACATTAAATGTTCTCGGTAAGGGTATATTAGCTACGAATTGGTGTATTGTCGTTTGATGGGCTGTTTTAATTTTAAATGGTTCTCTTTCTACATAATCTAAATAATGTTTTTGTACGGTTCTGGGGCTAATTAATGTTTTTGAGGATCCGGTGTCGATTAATAGTTTGAATTTGGCGTGGGGTATTTCTATGTATGGTAATACTAAGTGATTTATGTTATTTAAGTTTATTAAGTTTGGTTGTCTATGAATGGGTCCATTTGAAAATTTGAGTTCGAGTTTTCGTCGTCGTACTCCTCGTAAGTTTCGTATTGTTCGTCACGTTCGTAAGTTTCTGCATGGTTTGATTCATTGTTCGTAGGTGTCTCAATGTAATTATTCTGGTCAGTGTCAAATTTTTATTTCTTGATGGAATAGTTCTTCCGATGTAAAATTGCGTTTCTGATGAGGGTTTGGTCGGATTGTGTTATCTTTGTATTTTGTCTGGTGTTACCAGATGAGGTATCCATTGGTGTTGGTTTGTAATAATTATTAGGGTTGTTATTATTATTAGTCATTGGTGTATTTCTATTGAGGTTTGCGTTGAATGCTGGTCTTTGTTGGTTTAGGTTTTGATTAAATCTTGGTTGGAATGCTGGTTTCGTAAAAGTTGGGTTAAATGTTGGTTTTGAAAAATGTTTATATTGATTATTAAAATTCGTATTGTTGAAACTTGGGTTATTAATACGCGGTTGATTTGTTTGTGCGTTAAAGGGTGTGAATTATTGTTGAGGGATTGTTTGTCTTGTGGCTTGTATGGATTTTATTGGCGAATAACTTTTATTCGCGTTGGGATTGTATAGTCTGTTGCGGTAATACATTACATTTTCTTCTTCTATTACTAGGTTCATAGCTTCCTCTAGATTTTGGGGTCGTTGGAATCTGATTTTATCCGATAGTCGTTCTGGTAAAGCGTTTATATACGTGTCGAGTGCCATTTCGTCATACATTTTTGTTTTTAAATGTCTAACGTTTTGATCGGGTTCTTCGATTTTTAATTTGGTTAGTATTAAACTTCTCACGTCTTGGCATTTCATTCCGAATTGGTAGGGGGATTGATTGTGTTCCATTCTAAGGTATATTAGGTCTCGTACCAGGCATTTTATGTTACGTTGGTCTCCAAAATATGCAATTAGTAGTTGTTTAAATTGTTCCCATTCTTGTAAATCGTCCCTACTGGCGATTAAGGTTAGTGCCTTCCAGTTAGTTTACTAATTATCAAGCGTATAAGCAATGAATTCCTTTCGTTATCTCCGGGTTTGTAGAAGGTTTTTAGGAACATTTCGGCTGCGCCAATGAAATTTGAAAGATGTGCTTCCGTGCCATTAAATATCTGTATTGTCTCTAAATAGAGTCGCATGTCTGTGCTACTCATGTTGATTAAGGGTTATTTTCGATTTTGGGTAATTTCAAAAAATTTTTTTTTTTTTGAATTGAGGTTTATTTCGCTATGTGTATCGTTACTTTTGCTTCGGATTTACTAATTTTACGTTTGGGTTGTAAAATTTCAAATTTTGTAGAAATTGGGGTTGGTTTTGCTATTTGTAGCGTTAATTATGCTTGGGATGTATTAATTTTTCTTTTGGATTGAATAATTTTGAATTTTGTAAAAATTGGGGTTGGTTTTGCTATTTGAAACGTTAATTTCGGTTTGGATTTGTTAATTTTCAGTTTAGACTGGGTAAATAAAAATTTGGTAAAGATTGAGATTTATTTTGCTTTTTTTCAGCGTTATTTTTAGAATCGTAGTCGCTGTTATTTATATTTAGTTACACAGTGCGGTGATGTACTCGTGAGATTTATACTCAATAATGTTGAATTAATTACCGTAGTCTTGAATTTGCTTGTTTTTATGCGGCTTTTAATATATCTTGAGTTTCTGGATCGATGGATTTGTTCTCGCTATGTTTGCTTTGTTGTTAATTTGTAATTAATACTCTTTCCGTGGGTTGAGTTGCATGAACGTACAGTTCGTCTGTCTTGAATTCTAATTATAACTTGAGGTTAATTACTTCTGCACTTTATTGTTGCCATTAACTACTAAAAGATGTAGTCTTTGTTATTTAGTCACGTACGTTGAGGTAATTAGCACTTACAGGTGTTAATTTCAATTTATAGGAATTAGATAATTTACTTCCTTACTCGCTAATGCTTGCACAAAGTGTTATGTCTGTTTATTCTTAGATCTCTCGGTATTTAATTATAATGCTTGTTGGTAATTGAATCTCTCGTAATGTAGGTTTTAATTAAAGCTTCTTATGATGACCGCTTAACTTCACTCAGATAATGCACTTTATAAATGATGAGTAATTTTTAATAGAAAAACGTTTAGCTTTTTATTCCGTGTTGGATTTAATTACTTATGGGTATTAAATGCAAAACTGCGTTGCTTTTATTATTCCGTGATGGATTTAATTACTTATGGGTATTAATGCAAAACTGCGTTGCTTTATTATGTCGTGATGGATTTATTACTTATGATGCAAATTGCGTTGTTGAAAGTTATACTTTAGTACTGTACAGAGATTCTGAAAGTTATTGCAATTCTCTGAGGTTTTAAGTGTATAATAAAGGATGCTTCTTGCTTTCTTCGGATGGCGTTTTAGATTACAGTGGTTTTAGGTTACCGTAGCAGAGTGTTTTGCTATAATTTATAAGGTCAATGGTTTAAATAATCGTTCCGTGATTGCTTTGAAGAATTAGCTTTAGCTTTGAAATTAATTTTGCGTTAGTTTACCGGTTTATAAACGTGCGTTGAATCGCGGTAGTTAATGTTTCTTATTTTGGTGTTAGTGAGTGTGCGTTCGCTATTTTTTTGGTTTATTTTGAGTTTCTTTTAATAATTGTGGTAAGAATCTCTTAAATATCAAGTCTCATTTGCTTTTTAAGAAAATCTCTTTTAAATTTAAGTCTCATAGATTAATACTTTCTCAAAATAAAGTCTCGTTTTTTTTTTTGAAAATAATTCTCTTTGTAATTATTTTCAAAACAATATTCATAAAATAAAATTCATAAAACAATAATAAATAAAATAATAATACTAGCATATATCAATTATAGTTTCTGTTTTTAAAAAAAAAGGTATAAAATGGAAATGAACTTACATTAATTTCATCTGTTTCTTTGGTGGGCTCGATCGATGCAGTATCTTGTCCACCTTGGTTTGTTTGTTGGATTTAGACGATTCTTGTTCTTTGTCCAACTTGGTTTGGGTTCTGCCAAAATTTCGAATTAAAATTCTTGGTCACCAATCTTCCGATTTTTGGATTTTTAGTGCCCTTTTGACATCCGTTACGACTGCGCCAGTTAAGGTTCGGGCCTTTGGAGCTGTGTTTTTAAAAAACAACTTCAAACTCTTAACACATTTTTAATAATAAAATGTAGAATAATTTGTACATAATAACTTTAAAAATAATTATTGTACTGGGCGAGTAGTCTAGGTAGACAACAATGCAAAAGCTGTATTACTCAGACTGACTGCCGGGCCTTGAGCTCCCGGGCTTTTTATAATAACCTGCCCCTCACACGGCTGTGGGAACTTGCAGATCTCATGTCTGCTTTACACTTTGTTACACGGTATCAATCTTAATTCTAAGTAATTGCGGTATGTTGACCGCCTGTGACCTGCCACCTGCAGTATCACTGCCCTCACGGATGCAAAGTTGCATGTCCGTTCTCATGAACTGTCGATAACCTCTCTGGGTTATCCTTGTGTTACAATGTTGCAATGGACTTATACTTTATTTAACAATTTCTAATAACTCCTATTAGATTCAATATTTCAATATATATAGGTAATTGGGGGATACATAACTCGCTTGCGTTGTTTTATGAAAATAGCTTTCAGTAACAATTTTGCGACCGAATTCTGGCTCGTCCTATATGTTAAAAAGAACTTGAACTCATTAAATATAACATACAATACCACCTTTCAATATTACTGCATGAAAATACTACGAAATTTTTTCTTTTTTAATTTGAAGATCTACTGGGTATTTTAGAATTAGTTAATTCGAGTTAAATTAGGTTTATTCATGATTTTTGCGAACCTAATCTATAACATGTGCGAAACATCGTAAATAATCATAGTTGTTTACTAACAAATAAATTATGTTTTGTTACTCCATGTTGATAAAAGGATTATATAATCCTTAATTACCACATAACATGTTAAAGAATATTAATCTAAAATAGAAAATGGTAATTTTATAGTTAAAGTACAAGAAAATTTAGCAAAGCATACATAACTCAAGGTTTGTCTGAAATATTCTCAAAGCAAGGTACGTTGTACATTGCGTAAGTTCTATAACTTTTTGTCCAATTTGTGGTTTGTCTTTAACAGAGTACAAGTAATATGAAGAGAAATGACAACACACAACGTCAATTTAAAACTTATAGTCAACCTTATCAATATGCTGCTGTACTTTCAGGTAAAAAACAGGTTCTGTATTTTTTTATTGTAAATCTGCTGTAAGTTACTGTTTTAGCATCATTGCTAATTGTAAGTATTGGAATGCATTATGGATGGCCCTCACCTTCATTGCCGCTGCTGATTAATCAAAATTCGAAAATTAACACAAGCTCTGCTGATGGACCATGGATTGCAGTAATGCCTCTCTTTGGGCTTCCGTTAGGGTGTTTAATTGTACCTACGATTGTGGATCGAATAGGAAGAAAACCTTGTTTATTAATAAGTTCGCCTATTTTTTTTATAACCTGGCTGATGGTTGCATTTGCGTCTAGTGTGCTTTTTCTGAAATTTGCAAGATTTCTAGCAGGTATTATGGATGGAATTGCATTCACAACTTTAACTATTTATATAGGCGAACTGGCCAATAAGAATATAAGAGCACGATTAAGTTCCTTTACCGAAATTACGTTTAAATTCGGGATGCTTGCAATAAATATAATCGGAACACAATTCGATATTGCAACGACTGCACTAATAGCAATGGTTGTTCCAGTTTTACATTTTGGAACATTTGTTTGGATGCCTGAGAGTCCTTACTATTCGGCTTTACTGCAAGTAAGGTACAAAGCGGTTACCGCTGAAGATACTGAAACACAATATGTTCATAATCAAACACCGGACACAAATTCAAATTTGGAACAACAATCTAAATTTCGAGATATTTTCACTAATAAAGTTCACAGAAAGGCTATTCTGATAGTGATAGGGCTAATAGCAGTGAAGGATTGCAGCGGAAGTATTGTGATCGCGTTCTATAGTCTTACAATTTTTAATGAAGCTGGCGGTGCGGTTAATGGAAATGTTTCAACAGCCATTTATTTTGGTGTTCAGATAATCGTTGCTGGTCTAAGTGGAGTTCTGTTAGATAAAGTTGGACGAAAGATATTATTAGTTGTTTCAGCTATTGGTTCTAGTTGTGCCTTAGTTTCTGAAGGAATATATTTTTATTTAAAAAATGAGACAAACGTAGATCTTTCTAAATACGGATACGTGCCACTAGCAGTGCTTTTAATATATACTATAAGTTTAAATATCGGTTTAGAAACTGTTCCTAAATTAATGAGTGCCGAACTTTTTCCGATCAAAATTAAAGCAGTCGCTGTTTCTATCACCAATTTGTCGTTTGTTGTAATTACAACATTGGCTTCAAAACTTTTTCAGATTCTGAAGGATGAGTATGGAATGCACGTTCCCTTTTTTATGTTTGCCTTATGTTGTATGTTAGGCTTAATATTTATTATTTATTGCGTGCCAGAAACAAAAGGAAAAACTTTAGAACAGATCCAAATTGAACTCGGATATTCCAATGTAAATGAGGTGTGAATATAATCTCACTTATCTCTGTTAATATTGTTACCGGCTGTAAAAAAATTAATTTATGCCAATAATGGTTCGTAAATATTAATTTCAAACAATTCTGTCTCCAGTAAGTTTTCTAGCATTTTCAATTTAAACAATGAAGAAACGTATTTGTATTTCTAAAGGTGTATAATACGTGATGTATTACAGGGTTTTAAACTATTCACCCCTTTGCGATTGCAGTATTTATGGAAAACTTTGAATTTGACATAGTTTTGATAAAATGTAAATTTTTAGTTTCAATTTAAATTCACCGAAAATATTGATCAAACGAAGATTCGTCGAAATAATTCAACGAAAAACAATTCACCAATGGGCCAGTTCATTGGAATAGCAATTCTTCAAAGAACAATTTACGCAAGAACAAATTTACCAAAAATTATAGTAATGTATGTAGTTATACATAAACTGTAAACTTGCAATAAACTGTACTGATCAAAGTGGTAATGTGTTTAAAATTTGAAAATGGATCCCTTTGCCTATTTTTGTATTTAAAGTTTTTTTTTGTTTTTTGGTTCGAAGAGCTTTGATAACATCTGTTCGATAAATTGTAGAGGGGTTCCTTTCGTAATGCTCCTATTCTGATAAATTTTAATCAAATTTGGCGGATCACAAATGGGAAGTTCTACGTTATCGTTTGAAAAATGTACACGTGTTTTACGGAGTTACAAGGTATACCGCTAGAGCGTTACGCAATTCAATATTAAGTAGAACAAAAGAATTAATTAATTTCATTAGTTAAATGAGCTTTTAGTACGAAAACACACAAAAATGTACAAAAGCTTTGGTAGTTGACATCAGAAACCTGACCATTTCAATGCAATATTAAATCAGGGTAAGCATAAAAATAGTAAAGCGCCCAATATATTAAATACGAACGTTAATGACTATCACAACTTTACACTCTTCATATTAAATTTAGAAAAATATACATAGATCCTCAGGAATTAACCGGCAAAGAAAGTTTATTTGTACACATTGACAGGAGTTTATAAAACAAACCAGTAAACCTAGGAATTGGACCGACACATCCTATAACCACTATAATTATAAATTATTATGATAAAAAACGTGTTACAAACGTAAACAAATGACGCCGCTTTTGGTATCCAGTGTAAAATGTGAGAACGAGTTGGCCAGTTACATAAATAGAACCACATTAAACTCAAAAATCAAGCAGTTGGACGCAATACCCTGTGAGAACGATAACATGCAATAACCATCGACGAAAAGCATATAAGAACGACGGATCATAAAAGAAGGCAGATTATTTTTAGTTATTCGAAACTAAGCAGCAGATCAGAGTTTCAAAGTTAATCGGCACGCAACCAACGCCCTGCGAAGAAGGTTATTAATTGAGTGATAAAATTTACGGCATTAAAAACCTCGCGCATAAGTACTAAGTTTAAGATCCCGAATTCGGTTCCCGACACTACCACTAGAAAAATTTTAAGCTATTATTTCTCACAAAAATACGCCCTCATTCGAATGAGAGGTAAAATGTAGGTTCTGCGTGTGTGTTTTCCGCCATCTAAAAGTCCCTTACTTAGCTTGGAATAGCAAAGGTTCAACAAAATTCAAAATTGTCAGGCAAAATATACTCGTTCTGTATTTATACAGGTTATACTGTTAGTAAAGAGGTGTCGGAATGCAAATAAGTGCACGTAGATAAAAAAATCGCATTAATCGTGGAAGTGGTTTGTGTTGGGAGCATTTATTCAACCCGGATTGAAGGTCGACAGAGCCTTGTTAAAAGACAAACAAAACTGTGTCTCTTGAATTTCTGTTTTCCGTCATATAAACACTTTATGCTCTTCTGTATTATATAATTGTGATTAGTGGTAATAATAGGGATGCTCATAACTTATTATTTAGAAAGACGGTTACGTTGATGTTAGTTTTTTAAAGCGGATTGTATACAAATAAATTCACATATGAAAGAGCTTATTATTGTAGAGAAAGATTAGTACATAGAAATTAAATTGGTTGAATGTCGATTATTGATAAACCTAGGTTGTTCTTTTCTTTTTGTTACACGCATACTTAAAGCACCCATCTTCCGGACAAGCATTATTTAGGCATATCCAGGCGGGTTGGCGTACAAAGATTTTATTAAGCAGAAACTACAAAGACCTTACCAGGTAGAGTATTTAGTAAAAGTGTTGGAATTTGTATACCCTAAAAACGTTATTTGCTTTTATAGAATCCACTCTGAAAGCTAATTGGTGAACAGATTAACTGTTATGTTACTTCGTGCCCGGTAGACAAAAGTTTATTCAGGCACTTGACGTCAATTCAGCACGTAACATATATTAGGTGGTTACGTCTGTTTAAAGAAACATTAACTATTGGACAAGGAGAGGACTGTGTAAAAATGTAAGTATTTAAAATAAGTAATTTGAAATGTTTCTATTAAATAAAAAAATAGGTAAAACAAACATCTGAAATCACTTTTAAGCTAAATATATAATTAAAATTTGCTAGAATAAAGTAAATAAATAACTAAATAACAAAGGATAACAAAATTATATTATAAAATTTCTACAAACCGTTTTTAATGAAATTTACACTTCTTGAGTAAAATTTTATAAAATAAAGATGTGTCAGAACATATTTAACATCGATTTTAAACTACCCAACTAAAAAAAAAGTTACATTTTTGTTACCTAAAGTAAACCTAAATAAATAAATAAAAGTAAACTAAAATAAATAATAGAATTTAAAAGCCATTCTTTAAATACAATTTGTTGCTAAGCCGTGATAGCGGGAACGGTCCTATTGGGAAAAGGAATGGGTAGGGAAAGTAAAGGTATAAAGCGTCCAGCAGCAACAGGTGAAACAGAACGAAAAAACCGACGTGGAAGGGCTTATGGGGGATGAAGCGATCACATTGTCTTGGCTATGCGAGTGCAGAATTCAGTGGTATAATGACAGCATTCGGTTAGTAATAAATGATATGCGTCTGAACATTATCGGAATACGACTAACTGGACATATTGATGTTCACGATGGGTTAGTCCTACAAACAAATTGTGAAGCAGATGCATCCCGTGTCTGCAAAAACCAACGTTGAAAAACGAAAGATCATGAGAGCAGCCGGCAACAAGATTAACAAAGCCTGTAATCAGCTTAAGGATATGATAAAGTTTTATAGATAAGCGTTGGCTAGTTAGTGATACACTGTTAGCGGAGTGGGGTAATCACTGAGGAAAAATGTAGCATCAAGTAGTACTACTGCAGGTGGATTTGGTTGGAACATGCCGGACAAGATTTCGTACGCGACAAAAGCAACGCTTAGGGTTAGAGTCACACAGCGGTTTGTGTAGCCTTGTCAGAAGAATGATGATGTAATAAAGACGCTCACGATAGAGGCCAACGCAAAACCAAGTATTGTAAAAATTAAGGAGTAAGCAGAACAGCGGGTGAGGCGCGAGAAACTCACCTTTACCTCTACCTCCCTTACCCCTCCGCCTCCGCCAGCGCATTTGCTTCCGCCCTCACCTTCGCCTTTGCCAACGCCTTCACCTTTACCTTCGCGTTCGCCTTCGCCTTCGCCTTCGCCTTCGCCTTCGCCTTCGCCTTCGCCTTCGCCTACGCCTTCGCCTTCGCCTTCGCCTTCGCCTTCGCCTTCACTATCGCCTCCGCATTCGACCCCGCCTACGCCTCCGCCTCCATCTCCGCCATTAACAATTGGGTTTGGCAAAAATCTAAAAATAGGGGCAGCAGTTAGAGGGATGCTCCGATTTAAAAAAAATTTCAGAATTGTAGCTTCCAAGAAAACTATATATTTTACTTCTCTTTTAGATTTAAAGTGTTTAGTAAAAATTAATGTTCTTAAAGCACTTTCCAAAATTATTGTAAATCATGACAAACATTTAGACGGTCAAATTTGAAACGGCTTTCACCACTCTCCTTTATTTCTAATTAACTCAGTTTAGGTAACGCCTCCATCTTTCAGTGTGGCTTTTCAATCCTTACTCGTCTAAACGCGTATGTCTCAACCGGCTAAATTATTTTCTCTTCCACAGATTTTCTAGATACATTAGCCATTTGCTCCACCACGTCCTTCCAGTGATTGATATACGACAGAAAAACGCTCATGTCAAGACAACATCTTAGTGGCATCTTCGAAGGAAACTTTGTTGTTACTCATTTTGCCTATATGATAGTAGAATATACGCCATACTTAGGAATCTGTCGATTTAATAAATTCAGAGAATTGTTTCTTTTATAATTCGTGTGTTTGATATGGCTTGTGAACGTTTAAATTCTTAACAGTTCCTATTTTAGAAATTATTATAATGGTGTGCTGCCAGGAGTGACCGACGGTCAGTACAGCTATATATATATATATATATATATATATATATATATATATATAGAAAGAGAGAGAGAATAAGATAAAATGATAACTTAGACTTTTATGCAAAGCCCAAATGATCATTTCAAATCGAGCTAGTAATTAAAAGATGGACAATATAAGGTCTTGGACACGACTTGAATGTTGTTTTTGCCGGAACCATGCGTTTACCAATTACGCCGCCGAAACAGATGACGACAATTGAGAAATTTATAAATTTAAATCGTGTACACAACTATACATAAACCTAACTTTCAATTACGTTTGGAATTTTTGTCAATCATATCTGACATTGTTTTTGACTTATGTCAGTTATAGACAGGAAACTACGCTCAAATTTACGGTTATAAGCCAAGTATTAAATATTTAAATATTTTAGATAGTTAATTACACAAGGTAAGTTGATAAATACTATCGAATTACAGTGAATAAGATGAAATAATAACTTAGACTTTTATGCAAAGCCCAAGTGATCATTAACGACAAAACACTGAACGATTTATACTTAAATTTTATCAAGTCCAAAATATTCTATTAATCCATATTTGAGATTTCATTAAACACATCATAGTGAATAATTTACACTTATTACACTAGTAATTATCTACATTAATTTAAAAACTAGAAATGATACGACTTTAAACAGCACTGGGTCTTTTTGATTGAATTCAACAGTAATAAAATCACAAAATGCCATGACCAGAGGATGTATGGCTTTATTTATAATTCGTATGTAGTTAGCTAAATAAATTGAACATTATGATAGAATCATTGAAAATTGAATGGTATGACAAACAATAAATATATAAGAGGATGGAGATAGAGTATAATCAAAGCTATTAAAAGACACTTTTACTGTATGAACTAGTATGATAATAAAAAGTCAACAAAATATGAAAATTGATTGATGAAAGTATAGATTTAAAAACAAAAAAAATTGAAATAGTTAATTATGAATAGAATTTGGATTATAGAAAAATGTAGAACGATTATTTGGTTTGTAGTTGGAAGTATACAAATATGAATAAACAGCATACAAATTATTGATATCTTCTTTATGGTTTATTGGTTTATTCTGTTGATTAATATGAAATGATTCTAAGAAGAGTTTTCTTTTGTAGTTGTTTTCAGTGTCTATAATCTCTACATCATCATAGTTGACCTTATGACGTGTGTTATAAATGTGTAAAGAGAGAGCACAAGATGTCTTCTTTAATTTTGCATCGCTCTTATGTTGTGTAAGACGACTGCGGAGCCATTGTTTTGTTTGACCTACATACTTACACACACATAAGAGCGATGCAAAATTAAAGAAGACATCTTGTGCTCTCTACACATTTATAACTAACGTCATAAGGTCAACTATGATGATGTAGAGATTATAGACACTGAACAACTAAGAAAACTCTTCTTAGAATCATTTCATATTAATCAACAGAATAAACCAATAAACCATAAAAAGATATCAATAATTTGTATGCTGTTTATTCACTTGTATCTTCTAACTACAAAACAAATAATCGTTCTACATTTTCTATAATCCAAATTCATTCGCAATTAACTATTTCAATTTATGTCTTTAAATCTATTTCATCAATCAATTTTCATATTTTGTTGACTTTTATTATCATACTAGTTCATACAGTGAAAGTGTCTTTTAATAGCTTTGATTATACTCTATCTCCATCCTCTTATATATTTATTGGTTGTCATACCATTCAATTTTCAATGATTCTATCAATAATCAGATCATAATGTTCAGTTTATTTAGCAAACTACAGTTACTATTATTATTTTCAACGAACTTCGTTCGTTTATGAAATCTATTTGTCTGTGTGTCTGTCTGTCTGTGTGTCCGAGACCTTTTTAATGGTCGGACATCAATGTGTGATACATCAATCGATTCAGCTCGGTGTCCAGAGCTTAAGTTTTGATGTCAGTTAAAATCGGGCCACGGGGACGCCGAGCCCCCGGGAAAATCCACAGGGATAATTAAAATTTTAAATAAGTTTAAAATCAATATGTGACACATATTTGAACAATTTATGGCATTTCATGCCAATTATTCCAATATTATAGACATTGTTTAAACTTAAATTTTGATTACCGAAAATAATTAGATTCATATAAAAAAAAAAAATTTCTTATCTTATTGATGAGAACTAATATATAGCTTTTAAAATATTTATTCAATAAAATAAAATATATTAAAATGTCTCTTTTGTTGTTTATAAATTTTTGTTTTTATCTGAATACTTATAATTATTACAACATAATAATTTTAATTTCTTTAATTTGTTTTAAAGTAAGTCTACATTTGGAAGTTTGTTGCGACAATGCCTTGCATTTTCAACTTGTTTCTTTTAACAAATATTCCAACTTGACATTATTTAGTATTCTTTTATATTACAATAACATTTTTATTTATGCCTACATTCATTACGATTTGTTACTTAAATTACTTCTCAACAGCAATTTTTATATCATAAAACATTAGTTGTTTCTCATTTTTATATACACTCGCTCTATTATTTTGTTCCATCTGTCAATCAATTGAAATGTGACATTACTTGAAGTATATAGTCCAGCCATGTTTTTAATTTTAATTTTAAATAGTTTTTAACCAGTTATTTTTTAAACTACACCTCATGTTAAAAACTCTATTATAACTGTTGTAAAGTAATTGTAAGTATTTGCCTGTTATATGCTATTGCTGACTGTTAATAATTTTTTCTTGTAGTTCGATAATTAAGGTGAGAATTCTGCACCGAAACGTACGATAAATTACGAATCATTTCACATTGTATGCTGTTTTTATTTTGAGCGACATCATCCCAAAAATATTAACACCATTAATCTTTAATCAATATACATACATATATATATATATATATATATATATATATATATATACACATATATATATAAATATATAGTATATAACTTTATGTTTATATATTTAATGCTATAATTATAGGGTAGTTTAGGGGTAGGTTAAGTCTCAGGGGTCGTAGAATATACAAAAGAAACTTCCAGTTAACAAAAGCACATACTTACAAATATTATAAGAGTAAATAGGTCACTATACATATTGTTAGTTAAGAGCGCACTGTACACAAAGGTACAATTAGATTAAACGCATAAGAAATAGAAATATCCAAGAGTAGTTACAAGCAAAGATAAGATGTAAAAACGTAAGGAAATGTATCAAAATTAAATCAACGGAAAACCTATATGAATTGGCTTGATAAATATTTAACAAGTGCGTTAAATATATCATCGTATACGCAGGCTAAAATTATGCATTATTTGAATAAATCGTACGTGACATAAAGTATTACATTGGTTTAAAAATCACAAAAGTACACAAAAGATAAAGACAAATGGTATCGCCCCAACACGTAAAAACAACGAATAGCAAACAAGAGACAAGGCCTATAAATATGATAACAATTGAGCAACGAGTTAGTATACATTTTAAACTGGGCCATCACGATACTCAAAAGTGCTAAATTATTCACGTAACCAGTTATACGAAAGTAAAATGAAAATCATTTTATAAAAGTGTAAAAATTGTGCAAGTGTGAGCCGATCTATTATAAACGGCTCTGGAGACGACTCTGGAGACAACTCTGGAGATCACCTCCTGTTAAATTAATTTTGGTAATCATTGACATGGTAAATGTTCTATGACTGTTCTGTTAATTGCGGAGATGGAAAACCTTTTATTGGATTAACTTATGGAATTTTGAATAACGATTTGGATAGCATTTTGGTTTTGATGTCGACTTCCAAATTAGACTTTAAATATTCAGACTGGGCACGAAAACTCTTGGGGATGCAGAGAAACTACTGAATCACTCCAGGTTAGATATATCGATATAATTTATTTCTGTAAACTGTTTTAATTCAATAATTTTTAATTCAATGTAAGAGTCAACAAAACAGAGGTTTCTTTGATCAATTTATGAAAGGTAATATGCATCTTGAAACGTTTTAAAAGGTCTCTAAATATAACAAAATGCTCGTTTTGCTGGCTTCAAATTCTTAAATTTGGTACATGTCAATATTCTGAAAAAGAGGAAGATTTAAAAAGGTTGTAAATATTTAATCATTATATTGTGTATGTAGAATTGCTTTATTTAATTGAATCAGCTAGTTGAGGCAAAGAAATCCATAACTTAACATTTCACAAGTGCTTGATTAATAAAAAGGGTAAATAACACGACATTTTATGGTCTGCCAAACCGTGGGGCCTAGTATAGGGGATAACACAGCATTTTATGACAGACCCAATCGTGGGGCGAAAATAATCGCAGCATTTTATGGTGCCCAGCGTAGGGGCACGTTGACCCTAAATAAAATAACACGACATTTTATAGACCCAATCGTGGGACAGAAAATAATCACAGCAATATATATATATATATATATATATATATATATATATATATTCATATATAAGAAGAAGAAAAGTAGGTTTAATTAACCTTAAATTAATACAAAGTAACAAGGAATTAATGGCAAGTGACTCAAATTCAGCCACGAGGGCATCCTGTCGACGCGTTTCGCTCTAATTGGAGCTCATCAGGACAGGTGTAGCAAAGTTGTAATATTTAATACAGACACACTATGGGAAGTACAGCATCACCTAACTCACAATTTGTGTCTTCGTGTCGTTTCATCTGACATCGCAGATTTTATCAACAGTCGGCACGGAGGAGATCCGGCTCAACTGCCTCTTTCCATAGCCAAAGGTTATAATAAGAAGAAAGTAGGTTTAATGATATAATGGCACCAAGCAAGTTGATTAATAATAAGGTATTAGTTAATAAAAATGAAATAATACTTTAGACTTAAATTCTTCCACCAATATTTTTATACGTTTCAATAAATTCCAATTTGGTTTATTTCGTGAAAGCAAGAGTAAATTATAGTTTACAGGGTGGCTTATTTTCACCTGAAAACGCTAGATATGTATAAGGATGGTGTTTTTTTCAATTGGCGGATCGTTATCAAGTTGATTGTTCTGAATGGTATTCTCCATACCGCACATCATTTTTGAATCGCCTAGTTAAATATTGGATAAACTTGCATCAATACATCAAACAACAGTATAAATTTTTCTTGTTATTATAGAGATTTAATTGCTTTTCAAAACTTTTGACCTTTCAACATAGTGTAACTTTTTTTTCTTTTGTTGCACTAAAAGCACCAGCCCCACGTTGTGAGCCAGTGTAACGAATTTTCTTATTTGGTCTTAACTAGCGTTCTCTTCTTAATACCTATATCTGACTCTAGAAGTTGGGGGTCAGCAAAACAAAGTCTTCCGACGTAACTAGGGGTCTATTCCTTGGGTAAAGCTATGAGCAATGGGGGGGTAAGTCGAAATCTGTTGGGGGATCAGACTCAAACTAAAACAAATAGGCGCCACCAAGTCCGGATTGATTCACGTTAATGGCATGGCATATTTCTAAGGGCGGACGTGGAGACCCAAAGAAAAAAGGATCGCCTTCGCTGACAAAAACCTGTCTTAACAGAATAAGACGTTGTTCCTGTAAGAAAGTGTAATAATTAAATCAACATAGAAAATTGGAGCACTGTTTGTGTCCCGCAAATATGCCTAAAAAAAATATAAAAATAATATTTTCTATATAAGGGTAGCATCAAAATTCAACTCCTAAAGATATTAATTTTCGGCGGTTAGGTTTGATCACACTTGATCAAAATAAAAAACTTTAAGCTTGGATTAATAATTTACTAGAAAGAATCTCTTTTTCTTTAAATAAAATTCAATGCAACAAAATTAAATAATTACTTGAATTACTTTGTAAAATTAACGTAAGGTTTATCAACCTTATTCATGATCAAATACATTACAACAAAGTGTAACTTGTTACACCAATATTTTCTAACCCACTCAGATCTGTTTAGGTCAATTACATTATAGAAATTAAAATACAAATTTTTTCTCTTTAAGTTCGAAGTACTAATTTCAGTTTAAAATGAAAATGTTCACAAAAATATTCTTGTTTTCAAAGTCGGTAGTGACGCAGTGTTAAGCATCTGCCATCACGGATACATGTGTCAACAACATATTTCAAACAAACAAATGATGTAATTACACCTGTTATTGTAACTAACAGATTATATTCTTACAAAATCAAGTGAGTGAATTTTAAATTTAATACTGGGAATTCCAGCTTAGCAATAGTTGAAGCAAATAACAAATACGCACTTCTACACATCGAAACAAAATAGCGTGCTTCCTGAATGAAACACAAAAGAATTTCTTAAAGCTACTACGAACCAAACAAAACTGCTTCCCAAGACTGGATTAGGAAGTGCATCGCCATGCGGCATTTACTGCTTACATTCTATCAACGTAGCATCTCGGCTCAGAGCAACAAACGATCTTCTATTAATTAGATCAGCATTCCATCCTCTAATTACACATGGTAAAATGAAGTGGTTTTCTTAACGTCGATTCTCGTATTCAAAGTACTAACTGCATCGTAAATTGTGAATTAAATTCTTATCGCCTAAATTTTGTTGCCTACATTCATGTCGTTTAGATTCTCATCGCCTAAATTTTGTTGCGCTAAACAAATTTTTCAAATTAAACAAGATAATAAAGTGTATACTTTACCAACCGTTATTCTAAGAATGTGCTCACTCATTCAAACCGACCCGCAGGTCACTGGCCATCGTCCTCGTATACATCCTGCTCTTTCTTCTACCTATGGCCGAGTGCTTATCACGCGCTCTCGGACGATTGGAGGGTCCAAGGGGGAGGTTGTCACACCTCTAAGCGTCTTTGCGACTGGCTGTGGAATACACCGACATCCAAAACAAATAGACTAACGAATCTAGATGCTGTTTCAATGTAATAATTTAATTGTTAAACGTATTACGACTTTACTTAATAAATGTGTTTTATTATTTTTGTACCTTTAATGAAGAGGTTTATCAACTCGAAAATAAAACTGTTACACTACCCCTTTCCTAAAAGAAAAATTTTTTTTTTTCACGGAATAAACTTTAAGTATAACAAATACAAAAAAATTTTTTTTTTTAAATATACTAGCCTTTTCTACCTTCCTAACTATCACTACCAATTTTTATGAATTTATTAAAACGAGGGAGACAAATATTTACAAATTCGAGTGTGTTGGTAACTACGTGTACCTAACGTCCGTCGGGAGACAAAATCGGGGAGTCACAATCGGTATAAGTCAAAAATGGGAGGGGTCAAATTATAAAGTCAAACACTCCACGGGACAAAAAAATTAATCAAAATCCAAATTCAAAATAATCCTTTAACTAGAGGTTCTTATTCCTACCAAGGCTAGTATTTACTAACTGTAACCAAACATTTTACAAATTATCTCAACTTCCACAAAAAAAACTTCACTTCCTGGAGCTCAATTAGCTCTATCTACAAAAAAAGAATGCTACAACATCAAAATAGCATAACTATTCAAAATATTATCACTATAAAGTGACAATCAAAAGGAAGACCCTACTAATAGGTCTAAATTTAAATCACTACTATCACAAAGTGGTAATCAAAGCAAAAGTAACCTAACCAAAAGGTTGCATACGAATTTCAAATACAAAACATTATCACTTTATCGCAAAGAGATAATCAAAACTAAGGTAACCTAACCATAAGGTTACTTATCAAATTCAAATACAAAATTGAACCAGATAGGGCTGTAATCTCCTACACCCTACTGATTATCCTATCACTAATTTCTAAACAACACATCCCACCAGTGATGGATCAAATGGTGAGGTTCACCATGCAAACTTTTGACCTCTCAAACAAAAAAAAATTTAACGGTCAAAAACAAGGGAAAGAATAAATCACTATTCTCTCTACCAAGATATGTAGAAATCAGGACTAACAGGTTAAATAGCCCACCTACTTCTACATCGTAAAGATATCTTTCAAAGACATCTTCTAAACACATCTCCGAATAACGCGCGACTAAAACGACCAGCATGCACACAAATGCACACCTCAAATCTAACACAAAAATCCTTAACCACTTGTTCCACTTAACAAACAAAATATTCAAAATTAATGAAACGACACTAAATCAAAAATCGGAACAAAACAAAGCAAACCACTACTGTATTGCTTAACATCAAAGAGATGACCAGACCGAAACTATTTCCTCCAAAAACTTCTCAATCAAATGTGCCGTGGCACTACGCAAAGGTTGTAAAATCAAATACTTCGAGAACCAGTCACAAACAACTAAAAGCGATTTTCCTGCTTATGAATCATCAATAAAAAAACTAATCATGACAATAGCTAACAAAAAAAATCAGTGTTCAGGTACATTCTCATCCTACTACCAATTGAACTGTCGAAACAACTACAATTCTTCACAACGCCTACATATGCTAGAGTGACAAACCCTCTACGAGTCTCACCTAGACTAACAATACTAAAATTTACATCAAATCAAAAAATATGATGCAAAAAAAATTCTAGAGCGCCTAACTCACCTCGAGTCTCGTCTAGACTTATGTAATGCCGAGCGACCAACTCTTCCTGAGTCTCGTCTGGACTAACATACTGCTGAGCGACCAACCACGACGACAAGTTCCGCCTAGACTAAATTGCGTTGCAATGCCGAACTAAACAAATATCTGCTAACAAAATCAAAAACGTGCTTATGCACAAGAGCAATTCTCAAATGACACGACGACAGCTCACTCCAATGTACCTTCAAAATAGAATCTCTAGCCTTATCATCAAATTTGGACAAAAATGTTCTTTATTGACTCAAGCAAATCAAACTACAGGCTTATCAGCTTCTTTAGCTGACAGTCTTCCTAAAATTTTCCTTTCTCCAAAACTGGTTTCTCACTCACTATTCCAGTTCCTTTTTAAGTAGACAAACAATGTGGAATTTTTCCGACATGATTACACAAGCCTAATGGAATCAAACCGATAAATCTAAATGATCTGAACCTTACAAAAATTATCAAAACAAATTCGGGCAGCTAAAGGTAAAAGTCAAAAGGTGTATTGGGTAAAATAATTTTTGCCAAAAGAATATAAAAAAAATTATATTGGGTCAAAACAGAATGAAAGTTAAGAATAAATTTGACTAAGTTAATTAATTGACTGACTGGGGGTTAACGTTACAACCAATCTTTTAAACAACCAAACCTTAATATCAAATAAACGTTGAGCAAACAAATCTTGAGGCAAAACAATTTTTGAACAAACAAATTTCGAAGCAAATCAAATTATGAACAAACAAATTTCGAAGTAAAAATAAATTTGAACAAACAAATTTCGAAGCAAAATTAAATTATGAACAAACAAATTTCGAGGTAAATTAAATTTTGAACTAACAAATTTCGAAGCAAAATTAAATTATGAACAAACAAATTTCGAGGTAAATTAAATTTTGAACTAACAAATTTCGAAGCAAAATTAAATTATGAACAAACAAATTTCGAGGTAAATTAAATTTTGAACTAACAAATTTCGAAGCAAAATTAAATTATGAACAAACAAATTTCGAGGTAAATTAAATTTTGAACTAACAAATTTCGAAGCAAAATTAAATTATGAACAAACAAATTTCGAGGTAAATTAAATTTTGAACTAACAAATTTCGAAGCAAAATTAAATTATGAACAAACAAATTTCGAGGCCCCAAACATTGAACAAACAAACCTCGACGCCTCACACGTTGAACAAACAAACCTCGACGCCTCACACGTTGGGCGCTAGTGTGACTTTTTTTTCTTTTGTTGCACTAAAAGCACCAGCCCCACGTTGTGAGCCAGTGTAACGAATTTTCTTATTTGGTCTTAACTAGCGTTCTCTTCTTAATACCTATATCTGACTCTAGAAGTTGGGGGTCAGCAAAACAAAGTCTTCCGACGTAACTAGGGGTCTATTCCTTGGGTAGAGCTATGAGCAATGGGGGTAAGTCGAAATCTGTTGGGGGATCATACTCAAACTAAAACAAATAGGCGCCACCAAGTCCGGATTGATTCACGTTAATGGCATGGCATATTTTTAAGGGCGGACGTGGAGACCCAAAGAAAAAAGGATCGCCTTCGCTGACAAAAACCTGTCTTAACAGAATAAGACGTTGTTCCTGTAAGAAAGTGTAATAATTAAATCAACATAGAAAATTGGAACACTGTTTGTGTCCCGCAAATATGCCTAAAAAAAATATAAAAATAATATTTTCTATATAAGGGTAGCATCAAAATTCAACTCCTAAAGATATTAATTTTCGGCGGTTAGGTTTGATCACACTTGATCAAAATAAAAAACTTTAAGCTTGGATTAATAATTTACTAGAAAGAATCTCTTTTTCTTTAAATAAAATTCAATGCAACAAAATTAAATAATTACTTGAATTACTTTGTAAAATTAACGTAAGGTTTATCAACCTTATTCATGATCAAATACATTACAACAAAGTGTAACTTGTTACACCAATATTTTCTAACCCACTCAGATCTGTTTAGGTCAATTACATTATAGAAATTAAAATACAAATTTTTCTCTTTAAGTTCGAAGTACTAATTTCAGTTTAAAATGAAAATGTTCACAAAAATATTCTTGTTTTCAAAGTCGGTAGTGACGCAGTGTTAAGCATCTGCCATCACGGATACATGTGTCAACAACATATTTCAAACAAACAAATGATGTAATTACACCTGTTATTGTAACTAACAGATTATATTCTTACAAAATCAAGTGAGTGAATTTTAAATTTAATACTGGGAATTCCAGCTTAGCAATAGTTGAAGCAAATAACAAATACGCACTTCTACACATCGAAACAAAATAGCGTGCTTCCTGAATGAAACACAAAAGAATTTCTTAAAGCTACTACGAACCAAACAAAACTGCTTCCCAAGACTGGATTAGGAAGTGCATCGCCATGCGGCATTTACTGCTTACATTCTATCAACGTAGCATCTCGGCTCGGAGCAACAAACGATCTTCTATTAATTAGACCAGCATTCCATCCTCTAAATACACATGGTAAAATGAAGTGGTTTTCTTAACGTCGATTCTCGTATTCAAAGTACTAACTGCATCGTAAATTGTGAATTAAATTCTTATCGCCTAAATTTTGTTGCCTACATTCATGTCGTTTAGATTCTCATCGCCTAAATTTTGTTGCGCTAAACAAATTTTTCAAATTAAACAAGATAATAAAGTGTATACTTTACCAACCGTTATTCTAAGAATGTGCTCACTCATTCAAACCGACCCGCAGGTCACTGGCCATCGTCCTCGTATACATCCTGCTCTTTCTTCTACCTATGGCCGAGTGCTTATCACGCGCTCTCGGACGATCGGAGGGTCCAAGGGGGGAGGTTGTCACACCTCTAAGCGTCTCTGCGACTGGCTGTGGAATACACCGACATCCAAAACAAATAGACTAACGAATCTAGATGCTGTTTCAATGTAATAATTTAATTGTTAAACGTATTACGACTTTACTTAATAAATGTGTTTTATTATTTTTGTACCTTTAATGAAGTGGTTTATCAACTCGAAAATAAAACTGTTACAATAGTGATCGAAGTACTTCTATACAATGCATTCTTTATCTGTGCATTCCTCAGTAGGAGTTAGCGCCATCTCTAAGTGCTTGCGTTATCAAAAAAGTATGTACAGCTTTTATAAAATTCATTTTAACGTTCGAGGAATAATACCTTGAGATGTGAATTTTAGTACCTTCATCCATTCTACATAAAAAGTAACTTAAGTATAAGGATACTATGTTCATTCTGAACCGCTTCTAAGTAATCTCAAATTAAATTAATGTATAAGTTTAAATACTTTAGTAATAAAAGTGATCCTCAAGTAAGTTGCGGAGCTAAGTTAACAATGGAATTATTTAAATGAATATCAAATACAGTTTATTTTGTCTGTTGCTGAAATATTGTACATGTGATGACTCGACAGGGCTCTACAAATCAAGACAGTTTTGAATTGATAATAGTTTAAGATGAGAGTAACAGGAATCTTCTAAGAACTTAATGATATTTTTCAAAGCTTTTTGAAGAAACCCGCATCACGTGTTCTATAATTTAAACAAATTGTGAAAAATGGTTTTGATAATGGGTCATTTATAATTGTCTCCAAACCAGTAATATCCACCAAAGTTGATTACTTATATTAAAATCGCTGCAGAAATTGGACCAAGTTCAGGAACGCCGTTAAGTATGTACCTGCTGGTAACCTTTCTGACAAATTGGAACTTGCAAACTTGCTTTTATTACTTCAAAGAAATCGTAGTGTGAAACCATTTTACTGCAGCTAGTTGACAGATTTTTACTTAACCCAAGAAATTATAGACAATTTAAATTTAAAGTAAAATTTATTTAAAATCTTTTACAAAGACTATAACTATTTAATTTTTTTTTGTACAGTGTCAGAGTTTCTAGAGTATAACATTAGGCTTTAATGAAAAACTAATTCCTTTTCTTCATCCCTTTTTTGATTTTACTGTCAGCGTCAAAAAAATATATAGTCATGGTAATATTAAAGAAAATATTAAGGTAATATTAAGAAATATCAAACTAGTAAAGAAATTTAATTGCTTGAGATGTAGTTTATTTAGTTGACTTTATCTTCAATTTTATATATACACACATATGGATATAGTTTATTTTTCTCTTAAAGGGTGTTAAATGGCTAACATATTCAGTATACGATTTGTATTTTACACTTTAAATTTGAATCAATCTCTAATGAAAAATATGCGCTTGGTGAAAATTTTTCCACGTATCCTCAAAGTCCGCCTTAAAAATAAAAATCCAACTCATAGATCCAGGTACGAAACCTAGATATAAAAACAAAGGTTTAAAAATATGGGTCGATCATTTTCTATACAGTAGGCGTTCATTTGGATAAGATAAAAATCCGATATTCCCATAATAGAAATCCGTTTCTTGTTGATCTACTTATAGGTAAATTATTTAATAATGATCCTCAAAATATTGCAGGAGTTCGAACACTTTTGAGTTTAGATGACAATGAATTATACTATGGAATACCAGAAAAGAGACAAGTATGCTTCATAAAACACGGAAACAAGTATTGGTTTTAATCTTATTCTCAGTTTTATTTTCGCTTGGACATTTATTAATAGCTACAAAATTGGGCTATATAATTACCTACAGACACAATTCATTTGATGTAATTTCATACTCTGATTTGTGACAAATTAGGTTGCAAGAATCCACTTAACCGATTAACAGTTTAACATCCAACAGAATTCAAATTGAAAAATATATCACAAATACGATTTATTTAGATAATTATATTTAATATTGGGTTAAAATTCTCACATGAATAACTGAGTATTTTTGAAAAACCGTACAGCTCTTGGTTTACAGCAGAAATTGTATAACTCACGTAAGAAGTTAACTAAAGTGTAGGCACCTATGGTTGCTCTGTACTACCTAAACCTGCAACAGATTTCTTCTAACTTCCACTAGTTCAAACTGAATTTCTTCGAGAGTCTTTCCCTTTGTTTCAGGAACCACAAAAAATACAAAAGTCACACCGATACCACAGCAGATACTAAAAATAAGAAAAGGAACATATAGCTCAAATTCATCTTTCATGTATTGGAATGACTTTGATACTATAACACCAATTACAGAATATGATATATCAGAAATGCATACTGCTAATGGTTTTAGGTTGGCTTCAAACATTTCGCTTTCCACAACAAGAGGCATCGCTTGTAGACCTAGTCCAAAAAATACGACGTACATGACTAAAGTTGCAACAGCCAAAATTGAAAAATCGCTTGTTCCGGAGTATGCTTTAGGGTAATTATAGAAATAGCAAGTTTCGGTCAATAAACAGGTACCAGCCCCAAGTGCGGACAGTATTAGCAATGGTCTTCTACCTACCTTATCCACGAGAATTGAAGATGTTAGTGTACTTAAAGCGAAACATGCAAAATACATAGATGATGATACTACAGGAGAAATAAAATCACTAGATTCAGTGAAAATAGTTTGGGCGTAAAATGTAATTGCTTGTGCACCGCTACACTGTTCAACTGCCCGTATACCTAGAACTATAAATAGAGCTTTTCTGTTGCTTTGTCTTTGAAAAAGATTCCAATATTTTTTAATGCTAATATTTTCTTGAACTATAAACTGTTGAATGATATCAATTTCCGATTGTACATTACTGGAACCTTTCAATGTCGTTAAGGTCTTTTTTGCTTCATCGGTTCTGTTCTTCATGAGTAAAAAGTAAGGACTTTCGGGCATCCATAGAAATGTAAAAAATGTAAGAACTGGGACAACTGAAGATATCAAAGCGGCCACTTTAATTGTAAGATATGATCCCAATATATTAATTATGAAGGCTCCTATGAGTGAACCAGTTGTTAATACTGTTACTAAAGATCCTCTAATTTTTTTATCCGCAATTTCGCCAATATAAGTTGGACTACTACAAAAAGTCATTCCTTCCGCCATACCCGCAAAAAATCGAGCAATAATAAGGACAAAGAACGATTCTGCAAATGCAATCATCATCCAAGATATGAATAGCAGCAAAGACGTCAGTAGTATGGTCTTCTTTCGACCAATGATGTTGAGGAACACTCCAGCTAAACATGATCCAAACATTGAACCAAATAATACCGTAACGGCAAGCCACGATCCATAGTTGCTTGTCATTTGAATTTTTGAATCACTGGACATCAGCTTTGGTAAAGACGGTGATGACCAGCAATAATGCATTCCATTACTTAATTGGTTCATAGTTACTGTAATAAAAACAAAGTTATATTTCTGGATATGTGATAAGTACGTACTAATTAATAAAAAGAGTCATTTGCTGTTATGATTCAACAGTGCTTAAACATTAAAAAATAAAAAGAATGATTTTTATTCTAATTGAAATAAAGAACACATAAAATAACCGGTCTGTTACTAACAAAACAATTTTCAGAATTGATATCTTAACATAGATGTGACCTGTTTTCTGCTGCAATAGAACTATACAACACAATCGTGCTAATATTCCGTAGCAAAGGTAAGCTCTTTACAGTTTGACAATGGTTATGGGGTAATGCATATCATGAAATAAAACTGCGCAATAAGTCCAAATTGTTACTGCCAAAATTGGCAATGTACATTGTTTAATTTGTAGATAAGTTCCCGCGAATATTTTTAAATGAACTTGTCAATTTCCGTCATTCAGGACAATTGCGTTTGCGCAAAAAAGAATGCGCAGGTGCGGGTAGTGTCGGAAGCGGCCATTAAGTTACGACACCTGAAGCCAAGAACATCTATCTGTGGTGAGTGTTTTTTTTTCTTTTTAGGGGTGTAGGTTCTTTACTTTACCTTTGTGTACCTCTGCCTGGTTGTTCCTTATGTTCCTCTACGAACATAGAGTTTAAAACGGATTGGCAATTTGACTCAGCAATGGCGTAACCTACCCACAAAACAACGAGGATCCTGAGATATAAAAAAATACAAGTGAGTAACCGTTTTACTTAAATTGTGTCGGAAATTCGACTTTATATGTGCATGAAACTTTGTCTATTGCGTAATACGTAAAACGTGATGATACGTGTTATAGGAATTACGCGGCTTTAACTATTGTGCAATAGTATATCAATTGCCCACAATATAGTATAGTGAATGACCGGTTTACAATATAATATACGGTTGTTCTACCACTATAATAGTATATTGTTTTACTGCCAATTTATGTCGATTTTCTTGTCGATTATTGCATAAATGTTAGTCTATAAAGAATATTGTGGACGGAGCACTTATCTATAAATCCAAACAAAATACGGCTGGTTCTATTGACCAACAAAAGAAAGATATTTGCTACTAAATTTCTATCTCTCTTCCAAACTCCTCTATACCTTTCAGAAGAATTCAAATATCTGGGCATCATACTCGACAAGAAGCTGAAATGGGCTACACCTTGAAGCAAAAACCTCTAAAGCTATCATGATATTCTGGCAATGCAGACACGTCGTAAGCATACTGGGTTCTTTAACCAAGTACTACCTTATGGCTAAACGCTGTTTTAATACGACCCATGCTGTACTAGGAGCTGTGGTCCTGTGGCCCAAATACAGACACATTAATCCCATGAAATAACTTACACGTGTGCGAAGACTGTCCCTGCTTAAGCGTCACAGGAGCAACGATATTCACAGTTGCCGCCTCCTTGAAAGGTATTTTAGGCATCCCTGCACTCGATCTGTTGGTAGAGGAGATGACTGTGGGAGTAACACTATGGCTAAAGTTCAAAGGAATGTGGAATGATAAATGGGACTGCAAGAGACACCTCAATAGCTTAAGAGTGTCACTGCATGCATGGTGGACTACATTGCAGTTACTGCAATATGCAGAAGATAATTCAGATTATGCGTCGATCCTGGTGGCTTAATTTAAGCCAGTATATATTCATATTCACTAACGGATCTAAAAGCAAATAAAGGGTCAGTGGCAGGCATTTTTATAGATAACCTTCAGTTCATGAAAGCGTAACACTAGGCACGCAGGTGGCTATTTTTCAAGCAGAGTTCATAGTGATTATACTATTTGGAAACGTGGAACCCAAAATAAAACTATACGTATGGATAGCGTCAGTGAGATAGCTTTAATAGCCCCAAACAAGCAGATATTCTCTTCAAAGGTGGTACATCAGTTCAGTTCGGTTCAGTTTAGTGTTCTTTATTGCTAATCATTCTTAGGGTAACGGGCCATCCTGATTACACAGTCTAAATATGTGCATTGTACAGAATTATTGTTAATATAAAATAATGAAGTACTAATAACTACAAAAACAAAGAAAATAACATTATAAATGCCACTGAAGAAAAAGAGATACTACAACTATTGGAGAGTTCCTCAGACTGATGACATAGTAAGTGCTCTAGGTAACTGAGTCAACAGTAAACACTCAGGATGGAGTTCCACTATTCTGTACCGTGTTACGGGTGTTTCAAGCAATAAGTTACTAAATGTGGAATTGTCCAAAAAGGGAGGAAATCCCGTAACAAAATAAATGTGCTCCAGCTAACTACACTAGTGCAAGAGTAGATGCCTACGGCAATAAATTGCATACAATGGAACAAAATTGAATAATGATCAAAATTTTCCCTAAGTGCAAGCTCAAGGTACGCAATTACTAGCACTTACCCTGTTAGGTTTTCAATGCGCCAAGTTTAAAGGGCGCCAAGTTTAAAGAGCGCCAACTATGTCTAGTTTAAAAAGACTTTTTCTGGACGAGTTGCCTAGAGGATTTTCATTATGGGGTATTCTCTTGGCAAAATTGATTTCCTTACAAAACTCACCGGTCTGGTTGAACAAGTAAAACAAATTTTAAGTCACTTTGTTTAAATATATTCTAAAGTAACATTATTTGGGTATTTCTGTGAACAAATAGGCATAAATTAATTTATCTACTCCTATTTAGTTATAATACCATTATTCATATACTTTTGAACAAGTAATAGTGTTCATAATTAGACACCGTGAGTTATGAGCGTGAGTTATGATAACTCACGCTTCCAGCTGATATTTCTATTTAATTACCTACCAACAGTATCAAAGTAGCCATGCTCATTGACATTTACCTAATGTCAAACAAATTTGTACTATAATTTTTTTTAAATAATTTTGATTACATGTGTTTATTAAAAGTTGTTATTGTGTTTATAGTCGTAGATAAAGTATAGTATTCAACATACGGTAATGGCAATAACTCACTTGATGAATTACGGCACTCGCCTTCGGCTCGTGCCTCAAACTTCATCTGCGTGAGTTATTGCCTACATTACCGTATGTTGAATAATATACTATTAAATGTACTTACAATGAAATTTGATTACTGATCTAGAAATATTTCTATAACAAAATATATACAAAACGATGGGAAAACTGAACAATTAATTCATCTGCGATTCATCATACTTTGATCCCTAAATGGAATAAAAATTTGCAATATGTCTTCACTGATAATGTACAATTTGTACATCTCTAAGATGTAACTATAATATCTTATACAACTGTGCCAACGGAACTCGTGGGTCTAGTGGGAACTGCAGCTACAACAAAACTATTATTTTACTGGCGCCAGGAAATTGGAAGCGGTGACACTGACGCAGCTTTCCACATTTTGGGATAGTACCCTACAAATACTGATCTCAAAAAACTAACATGAAAGTAAAACAAATAAAATCAGTTAACTCTGTAACAAAGAAATCTAATGTTCTGAACAGATTTCCCAAAATGAGCAGGTTGTGACACACAATTAATTTAAAGAAGGTATACAGAAAAAAATTCATAAAGTACAGAAAATTCTACATAATTAAATTGACACTTTGAAAACATCGGGCAACTCAATTAAAGTATAGCTTCGATCTAAAGTACTTAACCTACTAAACAAAATAAAACAATCACTGAAGCAGAAATTCCACAATAAAACGCAACATACGAAAATCCCTTATATTAATACAACGATGCTATTTCATAAAATATTACACTGTATAGGCATCTTCAGATGCAGGCGCGTACCCATGGTGCTTAAAACTTAACCATGGAATAGATACATCTACAAGCTAGTCACTTTGCAGCAATTCTGGGATAAACACAAAACGGCGTTAAAATGTAGATGGTTTCACTTACAACAACATTTATCCGTGGAAGACAATTGTTATATTTAGTTAATTCAACTCAATAACCTAATAACTTAATGGAAAGAGCGTCCGAATTCGACTCCAATCATAAATTATAACGCACAGAATTTTAAATTTGTTAAACAATCTGCTATTGTTGACGGTTGAGTGTTAAAAGGACGGGGCTAAGTTTTAAGCTTCCACATCATCTGTCTGTCCCACTAATAATTTAATTAAAAATCCGGATAAATATTGTACGAGGAGATGTCCTTGTCAGGTGTTGTAAACTATGGAACAACAAATGTTTCGAAAACCTTACCACTACACTTTCAAAATAAAAATCGTACAATTTTGGGCGCGCATGTGAAGATTAAACGACTACCATGTCTGTCAATTCGTCCAAATTCCAAATCACTGGTTCTAACTAACATAACACAATCCAATACCGGTATCCCAACAGCCCATTATTTCTAATAAATCGACGAACTCGCAACACCAAAACGAACCGGTGAGAATGATTCAAACTGGTTACAATAAAGCAAAACTTAAAATTATAATCAGTAAGTAAATCACCTATAAGAAGAAACTATGATTAATAAATAGTGCCATCGCACTTTAGACTTGAGCCATCTGTTCCCAAATCGCCGTCCGTGCTTTTTTAGCATGTTTAACCCAGGTACCCCCAACCGTCATTGTAAGAGGTGTGCAAGAGTGACAAACTGTCGACAGACGAAACAGAAATATTTTGGACATGCTTTCCGAGCCAAAACTAAAACTATTAATAGCACTTGGACTGGGCTTTGTAAAGTAAATAATCACCTGCATAGACTGCGATTATCTGAGGACCTATCCAGCTCGCGTCAAACTACAAGGGTACTAGCTGGGAGAAGTTCTGGTCTGACACGACTAGAATTAGGAACACGCTTTTGTCTGACAATTTCAAGTTCATTTGTAACATTGTGGCTTAGTAAATGAGGACCAGGTTGGCTTTAAGAAGGTAGCACAATGGGTCCAGGTGGTGCCTTAAGTATGCATGATTTATATGACCTATCCAATTTAATAATAATAATAAATATATTTGTTTTATTGTGAGTTGTTTACTGCAAAGTTATTTACATTACGTCATTTTTGTTTCAGCTCATTCTTTGCGAAGTACATACCATAAGGATTTACTAGGGTACTCGTAATCATATGTGCTGCATATCCAAGGGGTGGCAAATAGTTTCTTGGTCACGGTATATATTTCACTTTAATAATTTAATTTAAGATAAAAATATTTATACCATTAAGAAAAATTGTAAGAATTTATTACATATATATGCTCAGCGGTGTGGGATTTTGGTAACCGTCAGGTTGCTTAACCCCATCGCATACCATTGAATATTAACAGAATATGGTATATTTTTAGAAAACAATAGAACGGGAAAAATGCAAAAGATACAAAAATGACTAGCACAAGGTCCTGTTGTACTTAATAAGAAAAGCAGCTGCTATATAGAAACAAGAAAAGGTTGCCGAACGCATAGGTGTGGAGTATAGCACTGTACGTCAGTGAAACACGGACAGTAGGAGTGCGGATAGAAAAAATTGTACAAACCTCTGAAATGCGGTGCTACAGACATATGCTGAAGATATCGTGGACAGACAAAGTTAAGATCAAGGAGGTACTAGAAATGCCAGGGAAAACAGAAATATGTGGAAAACAGTAAAAAATAAAAGAGATAGGACACATACTAAGGCATGAAGGAATAGCGCGGCATATATTAGAAGTAAAGAAAGGAGAAAGAGAGGCGAGATAGACCTAGATTAGACTATTTCTCAGAGATAGTGAAAGATGCAGACTGTGGAAATTTCAGGGAAACGTGTAGGTTAGTTCAGAAAATAAAACAATGGAGGTACGTGTCAGACTAGTTCTAGATCTGAAGAACTAATGATGATGATGATATACTTAAGAATATTACATTATCTTAAAATTTCTAAACAGTTTTATTTCATCTTGATCAAAACAAGAAAGAACTTGCTTAACTTGTGTCTTATCGTTTTTATGAGCATCGCGTTCATGTTTTTCTTGTCAATTTATGTTGATTTTCCTGCGGATTCTTACAAAAATGCTAGCATATAGAAACCATGGCATATCGTCGATAAAATAACGAATTCTGAGTTATGCCGCATTATCTTTCTGCGAGGCTGCCACGGATATATTCTTTTAACCTAAGAACGAAAGATGCGTAAACTACAATGATTATGCGGGAAAATCGGAACTGAATATTGTAATTGTGCTGAACGATTAAACATGTATTTCAGTTAAGCGAAAATATACTTTAATTAGCAAGTACTTATATCAGAAACTAATTAGTTGAAGTAAATTGAAGGTTACACGTATCGCAATTAACTTCGTATCAGTCTATGTTGGGTTTGCACAACGAGGTGTTACCGATAGCAAATGCATGGTGGTTAACCATGAACTAATTTAAAAGATTCTGTTAGTTGTAGCGATATGATTTTTGTAGTATCAACCAAGTTTTTAGTCGCCATTTATATTCTACAACAGGATGTTGGTAAACTTGAGGGACTGAATTGTATGTGCAGCATTAATAATAGTGATGGCATTATTTAAAGTTTTGGTGTATATGAGTTTTGGTTTGGTAACCTTATTCTAGACACGCTTGCTTCTTGTGAATTTTTATGTTCCTGAAGAAATTATATAAAAATTAATTAAGAACGCAAAGATTGTTTTATTAAAAAGGAATCTATTTGAACAACAAAATAAAATCGTGGACGTTTAAACAAAAAAAAAACTCATCCATTTAATTAATACAACAAACAAGTTCATATTGCAAGTAGTAAACACGATAATTTCTACCCTAAACGGCATAATTAGTTAATCAAAAATCTCTGGATTACGCATCTAGCCCAAATAATGGCTGTTGCACGTAGTAAGTAAACTCGATCGGTTGAGTTAGTGACATGACATCATTTGGTTAAAAGTCAGTTTAGCATTTTGTTTAGGCGTGGACTCCCATAGACAGTACTGTGACTATAATTTAAGGATCCATGCGCGGCTGTGCAGTTTCGTAACAAGTCTACTAGGCAAGATATTTAGTCGCTAATCAACAATGTTATTTGTAGTACGAGAAAAGTTATGTTTTAATAAAACTTGAACGGCGAGATAATATTCCAGATAGCAGCACACGTGAAAATGACGTCAAACTTAAGTCGCACCTAGCGTGAAATGCAACATGACAGCAATATGACGTGAAACACAAGTCCTTTTACAAACGTCATAGTGACATCAGTAAATGCGACGTTAAAATGTGGGCTTTATGAGTCACCTATTTGACGTCGCAATTATTGACGTCAAAAATACGTGTTTTGTAGACCATAAATAAATAAAAATATATATATATATATATATATATATATATATATATTGCTATGATAATAGGGTCATTTAGGGGTATATTGGGCCACTAGGATAGTGTGCTTTATATAGACATCGTGAGAATCCAGAAAACTAGACATTTTACCAAGAAAAATGCAAAATTCGACAATTAAGCCAAAAGGCAAATACCAACGCTTTGTATATAAACTATAATTACAATTACATTCAAAGAAAGGGAGAGTATTCGTAAAGACTCAACTAAATAAACAACCTTGCAAGTCATAAAGCCACATGGACAGAATCCACAATACAATACATCTGAGCAGTGTGTCATTATTATACAAGGAATTTCATTTAAACAAGCAGATTTGTCAATGCGTAAAACAGATAAACGCATATAATTTCGTGCATCAATAAATATAAAGCTACGTGACCAAAAACTATAAAAATGCAACACTTGATAATTTGGAAATAATAACAGCACGAGGATTAAGCAAAGTTCAACAAATTTGCTATACAAACAAACAGTACGTGATTTAAAAAAACCATGGAAGATTTTAAAATCCAACAAATTTATACAAATAACCTGAAATTCGGCGTGCAATCAAGAACGTCTCGACTTCGTTATATATGGAAATTTCATAAAAATACCTAAGCCTGCATGTGAAAACAAGGTACAAGGCGGTAATCAACGAACTACGCCCTTGACCGAGGAATTACAAACAGATATGCGTTTTCTTTAAATACCACAGGATTTCGTAAACAAGTCAGTTTTACTCTAATGAAGGCACTATCCACATCACCTGATATAAAATATTTACGTGAAATAATTGTAAGTGATTTTATAATTAATAATTTAAATGTGGTGATTGTGAATAATTATCAAAAACGTAAGTTATAAAAGGTTGCTTTAAAATAGGTTTTAAGATTTATATTAACAAAGGACTCCAAACAACTTCTGGATTTAACCGGGAGAAGTTTAATAAGTATATCCAAACAATTTCTGGATCCAACCGGGAGAAGTTCAATAAGTATATTTAAGTAATTTCTGAATCCGACCTGGAGCAGTTGAACAAAGGACTCCAAATAATTTCTGGATCCAAACTGGAGTATTTAAATAAATACCTGAAGAATCCACCTGGTGCAGAATTTCTAATCCTATTTGAGTAACTCAAGGAGTAACTATAAACTGAAGCTGGACCGGCGAATAATTGGAGCAGAAACTGGTCTAAATTGGAGGAACGAGACACTCCAAAAAAGGACATTATAATTTGAATTAGGGCCGCTATACTTGCGGCCACGTCCCCAATGCTCCACCCGGAGGCACCACATTGGGTTTAAACGCGAAAAATAGTCGTGCTCCTAATTTATTCTTACTTCATAGTTGATTCACCCTAAATAAAAACTAAATAAAAATCTAACAAACCTAAAAATCTAACAAACCTAACAAACTCTAACAATCTAACAAACCTAAAAATCTGACAAAAACTGGAACAAAAACAAAACAAAAACTAAAAACAGGGTTGTAAATAATGGTATCCCTAGCGCTGACTTTCGAGTGTACCCGATCAACAAGCAAAATGAGAGGGGAGGGATCCGTAATACCGGATAGCAGACGCCGGTTCTGCTTACCAGTGCGACCTGAAGGGTCGTCTTAAAACTATCCAAATCTAGCTAACTAATTTAAATCCATCCCTAGCTTTCCTATCGTTCCCTAACTGATTTACATTATGATTACAATCTTCGCAATTCTGCTCGTCCTTCCCAAATATATACTGATACCAAAATGGCGACAGAACGTCAAACAAAACAAATAAGCCACATAATACATGCTATATATAAATAAATATAAAGTGTAAATATAAAATATAAATAAATATAATTATGTAAATATATAAAAAAATGTTTAATAAGCGTTAAGCATATAGCAGTGCACAAAATAGCAAAAGCATCACCCTATTTATCAGGTGCACTCGCACAAGCATTATGTCGGCTAGCGCCTTTACACACCAAACGTGCTTCTTAAATTATTTCAAAAACTACTAATTAATGTAAATCAATGCTTGTGCGAGTACAGCCGCCACAATTTAAGTCTTACCTCGATAATAAAATTCTCCAGCATCCGAAGATCTGGTCGTCTGTAACTTACTTCTAAAGGTGGGACGGGGTGCACTGCTAAAGTCCTGGTGGGTATGCACTAAATGTTCTTGGGGGGATCACAATCACTATCACTATCACTTCACTTTCAAGTCCTGGGGGGATGCGCGGTTGCGCTCTGTTTTATTATCCTTGTTTACTTTATTGATTTAATTTAATGAGGGTTTATGATTTATTTGTTATTATTTATTCCCGATTTTCCGCACATAATTATGAAGATAGGCAGTGATTGTATTAATGGAGTGGGGGTTTCTCGTGCATATTGGACATTTTGGTATAATTATCTTTTTTTTTTTTTTTAAATTTAATATCAGGTTTTGGTTATGCTCGTATCCTTACTCACGCCAAGTCAATCTAAAATTTTTCAATTCTCCCACCAACCCCACCGAATTTTTACACGCGGTCGTCATTGATTGTCTAATCTCGCGACCCTTCCCGCGAATTCTTTTAAGGCTGTCCAGAACGCCTTCTGGTTAACCACTTCCCCGACTTCCTCTAGGCTCTTTGGCCATGCCAGACCTAGGATAGCTAGTTTGCTATCAGCCAACCCTCGATTTCCCGCCTCAAGCGGGCAGTCGAAGAGCACGTGCTCTGCGCTTTCCGCGCCCTCACCGCATTCGCAGCGGTCGCTGTTGGTTAGACCGAACCTTTGTAAATACGCCTTTAGGGCGCCGTGCCCTGTTATCAACTGCACCATTTTGTGATCGAGCTTAACCTCGATCTTACCTCTGGCTTCTATGCTCGGTATGAATTTGTGGATCAACCTACCCGTGGCAGCGTTGTTCCACCTCTCTTCCCATTGTCGAATTGATTTTTCGCGCAGCTTTCTTTTGATTAAAGACCTCGGTATCGACGAATGTGATATTCGAAAGTCGCCCGTCGCGGCCTCTTTAGCTAATTCGTCAGCCCTATCGTTTCCTACGTTACCATGGTGCGACCTGACCCAACAGAACTTTAAACGTCGAAACTCTAGCGCCGTACGCGCTGTCCTCCAGACGTCCGCTTGGAGATCTGTCGAGGTGTTCATGTTTGTTAAAGCCGTTAGCGCCGATTTACTATCACTGATTATATAATACTCGTCTCTGCCCGTATGGTTTATTACGTAATCGATAGCCTCTCGTATGGCTACCAATTCGCACTGGAAAATTGTGCTCCAGTTCGCGAGTTTGGTTTGAAACCGAAACACCTCCCTTTCCTGCTTATACACAACAAACGCCGCGCCTGCTTGCCCATCGTCCATACGTGAACCGTCCGTATAAATTCTGATACCCATCGCGTCCTCATCACCTTCGACAAACTCGATCCCTCTAATATCAGCCGGGTGCCCTAACTCAGATACAACAATCTTTCTTGTAATTTCCCTATTACCAAGATTAAGATCTTCGATAATTTCGCGCCCTTTTCCTATATTTATTAATCGTCTATCTCTAATCTCCCTAACGACATATTCGATAGGAGAGTCCTACTGATCACCAGGACAGCCTCCGTGGAGGTGGTCCTGTACGCCCTCGCCGCTTTTACAGCGGTTATGCGTTGTACGCTCGTCAATTGACGCATCTCCCGGACTTTACAACCTTCTGCCCATACAGAAGCTGCGTACAGTATTGCCGGCTCAATTGCTCCGGCATAAACCGTCCTCAGCGATTCGCCCCTGAAACCCCACTTTATTTTAGCCGCCGCCATCATTTTATTTGATATTTCGCCGCCCTTACTTTTTACGTATTGTACGTGCGCTTTCCAATTTAATTTATTGTCGATCTTGACGCCGAGGTAGGTAATACAATCTTTAAACGGGATTTTCTCCTAGCTCTAACCTAGGAGGTCTCTGTCCTGGTTTCGTGCCGAAATAAAGCGCCTCTGACTTCGCCGTGTTAAATTTTAATTTTACCGCCTGCGACCATTCGTGTAATTTATTAAGCGCCTCGTTCGGTTTTGTGCGCATATCCATTAACAATCTCGATCTTACAATTAAAAGTGTGTCATCTGCAAACCCAACGATTGAGCATCCTGCGGGCAACTTGACCCTAAAGATGCTCTCATACAACAACTTCCAAAATGTGGGACCAGAACATGACCCTTGCGGGCATCCCCTTTCCACCTCACGCGACAGAACTTCACCGGGAATTTCAACCTGTGCTAATCGCCCCGAGAAATAGCTCTTGACCAAAGACATCAAGTTTCGCGGACAACCCCTACGATCTAACTCGCAAACGATTAATGGCCACCAGGCAGCATCAAATGCTCCTGAAATGTCCAAAGCAACAACGACACAGTACTCTTTGGCATCTCTTGCCTGCTTAATTTCCCCGACAACGAACTCTAACGCGTCGATAGTCGACTTGCCCTCCACGAAACCAAACTGTCGGTTATTAAAACCGCCGCTGTCTCGCACTAGGTGTTCAACACGCGTAGTCATAACGCGATCTAAAACTTTCCCCAGCACCGGTAGCAAGCTAATTGGACGATAGCTGCCCGGATCTGACGCATCCGCCTTTTAGGTTTGGGTATAAATTTCACATTCTGGATTTTCCAGCAACGCGGAAAAACGCCCTTTCTAAACAAAGATTAAACAACCCAACAAAGACACACGGGGCTAACAGGCACGCCTGCAGAGCTGCGTCTGAAGTGATTCCATCATGCCCCGGTGCCTTCTCAGGGTTCATCCTCCTAAGAGCCCTGACGACCTCGTGAACTAGGATTGCCTTATCGGCACCTGTTCCTTGCGCCTTTGCAGCTTCCCGACGTATTAAATCGTGCGACCCTTCATCCCCCTCGGGATTATCCGATGGGAAAAATTTCTCTAGTAAATATTCCGCTGTGGTTTTAAAACCTTCCGTGTATTCGCCATTTGTTTTCTTTATATTACTGAGCGCGATTTTTTGTTGTTTTCCTCTAATTACGCGGTATGCGGTTCCCCAGAGTTCTTTCTCTGAGTTTTGCGTGCAGAATTCTTTAAATTTATTCGTTCGCGTTTCTTCTATTAATATTTTATATTCACGGTAACTTTGATTATATTCTATTCTCCGTTGTTCTCTTATATCTCCCGAGGCGCGTTGATAGCGGCGCCTTAGGTTACGCGTTTCTGCCCGCTTGGTGGTTAGTTCCCGGGTCCACCAGGGTACGCTGTCTCCAAAAAAGGACAACAGGATAACCCTTATAAATATTTTGTTGCATTGATGATTTTATTTATGAATATTTAAAAATATTACATTCGCGAAAATTTATTTGAGGATCAACAAAAATCGTTTTAGCATGCGTTATAATTTACGTAAAAATTTAAGGAAGGCTGATGAACGTTTATAGGACTTCAAATAATAATAAAGGGGTGATTTTTGCTGGTGTTTTGATCAATTAAAGGGAATTATAATTTTTGGGAGAAATTAATTCAATTTTATAAAAGGGGTTCTATTCAACAACATTATAAACGCTTCATACATTGTATATATTGAGAGCATTATATAAATTGTGGTTAATTGTGTTTAGCTCAAATACATAGGAAGTAGAGATAAAAAGGGAGTTTAAGAATTCTTTGTTGTCGTATCGTCGCAAGCCGAGGCATTACAATTAAAATCGATAAAAAAATCAATTTTTGAATAAGAAGGAGGGCACCGGGTTATTGCAGCGATATCATAGCAATATATATATATATATATATATATATATATATATATATTCTAATATCCGCCCTTATTTTACTTTACTTTATATCACCCCTATTACTTTACTTTCACTTTGGGCTAATACCTTCTTTATTTATTACACTTTAACTTTAAACAAAATTTGTTACACAACTTTTGTCGTCACAAATTTACTATTTAATGTATGACTTCAAACCGAGGTGCTTTAGCAAACGTTTGGTTGGTTCTTTTTTTACTAATTACTATATATTATATGCCTCGACTATTTGAAACTTTAATCTCAGGGTTTTCTCACCTACTCACCGTGAGTTCAATCGTGAGTAGATGTACACTACCCAACCAAACTGCACCCTCGTTTGTTTTACCACTTTTTTAATGTACTGAATTTACTATGTATGCCAAAATTTAATAGATCAAAGTTGCCTGATGCCAAATTAATTTATGTAACTGTTTATGACTTTAATTTTTGACGCTATGATATATTTACGGTACTTACCAGAAATATACCGCGCTGAAGGCCTTCTTCTAACTGCTGGCTCAAGTTCGAAATCGCCGTACGCACTTTCACAAAAGATTCTCCAATATTGTCCGCTTGCGTACTGCCTCCAGGTGTTCTTAAAAAAACAATTTCGATGACCCAAACCTGAAATAATGTTACCCCAATTTAGAATTTAGCAAAAAAACCGTTGTCTACTTCCCCTGCGTTAATTCTTCCTCTTCGTATATCGATCTCCTGTTCCTCTGCTTCGTATCCCACTTAATCCTCTCTTCGCACAATCCAATTCAAACCCGCTGTCCTAATACAAATCACTCCTAGTCCTGCTATTCCAATTATCCATACGATGTCCTTACTGCCGTTTAATCTTCTCAAATCAATCCAAAATTACTTATGTCGTCGATGCCTTCTTTATCCACTCCAATCTCCTACTGCCGTTATACCAAATCTATTCCAAAACCAACACAAATCTTCTCAAACAAATAACCGTCGCTTTCCCCGTTCCACTAATAACCACTTCCAAATCTTCTTTAAATACTCGTTGCCTTTCCCGTTGCACTATTAACCACTTTTAAACTCCTTATATATATATATATATATTCGTCGCCTTTATTTACTCGATGTTTCTTATTTCTTTCACACTTTACTAAATAATACGCGATGATACACATATAAACTTTTATTTCAAAATATTTTACACTTTAACGCAGGTTTCATAAAATAGGTCTTTATCTGAACAAATTCGAAAAGTAAGTCCCTTATTTATTTTGCTTAGTTATTAAATCAACAAACTTAGCTTACTAGAATAACATTTTTAAACATATAACATCCAATAACAAATCATCTTTCTTTCAGTGTCCAACATACCTTCGCTACAGTCTTTATAATAATTTTAAATTTCTACTATTGGTCCAAAACACTTCACTAAACTCCAATAACCTTTTACATTTTGATTAACTTTAAATTTTGATTTACAATTCGTCCAAAAGTTTGATTCTATAAAAAGGAAAAGCCAAATAATTTATACACGACCTGGACGCTTTGTTATATTGCAGATATCCATAAATGCGTTCGGCTTTCCGACGGCAAATGTACTCTCAACTGGCTCATGAAATATCAACTCAGTATAAAACCTCAAGTACCGTGCATTATATCAACGTCATAAAGTCATGTTATCTACCTTTTGGCATATAAGTTTCAATCTGAAATGGTACATACTTTAACGTATGTAAAGTATAGCAAAATTATATAGTTTTTAAATTATTAAATCTGAAATATTGATCCTATCGTTTGGCATACACCCCTATTAATACAAATATACCTTTAGAAACCTTATACCCCCCTTACATAATAATATATATATATATAATATAGGTAATAATATTCCTGAATTTAGGTCATCATTAAAACTTGTTATATTGAATAAGTTTCACATGTAAGTCAAGTAATAACATGTAATAATAATCTTTTATTTGACGCGTTTCGGTAACACCATAACCAATAAATTTATCTATAAATACATTGTGCAATTTTAATTATAGTACAATATAAGTCAATACATACAAATAATACTACAAACTAACATTTTAACATGCATCACAGTTATATTGTTCTATAATTAAAATTGCACAATGTATTTATAGATAAATTTACTGATTGTGGTGTTACCGAAACGCGTCAAATAAAAGATTATTACTACATGTTATTACTTGACTTACATGTGAAACTTATTCAATATACCAACTTTTAATGATGACCTGAATCCAAGAATATTATTACCCATATTTATCTATTTAAGAAGGTCAAGAACTCATTCAACGTATATATATATATATATATATATATATATATATATATAATATATATATATATATATATATATATATATAAATAGTAGTTTCTCGAACGGTAGTAATATATATAGATCTGTTGGTTTCTTGGGATGCACTCGTTCGTAAAATAAGAACTATAATGTCAAATTGTAACGTTTATTCTGACGTTTCGGCATGAATATTTTTGCCTTAATCATAGAATAATTACCATGACTTAAAGAACTTCTACATTTAAAAACTAATACATAAATTACAGTTATAACTTTTGACAATTATCATTGTCAATTATAATTGTCAAAAGTTATAACTGTAATTTATGTATTAGTTTTTAAATGTAGAAGTTCTTTAAGTCATGGTAATTATTCTATGATTAAGGCAAAATATTCATGCCGAAACGTCAGAATAAACGTTAACATATACTATGATCACTATATATATATATATATATATATATATGCAGTGGATTTCACAAAACCAATTCTCACCCCGTGGATTGGGCGTCATAAAATTTCTGAAAACAAAAATAAAAAATTTCTTACTATACCTCAGGAACGCCTCCTTATTCTGCACACCCTGGCTAGCTCACCAATCGGCTTCTTCTTGAATACCTACCATCCTAAGTACATTCCTTTCTCACAAACACCGTCAAATGAAATTACCACTCAAATAATGCAACAAGACATACAAGCTTTTTATTTACACATATTAACAAGTTTCCATTATTAAGACAATATTTACACATTGGTACATACAGTTTGATAAAACTGTTACCATCTCAATCCTTAAATCTTTTAAAATTTTATGATTTTAATATATTTCAACAATTTTCTTTTAGACGAGTAAATGGGTTCGTCGTGCAACCCTAAATTGATTTTTTTCTGGTCTATTTTGAGCTCAGTATAACCCAGTTCCTCTACATGCTTCTAAACCTCGCATTTTTATTAAAAATAAAGCTAAAGACCCGTTTACTACTTACAACAACATTTTTATATCATCAATAAATATTTTTAAGTAATCAATATTAATCGTCCTGTACATATATCCCATTAAATGAGTTTTTATGGTAATAAAATACACCCCCAATAAGTCAAAACACTCAAACACAAAAATATCAGCACAAATGTTTAAGCAAATAGCAAGCCAATTTTCTTTACCTGGAGTAAGTTTCGTCCCTTGATACCTCTGGAGATGTGTACCAAACACCGTCGTCGTTGTGTCCATATACCTCGTGATTGTGCCTGGATCCAACTGATCCCACTCACTATCCAAATCTCTGCAACCACCTTTAATATTCTACCAGGATAATTGTCTTGTCCAAACTTAACCTTCCATACTACTACACTTCATGCATACTAGTTAAGCTTTACGATTCGCTTACCCAAGTACCATCCTATCATTCGATTGTATTGTGTAATAACAGCACCTTTTGTAAAGCTGGCACCCACTTGTGGTAAATCATTTTTAATACATTCCGGTACGTTACTATTAGCTTTATACACTTTAAAATAAGATGTTAATCGAATAAACAACAATTAGTACAACGTAAGAGCACGTAATAGCAATTATGTTAGAGATCTAAACGCTATATAAGATCTAAGAGCAAGAGAGCTTTAATATCTTTCCCAGAGTATTTATATGCTTTTCAATACGCCACACGGAACCTCTCTTCATCAAAAAGCTTATTTTTAAAATCAATTCTCAAAATTTTAATCGTAACGTCTGAAAAATTCCGAGATTATTAAAATTCATTTAATAAACTCAACGGACGCGAGCTTCTCAAAACTGCTAGCCTTAGACCAATGATATTTCTTTCCCCCGTTATAACGCTCTACCTTTTAGCTACCTCTCTTCGTTCCCCATATTTCTTATCTCTTTCAGAACCCATCTCAAGCTACAGAAAATCGATATTCTTGTTGACCTTCAAGCTTCCTGTGTATTTTAGCCGTGTGTTGTAAGTAACGTTTTCTTATACGATTTCTCTGTCTATTTTACCTTATAGATCTTTTATTTCACTTAGTCTTCAAAGCACTTGTTATTTTTAGAAGCTTATCAGACCCACCGTTGCCAACAATTTTCTAGAATTTTGTGTTAACGTTCATTCAAGTTCTATAAACTTGACATTTAACTAACAGGTGTTTGTTCGAAGCCCCTTGTCGTTTAAAATAGTAATTCCGAGTTTAACTACTTCTTGGAATTTGTATAACGAACGTTTTCGTTTATTTGAATGGAGATATGCGTTTAAATTATTGATTTTCTATATTTGAAAGCTCCGTTTCCTGTCCCATGCGCGTGACTTAAAATTATTACAACTAATTATTCGTATTCTTGAGTTTTCATGCACCCTAAAGCTTCAACCCGTTATGCAATTTTAACATTCCAATATAAAAATAGAAAAATATCTTAATAACCGTCGGTTTTCACTATCTAAACTGATTAATTTGGCGCGTAAATAAATTGTTGTTCTTTCCTATATACACAGTTGTTAAAATTTCATTATCTAGACTTATTTAACCTATAAACCTATAATTCCACGACAATATATATATATATATATATATATATATATATAATCAAAATTAAAAACTAATATTAACTATGTACATATAGGAGTACGCTTTTGTAGAATAAACACACGAAATATTTTATTTAGAGTATAAGGTTCCTATTGGTATTACTTTACCAGTAATAATGGAAAGTTGAACCAAGAAGATAACTGCAGACTTGGCACACTAAAATTTGTGGACCAATCCTAGATAGGCTACTTGTTTCGTGGCGTCGTGCGATAAGACGATTCCCTTGGAGTGGGTTTAATTATATTTACGCTGTGATTTATGAGGTAGTAAGATAAATAAATTCTCCATGCATTAACTATAAATAGGCAGAAGCCTGTCGCGTAGACTACCAGGTTAAAATAAAAGCGGTAATATGGGTAGGACTCACCAGATGGACTTATAGGGTGGCTTCGCTGCACGCATCGAAAGAACGGACAGCTGGACCAAGTGAATATCAACCATCCATACGGTGGTGGAACATCCTTACGATATCTCAGGCATTACGCCCACGGAAGAAGCTGAAGAGCAAATATGAACGAATAAAGGAATGTACAAGTAAATTTACAATTTGCAAACTGCAAATTAGCTTACCACATGAGAAGATTATCGCTCCAAAGACACTCACAGCGTCAACTTCACCATGTGCAAATCCGACAGGAAACATCTATAGTAGGACCATGACGAACAACTAATTTGCTTTTGTAGAAACATGAATATTGTTCGTTATATGGCTTTAGCAAAAGAATGAGAATGTTCTTTCATCACAAGCAAAATCTAATTCAACACGTTATCAAAACAGGTGTGTGTGTGTGTGTGTGTGTGTGTGTGTGTGTGTGTGTGTGTGTGTGTGTGTGGTGTGTGTGTGTGTGTGTGTGTGTTTGTGTGTGTAGAATTCTTAGCAAGTCTTTATCAATTGATGAAGCGAATCAACATTTCGAAGAGCTGAATGCAATCACGTAACGTAAGTAAACCAATACAAAGTATATTAATACGACTTTTTATTAAACAAAATACGGACTACAATCAATTTTAGCAAACTTTCACATTCGCGGCGAAGATGGTTTGAATATCTTGTTGAAGTACACAATCTCTATAGTAACGTATCATATACAAGGTCGCATTTGAATATAAAGAGCGAAATCTATACGATTAGATACTTGAATAAAGAATTGTACAAACGACTACGCCTTTGGCGGCGGCACGTAACAAACTTAACTTGGCAACGACGCAGGTTCAACATATTATAGACTGACAATTGTCAAAATAAAAATGCACAAATTTGCTTATTTTACATCAACAAATATTATACCGTACAAATTAAATGCTTTCACATTACGAACTATTAGTAAGGAAAAAGTCGATTATCTTTACTGAAACGCGAGTTATGGAATCTGCGCAATAAAATTAGAGTCAAGAAGTTTAATGAAGTCTACTTTTCAAGTTGTTCGATAATATGCATGTAGTATGTTCCATGAAGAAGAGAACACTTTTAAATGAGTTTTAAGTAAAGATTGATGTATGTCATCAATTGTTACAATAACACACAAGTAGCATTAGCGTAAAGAAGGAAAGTATTTTCAATTAATTTTAAGCAATAATTAAGGAAAAGCTTAAACAAATTTCAGATTTCATTAATTATACTTATTAGTTAGTGGTAGGATAAATATTTACACACATAACAGCAAGTTGCTAATCAACACTTAATTTACGTTTCAACTACGTAAGGAATAGTTTCCTGTTGTTCTGCAGTTAAAATGGATCATAATAACAACATTGTATGAGGAATGTTTTGATAACAGGCTCTTGTTGCAATGAACCTGAGTTTATCATATTCCAAAAATAATAATGAATAACCACCACCTTGTTCTACTACAGAGGTAATTGTTTAAATACAAAATAGAATTCTCGGCCTTCTTGCCAGTACATCCAACCCATGTGTAGATTTGGAATGTTTGTCAGTTTCATTAGATTGATATATAAACTATAGGGGTTTGCAATAAGAGCGGCTCGATGTTGTGTGTGAGGTATTAGCGAATTTCCTTTTTTATTTGAAAGGTCCATGTATGCCATTATGTATGGAATATCACATCGTTCAAACGTCCACCGCGGCCTCTCATGGTGGCATGGATCTGAGTGGTCCAATTTTCAATTACTTTGATGCAATAGATGTCTGAATTTGACCAATGGCTTGGGTTATGTTGACTTTAAGGGCATGGGTTAATTGCGGCTTATTAGCATAGACCTGCGACTTGCGGAACCCCCACAAGAAACAGTCTAACGTGCTCAAATCGTACGAGCTCGGTGGCCAATTTACGTCACCTCTGAATGAGATAACCATGCCCTCAAAACACTCACGCAGAATATTCATTGTAGCGTCCGCTGTGCAGCACGTAGCGCCATCCTGTTAGAACATGTCGCTTATGTACATATCCTTCAATTTGGGCCACAACAAATCATTTATCATCGTTCTGTAGCGCTCACAATTGACAGTAATGGCATCACCAATGCCATTTTCAAAAAAAATACGGACCATTGAAGACGCCGGTTGTTAAGGTTGACATTCATCCAAAAATGCGCCTCTTCGCTAAGGACGATTTTCGGGTAAAACTGGGGTTCTCTTCCTCTTCCAAACGCTCCTAAGCCTAGTCAACAAACAAACGGCGTTGTCTATGGTCATCAACTTTGAGCTCATGGGTCAATTGGATGTTGTACGGGAGTAGGTCCAAAATTCGCCAAGTTGAAGTCTCCGAAACGTCGAGTTCTTGTCCACGACTAGGAATTGACTATCTGGGGTTTTCCTGCACACTTTCAAGGACCGCGATCATGTTCTCGGCGTTTCTTTGACGTATGGGCGTTGACAGGTTGTTTACCGAACAAGTCGTCTCGAATTTAGCCGGCAAACGTTGTAGAGTCAACTTTAAAGGGTGGTAAAATGGGCGCAATGCGCGCAATGTTTGCACTAACGAACACTGATTTTGATAATAAAGTTTTATCATTTGGACGTGCTGTTTAATCGTGTAATTTGCCACGGTGATTTGGCATCTGTAACTGAAAAATAAACAACGGATTAGGCAGACGTCAAAAAAACGAAATAGTCAGCAGGCTGCCAACATCGACCAGTTCTTATTGAAAAAACTTTTATTAGAAGTAATACAGTCGCTTTTCCAATATGTAATAGATTATATTAAAAACTTTAGGTACACAGAGCAAACAATAGTAGTTATTGCACTTTCACTAATTGTTAAGACAACAGTACGTAATTGTTATTAGTTATATAAAAGACGCTGTGTGCGCCCAGGACTAATTCAGTTCCAGGCTTAGTACAATTTAGCTTTAGACAATATAAATTCCAATTGGGACAAAATTAAATTGCATAGAACAATTAACAAAAGTTATTTTATAAAAGCTATAAAACTATGCCTTAATTCAACATATTTTAAGTTTAACAATCAAATTTTCACACAAATTCATGGAACTGCTATTATCATCAACCATAGCAAATCTAGTTGTGAAAGAACTAGAAAATCAAATTATTCCTACATTATCATTTACTCCACACTTTTATAAGAGATATGTTGATGATTGCTTATTATGCATACCAAATAACATGATTGATGAAACACAAAATTTAATGGATACCACCCACGCCTACAATTTACAGTGAATAACCAAGAAAACAACAAAATACAATTTCTAGATATTGAACTAAAACTTAAACAAAATGGAACAATAGTCACCAATTGGTACAATAAAAAAATATGGACGAGTAGATACCTAAATTTTAAATCAAATACATCAAATATATATAAAAGAAATGTAGTGAAAAACCTAGTAAATAGAGCAATGTATTTTACATACCCTAATGAAAGACCAATTATATTAAATAAAATTAAATCAACTCTAAAACAGAACGGATACTCACATAAATTTGTCACACCAATCATAAAGGAAACAATCCACGCAATATACAATCCGCCAAAAAATAAACTAAAAAAAGAACAAGAAAATTATGTTAGTATAAAATATCACCCAACAGTATCCAATAAAATTCAACAATGTTTAAAAAAATACGAAATAAAAGTTGTTCACAAACCTAACAATAATAACAATAATTTTTTTACAAAATTGAAACCGCTAACACCAATTACAGACAAAACAAATTGTATCTATAAAATAAACTGTAAAAACTGTAACGGTTCATATATCGGAAATACGAAACAATATTTACAGTGTAAAATTTATGAACACCAATATTCTATTAAAACTCATAAAAGAAACACAGCACTGGCAAATCATGCATTGGACCACATGCATAACTTTGATTTTGAAAATCCAAGTGTAATTAACGTAGAACAAAACGAAAATAAACGCAGTACATTATAAATTATTCACATTCAACGGAACATAAACAGTATAAATAATAAAACGGACATTGAACATATTACTAAAATTTATAACGATATTATTCATAATTAATAATTACATAGTTAATAAACTGTATTTTGGTGTTTATTTCTCGCTTAATGGTAAATCATCTCAAAAAGGTACTTCTTCTAACATTCACTCTGTTTATAAAAATATTAAGATTTATTATTAAGTAAAGTATAGAATAATTAATATAAATTCATATCACTTTTGATAACACTAATGTTATTTGATAACTTGTTTTTAACCGCCTAGGATACATTTAATAAAATTGATTAGTCTAGCTATTAGTTATTATATTTTACACCATGCAAATAGATTTCAAAATAATGTTACCAAGTAAGTTTTAATTAAAATACATATTAATAGTTTAAGATATTTTAGAACTTTACAGGAATTTTAATTACATGTGACCAAGGTTTATGATAACCGAAATTCTTTATGTTAGTATTGCATATTATTTAAGTGAGAAGAATAAATGTTAATAAATGACCTATTTCCCAAGAAAAGAAAATTTATATATATATTTTTTTTAAAGATAATGACCTTCTAGTACAGTATTTCCCGAAATAAACAGTACTGAAACTAAGTTGGCGGTGTTTTTATGCGTGCGCTGTCACACTCAAGTTAGCTAGTATAGACTTGTTAAGTAAACCTCAAACAAGTAATTAGTAGGGCCTAATTGTTAAAAATGGTGTTAAGTACAGAGGAGAAAGTGTTTCTGGTAGAGCATTATTTTCGTTCATACGGAATCGGCCGACGTAATGGTGCAAGTTTGCTATACGTGTCTGATCAATTCACACAAAGGTTTAATAAACGTTCTCCAAGTAATGCTGTAATTTTGAAGGTTATTGAAAAGTTTAGAAATACAGGTAGTGTATTGTGCCAGCGAAAAGGAAACTCAGGGCGTCCCAGGACAGTTAACAACAACAATAACCATGAACGTGTTTTTGAGCAAATCTTAGAAAATCCGAAAGTCAGCCAGGCAAGGACAGCGTTACAACTTGATTTAAAAGAACTTCCTTTCAAAGAATCCTGAAGGAGCTGGGTACATTTTCGTATGTGATTCAGGTACATCAACAACTACATCCTCGGGATTATCGCAGTAGAGTGGAATATTGCGCCAGAATTCTCGCGTTACAGTATGAAAATCCTGAATTTTTGAAAATGTTTGGTTTTCAGACGAAGCACATTTTCACTTGTCAGGCTATGTGAATCGTCGCACAAATCGATTTCTGGGCTTTGCCAGACCCGATGAGGTTCAAGAGGTTCCTTTACATAGTGAAAAAGTGAGTGTCTGGTGTGCTGTTTCCGGACACGGAATCATTGGTCCGTACTTTATCGAAGAGAATGGTAGGCAAGTCACACTTAATCAACAGAGGTACAGACAAATTTTAACACGATTTATCCCTGATCTACGTCAATTCTGTCGTGCACGTAACTTGGCATTTCGAAACCAATTTTTCAGCAGGACGAGGCAACTTGCCATACTGCTGCCGCAATTCGTCAATTTCTTCAAGAACATTTTCCAAGCAAATTCATATCACGATTTACTGACTTCCTTATCCTTCACATTCTCCAGACCTCACACCTCCAGACGCATACATTTGGGGCATGGCTAAAAATGCCGTTTTCAAACGGGCACCACAAACCATCGATGAATTAAAGGATGCCGTTAGAGTCTTCTTCGCAGCCCTGAGACAACCCTTATTCAATAACATGACCAGAAACTTAGAACATCGTTATGAAGTCTGTCTCGAACGAGGAGGTGCACATTTAGAACATATAATAAAGTGTCAATAATATGTATTTTTTAAATATACAAAACAATTACAATTTCAGTACTGTTTATTTCGGGCAATACTGTAATATTAAATGTTTTTAATGTGTTTGAGGTCAGCTGGTAAAAAGAAAACTCTTTTATAATGCCTAAATTTTCGGATTTATTTAATCCTTGTTCACAGGCTTCTAAAAATGTTATAAACAACTAGGCTAAATTATACAAATATTAATTGCAACTTACAAGATGAGTTGTTTTAAAAAATTAACATCGAAATTAATTATTAAACATAACTATTTTTAGTTTTTCACTTTCAAATGTAGGAAGGATATATAATTTGTATAAGAAGAAATGTAAAAATAAAAATTATGTCAGATTTTGAAATATTTCAAATTATCTTTTTTAAGAGGATACCTGATACCTTTATTTAATGTATATGTTATGTTGTATGTGATAGTTGTTTGTTTGTATGTGTGTGTGTGTGTGTGTGTATGCCCATGCGTTAGGTTGTGTGGTTTGTATGTGTGTATGTATTTATAACGTTGAACATATTAACAAATATTACATTAGGTATGTAGCTATGTTTTAAAATTAAGTAAATATATATATATATATATATATATATATATATATATATATATTGTAGTGGTTTTAAAAGGTTAAGTTTAACTATAAACAAAGCAATTTGAAACACTCTGTATAGAGGAAACAATCAGAATTTACGTGCGAAATTTATTTCATTTAGTTCAGTTTAATGTAACAAGTATTAACAAAAATTTTACAAATAATGATAAAAATTTAGTTAGGTTAGTAAAGAAAATAAATTTTAGAAGCCAATGCAATGTATTTATTAATTTAATGGAGTTTAATTACGTCTAATACGCATAAAGGCATGAAAAATCAATAAATCCAAGGCGAATAGCTTTCGTTGGAACAACAAATATATCGGTTGGGTTGAAATACCATGAAAAGAAGCTCCTAAAAATGTTGTGTTAAAACGTCGGTTAATTAAACACCTGCATGTTTCTAAATGTCAGGTTCCCCTTATTTTTATAGATAACAAGCAAGTTTCAATGAATATCGGGTAAACGGTTGGAAGGTTCGCGTAAATGTTAACTAAAAGTTTCCTTAAAGTGCAGAAAGGATAGAGGGTCAATGAAATGCTTCGGACTGAAACAGGCATAATAATAGTGCATTTCAAAAAGCACGTATTCAGTCCACATGGGGTAAATAGAACGCGGACAGTAATATCGATTCTCTACCACTCAAACAAGGTTAGAGGGAAACATATAATATGCATAAGAAAGGGACAGCGTTGAGATAGGCGGGATTTTGAAGACGTCAATGCATATACTATTGGTCGATATCGTTAGTTTTAAAACAGACAAACACGGGGATATTTGAAGTCGGGTTTATTGGAAAATATCGTAACGACGCACTAAATTTTGGAGATTTTGAAAACGGTTGAAACAAAATTTGAGGAAGTGTTATTTTAAATTAGATTTTTCACAGTAAGAGTGGCCGAGAGGTTACAGTCGAAGCATATAAATACTTAACCACGGTTCGCTCTCTTATTTCATCGTTCTCTTAGTACTTTGATCGCTTCAGACTACGAACGAGCTTGTAAGTACATAAAATTATTTTATTTTAAATAGTACAGTGTTGGCCTCATAATTTGATACGCGAACAAGTGGCGAGTCTAAATTTTAATTTAAGGTGCAACATTTATTTTAAACAAGCTCGGGAAGTGACGTGAAGCAACGTAAGTTTAAAATTAAATTAAACGAAAGTACGCAAGTATGAAAGAAGTGTAATTAATTTGGATTTGGAATTGGATACACCGCGAAGGCAGCGCAAGCAGCACAACTTAAATGGGGTTCTTCTACAAATAGCTAGAGGCGGACAGCAGAGCAGAGCGAAACAACTTTACCGCATCGTCAACGGAGTAGAGGTCTTCAAGAAATTCCAGGTAACGCTTTAAAATTGTTGTTGTTATAAACTATGAAACTATGAAAATTGTGTGACGTGTGAGAGTAAATTTTGAAGAGATTGTGCATTATTTTGCATATTGAAAATAATACGTATGACTAACTTTATTAAGGTATTTAAATAGAAATCTAAAGGTGTATATAAAGCTTATTAACGTTTCATCAGGAATTTAAAATTTTTATTGTGAAGAGTACATGGGTTTGTTTTTTTTGTTGGTTGTAAGAGTATGCGAAGTACAAAAGCATACATTATTCATAATTAACTGGGTTATCATGAGCTCACCATACTCCAGAATATACAAATTCAAAATAAATTATAAATAAAGAACGGAAATAAGGTATTATTCAGGGCCCATTTACTCCGGGTATATTCAATGTGTTTGATATTTTAAACTAAAATCCAGGACAGTACAAAAATAGGATTTATTGAGGTGTAACTTAACCACCGAAATGTGGATAATCGTGAATTTTATTTGTAAATAGTATTAAATAAATATTGTATGATGGTTGTATTATTTTGTGGTTTTATTGAGAGTGTGCGTGAACGATACAGAGTATAATAGTGAATCTAGGTATCCAAGAGGAGGCCCAACTGAGCTAGCCTGGGAACTGAAGAAGAATTAAGGTGATGAAGAGAGGAATCTGGGTAAGAGATTATTTTTATTAATTTTTTCTATTGTGTGAAATTTATTTTCGAGTTTTCGAAAATAAAATTTTCGAATATTTTTGTTATTGAGGCTCGATTAAAAAAGGTTCCACGGCAATATATATTAATTACACAAGGTAAGTTGATAAATAGTAACGTATTATAGTTAATAAGATAAAATAATAACTTAGACTTTTACGCAAAGCCCAAATGATCATTTGAAGTCGAGCTAGTAATTGAAAGATGCTAAATATAAGGTTCCGGACAGGACTGGAACCTACAATTTAGGCTTGCCGAGCCCACGCGTTTTCCAATTGCGCCACCGTGACAGGTGACGACAATTGGAAAATTTACAAATCTAAATCATGTTCACAACCATACATCAACCTAACTTTCAATTACGTTTAGCATTTTTGTCAATAATATCTGACAGTGTCAAGTTTTTGACTTATGTCAGTTATAGACAGAAGGCGGCGCTCAAAATTACGGCTATTAGCAAATATTGATGTAAATAGAGTTAACGTTGGTGTTTGTGATAGGAATGTGTTTGTTTTTTTTATGATTGAGGATGAAAGTTTTCACTAGGTGAGCAGCCGAGGCGGAAAAGAGTAAAGAGGCGATTAACAGAAGAAAGTCAACGGAACAGTTAAGTTAATAGCTTTTTGTAGGTTTCACAGCATTCTTGACGCCCAATTCGTGAGGCTCGATTCCAAGTAGGGAAACACAGCATTCATGGCGACCCAAAAGTGAGGCTCGAGTTCAAATAAAATTTTGGTGATTTTATTCCAGGAAACTGGCGATCTGAGAGACAGAGTTTCTGTTTGTGTATAAATTTAAGAGTATTTTAGAGTGTGTGTGAGTGAGTAGAAAGTATGCAGCGAAAAGAGTGGTTAAGGAGTCAAGGAGTGGAAATTGGAAGTGACGATAGTGCATTGTGTGAGAAAAATTCGAAAATGGAAGAAGCTGGAGGCAGTAGAGATCAGTCGAGGACGGAATCAGGGGATCAAGAAAATGAGTTAATGATGAGAATGTTAGAGGAAATGCGATTAGCTAGGAAGGAGTCCAACAGAAAATTAGAACTGCTAAGCGATGAATCTAATAGAGCTAGGGAAGAATCGAATAGAGCGAACGAAGAATCCAATAGAAAATTAGAACAGCTAAGCGATGAATCTAATAGAGATAGGGAGGAGTCCAACCGAAAATTAGAGCAGATAAGCGGGAAAATTGAACAAAATACTAAAGAATTTACAGAATTTAAAGATAGTCTTACCGTGAAACTGGGGGAAGTAGAAAATAGGGTTGAAAAAAATGAGCGTGATATTACAGGTCTTCGACAGGAAATGGGACATTTAAGGTCCGAAGTACGCATTTTTTGTGAAGAAGAGATTAATATAAAAATGACTGAAGTGACGGACTCATGTAGGGATCAGTTAGGCAGGGTAGAACGCGAAGTTAGTAGTATCAAATACAACATGTCAAATTTAACGGGGGATGGTCCCAGATTTTATACAGGTGGAGGATCATTGGACCAACACATGAAGTTTTATGGCGATAACAGGGTAAATCCACAAATTTTTATTAATAGTGTAAGAAATCTAGTGGGAAATTTATTTGACGAACAGACTAAACTGAATACGATAAAGGCTTTATTGAAAGACAACGCGGAAGCATGGTACAATTTAGTAGGACAGGACATAGACACCTACACGGACTTTGAAGACAGATTTTTAAAGCACTACTGGAGTGACCACAGACAAGACCAGGTACGAGACGACTTAATCACAGGAAATTTAAGGAGAATTTTCAGGAAGTAGGAGCAATATGCTATACGCAAGTATAGCATAGCAAAGCAACTGAACCCACCACTGACGGACCGACAAATTATCAAGTATTTATCACGACACTTCGAGGTAGAAGTAAGACAACACGTAGCACTACAGAACATAGTGGACAGAGAAATGTTTTAGAATACCTGCAGAGGTACGACGACGTAAGTAGTGGACGACCTCGGGATAATAGGGAAAGACAGATCAACACAGTTAGGTTTGACAATAGACGGGACAACTATGCTAGAAGGGGAATAGTTACGGATACCAGCGACAGAATTGGGAACAGCGACGACCATACTTTAGAAGTAATAGTTTAGGAAGGGACCTGCACCGAGACCGGAACCTACCAGAAGGAATAGTTCACCGGACATGAGGGGGACTGCTAATACAGACACGGAACGAGTGGAAACGCCTAGGACATACGCTGAGGTGACGGCTAGACCAGGACCAAGTAGGGAAAACAGACCTGGACAGGATTTTTAGAACGCGACAGACCACTAGATTTCAGTGTAAATGTATATGAACATCCACGTGAATTTTTCAAAATTGAGGAGGAAGTAGAGCCAGAAACTGAGGAAAAATTATGTTTGCCAATTATTAATATAGGAATTTTTGAGAATAATGTAGAAGTATTACTTGATACAGGGGCAGAGGCGAGTTTAATATCGGAGGAATTCGTCAGCAAAATTAGGGATAAGGTTTGTGATAGAATTATGCCTATAAAGCGTAGCCATTTAGTAGCTCCAAATAAAAAGAAGTTTGCTGTAGTAAATAGTGTTGTGGTGCTTAGGATAGATATAGGAGGTTTAAGCTGTGAACAGGAGTTTGTAATTGTACCTGGACTGAAGTTTCAGAGCATTTTAGGTGTTGACTTATGATGTAGTTAGGGGTTTTGATAGATATGGAAAGGAAGGTAATAAGGATTAAGGATAGGGTAGTGCGATGGAAGGGCAGTTATGAAGTCACAGAGGATGACACGGAGTTTAGTATTAATGTAGTAGAGGTAGAGGATGATGAAGTTAAACAGATCAACACAATAAGATGTCCAGAGGATAGGAGAGTAGAGGTTCAAGCTTTAGTACAAAAACATGCAGAATTAGTGGGGGGAGGGAAGGAGGGAAGCAGCAAATCGGGAGCAGGTGAAGGCAGAATTAATTAAAGATGCACGAAAAATTAATCAACGGACCAAACCGCAATTCCATTGTCCACCATCCATGGACACACTTTTGACGAGGTTAAATGGCAAGTTTGTTTTTAATAAAGTAGATTTAAGGAATTCATTCTGGCTGATTCCATTACACAAGAATTCTAGAAGGTACATAGGATTTTCCGTAGAGAGAAAAATCGATAATTTTAAGGTAGTATCGTTTGGTTTGTCGGCAGAAAAGGAAATGATAATGAATAAGAAACAGACAAGTGTAGGGACTGAAGAAGAAGCAGTATTTAAGAGTCAGGATAATAGGGATGATAAGTTTATTGTATGTGAGATAATAGGGATGATAAGTATAGATATAAAAGGAGGAAAAATAGGGATGAAGAGTATTAGGTTGGTGAGAAGAAAGACTTGGAGGGTCAAGAAGAGAGTTAGATTTAAATAACTTGATGAACAAAGGATAGAGATAGGTGAAGTAGTAGGGGAGTGCACGTATTTATTAAGGGAAGTAGGTACGGGAAATGAGAGGGGACGGTTTCACGTCAACCTACTATTCCCTTATACTGGAGAACCAGCACCACAGGAGAAATAGGTGTATAATAGAGTAAAATTTAAATAGAATAGGTGTATATAGAAGAGTAGAAGTAGGTGTTTATAGAAAATAAAGCTAGGTATAGGATAAATATGGGAGATAGTTAGAAATAGGTGTTTAGGATGAGAATAAAGATTAAATGTAGGAAGAAAATAAGATAGGTTAAGTAAAGATATTTCATATAAGATTAGTGGCGAGTTAGGAATAGAGTAAGAGTAGGATAGGTATATAGGATTAGGTAGGGGGAAGTAAAGTATAGTGAAGATTAGTTAAAAGTTAAGAATAGGATAGGTATATAGGATGTATATAGGATTAGATGGATAAGTAGGATGAAGTTAGGGATAATTTCGGTTTATAGAATTAGGTGAGAGTTAGGAATAGGATAGGGATATAGGATGGGTGTAAATAATTTTTTTTGATTGGATATAAGTTATGTAAGATAGATAGATAAGGGTAGAGAGAGATAGGCAATTTTTTTTGTAAATTTTGTTTGCGGTTTAAATGTTTTATATTCGAATTCAAATAAGTGGGATTATTTGTATTCAAATAGGGGGAAAATACTCATATTTAGACTAGGGTAGAAAATTAAATAATCACATCAAATAATTTTAATCACCGTGTAGAAGCTTTGGGAAAAGGTACGCGTTATTAAAACCGTGAAGCATAAAAATTCAGTCGTTTCATTAAAAAGAAGAGATTTAAATTATTTACAAGACGCCTTCTATAAAAAGAAGCAGTATTAAAATGCTCTACGTGTAATTTAATTATTCCGAGTAAAGAAACAAATGGAAATTACGTGCAAAATTTATATTAATTAACTCAATTTTAAGTAACCGGTATTAAACAAAATGTACAGATAATAATTAATATTTGATTAGGAGTCACTAAAAATTAAAGGGTATTATTTTTAATTGGAGTTAATTGGACCATTAGTAACATATAATATGTATAAAAGCTAATAAAAACCCAATAATATTCAGATCGTAGAAGTATTATGTTTGAACACCTGCGTATTTTTAAATGTTTTATGTTCTGCGTAAAATTTGCAGATAACAAATGGTTACAGAGAATGTTGGAGAAACCGTTGCTTAATATTTACGGGAAATGCTAATAAGGTGGGTTATTTCACAAGTCCACATGGATTGAAAATAACCGATACTAAAAAATATAGATTTGTACCACTCGGAACAGGGTAGATAGAGACAGATAATATGCGCAAGACAGAGACATATATAGTAAAAGGCGTGAGTTGAGCAACGTCACTGGGGTGCGATTGGTTGAAAATAAAAGGCAAACTTGAGAGGTAAAAATTACATTTCTGTATAAAAATTAATTAGTTATTCCCAGACGTTGCGAGCCGTGTCGAAATTTCTGAGATTTAACTGGTGCGAGTGCAAATTTAATAAGAACCGACGCACAGGCGGTCGAGATGGGAACATAGTATACGAAATTCTAGAAACTGGCCGTTTTGGGGACAAAATCGACAGACAGGCTAACCCCTATATATACCCGGGTTAATATGAGTTTCTCTCTCTTAGATTTTCGATTTGATTCAATGCGTTATACAGTGCTTTTTAGTTTTCCGATTTTGATAGAATAATTTAAACAGTTTGCTCGTATATTTTGGTGATTTAAAACAGTTTGTTCTTTACGTGCTACAATGAATGTAATTTAGTGCACTTAGAAAAGAAGATACAAGGTAATAAAGTCTAGTATCACTGTACCAATTAGTCAAATTTGCAACGACAAATGAATACACAAAAGTAGGCAGTTTTGGCGTATATTTGTGAAAGAAGTATGAATTTCTTTGCTATTTTTCGGGGGTGTTAATATTTAAATGATTCGTAAACGTGTCTAGATCCACAAAACAAGCTTCAGATATACACAAATGAGTTCCGGAAAAGCACTGAAACAACTTTAGATGAATGGTGGTGTAGAAAATTTTAAAGGCGACCAGCAATACGAGGACCTAAACATAACCCAGTTGGATTGGTGTGATTAACAGAGTACGATATACATTGGGGCCACGAGTGCATTAACCTTCAGGTAACTTATGCTTTGTTGTTCGATTTTTGATGTTTTGGTGTGTGTTGAATAACTTTATAATTGATTTACTTAAAATGGACAGTAGTGAAATTGTACTAACAACAAAATTTTAATTTTAAGGTGAAATTTTCTTGTTTAAGTAGAAAGGAGTATTTAGTATTTATGTTCTGGATTATGATGAAAATTTGGGTATGTCTTTGAGCTCAATTAGACGAACCTGGTTAATTAACGTAAAGGGGTGGGAGATGCTCCCTTTGTACTCAGACTCAGGTCTGCATATATTGTTATATTAATTAGTAGGCATCTACAAGGACTTTAATTCTGGATGCACATTAAAATGATAATAAATTTAATCTTGAAATTTTCTGATACTGAAATTTATGCTGAATTTTAATTTTGAAATTTTAATGTATTGTGAATATTGATGTAAATAGAGTTAACGTTGGTGTTTGTGATAGGAATGTGTTTGTTTTTTTTATGATTGAGGATGAAAGTTTTAACTAGGTGAGCAGCCGAGGCGGAAAAGAGTAAAGAGGCGATTAACAGAAGAAAGTCAACAGAACAGTTAAGTTAATAGCTTTTTGTAGGTTTCACAGCATTCTTGACGCCCAATTCGTGAGGCTCGATTCCAAGTAGGGAAACACAGCAATATATATATATATATATATATACATATTGCTGTGATAAGGTGTTGTTTAAGGGCGTATTGAGTAGTAAAGGTTGTGTAGCAACTATAAATAGCAATAGGAATCAGAAAACTGCATTTATTTAGCAGAAAAATGAGTAATTTATACATTATGTGAATATCAAGCATTTAACACCCTGTATATAGACCGTAATTAACTTTAAACGATGCAAGTAAACATACCTTTCAACAATAGAACGCGTATTCAGCAGAAAAATAGGTAATTCATACATTATGTAAATAACAAGCATTTAACACCCTGTATATAGATCGTTATTAATTTTAAATAATGCCAGTGAGCATATCTTTCAACAATAGAACGCGTATTCAGCAGAGAAATAATAGTATCTGTAATTAAACATACGTTGAGAAGTGTTATACAAGTTATAAAATAAAATACGCAGAAGAGTAGATAAAACCTAACAAAGCTTTATGCAATTACGCTGGAACGATAAGCGCTTTGATAAGAAAACGTAGTTTCAAAAATAAATAAATACATGAACGAAAACAGCATTAGAGTTACATCATTTATTTTGTATAATTACCAAAAAGGCGATATCTACACAAAACAACAGACGTAAAGTTGAACGTCTGGCAAAGATAACAAATAATGAAGTATCAAAGATCGCAAAAACCCAACCCAGAGGTAGTGGGAAAAGGCTATTTAACACGCAGCAGTGATAACACGAGTCAGTCCACACTGATGCAAGTCGAAGCTACGACACTGTTAACCAGAAATCTACGCGTAAAATAAATAAAGTAGAATATATCAAATTTGTTACAGTGAAAATAGTGCTACATACAAAAATTGTGTTAAGAATATATGAAAAGTTTTTGCCGTTTTTCGCAGAAATTGGGTAATTAATTTAAATTAAATATTTATAATCGTATAGGGCATCTGATTGCATTCTAATTGGCTTCTAAAGGTACAATTCTAATCGGATTCTGGTAAAATTCTAATTGAATTCTAATCAAATTTTGGTACAATTCTGGTACAATTCTAATCTGCGTCGAAAGCATTTAAGGGAAGAGATTCAAAGCATATGCAGAGAAATATAAAATAAAGAAACACGAGGTGATTTTTGGGAAACAAGGGGCAACTGTACTCAAATATTGGTTCAACTAAGTAGAGCGTTGGTATTTGATTGAAGACAGCAAGGGGGTGTTGATCCACAACACGAAACATATCACAGGTCAGATCTACTTAATTTTAAGATATTTTTCAATTTAAATTTTAATACTGAAATTATTCAATTTATCCAAAACTTGTAAAGAAGTCAACAAGAAACATTGCATACGTTAAACTTACGTAATAAATCATAAAGAGGTCTAGAACGTTCCAGATTTTTTTGTAAAGAGGTAGTTTTTGGTGACTTTATATTGAAACTAAAAGAATATAAATTTTGGGATAAATAACAAATATGATATAAATTGATTGAAGGGTGTATTTAAAGAATTTCAAAAATTGTAAATATTATTTCCTTTCATTATATGAATGTTGATTAACGTCGTTTTATCAATTTCAAATAGATATTCTTAAGGGGGTGAAAAAAGAAAATTGATCATCGTAACGTTGTGCACTCTGTGTAGATTAAAAAGGGCTAGCCGTGGCACAATAATAATAAGTAAAAAACTAGATTAAAGTAATACACAGAGAGGTGGCGTTAAGTAGAACGTTCCTTACACCGAGTACGGCGTTATCATATCAATTTACATAACGTAACCAACGAGGGATGAAAATTACATAGCAATATATATATATATATATATATATATATATATATATATATATATATAGCCTGTTTCAAATTAACTCGGCACTATTGCTAACTTTGTTATTATTGGAGCTACGAGGTTGGTTAAATGAGCAAAGAAGCTTAGTTTTTACAGTTGATTACCGTGGACAGCGCAAAAAATAATTGAACATCGCTGTTTCGAGATATTGAACAAAGCACTTACTTTTTAAATAGAACCCCCTGTATATTTTTAATTTAAATGAAAGAGAAATAAATTCCTAACAAAATGTCTTATACCCACTTATATCAAAATCCTTAAGATAAAGTAAATATTAACAAATTTGTAATTTAATCAAGGTAGGCGCGGATATTTGAACAGAATTCATTTGTTTAACAAGTTTGTCATTTCGTGTGTTTAATTGTAGCAGCTAACTTTAAGAAGTGTTAATAACATTGTTAGAATGACTTTTACTCATGAAGAAAAGTGTGGTATGTTGGAAACTTTTATAATAAATAGAAAAGATAGTACCAGAGCATCAAATTGCTATCGCGAAAACTTTCCTAATCAAAACTCTCCAGACCGAAGATATTTTCTAATTCTGTACAGAAAATTTAAAGACAATGAAAATTTGTTTTTGAAGAAAAGAACTAGAAAGAGATTTATAATTAGTAAAAACATTGAAACAAATGTATTAACTTAATTTGAAGCATTTCTAAAGATTCTATTAGAGATTTGGTAAAAAATAGTAACTTTTCTTTAACAGTCATTTATAGAATATTAAGAAAACATATATTTATTCCTTATAAATATCAACAAAAAAATAAGTCGTTGGTTAGTTGTTTCGCGTACAGAAAATCCTGGCCTCGTGAAAAATATAATTTAGAGCGACGAATCAAATTTTTCGAATTCTGGAATGTTTAACCGTAAAAACATGCATTACTGGTCACGCGAAAATCCACTGTTAACTTTCCCATCCCATCCACTAAAGTATAGTTTAAATGTATGGTGTGGTTTGATTGGTAGTAAAATAGTGGGCCTTTTGTTTTATTACGGATCGCTTACTGGAGCTAGATATATGTACATTATGGAAGAAGTTTTTGAAGAATACCTGGATGATATTAATCTAGAAGATTGCCAAACCATTTACTTCCATCAAGATGGAGCTCTAGCATATAATTTTCCCGAAGTTGGCGTAATGATGCAAAGACGTTTTGAAGACCGGTGGATGGGAACAAATGGTACTAACTATAAAGTGGCCACCTCGTTCACCAGACTTGTCGCCTTTAAATTTTTTTTTAGGACAACGTAAAAATAACGTTTACGAAAGAAGATATACCAATGTAGCAGAATTAGAAAACAGGATTCGATTCAAAGATACTATAATTTCTCCTCTTACAAAGATTATAAACAACTGCATTCAAAACAATATTTTCCCGGACTCACTCAAAATAGCTAAAGTACTTCCATTACATAAAAAAGGTGATAAAAATAATGTAAACAACTATAGACCTATTTCCATATTACCAATTTTCTCAAAAATTTTTGAAAAGCTTATGCAAATACAAATTGTTGACTATTTTGAAACTAACGGATTATTCCATTGTTCGCAATTTGGGTTCCGTTCAAAAAAATCTACATTAAATGCTGTTTTATCACTGTTGAATACAATTTCACAGTGTTATGAAAGTAAAGAATTTTGTCTAGTTACCTTTTTAGATGTCACCAAAGCTTTTGACTGCATTTCCCATTCTATATTGATTGACAAATTAGCTTTTAATAAATTTAATTCGAGCAGTTGCTTACTATTGAAATCATTTTTATAACAAAGAGAAAACAATATGTTGCTTTTCAAGACTCACTTTCAACTGTTGAGAATCTGTACTATGGTGTTCCCCAAGGATCCATTCTGGGTCCTTTACTGTTTTTAATATACATTAACGATTTACCTTATAACTTAAATTCAAAATCGATTCTATTTGCAGATGACACCACTCTGATTGATTCCTCAGTGAGCATAACATCTTTGCATAAATCACATCTAATATCTAATACATGTGCACAGTCTTGGTTTCTCGCAAATCAACTTTCTTTAAATGAAAGTAAAAACGAAAAAGTAATGTTTTCATTAAGAGACCATGATTTTAAAAATCCAGATTGCGTCAAATTTTTAGGTTTGCACGTAGATGCTGATCTGTCGTGGTCTAAGCATGTAGATCACTTAGCAAATCGTTTAAATTCTGTGGTGTATTTAATTCGAAATCTTAAAAATTCTGTCTCACATACGACAATAATAACAGCTTATTTTGCCTTATTTTATTCTGTGATCTCATATTGTCCCTTAGCCTGGGGACTCGCATCTTCAGCAAAGAGAATCTTTTCAATCCAACGGCGACTCATAAGAGTGATTGCAAATCTAGGTTTTCGAGATGATTGTCGCACTTTCTTTAGCACCCTCAATATTATGACATTTCCATCAATATATATTTATCAATGCCTCTTGTATATTAAAAATAATCTATCACAATACGTATCACATAACCAAATCCATACCCATGACACCCGGAATAAGCTAAACATCTGTCCCAAAAAACAACGTTTGAATGTATCCCGCAATAGTGCAAACTACTACTGTGTAAAATTTTATAATGCATTACCAGCTGGCTTTCAAAATTTGTCGTATCCTCAATATAAAAGAAAACTAAAAGCATTTTTGATAATGAAAGCATTCTACTGTATTGATGAATTTATAAGTTGTAAATTAGATGAACTGAACTGCAGCATCATTGACTGATCTTTGCTACCTTGAGCTTTTAATGTAATTTACTATTGACTCGCTTTAAAGTGTACTTGTTGATTGCAATAGCTTCACGAGTATCTGTACGGTTTTATAATTGCTTCTTTATTATATGTGTTTGTCAAATTTTTATGTTATATATTATATTACATGACTTGTGCATAATGTTTATACATTCTGAGCACCAATAAAGAATTCTATTCTATTCTATTCTATTCTAATTCAATTGACGGTAGGAGTATTGCAAATGCTACAGGGGGTGTTATTAAGCGAACCTTAATGTGCATTCAAGAAAATGGAGGATTTTTGAACATTTTATCTAATTTTAGTGTGTTACATAAATGGTTTATTTAAAAGTCAAGACTATCTTAATTAAATTACATATTTGTTCATATTTACTTTATCTTAAAGATTTTGATATAAGAGTGTATAAGACTTTGTTAAGAATTTATTTCTCTTTCATTTAAATTATAAATATACAGGGTGTTCCATTTAAAAAGTGTTTTGATCAATATTTCAAAACAGCGATGTTCAATTACTTTTTTGCGCTCTCCACAGTAATCAGCTGTAAAAACTAAGCTCCTTTGTTCATTTAACCAACCTCCTAGCTCCAATAATAACAAAGTTAGCAATGGTGCTGAGTTAATTTGAAACAGTGTAACGAATATATATTCTGTAGCACTAGTTTTGAGAAATTACATCTATGCATAGTAGATCTGTGATATTTGATTTTTGTATTCGATATAGTTATATCTGAAAGAAACAATTCCACAATGGAAGAGGAAATTATGACCATTTAATTAGCTTAAATGCATTACCAAGAAATATTTAATAACAATATACACTCTGAAAACGTATTTAAAAAGGAACAAGTCGTTTGTGTTGCCTAATCCATAGGCGGATTATATCCTTTCAGTTGTTAAAATTAAGATAGCGCTTGCGTAAATACGGTTACGAGGTGACCCGCAAGGCGTATCAGCTGTTCTTTACGTAGAAGGTACGGATAGCCAAGCCGGTCATTGTAGTTTAACATGTAATCGAAGCTGCAACTTATTATGATGGGGTCACGGGTTCGTGACAAATGGAGCCTCAGAATAGGCGTGTCGTGATAGGCGCAGGAGAGCTGGTCGTCTTGGGGGCACAGAAGAGCTGTCATTCCTGTGAGTCCGGCAAGGCAATAGACCACGCTTCCTCTTAAAAATGGTTAGAGAGGTTGGTATTTGTTAACGGTGAGACCACAATATTCAAGTAATTTAATACTAATACAAAATATCTTTAATTCCTTAGCGCATGAAGTAATCATATATATATATATATATATATATATATATATATATATATATATATATATATATATATATAAATTAATTGATTTTGTATGAATATTGGGATATATTTCGTTCGAAATAAGATAGTGGTTTGGTTTAAAACATTTATTACACTTAACGTTTCGGAAAATTTGTTTCCTTAATCATAAGCTACAAATAGATAGCATTAAATTACATATAAAAGTTATAAATTACTTACTTAATGTGTTTTATAGAAAACCAGTTTTGACATATAACGTCATCTCATTGAAAGTTGTTGTTACAAGTGATGTATGTCAATACTAGATTTCTACGTTTAAATAATTTGCAGAAAATATAAAATGTTATGATTAATTAGAAATTCTTATTTTATCTGACCAACAAATCTTCATTAAGTGTATATGTATGTGGATATGTGTGTGGATGTGTGTGTGTGTGTGTGTGAGTGTGTGTGTGTGTGTGTGTGTGTGTGTGTTGCTGTGTGTGTGTGTGTGTTGTGTGTGTGTGTGTGTGTTTGTGTAATAGGAAACTGGTTTGTTTTTGGGTTGTTGTATCTGTAATTTATTAGTTTGATTTAGTTTAGTTTAAAACACTTAGTTGAGAAAATGTTATTATTTATATAAACTTTGTGTGAAAAATCTATGAGACTGTATGTGTGACCTGGTTGTCTAGTTATTAGGAATGTTATATTTGTTTTCTAAAATTATAAAGTCCAAAGTATACTGCTTCTAAATTATTAATATCAGTTTTTCATTTAAACAGTTATTTGTTTTTGAATGTGGTAGGATTCTAAAATAATCGTTTGTAATAATTAGATTCTATTTCAAGTATTTCGACATTTTGTAGATCTAAAGTGTGATTGTTTCTTTTATATGTGTCGACAGTGCGCAGGTTGTTTTTCCTATTTTGGCGTCGCTTTTATGTTGTGTCAGCCGGTTACCCAGGTATTGTTTTGATTGACCTACATATTGTCCTCCACATGAACATTTGATTCTATATACAGTATTGCTTATTTTCAAATTTTTGTTTTGTCTTTTAAATTTGTGAAAAGTTCTTTGGTTGATTTATTATAATTAAAAGTAATTTCTATATTCGGTTGTTTTAAAATCTTTTTTAAATTAATTGATAAATTTTTGATATATGGTAATGATCTGTATTGTTTTTGTGTTACCGTACTTTCTTCTTTGTGGTGAATTTGGTTGTTAAATATTATTTTGTTTATTAGATTTTAGGAAACCATTGTTTATGAAGATGTTTTTAGTTCAATTAAATTTTATGATGAAATTCGGGGTCACTTATTTTAATTATTCTGTATTTTATTGCTAAGATTGTATTGATTTTATGTTGGTATGAGTGATTTGAAAAGTAGTTTATATATCTCCCGGAATTGGTTGGTTTCTTGTACCAATCTAATTTTATTTTATTATTTTCATCTCTTATGACTTTTGAATCTAAAAAGGGATACTTTTGTTTTCTTCTATTTCGTGTGTAAATTGCAATTTTGGGTGGAACTGATTAAATTGATTAAGGATTTCTTGAATTTTATTTTCGGACAGCAGCAAAGAATGTCATCAACGTATTTAGTTATGAATGGGAATTGAAAGGTTAGATTTGGAATTACTTCTTTGATAAGATGGTCCATTACTATTTGTGCTAGTATTGGGGATATAGGAGATCCCATCGAGTACCAAATTTTGAATGTAGTATTGGTCTTCAAATGAAAAGTAGGTGTTGTTAAAATTAATGTTATTGTGGTTATGAACATAGTTTGATCTAATTTACAGACTTTTTTTATTTTATTCCAATTTTTAGTTAAAATTTCTTTTGTTAGATTTAAGGGTATGTTTGTGAATAAAGAGGATGCATCGAGTGAGATTAGTATGTGATTGATTGGTATTTGAAAGTTCCTAAATTTATCAACAAATTCAAAAGTGTCTTTTACGTTGAAACCATCTTCGATAGGGAACGCCTTACTTAGAATACCTCCTATCCATTTTGCTAAATTGTAAGTTGGTGTATTGATTGATGATATAATTGGTCTTAATGCTAGGGTCGGTTTATGTATTTTAGGTAGTCCATAATATCTGCCCGAAGTGGAGTTATTTTTGATTAGTTAAGTGTAATAAATGTTTTAAACCAAACCACTATCTTATTTCGAACGAAATATATCCCAATATTCATACAAAATCAATTAATTTATAACAAATACGTTCGTTATTGAAAGCAAGATCAACTTTAAATTTAAAATGGGATTCTACAACCACATCAAACAAACATATGGTAGCAATGCAGTTACATTACTAAAGGAATGGGCAAACACAACATCAAAATTGGCTAACCTTAAAAATAGATGCTTGTTTATGGAAAGATGCAGAAGAGAAGGAATCATCCCAAACCATATATCGCATCCAACTAATATAATACAAAATTTAATAGGCATAACACATGGAAAACTAAACAAAAATCGAAAATCTAAAACCAAGTTACAAATCCAAATTCTTAATCTAGAATTAGAAGCAACACACACAAATATAAACTTTTCAGCAATAGAATTAGACATATCGAAAATTCACTTCAAGCAACCCTACCTATTATCATTATAAATACTTTCAAACGCAGACAAAGGATATTTTATAACAAACACTTTGCACAAGTAAAAAAGGAAAATATCAGAAAATTCGATAACTTAAAACAGAGTCAATTTAATCACAAACAACTTTTCATAGATAACAGTAAATGGATAGTTAATCTTAGTAATAAAGATATTCCCACAGATATACTTAACATGTTATCACTAGGACCCAAATTCAATTTACATATAACAAACAAAAATATTCATGTAGGTAAACTTTTGGCTTGTATAGAATCAATTATTAATAATGACACTTTATCAGACCAACAAAATCTTTACTACGTACAAAAATCACAAACTGCATCACTAATTTCATCAACAATCCAAACAACAACACATATCCAGACAAAGAAGAAAGAATATTTCAAAAAACCAAAAAATTTCTAAATGACAATCCAAATATTATCGTTACAAAAGCAGACAAAGGCGCAGTAACAGTTCTACTCAACAAACAATTTTATATTGAAAAATCTCATGAACTTCTAAACGACACAAACACATATACAAAATCAAACAAAGATCCAACAACCTCTATTCAAAAAATCATAAACGAACATATTAAACTGCTATTTAATAAAAATATGATCACTAAAGAAGAAAAAAAACAATCTAATCAAAAATAACTCCACTTCGGGCAGATATTATGGACTACCTAAAATACATAAACCGACCCTAGCATTAAGACCAATTATATCATCAATCAATACACCAACTTACAATTTAGCAAAATGGATAGGAGGTATTCTAAGTAAGGCGTTCCCTATTGAAGATGGTTTCAACGTAAAAGACACTTTTGAATTTGTTGATAAATTTAGGAACTTTCAAATACCAATCAATCACATACTAATCTCACTCGATGCATCCTCTTTATTCACAAACATACCCTTAAATCTAACAAAAGAAATTTTAACTAAAATTGGAATAAAATAAAAAAGTCTGTAAATTAGATCAAACTATGTTCATAACCACAATAACATTAATTTTAACAACACCTACTTTTCATTTGAAGACCAATACTACATTCAAAAATTTGGTACTCGATGGGATCTCCTATATCCCCAATACTAGCACAAATAGTAATGGACCATCTTATCAAAGAAGTAATTCCAAATCTAACCTTTCAATTCCCATTCATAACTAAATACGTTGATGACATTCTTTGCTGCTGTCCCGAAAATAAAATTCAAGAAATCCTTAATCAATTTAATCAGTTCCACCCAAAATTGCAATTTACACACGAAATAGAAGAAAACAAAAGTATCCCTTTTTTAGATTCAAAAGTCATAAGAGATGAAAATAATAAAATAAAATTAGATTGGTACAAGAAACCAACCAATTCCGGGAGATATATAAACTACTTTTCAAATCACTCATACCAACATAAAATCAATACAATCTTAGCAATAAAATACAGAATAATTAAAATAAGTGACCCCAATTTCATCATAAAATTTAATTGAACTAAAAACATCTTCATAAACAATGGTTTCCTAAAATCTAATAAACAAAATAATATTTAACAACCAAATTCACCACAAAGAAGAAAGTACGGTAACACAAAAACAATACAGATCATTACCATATATCAAAATTTATCAATTAATTTAAAAAATTTTAAAACAACCGAATATAGAAATTACTTTTAATTATAATAAATTAACCAAAGAACTTTTCACAAATTTAAAAGACAAAACAAAAAATTGAAAATAAGCAATACTGTATATAGAATCAAATGTTCATGTGGAGGACAATATGTAGGTCAATCAAAACAATACCTGGGTAACCGGCTGACACAACATAAAAGCGACGCCAAAATAGGAAAAACAACCTGCGCACTGTCGACACATATAAAAGAAACAATCACACTTTAGATCTACAAAATGTCGAAATACTTGAAATAGAATCTAATTATTACAAACGATTATTTTAGAATCCTACCACATTCAAAAACAAATAACTGTTTAAATGAAAAACTGATATTAATAATTTAGAAGCAGTATACTTTGGACTTTATAATTTTAGAAAACAAATATAACATTCCTAATAACTAGACAACCAGGTCACACATACAGTCTCATAGATTTTTTCACACAAAGTTTATATAAATAATAACATTTTCTCAACTAAGTGTTTTAAACTAAACTAAATCAAACTAATAAATTACAGATACAACAACCCAAAAACAAACCAGTTTCCTATTACACACACACACACACACACACACACACACACACACACAGATACACACACACACACACACACACGCACACACACAAACACACACACACACACACACACACATCCACACACATATCCACATACATATACACTTAATGAAGATTTGTTGGTCAGATAAAATAAGAATTTCTAATTAATCATAACATTTTATATTTTCTGCAAATTATTTAAACGTAGAAAGCTAGTATTGACATACATCACTTGTAACAACAACTTTCAATGAGATGACGTTATATGTCAAAACTGGTTTTCTATAAAAACACATTAAGTAAGTAATTTATAACTTTTATATGTAATTTAATGCTATCTATTTGTAGCTTATGATTAAGGAAACAAATTTTCCGAAACGTTAAGTGTAATAAATGTTTTAAACCAAACCACTATCTTATTTCGAACGAAATATATCCCAATATTCATACAAAATCAATTAATTTATAACAAATACGTTCGTTATTGAAAGCAAGATCAACTTTAAATTTAAAATGGGATTCTACAACCACATCAAACAAACATATGGTAGCAATGCAGTTACATTACTAAAGGAATGGGCAAACACAACATCAAAATTGGCTAACCTTAAAATAGATGCTTGTTTATGGAAAGATGCAGAAGAGAAGGAATCATCCCAAACCATATATCGCATCCAACTAATATAATACAAAATTTAATAGGCATAACACATGGAAACTAAACAAAAAAATCGAAAATCTAAAAACCAAGTTACAAATCCAAATTCTTAATCTAGAATTAGAAGCAACACACACAAATATAAACTTTTTCAGCAATAGAATTAGACATATCGAAAATTCACTTCAAGCAACCCTACCTATTATCATTATAAATACTTTCAAACGCAGACAAAGGATATTTTATAACAAACACTTTGCACAAGTAAAAAAGGAAAATATCAGAAAATTCGATAACTTAAAACAGAGTCAATTTAATCACAAACAACTTTTCATAGATAACAGTAAATGGATAGTTAATCTTAGTAATAAAGATATTCCCACAGATATACTTAACATGTTATCACTAGGACCCAAATTCAATTTACATATAACAAACAAAAATATTCATGTAGGTAAACTTTTGGCTTGTATAGAATCAATTATTAATAATGACACTTTATCAGACCAACAAAATCTTTACTACGTACAAAAATCACAAACTGCATCACTAATTTCATCAACAATCCAAACAACAACACATATCCAGACAAAGAAGAAAGAATATTTCAAAAAACCAAAAAATTTCTAAATGACAATCCAAATATTATCGTTACAAAAGCAGACAAAGGCGCAGTAACAGTTCTACTCAACAAACAATTTTATATTGAAAAATCTCTTGAACTTCTAAACGACACAAACACATATACAAAATCAAACAATGATCCAACAACCTCTATTCAAAAAATCATAAACGAACATATTAAACTGCTATTTAATAAAAATATGATCACTAAAGAAGAAAAAAACAATCTAATCAAAAATAACTCCACTTCGGGCAGATATTATGGACTACCTAAAATACATAAACCGACCCTAGCATTAAGACCAATTATATCATCAATCAATACACCAACTTACAATTTAGCAAAATGGATAGGAGGTATTCTAAGTAAGGCGTTCCCTATTGAAGATGGTTTCAACGTAAAAGACACTTTTGAATTTGTTGATAAATTTAGGAACTTTCAAATACCAATCAATCACATACTAATCTCACTCGATGCATCCTCTTTATTCACAAACATACCCTTAAATCTAACAAAAGAAATTTTAACTAAAAATTGGAATAAAATAAAAAAAGTCTGTAAATTAGATCAAACTATGTTCATAACCACAATAACATTAATTTTTAACAACACCTACTTTTCATTTGAAGACCAATACTACATTCAAAATTTGGTACTCGATGGGATCTCCTATATCCCCAATACTAGCACAAATAGTAATGGACCATCTTATCAAAGAAGTAATTCCAAATCTAACCTTTCAATTTCCATTCATAACTAAATACGTTGATGACATTCTTTGCTGCTGTCCCGAAAATAAAATTCAAGAAATCCTTAATCAATTTAATCAGTTCCACCCAAAATTGCAATTTACACACGAAATAGAAGAAAACAAAAGTATCCCTTTTTTAGATTCAAAAGTCATAAGAGATGAAAATAATAAAATAAAATTAGATTGGTACAAGAAACCAACCAATTCCGGGAGATATATAAACTACTTTTCAAATCACTCATACCAACATAAAATCAATACAATCTTAGCAATAAAATACAGAATAATTAAAATAAGTGACCCCTGAATTTCATCATAAAATTTAATTGAACTAAAAACATCTTCATAAACAATGGTTTCCCTTAAAATCTAATAAACAAAATAATATTTAACAACCAAATTCACCACAAAGAAGAAAGTACGGTAACACAAAAACAATACAGATCATTACCATATATCAAAAATTTATCAATTAATTTAAAAAAGATTTTAAAACAACCGAATATAGAAATTACTTTTAATTATAATAAATCAACCAAAGAATTTTTCACAAATTTAAAAGACAAAACAAAAAAATTGAAAATAAGCAATACTGTATATAGAATCAAATGTTCATGTGGAGGACAATATGTAGGTCAATCAAAACAATACCTGGGTAACCGGCTGACACAACATAAAAGCGACGCCAAAATAGGAAAAACAACCTGCGCACTGTCGACACATATAAAAAGAAACAATCACACTTTAGATCTACAAAATGTCGAAATACTTGAAATAGAATCTAATTATTACAAACGATTATTTCTAGAATCCTACCACATTCAAAAACAAATAACTGTTTAAATGAAAAACTGATATTAATAATTTAGAAGCAGTATACTTTGGACTTTATAATTTTAGAAAACAAATATAACATTCCTAATAACTAGACAACCAGGTCACACATACAGTCTCATAGATTTTTCACACAAAGTTTATATAAATAATAACATTTTCTCAACTAAGTGTTTTAAACTAAACTAAATCAAACTAATAAATTACAGATACAACAACCCAAAAACAAACCAGTTTCCTATTACACACACACACACACACAACACACACACACACACACAGATACACACACACACACACACACACACACACACACACACACACACACACACACACACACACACACACATCCACACACATATCCACATACATATACACTTAATGAAGATTTGTTGGTCAGATAAAATAAGAATTTCTAATTAATCATAACATTTTATATTTTCTGCAAATTATTTAAACGTAGAAAGCTAGTATTGACATACATCACTTGTAACAACAACTTTCAATGAGATGACGTTATATGTCAAAACTGGTTTTCTATAAAACACATTAAGTAAGTAATTTATAACTTTTATATGTAATTTAATGCTATCTATTTGTAGCTTATGATTAAGGAAACAAATTTTCCGAAACGTTAAGTGTAATAAATGTTTTAAACCAAACCACTATCTTATTTCGAACGAAATATATCCCAATATTCATACAAAATCAATTAATTTATAACAAATACGTTCGTTATTGAAAGCAAGATCAACTTATATATATATATATATATATATATATATATATATATATATATATATATAAGATACGTTAATTAACCATAAGTTATTTTAGTTAAACACATATAAGCAAAAGGAAGCGTGCTTGCGTAAGAAAATCAATAATCCCAAGGCAATTGTATTCGTTGTAAAAGCTAACGTCAGTTTTATCAGATACGAAGAAGTAGAAAGTCCATGAATTGTTATGTTCAAAACGGTTGATAATTAACAGAAACACCTGCTTTTTAAAAAGTTACGTTCAAAGAAGTCGAGCATGTGTTAAGATAGGATTTCATAGAAATTATTTTCAACCGTCAGTTGGCATAAACAACTAGGGCAACAAACATCCTAAGGAGCGAGGGAAATGCACAATCGGTTATATACAACCGCTAGAGACAGATATAAAAGCGTTGGGATTGAAATGCACGTACAATATACACGTGAGGTTGAGATAGGATGTCAACAATATCGATCTTCTGTAACTCAAGTGGGGTTTTGAACGAGACAACAAACATGCTTAGAACAGAGATAAATAGAGCTTAAGCGGAGTTTGTGACGGCAGAGAATTTTGTCATTGGTTGAAAGCAGACAGTTTTCCAAACGTACGCACACGCGAAGGTTGAAAGCGTATTCGGGGTATACAGCACGTATCATCATTTTGTTTTCGACCTTACTTAAGGTCGGTTTGACGCAGCTCTAACTTCTTTTCTAATCTGTGCTAATCTAAAAAGCTCTACATACCCTTCACAACCTAAATTTCTAATAATTTGACTAATATAGTTTGGTCTAGGTCTTCCTAAATCCTTCTATCTTTTTCCTATCCAGCTGTCTCTACATAGATATTAGCAACCTGATGGTTGTTAAAGAACTCTAATATGTTTACATGATTACCATTTATATGGAAATGAAATATAACCTGGTTATCCGCTTCAAAAAGGAAAAGTGTTAAATTATATGTTATGGTAAGGCTTAAGCAACGAATCGCTGCCAACATGCCAGACCGCTACCTAATTGTGAGTTATGTCCTGGTGACGTTTATTAAATTATATGTTATGGTAAGGCTTAAGCAACGAAACGCTACCAACATGCCAGACCGCTAACTAATTGTGAGTTATGTCCTGGTGACATTTAGTTAACTGATTTTTATTTTTTTTTGTTTTGTTTTCGAACTTACTTAAAGTCGGTTTGACGCAGCTCTAAATTCTTTTCTATTCTGAGCTAGTCTAAAAAGGTCTACATACCCTTCACAACCTAAATCTCTAATAATTTGACTAATATAGCTTTGTCTAGGCCTTCCTACTCTATTTTTATTTGGTAGTCTATAATCTAAGACTTTACTAAATAGTCCCTCATGTCTTAACAGGTGCCCTATCATTCTATCTCTCCTGACCTTCAATTGTTTCCACATACAGGGATCCTCACCTATCCTTCTATAAACTTCCTCGTTTGTTACTCTATCTGTCCAACTAATCTTTAACATTCTCATATAACACCAAGTTTCAAAAGCTTCTATCTTTTTCTTATCTACTTCTTTAGTTGTCCAAGTCTCACTACCGTATAGTAGAACGCTCCATACGTACGACTTTAAGAAACTTTTCTATTATCTAAACTAATACTATTAGCTATTAGTAAGTTTTTCTTTTAAAAACATTTTTCTAGCTTGAGCTATTCTAGCTACTATATCCCTTCTGCTACGTCCATCCTTTGTAATTATACTACCTAAATAGCAAAATTCATCTACCTCCTCTAACTCGGTATTACCTATTTTTAATTTTGGTTTAGAACTAGGCTGTAACTCACTTGTCATTATCTTTGTCTTTACTGAGTTAATTCTCATACTATAGTTACTCCGTAGTATCTCATCTAAAATATTTAAAAACTCTCCTAACTCTTTTCTAGACTCTGCTATAATGGCTATATCATCTGCAAAACGTAACATGTCTATTTTCTGTCCCTGTACACTAATACCTATCTCTTTTCTCTCTCTGGCTAAGTTTAAAGCTTCCTCAATATAAACATTAAAAATCAAGGGAGACAGTATACAACCCTGTCTAACACCATTTCTAATCTTAGCTTCCTTTTCTATTTCATCAAATCTAATTACTACGCTTTGGTTTTTATATAGACTGTAAATAATTTTTCTATCTTTATGAGAGATTCCTATTTTTTGCAAAACCCTGAACATAACAATCCAATTAACCCTATCAAATGCTTTTTCTAAATCTACAAATGCGAAATGAGTCTTTTTATTTTTTTGTAACCTTTTTTCGATAATTACCCTAATCATTAGTATCGGTTCTCTAGTCCCTCTGTCTTTACGAAAACCATATTGGTCTTCGCCTAAATAATTCTCAGTCAAAGCTTCTACTCTATTTTTAATTATTATTATTAGTATTTTGGAAGCATGAGAAGTTAAACTAACCGTTCTAAAATTCTCACACCTATCAGCTCCTGACTTTTTTGGGATTGGGATAATAATATTTTTTTTCGAAATCTATTGGAACCTCACCTGTGTCATATATTACATTTATTATTTCATATAATCTGTCCAAAGTTTTCTGACTTGCATATTTTATTAATTCTGCGGAATATCGTCTATCCCTGGCGCTTTATTTAATTTAAGATTCCGAATAGCTCTATCAAATTCCTCTCTTAATATTGACAACCCTATTTCTACATCCTCTTCTTGGTCGTTCTCTAACTCATCCATATCGTCTCCCTTATATAAATCTTCTAAATATCTTTTCCATCTATCTGCTACCTCAACTTTATTTATTAGAAGCTCATTATTCTCGTCTCTAATACCATTATATTTTTTCCTATCTTCCCCAAAAAACTTTTTAACTGCCTTGTAAGCCCTGTCTGTCTTACCTACTCTCAAATCATCTTGTATTCCTTACAATTCTCCTCCATCCATTTATTTCTAGCTTTTCTACACTCATGTACTATCTTATTTCTAACTGTATTATATTTTTGCTTACTTTCACTATCCACTTCTCTGAAAGGTTTAAGCTTTCTTCTATTCTCTATTAAATCTAATATCTCCTTTGTTACCCACGGTTTTCTAGCTTCTATTTTTTTCTTACCTATAGTCTGTGTTGCTGTATCATGTACCGTCAGTTTTATTTCTTTCCATCTATTTTCTACGTTCCTCCTACAGCTATCTCTTTGCTCTTATTATCTAATACTTGTTTATATTCCTCTTTACCCTACTATCATTAAGCTTACCTAGATCCCATCCCCCTCTTTTAACCTTTCTCAATTTTTTGAATTTTAGTTTACACTTCAGTTTAACTAAGTTATGATCGCTATCTATGTCAGCCCCTGGATAACTACGACAGTTTTTAACTTGGTTTCTAAATCTTTGTTTAACTAAAATATAATCTATTTGGTATCTAGCTCTATCACCTGGGGCTTTCCAGGTATATCTTCTCCTAACATGTTGTTCGAATAGGGTGTTTACAGTTACTAATCTATGTTCCTGGCAAAACTCAACTAATCTTTCTCCTCTATCATTTCGTCTGCCATACCCAAATTTTCCTACCATTTTTCCCTCACTACCTTCTCCCACTGACGCATTAAAATCGCCCATAACTATTAAATTCTCATCTCCTGTTACTTTTCGCACTATACTATTTATATCCTCGTATACCTTTTCTACTTCCTCATCCTCGTACTGAGTTGTTGGCATGTAAACCTGTACTAAAACAGTGTCTGTGGGTTTTGTACTCAATCTAACCATAATTATTCTATCACTAAATTGTAAGTACTCTTTAACTTTATGCCCTAATCTTTTACCTAACACTATTCCTACCCTGCCTGTCCATTAGTTGAAGAAGTTGTAATTATTCTATAATTATCTTTCCAAAAGTCATTACTATCTGGCCATCTCACCTCACTAATACCTAAAATGTCCAGTTTTTCCTTTCTCATTTCGACTAATAAATTCGTTAACTTATCTACTCTAAGTAATGACCTTACATTCCAAGTCCCTATCACTAAATCGAACTGTTGTTTTATATTCTTACGATGACGAGCCCCAAGTACCCCCTCCCGGAGATCCGAATGAGGGAGTATTTTACCTCCGGACAAGAATTTTACTTGTGAGCTCTCCATCATATGTATTTCGTGTTTTAGGCCACGCACACCTGGGAAATATTGTGGTAGGCTCCCATATCTTTCCACAACGCAGTTTTAAAGATTTTAGCAAAAGCCGTATCCGTCCCGGCCAACCCCAACAAGCTTGTAAATTATTGAGGATCGCCCGAAACCAACCGACCCTCCTCCAATATCTTTTAGCCAGCAAGGCTGCTGCCCCTTGCTGAGCCTTTTAATCGCCTTTTACGATAAGCAGGCTTACTATAGTAGAATTCTTTATCCCCTACTATCCCCCTACAGCACGTAAGACGGAACAAATTTTACAAATTTAGAGACGGCTATATTCGAAATTTTTAGAATTCGTTTTGAAAATATGCTTTTCGCAGGAAGCGCGTCCACTAGGGGGGTTTAAAAAGGATATAAATACTCAACCTAGATTATTAAGATTCTCTTCTCTTCTCTTTTCCATTACTTCGATAAAGTGCTGAATGCCGATTCAGACCACCATAACAGTAAAGCTTTTTCTGAGTATTTTATGTATGTGATTATGTTATTGTAAATATAGTGATGCAAGTATAAAACAGTAGTAGCGGACCTCTAATTATTGACGTAAAGTATAAGTAGTGCGTATTAAATTAATAAAGGTCCGGCTACTACAACACAAAAATTATTAAATGGAAGCATGTTATATGGGGGTAAGCACCACAAGTAATCAAGTTTGTATGCGTGATATATGGAATGGCACTGAGACAAGGCGCATAGCTTGCTGAGATTTCAGATGGTAGAGGCCTGTAGATCCGCTGAGCAACACAGCAACTGGAGACCTTAAGAGGGGTGTTCTGGCACTCATCTCCGACGGGAAGGAAGCCTAAAGAATTCTCCAGGTAATTTATTTGAAATTTCTGCTGTTTTAAAAACAGTTGTGAAATTTTGTGCAGAGTGGTTGACTTTTTTTTGGTGGCATATTTATGGTTGTAGAAACTTATTGTAAAAGATACATGTACTGGACAATTTATTGATGTTGAATATTGAAAAAGGGTATATTTAGAACATCCAAAATTTTATTCAGGATAAAAATTGAATTGTAAAGAGTAAACGGGTCTGTAAATTTTGTTTTAAGTTATGCAAGATTTAAAAGGAATATACAAACTGAACTGGGTTATAATGAGCTCACCATACTCCAGTGTGAAGTCAATTTAGGGTAACATGTGGGGCCCATCTACTCATATATCATTGAATTTGTTTAAAAATCATTAGAAAAATCAAGGACTTTAAAAACATACCATAATTTGAGTTTTATAATTATTGTATCAAACTGTTTTAACACATGCGAATATAATTTATCTGTTAATAGGTGTAAATAAAAGGTTGTATGGTTGTGGTACTATTTGGTAGTTTTATTGAATGGTGTGCGAGTGTGAAAGAGATATGTCTGTAAATATGTATTCGAGAAGAGGCACAGCTGAGCTAGCCAGGAAAGCTGAAGGAATTCGAAGGCGATCTCATTAAGAGGGGTAAGAAATTTTAAAAATTTTTATTTTTATTTTTTCTTCGAAAACTTTTATGTTACCCAGGTGGGGTACGAATTTTAATAGAGATCCAGAGACTGTCCCGACTTCCACGGCAATTTTATGATGCCCAATTCGTGGGGCTCGTATGATTTAGGTGAAGGATCGATGTTAAAGCTTCGTTAAAGCTTTGTCCTAGCTTCCACGGCACTTTTATGGCGCCCAACGTGGCTCGACGTAAGAGCTTAGTTCCCGAATTTTTGTAAATTGTCCCAGCTTCCACGGCAATATATATTTATATATACATATTATATATATACATATATATATATATATATATATTGTAGCAATTTTATTTTCTACCTTATATATATATATCTGTATAATCATTTCTTTTATTAAATGTTAAATAATATAACACATTATAATGTAATCCAATCCACTTAATATAATTCTATCTATTTCCAATGAAGAACTAGTATTTAGTTCATGTTAAAAGTTAAATTCTACGGAGACAAAATAAAAGCTTTCGTTTGGTATCCTTTCTGCCCCTTCCACTCAGGAATCGCAACGTATCTTTGTTACTGGGTAGCAACAAGCTCAGCGCATAGATTAATCTATGGCTCAGCGGTCACTTCCGACGAAGCAAAGGTTCAAGCAGGTCGATAATTGTTCGAAGGAACAATGTCCGTTTTGATTTTATCGTTGGAAGCGTGTAAAATGGAAATTGCACGTGTATGCTATCTGCATAAATTTGTTTCGAACGGTCCGTTTTGTGTTGAGGGCAGTCGAAATGAACGATGAAGCTTTGGTTAAATAAGACCATTAGGAACAGTAAGTGAATTTATTTTCTATAACAATATTAATTGAAACTTTCAGTGTAACTTTTGAAAATTATGCAATTTAAAACATGAACTTTCGAGATATTAAATTTAAATGTAAATTATATTGCAACGTAGATTCTAAAGAAGCTCTTTTCTGAATGGTATTCATTTGAAGTAATGGAAAACAATTTTATCCTTGTATAATATGGAATTACATAAGTAAGGTTATTCAAATCAAGTACAATCAACATTTGCTTTCTTGTGGTATTAATTATTGAAACGCAGTTTATGGAAGCCAGGTGACGGTTTTTCAGTAAGCAGCGCAGATGTTTGTTTGGTATGGAATTTTCCGTGTTAAAACATGTGTCAGCATTCACGCAAGTATATAGTGTAAATTGAACTTTGGTATGTACAAATGATTAGATCCGTATTTGTTTGAACTTTCGACGTAGTAACGAGATAAATTTTGCTGTAGTCGACTTGTGTTAACCATAAAATTTTTCGTAATCATATGTTAGAAATCTGCAATTTGTTTTACAAATCCTATTATTAACTCAATAAAACATCAAAAGATGTCACTACAAATTAGATAAATTAAATTCTTTTATTTTAAATCTTTAGAAATTGAATCTTTATAATTGATATTTTATGAACAATTAGTTGTTATTATCATCTGTGAAATTAAGGTAAATTTACCATAATTAACTCCTTCTTTAAATAAGCGATTTTATGCTTTGTTAAATTGTAATATAAACTTCATTAAATATTAACTGGTACTGATACTTTCAGTGCCATTTAATTAACTCTTCCTAATTTTAAATTAACTTATAAAGGAAGACATTTTTTTGTAAACGAAACATTACCTTATTGGATATCATAAAGAATAGATACTTATTTTCGGACTAAAGATTATCTTTTATTTAAGAGGAATGAAAGTCGATTCTGATAGTATTTGATTATTTTTGAATTTGAATGCACAAACCGTGCTTTTCTTTGTTTAATCTGTTCACAGGTGCAGTGCAGGATTGCTAGATCAAGGTCGAACCATAAGGTAAGATACCTCAAAGGTTAGGAGGTCTTTAAAAATTATATAGCGGTTATAGGAAACAGGTTTCCGCATTTGCCTTGTACAAGGGACTTGTATTTGGTCTTCTCAGTATAAAAAAATACGGTGGCGCCTTATTCTTATTATTAGTGGTTGCAATTACACCCCGACCCACAGCTCATTCTCCACCCAGAGCATAAAGTTCGACTAGCCGCTTGCCTTTGAGATTTCCTCAACTTAGAGCCACTTTCCATCTTGATTTGCCGTGGGCTCCATTCGTTATTATCGGAAATTCTCGTTAAAATAAAATCAGAATCAATAGAAAAAGGCCACAAATAGCGCCCAGCGTGTAGGCCTCGATTGCTGTATCAATTGTATAAGCACATAAAGTATAGGCTTCGATTGACTTTGGTTGTTTGCACTTGTGGTTTATAAATCATTTATCCTCAGATTAATTTAGTCTATTGATGTTGTTGTTTAATTGAGTTTAATTTGTAATTAGTTAGTTAGCCTAATCCATGATGGCTGAGACGTATCAAGTTGTTTATTTGCATAAAGATGAGTTGGATTATGAATTGAGAATCCGTGGAGTTGTTAGCAGCAGACCGATGCAGGATAAGAGGAAAATGTTAGGCCGATTATTAGCCAAAGAAACAACATTACCTGGTCGTTTAATTGATCTTTCCACATATGTCGTAGATTATTCAGATGAACGAGATGAAATTGAGGCTTCGATAGAGTCAGTAAGAAATGTTTTATTAGAATTTGAAGGCGAATTAGCAGACCCCACATTTAAGAGGATACAGTCGAGATTGATACATCTTGATGGTCGAGTTAGGAGAATAAAAATCCCTTTAGATAATTCAGATGAAGTAACTTTATTTAAGAATGAATCATTGGCAACTATTCTTACGATGGAGGCAGAGCTACATGAAAAGCTTAAGAAGAATGAAGATGTAAACGCTTATGGTGAATTTTCAATGAGAGAAACCATTCCAGCAGTTGTCAGTACTCCTATTCATACTGTTTCATATTTAGTACCCCCTATTCCAATTGGTTCATGGTCAGTAAAATTTTCAGGAGATCCAAAACAGGTTCATCAATTTTTAGATAGAGTAGCTGAGTTGGCACACTCGCGTAAAGTATCTGAAGAAGATTTATTTAATGCTTCTGTAGAATTGTTTACAGGTAACGGTTTAGAATGGTATCGTTGTGTTCGAAATTCTTTAACAAACTGGAATTCATTAGTTATTCGATTAAAGGAAGATTTCTTACCATCACACTCAGAGGACGAGATTTGGGAAAAGATTAGGTCCGTCATCAACAAAAGGAGAATCTGTAGTCATTTATATAGCTCATATGGAGAATTTGTTTAGTAGGTTACCACAATCACCTGCGGATTGTACAAAAGTTAGAATGGTAAAGAAGAACCTATTACCTGATTTTATTTGTCAATTAGCTCTAACGGAAATTGATAGTATGTCTACATTGATAAGGTTGTGTAAGAAATTGGAAGAAGCATATGCATCCAAGCATAAATTAGTACAAAGTCCAGTAAAATATGTTCGAAAACATTAGGAAAGTCAAAATTTCAAGTTGAAAATAATTGGTCAGCTCCTGTAAAAAACTTTTCAGCGCGAACTGGTCAGTTTTATAATCAATCATTTCCCCTCAAATACAATCTCTGGCAACAGTAATAGTAATAATAATAATCCCTCTAGTAGAGTCTTTGTAAATAAATATAAATTAAATAAACTTACATGTTGGAATTGTTTAGATGAAGGTCATACTTTTGGAGGTGTAAGATTCCTCGTAAAATATTTTGTTATAGCTGCGGATATAGTGGATTTAAGTCAATAAATTGTCCGTCGTGTTCAAAAAAGTAGATAGGCAGATGCAGAGTGGCCGGCATCATGCTTTCATGCAAAAGGCTACAGTTATGTTGTGTAAGCAGGAAAATTTTTTTGATATAGATGATTGGTCAAAATGGCTAGGCATCGTTAAAGATTTTGTCAAGGGAACGTCAAGCCAAAAGCTGACGCGTTATTTTAAGGAAACCTCAAGGACAATCGTCCGTAATTATGGTAAAATGTTAGATAGAGATGTCACAGGTTTGTTTGACTCTGGTTGTACTACTACCGTTGTTGGTTCTTAGCGTTTTCTGTTCTTGAAGAATTAAATTTGAAGGTTTTAAAACTGAGAAGAAAATAGTTTCCACTGCGATGGTGCTCTTCAAGAAGTTATTGGTTCAGTTGATTTACCATTAGAATTGGTAGACAATATCGTATTGTTAACGCTTTGGTTGTACCATCTCTTCCTCACACATTTATTTTTGGTAGCGATTTAAAATCCTTTGGTTTAATAGCAGATTTCAAAAACAATACATGGCAAATTCAAGATTATGATAACAATAGATTTCGTATATTGGTCATTCGTCAGTACCCTTAAGTTGTAGTAATCAATTACTTAGTTTGGATGATTTGTTAGAAACACAACAAGAAAAAGCACGAATAGCAATAGAATCTTCAAGGAAATTAGCAGTGAAGAGAGACTAGGGCGTACCGATAAAATTGTTTTAGATATTGATACTGGTGATGCAAAACCATTTCGTAAAAACCATATGTCATGTCCCCTTTATGAGCAAGATGTTAGATAAAGAATTAGATGAGATGCTGAGATTGGGAGTAGTGGAAGAATGTCAGAGTCCATGGTCATCCCCTGTATTGTTGGTTAAAAAAAGACAGTGAGTACAGATTTTGTTTTGACGGAAGGGCACTCAATGATATTACTAAACATGATAGCTACCCATTGCCAAATATCGATAGGATTATAAATTTACTTAGAGGTGCAAATTACATTTCTAGTTTAGACCTTAGAAAGAGTTTTGGCAAATCCCACTTTCCGAAACATCTAAGGATAAAACAGCGTTTAGTGTTATCTCGAGAGGACAATATAGGTTTGTCACCATGCCATTCGGATTAAAGAATGCTGCTCAGACGCAACAGCGTTTGGTTGATTCAATTTTGGACCGAAGTTTGAGCCACATGTTTTTGTTATTTAGATGACATTATTTTGTGTTCATCATCTTTTGAGGAACATTTGAAGTTATTAGAAACGGTGAAGGAACGTCTTAAGGAAGCAAACCTTACGATTAATTTGAAAAAGTGTGAATTCTTTAAGAAATCGTTAAAATTTCTTGGTTATATTGTTGGATCGAACTCTCTTCGTACAGACCCGAAAAGGTTTCTGCGATGGTAAATTTCCCCAGACCTAAGACAACTACTGAGGTCAAACGTTTTTAGGAATGTGTAGTTGGTATCGTCGTTTTATAAAAACTTTTCATCTTTAGTGTCACCGATCAGTGATTTGGTAAAAGGAAGAAAAAGGGCCAATCTATTGTTTGGACATCTGAGGCTGAGAACTCATTTGTACAGATTAAACAGGCTTTAGTTTCCCCATTGTTATCGCAACCGGACTATTCAGTTCCATTTATTGTCGAATGCGATGCTAGTGATACAGGACTCGGAGCAGTTCTAGTTCAAAAATCGATGATGTAGAACACGTTATCTCTTATGCCAGTAAATCACTTACCCGAACTGGCGAAACTATTCAGTCACGGAGAAAGAATGTCTCGCTGTAATTTTGCTATAGAAAAATTCGACCTTGGGTAGAAGGTACCCGTTTTACTGTTATCACAGATCACTTTTCTTTGTTTGGCTTAATAATATACAAAACCAACCGGAAAATTAGCTAGATGGGCGTCCGTTTAAGACAGCATACCTTTGAGTTGGTTCATCGAAAAGGAAGTTAATGTAGTTCCAGATTGTCTTAGTCGCGCAGTTCCAGTCGTGAGTTATGTTGATAATTTGGTTGAGATCAAGTTAGATGATGTGGATCCCTGGTATGTGTCTCTTCGAGAGAAAATTTTAGCTTCACCTGATGATTACCCACAATGGAAGGTAGAAGATAATTATGTTTTAAATTTCTTTCATCAAATTTACCACCTCGTCGAATGTAAGGGAATGGAAATATTTAGTCCCTAGATCACAAAGGAAGAGGTTATTCGGATAATCATGACCCTTCAGTGGCCGGTCATTTTGGTTTTTAAAACATTGGCACGCATACAAGAGAATTTTTATTGGCCAAAAATGCGTATTGATGTGTTGAAATTTTGTAAAATTGTTTAACGTGTGGTGCACAGAAGGCATCGAATAGAGGACCCTTGGTTTAATGGGAAAGGAAAAGGAAGTGAAGTTCCCTTTCAGATTTTGCTATAGACCTCATGGGCCCATTTCCACGGTCAAGGTTGGACACAAATGGTTTTAGTTATGGTGATTGGTTCTCAAAATTTACGTTATTGTTTCCGTTAGTGGCAAAAGCCATTTAATAGAACGTGTATTGGAGGAAAAGTTTTTAGTTTATGGTGTTCCCAAATATATTATTTGTGACAATGGCTCACAATTTAGTGGTAAAATTTCAAGGCGTATGTAAAAATATGACGTTCAAAAATTTGGTTTAATGCAGTTTACTCTCCCCAATGTAATTTGTAGAGAGGATAAATAGAACGGTTGGAACAGCTATACGTTCGTATATTAGAACATGATACTTGGGACATAGAGTTACCCCAAATTCAGTATGCGATTAATTCTGCAAAACATCATGCACTGGTTATTCCCAAATTTCTTAGTTTTTGGTAGACATGTTCCTGTTCTGGAAGATTTTATGGTCTTGATGTGGAACCCTCAGTTGATATTGATTTTATTTCTAGGATAGACCTTCGTATGTTCAGATCATCAAGGACTGTTTGATATTTTTATAGACTACAGAAAAGGTTACATTTAGCTTACATGCAGTCTAGTAATCATAATTTAAGAAGACGTAACATTCTTTCAAGTAGGTGACAAAGTTTGGAGGTCAAATAAAGTTCTTTCGAAAGCAAGTGATAAGTTTACAGCTAAGCTTGCGCCAAAATATGTTTTGAGCATTGTTAAAAAAAGTTTCAAATTTAATTTATGAATTGATTAATGAAAATGGTTCGAGCAGGCAGATGGCATGTTAAGGACTTAAAACCTTATTCAGAGTTCAGGGTGATTTGAAAGAAGAACGTTCTGAACATTAATTAGTGTTGTTGATATTTAATGGTTGATAGTAGGATTATTTCTGTCTTACTTTAGTAAAGAGTTTAAATATTGTATTGGAATACTGTTTGGTAGTCTAAAATTTTAGATGTTGGATAAGAAGTATAAAAGAATTTTTAGTGCAGTAAGGCTGACACTAGACTGTGCTGATATTGTTAGTTGGTTATTATTTGAGTCAAGATAAAAGTTACATGTTTCCGTTTGTCAAATGATTTCATTTGTCGTATGATTTTTGTTCTAGGTTATAAAGGAATGTTTAGGTATGCTTATGGTTATGAATAATGATAAAGTTGTATATAGTTGGTTAGTATTTTTGATTTGTAATCAAGGTGTTAATAATAGGAATCAGGTAATTGAGTCCATATTAAATATTGGTTGGAGGTCAACATTTTAGTAACTTTGATAGTTATGTTTAGTAGGAATATTGTGTAAGCTGACAATGTTCTCGTTTAATTATGAATATTGCGTGAGATAGCAATGTTCTATGTTTATAATGAATATTGTGGAGATAGCAATGTTCTATTTTGTTCATTCATGCGTGAGTGAAATTTTTGAGGAGTAAGACGTGGTGACGTTTTACTTGTCTCTTCAGGAAAGAGATATTTCTACATTTTGGTTGCATATACATGCGGTAGAATTGTTGAACATTAGTGATTTCAAGACATGTTTGCTGTTTTGAAGTTATGTTTGAGTGGATCTCAAGGATAATGAGAGTCCTTTTCTTCTTTTGTAAATATGTAAATTAAAATTAATAAATTAAAAATATGTTTGTCATGATAATTTGATATTTTCATTAAAGATTATAATACAAGTATTATATGTTTTGTTGTTTAGGTTTCGAGTATAAATGAGTGATATATTAACCCCGAATATGATTAAACGATAATGACACCCTACCGATTAAGACTTCCGAATTTGTCCCCTTGTGGGTAGTACGCGTAGTTACTTCACTCATTTCAATTATGTTGTACCTAAGTGGTAATTTTGTTTTATCTTTGTAAAAATTTAATAATAATAAGTTGTGAATGTAACAATAATTTCAAAAAAAAATTCTTAGTATTTATTCCAGAATTTTTCTCTTAGAAAGAGGCAGTGTAGCAATTTTATTTTCACCTTTATATATATATCTGTATAATCATTTCTTTTATTAAATTTAAATAATATAAACATTATAATGTAATCCAATCCACTTAATATAATTCTATCTATTTCCAATAAGAACTAGTATTTAGTTCATGTTAAAAGTTAAATTCTACGGAGACAAAATAAAAGCTTTGTTTGGTATCCTTTCTGGCCCCTTCCACTCAGGAACGCAAGTATCTTTGTTACTGGGAGCAACAAGCTCGCGATCACTTCCACAAGCGGTTCAAGCAGGTCGATAATTGTTCAAGGAACAATGTCCGTTTTTGATTTTTGTTGGAAGCGTGAAAATGGAAATTGCCGTGTATGCTATCTGCATAAATTTGTTTTAAGGTCCTTTTTGTGTTGACAGTCGAAAGAACGATGAAGTTTGGTTAAATAAGACCATTAGGAACAGTAAGTGAATTTTTTTATAACAATATTAATTGAAATTTCAGTGTAACTTTTGAAAATTATAATTTAAAACATGAACTTTAATATTAAATTTAAAGTAAATTATAAATAAAAGAAGCTTTTTCTGAATGGTATTCATTTGAATAATGGAAAACAATTTTATCCTTGTATAATATGGAATTACATAATAATTATTCAAATCAAACAATCAACATTTGCTTTCTTGTGGTATTAATTATTGAAACGCAGTTTATGGAAGCCAGGTGACGGTTTTTCAGTAAGCAGCGCAGTGTTTGTTTGGATGGAATTTTCCGTGTTAAAACATGTGTCAGCATTCACGCAAGTATATAGTGAAATTGAACTTTGGTATGTACAAATGATTAGATCCGTATTTGTTTGAACTTTCGACGTAGTAACGAGATAAATTTTGCGGTCAGGAACCTAAAATTTTTCGTAATCATAGTTAGAAATCTGAATTTGTTTTACAAATCCTTTATTAACTCAATAAAACATCAAAGATGTCACTACAAATTAGATAAATTAAATTCTTTTTTTTAAATCTTTAGAAATTGAATCTTTATAATTGATATTTTATCAATTATTGTTATTATACTGTGAAATTAAGGTAAATTTACCATAATTAACTCCTTCTTTAAATAAGCATTTTATGCTTTGTTAAATTGTAATATAAACTTCATTAAATATTAACTGGTACTGATACTTTCAGTCCATTTTAATTAACTCTTCTAATTTAAATTAACTTATAAAGGAAGACATTTTTTTTGTAAAGAAACATTACCTTATTGGATACAAAAGAATAGATCTTATTTTCGGACTAAAGATTATCTTTTATTTAAGAGGAATGAAAGTCGATTCTGATGTATTTATTATTTTTGAATTTGAATGCACAAACCGTGCTTTTCTTTGTTTAATCTGTTCACAGGTGCAGTGCAGGATTGCTAAGTCAAGGTCGAACCATAAGGTAAGATACCTCAAAGGTTAGGAGGTCTTTAAAATTATATAGCGGTTATAGGAAACAGGTTTCGCATTTGCCTTGTACAAGGGACTTGTATTTGGTCTTCTCAGTATAAAAAATACGGTGGCGCCTAAATTCCTATTTTTGAGATTTCCTCAATTAAGATTTCCATCTTGATTTGCCGTGGGCTATTCGTTATTATGGAAATTCTCGTTAAAATAAAATCGGAATCAAAAAAAGGCCCAATATATATATATATTTATTAATTTTATTTTTTATTAAATTATATATAATTTAATTTATTAAATATTTAATTAAAAATTTAAATTTTATAAATATTTTATGTTAATTAAAATAAGTTTTAAAAAAAAATTTTTTTAAGATGAAATAATAACTTAGACTTTTTTATGCGCCCAAATGTATTTCAAATCGGTATAATTGAAAGAGGAAAAATAATTTAAGGCTTGAATTACCTGGTTTTGCGGAATATGTCTTTCCAACGCCACAACCATAAAATTAAATTTAAAATTTAAATTTTAGAGATACACAATAATTTAATTTTCGGATTTTTGTAATATATCTGACTTTTTTTTGACATGTATTAATATATAATAAATAATATATTAAATACTGTACTTGTTATATGTACCAATGAGCGATACAAAAATGTTTAATTTATTATAATTAAATTTAAATTAGTGGTATTTAAATGAAGTAAGTACAAAAATGAATGTATAAATAAATAATTATACTTGTCATTAGAACATCCATACAAAAAAGTTTTTTTTTATTAAAACTGAATGTATTTGTAATTTACTTTGATGGGTAAAAATATTTTGCTCAATGTTTCTCTGTAAAAGTTGATGATGATTTAACCATTAAAAATCAATTGCCTCTCCTTAGATATTCATTTTCAGTGGTTATGAACCTATCCCACTTCTTACGAGTATGGTTGCCTAAAAGTTCACGTATCTTTAAGTCCAGCTTAATGTTGTATTTTAGTAAATAGGCATTTAGCTCAAGAGTGCCTAGAATTTTTGCAATTCGTAGTAGTTGATCTATGTTGTCACATCCATGAAAAAACGGTTCTTTTCGAAACAACATTGATGCGAACATGCAACCTAAAGACCACATGTCTAGAGAGTAGTCATAATATACGTAATCAACCAATAATTCTGGTCCTTTGAAATATCTAGACGCCACGCGAACATTGTATTCTTGTCCAGGGCGGTAAAATTCTGCCAGTCCCCAGTCTATGATTCTTAGAAGTCTCGATTCATGGTGAACTATTATATTATGAGGTTTAATATCTCGATGCATAATTCCTTTACTATGACAATAATCCAACGCTTTTAAAACTTCAAATATATAAAACCTTGTATCAATTTCATTCAAATTTAAGTAAATATGCTTAAAGTCGTCGTTGCTGGTATATTCGAATACGAGAGCAGTCATCTGAAAAAATAAATCATCATTATAAAGTGCCAATATATAACGAATAACTAAATAAATATTAGCTAGATATTCTTATTGTCACTATAGGGATCTTATTTCCTGTCCCATTTTTTCAAGAAAAATGACAAAAGCTGACTGCAGAATGTTTTTATGAATAGTATTTTCATATGTGTGTATTCATGTAGACCTACGTTCACGTTGCCGATTCACCTTCAGTACTTTGTAAGAACTATATCTTTCCTGAAATGTTATCGATACAACTTTTGTGCGGACGACTGTTCTTGCTTTATTTATAAAAGGAACAGACTTGGCCGTGTTATTTATTTGGTCTGCTCTGCCTACGTGCATATTCGTCCGCCTGCGTACAAAGGGTGTAACGCGTTCGTATTACTACTATAAATCAAAGAAAAGGTAAATATCAAATTTGACAGAATAGAATAATATGGACGCACCCTTATAATAGATTTCACAAATATTTAATATTAATTAAGCATATTATTTCAAATTTTGTTTCTTTAAAAGTAATTCAGATTATAAGTTACAATATTATTTCCTTTCAATACGTAATAATCCAGGACAATGATTTATTTTAAAACCGCAAATAAAAACAGATTTTAATATTACAAAACACTATGCGTTTCACAGGAAAAGAAAATTTAGAATAGGCCATTATCATCTGTTCCGACCACCAGGACATTGCAACAGTGTAAATACGTGACTTTTACATAAGTAGTGTGTTTATTCAGCGTAGATAAAATGCTTCATTGTGAAAATGGTATTTTGTAGGCATATAACAATTAAGCTCGACAAGTTGAAAGTTAAGTTGAATCAGAGATATCGAAGTGTAACCACGACAATATTCAGACTAGGAAGGTGTGCCATCGCGGCCATGGCGTGGTTGATTTGCATTAAGGCAATAAACTACTTTCAAGTACTCGTAAATTTTACTGTCGTGCCGGTAGGATAATAGTTATTTACGATATAAGTTTCGTAACAGTTCCTATTACGATACAAGATGGTAAAATTGCCAAACGAGGCCGAAGGCCGAATTTCGTAAACCATTGAGTATCGTAATATGAAGTTACGATACAAATATCGTACAATTTTTTATCTACTATTTATTAATTATCACTAACAGCGACCATTTTTTGTATTTATTGTATTAGTAAATGAAAAATAATTTTACCCAAACCAAAGGATTAGGCTAGAACCATTTGTTATAGTTCTGTCACGAATCTGTCACTATACTGTGGAAATGAGTGCTTCTGACGCTGATGAATGTATTTCGTCTGATATCGAAATGGTAGCAAATGCGGTTATTGCAATATTAGTACCAGAAAAATCACGTCATAAATACGAGTTGGAGTACAGAACAGAAAATTTGAAGGTTGGTGCAAGAAGAAAAGTGTGGATTGCATATCTGAGAAAATTTCGCTTGCATACTTCTTGGAGAACGCCAAAAAAGAAAAGCCATCTACATTGTAGACCCATTATTCTATGTTACGCAGTACTATTTCAATGAAGAGGAAATTGGACATAAGTAAATATACGCAATTGGTAGCCTTTTTAAAAAGAAAAAGTGACGGATACAACTCTAAAAAACCAAGTGTTTTTTTTTAAAGACGAGATACAAAAATTTCTACAAGAGGGAACCGATGACCGCTATTTGATGATGAGGTAGTACTTTTATAATAGTCTATCCTAAAATTTATTTGAAATTATTTTTTAAGGTGTCTTTAACTATTGGAATTTTTGGAGCCTATCGCAGAGAAGAGCTAACGAATTTAAAACTAAGCGTTATAGAAGATAGAGAAACGTTTATTAAAATAACAATACGTAATACTACAACCAAAATTGATAGAGAATTTGCTGTCACTAAAGGAAATATTGCAAGTTCTTGAAAATATTTACGTCTTCGTCCACCATCTGCAGTACATGATCGATTTTTTATTTCTTATAGAAATGGGAAATGTAAATCACGGCCTGTTGGTGCAAATACCTTTCACCGTATTCCAAAAGAAATTGCCACATATCTGGGCTTATCAAATCCGGAGCGCTACACAGGGAAATAGGCTGGTAGAATTTTGCGACAAGCACAATTTAATCATCACAAACACATCATGCTAAAAGACTATATAGTGGAAGATGCCATGAGATATAGAAGGATATCAAATAGATTACATTCTTGTTAGACAACGGTTTAGGAATGAAGTAAAAGATTGGAAGCCACCCAGAAGCAAATATAGACACTGACCACAGTGTTGTAATTATGAAGGCCGCTCTTATATTTAAAAATTTGAAAAAAAGAAACGGAAAAAAGCACTTTGACTTTGAGAAACTAAAAGATAAAGATATCCATGAAAGATTTGAAAAAAAAGTAAAATGAATTGTTGCAAGATATCGGGAAAATTTCTGATACTAAGGAAGTAGAAACAGAATGGAATAACATTAAATCCAGTTTAGACATGGCGGCCAGAGATATTCTGGGGTATACACAAAAAGAAAATAAGAAACCATGGATAACAAAAGATATCCTAAATGTAATAGAAGAAAGACGAAAAACAAAAATAGATCAGATGAAACATGAAAACATAGATACAAAGCCATAAAATGGGAAATTAATCGCAAATGCAGGAAAGCTAAAAACAATGAAATTGATGAAAAGGTCAAAAAGGTACACACTCAGATGGAAATAGGAAAGACAGACGAAGCATACAAACTAATTAGAATGAATTTTAAGGATATAAAACCATATGGCAAAAATATAAGGGAGGCGGGAGGAAACGTCATTATAGAAAATGTAGAGAAAGTGGGTAGATGCTAAGAATATATAGGGAATTTATGTGCAGGAGAGGAACTAACAGCATTAGAACAGGAATCAGAAATTGAAAATGAAGACTTGTGATATTCTATACTTAGAGATAAGTTTGAATTAGCATTAAAGGGTCTGAAAAATGTTAAGGCACCGGGTACAGATAAGGTGCAAGCAGAAACTCTAAAAATCGCTGGAAAAGCAGTTACAGAACGTCTCTTCCAATTTGTAAGCTATCTGTATGAGACATTCGAGATGCCTAAAGATTTCAAACGCAACATCATAGTAACTATACCAAAAAAAAGAGAAGCGCTGATAGATGTGAAAATTTTCGAACAACAAGTTTGACAACACGCGTCAATATTAACTAGAATTGTACAAAGACCAATGGAAAAACGAGCGGAAGAAATACTAGGAGAAGATCAATTTGGGTTTAGGCAAAACAGGGGAAGACGGGAGGCTATTTCAGCTCTGAAGGTGATAATCGAGAAAACAATAGAAAAAGGGAAAAGCGTGTATATAAGGTTTGTAGATCTGGAAATAGTATTCGACAATGTAAAATGGAAAAAAATGTTCGAAATACTCAAAAAGATTGGAATGAGTTATAGGGATAGACGAATAGTACATATCTTATACAAACAGCGGTAATAGATTAAAGCAGGAACGTAGACAAGTAAATATTAGAAAAGGGGTGAGACAGGGATGTGCCCTATCCCATTCATTTTTACATCGAAGAGGCAATGAATACTGTCAAATGCAGGAAGACATTTGGAATTACTATGCAGGGACAAAAGATTGATATGCTTAGATTTGCAGATGATATAGTGGTATTAGCATCTCGCACGGAAGAGTTAGAAGCTGCTCTTATGAAATGGAAACAGTTCTAATGGTATGAAAATTAAAAAAAAACAACTAAAGTGCTAGTATGTAAATGAGGGAAAAATAAATCACAAATAATAATACAAATAGGTAACGAGAACTTACTAGAGGTTAAGGATTTCTGCTACCTAGGAAGCCAAATAACACAAGGTGGGAAAAACGCAAAAGATATAAATCAAAGAATATAGCACAAAGTCGTGCTACATTTAACAAGAAAAAGCAACTACTGTGTTCAAAGACAACAAACATAGAAATAAGAAAAGGATTGCTTAAAGCATATGAGTGGAGCACAGCACTGTACGACTGTGAAGGCTGGACAGTAGGCGAAACGGACAAGAAAAATAAATATGGTACGACAGACTATGATGAAGATATCATGGACAGACAAAGCTAAGAGCAAAGAGGTACTACAAATGGTAGTGGAAGAAAGAAATATGTGGAAAACAGTAAAAAATAGAAAAGATGAGATGCTAGACCACATACTACGGCATGAGGGAATAGTGCGGAATATATTAGAAGCAGAGATAGGAAAAAAGATAAGCAGATGTAGACCTAGATTAGACTATTGAACACAGATAGTGAAAGATGTAAGATGTGAGAAATGTGTAGGTTAGCTCAGAATAGAAATCAATGGAGGTACGCGTCAAACCAGCCCCAAGATGTAAAAACTAATGACGAAAAAAATAGCTATAATTAAACCTGATGATTATTATAAGCAACTACAGGTATTGATTTTACAATACTCTCAACTAATGTTAATTGTGCGAAAGGATTTACTGGAAAAATATTAATTGAGCAAATGATTAAACATTGGGAGATCCTTGGCAACCACAGGCTGCTTAACACCCTTCACATACCCTACATGTGATTTTCTAATGCTCCGCCCGAAGGTACTACATTGGCCAAAAAGCGAGTTTTTTTTACCCTAAAAATTTTGAATTTTGTCGAACCCTTGCTGTTTCAAGCAAGGTAGGGATCTTTAACGTCCGTGACAACACTCAAACACGGGACCTCCATTTTACCTCTCACCCGAACGAGGGCGTATTTTCAAGTGAACCGTGAAGTGATTTGAACCCGGTACCTTGGACGTAATAGTTACACGCATATCAACTACGCCACGGAGCCGCCCCCCTTCACATACCACTGAATCTCGGTGAAATAGGGCATATAATGAGAAAACAATAGAAGGGGAACCGAGCTGTATATAGGCTGTGTGGGAATTTATTATTATTCTACATATTACCTATATAATCATAGGAAAATCATTCAAAATTATCAAATTATAGCACTTTTACTTTAATTGAAAGGCTAATTCGTGGTAATTTTAATTTCATTTTGGTCAAGAGTTATTGTTGTTCATTAACAAATTTTTCTAAACTATCAGTTTTGTTTTCATTTACTTTATTACAGTTGCACAAAAAGTTTGGAGCTGAAAACAGAAAGTTGAAAAAACAACGAAATGATAACAAAGAAAAGCCTGTACGTGCTTGGAAGTGTTGGATCAGTACAGGGATTACAGAGATGCCGAGATCAAGTCTGTCAAATGAACCAGGGCATTCTGAGAAAAGAGAAGGTTCAACGTCGTCAGGAGCAGCTACACTAGCGCAGGAGGACCAAGAATACTCATCGCACAAAGTAAATCAGCGTACTCAGATGCAAGAGGCAATGTCACACTCACACTGTATGGATAATAGTAAGACAGCCCAGACTACGAAAAATGAAACAAAGAAGGACGTACAATATGTACCACGTAATGCAGATCACAGAGCTGATACGCAAGTGGAAACATCGCAATGTGAAATTACTGTAAGTGTAATGCAGCATGCGGCAGATGAGCAGCACTAGTGGATACTATGAAACCTTCTAGTTGGAAACGGCTATTCAGCAACTCATTTATAACTTGTCTTGTACAAATAGAACCTATTCAAACTTACGAGTGTGATTATTCTTTCACGCGAGACTCAGCAGGACGAGTATTTTCAAATAAATGGTTTCACAAACAAATGCCCAATGGTGAAAAAGTGAAAAGAGATGGTTGACTTTTGATTTAACAAAGAAAGTATTCTTGTTTCTCGTGCATACTGTTCGGACAATTTCGTGACAGAACACCACAGCTCGCCGATGTCGATATCGGCTTTCCTAACTGGAAGAAGTTAAACCCAAAAATCCCAGAGCACAAAAAATCACCAGAACACCGTAAATCTTACGTATTGTAGAAAGGTTATGAAAGAAGATTAAAAGCAAACAGGATTAATCGACCACGAAGTTGAAAGTCAGATACGATCTGCAAAATTGAAATGGAGAAATGTAGTCAGAGCAGTCATTAATGTAATTCTGTACTGTGCAGATATAAATTCCGTTTTACGGGGATCCTCTAACAGTATTTATGACAAGGACTGTGGAATATTTCATAAGACGATTAAATTATTATCGGAACACGATTCAGAGATACGGACACATATCGAAACTATTTCTCAGCCCGTACTACATATATCCTACTTTTTGAACAATATTCAAAACGAAATCATTGTCCTCTTAGAAGATAAATTAAAAAAGATAATTATAAAAAAAAATAAGGAAAACAAAATATTACTCCATATCATTTGACTGAAATAATCAGATATGCTAGTATTAAAAATGGAGTTTGTAGTATAGAAGGGAAATTATTGGCTTTATAGAAACTAAAGATAAAACAAGCGAAGGACTGGCTCAAAATATCCTATCCAAATTAAATGGAGACGAGTTAAATATGCAGAATTGCGGAGGTCAGTGCTACGATAATGGTGCAAATATGGCAAGTAAGTACAACGGAGTGCTAAGCAGGATACTGGAGATAAACCATACCGCTTATTTTGTGCCAAGTTCAGCACACAGTCTTAATTTGATAGGAGTTAATACACCTAAGGTATCTGTAAATTTGACTTCATTCTTTGGTACGGTGCAGAATTTGTTTGCATTTTTCTCGTCCTCAACTGATAGATGGAATTTACTTCATTCTAAAGTACCAATATCTCTGATAAGTCAATGTAATACACGCTGGTCCTCAAAAAAAGCAGCAGTTTTGGCAATCTGTAATGACTTGCCCAAAATATTGGAAGTTTTGAATAATTTAATCGAGCAAAACAACAATGAGAAAACATATGATGCGCCAAAGTCCTACTTAAAGAAATTGAGTAACTTTAGTTTTATTCGTACGTTGGTATTATAGAATTCAATATTAGCAGAGATAGGCAACGTCAATATATTGCTCCAAAAAGGAAAACATAAGTATATCAGGTGCTACTAAGCTTATTGAGGTTTCGAGGTTTCGATTGTGATTCGATAAAAATTATTAAACTTTATTAATCAATTTATCATATTGAATATAACATTAGTAGTAGAATATAAAATAAGTAATAAGCTACTACAACGAAAACGACAATACATATTAATTACTCGTCTCTATTATTTAAATTTGCTAAAATACAAGATTTCTCCGGCGAGCATTTTTTTCTGCAAAAAACATCGACTATTGTATTTATGTTTAATTGTCTTGCAATAGTATTTTCTATATTTATTAATGCCAAGAACAATAATCTTGTTTCAGACATGGTACTTCGTAAATAAGTCTTTATTAATTTTAATTTCGAAAATGATCTTTCTGCACTTGCCGATGTTACGGGTAGGGTCATAAATAATAAATAAGCATTACATACTTCGGGAATGCTGGCACCAGTACAATGGAAATCTATTAAAACTATTATAGCTGTTTGATAAATACAACTAGCAGCTTGCAGCTAGGGCTTAAAGAAGTTCTTACAAATTGCAGTTGTTGCATAAAGTCATTAGTCAGATCTAGCGGGTAAGCGTTAATCAACTTCTTTGCTTCGCGAAAAAAATCCTCGTCGGGTGAAAAAAGGGAAAATTGGGATCCAAAATTTTAAAAACATCGTTCACTTTGCTCATATTCGTAAACCTGTTCTGTATTTGCGAAGTTATAATATCTAAATTGGCAAAAAATACGCAAATTTTGTATTTTTGACTTCTGTTAGAAATGCGCTCATCTTGACAAAGTTCATCAAAATGCTTTTTTATTCGCCCAGTCCGACTTAATTTGAATTTAGAAGTAATCCCGTGATGGGTTGCGAATGATTCAACATCCTTGAGAAACTCTTCGTAATTATTTCTTAAATCTGTTAAAGCATTTTTACAATTTAGTAACAATTCAGTAGCCCGCGATAAATCCATATTAATAGATTGCAAATGTTTAGTGGCAACTTCAATGGATTCCAGAATTATACATTGTAAAATAGTAATATATACAAATTCAAACTGTTCAACCTTTAATTTTATGTCATTAGCTGCTTTTTTCTCCCCATTGTCTTTCGAAACTAATATAATTTTAGAAAGTGTTTTCAAAATTATTGCATAATTGTGTTTGATTGAAATGTCCGTTTTATATCTCGTTGACCATCGAGTTGCGGATAATGTTTTTAATGTGGCGGTGTTCCGTTTTAAAGGTGTACTATTTTGCATTTGCAATAAAAGGTTCCAATTCTTTATACTCAGGTCAAAAAAATTATAAAACTGCTGGTATTAAGGCGTAATAATTGCTTATCTCTAATATATTATTGCATGCATCGTGTAATACTAAATTTAAATTGTGTGAAGCACAATGAACATATTCTGCGTAAGGTTGAACAATTTTAATTTTTTTTTGAACTCCGCCGTAGACTCCACTCATATTCGCTGCCCCATCATACCCTTGCCCACCATATTTTGCAATAGGTATCGAATTGTTTTCTAAAAAGCTAGTACAGAGTCAGCAATACTTTGCCCTGTTTGGTTATGAATGTCGCAAAAACCCAAAAACGATACATTTATTTTTAGACCAATAGGAATATTATGAACGGGATCGTTTTGAATAATTACGTATCTTATAACAATAGATAATTGGTCTGTTTTGGATATATCCTGAGTTGCATCTACAATAATTGTAAAAATGCACTTTTACGTATTTCGGTTAATAACGTGGTTTTAGTAGAATACCGGAGTAATGTAATTAATTAGTTTTGAATACTTGGGCTTAAAAATTTTGTTTGGTATTTTGGCCTTTGAATCAATTCCGCTAAAGTTGTGTCATATTTTGCCATTAAGCTTACAATTTCTAAAAAATTCCCACTGCCATCAGGGCCATCTGCACTTACTTGTTCTCTATGTCCTCGAAATGGTGTGTTTAGAGCAGAAATAGTTAGAATAATATGAGTAATTCGCGTTAACACATTTCTCCAAAAGCTTACATGTTTCTTAAATGTACTTTCAGTTAATATTCTAGGGATTTGTATTTTTTATTTAAGTCGTAAACTACCGATGCCTGCATGTGGATTGCGGAAGTCTCGTGAACTTTTATTTTTTTGAAAATCCTTTCCAATCCTTTACTCCTTTTACCCACGCAGGATGAAATGACGCATGTTTCCTGTCCGCGAATAGCCAGCATGGTTCACAATAAGCTACATCCAATTTTTGTGAATAGAACAATCAATAACGTGGCGTTTCTTGACCTGCCGCTGTCTTTAGAAAGTAATATGATTCGGAAAATGATCTATTATTCAAGTCTTTAGGAAATGCTCCTTTAGGTCTCGATGGGCCATTTATTTATATTCCTTTTTTAATGCGGAAGCTTCCAAAAACGTCTTTGAGCAATCCCTTGTCGGAAGGATGGAAAATATGTTCTGACCTAAATATTATTTATAATCAGGTTAATTAACAACAAAAATAGTATATTAGCTAGTATGACTAGTATCATTATCCTCATTGATAAATATGGGTCGTGCTATTTCATCTTCTTCAAAAGAAACTGTTCGTTTCTGATATGGATCTAATTCGACGTCGACGCCTGATGTGCTTGAATCTGCTACATTCTCGACGATATTCAATACGTTGCTAGTGTTGCTGGAGAACAATGTATTACTGCTAGTACTAGTTGATGACATTGGGAAAACAATCAAGTTTGTGGCAACGGCACTAGCACTAGTTAGCGATTTCACAGCATTCTCACCTTTTTCTACCATAAAATTTGTTATTTTTACAAGTTTTTGTTGTTGTTCCGATTTGTGTGTCCGCAATTTATGTTTTTCAGCACCACTTTTATATTTTCTATTAGACGACATATTACCGAACTTCAAACTAAACTAAAACTGAACCGAGTGCAAATACAAATACCTAACCAGGTAAAGCAAAAAGCAGGAATAAAAGAAAAGGCTCAAACAAGAATCAGGGTTACTAAACGACTAGAGCAAATTCCTGGACCGTTTAGCGCATAGGTTCCCAACCTTTTCTGAACCACCGCCCCCTCTACTGGAAAAAAAACTTCCAACGCCCCCCTCCTCATCATAGTGCATTATAACGAATATTAAAATATTGTTGCATAGTATCTATCTATCTATATATATATATATATATATATATATATATATATATATATATATATATATACATAGATACTCATATACGAACGTTGCACTTTTGACTGCTATTACAAGCGTTCACTAAAGCGTTGGACAAGGTATATATATTAAAAATCGCAAAAGTAAACCTTAATTAAAACGACTATCAAATGTAGTACAAACTTGTTTATTAAAAACTTAAATATGAATACATAATGAACAGAAAAAAGATTAAGAAGAAAAATTAATGAGATAGTTGAGGCTGGTGAAGTTTTAACAATTTGCTAATGTCGGGTTCCAATTTCGTTAACATCAGCCGCAAATCGCCACGTTCAGTAATGTGCAGTCTGTTCCTTTTCTTAGACAATAAATTAGCTACTGCAGTGAACCCACGCTCAGCCAAATAAGATGAAGGAAATGCAATTAAAATATCTGTACTCTTGACCACAATCCAGGGTAAAGAACTGGTATTGGTTTTGAAGCCAGAACTCTTGATATCCATTTCTGAATTTTACTTTTAATTCTTCGTTAGTTGTGAGTTCTACGAGTTCCTCTTCTAAATTTGATGATTCTGCTGTATCTGCATTTGCGAAAGGATCTAAAACCCAACCCGGTATATTCATGTTTAAAATATCCTGGAATCTTCCACACAATCAACATGAAGAACGTCCAAGTGTTGGCAGTAAGTAAGTAAATCTTCATGTTTTGCAGAGACTGCTGATAATGTGGGAAAGTGGCTGTATTCACCTCTCCTAGATTTCGTTTGAATAGAAGAAGTTTTCCCACAAAAGCAGCTATGACGTTTTTGTTTTAATTAAATTCAATTCGTCACCTTGCAATTGTAAATTGACTTCATTAAATATTTTAAACAAGTCTGTCAAATATGCGATGTCATTTTATGTATAATCAGGTTTTCGCGCAATTTTTCGTTTCTGTTTTCAAGAAAGTCCAGTACTGAATCAAATAGTTGAAAAACGGTTCAAACAAGTACCTTTTGAGAGCCAACGAACTTCTGTGTGCAGCAGCAAGCGATTGTAATCTTCATCATTTTCACTACAAAGTTGGCTAAATAATCTGTCATGCAATGAATTGCTTCTAATCGTATTTACTGCTCTAATAACGTAATGAAGCGACGAATGCAAACGTTCTTTCAGATTTTTTGCAACCAAGTGCTGACGATGAATAATACAATGTATAGCGAGTACATTTGGTACTGCTTGTTTCAAATGAGCTATGAAACCCTTATGACGTCCCGTCATTGCTGGAGCACCATCAGTAGCTGCCGACAAAATATTATGCATAGATATTTCTTTCTCTTGAAAAAACGTAGTCATGGTATTAAATATCGTTTCTCCCTTTGTATCAGTTTCCAAATTTTTTGCAAATAATAACTCTTGATAAATTTTTTCGTCTTTTATGAACCGAACGTATGATAACAGCAGTACTTCGTTATTTGGTAGAGTGGATTCATCAAGTTGAATGGAAAAATTGCAAGTTTTTAAGTAATCGCATAATGATATTTCAACGTCTTGAGCCATTTCGTCTATTCTCCTTTGCACTGAGTTATTACTCAGAGGAATTTTTCTGATGACATCTGCCGATGTCTTATGATGAAGAACAGTTTTTATTACCTCTCTGACTGCCGGCAAGATAAGTTCCTCGCCAATGGTATGTGGTTTTCCCGTTTTTGCGATTAACAATGAAATGTTATATGATGCTCGTAGTCCATCATCTTCTTGTTTAGAAGACGACGCAAATAGGTTTGATATAGTTGGCTGTTTCAAATATTTCTTCTGCAGTTCTTGAAAATAGGACAAATCTTTGTCCTTTTTATCAGTATGCACTTTATTTAAATGTTCTTGTAGCCTAGAAGGCTTCATTTGAGAAAACTTTTTGGCAAAGTAAACACATGGGTAATGATGGGTTTACAGGAGAGTGCGTAAATCCATATTTCAAATACAAAAGACTGTACTGCCGGCATTTCTTCTTAGATTCAGACATTTTGAAATCCAAAACTTGCCACGGTTTAAAATAAATTAACTTTTCAACGAATTTATAGATAATTATAAAATTAATGGTTATAATGACTTATATAACTTATCACTCACGAACATGGATTATTTGCGAAGCACACAAAAATAATAACACATTCCTAGAGCTATCCCTGCCTTTTATACGTTTGATTTCATACAAGCATCAACTTGTATGTTTTATCTTGTTTGCGATGCCGGTGCACTTTGTAAGCAAGTCATATCGCGTCTTTGCTTATCAACTTGCAAAGACTTGTTGCGGACAATATTAAACGGAATTAGGTATTCATAGACCTAATGCTGAATTAAATGTTTTAAAGTATATTTTCTCGATAACAATAACATAGACATTTTAGATAGCTAAATAAACTGTCTGTCTATTCATGCCAACTAGGTATTTTCAAAGTATTTTAATATATTTATTTTCTAAAAAAGTAAGTACGTCACGAACGCCCCCCTTGATCCTCCTAACGCCCCCCTTTTGCCCCTGTACTCGCTACCGCCCCCTTTGAAAGCTACAGCACCCACTGGGGGGCGGTACCGCCCCCGTTGGGAACCTATAGTTTAGCGTTTACAGTTAGGTATAGGGAAAGTCCAAAAGAATTTTAGCGCCGCTACACACTGCCCGATAATCTGGCGCTTAATACATAAAGGAATGCAACTTATTGTTAATACTGTCACCCTATGTCTTATTGTTTACTCAATTTCAGCTTAGAATTACTGAAATTACTGAAAGCATTGCTGAATGTGCGGCTGAATATATGCTTAATTTATAGACATTGCATTCTTTATTGTAGGAGGGTATAATGGACACGTTATAGGTTTGGATTTTAGAGGCCCTCGCAATTCGGAGCCCCACCCCGCAAGAAGTATGCGGCGGGGCCTTTGGTTACGCCCATGCTTAAGATAGCAGACTTAACAGTGACTAAATATGCAGAAGCGACGTAACTACACATTGTTTGTCTATATCACAGTATTATGCTGTACAAAACACCTACCCAGCTATTTTCTAAAATCGAGTTTCGTGCAGATATTCATCACATCAATGTCAAGCACCGTGATCGTATAACCGTTCCAAGGCGAAATTTGGAACAGTACGTACACACACTTTTACGTACAACATCACGAGTCTTTATAATAATTTTCCTGACAGCTTTAAAACTCTAAGACCTGTACCATTCAAACATTAACTTAAATGAAACTGCTACGTGATGCTACTAGAGGTAATTCTAATATTATGCTACTTATGGTGTTTGTAATATTTGTCTTAAAATATCACACATTGGAAGACACAACTGAAATGTAAAACTGGTTTATTATCATTGAAATGCAATAAATTATTGCACACAACCGCTAGCTAAGTTAGAACTTGTAATGTTATCATTATTATTAGTGGGTTAAATGGCAGAACAGCTGATGTTCTCTCGATCAGCTGCACTTCACCCTTATGAAAAATTTTCTTTGTAAGTTTATTTTTTTTCACTGCAATGGACTTATTAGTTTTATTATTATATTATATCAAAGTTTAATGTATTATACGCGTAAAATTTAAATAAATATACAAAACCATCTCTTAGAACTTTTTCAATCTTAAAATTTAAATTGCTAGCTAACAATGACGGCTAAATAAAATAACTTCACAAAGTTCTTAATAAATTCTTAATAAATTAGTTCATCCATTTCGTATGGACCTGCACCTTGCCGAAGTTCTAAATTACTAGAATAGGTGAAATGGCTTGCGTGTTCTAATGAGCTAAAGAGCCAAACTACAGGTCCAACCAAAGTAGTAGGGTCGTTAGTGAGGAACCAGACTAAGACAGGTCCCCGAAAGAGGGCAGCGGCTCTTTCGGTACTTAGATTGGCAGAGACCATAGGGGTCGGTATGGCAGTCTAAGACACACTACCGCGATGTGGAAGGGAACGGGAAACCACCACATTATCTCCCAAGTACACAGCGTACTTAAATTGTTACAAACATGATGGCATTCTCTGGGGTAAAAGATTCCGGAGATAAAATAGTCCCCCATTCGGATCTCCGGGAGGGACTACTTCGGAGGGCGGAATGTTAGAAGTATGAAGCAAGTAGGTAAGCTAGAGAACCTAAAAATCGAAATGAATAGGTTATCACTAGACATAGTAGGGATCAGCGAAGTTCGGTGGCCAGAGGCGGGGGATTTTTGGAGTGGAGACTTCAGGGTAATTCATACAGGAGCAGAGGAAGGAAATTTGGGTGTGGGGATAGTTATGCGGAAAAAGATAGGAGCTTGTGTAGAAAATTACTTACAAAAGAACGAAAGAGTACTCATGGTTAGATTAGAATCTAAACCGGTAAACACAGTAATAATACAAGTATACATGCCCACCTCTAGCTACAGTGACGAAGAGGCCATCTACAAAGATATCGAAGACATATTAAGATACGTAAAAGAACATGAAAATTTAATAATTACGGGGGATTTTAATGCCGTGGTAGGTGAGGGGAAGGAAGGAGCGGTAGTAGGTTTATTTGGTTTAGGCACGAGAAACGACAGGGGAAATAGGCTGGTAGAATTTTGCGACAAGAACAATTTAATCATCACAAACACATTATTCCAACATCATGCTAGAAGACGATATACGTGGAAGATGCCAGGAGATATAGGAAGATATCAAATAGATTACATTCTTGTTAGAAAACGGTTTATGAATCAAGTAAAAGACTGTATAAGCTACCCAAAAGCAGATATAGATACTGACCACAGCATCGTAATTATGAAGGTCGCACTTAAATTTAAAAATCTGAAAAAAAGGAACGGAAAAAGGCACTTGGACTTAGAGAAATTAAAAGATAAAGATATTCAAGTAAGATTCGAAAAAAAGTCAAATGAATTGCTGAATGATATCGGGAAAATATCTGAAACTAAGGAAGTAGAAACAGAATGGAATAACATTAAATCCAGCCTAGACATGGCGGCCAGAGATATTCTGGGGTATACACAAAAAGAAAATAAGAAACCATGGATAACAAAGGATATCGTGAATTTAATAGAAGAAAGACGAAAATACAAAAATAAATCAGACGAAACAGGAAAACAGAGATACAAAGCCATAAAATGGGAAATTATTTGAAAATGCAGGAAAGCTAAAGAACAATGGATTGATGAAAAGTGCAAAGAGGTACAAACTAAGATGGAAATAGGAAAGACAGACGAAGCATACAAATTAATTAGAATGAATTTTAGGGATATAAAACCGTATAGCAAAAATATAAGGGACGCACAAGGAAACGTCATTATAGAAAACGTAGAGAAAGTGAGTAGATGGCAAGAATATATAGGGAATTTATATGCAGGAGAGGAAATAACTGCATTAGAACAGGAATCAGACATTGAAAATGATGACTTGGGATATCCTATACTTCGAGACGAATTTGAATTAGCATTAAAGAGTCTGAAAAATGGTAAGGCGCCGGGTACAGATAAGGTGCAAGCAGAAACTCTAAAAGCCGCTGGACAAGCAGTAACAGAACGTCTCTTCCAACTTGTAAGCTATATGTATGAGACAGGCGAGATACCCAAAGATTTCAAACGTAGCATCATAGTAACTATACCAAAAAAGAAAGGCGCGGATAGATGTTTGACAGCACACGTGTCAAAAATATTAACTAAAATTGTGCAAAGACGAATGGAAAGACGAGCTGAAGAAATACTGGGAAAAGACCAATTTGGGTTTAGGCGAAACAGGGGAACACGGGAGGCTATTTTAGCTCTGAGAGTGATAAGGAGAAAACAATAGAAAAAGAGGAAAGCATGTATATAGGGTTTGTAGATTTGGAAAAAGCATTCGACAATGTAAATTGGAAAAAAATGTTTGAAATACTCAAAAAGATTGGAATGAGTTATAGGGATAGACGAATAGTACATAGCTTATACAAAGAGCAAACAGCAGTAATAGAATTAGAGCAGGAACGTAGAGAAGTAAACATTAGGAAAGGGGTCAGACAGGGATGTGCCCTATCCCCATTGATTTTTAACTTGTACATAGAAGAGGCAAAAAATACTGTCAAATGCAGGAAGACATTTGGAATTACTATGCAGGGACAAAAAATTGATATGCTTAGATTTGCAGATGATATAGCGGTATTAGCGTCTAGCAAGGAAGAGTTAGAAGCTGCTCTTAATAAAATGGAAACGGTTCTAACAGAGAGATACGGTATGAAAATTAACAAAACTAAAACTAAAGTTCTAGTTTGCAAAGGTGGGGAAAATAAATCAAAAACAAGAATACAAGTATTTAACACGAATTTACAAGAGGTTAAGGATTTCTGCTACTTAGGAAGCCAAATAACGCAAGATGGGAAAAGCACAAAAGATATAAAATAAAGATTAGCACAAGGTCGTGCTACATTTAACAAGAAAAAGCAACTACTGTGCTCAAAGACCACAAACATAGAAACAAGGAAAAGATTGCTTAAAACATATGTGTGGAGCACAGCACTGCACGGTTGTGAAGCCTGGACAGTAGGAGAAGCGGACAAGAAAAAGGTAGAAGCCTTTGAAATGTGGTGTTACAGGCGTATGATGAAGATATCATGGACAGACAAAGTTAAGAACGAAGAGGTACTAAAAATGGTAGGGGAAGAAAGAAATATGTGGAAAACGGTAAAAAATAGGAGAGATAGGATGATAGGCCACATACTACGGCATGAGGGAATAGTGCGGAATATTTTAGAAGCAGAGATAGGAAAAAAGAGAAGAAGAGGCAGACCTAAATTAGACTACTGCACACAGATAGTAAAAGATGTAGGCTGTAGAGGTTTCAGGGAGATGTGTAGGCTAGCCCAGAATAGAAATCAATGGAGGTACGCATCCAACCAATCCCAAGATGGATAAACTAATGACGAAAAGATAACTGTGCGTAAACATGATGATTATTATAAGTAACTACAAGAATTAGTTGGGCAATATTCTCGAGTAATGTTAAGTGTGTGAAAGGATTTACTAGAAAACCATTATTTCGGCAAATGTCTAAGTGTTGGGGGATCTTGGTAGCCACAGGTTGCTTAACCTCCTTCACTGAATCTCGGTAAAATAGGGTATAAAATTAGAAAACAATAGAAAGGGAACGAGCTGAATACACATGCTGTGTGAGAATTTCAGGGAACTATGTAGGCTAGCTCAGAATATAAATTAGTGCAGGTACGTGCCCAACCAGTTTTGAGACGGAAAACCTAATGACGAAAAAATAAGCGCAGATAAATCTGATGATTAGTATAAACAACTAGTTGTTGGTTGCGAAATACCTGCAACTAATGTTGACTGTGCGAAAAGATAAATTGGAAAATATATTAAATCGCCAAATGGTTAAGTGTTGGGGGAACTTGGCAGCCACAGGCTGCTTACCTCCCTTCACAACCATTGAAGGTCGGAGAAATAGGGCATATAACTGTAAAACAATAGAAAGTGATCGAACTGCATCTAACAAGAAAGAACAGCGCCTATGAGGAAAGACAACAAACATAGACTAAGAAGAAAATTGTTTAAAGCATATGTATGGAGCACAGCACCGTATGCCTATGAACTACGGGCAGTCTGAAACGCAGACAGAAAAACGGTAGCAACCTTTTGAAATGCTGTGCTTCAGATGTATGAGGACGATAGCATGGACAGACAAAGATAATAACAAATAAGTTACAGAAATAGTAGGGGAACAAGGATATCTGGGGAAAAAGAGAAATAGTAGGGCAGAATACGTTCTAAGGCATTTTTGAGGAATAGTATGTGATATATTACAAGCAGAGATTGAAAAGAGGTAGATGTAGACCTATATCAGACAGATATAGATGCAAACTGTGCATATTTCAGGGAAATCTGTAGGTTAGTTCAGAATAGGGAACAATGATGGTACGCGTCTAACCAGTTCTAAGACTGAAGACCTAATGATGATGATGAAATTAGTTCATAAGATAAGTCATGCCTACGTTTATTTGGTCGCAATTATATATAACTTCTGATGCGTAATCTACGATTAAAGCCATCGGTGTTTTGATTTGTTACATATGTTGATGACGCGTTTTAGTTCGCATATTTGGGGAGCTTTTGTTTGCTCAGGTGATTTATATCCACAGGGAATTCTCTTAAAATTCTAGTTTCTAAACGGAACAAAACTTCACTATACTCCATAGCATTCCGAAAAGGTAGTTAACTGATAATTAATGTAAAAAAATTATACAAGTGGTCCAAATCTAAAATGTTTTATAAAAACTCAATTAGTATACGTTGTAATAGGAAAATGCAAGAAGCAGACAGAAACAGAAAGGAAAGCGAAATAAGGACCCGCACGAATGACGATCACGTATAAAGGATAAAGGAAATTTAGAAAGACCGGGCTAACTACAAATGCAGAGAGTGGGGTGGTACACATAGACAAGAAAAGTACATTGCTATTTAAAATAAGCAAAAGAAATATATTCTACAAACACTCTTTGACGTATGAAATGGGCATTTCGTCGTTTAACATATAAAGAAAACTAATCAGTAATAAAAACATAATGCTTAGATTGTCTAATTAGCAAATATGCTAAATTACGATTCAGAAACATTTCCCGTTAGATGAAAATACATAAAATTCTCAGAATCATTTCCGGTACTATTTTAAGATGTAAACTGGTTCATATTTATCAGGGTAAAATTGAACGTAACAACAACCCCCCCTCCAGCAAAATTAAAAGGTCGGGGTAGGTAGCAGAAGCAACGAATCAAACAACATACCAACAGAATAAATAACAAGGAAATTTCTTTCATAAAACTAGAAAAGAAGATAAAAAATATGCGTCTCGTAGAACAACTATATGCCAATGGATAAACGAGAAAAAAATCTTCAGAAACCCAAAAAAACAAAAAAAAAATTATCAGACTCGAAGGACCACCATATACTAATATGATGAATGGAAAAAAAAATTCTTCAGAAAACCAAGAGAACTCAAAAAAAATTATCCAGCTCGAAAAACCAAAGTGTCGGGCAATCAGCAAATTTAGAAAATTCACTAGGAAAAAAAAGCAGGGTAAGCAATCGTCGAACGGGGGGATGGAATGGCCTAACACTGCAAAAGTCGTCGAAGGACGGATATCTCTAAAAAAAAATAGCAAAGTTTTCAATCTCATGAAGAGTAGTAGGTTTCTGCAGAAAACCAAATAGTAACAACAGTAAACGAGAAAGAAAACTAGCCGAAACGGGAAGTAAAGAAGATTTTAGTCTGATAACGGGCACATAGGGAGGTGAGTTGACGACTACGGATTTGTGATACGTTAACAGTGATTAGATATTGTGGAACGCCAAAAAGTAAGAAGACTTGTTGTTCCAGGATTTTAGCAACGGATTGTGCAATGGCCTTGCGGAAAGGAAAGAAAAGAGGGAATTTAGTGAAATAGTCATCCACTACACAGTTATAAAAATAAGCTTTGGTTGAGCGTGGAAGAGGACCTAGAATATCGCAGATATGAGTTGCCAAGAATAGGATGATTTGGCACTAGGAGCAAAGAAGGTAACTGTTCAACTTTGTGAGCAGCACAAACAGGACAACGTCGAATGTAACGAGTGGGGTCAGTTCGAAGACTAGGCCAACAATACTTTTGGAGAAGGCGGGCAGAAGTTTTGATCATGCCACAATGACAGGAAGTAGAAGGATCGTAATGGAAATCGAATGTATACACTGCTCTGAAGGTACGACGACTTTTTAATCGTCTTGAGAATCGGCAGCGATAGAAGTTTTGTGGCGATGGAAAAGAATATTGTTAACTACAGACCAGGTAGGATAACGGTAAGGGTAGTTGGGAACTTTCTGGAGCATGGAATTATTCCAAGGGTCAGGAGTAGGAAGTGTACCGTCAAGGGAAGTTATGGCGGAAATAGAAATAGGTTCAAGTAAAGGAACGGATCGGGAAAGGGCATCAGGGACGACATGGTCTTTACCTTTCCGGTGGAAGATAGTAATCAATTCCAAGTGGCAGTGTCTGTGCGGTAGAAGGAACAACTAAAACATTAATCAAAATGTGTTTTGATTCTACCGCAATGGGTATGCTAAGGGATCCGAAGACTTCACAAGACTGACCGTTGGGCATAGTATGGTTAAAGTTCCAGATGGATTAAGAGGTAACGAAAGAGAAGAGAGAATTTTACATCCGGGTCCACGAATAATTGAACGGGAAGTACAAGAAACTAACAATCTTTTTACTTTAATCCCGAAAACACCAACAGCGAGATACGGTCCTTTGTCGTCTGAAGCGTTGGCCAAGATAAAATCCAGATAATATTTAGATCGATCGTCCGAAGTTAGTGCGCTGTTATCCGCAAAATTCGTAATAAATCCCATAAGGTCAATGTAAAAGCCAATTAGTCGTGACCTTCACTTAATGACTCGCCCTGTACTTTAAAGATTTCTTACAATCAGAACAGTTATATCGGTGGACATTAGGTTTACCACAACCACAGCAATGTGGACATTGGGGGTGGGGACATAGAGGAGACTTGTGTACGACTTGATCACAATTCAAGCACTTAATGTTAGAGGTTCAAGCTATATAAGTAGTATTCGAAGTTTTAGTAATAGGGGTTTTTGATTAAGTGAAGAGTGAGCAGCAACAGGGAGTAAGCTGGTCCAAAAAGCGGGTTTAGTTGAGTAGGAATAGCAAAAGTAACTACAGAAGTGGCAACCGTAAACACAGTATGCGTGTATGCTAAGGAAGGTTCCAACTAACTAGGAGTAGTATTTGAAAGCGGAGGTTTGAAAGTGTCGACAGAATACTTACTAGATTCTAGTCTTTTCCCCACAAATAGTAATTGTGTAATATACGTAATTTCTACTAGTGTTAAACAAGATTGATAGTACGGGGTTAAATTCCGTCGCAGAATCTCCAATTGTTGCGGTTCCGATAGGAGAACGGGCAGTCATAAGAATAAACTTTGCATTGTCGCTACGTATAAGCCAATGGTTACGGTAAGAGCCATAGTTCGATAATTTATTTCGTTCATTAGGCGTTTATTATAGTCAACAGGTAAAAATTCAGCCTTTAGTAAATCGACAACGTCTTTTCAACATGTGAGAGAACTTTGATGCTCTCGAAAGATTAGTAAATCTAGTAATAGGATACCTTTTAGTAGAAGCTATAGGTTTGGTAACATTGCATTTACATTTTCAATGCTCCACCCGAAGGTACTACATTGGCCAGGAGGCGAGTTTTTTGTTGCCTGGAAATTTAGAATTTTGCCGAACCCTTGCCGTTCCAGGCAAGGTAGGGATCTTTAACGTGCGTGACAACACTCACACACGGGACCTCCATTTAACCTCTCATCCGAACGAGGGCGTAATTTTTGTGAAAAATGCTCGCCTGCCATTTTTCAAGCAGTCGGCCGTGTCGGGATTCGAACCCGGGACCTTGGGATCCGTAGTCTTACGCTTACTACATTGATCCACGGCGACGCCCTATAGGTTTGGTAACAACGGATGTATCCATTTCTGGTTTGCAATCCGAAGAAAGACAAGGGACTTCCTCAGTAGATGTAGCCGATTCATTAAAAGTTTGTGGGCGAGAAGTAGGCTGCCGAGAAAAATCAGAACAGGTGATACGCTTAAATTTTTAACGGTTGTCTCGACATCGGAACGAATGGTTTGTAGAGAAAACAGAAATTTATTTTTTATCAGAGCTTCTTCATCGGATTTAGACGCCATCAGTTCACAATGTCGCTAAGTATATATTCATAAGGACCGTAAACGTGCAAACGTACTATCAGTGATATTCTTAGCGAATTCGTCAGATAATGATCCAAGTTCCGTAAGTGCGCGTTGAATTGCCTCACGATCTTCTTCGAAAGCGATGGTATAAGCAATTTTAGTAAACGATTGATTTGCCTCTAGCTTAAGAGAGTTTAGGGTAGCTTTACGCAACCCCTCTACGATAATATCCGGTTTACATCTTAAAATAGTATCGGAAATGATTCTGAATTTCATTTTATTTTAATCTAACGGGAAATGTTTCTGAATTATATATCGTAATTTAACATACTTGCTACTTAGACGATCTTAGCATTACGTTTTTATTACTGATTAGATTTCTTTATATGTTAAACGACGAAATGCGTACTTCGTACGTAAGAGATTGCCTGTAGATTAAAAACCTTTTGCTTATTTTAAATAATAATTTTCTTACTTTTTTTGGTTTATTGTAAATAAAAAAAAATTGATGGTGATGTATTTTTCTTGTCTATGTGAACCACCACACTCTCCGCATTTGTAGTTAGTCCGGTTTTTCTAACTTAATTTATTTTTTATACGTTGCCGTTATTCGTGCGGTCCCTTATTTCGTTTTCCTTTTTGTTTCTGTCTGGTCCCTGCGTTTTACTATTACAAATTTGGCAAACCCAACATGTGGCCCAGATTTTTTGTACTTAATTTTTCGCTCCGATTTTCTTACTTAACTTTTACCTCATTTTTTTTACTTAACTTTTCGTTCCGATTTTCTTATTTAACTTTTGACCCCATTTTTTTAAACTTAACTTTCCGCCTGGATTTATGTCTATGCTCTACGTTTTGTCCCGATACTGTTCCACGTTAAACCCGTTTTAGATTTCCGTTTACAGTGTAGCATTTTGTTAGGAATTTTTTTCTTTTTATTATTTTTCCGCGAATTATCAGAATTGCGTTTTCGCCGGTAATCCTGAATACAGTCGAAACCAATGGCACCTTACTACTGTTCGCTTTCTCCCGTTAATCTTAATATAATTTGGAGACGTAATCCTTTTGTTACGTTCTTACTGAATTCAATCGTTTTGTTTTTAGGTATATTATAATTTATTCTGCTGTCCCTGGTGGTTACTTTTTTATTTATTGGTTTTTCTTTTCTATGTCACGATGATTACATGGGCATTAGATGTCAACCGACAGCTGCAGTACGATATCGTCTCGTAGGTTCGCCAAATTAACGCGCGGGTTAGATAGAAACAGAAAGGAAAACAAAATAAGGGCCCGCACGAATCACGGTCACGTATACAGGATAAAGGATATTTAGAAAGCCCGGCTAACTACAAATGCGGAGAGTGGAGTGGTTCACATAGACAAGAAACATATATCACCATCGATTTTTTTTAACCCACAATAAACCAAAAAAATACGAAAATTACTATTTAAAATAAGTAAAAGAATTATATTCTATAGGCAATCTCTTACGTACGAAGTGCGTATTTCGTCGTTTAACATATAAAGAAAACTAATCAGTAATAAAAACGTAATGCTTAGATTGTATAAGTATAGCAAGCATGTTAAATTACGATATATAATTCAGAAACATTTCTCGTTAGATTAAAATAAAAAAAAATCAAAAACATTTCAGGTACTATTTAAAGATGGTAAACTGGTTCATATTTAAAAATAATCCTAAATCAAATGAAAATATTTATCCTGGTACAATTGAATGTAACAGTGTCAATTCTTCAATATTTATGAGTGGAGTTATCACCCTCCTCACAGCGGAGCATAGGAGTCAATGACTTATACCTCCAAACATTTAGTCCTTAATCCCATTTAGTCATCTAACGAAGTAGCAACTATTTCAAAAAATCATTGAGCACAAAGAATTGAGCACGATGAACGGTGCAAGTTTTACCAAAATAATATGTGCAGATAAAGCTAACAACAAAATAGAGAAAAAGACAAAGAGTAAGAGTACGAGGTTGAAATAAATGTCTGGTAGTCACAACTGGTACGATTAGAAATATTTATTTATTTATTTGTTTATTTATTTATTTATTTATTTATTTATCTATTTATTTATTTATTTATTTATTTATTTGTTTATTTGTCTATTTGTCTATTTGTCTATTTGTCTATTTGTCTATTTGTCTATTTGTCCATTTGTCCATTTGTCTATTTGTCTATTTGTCTATTTGTCTATTTGTCTATTTGTCTATTTGTCTATTTGTCTATTTGTCTATTTGTCTATTTGTCTATTTGTCTATTTGTCTATTTGTCTATTTGTCTATTTGTCTATTTGTCTATTTGTCTATTTGTCTATTTGTATATTTGTTTAGTTGTTTATTTGTTTATTTGTTTGTTTGTTTGTTTGTTTATTTATTTATTTACATGTTCAAAAGACAAATGCCCATATTTGAACAGAAATACAGCAAACAAAATTAAAATGCAACTAAAATAAAGTAATAGGAAAGAAAAAAAGGGAAGCTATAAACACAAATAAAAAGACTACAGAATTTCACAATTAATACTACTGCAAGAGTAAATAAAAACCACTTGTATTGTTACAATTTTAATTGTTTTAGGTCCTTGATTGAGCAGCTAGTTATATAAATAATTACGTGTACATCTTCATATGCAGTACACATTCTGTGTAATGGTGAAAACGAGTCTATTGGTCCTAGGTGTTTTTAAGTAGAATTAAGTAGGATAACGTACAGATAGATAGGCAAGATTTATTGCGTTCTATCATATGTGCGGTATCATCACAGTTGAGCTGTTGAGTATAGAGCTCGTGTAGAAAAGTTAATAGATTAATCTTTCTTCTGTTTCGGAGTGACTGAAACTGTTGTAGAAGTAGAGTGTGAGAAATGCCAATTGGAGAATAAATACCAGTAGATTTAAAAGATAGAAACTTTAAGAACCGACGTTGTACAGCTTCAATGCGAGTTATGTGATTTTCATAATACGGTTCCCATACTTTTGCTGCATATTCTAGGTTAGATCTTACATATGCGGAGTAGAGTACTATAGTTGGGTTAACATTGAAGTATCGACAATTTCTTATAATAAAACCAAGTGCCCTTGGAAATAACATGGTTAATGTGCTCATTAAATGTTAGTTTGGAATCAAATATCACTTCTAGGTCATGAATAACTTGCGGTCATAATAAAACAATATTATTGATTGTATAATTGTACACTATTGTGTTTTGTGTTGTTATGAGACATACTGAAGCTTTTTCACTATTCAAGTTTAAGTTGTTGTCACACCAGATTAATATCTTATTTATGTTATATTGTAGAACCTGACAATCAGCAATATTGGAAATTTTCGAGAATAGTTTATGGCCATCAGCATATAGGAGACACTGTATAGTGTTATATGTCAACTATATCATTAATAAAAATATTGAAGAGTAGTGGTTTCAATACAGAGCCTTGCCGCACACCGGAGGTAACCTTTATAATGTTAGATTTACTGTTTTTGATTAATAAAAATTGTTGTCTGTTCGTAAAATAAGATCTAAGTAGTAGGAGTAAATCAGTAAGGATATCATAACTTTGAAGTTTTTTTAGGAGAATGTGTGGTCAAGAAGGTCAAACCCCTTAGTAAAATCCGTGTAAATTACATCGCACTGCATTATATCATCCAAAGATTGACATATGAATTGCGAAATACAAAATAAATTAGTGACAGTGGAGCGACCACTTAAAAGTCTTGGATTCTGTTGTCTAGGGCCATTTCAAGCACTTTACTAAAGTTGTTTATTATAGCTATAGGTCTATAGTTTTTTACAGAGTGCTCGTCACCTTTATTAAATACTGGACAGACTTTAGAGATCTTCCAAGCAGTTGGATAAACGTCAGTTTTTAAGCACAAATTGAAGATAGTGGTTATAGGTTTAACAAGTACAGAACGACAGTCATGCAAAACAAAGGCAGGAATTGATCAGGCCCAGCAGTGAGCTTGCCTTTCAGTTTTTTTAATGCAGATAACGCTTTATCTTAAGAAAAGGGTTGTGAAATATCTGCAACTAATGTTGACTGTGCGAAAAGATATATTGGAAAAAATATTAAATCGCCAAATGTTCAAGTGCTGGGGGAATTGCTAGCCACAGGCTGCTTACCCCCCTTCACAACCACCGAATGTCGAAGAAATAGGGTATATAATTGTAAAACAATGGAAGGGGACCGAACTGCATCTAACATGAAAGAACAGCGCCTATGAGGAAAGACAACAAACATAGAACAAGAAGAAAATTGTTGAAAGCATATGTGTGGCGCACAGCACAGTATGCCTATGAAATACGGGCAGTCTGAAACGCAGACAGAAAAACGGTAGCAGCCTTTTGAAATGCTGTGCTTCAGATGTATGAGGACGATAGCATGGACAGACAAAGATAATAACAAATAGGTTATAGAAATAGTAGGGGAACAAGGATATCTGTGGAAAAAAATAAGAGAAATAGAAGGGCAGAATACGTTCTAAAGCATTTTTGTCGAATAGATTGGGATATATTACAAGCAGAGATAAGAAAGAGGAGGTAAATGTAGAACTAGATCAGATAATGATAGATGCAGACTGTGTAAATTTCAGGAAAATGTGTAGGTTAGTTCAGAACAGGAAACAATGAGGGTACGTGTCTAATCAATTCCAGGACTGAAGGCCTAATAACTTGAAAACGCTCCGTCGTTAATACACGCCTACTGCTAAGCGAAGGGTTGACTTTAGAAAAATAGAACTTAAACTGAAGACGAAATTCTAAAATTTATAAATAAATTACAATATCTAGAGTTTGTAAATTATTGAAATATTGATCTAGTCATTTCAGACATTTCGGTACCAAAAAATTCGATCTTTTAATATTTAATACGTAAAAATTAAACAAAATTTAAAAGTAGAATTACAATTTAAGATTTGATCCTATTTATTTTTTTTGGTCTTTAGTTTTTTTCTTTGTATACGCGATAAAATAGAGCTATCGATTCGGACTTTACTCTCTGTATATGTTGTACTTGTCAATATCTCCTTTAGGATTTCTTAGATCAGGTAAACGATTAAGCCTTCTGCGACATAAATTATTTTCGTACTATACTATGATTAAATATTTTTCGTTTGATATTCCTTCGTTACGTTTATTTTATGGCTAAATTAAAACTTACCCTTTTCTTACATTATTCATGCACGTAGATTCTGTTTCAATTCTCCAACAACAACACCCGGTATATTAGACCTTCCTACAATAAAGACGCTTTCAAATAATTTTCAGTTTCAAATCTATCTACTCTAAAACGACGAGTTTACGCTATAAATTCTATAGTTGGCACCTTGTTTTGAGTATCCTTTAACATACTACACATTACTATAGCTTATAATTAATCCTTATACTGCAACGAAGGAAAGACTCGCTGAAATAGTGTATTGTATTATTTGATAAAGCTTGGGTTGAGTTTTCAAATCTTCTTTTTGGTATGCTGTGATACGCCAGGATTGAATTATTAATTCTTGTTATTAAAAACGAATTGATTACTCAATTCTTGCTATATGTGGCAAGATTACTCGTCGTTACCTTGTTATTTTGTTTTGTCATATTCAAAATTTCGTGCACACACTGTGTGCTCCTTTCGGTGGTTTGAACCATCTGCTGTCTGGACGTAGATTGATGAGGCGTTTGCCGTTTCTTTTGTGGAGGGAAGACACGAGTTACGTGGTCTCAAGTCCATCTGCTCCGCCCTACTCTGGTAGAAGGTGCGATTAATACTACGCCGTGGACACGCGGGTGAGCCTGTTCCCTGTTCTTTTATATGGGTCCTAAGTAACTGTAGCAACCGCATGTGTATAAAGTCCCATGGATGACTAAACTTTGTAGTTTTGGAGTGATTGTCGTTGTGCGAGAGGATATTTATTTATTAATATTGTAATATGGAGGACTTCTTTATTAGGGACAATTTGATGTAGTTAAGTTTATGCTTACGACGATATAGAGTATTAATATTGTTATTTACTGTGACGATTTTATCTATTTATTGGTATATTTAATTGTAAATTTACCATGACTATTTAGAGCTGTTGGTTTTAGTGTTGTAATGTTGCATTTTTTTTGTTTTGTTTGGTAATTAATATAGGGGAGTAACCTAAAAGTGCAGCTCGTCATTTAAAAAAAAAGATTTCTTTTGGGTTTTTTTTGCTGACATATGTATCAGGTTTATCATAAAGTAAGGGATATATTTTAAATTATGATAACTTTTAAACAAATTAAGTTAATAACAAGAAATAAATGAAATCTAATTGCTTATGAAATGGGATTTAGTATGCCCAAAACAGGTTACGGCAATTGCTCAATATGACCTCCATTTCGTTGTTGTAAGATCACCATCCTTACCTCCAAATTGTACACAGCATTTCGTAACATTTCTGGTTGAATTGTACCAATTTGCTCCGTAATACTGTTTTTAATTCTTGTAGCGTAGTTGGTCGTCTTCTAAACACTAAACTTTTAAATAACCCCACAGCCAGTAATCCGCTGGGTTTAGATCAGGTGATCTTGGTGGCCATGAATTTACGAAATGTCTGCTTAATACGCGATCTTGAAAAACGTTGGTTAACAATTCTTTGACTGGTCGAAAAATGTGCGAGGTGCTCCATCCTGCATAAAATGATGTTTTCAATTCCGTAGTGCTCGTTTTGCAGCTGTGGAATAACTTAATTTTGTAACATTTGCAAGTATCGTTCACCATTTACAGTTACAGATACGGCTTGTCCATTCTGCATTTCCTCGTAGAAATACGGACCAATAATAAAATCAGCTGTAAAACCGCACCAAACGGTGACTTTCTTGTCATGAAGACCTTTTGAACGATTTGTTGCGGATTTTCTGCAGACCAGATTCTACAGTTTTGAGTATTGACTCCACCATTCAGAGTAAAATGTGCCTCATCTGTCCATAAAATACGGGATAACCATTCGGGTTCAATTTCCATCTGAGCCATTACTCGCAAAGAAAAATCGTACCTAGTAGCCAAATCTGCGTCCTTTAATTCAAACAGCATTTTCAGTTTATATGGATACATGTTTAGAATTTTGCGTAAAATTTTCCAAACCGTGGTATACGGCATTTGCAATCGCTTGGATATCGCATTTGCACTGCTGATTGCGAGTGAATTGCTTCTGGCTATGTCTTGATTTTCATGAAGACCTCTGCAACTTGGACATCACTAATTATTGGTCTTCCTGATCTTGGTAAGTCAGTTACAGACCCTGTTCTTTCAAATTTTTGTATCAAATTGCGGTACGCTTTCATTTGACAGGGTCCCGCTCTCAAACCCATTCTCGTGCGAAATCTTCGTAATCCAGCGGTGTAATTTCTGCCGGATTCATAATAGCACTGAACTAAACCAATTCTTGGTTGTAAATCCATGTTATTACAGTTGAGTCGTTTGAACTCAACGTTTACTTGAGTTTTAATTTCAAAATAAAACTTCAAATTGAATAATTTCGTTTTGACACTAGTGTCAACAATTGTTATGACAACGCTTTTGTTTCTCATAGATACGGTAAAATCCCATTCATTAAGCAACTAGATTTCGTTTATTTTATGTTACTAACTTAATTTATTAAAAAGTTGTAATGATTTAAAATATATCCCTTACTTTATGATAACCTAGTATTTAGTAATGATTTGATTTTTTTTTTGTGTTGTTCGGTTATACTACACTGTTATGTCTTTCCAAAATGTCACTTCAATTAATTATAATTAGTACTAAGTCTTGTTAATTTCTTTTCTTTATGTCAGGCTTACCATTAGGTAATTTTTTTCGTATGTGTAATACTCCGCCTACTCACCGATTGAGCCCGGTCATTCTTTCTTTGGTTTTTTTTGGTGTTAGACTCCGTCGATGAACGTAGCACCTTATATTTTTTCTATATCTTGTTTATTGTACATAGTGAATTTACCTACATGTTTACTATTTAATTGATATTATGAAATCATTTACTTTTATTTGAAGTTATGAACCTCAACTACAAATCGTTCAGAAATCTGATTGCTCTTGGTACAGTGTTACGTGTTAAGAAATGCTCCACAAATTATTTTTACTAAATAATTATTTTATGGTATTTTTGTATAATTAATTTAAGTGTTTTACACATATTTGTGAAATACAGTTTTAAAAATTAGGGTGTTTAAACTACCTTTATGTTTTTGCAATAACCGTTTTTTATACCACGAGAAAGGAATGATAGATATACTTCTCACGGTTCGAAACAGATAGGTCTTTTTCCTGAACAATCAGGACGGGAAACGAAGAAGGGTGGTGGTTTTACTAGTTGGAGAGTGAGCCGCCGTACGCGTTCTTGTCGTCAACCTCTTATTTTGAATTACTTGTGCGGGAAGTACATTATAGATGATGCTATGATTCCGTTGATTTTCCTACCTATCCTTTTATCGTACCTTTATTTGTGTTCCTATGTAGAAATTTTAGCAACCAGCTCATCACCACACCCACACGGTAAACTGTTATAAACAATATCGTATTCGATTCCATACTGGCTAATAAACATTAATTTAAGAGGTAAGCAAATCATTAAAATAATTTACATTGTTAATTTTAAACGTGAATTATGCTATCTTATTTCTAAATTATGTTCAATATACCGCGCTCTCTATTTAGGCACGCGATAATTAATACTTTTACATGTAAGCAATAAATGGGACCAACTTTGTGGTTTTAGTATTTATAATGTACAATTGTTTATAATTAAGATTTTTGTTGCTTTAGATGGCATCTTTTCGAATTTTAACAAAATATTTCTTTTTAATTATTCTGGTTTTAAAACTAAAATTTAACATTGCATAACACCTGTATTAATTTTTACTTGTACTTTTCTGTGTTGGATTTTAGCTTGCATATTACATTCAATTACAATGAATTATCTACATGTAAAGTCAGTTGAAACTACCTTTGGGGTTTTGCAATTAAAGATGAAAACAAATCATGTCTTATCCGATGTGACTAAACAGTTTTTACAAAATTAGCTCCAAAATTTATTTTATAAAAGTATCTCGTGAGTTTCTCCATTAATTTACGAATTATATGATGCTGATGGCAAACCTCAAGGACGGTGGCATATTAAGGATCAAAACCTTTTTTCTACTTCCAACGATGAGTAATTACTAGTGGCTTGGTTTCTACCTTTATCTGAATATATTTTGTCATTTCTACCATTATGTAAATTGAATTTCTATGTTTTGGCCCTTGGGTTCTGAATTATTTCAAACCTTCTCGTTTCCAAAATACCTCATTTATTTCAAAATTTTACAGTTCTCTCGTCCCGAGTTTTATAAATTTATTTGTCAGTACACTTAAATAGTTTTTTCTTAAACCTTCATCTCGTATTTCCGTATTATTTCTATTATCACACAACACACCGCATTCGTTTGTCGTGGTTGACATATCTTCCGTTGGCATTTGAGTACACATAGTGCTCGAAAAGTATGCCTTTGCAGTAAAAAGTCAATTTCCGCAGTTGTGACTACGAAAAATTTCTGTTCGATGTTTTCTTTCGCAAATATCTCAATCATTTTTTACAATTTCATTCGCTTTCTTGTATCAGCGGACCATTTGTACATTCTTTTTGGTTTTTTTTCGACGAGATGGGGGGTTGCCTTTTGTTGTTTCATGGTTAATGTTTAATTGGTTTCAATATATTAGCCTACTATCTTTGAGTAACTGCTTATAGATTAATTACTTCTATATGTTTGTGGCAGCTATTGTTTTTTGAAATTACTGTAAAGGAACATCTAAGTTGGTCGTTTTAACTTTTGTTTGATTTTTCTTATCACAGTGGATGGGCTCTGTAGGGACATGTTCAATCTACATCTCATATGGAGCCTACTTATTTTTTATCAACGACATGTTAAAATAGGACGCTTATTTTATCGCTAATTGTTGCAGATAGTTTCTCAGACCAATCTGTTTTAACAGAGACGTTCTCTGCTTTCAACCCATTCTCTAAGATGCTTATCCTAAAACTCTACTTTTTCGTATCCCCTTATCTCCGTTTCAGCCTTATTTTTCCTAGGTTGGACCTGCCTTTGTCTCTAGACATTCGTTCATCACACAAGAATGGTTTTCTTCCAGTCCAAGCTGCTAACTAAATGACGGCTGGTTGACTAGTGCTATGCTATTAAATTTTTTCTATCACTTTTGCTCAATGCGAACCCTTCCTTTTCTCTTATCTACTTGGTTGCTATGAAGCTCCATATATTCCACCTCTTTCTTTTATTTTTTTCCTATTTTTTATCTATTTTCTTCCCCTTCCTTCTAAGTCACTGCATAGTTTAGAGAATTGTTACCTCACGATATTGGGCCATGCGTGTGTGGACGTATATCTTACTTATTACCGTCACTGTTTTCCGTTGCACTTTACGCTAACGCCGCTGAAAATGCAAATTTGGTTTCTATTTGGCCTGCGGACATATCTTTTGAGGCAGCTCCGTGGCGTAGTTGGTATGTGTGTGACTACTGCGCCCAAGGTACCGGGTTCGAATCACGACACGGTCCGCCTGAAAAATGTTAGGCGAGCATTTTTCACAAAAATACACCCTCGTTCGGATGAGAGGTAAAATGGAGGTTCCGTATGTGAGTGTTGTCATGCACGTTAAAGATCCCTATCTTGATTGGAACAGCAAGGGTTCGGCAAAATTCAAAATTTTGCAGATAAAAAAACTCGCTTTCTGGCCAATGTAGTACCTTCGGGTGTAGCATTGGAAAATAAAATGTAAGGACATCTTTTGGCGGCTTCGTGACGTAGTTGGTATCCGTGTGACTAGTACGCTCAAGGTCCAGGGTTTGAATCCCGATACGGTCCGCTTGAAAAATATTAGGCGAGCATTTTTCACAAAAATACGCCCTCGTTCGGATGAGAGGTAAAATGGAGGTCTCGTGTCTCAGTTTTATCACTCATGTTGAAAATTCCTACCTTGCTTGGAACAGCAAGGGTTCGGCAAAATTCCAAATTTTCCAGGTAAAAAAAAAACTCGCTTCCTGGCCAATGTAGTACCTTCGGGTGGAACATTGGAAAATCAAATATAAGGACATATCTTTTGGCGGCTCCGTGGCGTAGTTGGTATGCGTGTGACTATTACGTCCAAGGTCCCGGGTTCGAATCCCGACACGGTCCGCTTGAAAAAAGTTAGGAGAGCATTTTTCACAAAAATACGCCCTTGTTCGGATGAGAGGTAAAATGGAGGTCTCGTGTGTGGATGTTGTTACGCACGTTAAAAATCCCTACTTTGCTTGGAACAGCAAGGGTTCGGCAAAATTCAAAATTTCCAGCTAAAAAAAACGCGCGTCCTGGCCAATGTAGTACCTTCGGGTAGAGCATTGGAAAAATCAAATGTAGGGGACATATTTTCTGAGGCGGCTCCGTGGTTTAGTTGGTTCATGTATGACTGCTACGTCCAAGGTACAGGGTATGAATCCCGTCACAGATCGCTTGAAAAATCATTGGCGGGCAATTTTCACAAAAAAAACCTGGTTCAGAAACGAAGCAAAATGTAGGTTCCGTGTGTGAATGTTGTCACTTACGTTAAAGCCCCCTTACCTTGTTTAGAATAGCAAGAGTTCGGTAGAATTCAAAATTTTCAAGTAAAAAAACTCGCTTCCTGGTCAATATAGTACGTTCGGGTGAAGTATTAGAAAATCAAATGTGGAGTATTGGAAAATCAATTGTAGGACATATCATGTGGGCGGCTTCGTGGCTTAGTTGGTTCGCGTGTGACTACTAAGCCCAAGAACCCGAGTTAGATTCCGACACGGATCGCTTGCAGAATGTTGGGAAAGCATTTTTCACAAAAATACACCATCCTTGGGATGAGGTAAAATCGAGATCTCGTCTGTGAGATTTGTCACGCACGTTAAAGTCCTTACCTTGCTTGGAACAGCATGGGTCGGCAAAATTCAAAACTTCCATATAAAAAACTCGATTCTTGGGCAATGTAGTACCTTCGGGTAAAGTACTGGCAAGTCAAGTGTAGGGGCATATCTTCTAGGTGACTCAGTGAATCAGACAGGTTGGCGTATGACTGCTGATCAGAAAGTCTCGGGTTCGAATATCGACACGAACCGCTTGAAAAATGTTAGGTGAACATTTTTTACAAAATATGTCCTTATTCGAATGAGGGCTAAAATGTAGGTCCCATGTGTGTGTTGTCACGCATGTTATAGATTCCGACCTTGCTTGGAATGCGCAAGTGTTGGCAAAATTCAAAATTTCCAGGTTTAAAAAAACTCGCTTCCTGGTCAATTTGGTACCTTCGGATGTAGTATTAAAAAATCACATGTAAAAGGGAGAGGGCATATCTTCTGTCAATGTAATACCTTCGAGTGAGGCATTGGAAAATCAATTGTAGGGCATATCATCTGGGCGGCTCAGTGGTTTAGTTGGTTCGCATGTGTCTACTAAGCCCCTACATGTGATTTTCCAATGGTCCACCCGAAGGTACTATATTAGCCGGAAAGTGAGTTTTTATATCTGGAAAGTTTAAAATTTTGCCAAACCCTTGCTGTTCCAAGCAAGATAGGGATCTTTAACGTGCATGACAACACTCACACACGGGACCTCCATTTTACCTCTCTTCCGAACGAGGGTGTATTTTTGTGAAAAATGCTCGCCTAACAGTTTTCAAATAGACCGTGTCGGGATTCGAATCCAGGACGTTGGGCGTAGTAGTCACACGCATACCAACTACGCCATGGAGTCGTCGACTACTAAGCCCAACGATCCGAGATAGATTCCGACACGGATCGCTTGAAGAATGTTAGGAAAGCATTTTTCATAAAAATACGCCCTCGTTCGGACGAGAGGTGAAATCTAGATCTTGTGAGCATTTTTCTCAAGATACGTCCTTGTTTGAATGAGGGGTAAAATGTAGATCCCGTGTGAGAGTATTGTCACGCATGTTATAGATCCCGACCTTACTTGGAACGCGCAAGTGTCGGCAAAATTCAAAATTTTCAGGTAAAGAAAACTCGCTTCCAGGGCAATGTAGATACTTCTGGTGGAGCACTGGTAAGTCAAATGTAGGGTTTATCTTCTAGGTGTCTCAGTGAATCAGACAGGTTCGCATAGGCTGCTGATCCCAAGATCACGGGTTCGATTACAGGCACGGACCGCTTAAAAAATATAAGACGAGCATTTTTCACAAAAATACGCCCTTGTTCGAATGAGAGGTAAAATGTAGGTCCCGTGTGCGAGTGTTGTCACGCATGTTAAAGATCCCTACCTAGCTTGGAAAAGAAAGGGTTCGGTAAAATTCATAATTTCCAAAAACTAACTTCCTTGCCAATGTTATACCTTCGAGTGATGCATTGGTAAGGGTCATATTTTCTCTTAATCACCGTAGGAGAGCAGGGTCTGCATCCACATTCCGACCTGGTCCCTCATCCCATTCTTACGAGATCGCTCTATTCCCTGGGGAGTCTATTTTATATATACTTAAGAAGGACAGTGTGCCTTGCCGAGAGTAGGATCTTTGAACCAAAAAAATTGTTATCGCTTGTTCTCTTTGAAAATATCTTTGAAATTTTACCTTATCTAATTGGTACTTTAAATCATAAAATATTTATCTTTCTCTTTGAAATTATCTTTGAGAGTTTATCTTATTTAATAGAAGATCCAAACCTTTGGTATTTATGATCAAAGATAGGAATTAAGAGTAAGCAAAAAGTAAGCTTAACCTGCATGTTATCTTTGTATTTTGGTAGGGTAGGAATAAGAAATTATTGTCAATGTAGCATTACTGACTAATTCGTTAACGTAAAGTTTTTATTGCTGTAACATATTTTATTTTTACCTTGAGTAATTTAAAAAATTTTTATGCATTGTTATGTAATGTGAAAAAAGTTAATTTGCTATCTAGGTTTTTATAGTAAAAATTATCAAGTCTCATATTCCGGACTAATTTTGTGCGGTAGATGTGGCGGCAAATGAAACTCTTGGGAAGCGTAGATGGTTAACCTGATGATTGGGTGGCCATTTATTAGGCTTCCTGGTATAACAAAAACTGCTACGATTTAAAAACCATATGGCGCCTAAAGACATTATTAGAACGTTTTCAGTGTATATGAACTCTTGTACAAAGAGGCTTTTTCTTTTGTATGCTTTTTCTTTTTGAAGCTTTGTCGCGATTGTTAGGCGTTAAAAATTGCTGCACAATTTATTTTTAGTAAATAATTATTTAAAAGATTGTTGTTATATAATTAATTTAAGCATATGATAAATATTTGTGGAATGCTCTTTTAGAGATTATGGTATGCGAATTTCATTTGTTTTCGTAGTAATAGTTTTTTATGCCGTGAGAATGAAATATTTAATTTATTTCCCATGATTCAAAATAGATGTCTTTCTTTTCGACCAATAAGGCCGGCCAACGAAGAAGAATGGTGGTTTTAGTAGTCGGAGAGTGAGCTGCCATATTGCATTCTTGTCGTGACCCGTTTATCTTTATCTACTTGTGCGGGAATTACATTATAGACAAGTGATGTAGTGAGCTCGTTAATCTTTACACCTATCCTTTTATTGTACCTCTGTCTGCCTTCCTGTGTATGTTGTTGGAAATTATCAACAAGCTCATCATCGAAATCTGAGTTATAAGCGGTAACCGCATTTACGCAGTAAACTGAGGTAAACAATATCGTATTCAATACCCAGTTTGCTGATATGCATTAATTAAAAAATTAAGGAAATTATTAATTAACTTACATTGTTAATTTGAAACTTAAATTATGCAATTTTGGTTGTAAATTCTATGTAATATATCACGCCCTCTGTTCAGGCATGCGAGTAACTAATATCTTTATCTGTAGGTAACAACATTATAATTTGAATAAGGGCCGCTATACTTGCGGCCACGTCCCCAATGCTCCACCCGGAGGTACTACATTGGGTTTAAACGCGAAAATAATCGTGCTTCTAATTTATTCTAACTTCATAGTTAATCCACCCTTAACAAAAAAAACTAAATAAAAATCTAACAAACCTAACAAACTGTAACAATCTAACAAACCTAAAAATCTGACAAACTGAAACAAAAACTAAAAACAGGGTTTAAATAATGGTATCCCTAGCGCTGACTTTGAAGTGTGCCCGATCAACAAAACACAAAAAATGAGAGGGGAAGGGATCCGTAATACCGGATAGCAGACGCCGGCTCTGCTTACCAGTGCGACCTGAAGGGTCGTCTTAAAACTATCCAAATCTAGCTAACTAATTTATATCCATCCTTAGCTTTCCCTATCATTCCCTAACTGATTTATATTATGATTACAATCTTCACAAATCTACTCTTCCTTCTCAAATATATACTGCAACCAAAATGGCGACAGAACGTTAAACAAAACAAATATGCCACAAAATACTACAATACATGCTAATAAATATAAAGTGTAAATATAAAATATATATAAATATAATTATATAAATATATAAATAAATGTCTAATAAGCGTTAAGCATATAGCAGTCCACAAAATAGCAAAAGCATCACCCTATTTATCAGGTGCACTCGCACAAGCATTATGTCGGCTAGCGCCATTACGCACAAAACGTGCTTGTTAAATTATTTCAAAAACTACTGATTAATGTAAATCAATGCTTGTGCGAGTACAGCCGCCACAATTTAAGTCTTACCTCGATAATAAAATTCTCCAGCATCCGAAGATCTGGTCGTCTGCCTACATCTAACTGTAACTTACTTTTAAGGAGAAGATGGGGTGCACTGCTAAAGTCCTGGTGGGTATGCACTAAATGTTCTGGGGGGGATCACAATCACTATCACTATCACTTCACTTTCAAGTCCTGGAGGGATGCGCGGTTTCACTCTATTTTATTATCTTTGTTTATTTTATTGATTTAATTTAAGGAGGATTTCTGATTTATTTGTTATTGTTTATTTGTTATTTTGTTATTATTTATTCCCGATTTCTCGATTTTCCGCACATAATTACGAAGATAGGTAGTGATTGTATTAATGGTGTGGGGGTTTCTCGTGCATATTGGACATTTGGGTATAATTATCATGTTTTTTTTTTAATATCAGGTTTTGGTTATGCTCGTATCCTTACTCACGCCAAGTCAATCTAAAATTTTCAATCCTCCCACCAACCCCACCGAATTTTTACACGCGGTTGTCATTGATTGTCTAATCTCGCGACCCTTCCGCGAATTCTTTTAAGGCTGTCCAGAACGCCTTCTGGTTAACCACTTCCCCGACTTCCTCTAGGCTCTTTGGCCATGCCAGACCTAGGATAGCTAGTTTGCTATCAGCCAACCCTCGATTTCCCGCCTCAAGCGGACAGTCGAAGAGCACGTGCTCTGCGCTTTCCGCGCCCTCACCGCATTCGCAGCGGTCGCTGTTGGCTAGTCCGAACCTTTGTAAATACGCCTTTAGGGCGCCGTGCCCTGTTATCAACTGCACCATTTTGTGATCGAGCTTAACCTCGATCCTACCTCTAGCTTCTATGCTCGGTATGAATTTGTGGGTCAACCTGCCCGTGGCAGCGTTGTTCCACCTCTCTTCCCATTGTCGAATTGATTTTTCGCGCAGCTTTCTTTTGATTAAAGACCTCGGTATCGACGAATGTGATATTCGAAAGTCGCCCGTCGCGGCCTCTTTAGCTAATTCGTCAGCCCTATCGTTTCCTACGTTACCATTGTGCGACCTGACCCAACAGAACTTTAAACGTCGAAACTCGAGCGCCGTACGCGCTATCCTCCAGACGTCCGCTTGGAGATCTGTCGAGGTGTTCATGTTTGTTAAAGCCGTTAGCGCCGATTTACTGTCACTGATTATATAATACTCGTCTCTGCCCGTATGGTTTATTACGTAATCGATAGCCTCTCGTATGGCTACCAATTCGCACTGGAAGATAGTGCACCAGTTCGCGAGTTTGGTTTGAAACCGAAACACCTCCCTTTCCTGCTTATACACGACAAACGCCGCGCCTGCTTGCCCATCGTCCATATGTGAACCGTCCGTATAAATTCTGATACCCATCGCGTCCTCATCACCTTCGACAAACTCGATTCCTCGAATATCAGCCGGGTGCCCCAACTCAGATACAACGATCTTTCTTGCAATTTCCCTATTACCAAGATTAAGATCTTCGATAATTTCGCGCCCTTTTCCTATATTTATTAATCGTCTATCTCTAATCTCCCTAACGACATATTCGATAGGGAGAGTCCTACTGATCACCAGGACAGCCTCCGTGGAGGTGGTCCTGTACGCCCTCGCCGCTTTTACCGCGGTTATGCGTTGTACGCTCGTCAATTGACGCATCTCCCGGACTTTACAACCTTCTGCCTATACAGAAGCTGCGTACAGTATTGCAGGCTCAATTGCTTCGGCATAAACCGTCCTCAGCGATTCGCCCCTGAAACCCCACTTTATTTTAGCCGCCGCCATCATTTTATTTGATATTTCGCCGCCCTTACTTTTTACGTATTGTACGTGCGCTTTCCAATTTAATTTATTGTCGATCTTGACGCCGAGGTAGGTAATACAATCTTTAAACGGGATTTTCTCCTCCTAGCTCTAACCTAGAGGTCTCTGTCCTGGTTTCGTGTCGAAATAAAGCGCCTCTGACTTCGCCGTGTTAAATTTTAATTTTACCGCCTGCGACCATTCGTGTAATTTATTAAGCGCCTCGTTCGGTTTTGTGCGCATATCCATTAACAATCTCGATCTCACAATTAAAAGTGTGTCATCTGCAAACCCATCGATTGAGCATCCTGCGGCCAACTTGACCCTAAAGATGTTCTCATACAACAACTTCCAAAATGTGGGACCAGAACATGACCCTTGCGGGCATCCCCTTTCCACCTCACGCGACAGAATTTCACCCGGAATTTCAACATGTGCCAATCGCCTCGAGAAATAGCTCTTGACCAAAGACATCAAGTTTCGCGTACAACCCCTACGATCTAACTCGCAAACGATTAATGGCCACCAGGCAGCATCAAATGCTCCTAAAATGTTCAAAGCAACAACGACACAGTACTCTTTAGTATCTCTTGCCTGCTTAATTTCCCCGACAACGAACTCTAACGCGTCGATAGTCGACTTGCCCTCCACGAAACCAAACTGTCGGTTATTAAAACCGCCGTTGTCTCGCACTAGGTGCTCAACACGCGTAGTCATAACGCGATCTAAAACTTTCCCCAGCACCGGTAGCAAACTAATTGGACGATAGCTGCCCGGATCTGACGCATCCGCCTTTTTAGGTTTGGGTATAAATTTCACATTCTGGATTTTCCAGCAACGCGGAAAAACGCCCTTTTCTAAACAAAGATTAAACAACCCAACAAAGACACACGGGGCTAACAGGCACGCCTGCAGAGCTGCGTCTGAAGTGATTCCATCATGCCCCGGTGCCTTCTTAGGATTCATCCTCCTAAGAGCCCTGACGACCTCGTGAACTAGGATTGCCTTATCGGCACCTGTTCCTTGCGCCTCTGCAGCTTCCCGACGTACTAAATCGTGCGACCCTTCATCCCCTCGGATTATCCGATGGGAAAAATTTCCTAGTAAATATTCCGCTGTGGTTTTAAAACCTTCCGTGTATTCGCCATTTGTTTTCTTTATATTACTGAGCGCGATTTTTGTTGTTTTCCTCTAATTACGCGGTATGCGGTTCCCCAGGGTTCTTTCTCTGAGTTTTGCGTGAAGAATTCTTTAAATTTATTCGTTCGCGTTTCTTCTATTAATATTTTATATTCGCGGTAACTTTGATTATATTCTATTCTCCGTTGTTCTCTTATATCTCCCGAGGCGCGTTGATAGCGGCGCCTTAGGTTACGCGTTTCTGCCCGCTTGGTGGTTAGTTCCCGGGTCCACCAGGGTACGCTGTCTTTAAATGTTTTGTTTTGCGGCATGGAATACGACGACGCGTCTACCACCGCGCCGTTCAATTTTTTCGCGAGTGTTTCTACTTCGTCTGCCTCTCGGCAGGTAAATAGCTCATTTTCGAGCGCAGGGATACTTTCGCCAAATTTTTCTTTAAACCGCTCCCAATTTGCTTTTTTATTACAGAACCGCGGAAATATAGTTAGCTGCTCGTTTGCGCTTGTTTTGGTTTCAACGTCCCATGTTATTAATTTATGGTCAGAGAGCGTTTCCTCGTCCGACCTTAGTTTCCAATTACAAATCGTTTCTAACATTTCGTACGAGACTGCAGTAATATCTATAAAACTGCTGCCTCTATGCGTCTCAAACGTAGGTGAATCATTAGTGTTTATCACACTAAGGTCCCATCCGTAAAAGATCAGCAACCTGCGAGCCTCTATCGTCTTCGATAGGGCTGCCCCATAATGGCGACTTAGCATTAAAGTCTCCCGCGATAATTAAATTTCTATTTCTACCGATTTTACGAAGGATTTCTTCAATTTGATTTATTAAGTCCTCTGTTTGAGGATTCTCCGCCGGAATCGATCGGCGGAAGGTAAGTGCTTATCACGTAAAACGTATGCAATCCCGTTTTATTTCTGCGGTGGTTATGAACTCATTCGACAGATTGTTTAGGATTATTCCGGCGCACGTCCCATTATTTATTATTATTCCGCTACGCGGCCGTTCGCTGTTTGCGTTTAAAACGGTAACCCCCTTCCCAAAACCTGTTATTTTGTGGCTATACAGATGCGGTTCCTGTACAAGCCCGATGTCGATATTATTTTCGGAGAATAACTTTACGAAGTTATTTGTAGCCCCTTTACCTTTCCCGAGATTTAGTTGCGCGAATTTAATCTTCTTGCTTCTTTTAAATCTTTCTTTTTCTTCACGGTCCATAATCGATGTTCCGTGTGATTGCGTTCTTCAATCTCAGCATCGTGGGGCATCTACTCGACTTGGCGTCGTGGCGCGTATCGACCTTCGCGTCACCGCCAGTTCTGTCGTTTGCCCTAGCGCAAACCACACAGCAGGGGATTGCCCTCCGGCAATTCTTGAACTCGTGTCCGACGTCGGCACAGTTACCGCACCACTGTACCTTCTCCCTGCACTCCATCGATCTATGGCCGTACTCGTAGCACCTGTAGCACTGGGTCATCGAGAAGTGGTCCCGGGCCCAGACTCTTCGCCACCTGAGGTTTATAGCGTCAGCTAATATGCGTCTCCGAAGTGTGGGGGTCACTTCGAAGACTACGTTGACGAAGCGATCCCTAGGGCCCTTTCCGCCAAACCTAAATTTCTCCCTCAGGTGGTCTTCAATCTTCAAATCGCCGAAGCGGGGATTCTGGCACGCGATCAACCGCACCAGCTCTTCCGCCTTGATCCCCGCTTCGATCCCCGGAAGAACGACCCGTGGGCGCTTCTTCTCGATGGTCTTCGCCACGAGCTATTTGCAGTCACCGACAACCTTCGACTGCAATTTCTTCGCATCTTCTCGGTTTGCACACTCGACAACTACACCGCCCTTGCGAGTTCTACGAGCTCCGACCACAACAAAACCATCACGAGCGGGATCGACCTTCTTCTTTAGGGTCGACATGACGTCATCCTTCTCCCCTGGTCTGGCGTCGACCCTAACTGCAAAGGTGGGCGTCGCACCTGCAGCAGCTGCAGCAGCTGCAGCATACGACGCCTTCCGCGGCATCGGTACCTCCTGGCTCCTGGAACACTGCTGCCCTGAAACAGAAGCAACCACCGTTGGACTTCCCCCGACAACATCAGCTCTCCCAGAATCACTAGCCACAAGCCGCAGCGCCCTAACCATGCCTATAAGTTGATTCGCCGCGTCGAGGAAATCATCCACGGCGTAGCGAATCCTCTTTCTGTCTTCCACGACGATAGTGGCGGAGGTCGTCGGCACCCTCCCGGAGATGACGGAGTGCGCCTTCCTCACCCTCAATCTCAGGAGGTCCAGCTCATCGAGGTCGCTAGCAGCAACGCTAACGTCGCTGTTAGTCGACATCTTTCGCTAGGCCCCCGAAGTTGAGGGCGATTCAGGCGCCACAGCCACCCCAGGGGGCCCCGACTCCCCCGACACGACCGCCGCAGACACAGGCTCCTCTACCTCCTCCTGAATCCCTAACATTACATCCTCTAATACTACCTTCAGCTGTTTCCCCCCAACAGCGCCCCCAGCCTCCGACCTATCTCCCCTCTTCTTTCTGGGCAATGGTTCCTCGTCGCGGTGGACCACCATGCTGACAAAACTATCAACAAAGAATTACACCTAAAACGCAGCTCAAAAACGACTTGACCGTTACGACGCTAAAAGAACGACGCTAGAAGAGCGCAAAAACGTTGGTCCAATAAAAATGTTTTGTTAAAGGTGAACCGTAAACAACCTTTTATTTATTAAAACTTCAAACCGCCCAATTAAATATCAAATTTTAACAAAAATACAACAAGCACTAAGCGTCAAAATAACAACTAGAATCAAATAAATTCCCTAACGCAATAAAAATATCTCGATTCAAAATGTACCGTAAAAAACACTATTTATTTATTTTAAATTTTTAAACCGCCAAATCAAATTTAAATAAACTAATTACTTCAAAATATTAAAATATCTAATTTATAAATAACAACACTTTATTTTAAATGTGTAATTAACAAAATAAGGTCGAGTGCAATCGGAATGTGGTAACCGGAAATGACCTTTCACTTAATCACTGGTAACTGTAACTGCTACACCGCTTAATTACACCAAAATCGATTTTAAAGGAACTTTTAAATAAGCGTGTACTTAAATTACGGAAAATTAATATTAAAATTGTTTTAAAATTTATAGTTTTTGAGATATTTATTTGATTTAAAAAGGCTTAGATTTTTGTTTTTTGGTTATTATTTTATTATACGCGCACTATAAAAAATTCACACACTTTTTGGTTGTTTTACCCGGTTTTTTGCTCGATTTACGCGGTTTTTATTTTAAATTTATTATTAAAAATGCCTTTTTAAGTTATTTCGAAATTATTTTTGAATATTAGTTTAGTAGACCTTTGTTTTATTAACCCGAAATTTATTTAGTTTATTTTAAAACGCGGATTTGGTTTAAATTACAAAGAAACGCGATTTATTTAGTTTTTATTTAGTTTAAATTCTGTTTTAAAATTTTATTTTACTGCCCTGTATTTAAAATTTGATGGCACACAATTATAAAAATAAAACACAATAAAAAACAAAGCTTCAAATAAAATAATACTACAATAAATAATAAAAACCCTAGATACAAACTTACTAGTTATTGCTGAAGCGGGAGCTCGGCAAAAACACGTCCGCTCGCTTTAAGCGGCAACTAGAAAGTTCTGTAGGTAACAACAGCTGTTCTCTATTTATTTACTACCAAATTATTCTTTTTTGTTATTGTAATTTTTTTTATTAGTTGATTTACTCTTTGGTTGTGCGGACTAACGTTCTGTCATTATTTTATATTTTTGGGTACCAATAATTTTCTTTTCAGTTGGACGAATTTCTGCTTTTGAGTATTCTTATTCTTCCCATCCCAATCTATGGCTGCAGCGAGCCATTTCATTGTTTTTTCTTCCTCTTTTTTGTGTACTGGTAACTTATGCAGTCGTCAACTTTTCGGTTGTGCAAGGATTACCATGACAAATACATTACAATTAATAATTTAGTATTTGCTGAAAAAATCACAAGATGAACCAGACAGCATTAGGATAACCGCCATATCCCATTAAAAAAAGGAAGACACAGATCAGGAAAAACTGTCACTACAAAGTTAATCATAAGTGTGACCTGAACAAGGTGTTAAATTCGAAACAAAAAGGCTCAGGTTAAAATGAGAGCATCTGGTCTTTATTAGATAACCCAAAGAATTGGCAAAACAAAATTCTACCTCAAACTCGACACAAAAGCGTAATATGGAAACTTAACGAAAACGGTACTAAAATAGCAATTATCCAGGAGAATAAGCAGAACATGCGCCACTCAAATATTGGCACATTACAAATCTACCACAACCACAAGACAAAAAGAAGAAAGGAGTAAGGATAGTATGATATAGAAGTATCTGATGCTGATACAAGTAAATAAAACCACGAGATTTTTTTACCATTTAATCCAAATTTTACATAATGATGAAAAAACTGTCAAAACTTTATTAATATTAAAAGAAACAAACATATTTTCCTAACTTACAGCTAAATGTTGTTTCGCACAAGTTTCTGATAGCTTTCTAATAAATACCTTTTCAAGTATTTATTTCTTGCTCTCAAAAATCTAGTTTAGGTATTCACATGACAAAACGGGCAAAATGTCAAACTAGAAATAAACAAGCTAGCTTCCCAACAAACAGTAATAGACGAATGCAAAAAAACAGTAAAGAGCAGCAGGTGTAAGATACATAAGAATGCAATGCCGAAATTCTACACAAAAGGAAAAGGAAAGTATTCTAATAGAAATGCTACTTCAATAGAAAAGCAAACACAGACAGACGTCATCAAATAACAGGGGCAACAATTCAAATGCAACGTGCACAACTAGGGCCTAATTCAATACGAGCTCCCAAAAGCATAATCCTAAGCTATGCCATCAAACAAATACACCAGACAAAGTAAAGTAAAATGAAATGAATAAAGATTAAAAAACCGTTACAAAAAAGAAAAATTTCGATTGGATTAACTACTACTTTGGATCAGAGATAGCGCAAAGTCAAAATTTTTGCGGGGGAGAAACATTTCGATTTCAGAAAGGATTTTCTGCTGACGGGATTAATGAAATCTAGAGGTTTTGGATCAACATTCCAAGAACTCGCCGAATGACAAAAATTATCGACAAGTTCAAAGGTTTGAGGTGAAATAAATAGCCGAAGGAAAAATGTGGTAAAATCGAACAATTATAAACGCCACAGTACTTTGATCGTATGTAGTAAAAAGCAACGATGAATACAAAAAGGAGAAAAGAAGAACAGATATGAGAAGTGAAGACTGAAATGAAAGAATTTATAATTAAATAAACAGATGTGAGATAGTGTAACATTTTATTTTTCAAGTCGTAATTTAATTACATTGAATTACACGCTAAGCACGTTAAGCGTATATTGTTCCCTAAGGATCTAGTTATATTAAGATATCTGTGTCGCATAAAGCTATTTCCAAGTACATATCTATTTGATTGTTTCGTATTCCCCCTTCTGACGCGACTGTTCGGTTCTGGTTTCGATAGAGAGTCGGCCACGGCCTACGGCTTTGTTAAGATGTATTTTTGGCTACAGACCGGCAACCTTCGAATCAATTATCAATTGTGGAGATATCTTCTAATAACGCGCGACAGAGTAGAAAGCGACCCTTACAATGTGACAGCAACCTTTAGAATGCGAAAGCAACCTTTAGAACACGACATAAAATATAATGCAACAAATATAATTCGACAAGAACAGCCGATTTAAACTTTGCCTAATAAGAAATTTGTCTGGTAAGGAATTATAGAAGTTAATTTGGATGGAGTCGTTTCAAATTAAAAACGCGGTTAACTTTGCTTGAAGAACGGATTTCCCGTCTCAGTTTGTTGTGATGCGGCTAATGCAGTTTTTGGTTCGTAATTAGCAAAAGATCTTTTTTGCATGTGTTTCAAAGTTTAGAGCATGTTAACTTGCTTTTATGTTTAGTACGCGTAATTTGTATAAACTTCAATTAATTGTTGAGCTGGTTTTACAAGCTGTAAAACGAAATTTTGTTGAATTAGCTTTCTAAAAAAAACATGCTTTGTTCCATATGAACCGTCGATAAATTCAACATGTGTTTTCGACGTCATATTTTTCTATTTTGTACAGTTCACAGATGTTGTCTTGAAAGCAAATGCTTTGAGCAGCTGTAATACAATTTAAACAAACATGCCTATTTTTGTGACCAGCTTTATTTATACATAGATTATTAAACGTAAATTTGAAAGCTCAAATTCTCATTATGTTAGGTTCAAGTAATTTGTTATCTACCTGAAAAGATCTGCCCAGGTTAGAATTTAATTCACTGTGTTATGCTTACCAATCATTATTACTTTAATTTGTATAACAAGTTCATGTTTAAAGTAAAGTTGCTTGATTAATGAAAGAAAAAAAGGAAAATTAAAACTTTAATTTTGATGTAGTTGATTATGACCATTTTTTGTTACAAGTTCCAATATTTTAAAAGAGTTTTTTTAGTAAACATTTAGTCCAAAATCTAAGACTTTTATTTTGGTCAAGGACGATCAAATCTAATTACATAAAGCTAAAATTAATCTGAGTAATAATTTGATGCCAATATTATATTGGAAATACTTTTTTATTATTTCTTTATATATGTTTATAGGACACAAGTGGTGTTCTATTTTTTTATTTATTTAACTATTGTAATTTCTTACAGGAGCTGCGTCTTATTTTGTTAAGACAGGTTTTTGTTAACGAAGGCGATCATTTGTTCTTTGGGTTTCCACGTCCGCCCTTAGAACTGTGCTTTTCAATTATCGTCATTATCTCAGGACATGGTGGCGCCTATTTGATTTAGCTTAACTTTGGTTTGCAAACAGAATTCGACTTACCCCCCCACTTCTCATTGTTCTACCCAGGAATAGACCCCTAGCTTTGTCGGAAGACTTTGTTCTTTAGCGCCTTAATATAACAAAAAGACGTTCCAGTCTTTTGTAAAACAGAAGTCGTTTTAGTGGCACCCATCCAACGTAAGGCCTAGCAAAAACAGTTACTCTGGCGTCACAACGTGAGCCAGCCAACTTTTAAATTCGTATCAATAGAAGTGGGGAAATTTCAAACTAACCAATAGACAGAGGTAAAAGTGATAATAAAGTTCTAGGACTGCCAATAATATAAAACCATGTGATCCTTCTATTATAACTGTTAATTAGTAATATCAAATTAGGCACCAAACAAATAACATTGAGAAAGAGTACGAAAATATATGGCAAACATGTTCTAAATACCGGTCTCTTGAAGAAGACTTTATAAGAAACAGTATAGTGTTACGTGTTAAGTGAACTAACTCGTAGCATACCTTTTCATTTATTGGATACATTCTCTCGCTTGGACGATTTGAAAAATACAACTCATACACTTACTTCAACTTTGTAATTTATGTTAGAAACTTGTTAATGTGAATTTTGGAAATCTTTTAAACTTTTTCTTAATTTTTCTTAAGACTCTTTTGGCATTGTATTTATTTTATTCGATTTCTATCCACATAGGCAATTTCAAAAATACAACTAGTTTCAAAAATGTTTTAAAATATTAGTTATAGTTTTTCAGACATTCGATATCCGATCGACTTCGATATTCTAACTGTTTAACCGAATCTAAAAGTTATACACAGTTGCATAATAAAATCGCATTGTCAATAATATGGCGTTTCTTAAATTTGTCCAACGCCACCAATTTAATGACTTGTCTAGACCTCCATGGCCTGCTGATAACATCAACCTCCTTCAGAAGGTTCAGAACTGTCCAATATTCCTACTCATAAGTGCAGTGTGTCCCTTACTTAATATTTCAAGTGATGTAATGTTTTGGCCACTAGCAGCCGGATTTTAGAAAATAATTGGGTTTTCTTTAATTACAATAACTATTTTTGGTTAAAGTTTCATACGTATTTGAGTGTCTTTTCATTAGTACATTTTTGTACATTTCACCGAATAGGTGGCTGAACAAGCTTTTCGGTTTGCTCATGCATTAATAGGTAGTAATTCGTTTGTTATGCCCAAGGATGTTTGTATACATATTGGCGCACTCCGATTGTCGATGCGGATCTGTTATCGTATTTGACACAACAATTTTTGTGTGAAACTTCTTTTAAACGACCAAAGATATATTCATAAGTTTTTCGATCAATTTCCTAAACTGTGTGCTCTTAACTGTCTTGTTTACAACTTTTATAGTCTGCTGTGATTTGTTGAAGATTGCAATGACAAAGGACAAACGACTCAAATTTTCAAAGGCACCTACTTATTTTCACATCGCTATTGAATATAAAATTTAATTTTAAAGGAGGTTTGAAGATATTGTGGCAGCGCTTAGTCTACCTGTAGCCAGAATAATTGCATTAGAACGTAAACGAAGCACTCGTACACAAAAGATTATTGATTGCCCCTGCTGCATTACATCTTTCAGACAAACTTGCTAGACAGGTACAGGGATCTTGCACTTTCGGGTTATTTAGATTACAATAGGAAATCTCGAGAATGCTATTTGCATAATTTATGGTATGTTTTCGAACGATTATAATGTATATAAATTGCCGACATGAATATTGGAAGTCGGTCCTAATTGAAGCTTTATTACAATATGTTCTAGTTTAAAGCTTTGAAAGGTGTGAGATAAATCACTGTTGATATAAATTATTGTAGTGATATTAAAATTATTAAATAGTGCTTAGATAGTTAATTGTACTGTTTCAATAGTAGTGTTAAGAAGATAATACTTGTACTGTTAGCGATTAGCTGAAATATATTGCTGGGAGAGCTTTTAACAAATTTTTTGTAGCTACGAGTTGTTAAAAGACTTGTAGAATCAGTTTGAAAATAAAGAACTGTTATTACAAATAGAGTTTTCGTTACACTGGTGTCAAGTAGGGGGATTCAAGACTTTTGGACGATTTCTATTTGCATGCCTGTAACATGCAGTCAACAAAAGGAAATGAATAGCAATGCTTTTCTTCTTGAAGGACTTCAAGCCAGGCAAACAAGAACACGCAGAGAAATAAGACCATAACTCTGCAAGCCCGGCAGCAAAGTTAGAAGAAAGTGCGAAGAAGCAAGAACGAATTGCAGCAAACCTTACAGAAAAGGTTAACCAGAACGCAGCAAAATTAGAACAAAATGTGAAAACCGTTCAGCAATTGAAAGAAGAGTTTATAAGAGAAAATGCTTAATCCACGGAAAAACTTAAAGCGAAACTTTCAGAGATTCTGCAAACACTGGAAGCCACATTTTTTGGCAGTTTGCAAAAATTAGAAACAAAGTTTTCAAATGATTCATTAGAAAACTTGCAAGAACTAGAAGTGAGACTTTCAGAAAAATTGTTAAAAAACCCGCGTAAAATGAAAAAAGAGGTACTGGTGATGGAGGAACGGATTAATTCCCTAAAGTGCAAGCACCAGAGCTCTCAGTGCCGGTGATACAATTGCACGCCCCAGAAATTAAGATTACAGGATAATACGAATTGTGGATCAGAGTTAAAACCACCCACATTTGACAGAAGTCCCCTTGGCAGACATATTTCATGCAATTCGAGGCTGCGCGAGAGTTAACGACTGAAACGATGGTGAAAGGGCAACTACATTGATTGTTGCGTTACGAGGTGCGGCAGATAATACCAAACCATAACTAAAGAAGCCACAGGGCCTTAACACTAAGTCTGGAAATGAGGTACGGCGACTCTGTCGTTTGCTCTTGAGCGCACGACACAGCAAGAAACTGCCATCCGGCAATTCTTGAACCCATGCTTGATTTCAGAACAGTTACTGTACCACTGTACCTTCTCCCTGCAATCCATCGATACATGACCGAACTCGTAGCACCGGTAACATTGCGTAATTGAGAACAGGTCTCGGGTCCACACACTTCGTCACCTGAGGTTTATAGCATCAGCAAATATGCACCTTCGAAATGTGGGGATGACTTCAAAGACGACGTTGGCGAAGGAATCCCTAGGTCTCTTTCCGCCAAACCTAAACTTCTTCCTCAGGTGATCTTGCAGATTCAAATCGCCGAAACGGGTACTGGCTCGCGATCAGTCAGACAAGCTCTTCTGCCTTAATTCCTGTTTCCATCCTCATGAGAACAATCCGTGGACACCTCTTCGCTACAAGCTTCTTGATATATTCTCCGAATTGGACTGCAACTTCTTGGCATCTTCACGACCAGCATATTAAACAACAAACACCCTCTTTGCGCGTCCTTCGAGCTGCGACCACAACAGCTGCGGGATAATAGGTATGCGGGTGACTACTACGCCCAAGATTCTGGGTTCAAATCCCGACACGGTCATTACATGTGATTTTCCAATGCTCCACCCGAAGGTACTACATTGGCCAGGAAGCGAATTTTTTTTTTTTTTTTTTTTTTTTACCTGGAAAATTTTGAATTTTGCCGAATCCTTGCTGTTCCAAGCAAGGTAGGGATCTTTAACGTGCGTGACAACACTCACACACGGGACCTCCATTTTACCTCTCATCCGAACGAGGGTGTATTTTTGCGAAAAATGCTCGCCTAACATTTTTCAAGCGGACCGTGTCGGGATTCGAACCCGGGACCTAGGGCGTAGTAGTCACACACATACCACTACGCCACGGAGCCGCCTCGACACGGTCAGCTTGAAAAATGTTAGTCAAGCATTTTTTCAAAAATATGCCCTCGTACGGATGAGAAGTAAAATGAAGGTCCCGTGTGTGTGTGTGTGTGTGTGTGTGTGTGTGTGTGTTGTCACACACCTTAAAGATCCCTAACTTGCTTGGAACAGCAAGGGTTGGGCAACATCCAAAATTTTCCAGGTAAAAAAACTCGCTTCCTGGGCAATGTAGTATCTTCGGGTGGAGCATTGGAAAATCAAATGTATTGCGACCACAACAAACCAATCACAAGCAGGATCAACCTTCTTCTTGAGGGTGTTCATCGCATCCTCCTTCTGGCCCGGTTTGGCGTCAACACGAATTGTGAACGTCGACGTAGCCCCCGTAGCTGCTGCAGCGTATGAGGCCTTTCCCGACACCAACGCACCCTGACTTCTACAACCCTGTAGACCTGGAACAACGCTGACTTCCGCTGAACTTCCTGCTACAACGCTTGCCCTCCCAGTATCCCTAACACAAAGCTTCATCGCCCTAACCATGCCAATCAGTTGATTCGCAACGTCCCGGAACTTGTCCGTGGCGTTCTGGATCACCTTCCTGCCAATGAGAATCGTGGCGGAAGTCGTCGGCACCATCATGTAGATGACTGTATGAGCCTTTTTAGGCGGCTCCGTGGGGTAGATGGTATGCGTGTGACTACTATGCCCAAGGTCGCGGGTTCAAATCCCGACACAGTCCGCTTGAAAAATGTTAGGCGAGCATTTTTCACAAAAATACGCCCTCTTTCGGATGAGAGTTAAAATAGAGGTCCCGTGTGTGTGTGTTGTCACGCACGTTAAAGATCCCTACCTTGCTTGCAATAGCAAGAGTTCGGCAAAATTCAAAATTTCCCGGTAAAAAAACTCGCTTACTGGCCCATGTAGTACCTTCGGGTAGAGCATTGGAAAATTAAATGTAGGGTATAAACCTTTCTCGCCCAAAACATCAAAAGTTCCAACTCGTCAAGGTCGTTCGCATCAACACTTTCGTTGATAGTGGACGTCTTGCCCTGTACTCTCGATGTTGAGGGCAATTCCGGCACAGCACCATTCACAAGCGGCCCCGACTCCCCCGATCTGACCGTTGTTAGCGCAGGTTTCTCCGACATCTTAACCTTCTCCTGAGTCTCCAGCATTACCTCCTTCAGTATCACCTTCAACTTGGTTATTAGTTCTAATTTCAAACTTCAAATTTAGAATCTAAACAAGTGAATCAACTTCAAGAAATCAAATTTATAAAATCCTCTGTACTGGTTGGTTCGTTCAAACTTAGCTAAGCTATTCAAATCAAGCAGTAGATATCGCGCTAATAGAATGCGGCACCGGACACCCACTAATTACTTGTTTACTGGTACAAGGCTGTACTGTTACACCACTAATTATATCAAGCTAGATGTAAAGAAGCTTTTTAGTGCACGCGCACTTGAATGTAATAATATTTTATTAAAATTTTTAGCAAATATTGCTATTTTGAACTAATTATTTAATTCAAAAAGGGCTTAGATTTTGGTTTTAAATTTGTTAGTTTATTATATGTAAAATACAAAAACTTTTACAATATATTTGGACGTGTTCCGCGATTTTTACTTGATTTACACCGTATTTTGCTATAAAACTCGAAATTTATTACTAGCGTCTTAATATTTGTTTTTAGAATTATTTAGTGCGACCTATTTTATGGGGTTGTGATTGAGTTAAAGTTTAATTTTATTTGGTTTTAAACGCGGATAGTTTAAATCAAAGCAAACGCGCCATATTTATTATTTAATCGCAAAATTTTGCTTTTTGAGCATATTTTACTGCCAGAGTTTCAAAAAATTAATGCCGCGCAGTATTATTAAAACACACAATAAAAATCAAAACTCCAAAATAAAAGAAAAATACAAACACCACGTATATAAGAATTTACTTGTAGCTGTCAATCCAGGAGCTCCGCAAAACACGTCCGCTTGATTCAACTTCTAAGGAGAAAGTCGATTAGGAAAGACTGCAGTAATCAAACATAAAATTGACACAGGGGAGATGCAAGCCCAATAAAACAACAGTCGAGAAAACTCACATTGGCCAAACGCGAAGGAGCCAAGAAAATGATTGGAGATATGAAGGGGCAAGGAGCGATTGAGCACATAGATAGCCCCTGAGCATCCCCTGTTGTGCTTGTTAAGAAGGACGGGACGACAAGATTTTTGCGTGGACTACAGACGGTTGAATGAGATAACCAAGAAGGTTAGCTACCCACTTCAAATGATTGACGACACCATAGATACACTTTTAAGGTCGTGATGGACTTGAAAAGTGATTACTGGCAAGTGGATGTGTAACCCGAAGATCGGGAAAAGGCCATTTTCACTATTAGTACTGGCCTAGGCAATTTACAGTTATGCCATTTGGGCTCTGCAACGCACCTACCACCTTAGAGCGTTTAATGGATAACATCTTGCGTGAGCTATCATAGGAAACGCGTCTTGTATATTTGGATGACGTGATCGTGATTGGGAAGTCGTTTGGGGAACACTTGGGAACAGAATGATTGCGTTATAAAACTGGATCTGTTGGCTGCGGTAGAACCCAAAGAATACTTTTATAAGAACCTCTACGGAAGAAATTTTCACCTGAAAACCGACCACGTCGACCTGAAGTGGCTATTACAGTTTAGAAAGCCCGAAGGGCTAGCTTTCAGATTACTCGCAAGGCTGCAGGAGTAAGATATCGACATGCAACATTAAGCTGGCGCAAGTCATCGTAATGTTTATGCGCTTTCGAAACGACATTGTTCCTGAAGATCGTAGCCATTGCTCGCGGTTAGAAAGAAAGTGTAATCTACTTGGTCTGACTACCGTGATCAATGACGATTAGAAGCGTCTACAGAAGCGAACTGAACACGAGAATGAAAAAGACCTGGGTGCCATTCTGTGTTAGAAAGTAGCATCCCGAAGTCGTACTGGACACAATGGGATTCCCTGAAAATAGAGAATGGGATCTTGGCGCGATCCATGAAGAATGGAGATGGATTTGCGAGTACGCTTCAAGTGGTGGTTCCTAAAAGCCGAGTGTCGGAGGTTTTAGGACATCTGCATAATGGGATCTCGGTAGAACATTTCGACGTTAAGACTTTGGAAAAAGTCCGAGCAAGATTTTACTTGCAAGGACGATGTAAGAGTGGTGTCGCAAGTGTTAGCTGTGCGCATCATTGGGAAACCCTGAGGCTTCAATGAGACAATATAACGTGGGAAAAACCTTTGAGAAAATGGCAATCGATATTGCAAAGCGTATGCTATACCAAACCAAGAAGCTGCAATCGTCGCTGACGTGCTGGTAAAAGAATTGTTCTGTCATTTTGGAGTTTGTAACGTTTTATTTTAAAGCTTCAAAAATTATAATTATTAATTTAGAAGTTAGGAACTTTATTTTAATATTGGTAAAAATCCCCGTTTAATTAGTGCAATTCCGATAGTGTGAAACCCCGGGATTAGTAACGTTCACACGGATCTCGGTGCCAGTTGCTTATTATTGCAAACGTACGCGCTGACGCAGGGTTCTGGCGTGAGAAGAAGTTCATCTTCCCACAGATGCGGGAGGAAGTTCGTCGATCTCGGTTGGTGGGACAAGACAAAAAGCGAGAATCATCAATTAGTTAGGCAGATTCTATCGTACCGCCACATCTACCTTATTTATGAACTAATCATGCCGTTACCGGCTGCTGACGCGAGTGCTGTCGTTCCCACCATTCTTATCTTCCTATCGTCTCGTCAGAGAAGCCACACTGGTAGAAGCAGCGACTCCAACAACATAACAGAACCCAGCAGAATGGACCGTGCATTTTCATTTCCAATGCTCCACCCGAAGGTACTACATTGGCCAAGAGGCGAGTCTTTTGTTGCTTGGAAATTTAGAATTTTGCCGAATCCTTGCCGTTTCCAGGTGAGGTAGGGATCTTTAAAGTGCGTGACAACACTCACACACGGGACCTCCATTTAACCTCACATCCGAACGAGGGCGTAATTTTTGTGAAAAATGCTCACCTGCGATTTTTCAAGCAGTCGGCCGTGTCGGGATTCGCAAGCAGAATGGACCGCTCCCCCCTCCCCAGAGTTTACCAACATCTACAATACTCCAGGGTGAGAACTTTAATTCATTTGCTCGGGGATTTATTGATAGAGTTGAGTGTTATAAGTTCCTATGGAGTCGAAAAGCTCATGAGCTTGGACCAAACTATGATTAGTTCAAGTTTCTTTACAGCGGCACATGCAAAGTGAGCTTTGGTGTCACGTAGAGATTCAAGGTGATTTATTTGATGTGCCATCGGAATACTCCCTGACACATTGCGTAACGACGGACCTTGATATGTCCAGAGGACTTGCTTGGGTGTTTAAGAATAAATTTAGTAGTTTGGATGAGCTTCGCCGACAAGCAGAGGTTGGAAAGACAATACAGCTAGAAAGCCGACATCCTGGCGTCTACTGCCTGGTGACTAAGCAACAGCCTTCTAATAAACTCTGTGGAGGGCGTTAGTGGATCTCAAGAGTCAGATGATCAACTTTAAAGACAAGAAATTAGCCGTACCCAAGAACGGTTATGGACTCAATGGCCAGAAATACTGTTACAGAAAACCAAGGTCCAGATTTTGGTGTGTAGTTACAATCCAACTGATACGGCGCTTGCTATAAAGTGTTGATTTCTACATCTTCAACATGGAAAATGCAGAAACGGTTTCGACTTACCTTGCAGTCTCGGGGACCTTCAACATTCTGGTCAAAGAGTGTTCTGGGATAGAACAGATTTAAGAGGTGACAATGTGGCACAGCTTGGTCTACCTGTGACCAGAGTAATTACATTTTTCAGATGAACTTAATTGACAAGTACAAGGGTTTTGTATTTAAGAGTTATTTAGATTACAATAGAAAGTCTCGAGAATGCTATTTGCATAACTTCTGCTATGTTGCTGAACGTTTGAAATGTACATAAATTGCCGTCATGAATATTGGAAGTCCGTTCTGATTGAAACTTTGATTACAATGTGTTCTAGTTTAAACCATTGAAAGATGTGATATAAATTACTGTTCATAAACCGTATTGTAGTGATAATATAAACTAATAATTAGTGTTTGTATGTTAATTTGTTACGTTTACTTTACGATGGTCAGTTAAAACCTCATTTTAAGTATCTTTTCTATTTATGTCTGATCCGTACGCTTCATAACGTAGCATAAATTTTGACGTCCTGGCGCGGTGCTCAGATTGTGTTTTGTGTAACTTTGGCTTAACTTTTGTTCCGATTTTGGTTTTGGTTAACGTTTGCTTAGATTATATTTCGCTTAATTTCTGGCCCGATTTGTTTTGGTATGGCCTGATTTCCTACATTATTCACTTTTCTCGGCCTGATACTGCTTATTTTTTTTCTCTTCGCGCTCGAACTGTTATTTATTATTTTTTCTTTCGGTTCTTTGGTGTTGCTCACATGAGGGTCGATTTTCTTTATTTCTTGTGTGGGTTTGATCTTCTTAAATTTTAGTTTTGTTTTCTTTCTTGGTTGGCTTATTACAGATCATCGTAATTGTTTTCGCCGATAATTATAGTCCGTTGAAAACGCTGGCGCCCTATTACTATTCCTAATTTCTATTTTGTTGTTTCGCTCCTATTCGTGTTCCCAAAGTTTATCCGTCGGATATGGTTTAAATTGCACTGAATTCACAATAATTTCTTTCTTGAGCTTTTATCGAGTTACAGTTAGCCTTTATTTAGTTACTTTCTTCCAATTTCTTTCCTTTATTCGTATTCAAAATGACCGATATAGGAATGAGACTGTATGATGGTATCTGCAATAGACAGCAGGAGTCATCAGAAACCATTACTAACTATTTCGCGTGTATGACGGCGCTGTTTGAGTGGTATGGTTCTTTTAATGAGGATGATCAATTATCTATTGTGCTTCGTAACCTCGCTCCATTCTATCGAGCCTATTTGCCTACCGTCCGCTCCTTACACGAGTTAAAGGACGAATGTCTGAAGTTAGAACCGAAAAAGATTCTGGCCGATAATGTCGTATCACCTAGTCCAGACCAATATACTGTTATTACCGAACCGGATCTTGCGTATAAGTCTGCTACAGTTGAGAAAAATACTTTGACTTCACATGACCGAGTTGTTAAGGTTTCTTCTACGCCTACGGGTAGATCAGATAGTTCTTCCGTACTTTCTACTGTTTTTCTTCCTAGTTCTGCTTCTACACGTCAGGTCATATGCTTTAATTGCGACAAACCTGGTCATGTTTCGACACATTGTACTCGTCCTCAAGTACTCCACTGTTATGGTTGCGGATATAAGGATGTTTCTCGCCGCAACTGTCCAGACTGTCATCCTACTACTAATAGGTCTTCGAATCATACTTCAAATTCTGTTCTCAGCCCTAGGAGCCAAATTTCTTCTGCTTCTAACTCTACATTCTCTTCTGTACCTCATCCAGGTCTTCCTGCCACTACTATCAAAACATACCCTTCTTCGGCCAATATAGCTTCGAACAAAATTTCGTCCGTCTCTAGTTCTACATCCTTTTCTACACCTCCTTCTGCTCGCCCACCTACTACCACCTCGTACCCTTTTCAGTCATATGAGCCTTTGAACTATAATATTGATTTTTACGGCTATCACGCCCCTACTTATCGAACCTCTACTAACAAGAACCAAATTTCTTCTGTCCTTCGCGAATCGAAAGATAATGAAATGGATCCTAAGTTTTCACTTCCACCCCAAACTGTGCCTCCACCACCATCGCAACCCATACTTCGAATTAGTGACTTGCAGCTAGCTTCTCAAGAGTTTGTTCCCGCTTTCTTAAATGATTCTACCCAAGAAATTCCTGTCGTGTCTGCAAGCACAAATGTCGCTAAGTGAGGGTAATTTATAATTCAGTCAGAGAGGGTCCTGTTGAAGTCCATGAACCTGTATCGTTAATGCCCGTTGCCGTTTTTGTCAAAATCTTACCTTTTCCCGCTTTTTTAAATGATTCGACCCAAGAAATTTCTGTCGTATCTGCAATCACAGCTGTAGCTGAAATGACGAAAACTTCTAATACGGGTAGAGAAGGTCCTGTTGTAGATAGGGAACCCGCAGCTATAATGCCTGGTGCTGTTGTCGTCATACTTTTACCTGATCTTGTTTCTTTATTTACTATTGTCAAAGAATTAGTTCCTATTGCGGCTGAAGTTTTGTCGGTTCCTACTTCGTTGTTTTACTTGATTCTACTCCTTTATCAGACGTTGATGAACCGTTACCTGCTCTTACTCTTATTTCTAATGTTGAGAAAATTCTTTCTGATTGTGTTTCTTTATCTAATGCTGACAAATTTCTACTTGCTTCTGTTCTTTTAACTAAGGTTAATGAACTTCTAGCTGATGTTCCTTTATCTACTGTTGTTGAAGTTTTTCCTGATGCTGTTTGTTTTTGTAAGGTTGACGAAATTCTACCGGTTTCTGTTCCTTTATGTAATGTTGCTGAAGTGTTATCAGATTGACTCCTTTTCCTAAGGTTGATATTCCTACAGCCAATGCTGTTCTCTTTCCTAACTGTGATACTGCTAGTCCTTCATCTAACGTCGATGACATTTTATCTGCTTCTGTCCCTTTATCTAACGTAACGGTAGCGTGCTCTGCTTGTGTTTCTTTTCGTAAGGTTGATTTTCGTACAGCCAATACTTTTTCCTTTTCTACCGTTGACTTTCTTACCACCAACTCTAAGAACAAACAACTTCCTTCTATGACGCGTTTTGAGTTTTCTAAACTACCTTCGCCACCACTTTCCCAACCTCGTGCTACGACTACTACACCCCCAACTGTTCCTGTTTTGCAGAAAACTGCCCAAAAGAGGCAGATATTAGTGTATGCCCATTCCGAACCTGAGGATATATGTCGGCGAAATCCTAATGTTCTTGACCTCGTTTCGTTTGCTTACTGGCGGCGCAAACGTCTTAAGCTCCATACCTAGTCTTCGCCCCCAGATTCTTATGCCGATTTTGCTCTCCTTAGGACTTGATTTCTAAACTTTAAGATTTCTTTATTTACTTCCCTGTTTTGTTAGGTTTTCTGTCTTTTTTTTGCATTCGTGTGGGTCCGGGAATAGAATAGCCCCATGGTACGACCCGCCTGTTGTAAGAGGCGACTACAGTGGTCCAACACATACACACACGCGTCCTATATACACACAGTTGATACACACGCACACACCCACACACACACACTCACCTACTCATACATCAACACACACACAACACTCACATACTCATACATCAACACACACACACTCACATACTCATACATCAACAACACACACACACACACACACACACACACACAATACATACACACACACGCACACACATACTCATACATAACTACAATGGGATCTGCTTTATTTTCTTTTGTGCGATTCTTAGGTTTTTGGTTCTTGTACTTGTTGCATGGTGCTATTCTTTTTGGGTTCTTCTTTTTTCCCTCGCTCCGTTCGTTCCTGTGGATGGTGTTACTTTCTGTCGGTCTTCGTGCTGACTTGGTATATTTTTCGATCCACTTCCTGTGGTAGATACTTTCTAGTCCGTTTTTCTTATCTTCGGAAACCACGACTTTGTCGACTTTAGGACTAGTTAGCATTTCTTTTCTTTCGTACTTAGGTTGTTGCGATTCCTGGGTACCACAGCTAGAAATAATTAAATTTTTTCTATCCAGCATTTTTGTTGTTCCCGAGCATACTTTGGGGCTTGACGCTTTTGTCATTTTGGCAGTAACTGTTGGTTTTCTTCCTCGTTTCTTTCCTTTACTGTTTCTTTTCTGAAGAAGCATAAGTCATTTGACGACTTTGACAGTGTTGACGCCATTCTACCTTCGTCCTCGCTCATTGCTACTATCTACCTATCTTTCCCTGTGATTCTCTTCAATTTCTTTTTTTGGTTTGTTTTGTTCGGTATCTTGGTCCGTCGAGTCGGATAAGATGTAACGTGCATTTTTGAATGGCTTAACCTTTTTACACTACTCAATTCGTAAACACATTTCTGCAACTACTATTTCTATATTTTGTATTTATTAACTCGTTTGCGAATAATCCCTTTATATTATATTACGCGATTATCGACTTTCACTCTCTACAATTCGATAGTGTGGTTAGGTGATCGAGATTGAAACACATCCTTAGGCGAATGCGTCGTGTTGTAATGAGTGGATGGCATCGTTCTTGTCTAACCGCTGATATAAATGTTGTTCCTTATGTGAATATACGAGTCTAGATAAGAGTCGATACGCGGTTGTAATAACAACGAATGAAAAGAGATGAGCGGTTGTTAGTTTCGTGCTTGGTTTCTATATATTAATTACGGTAAAAATACTGCTTTCCGTTTTGCTTTGAAGCTAGTGAGAATTAATGCGAGATAAATTTTCGAATTGTACATTAACAAGCACGACACGGTTTTAGTGATACGCGTTGCTTTACTAATTGTTTTTATTGTTGATTTTCTGTTGGAAATAAAAGTAGTTGAATGTGTTTACTCGACCGCACGTGTTTTACGGAAAATTGACTGACGGTTTTACTTTAGTGATACACGTGCCTTACTAATTGTTGTTTTTTTGTTGGTGCTTTGTCTTTTGATACTTCAACGGTGTGTGCGATCTAGTTTCGCGCTCCTTTTTTATCAGAGTAGTTCATGCTTTGGATTATCCGAAATACAGTTGATACTGTAGTTTCTGAATTTTCTAACCCCAAAGAATCTACAACAGATCTTTGCTTGCGCAAATCGCGTTATTTGCGAAATATAACAGGGTACCGGCTTACAAAGGTATTGTTTGAAGTTTCTCACTGCTTATTGGGATGTTTATGAAAATAATATACCTCTGGTCCCAGTTGAAATTAAACTAGTGCTACAGAATATTTCGAAATTATTGTCTTAGGAAATAGAATTTATCAAGGCTACATAGTTCCGACGCGTGATAGTGTCTGCTGCTAACACCGGTGAGGTGCGTAGGTGTGACTAGTGTAACGTGTGATAAGTTCCATCAACACCCTCACAGTCAAGGGTGAAGTGCTTCATTAGTGCAGGACGTCGCTGAATTCCACACTTCAGTTGCAAGGAAGCGGTGCTGAAGGACTCTTGTAAGTTGAACTATTGCCTACTGGCTATTATTTTAAATTTCTATTCGTTGCTTTACCATATCTTTGTGGTTCTGATACCTTTTACAATAGACTTGCATGCTATTTTAAAATATAGAGAAAAAAAAGAAAGAAAGAAAAATCAATTTTGGCGCCCAACGTGGGGCTCGAAAATCTCTCTTACGTTTTTTTTCGTGTCAGCCACGTTGGGCGCCAAATTTATGTTACGTAACACAAAGAAAGTCAAAGAAATGACCGGGCTCAATCGGAGAGTAGGGGGTTGTAGAAAGCAGACTGACCTATGATGTATGCGGCGGTAAGGAGTTAGTAACAATACCTGCAAGAAAAATAGTTAAGCAAACCTGAACAAAAAAGAATAAGTATAGCGGTAATAAAGAGTCTAAATTATTCAGTACTTTGAAGAATGTAAAAAAAAGAAACTGTTTGGATAATCTATATAATATAACAACGGTAAAAGCAATACAGACAAATGTTTAGTACAAAGTGAGGTAATATTGGGGAGTAGCAGAAACGTTTCCTCACACACCAATTAAACATAAATCAGACAAAATGTTGACAAAAGATAAATAGATAAGACACAATTGGTATGAGTAATTCAGTAGTATTGATTTTTCTTTCTTTCTTTTTTTTTCTATGTTTTAAAATAGCATGCAAGTCTATTGTAAAAGGTATCAGAACCACAAAGATATGGTAAAGCAACGGATAGAAATTTAAAATAATAACCAGTAGGCAATAGTTCAACTTACAAGAGTCCTTCAGCACCGCTTCCTTGCAACTGAAGTGTGGGATTCAGCGATGTCCTGCACTAATGAAGCACTTCACCCTTGACTGTGAGGGTGTTGATGGAACTTATCACACGTTACACTAATCACACCTACGCACCTCACCTGTGTTAGCAGCAGACACTACCACGCGTCGGAACTATGTAGCCCTGATAAATTATATTTCATAAGACAATAATTTTGAAATATTCTGTAGCACTAGTTTAATTTCAACTGGTATATTATTTTCATAAACATCCCAATAAGCAGTGAGAAACTTCAAACAATACCTTTGTAAGCCGGTACCCTGTTATAGTTCGCAAATAACGCAATTTGCGCAAGCAAAGATCTGTTGTAGATTCTTTGGGGTTAGAAAATTCAGAAACTACAGTATCAACTGTATTTGGGATAATCCAAAGCATGAACTACTCTGATAAAAAAAGGAGCGCGAAACTAGATCGCACACACAGTTGAAGTATCAAAAGACAAAGCACCAACAAAAAAACAACAATTAGTAAGGCACGTGTATCACTAAAGTAAAACCGTCAGTCAATTTTCCGTAAAACACGTGCGGTCGAGTAAACACATTCAACTACTTTTATTTCCAACAGAAAATCAACAATAAAAACAATTAGTAAAGCAACGCGTATCACTAAAACCGTGTCGTGCTTGTTAATGTACAATTCGAAATTTATCTCGCATTAATTCTCACTAGCTTCAAAGCAAAACGGAAAGCAGTATATTTACCGTAATTAATATATAGAAACCAAGCACGAAACTAACAACCGCTCATCTCTTTTCATTCGTTGTTATTACAACCGCGTATCGACTCTTATCTAGACTCGTATATTCACATAAGGAACAACATTTATATCAGCGGTTAGACAAGAACGATGCCATCCACTCATTACAACACGACGCATTCGCCTAAGGATGTGTTTCAATCTCGATCACCTAACCACACTATCGAATTGTAGAGAGTGAAAGTCGATAATCGCGTAATATAATATAAAGGGATTATTCGCAAACGAGTTAATAAATATAAAATATAGAAATAGTAGTTGCAGAAATGTGTTTAATAATTGAGTAGTGTAAAAAGGTTAAGCCATTCAAAAATGCACGTTACAAAGAATTCCGTTTTTTATTTCGGAGCGCTTTATGTTGAATTTTTTTAATTTTGTTCAGCGAATTTTTTTTCTTTTCCTTTTCCTTTGGCCATCCTATTATATATATTGGTCTTTCGAGCCGGATATTAGTTGGTTTTTTGGTTTTTTTGGAGTTTTTTTAAGCGAATTTGTTACGTTTACTTTACGATGGTCAGTTAAAACCTACCCGTTTTTGGTATTTCATTATTCATTTACGTAGATTCTGCTCAGATCCTCCAACAACACCCGGTATATTAGACCTTTCTACAATAAGTACGCTTTCTAATAATTTTCCATTTAAATCTAGTTACTTCGAAACGAGAAGCGCTTCTATAATCTCAATCGTCCGTACCTTGTTTGAGATATCCGTTGACTTGATACACAATACTATAGCGCATAATTACTTCTTATTATACCCAATCATAAAGACACGTTGAAATAATGGATCGTACTTATCTGTTAAGTTTTGTTTCAAGTTTCTAATCACATTTGATAACGTGAGGATTGAAGTTCGAATTATTGTTATTTAAACAATTTCAATTTGATTCTGCAGTTCGTCTTTATATGTATTTTCTACATTACTCGTCCTATTACTTCAAGAGCGATGCACGTTTTTTTTGATAAGTGTGAATCTTGGGTGCATCGGTAAGTTCTCCTGCGTTATTTATACTAGTAAGAATCTCTTTGTAGCTCTTAGCTGAAGGCCAAATTATTTTATTGTAGGCCCGATTATTCTTTTATGTAGAACCAACTGCGCTGGTATGTGTTCCGCTGTTGCAGTGATTGTAGCAGCGCTCAACATCTGTCCATCGTGGTGACGCTGCATCTGGACGCAAGCACCCTGACGCTTAGCTGATTCATCTCCGTGAATGCAATGGGCACACGATAGTATCTTGGCACATAGAGGTATGTTGTGATAGTCTTCCCATATATCGGGAGCACCTCTTTTTTTTTCTAGTTTTGTTGTTAGTGCGTCGCTGGTGCTCCATAGTACTTGATTAAATGATTACTAGAATTTGTTCTACCGTTAATATTTTTACTTTAACACCCTGGTGTTATGAGAAAGTATAAACAGTATTTTTTTCTTTTTTTTACTAATGAATTCTACATGTTAAACGAAATGCGCACTTCGTACATCAATTCTTAAAATTTGTTCTTTGTAATACAACTATTTATTTATTTTTTTTTTTTGGTTGATTTAAACTGAATAATTTTTTTAATTAATTTTTATTGTAAATAGAAAATCGATGATGATGTATTTTTTTTGTGTTTCTGGGAAGCTCCACCTCTACGCAGTGATATGTAATCGTGATTCGTGCGGGTCCTCACTTTAAGTATCCTGACCCGTACGCTTCATAACGTAGCAAATTATAGTGCTTACGTGTAATTTAGAAAATGGCATCATAGTATTAAGAAGATAATACTTGTACTGTTAGCGATTAGCTGAAAATAAATTGTTGGAGGAACTTTTAACAAATTCCATTGTAACTAGGAGCTGTTGAATAGGCTTGTATAATCAGTTTGAAAATAAAGAACTGTTGTTATTGCAAATAGAGGTTTCGTTGCATTATGTAGGCATGTCCTATATCTAATTTCAATAGCTTTAGAGTTCTTTGAGACTCAGAACTCTAAAGCTTATTAAAATTAGATACAGGATATGTTAATATTAATCCAAACTCACTCTAGAAATAGATTTTACTTCCAATGATGATATAAAGCACATATGTGCCATCCGAGAAATTTAAGTTCTAACTTCTTTACCATTATGTTTTCAACAAATCACAAAGACAGTACAAATGGTTTTAGGAAAAGAACAAAGAGACTCCGTAGTTTAGAAAATCTATTATAAAACGAATAATGAGTATATTTTAAACCACTTAGAAAATATGAATTTTTAGCTGAAGATCTGATTTTCAAATTTTTAAGCAGAAATTGGCATGTGATAAAAACGATAAAATTATTATTAACAACTAGGGTGCGCTACACCTACTCAGAATTTGATGTCATTCAAAATAAAATTCAAATGAGGGTGTTGCTATTTAAATTTTATTAATACGGTGAAACCTTCCCACTTTCGGAATTGTCATTGTGTAAATATTTTAGTTGAAGTGAGAATCGTTGATTACGGCTGTGGCAAAACTGTAAGTTTCAAGCTTAACTCCAAACTGAAATTTGTCTGAAACACTTTGAAAAATAACCACGACCATTAAAAAAAAAGTAACGGGAGGCAAGATATGTTCGCGCTCTGTTCGTATAAATAATTTGAGGATAGTTCTTACAAATGTAAAATACATACCTTTAAATGTTCAATATTCAGTACTGCTAGCAAATTGATGATGTTAAGTCCTCCACGAAGAACTTCTAAAATTTTAATTTCTCTTTTAACTTTTCTTTTCTTCACGGGCTTTAATATTTTTACAACCACATCGCGATTGCTATGAATAATATCACTCGCTCTAAAAACCTCGCTGTATTTCCCTCTGCCTAATTTTTCTATAAGTATATAGTTTTCACAGTCTCCTATTTGTGGTGAAAACATATCATAGTCAAAGAATTCCAAAGGTTTATCGGCCAGTACATGAGGATATACCCGGCTAATAGTTTTAATTTGAGTCATTGCTGTATCTAAAAAGTTCAATAGTTACAAAAACATCTTACCTGTTTATGTAAAAATACCTGTAGGAGTTTATTACACACGTTAAATTTTAACTTGACTATATTGTTGTAAAATTTAAGAAATTTTTTATCTATTAGCAAACCGTGCTTTTTAAAGTATCGTGGTTTAAACCTCCAAACCGGTTCTGTCACAACGGTTTTAAATGAAATGTTCCGTCAAATTTGTTAAATGCCAAACGGAAAACAGTAGCAGGTCAGCGTCTGCGCAGTGAATCTTATACCTTAGCACCATTACTCGAACGAAACTCGACGTCTTCAATAGTTTACCTGTTGTTTTAGTAAAGTTTACGAATAAATTTGTTAAAAGCTTCATTTAACAGTTTTTAAATTAATATTAAACGTTAAAGATTTGTGTCACCGAATTATATGTTTATACCAATGTTTAACACATGCAAGATTATCGCATTTGGAAACCAGTATTGTGATGTTTGTATACACCTTTGTAACGCTATTTAATAAAAGGAAGACATTTAAATGTAGATTTCTGTGTACATGGTGTTTATTGCCGTTTTCTTGTAAGGAATTGCAGAATGCCGTTAAAAGTTTATGCAATATTATGTGCATAAAAACACCATAAAAAAGCACAAAAACCATTTAGAAATCATTCTTTTCTGTTGGAACTATTATATAATATCTACAGAACAAATATAAATTCATTTATTAAATTCCGAAAAGTATTTTTAAATTATTATAGATCTGCTTTTAGTACCGCCACAATCAATTATTTTTATTCATCACACAAGAATAAAATATAAATTTCCAAATTTACACACTGCCATAAACAATAGCTTTAGATTGTCTGCGATGATATAAAGTTACAAAAGAAAGAATTGGACATAATATTTAAAAATGCTTACTTATTTTTATGTATGGTATAACTACATACTGCTTTAAGTTCACACTAACAATATTTACAATGAAATAAGGTAATTAAGTAATGCAAATTGTAACTTATCTTTAACAAATAGATAGGCAATCCATATTACAGGGGTATGCTATCTATGAGTTGCTTGTTAAACTTTATATTGATTAAATATTTACAGATCAAAGTAGTTACTGAAAATGCAACTAATTGCTCAAAGTATACTGAGTACAGATTTTGCTTATGCATCATAGACAAAGAGCATATAATTATAAGATTAATTTATTTCCTTCTCTCCAAATTGAAAAAAAAGCCAAACCAATTTGTTGTATTAAAGTAGAAGGTTAAATATGAGGTGCCCATTGTGCCATAATTAATAAATCTTAAAATTAAACAATACAATACACACACACTACATTCATTTTATATATTCGTTCTCAGATTTTACAGTTTCACTCATGGAACACGATTACACTCTAACTCTATATTAATTTAATACTCACTCTTGTCTATAAATTTTTCCTCAGGTGTGACGCTATTACTCATAGGAAATAGGGTAGACAATACAGTGATTGGCACTTTAAGGAATACACTAGTCTATTGTTCATTATAAACAGAGCAACAGGTACATAAAGTACAGTTTGGGGTGTTTTAGTAGTTGTAATATAAGTACAGCTTCGGTTAAATAGAGTTTTTTTAAATTTCATAATGGTTTTGATGACAAAATTACATTTATAGTAAATGTAGTCAAAATTTCAGACATCGGCACTTCGATTACATGAATTGGCACCAGACCGACTATGGCGTACATTGTACGTTGTTAAATTAATTAAATATTTCAAATTGGTCAGTAGCAATAGATAAGTAAACTGTAGTATTTTGTTTAGGTTATTGTTTAGCTATTTATTATATTGTTTTTTGTTTTACAGGTTTTACATTTAAAAATATTATCCGTCAATGTATCAGCCATACTTTGGGATGCAAATGTAATGATAAGTGCGAATACAAGTTGCACATTGAAAGTCCTTAGAAATACTATTTATATTTCTAGTGCAAGAAAAGCCATGTTTAACCTGGTTTCCAATGATTGTAAAACTGTTAGACATTTGACTTTCTTTTTCTGCTTCCAAAAAAAGAACTCTCTTTGCACATTCTACAGCGGAAGTTAACTGTATATTGGATGTAATATTAATGTTTTTACCGTCTTCTGTCTTCTTTATTATATTTGCATTAATATCAGCATTTGAAATGTCTAGGAGTCTTCTTTCCTCAGGTATAGAAATATTTTTTGTCAATAAATCTGTGAAAAGTTCATTTTTTGCTGGCTTTTTAATGCTTTTTGTTTGTTTTGTACATTTTATTTTGCTCAGTTTATTTACCTCTGTTTGCTCCTCTTGCCGTTTACGTTTCCTTTCTTCTTTTTGCTTTTCCTCACAAAGCTTTTTCTCTTTTTCTTCTACTTGTAGTTTTTTCCATTCCTTAGATGTTAATACAAATGGCATTCTTTCTGAACTTTTAGTGCCTTTTCTGACTTTCTGGCCGTATTAAATAATCTCTTATTGAATTATTTATTACTTCATTTGATGTTTCAGTTTCTTTTAGTAAATCGTCAGTTTCGTAGTTAATTGTGTTTGATAAATCTTGATGGATAATATTATTTTCTGAAAGGAAATGACAATAATAGTTACTTAATAAATAAACTAACTAATTTTTTAATCCACTCGTTACTTCATAAGTTGCCAAATGCATTTTCATTTTGGGTTGACATTTTTGGTGAACCATTCTGTACAATAATTGCGTTTGTTAAACCTTAAACTAAACTTCCATGTCCTAAAAATATGTGAGTAGTATGTAGAAGGTAACCAAAGAGATGGATATTACAAAAAATTACCTGACACTTCATTTAATGTTGGTTGCTCTTCGTTGTGCTCTGTAGTTATTGGCAAGGTGACAAGCACCAATGGTAGTTTTTCAATATTAAAGGTTTTGTCGGTAATGTTATTGATGTCAATAGAATAATTTATTTCTATAGTAATAGAATCATTTGGAAGTTCAGTACTATCTGGATTATAAGACAGCGACTGATTCATATCAAAATCATTGTGGGAACAAGCAGAATGATATTCCTTTCACAGTTCATGAAGATCCGAAACGCATCCGATTTCTGTCCCGTAGCTTCATCAGCTGCCATTAACTGATGCATTACTTTATCTCCTACTAATTCACGAAATCTTAAGTTGGATATTGAAGTAGTAGGATCAATTTCCTGGCAGGTAGTTTTCAGATTTTTTTATTTTGCCTAAACATTTGGAATAATCTATGGCGTCAGGGTTACAAGGATATAAACCAGTCGTTTTAAAACCGTTTGATATAATTTCAGGTTTTATGTGGTTGTCAATGATTAGTTTTAAAATTGGGGCAAATTTATTAGTTAGTGCCTCCAAATTATTTTCCCTCCACCAATCCAAGACGCCCTTTTTCCAGTAGGATTTAAGGGGTTTAAACATTGACACATCAGCCGGTTGTAATACTCGCGTGGAGTTGGCATAAAGACAAATTAGAATTATGTTCAATTGTGAGCAGAGCTCACTCAACTGATATGAGGTGTGCGCACTGTGGCTATCTACAAACAATATCACTGGAAATTCAGTACCTTTATTTAATATGAATGGGTGGAAAACGTTACCTATAGAATCATAAAACAGTTCAGTTTTCATCCACCGCTTTTTACTAGTGCCGATACCCCATTCATCTGGGATCGCTGAAGCAATAGATGCCGGCAATCGCTTATAAGGATAAATAATAAATAGAGGTCTCACTTCACCTTCTGCGGATAATGTAAACAAAACAGTTATATTAGATTTTGCAGGTGCATTCTATATTTCATATACATTTCTAGCTTTTTAGGGACTAATATGATTTTGTTTTTAGGGCAAAGCATAAAACATGTTTCATCTGCATTGAATACTCCGTCAGGACAACGAAGAATTTCAAAATAGTTTTCATCCCTTAAGTACATTTCAATATTGTAAAACCAGTGTCGAATATCTACTTTGCTCACATTAGCACTGGCAATGGTCACCGCTTCAGGCACTCTTTCACTTTACATCGGATGTCATTTTAGGAAGGATTTTTACCACCCGGTACCTGGCATATTATCTTTAAAAGGGTTTTCTCTTGGAGTTTCATCTAAAAAGCATTTTACGCTCACTTGCAAATCCTACTTTCGCTCAGGAAATCCTTTTTATAACTGAAGAACCCAATCGACTAAAGTCTTTTCTTCATCCTCTGAAAGAATTGGCCTTGGCCCTAGTGTTAACTTCCTAAACTTGTCAGTTAAACAAAATTGCAATGTTGATCGTGGTATGCCATATTTTTTCAAAGTTGCTTTTTCGACACACCATTTTCAAAAATATATTCTAAAGCCTTTGAAAGCTTCTCCTCATCATATTTTTTAGGTATTTGGAGCGCTCGATTACTTTGGGCATAATATACCTTTAAAAATGGTTTAAATACAGTAATCGTCACTAGTGGTGACAATTTTTGGCACTAGTGCCATGACTATCTAATAATACTTTTAACATGAAATTCCTACAAATCATTACAACTTACATTTAAAATGTGAGTTAATCGATCATTTTATTCCAAAAACATTTTTGTGTAAATAATATAGTTATTGGCATCCTGTGTCAATAACTAAAAATTGCCCATATTATTACGCAGTCATTGACACAGGTGAAATTATATACAATAAATTTAATAAACTGTCAAAGTATTTCAAATTATCATTTATAAATGTAAAACTAATAGATTCTTACCGATTATAACCTACTACAAGTAGGAGTAACGAATAAATCACTAAATTGAGCTGCAAAATCTTAGCAGTTCCGTAAAAATCTTCTGATAATGAATCGAACACAGACATAGACGTATACGTGTAAATCTTACAACCGCCATGATAGACCAAGTTTTATACAAATGACAGAATATACCAAAAATTTAATAACTTTTCTGATTCTTTATTTACTTAACTTTTACGGTACGCATGCCAATCAGTGTCGGTGTGCCAACGACTGTACTGCTTACCCAATATTACACTCCTACTTGCGCTCTACATTTTCTGAAGTAAAGTTCATATTCTCTCAAGAAGTGTGAGCTATATGTGCCAAAACGTATTGTTAGTTGCACGTCCATAAACGAACAGTGTTATCAAATGATGGTTGAATTATTTTATAGCATGTGGTCAAGTATTCCTGAACACAATTTTGTTAAACTATCGACCTTTATTTCTTCGGTAAATTCTTTATTCCTTATTTCTTATATATTATATATATTCTATATATATATATATATATATATATATATATATATATATATATATATTTTCTATATATTCTATAATTCTTTATTTCTTCGGTCTCCTAAGCTAGTCATTACAAAATAGATAACAATTGTGGACAACTGTAATACTTGATAGCAGTCAAAAACTAACGAGGTCCTTCCATACCTAACACAAAAGATATGAAAATTAAATAGTTGTAAGTAGTAGGATATGATCGAGAACAAGAAGGAAACATACAATTCAGTGTTCTACTATCGACTTATGCAAGCACCAATGATTTATCATTATCAAACGTTAAACAAGAAACCCATACTACAAAGGGTAACTTTCATACACAAAGCCATTTGAGAGCATTTTATGTAACTGAATTTAATCGCAAAAATTCAACTTATTCGAATGAAGTCATACTAAATGGATGAGAAATAAATTAAAACTGGGTAATGATGAAACATGACGATTATTCTTTGGGTATTTCACATGTTTACCATCATTATCGTGATTGAAAAATAAATTTTTCTAAAAAAAAGCTGGTATGGCCACATACAGATGAAAAACCATTAAATTGTATTAATGTTATTGTATTATTTGTGCAAATGTTACTTTCTGTCAGCAAATAAGTTCAACTGGGAGCAAAATCATATAGTAAACAAAATAAAGTCTCTACTCTGTGAAATGCAAGGATTAAACTAAGTAAAGCACTTGGTTATAATTATAATCTTATTGGTTTTGTTGTGTAGATATTGTGTTCTGTCATGCAATCGTGCAGTCTTCAAAATGCAGGTTTTCTTTATTATGCAAATTTCAGAATTTTACTATGGCGGTTCAAAAATGCTTTGAAGTACTAATCGATGATGTGGAGCAATTGGAAGAATCTACTACTGCATGAGAATAATATGGACGTCTGACTTCTTGAGGAATATGCTATTAAACTGGAACATCCTTGTTCAACACTTACAGTTGTGATTGGTGTTTGTCAAGCTATTGGCGATGAATTTAATTAACTGTACATAGAGTTTTTTTGATATTATGACATTTGTGTTATATATTTGAAAATAAAGTTGAAGGTTAGTGTATATGAACCTATCTATACAATGTAATTTTTCTTTTTTTAGGCAGTGGTTCACCCATTTGCAGATTTTTCTACTCGACGTTCCTTCAGAATCTAGGACAGATCAAGCAAAAGTGTTACATATGATTGTGTTCATTTTGAGGAGTTTAGGCATGTCTTTGTCTGGAATATCCAAACCCGTTGACATTTCAAGACACACTCTGTATATAAAAAACGCTAAATGGGATTTTGAAACAATTGAGCAATTCATCTCTGATGAATTTAATGGCTTTAATCAGAAAAATTTTGAGTCAAACCCCAAATGCAGGGGTGGTATACGTTTTGGGAGGTTTCAGGGTTTGAAAAGTTCGTAAAACACTATAGAGGATTCGAGAGTGTTTATATGTTCTTCATCCAGTTGGGCAGGCTTAGTGGCTATGGAGTTAATTATTTGTGGTATATCTGAAATTGTCCATTTGTTCAACTTAATATAGTTGTTTTGTCACGTAAAATTTAGTTCAATTAAACTACACCTACACACAGTTTAATGTATCCCATAGATATATAGCTGCACTTGAAATCACACGAGAAATGAATTAAACTAGGTTATTATGAAGCGTGACCTTTATCCATTGAGTATTTCACTTCTTTACCATCATCATCATGATCGAAAATTAGATTTTTGTAAGAAAAACAGGTACAGGTCCGCACACATGAGAAGCCGTTATAATGTAGTTAATGTACAAAGGTTACTTTAAATTACAATGTTATAATATTAGTAGTGAAATGTTGTTTGCCTCATCATAAAACCGCTTTATATCACAAATAGGCCAGTCGAACCTTTCTTTTATACAGACTGATTCAAATTCCAGGGCCACTATGGGGATCTTGCTTATTGATAGAGATGGAGGATATGTTTAAGTTCGGCAAAGTTGCTAAATTTTACACTAATTACTTATCTGTAAAGCAATTTGACATATCTCATTTGGCGTCTGAGATATTTTTAAAAATTTAAAAAACTGAATTTGTTTTCTATTTTTAGTGGCGTTATTTGAAATAATATTCAAAATTTAAAAGCATCTTATGTTTATTTTTTATCATCTATTGAATAGCCTGATTCAGTTTGTTAAAAAATGTTTTGTTGTTACCTGACGTTCATCAACTTTTTTATTTCTTATGGATGCCCTTTTGGTTTTTTTGCACCTTCGGATTCACCAATTTTTTCTAATTATAGAATGCATGACAGGTACCATAAAAGCTTTTTAAACAATGACTTAATAGTAAATAATAGTATTTTAATACTTAAAAATGATAAACATAAACCCAACCTTTTATAACTTAAGTGATGTAAGAAAAGAACAATAACTGTTCATCGTCAACTTCTTTATTTCTTATACGTGTCGTTTTGTGTTTTGGTACATTCTCATATACCTATTATCTGATTACAATTATGTGTGCCAAGTAAGAAAAAGCTTGTAAAACAATGGCTTTCTTGTCATATCGATATTTTAGAACTACTGTTAACCCTTTAACCGCTATGTCCGTAAATATACGTTTTATAATTTCAAAAATTTGTGCGTTGTCAGTAAATATACATACGAGAAGCTCGTCAACTCTATTTTATAGTTGCATATATGTACTTCGTAAATCACAAGTATTCGCGGTTTTATTAGATTTAGTCGTGTTCAGATTTTCAATCGTGTCGCAGGTACTTTTGCTGGTAAATAGTGCATAAGTATAAATTCTTATATAATGGCAAGATATGTCGGTTTGACTGATAAGGAAGCTTAGCAATTACCGAAAAGAAGAAACTACAGTGGATATTCTTGTCCCGACTTGACGTCGGACTTTGCGCTGTACTCTGTTTTGAACTATTTCACACATTGAAAAGTTTAAAAATATTTAACACAACTGATTTTTATTTACATAATTAAAAGTGTAGTATTTATTTGCATTTTTCAATATCTAAGTTTGACAGATATACTATGAACGTATGAATGCTCTTCGTCACAGTTGTAGTCAGTTACATCGATTTACCTGACTGTTGCTTTATTCTTCGAATTTGAATTCTGATTTAGTTGCTTATTGAAACAAACTTTTTGTGTGTCCAATCTTTGAGCAAGCCTCATATTTTGAATCCGTAATTGGGCATTTACTATGTAAGTGATTTTCACCACATACATAATAATGGAATTTCTTTATTGTATTTATAGCACTTTCATCTAATTCTTTGCGAGAACAATCAACGAGGTTAATACTCTGCTACCTAATTTCTTTAGTATTCACTGAAGAAGTTTCAGCAGTAAGTGCTTTACTATAAACAGACTTTAACGTTAATTTCGGTTCTGCCAATGAACAACACTGCAAGGATTCATCGTTCACTCTGCAAACTATGCGGTCTCGTATTGCCTCTTTTAAATTTCTCTGCGAACTCACAGTTTTCTGCCGTGCGATGTAATTCAACTACAAATCATTCCACTGATTCATTATCTCTCTGACTTCATTTATTAAACTTGAAATATTGCACAATAACTGAAGGCTTGGGACTGAAAAGTTCAGTTAAATCTGAAATTAACTTTAGGTATGTCACTTTACTAGTAGTTTTTGGGGCACGTAATGATTTGATGATTGAATAATATTTAGGACCACAGACTGTAACCAAAACTGCACATTTCATTGAACTATCTATAATTGCATTAGCTTCTAAAAAATACTCTAATCTTTCACAGTGGTCTCCATAATTCTGAATTATTAGTATAGAATGTCTCGATATTACCTATACCTGCCATTTAGCTTCTTTTACCTCAGCACTAGTGTTATATATGTAATTAATAAATTACAAGTTGTAATACTGTAATATTTATTATAAATGTATAATAAATATGTATTTGTAACTCTAAAATATGAATGAATTATAACCGTTACAAAGTATCTCCCAGTTTTTATTTATGTATGTATCCCTGGAAACTGGCTTTCAGACACTTATGATTAACTTATAATATCCATACATAACAATCACAATGACATGAATCATTGTAATTATAAAAAGTGACTGCAGGAGAAGTTATTACCAAATTTGGATTCAAATTCAATGTTGCTGAAAGACAATGCTTCATATCATAATGTTCTTGTTTACCCTAATCCTACTTCTAGTTGAAAGAAAACAGATATGCAGAAGTGGTTGAGGGAACGAAATATCTTCTTTAAATGTAACAATACCAAACCAGTATTATATTCCAAAATTAAGGCTAATAAACCTGTTCATTGGATGTTTATAATTGATCAACTGCTAGCAGAACATGGTCATGTAGTATTGCGTTTACCTCAATATCATTCAGAACTAAATACTATCGAGATTCGAGACCATACGGGCGTTACTTAAAAACCATGTCCCTGCCTGTAATGCAACCTTTACAATAGATTATGTATGGAAGTTGACAGAAGAACATATAAAAAAATATTGGAGTTAAAGAGTGGAGTAAAATATGTTTAAGGAATATGTTGAACAAGAAGCTTTTATTGACGAGGTTCAAGATCTAGTTATTCTGGTTGGTGATAATAATGATGATTCAGATGGTTACTTATCCTCACAGCATGAGTCAAATGATGATGATGAATGTTTAGGATTTTAACGCATCTAAACAAAATATCTGAATGATAGTTTTAAATAAAGCACGTGTAGAAAGTAGGTCTAATAAATGCATTAACTATTTTGTTATATAGATTGGAAGTGTTTTTAAAAACGGGAGAGCCTGAGGCAAAGGGAAACTTCACGTAATTATTATATTTCGTTTTGTACCGTATCATTTATACTCCAATATTCAGGGCCGTGCCAGATTATACTGTTGCCGGGGTACAGTAAGAATTTTGTTGCCTTCTAACACAATTCATATTTTAATAGTGAAATAACAGACACTTGTAAATATATATTTTTTTATTAGAAACACAGTATATTACAAAAAAAAAAAAATATAGAATAAAAACTTTACAATGGAAAATAAACAAAAAACATAACAACATTCTTTACAAAAATATTTAATTTTATATATTTAACAAACCATCACACATTTCGCTCAATCGAAACTAACGCTAAATTCTTTAATCTTTCTTGTGCTATTGTTGGCCATACATAATTTTTATTAATTTTAATTTAGAAAACGATCATTCACCTTCAGTAACAGTTACTAGTAAAGTTAATGTTATTCTAAAAGCTATTGTTAAATTGGAAATGTCTGAACTAAATAATTGTTTACTATGTATTCTAAAAGTTCCAAGAGAATATATTTATCGTAAACGTATGGTTTAATCATTTCCAGCTCATTAGCCAAATCAAGTGAATTTATATTTCTTTAATTTTTTGCATTATCAGATAATTTGATTTGCAAAACCCTCAAAGGTGTTCCATGGCTTCAACTTTGTTGCTCAAATTATCTAAAAATACCAGGAATGTTCCTGACAACTCATGTTAGCAGTCAAGTCTGTTATAACTTTATACAACATGATTTTAATAAACTTCTTTACCTTCCTCCTATAATTGATAATATTTTATTTTGTATTTTATTCCCTAAATAATGAGACAAGTGGTTACCATCTATTTGAATACGTTGGATATTCGTTTTAACCGGATAAAATTTTTAAATGGTTTTAATCACTTTAAAAAAATTGTTGATATATTTTGAGAAGAGTTTATGTTCTGTTTCCCGAAATTTTGTAAACCTAGATATTGTACTATTACTATAATTCTTAATAGAACCAGTGACCAACGTTTTTTCTTGAACAGTAAAACTTTAGTTGAAATGATTTCTAGAAAACTTATTTTTGATGAAATTTTGCAACTGAACTAAATCTGCATTTAAAATAAATTATGTAACACTACTGGCGATTCTACAATAGATAGAACTAGATCCGTCAGCTACTAAGCTAGTGCAACAATATTTAACTAACAGGTATCAAAAGGTGAATGTTTTGTTTGTGGATTTAATGCTCGTAAACAGAAAATCCAGCATTTTAGAAAGAAATCATTTAATAAGACATTTTTATGGTCTTTTAAAATATAAAAGATTTTATATGAAACTCCAACATTTTCCTCACGTTGAAGCAATGCTTCAAAATAAAAAGAAACCAGAACAGAAAAAACCACAAAGAAGGATGAAAGGAAAAATATAATGTTTATTCGAGCTGGATCAGGGATCACGAGTCGAATCTTGATTTGAAGACGAGCATTTTTGATTTGGTAAAAGACACAACTTAGTTATTGCAGTCTTGTATATATGCCAGTTTTTGTACGAAGTTTAACAACACGGACTCTTTCGTCAGTGCCAGAAATTGCTCTAAGGCTTGGGGAAAAGACCATTGAAAGGAGGAGTGTAATCTTCTTTGAGTAACACTAAATCATTTTCTTTTCAATTTTCTTTTTCTTGGAGCCATTTTTGTTTGATTTGAAGACTATTAAGGTACTCAGCAGACCAATGTTTCCTAAAGACTTGTTGAATCTGAGATATCTTTTGATAAACGGAAAGTCTATTTTCAGTAATATTTGAAACATCCTTTTCTGGTTAAGAATTTAATACTGAACTAATTAAGAAGTGGCCAGGAGATAAACGACTGAAATCAGAAGCGTCATTAGATAAGGGACTTATAGGTTTAGAGCTTATTATGGTCTCTATTTGACACAATATTGTTAAAAATTATTGGACGGTAAAACTTTGATTACCAATAACTTTTTGCATATGGTATTTCACACTTTTTATTGCAGATTCCCATATACCATCCCAGTGAGGGAAATTTGGAGGAACAAACTTTTAAGAAGTTTCATTTTGAAACAAAAAATCAGAAATAGAATCAGAATGATTTTTATTTTTGAAAAATCATAAAGATCTTTGAGATAGTTTTTTGCACCTGAGATATTTGTAGCGTGATCGCTATAGATTGTTGATGGGTTTCCACATCGTGAAATAAACCTCTTGAATGTTAGTATAAAGAATTTAGTTGAAAGACTTGTAACTGTTTCGATATGTACGACTTTTGTGACCATAAACAGAAGATTGCAATATAGGATTTTATTTTGAATGCTTTGCATAACTTAGAAGATTTTATGAGAAAGGGGCCACCAAAATCGACACCTACTTTATAAAAGGGCCTTGCAACATTTACTCTGTCTTGAGGAAGGTTTGCTATTGTTTGTTCAAAAAACTGATTATTAAATCTGAAACAGTTTTGAATTATCTTTTTGGTTTCTTGTAAACCACTAAGTGTTCTAAACGTCTATGTTCATGAGAGAATTACTTTAGTTATGCGATTTTTGGAAGGTATCAACAGCAGGTGCTTTTGTTGATAAGGAATGTTAGCATCTTCTAGATGACCACGAACTGTAGAAGTCCTGGGGCATCTAAATAAGGAGTTAAAGAATACAATTGTTTAATTGACAGTTGCTTATTTGACGAGAGCTTGGACATTTCCTTAGAGAAAAATTTATTTTGTGTTATTGAATAATAAACTGTAACGAAACCTTTGTGAATATTAATGAAGTGAAATATATATGCAAAAGAGCCTAGCAAATGAGAAAAGTTAGAAAAACCCGAGATAATTTCTTCAATGCAGGTACGGGTTGTGAATCATTGTAAACCACAAGATGAGATTTTCTTTCTTCTGGTAATTCTAAAGTAGTTACAGATTGATCAGTTGTTAGTTTAAAATGAGGATTTAATAGAGACTTAGGACCATGCCACCATGTACCATTATTAAGGATTTCGTGACAACATAAACCTTGTGAGAGAATATCAACTGCTTTTTCGGACGACTTTATATGTTGCCACTTGAATTCTGAGATTTTCGTGTATTTGGGAAACATGATGAGAAACAAAAATATACCATCTATTTGCGTGACTCTTACACCAAGCTAACGCTATCGATGAATTAGTTCATGGATTTACAGAATCAAAATTTATTTTATGTTCGAAAATTTTTAGTAATAATTTTATGAGTTTTGAGAGAAGAAGCATGGCACAAAGCTCACGCCTAGGAAGAGTAATTGATTTAACATGGGCTATTCTTGGTTTGGAGGAAATTAATGTAGAAGAAGTTGTGCCATCTTGATACATGGCACAAATATACACACAACAGTATGCTGCTAAACTCGCATCAGCAAAGCCATGAATTTCAATTTTTTAAATGTTGTTATTTAGAAAATAAAATCTTGGAATGTTTTGATCTTTTAGTAATGCAAGGTTTTTATAGAAGTTGTCGAAGTCGTCAAGAATATCTGAATCTGAGATAATGGTATCCCAGTCCAGTTTAACGACACATAATTTTTACATTAAAATTTTACATTTTACTATTACAAGGTTTATTAATCCAAGAGAGTGATAGCACTGAATTATAACAGACAGAATTCTTCTTTTGGTAACAGAAAGGACTTGCAACTTTTCTGATATAGAATTGCGAAGAGTATCCGAGTTAGGATTCCAATTAACCCTAAAACATTATTTGGAAAGTCGTGTAAATTAATGTCGTGCTCCAAAGAATCAGACATTTCAGAGATATTTTTTAGAAAAATATTGAAATTGGAAAAATATTTGTGAAGTTCAAACCCGTGTACATTTAGAACAGAATTCAACTCAGCATGAAGAGTGTGGCCTCCTCACAACCCATCATGCATATAAAATTGGGAAAAATTGTTAAAGAAGCAAGAGGAAAGTAATTTTTGTTTAGAAATGCTATTTCTTTAAGCACTCGTGTGGCAAGAAGTTTGTTCAGGATTAATTAGAATTTGTGTGAACATTTTTTTTGTATGTCTTTAGTAAAGACAAAGGGGATCATTCTGAATCTACAAAAAATATTGAATAAGTCGCGATGAACTTGATAACCTCTAAGACAAATGTGATTTAGGGAGTAACCAGAGGAAGTTTTACAACTTGCATAATAAACAACGCAAATTTTAGTGGATGCGGTAATTGCGGGAATAATGCATAAGTGAGACATGAAATATTTGTTTTCTAATTTAGAATTCTGTGATCTACTTAGCCTGTCCAAGAGAAATATATTCTTTAGTGAAGTTTTTATATTCCTGAAATAAAGTACTATCCTTTTGAAACTTTTTTTCTGAACTCAAAAAGCGTTTTTTAGAGATGGTAAAAGAATCGCCAAGCTTGCTTGGTTCTGACTGTGATTTTAGTGGAATGTCAACTTGAAACTTACCATTTTGTAATATTTTAGTTGTAGAAGTAAATATATGTTCGGATAATTGATCTTCTTCAGAAAGAATTGGTTTTTCGGAAATGTGTTTGACATCCCAGAATTTTTTTAGGAATTAATCAACTTTTGCTATTGCGAGAAAAGAAAAATTTTGCAGTATCTGAATTTTCATTTTCAGACAGAAATATTAGAAGCAGTATAGCTTTTTGGAACTGTACCTGCTATAACCCATCCCAAGTGAAACTCTTGTAAAATAGGAAGGTTTTTACTAAGTTTGATTATATTTTCAAGGATTATGTTATAGTAGCGATCTAGACCTATCAAAATGTCAATTTTTGACAGCTTAGAAAGTACATAATCTGCTAAGTAAATATTTTTAAGAACTATTGTATCAATCATTATTTGATATTGGGGAAGTTTACATGTTATATTAGGCAAGAATGCACACGTGTATTTGAAGGTTTTACATAAGTTTTCATTAGAGAATAATTTAATCTTTACCATTTTATTGGCGATAGTAGTTTTTGTTAATGCCAGAAATGTTGGTGGTTGTATCGTAAGACTTACATGGAAGTTGATCAGCTAATTTTTGCGTGATAACTAAGTTTTGGCAACCTGTGTCTAACAATAGTTTTACCAAAATTAATTCTTCATCTTTGGAGTAGAGAGTTACTTTAGCCGTAGCTAAGAGAATAGCACAGTTTTTTACTGAATGTGTTGAATGGGTAATTATATTAGACAAAGCTTGCCGTCATCTTTAGAGGTTGAAGCAAAAGAATATTCTTGCTCCGTGAAAGAATCATCAGTTTGCGATCCTGGAATTTTCTTATTTGAATTTTTATTTTGAAAATTATATTTAGGAGAAAAGTTATATTTATAACTAGAACTTTTAACCGGAAATGGTTGATTAATTAATCTTTTGTTTCTGTATAGCAATGAATTGTGCGATTTAGAATAGAAATAACATTTTTGGGTAGAGGAACAATTTTCAAGAATGTGCTTGCTTAAGCAATTAAAACACAACTTATTAGACTTTACAAAATTAATTTTCAACGAACTTCGTTCGTTTATGAAATCTATTTGTCTGTGTGTCTGTCTGTCTGTGTGTCCGAGGCCTTTTTAATGGTCGGACATCAATGTGTGATACATCAATCGATTCAGCTCGGTGTCCAGAGCTTAAGTTTTGATGTCGGTTAAAATCGGGCCACGGGGACGCCGAGCCCCCGCGAAAATCCACAGGGATAATTAAAATTTTAAATAAGTTTAAAATCAATATGCGACACATATTTGGACAATTTATGGCATTTCATGCCAATTATTCCAATATTATAGACATTGTTTAAACTTAAATTTTGATTACCGAAAATAATTAGATTCATATAAAAAAAAAAAAATTTCTTATCTTATTGATGAGAACTAATATATAGCTTTTAAAATATTTATTCAATAAAATAAAATATATTAAAATGTTTCTTTTGTTGTTTATAAATTTTTGTTTTTATCTGAATACTTATAATTACTACAACATAATAATTTAAATTTTTTTAATTTGTTTTAAAGTAAGTCTACATTTGGAAGTTCGTTGCGACAATGCCTTGCATTTTCAACTTGTTTATATTGCAGATTTTTAAAGCAAGAACAGGAATAAACTCTATGCCCTGCTTTTTTACAAAAGGTACGCTTAGAACTCGAGGGTTTTCATTATTTTTAACTGAAACGGAATGATAAACTGAAATTAATTTTCTTTGCAATTTGGGACTAGAAACATCAATATTTTCCAACACGGAACATCTTTTTTCTAAGAATTTTATGAAATTGCCCAGATTGGGAAGTATAGAATGATCCCTTTACATTTCATATGCGTGTTTGGTTTTGATATCTAGCTTTTTTTGAAAAAGGAATATTAAAATAACATTCCATAAATCTTTGAAAGAAAATTTTAAATATTTTAGAGATAAGATATTTTTCTGAATAGTAGCTGAAAATTCACATAAATGATAATAATAATATATATATAAATGATAATTAATAACAGTAATCTTTATAAGAGAAAATAGCAGAAACTGTAAAAAGCAGCGTGAACTCTTTACAGTGCACAACAAATTTTACTAACTGGTATAACTGAAAACTAATTATGTAAAGGTACGACCTTAACATAATTAGAGAAGTCCGCAAGATAGGTTTTGGGCTTTTGGGAGCTTCTTTTTAAAAAAGTCTTTATTTCCAAAAACACATCAATTTTATTTTTTAAACAGTAATTACAAAAATGGTTTAACAACTGGTACGTTATGTGCATTAACGTTTTAATTGACTAACAATTAAAGTTATGTTTCATAATTACTAGTGAGTAGCTTGAACTACCAACATTGTTAAAGTTATGAAGTTCGAGACTGACTGACCATTGTAGCCTCCTCAGGGTATTTTTGTAATCCCTACTCTCACATCATCTTGTGGAAAATGCAGATCTCACGTCTGCTATTTCTTGATAACATACAATGTCTTATTCCTAGTAATCTTAATTATAAAAATTGCTTTCATATAGTTCATTGTGTCCTACACCTGCTGTATCATGTTGCGTTTGGAATACAAAGTAGTTGCTTGTATCATTGTATCGTTTTAATTGGTGAGTAATTTTTATTTGCGTTTGGATTGTAAATTCTGTTTCTGTAATACATCACGTTTTCTTCTTCTACAATCAAATTCATTGCTTCTTCTAAATTTTGAGGGGTTTTGAAATCTTATCTTATCCGATAAACGTTCGGGTAACGCGTATTTCTTCGCCATTTCTTCGTACATCTTAGTTTGTATTACACGTATGTTTTGATCGGGTTCCTCGAGTTTTAATTTAGTTAGGATTAAACTTCGTACGTCATGACATCGCATACCAAATTGGTATGGTGATTGATTAGTTTCCATTCGTAGATTTATTATGTCTCTCATCAGGCATTTTACATTACGTTGGTCCCCGAAATACGCTATCAATATTCATTTGTAGTCGTCCCATTCCGTGAGGTCATCCCTACTAGCTATCAATATTAATGCTCTGCCCGTTGGCTTACTTAGGATGAAGCGTAAAAATCCTACGTTGCGGTCAACGACGCCATGTTTATAAAAAGTTTTTAAAAATGTTTCACAAGCATTAATGAAGAGATCTATACTGCTTGATTTTCGTCATACATTGGTATTGAGTCTAAGTATAGTATCAGGTTTTCAGTATTCATCTTTATAAATTTAATTTATTCTCAGTTACCTTAGTAAAGCTTGCATAAAAGTTATTTAAAGAATCACATGTATTGTTACGTATATTGTATGAAATTATAAACGTCTGCTATAATTACATCGATTTCAGACTTTGCGAATAATTGTTTCATAAAATTAATTGTTGCAATAATTGTACATAAATGTGTATATTTATAAACCTTGGTTATAATTTCATCACGTTTCAGATTTTTTTCTGAATAAATTATTTCATTAATAATTGCTGCAATAAATTGTACAAAGAACTGTGTATAATTATATACCTTTGTTATAATAAAGTTCAGACTTTTGCCGAGTAGATTATTTCAGTAACGATAAATTGTGATAATAATTGTACATAAAATGCGTATATAAAACTCTCTTGTTTCTTACTTGCTAATATCAATATGCAATTAAAAAATGGTTAGCAAATGAACTATGGTACTCACAATAATTTGATTGCCAGTTCCATTAGCCTTCCTCCTTTTATAGGACTTGGTCGATTCTGTACTCCGTCCAATTGTTTGGTTTTTGTTCCAGTAAAGAATTGAAATTCACGGCCACCAGTTCTTCTATTTTGGATTTGCTAGTGCCCTTCTGGAATACGTTCCGGCTGCGCCAGAGAGGTTTTGGGCCTTTCGGAGCTTTTATTTTAAAGTCATAATTTCCAAAAACACTTCTATCAATTTTATTTTTTAAACAGTAATTACAAAAATGGTTTAACAACTTGTACGTTATGTGCATTAACGTTTTAATCGACAAATAATCAAATTTATGTTTTATAATTACCAGTGAGTAGCCTGAACTACCAAAAATGTTAAAGTTTTGAAGTTCGAGACTGACTGACCATCATGACCTTAGGGTATTTATGTAATCCCTGTTCTCACATCTTCTTGTGGGAATGCAGATCTCACGGCAGCTATTTCTTGATAAAATAAAATGTCTTATTCTTAGTAATCTTAATTATAAAAATTGCTTTCTTATAGTTCATTGTGTCTTGCACCTGCTGTATCATGTTGCGTCTGGAATACAACGTAGTTACTCCCGTTCTCTCATCTGATATGAACTTTCATTAACCTTTTATAATAATTTATAATAATTATATTTATATTTGTACATATCAATTTGAGGGATATGTAACTCGCACCCTAACGAATAATAAGGGGTACGGTTATTGAGAAAGTTTAAAAACGAATTCAGCAAATTCAGTAAGTGCAAAGTTAGTAAATACAGCAAGTGCAAATTTAACATGCGCAAATTCGACAAATTCGTCAAGCGCAACTTCAGCAAATGAAAATTAAGTAAAGTTTGCAACTCCGAATTCAACAAATTCAGCAAGTATAAATTCAGCAAGCTTATATTCAGCAAATGCATAGTCAGCAGGTGCAAGCTCAGGAAATCCAGCAGGTGTAAATTCAGTAAATTAAACAAGTACAAATTCAGCAAGAAAAAATCCGCAAATTTAGCAAGTACAAATTCAGCAAGTGCAAGTTCAGTAAATTCAGCAAGTGCAAATTCAGCAAGCTCGAATCCGGTAAATTCAGCAAGTTCAAATTCAGCAAGTGCAATTTCATCAAATTTAGCAAGTGTTGTGCAATTCAACAAATTTGACAAGTGTAAATTCGGCAAGTTCAGCTACAACAAGTACAGCAAATTCAGTAAGTGCAAATTCAATAAATTTAGCAAGTACAAACTCAGAAAGTGAAAAATCAACAAGTGCAAATTCAATAAATGCAAATTCAAAAATTCGGCAAATGCAAATTCAGCAACTGCACAACAAGTGGAGATTCACTAGATTCAACAAGTGCAAACTTAGCAAAATCAGCCAGTGTGAATTCGCTAAATTAAACAAGTGCAAATTCAGGAAGTTTATCAGATGCAAATTACAGCAAGTACAAAAACAGCAACTTTAGTAAATGCAAATTCAGCAAATTCATAAGTGCAAATTCAACAAATTCAGCAAGTGAAATTCAGCAAACTCAACAAGTGCAGATTCAACAAATAAAAATTGAGTAAAATCAGCTAGTGTAATTTCAGTAAATTATGCAGGTGCAAATTCAGCAAGTTGAGCAAGTGCAAATTCAGCACGTTTAGCAAGGACAAGAATAGCAAATTTGCCAAGTGCAAATTCAACAAATTCAGTAAGTGCAAATCCTGCAAGTGCACATTTAGCAAGTGCAAATTTAACATGCGCAAATTTAGCAAATTCAGCCAGTGCAAATTCAACAAGTGAAAATGCAACAAATTCATCAAGTGTCAATCCAGCTAGCAAGTGCAAATTCGGCAAGAACTAATTCAGCATATTCAGCAAGTGCAAATTAAGCAAATTCAGCAAGTGCAAATTCGGCAAATTAAATAAGTACAAATTCGGCAAAAACAAATTCAGCAAATTTGGCAAGTACTAACACAGCAATTCCAGCATGCACAAATTAGGCAAAGTCGGCAAGTGCAAATTGCAATTCAGCAAGTTCAGAAAGTGCAAATTCAGTAAGTGCAACTTCATCAAAGTTCTTTAAACTTCAGCGAATTCTGCAAATGCAAATACGCCAAATTCAGCCAGTGCAAATTCAGCAAGTACAAATCAGCTAATGAAGCAACTGTAAATTCAGCAAATTTTGCAAGTGCAGATTCAAGAAATTCAGCTATCAGTTTTCTCATTCTAACCCAATCAAGCCTACTTTTACCTACAGACCACCCTATAGTGTATACCAGTCTACTGCACCGAGTGGGTCTAACTCTGCTGATATTCGCCCCTCCCCCCCACATAATAATAGAACTAGTTTTTCCCGACTACTCTCTCCGTGCTACATTTACTCTGACTAGATCAGTCATTTGTTTTTAATGTGATCAAACTGGTCATATCGCTCCTTATTGTCCTCGTCTTTAGGTGCTACATTAAGATTGCGTTCATACGGGAGTGCCCCGGCGCGACTGTCTTAATAACTGTGCGCATTCTTTAAACCAAGGCTAGGGTTCTTAGGTTAGACTAGTGCCCCCGTTCTTCAGCTAGTCTCGTATTCTACTTTCTCAGACCTTAATGAAAAATCTCGACTTTTATTAAATTTTATATGCACTAATGTGTTACGTTCCATTTTATATTTGAAACCTACTGCCTCCTTAGTTTAAAATAGCATTTGTTTTTTTACTCATTTGAATTTATGGTTGCTACACTTCTACGATTTCAAATTTGCATAACTGGGCAGCCAACTGTGCGCATCCTTTATTAAATTCACGAGTTCGTTTGTCTATATTCATTCGCCGTCCCTTATCTAGACAAAATCTCTATTAATTACGAATTTCCCGAATGTTGTTAGTTTAATGGTAATGGTAATTGACAAGATTAACATCATATCAATTTTATTGCTATTATATATGGAACTTCCGTGATAATTTTTTTGGAAAACAGCTTTATAACTACATTGGTTGAATGAGTTTACTAGATATTTAGCATTTGGGCGCGTTGGTTCTTCCCTGCTAAATTCGGAAGTTGTGAATCTTTATGATGAAAAACGTGTTTTCTTTTTTTACGTGACTGGAAGGTATTTAAAGATTTAGATTCTTTTAAATATGTGTTAATATTTTTAGCACACCTTTGCACTCCATGTTCTTCGATTTTCAGAACTAAGGTTTGCTTCGTTTGTACCACAGAAATTTACGTTATCAGTCGAGCATATTTTGTCTGGCTACTCATATCCTTCACAGCCTGCAGGAACGAATACTACATGATGATGACTGACAGCTGTTTGCTCAACTCATGAATGATATGTAGTTGTCCTACGTTCTAATAATGTTAAGTGCAACCCTTTAGACTAAGATTTATCTAATAATTTGTAGTTTTAGCTTTAAATGTACTATTTTAAATAGGTGTTTTATATTCTGTATTTATATGTTTCAGAACAAATTCCGTCTGCATCAATAATATATGATTAATATTAATTGCTTGCTGTATCAATGCAGATTTTAATTACGCTTAGTTTGTTACCCTAAACTTTGCTTCAATATTTAAGGGGGTGTATACTTGCATAGTTCTTTTGTTTCCAAAACACCCTCCGATTTGATTGTTACTACATATAATTAGTACTCAAGAAGGAGTTGTTGCGTTCATTTTCGGAAATAATTGGTTAGTTCATATACAATAATTTTTAACTCAAATCCCTTTGGCATTAAACACGAAAATTAATTCCGTAAATTAAAATAACCCTTTCGCGCGTTTAAAATTGTATTTCAATTAAAAAAATAAATATCCTTTCTAAGAATTCCTTAACGTGGAATTTACGCCATAATTAGATAGGCGAGAACTTTTGCAGTGCTGACGCCATTCCATCTTTGTCCTTATTGATTACTAATCTATACCTTTCCTTTTCCTACAGATTTATATATTTTTGGCTTTGTGAGATACTTTGGCACTTTGAAGCGGAAAGATTTTTTTCTCTTGCTAGCCCTGTTCTGTCATCTAATAGTAGTTTATTTTTTATTTATTTATTATTCAAAAACCATTTCAGTTTCTACTTATTTGAATATATGGGCTCGCTACACTTTTATTATTTCAAATTCGTAAGTTTAGCAACCTGTTGCTAGTTCTTTATTTATTTTGCAAGTCCGCGTATTTATATTATACTTTCTGGCTCCCTATCTAGGCATGCGTTTTTGATAATCAAGAATTCCTTCAATGTTGCTATTATAAGTTCATGTTTTAATTTTGCAATGAAGATTTCCTGCTTACACGTTGTTAAACGTTTTTTAATAAAGTGTACTTTATGTTTGTTATATATAAAACGAGTAATTTAAATGAAAATTGTGACTGTTTTTTCTTCACAGCGGTGTGGTTTATTGACGCAACCAGGCAGTTGAAAGAAATGCCTTTGTACTGTTGCCAAACGAATGCACAAATTTAATTATGATACCATTAAAGTATACACGCAGTGTGGTATCAAGGTTTTAACATTATTATTTCCTGTTTCCTCTGGGCGTAACTGTTCGTCACTAGTTGAAAAGTTACAAGCACCCTTCACAGCCGACGTGAGGGAATATACGGTGTCCAACAGCTGTTTACGTGACTCCCTATGGTACGTAGATGGACTACATTTTAGCAAGGTTAAGAGTTTTGATAGGTATACCCCGACTGTTTTATCCTGTAAGATTTGCCCAATAATTTGAGAATTGTATTTAAATGTACTACTGTAAATATGTATTTTTGTGCTTTTATGTTTCATTAGCTTTTATTCATAAGGAGCTCGTTTTGCGCCAATATAGGGTTAGTAGTTAAGAGTCGGACGATATTTATGATGTGTGCGTTGATGCTGCTGTGTAAATATAATTAATTAGTTGTTTGTTGTGCTAATTTACGTACAGTTGTTAAACGTCACTTAGTCGGATGTCCTAAAGTATACGGCATTACTTAGGGGATGTATAATAGAATAGTTCTTTTATTTACAAAGCACCCTTCAGCTTGATTGTTATTAGATATAATTAGTATTGAATCGGTACGTGGGTCCTGTCGTTTTTGTCTCCCCCCCCCCCTTAGTGTGTTAGTATGGCAATCGTTTTCTTTTTTTTCCTTCTCTCTTCTTTATTACACCGTAATTCGGGCGAGTTCACTTCTTATTATTAATTTCGTTCTTTTCTTCCTGGCCGCTCGTCTTACGGCTAACAATATTTTGTTGGATTATCTAAATAGCAATCTAGGAAAATAGGTTTGACAACAATAGTAGTTATTTTTTGTTTAAAGTTTTCTTTTTTTAGAGATACTTGGCCAGTTTGATGTTATGATATTAAGTTTTTTTGAAAAGTGTGTATTCTTATTGTAACTATTGTAGCTTTGCCTATACGACATAAAAAAAAGAAGGGACGGAGTGCGTCACTTATGATTTTGTCCCCGTAACACTATACGATGCAAGCTAACCAAACACTGGTGAGCCAACTGAAGCTGGCTTCAGCTAGATCACTCGCACCAGTATTAAAAACTTCAGAGAACATGAGATACTTACAACAATATCTTCAAGGTTGGTTCGACTTGTTTTGCTTAGCAATAATGAATAATTGGTTATAATTTTGTTCATTGAAGTGTCAATGAGTCTACCAAATAAAACGATTGCTGTCGGTGAACCAAGCTATATTAAATCACCATCAAATTTTTATATATGTACAAAATTTACGATTCCCTAAAGGGAAAATATTTACAATAGCTATACACAAAATATTTACATAAAAGGATTGATTGGATACAAGCAGTAGCAATTAAATGTTACAAAATAATAACCGGTGATAGTAAGGAGCTCTGTACCAAAACACGGTGTACATATGTACTAATAAATTTAAATCTCAGTAGTGCTTGGGATTGACTTTAAATAGTAATACTGCAATCATGCAAGAATTCTCAACAAATGTAAGATTTAAACAGAATCCACTTATTATAAAAAACTTTAAGTGATTGTGTTAATTTAGGGTTAGAATATGTAATTATGTTTACTAATAAAGAAACTAAGGTATGAGCATTAAATCTTGATTATTTAAAATGACTACTAAAAGATTAGTTTACTAAAAATTTTTTTAGGTTAAACTACAATTATGAATAACCTCGAAGACTAAAAAAATGAACTTGACACTATCGTAACGTCATTGAACTAGATTAACGTTATCAATAAATACCTGCAGTTTACGTCTCAACGAAAACAAACATCTGGCGGCCACACACACGTCACTTGACTGAATCCTTGGAGGCCCCACTGTGGGAGTTTATAAACCTGACTGTTTATGAAATTCTGCCAAAATTTCAGACGCCCTGAAATGTGGTAGATCCGCTGCAGCTAATACTGTCTTCTTAGATACGTGGAGATTCGCCGAACTCCGTGGGTTTAACCATAGGTATGAAAGAACATCAGCTTCTCCAAGTCATTTGCAGTGTTAAATCTTCAGTAAAATATTAATTCTTGCTATTAGCAGAGATCGTCTTCTTGCTAGAGATCCTGCGTGTAATTTTACATACGGTTCGTTCAATCCTTTTCTTATAATTCCGCGATCAATTAATCAAGTAATAATTTGAACCTAAAATTTGTAGACGCTTTAGTAAATTCTTAAATTGTTAACCTCAGATTACTCACTCACCCTTAGCATGCATCAAAAATCAATCTGATTAACAAGTAGAATTTGAGTCGCACACTTTTCCACCCAAAAGTTAACTTCGCACTACGGTATTTGTAGTCAACCATGTTGCTTAACGGTTTAATTCAAAAAGGAAAGGTTCGGTATCCGATCGGATTGTGGAGCATCAAATTGCCACTCCTGACTCTTTTCTACTATTGATTCGTTCTGTAAAGAATACTTTTAGATTATAACCACAATAGATTCACCGAAATAGTGAACCAGGTTTAATTTAAATCATATATAATAAAGATACGCGAGCAGAGTACATTGGGTTGCCTAGCGTTATGATGTTTAACAATGAATTTATCTTGTTACACTATTTAATGTTAATTGAGATCAAGTTTAGGTTAAATTTTATTTGGACTTACTCATAATCTAAGTAAAAATAGATAAATTTGCGAAAGGATATCCAGCTATTCCAGTGATGAAATCGTATTTGGGAGGGGATCTTAGATGTGACGCAATTTAGGAAACCAAAAGCAAAAGAAATCCGAAAGAATCATTTTCGGTGTAGGAAAAATATCGAAAGAATTGCTGAGACATGCCGATTTGCGCTCCTTAAATATGACAACAAAACAAGAGTTTCAAGGTAAGTGATTATTGTAACGTAGTTATTGTATTTCAGCCATCTCGAATGTTTATTTTTATAATTTTTTTCGAGGAATCTACTCCCACAACACTGTAGTTAGGCGGTGGATCCTTAAAATTGTTGCGTGGTTCCAGCCCCTTCCGAACAAGTCTATATTTGTAAAGTAACGTTACTTTCACCATAAGAATGGTTCCAGTCTGAAACAAGAACGGTACACCTATTTATAGTAAATGCCACAGTCAGGAATCCAAACCTTAACACGCCTTCCAGAATTGATTCGTTTATCCCTTTGGCCATGGATGCCCTCGTTTATTATTTCTGCAATAATTTTACATAAAAATGCCGATTAATGTACAAACTAATAAATTCATATTCAATGTATATTTGTTAAACATCCAAGACGTAATATAAAAATGAAGTCAAATGCATCATGTTGTCGTAAAATAATAAAGGTAATATTCTTTTTAATTTAATAAACTATCAGAACCAGATATAATTTTGCAATTGTATATATTCTGCAAATTGAAACTATATAGGTTCCGCAAAGAACTAGCATGCTAGTAAATAAAATAAATCTGATAGAAATGGTCTTGCTTGCAACCGAAGTAAAGCCCCAAAATATGATGACAGCTTTCCTCTTCGTCAACAATACAATATTATTTACATCGCTATTGTATTCGTGACGTATGTTTTTAATATATTCTCGAAGCAAACTCGATATTTTTGAAAATTTGCATTCTACTTGTTTTAGAAACAAATAATTAATTTTTAGTATAATGGGGAACTGTATCATTAAAATAAATTAAGACATCATTTCCTTAACAAATTTAAAGATTAAATATCTAGTATATATTGGATAATAAAGTACGTATAGGTAAATAAATTATGGGATTTCTAAATTGAAATTTCATTTTAAAAAATAAATATACTTACTACCTGATATTTTAGAATAAATGACCTAAGTTATTTATATGAATTTTTATAAGTTCCTTTTATTCTTATTAAACATTTTCAAAATACAGACGCTTTCATTCATGTCATAATGGTGCCTATACACTCATATATTAGTATTTAATTTAAAGCATTTATTGAATTACATTTAACAAGACGTATAGGATGTGAGTCGAATATTCTATACCATTTTTGTAACGTATTTTTTTGCATTATAAAGTTAACACTTGGCAATTCGTTATCTATCGTTTAAAATGCAGAGATCGATTGTTTCCCGTCGCTCTGGAATATATGCGATCAGTTACTGTTTGGCTATGTTTGGAGGAGCGTCATAATATTGAAGGTGAAAGGTGATTTATACAGCATGTCTTACTATCTTTTAACAATGCGCAACCTTGAGGTATCTAGATTTTAGGCGAAAATTTTAAAGTATTAAAAATTAACAGCCTAACTATGAAATATAAAAATTAGTAACTTAGATTTAAAAAAGCATCAAAAAACGCAACTTTTAAGCTTACTTCTGAACACACAAATTATGTAAAATTATAAATGCAACTTATTATAAATAGAATAAGTATTTTTGACCTTATATTCCTCCTGTTTTTTTCTCTTGCTGGAGCTTCCTGGCCCAAATCGGTCGTTTGTTCTGTAGCTGAAAATCGTTAACCAGCAATTTTAGCTTGTTAATAGCAGCTTAGAGTCGTTTGCTTAATAATTCGAAGTAAGTAGTAATACAATGCGACTATGGACCCAAAGTAGGTTAGTCGGTCAACTTGTCCCAAAGTCAATGTGACTATGGACCCAAAGTAGGTCAGTCGGTCAACTTGTCTCAAAGTCAATGTGACTATGGACCCAAAATAGGTCAGTAGGTCAAACTGGCTCCAAAATAAATGCGACTATGGACCCAAATAGTGATGGATTCGAACCGAACCGAACCGAACCTTGCCCTAGGTTCGGTTCGGTTCGAAAACTTTTTAGTCCGGTTCGGTTCGAGGTTCGTTCGAAAAAATATATTCCGGTTTGGTTCGGTTCGGTTCGAAAAAAACAAACCGAACCTCGAACCGAACCGAACCGGTTCGACATTTTGATATTTTAAACAACTAGTGCGTTCAACTACAACAATTTAAATGTTCAGTGTAGTTTTTATATTTAGTAGTTGCTACTTTCAAATAAACCCAACAATAATTTGCTTTAGATTTTAGTAGCATAAATCATATTAATACTATTTCTCCATTTTTAATTTTTCAATACGTACTATCTTTAACAAAGCGTAATTACAATTAGGTTAATAGTGAAAGCCACCTCTAATATTTAGAATGTGTTAATAATTGATGATTTTTACTAATGTCATTTTACCGTGTAAGAACGATATCACACGATCTTTGCGATTACTTTTATTTTAGTTTTAGTTAGTATAAAAAGAGTACCAAGACAATAAGGTGCTGCTGATTTCTTATACAGTACAAACAAAAAGCTGTTTGTCAGGTTATCTTTATTATTATTATTATTATTATTTCTTTTAAAAAACAATATTAGATGGTTCTCGGAAAGAATCGTATATCTACCTCAAACAGCGTTTACGTTTTTCATAATAAAATATAACAGTATTTATGGCACGGGCATTGTCTGCTTATTATTTGCATTATACTGTGTTATTTTATGTCGGCATCGATTGAAAAGTTTATGCCGCCATGAGTCATAAACTTCAACCCTTGGTTTTGAGAGAAAGTTCGGGGTCATTCTTCTGGAGTATCGGCAACTTCTAAAGACGTTGATGGTAATGGCCACACTAAATAAACAGTAAAGATTATGGTACCGTGCGTTTTATAACACCATTTGTTGAGCGATTATGTACAAAAAAAAGAAATTAGTTTTTGCTACAAAGTCACATTTTTAAATATTAATAGAGAGCTGGTTTTCATATAAAAGTAAAAATTCAAAATGATGGATTCGTAATACATACTTAATTAAGAATTAAATTGTTTCATTTATTCTGAAAACGTCGGCTTGTATATGTTTAAGATGGTTTTCAACACGACTTCTGTTTATTAATATCTAATATAAACAAACAACAATTTGAAATAAGGAGCATTAAACAAATCGAATTAATGTAGAATTTTTTTATCTGCAAACGTGCCTCGATGACAAAATTTATTAGATATGTAACACTAATACCTATTACATTTTTACTTATTGGCCTAAAACTCGATGACCATGTTACATTAGAAAATCGTTCTATTTCTTATATGCTTGCGACTAGAGATTTTTAAAATGTGCATTTGGGAGAAATTAAGATTGACATGTTTTTAGTGAAAATTAAATTTTTAAACTAAATTTTATTTAAAAATCGAACCTTTGAACCTGAACCGGACCGAACCTTGAGCTAGGTTCGGTTCGGTTCGAAAAATTTGCCGGTCCGGTTCGAGGTTCGGTTCGAAAATAAAATGTCCGGTTTGGTTCGGTTTGGTTTGAAAAATCGAACCGAACCTCGAACCTGTTCGGTTCGTGTCGATCCCTAGACCCAAAGTAGGTCAGTAGGTTGAACTGGTCCCAAAGTCAATATGACTATGGACCCAATGTAGGTCAATCGACTAAACACAACGTGATTATGAACCTAATGTGGGTCATTCAACTAAAAGAGTGTAATTCTTTGGGCTCAAAGTCTATGCGACTATGGACCCAAAGTAAGTCAGTAGGTCAACCGGTCCCAAAGTCAATGTGACTATGAACCCAATGTAGGTTAACCGACTAAAAACAACGTGATAATGGTCCTAATATAGGTCCTTCCACTAAAAGAGTGTAATACTTTGGTCTCAAAGTCTATGCGACTATGGACCCAAAGTAGGTCAGTAGGTCAAAAGTTCCCAAAGTCAATGTGACTATGGACTCAATGTAGGTCAATCGACTAAAAACAACGTGATTATGGACTTAATGTAGGTTATTCAACTAAAAGAGTGTAATACTTTGGGATCAAAGTCTATGCGACTATGGACCCAAAGTAGGTCAGAAGGTCAACTGGTCCCAAAGTCAATGTGACTGGACCCAATGTAGGTCAATCGACTAAAAACAACGTGATTATGGATCTAATGTAGGTCATTCAACTAAAGGAGTGTAATACTTTGGTCTCAAAGTCTATGCGATTATGGACCCAAAGTAGGTCAGTAGTCAACTGGTCCCAAAGTCAATGTGACGACGAACCCAATGTAGGTCAATCGACTATAAACAACGTGATTATCGACCTAAATTAGGTCACTTCAACTAAAAAGTGTAATACTTTGGTCTCAAAGTCTATGCGACTATAGACCCAAAGTAGGTCAGTAGGTCAACTGGTCCCACAGTCAACTCTCGTCCCAAAGTCTATGAGACTATGAACCCAATGTAGGTCATTGGTCGACTAATAACTGCGTTAATTTAGAACTAAAGTAGATGAGTCGATTTGAAACTGCTGCTGGTGCAAATACAGTTGCATAATTTTGGTAGCCGCTTCGTTAGCAGAATACAGGCAAGGTTGCATAAAAAGAGGAAAAGGGAAAAGTGCTGCGCCAAGAGTATTCATTTCCGATTGAATAAGCAAAATTTATTATCATAATAAATATGAAGCTTTAATTTGATTGTCATTAAGATAAGAAATGTAATTTAAGCATCATAAGTATGGATTTCGGTTATTTTAATAAAATTACCTATCGCAAGCCATTCACACATCGTAAAAACCTTATAGTGAACCAAAAGTATAAGGTTTTGAAAGTGGAATCAATAAAAATAAAATTTGGTGATTGAGTAATTATAGAAACAGACGAATTTAAATGTATTTGACCGCTACGGTACTTTGAATATCTCTAAGCCGATGGAATTAAGAAGTTAAACGATAGTATTGGTCCAAACAAAGAAGGTTTCTGCAGGAGTCACTGTCAATATAGAATTTTCCGAGTAATCTGAAATGAAAACAAACGAAAGAAAAACACAATGTATTTTTCTTTACTGTAATTTATAAAATATATAATTAGAAAATATAATGTTATGTACTCTAGAATAAACATACTATAAATCACCTAAGTTGTTTATATCATCCCAAATATAAAGAACCGTTCTAACTCACTCCAAACTTTTTTCTTTCAGCATTAAACATTTGGCTGCCTTTCTAACTCGCTCTAAACTTTTTTTTAAAAGTTTTCATTTCTGATTTGTTTTACAGAACACTCACAACTACAACTTTGAACGGTAAAATATTAGCTTATCGGTTCTGTGATGGCTGCCATATTCATCTTTGACGCCTCAGAGACCGTGGAACTAGTCGCGGTCGTTTCTGGTTGCTCTTCTTTTTGTTCACTAAAAAATTCAGATGAAGATTATATCAAGTAAATGTATTAAGAGAATTAAATCTATATCAAGCCAACGAATACATGCTGTATTACTTCGGGCGTCATCAGATCGTACGTTGCAATTGGCGGATCTGCCCACGGAGTCACTGATTTTTTCCAGCACTTCTTTTGCATTGACTATAAACTGCTCAATAATTTTAACCCGACCACTATTATTATTCTTTCCTGACAAGGAAAATTTTGAAAAAGTTTTTATTTTTTTTAATTTGTTTACAGAACACACAACTACAACTTGTCAAAAAAGATCCAACGATTATCACACATCTTTGGTATATAAAGTTATTAAACAACAAGAACGGCAGAAAATTCAATCCGTGTCAGCAAGAACTTTAATGCTAATGTATTGTCTAGATAACAATTGTAGAATTATGAAATCTGCAGAAACTTTAATAAACCCAGTCATGAAGAAATTTAACGTTGACGTCCGCTGAAAAATAAATAAATCCAGACAGCAAGAAATTGAATGCTGATATATCCAAAGAATGAATAAATCAAATTAGCAAGAAATTTAATGCTGACGTCCACAGAAAAAGTAATAAACCTATTCAGCAAGAAATTTAATGCTGACATCTGCAGAAACAGTAATAAACCCAGTCATCAAGGAATTGAATGCTGACGTTAGCAGAAAAATATATAAACCCAATCGGCAAGAAATTTTATGCTGACATTCGCAGAAACAGTAATAAACCCAGTCATAAGAAATTTAATGCTGACGTCTGCAGAAAAATAAATAAACCTAATCAGCAAGAAATTTAATGCTGACATATGCAGAGAAATAAATAAACCCACTCGGCAAGAAATTTAATGCTGATGTCTACAAAAAATGAATAAACCCAGTCATCAGGAAATTGAATGCTGACGTCCGCAGAAAAAATAAATAAACGTAATCAGCAAGAAATTTAATGCTGTCTGCAGAAAAACCATTAAACCCAGTCAGCACGAATGGGGCTCTCAACCCTGATAACAATTATAATTGATCAACGCAATCTAAGACTAAGTGGTTACTGGTTTCCCATATATTTTAAACACATTAATTTCAGAAAATAAATATTGCATGTATTCTTACCTCAGTTATAAATTATTATACTATGTTTAAAATTTCTTAAAAGTGCTATTCATTAAGAAATGCCAAATTAATGTTGTCAATTGCAAAACCACAATTTTTTTATATTTAATTAGGGGCGCAAAATATAAAAATTATATATATAAACAACTCGTTTGTAAGCCATATTGCAGTATCTTGACAATAAAAAAAATTTCTGACGATGCGTGACTCATGTTTGTTAAATGTAATAAACTCGGTTGTTATCATAAATAAAATACAAACTGTTTTCGATGTAAACGCAATTACCTACCCGTATATGTTAATTTGAATTTTTGTTATTTTGTTGTGAATTAAATGTATAAAAGCCAATTTTTTCAGTTTTTACTGAAAAGTAAATTGAAATATTTCAAATAATTTCTTGGTAAATTTAATTGATGCATTGTAGATTTTACTCGCTTAGCAGAAAAAAGTTTTAATTCACTGCGGTCGACTACAATTACTAAATTATCTATAATAGTGCAATTTAAAATTTTCCATAATCTAAAACTAATTCAATATTAATGTATTAGTTATTAAATCGCGCCGCTTTGAATTTACATTAGGTGTTCTTTAGCAATAGGTAGATGTGCATTGCATGTGTATGACTGATTGCATCCATTTCCTCATTCTCGCTTTTAAAAAATAACAAGCCGTTGCATGAAAAAATAAAATGCCGTTTCTGCTTGTGAGTAGTTGTTCAACGAAGGTGTATTGAACTTCCGTTGGATTGTATTTTATGTTTGCATTTGCATTTCCTTAGATACCTCTGCAAACATATGTAACTGCTATTTTTAATTATTTAACGTTTATTGGAATGGATGCAGTATCACAAACAAGGCGATTCCCTAACTGTAGTTTTTACACAAGAACTAAATTATAATTGTTTCTTTAACAGTGCATCAAAAACCTATTGAATGTAGATCTTGGTAAATTTATTTGATGCATTGTAGATTTTATTTGCTTAGAACAACGCAGAAAAAAGTTTCAATTCACTGCAGTCGACTACAATTATTATAGTATCTATAATACTGCAATTTAAAATTTTCTCATAATCTAAAAACTCATTCAATATTAATGTATTATTTAATAAAGTCGCGAACTCGATTATCTGCAAGAAATATAAACTGAAAATTTTTATGAAAGTGCTTTCAACTTCAAAACTATCGAAGAAATAAATCTATTGAAATATGCTATGAGTTATTTAATAGGTGCTCTCATTTTTGTGCTGAAATTAGAAATGTGCCTGGATCTGATTGCATAGCGTTGGTTTCTACACTTTCTATAAAGACAGTACGTAACGCAGGTATCTAAGGAAATGCAAATGCAAGCATAAAATACAATTCAACGGAAGTTTAATAGACTTTTGTTGAATAAGAAACGCTTGTGGTGTGTGACTTTTGTAGTCAAGTACTTCAAATTACACAATAGACAAATTCTTTCAACGGCTTTTTAATTTTTATAGTTTATTTAACCACAGTAATATTTTTAATGCTGGTTTTAAAAATTTGTGTGCCTAGTGACAAGCAGAAACGGCATTCTATTTTTTTTCAAGCAACGACTTGTTATTTTTTAAAAGCGAGAATGAAAAAATTGATGCAATCAGTCATATACATGCAATGCACATCTACCTATTGCTAGAGAACACCTAATGTAAATTCAAAGCGGCGCGATTTAATAACTAATACATTAATATTGAATGAGTTTTAGATTATGGGAAAATTTTAAATTATAGATAATTAAGTAATTGTAGTTGACCGCAGTGAATTGAAACTTTTTCTGCGTTGTCCTAAGCGAATAAAATCTACAATGCATCAATTAAATTTATCAAGAAATCATTTGAAATATTTCAATTTACTATTCAGTAAAAACTGAAAAAATTAGCTTTTATATATTTAATTCTCAACAAAATAATAAAAATTCAACTAAACATATACAGGTAGGTAATTGCGTTTACATCGATAGTAGTTTGTATTTTATTTTTGATAACAACCGAGTTTATTACATTTAACACACAAGAGTCACGCATCGTCAGGAATTTTATTGTCAAGATGTGCCAAACGAGTTGTTTATATACATATCACATTAAGTCTTCAGTCCTGGAACTGGTTAGACGCGTACCATCATTGTTTCTATTCTGAACTAACCTACAGATTTCCTGAAATTTGCACAGTCTGCATCTATCACTATCTGATCTAGGTCAACATCTACCTCTTTTTCCTATCTCTGCTTGTAATATATCCCATACTATTACCCAAAATCCCTTAGAACGTATTCTGCCCTTCTATTTCTCTTATCTTTTTCCCCAGATATCCTTGTTTCCCTACTATTTCTATAACCTATTTGTTATTATCTTTGTCTGTCCATGCTATCGTCCTCATACATCTGAAGCACAGCATTTCAAAAGACTGTGTATACAGCTCGTTCCCCTTCTATTGTTTTCTAATTTTATGCCCTATTTCACCGAGATTCAGTGAAGGGGGGTAAGCAACCTGTGGCTACCAAGATCCCCCAACACTTAGATATTTGCCGAAATAATGGTTTTCCAGTAAATCCTTTCACACACTTAACATTATTTGAGAATGTTGTCCAACCAATTCTTGTAGTTACTTATAGTAATCATTATGTTTAAGCACAGTTATTTTCTTGTCATTAGTTTATCCATCTTGGGATTGGTTGGATGCGTACCTCCATTGATTTCTATTCTGGGCTAGCCTACACATCTCCCTGAAATTCCTGCAGCCTACATCTTTTACTATCTGTGTGCAGTAGTCTAGCCTAGGTCTGCCTCTTCATCTCTTTTTTCCTATCTCTGCTTCTAATATATTTCGCACTATTCCCTCATGCCGTAGTATGTGGCCTATCACCCTATCTCTCCTATTTTTTACCGTTTTCCACATATTTCTTTCTTCCCCTACCATTTTTAGTACCTCTTCGTTCTTAACTTTGTCTGTCCATGATATCTTCATCATACGTCTGTAGCACCACATTTCAAAGGCTTCTAGCTTTTTCTTGTCCGCTTCTTCTACTGTCCAGGCTTCACAGCCGTACAGTGCTGTGCTCCACACATATGTTTTAAGCAATCTTTTCCTTGTTTCTATGTTTGTGGTCTTTGAGCACACTAGTTGCTTTTTCTTGTTAAATGTAGTACGACCTTGTGCTAATCTTTGTTTTATATCTTTTGTGCTTTTCCCACCTTGCGTTATTTGGCTTCCTAGGTAGCAGAATTCCTTAACCTCTTGTAAGTTCGTGTTAAATACTTGTATTCTTGTTTTTGATTTATTTTCCCTACCTTTGCAAACTAGAACTTTAGTTTTAGTTTTGTTAATTTTCATACCGTATGTCTCTGTTAGAACCGTTTCCATTTCATTAAGAGCAGCTTCTAACTCTTCCTTGCTAGACGCTAGTACCGCTATATCATCTGCAAATCTAAGCATATCAATTTTTTGTCCCTGCATAGTAATTCCAAATGTCTTCCTGCATTTGACAGTATTCATTGCCTCTTCTATGTACAAGTTAAAAATCAATGGGGATAGGGCACATCCCTGTCTCACCCCTTTCCTAATGTTTACTTCTTTACGTTCCTGCTCTAATTCTATTACTGCTGTTTGCTCTTTGTATAAGCTATGTACTATTCGTCTATCCCTATAACTCATTCCAATCTCTTTTAGTATTTCAAACATTTTTCCACTTTACATTGTCGAATGCTTTTTCCAGATCTACAAACCCTATATACACGCTTTCCCTTTTTCTATTGTTTTCTCCATTATCACTCTCAGAGCTAAAATAGCCTCCCGTGTTCCCCTGTTTCGCCCGTTTTTCCATTCGTCTTTGCACAATTCTAGTTAATATTTTTGATACGTGTGCTGTCAAACTTATTGTTCGAAAATTTTCACATCTATCCGCGCCTTTCTTTTTGGTATAGTTACTATGATGCTACGTTTGAAATCTTTGGGTATCTCGCCTGTCTCATACATATAGCTTACAAGTTGGAAGAGACGTTCTGTTACTGCTTGTCCAGCGGCTTTTAGAGTTATCTACAATGCATCAATTAAATTTATCAAGAAATCATTTGAAATATTTCAATTTACTATTCAGTAAAAACTGAAAAAATTAGCTTTTATATATTTAATTCTCAACAAAATAATAAAAATTCATCTTAACATATACAGGTAGGTAATTGCGTTTACATCGATAGCAGTTTGTATTTTATTTTTGATAACAACCGAGTTTATTACATTTAACACACAAGAGTCACGCATCGTCAGGAGTTTTTTTTATTGTCAAGATGCTGCAATATGGCTTACAAACGAGTTGTTTATATACATATATAATTTGTATATTTTGCGCCTCTAATTAAATATAAAAAAGTTGTGGTTTTGCAATTGACAACATTAATTTGCCATTTCTTAATGAATAGCACTTTTAAAAAATTTTAAACATGGTATAATAATTTATAACTGAGATACGAATTCATGCAATATTTATTTTCTGAAATTAATGTGTTTAACATATATGGGAAACTAGTAACCAGCTAATTTAAGATTGCGTTGATCAATTATAATGCGTTTTCAGGGTTAAGAGTCCCATTCGTGCTGACTGGGTTTAATGGTTTTTCTGCAGACAGCATTAAATTTCTTGCTGACTACGTTTATTTATTTTTTCTGCGGACGTCAGCATTCAATTTCTTGATGACTGGGTTTATTCATTTTTTGTAGACATCAGCAATAATTTTCTTGCCGAGTGGGTTTATTTATTATTCTGCAGATGCCAGCATTAAATTTCTTGCTAATTATGTTTATTTATTTTTCTACAGGCGTTAGCATTCAATTTCTTGATGACTGGGTTTATTACTGTTTCTGCGGATGTCAGCATTAAATTTCTTGCTGATTGGGTTTGTTACTGTTTCTGCGGACGTCAGCATTCAATTCCTTGATGACTGGGTTTATAACTGTTTCTGCTGATGTCAGCATTAAATTTTTCTTAATCTTCTTTGGGAATTAAACCACTCATAGTTTTTAAATTCATCTTTATTTACGTTTCGATCCATGACCTAGGATCGTTGTCAAAATAATAAAAAACTTCAAGTTTGACATTTCTGACATAAATTGAAGGTGACTTTGATTTATTGATATTCGAAATATTTGGTTTAAGTACACTAAGCAAAAATTTTTAAAGTTTAACAGAATGATTGTCTTCAATTTGTGTTGCGGCCTGGGACCGACTTTTTTTAGATAGCAAATACGCTTAACGTGAAATCAGCCGATTAATTTTTATTGGTGAATTTTATATAAATCCAATAACTTGGAAATTGGAAAACATTTTTTAACATGTTTCTATTTATACAATTGAGAGGATGGTTATTAAAGAAGTGTGCGATTGCGTTACCGTAAGGTTTAAGCAGTCGTTTTTTTGTATTTATTTTGAGCGGAAAAATCATTATGATTTAGGCCACCTCTTTGGTAGATTTTAACATGGTTCTGAGGCGACCCTATAGCGGGTTTACACTTGTCAGATACCAATGTTGTTCTATGAAAATTGTATATGGATCTGAGGCGACCCTATGGCGGGTTTACACTTGTCAGATACCAATGTTGTTCTATGAAGATTGTATATGGTTCTTTGGCGACCCTAAGACGAGTTTACACTTGTCAGATATCCATATTGTTCAATGAAAATTGTATATGGATCTGAGGCGACCCTTTGGCGGGTTTACACTTGTCAGATACCAATGTTGTTCTATGAAGATTGTATATGGTTCTTTGGCGACCCTATGGCGGGTTTACACTTGTCAGATACCAATACTGTTCAACGGAGATTGTATATGGTTTTGAGGTAACCCTATTGCGGGTTTACACTTGTCAGATATCAATGCTGTTTTGCAGGGGTTGTTAATATGCTTATTGTTATGTAATTAGTTATTGTATGTATAAATAGAAATCATGTATGTGGGCTGTATTTCATGCTAATATCGCAAGGAAAACCCAGGAAAAACTTGCAATGCTACCTATATATTGTGGGCATTTGATTTTCATTTGTTATTTCTTTTAGTAATGGAATCCATTGTTTACTGAAAGTCACGGATTCGTTTGCAACGCAGTTATTTTTATGTAGGGTTATGTAAGCAGCTTCTTTGATTTTACGTTTTTGGTGGTTTTCTTCTTTGTCGATAATTTTTGCGTCCTCCCATTTTATTTTATGACTGGCGTCCCATGCATGTTGGCAAATCTTGGATTTTTCAAATTTGCTATTTTTTATATATGATTTATGTTCTTTTAATCGAACTTCAAATAGTCTGAAACTTTCCCCTATATAAAACTTGTTACATTCGCACGGTATTTTGTAGATACAGTTTTTTGAATTTTGTATTGCGTTTTTGGGTTTTGTTTTTGTTAATTGTGCTCTTAGTGTATTGTTGGTTCTAAATACTGTTTTAATTCTAAATTTGTTTCCTATTCTTTGGATTTTCTCTATTATTCTTTTAGGATATTTGTTTTCTATTAGTGTACATCTGATTAGGTCGTTCTCTTTCTTTAAAATTTCTTCGTTTGATGATATTAATTTTGCTCTATATATATATATATAAAATACTCATATTTAGACCAGAGTATAAAATTAAATAATCACATCAAATAATTTTAATCACCGTGTAGAAGCTTTGGGAAAAGGTACGCGTTATTAAAACCGTGAAGCATAAAAATTCATTCGTTTCATTAAAAATAAGGGAGTTAAATTATTTACAAGACGCTTGCTATAAAAAAAGGAAGCAGTATTAAAATGCTCTACGTGTAATTTAATTATTCCGAGTAAAGAAACAAATGGAAATTACGTGCAAAATTTATATTAATTAACTCACTTTTAAGTAACCGGTATTAAACAAAATGTACAGATAATAATTGATATTTGATTAGGAGTCACTAAAACTTAAAGGGTATTATTTTAATTGGAGTTAATTGGACCATTAGTAACATATAATATGTATAAAAGCTAGTAAAAACCCAATAATATTCAGATCGTAGAAGTATTATGTTTGAACACCTGCGTATTTTTAAATGTTTTATGTTCTGCGTAAAATTTGCAGATAACAAATGGTTACAGAGAATGTTGGAGAAACCGTTGCTTAATATTTACGGTAAATGCTAATAAGGTGGGTTATTTCACAAGTCCACATGGATTGAAAATAACTGATACTAAAGAATATCGATTTGTACCACTCGGAACAGGGTAGATAGAGACAGATAATATGCGCAAGACCGAGACACATATAGTAAAAGGCGTGAGTTGAGCAACGTCACTGGGTTGCGATTGGTTGAAAATAAGAGGCAAACTTGAGAGGTAAAAATAAGATTTCGGTATAAAAATTAATTAGTTATTCCCAGACGTTGCGAGCCGTGTCGAAATTTCTGAGATTTAACTGGTGCGAGTGCAAATTTAATAAGAACCGACGCACAGGAGGTCGAGATGGGAACATAGTATACGAAATTCTAGAAACTGGCCGTTTTGAGGACAAAACCGACAGACAGTCTAACCACTATATATACCCGGGTTAATATGAGGTTCGCTCTCTTAGATTTTTCGATTTGATTCAATGCGTTAAACAGTGCTTTTTAGTTTTCCGATTTTGATAGAATAATTTAAACAGTTTTCTCGTATATTTTGGTGATTTAAAATAGTTTCTTCTTTACGTGCTACAATGAATGTAATTTAGTGCACTTAGAAAAGAAGATACAAGGTAATAAAGTCTAGTATCACTGTACCAATTAGTCAAATTTGCAACGACAAATGAATACACAAAAGTAGGCAGTTTTGGCGTATATTTGTGAAAGAAGTATGAATTTCTTTGCTATTTTCGGGGTGTTAATAATTAAATGATTCGTAAACGTGTCTGGATCCAAAAAACAAGCTTCAGATATACACAAATGAGTTCCGGAAAAGCACTGAAACAACTTTAGATGAATGGTGGTGTAGAAAATTTTAAAGACGACCAGCAATACGAGGACCTAAACATAACCCAGTTGGATTGGTGTGATTAACAGAGGACGATATACATTGGGGCCACGAGTGCATTAACCTTCAGGTAACTTATGCTTTGTTGTTCGATTTTTGATGTTTTGGTGTGTGTTGAATAACTTTATAATTGATTTACTTAAAATGGACAGTAGTGAAATTGTACTAACAACAAATTTTTAATTTTAAGGTGAAATTTTCTTGTTTAAGTAGAAAGGGTATTTAGTATTTATGTTCTGGATTATGATGAAAATTTGGGTATGTCTTTGAGCTCAATTAGACGAACCTGGTTAATTAACGTAAAGGGGTGGGAGATGCTCCCTTTGTACTCAGACTCAGGTCTGCATATATTGTTATATTAATTAGTAGGCATCTACAAGGACTTTAATTCTGGATGCACATTAAAATGATAATAAATTTAATCTTGAAATTTTCTGATACTGAAATTTATGCTGAATTTTAATTTTGAAATTTTAATGTATTGTGAATATTAATGTAAATAGAGTTAACGTTGGTGTTTGTGATAGGAATGTGTTTGTTTTTTTTTATGATCGAGGATGAAAGTTTTAACTAGGTGAGCAGCCGAGGCGGAAAAGAGTAAAGAGGCGATTAACAGAAGAAAGTCAACGGACCAGTTAAGTTAATAGCTTTTTGTAGGTTTCACAGCATTTCTTGACGCCCAATCTGTGGGGCCACGATTCGAAAACCGTAGTTCCCGGATTTTGGTGGAATCACAGCAATATATATATATATATATATATATATATATATATAATAGGTATGCTAATATATTTGGGATTATTTCGCTCACAATAAAAAACCATACAACGTTAAATCATTAGTAATAGTTCGTAAGTTTCGGTGAATGATTCTCATCTTAATCATCGAACTACAAGAAAAAATTATTAACGGTCAGCAATAACATATAACAGGCAAATACTTACAATTACTAGACAAAAGTTATAATAAAGTTTTTAACATAAGGTGAAGTATAAAAATATAATTAGCTAAATAATATTTAAAATTAAAACTAAAAAGTGGCTGGACTACATACTTCAAGTAATGTCACATTTCAATTGATTGACAGATGGAACAAAATAATGGAGCGAGTGTATATAAAAATGCGAGACAATCAATGTTTTTATGGTATAAACCTTGTTTTAAGGAAAGTAATTCAAATATATAAAAATTTTTTACTACAATTGAGATAGTCTAAGACAGAAAAATTAAATAACAGGTCGTGATAATGGAGAAAGTAATAACCAAAAAGTAAATCGTCTAATTACTAAAGTAGTGATAGCTAAATATTGAGCATTGATTGTAATGGAGAAATGTAACAAATGTTTAAGAAGCTGAAGTTGAGGAAAAGTGTTTTTGCATTCTAACTGTAAAAAAAACAAACAGATCGGTATTTGGAGACATAATAAATGTAGAAATAAGTAAAAATGCTATTATAATAAAAGAATATCAAATCATGTTAATAGGTGACGTATTTGAATGGTATGAAAATATAAATGTATGAAGATGGAAACAGAGTATAATCAAAGCAAGTAAAAGACACTCTCAATGTAAGAACCAGTATGACAGTATAAAGTATAGATTTAAAGACAATAAAAATTTAAATTGTTAATCGTGAATAGAATTTGGAGTTTAAGAAAATGTAGAACAATTATTTGGTTTTGTAGTTGGAAGTATACAAATATGAATAAACAGCATTCAAATTATTGATATCCTCTTTCTGATTTATTGGTTTATTCTGTTGATTAATGTGAAATGATTATCCATAACTAACTGTGCAATAACAGGAGAAAATGGTGATCCCATAGGGGTGCCAAAAATTTGTAAATAAAATTTCGATTCAAAAATGAAATAAGTATTTTTGATGAGGTTAATTGATGTAATATACAACTCAAGTGATAAATCACAGTTAGGTGATATGGTTTCCCATTTGTCTGTTTTGATATCAATAACAAAAATTCATAAACCAGATATACCTCTAAGACCAATTATTTCTTCAATCAATACACCTACATATGCTCTTTCTGCTTTTATCTCAAACATTTTACAAAAGTCATTCCCAATTACAGGCCATAATATATTAGATACTTTTAATTTTGTTAATCAGTTCCGTAATTTCCAGTTACCTCTTGATCACGTCCTTATTTCCCTTGATGTTAACTCTCTGTTTACTAACATTCCGCTCTCTTTAGTTATTGATATCATAACAGACAAATGGGAAACCATATCACCTAACTGTGATTTATCACTTGAGTTGTTTATTACATCAATTAACCTCATCTTCAATAATACTTATTTCATTTTTGAATAGAAATTTTATTTACAAATTTTTGGTACCCCTATTTGATCACCACTTTCTCCTGTTATTGCACAGTTAGTTATGGATAATCTTCTAGAAATAGTCTTACCTAACCTTCCTTTTCAGATGGTTTTCCTCGTCAAATATGTTGATGACATTCTTTGTTCACTTCCTGAACAATATTTACAGACCACTCTTCAGCAGTTTAACAATTATAATGACCATCTTAATTTCACTTTTGAATTAGAATCAAACCAATCAATTCCATTTTTAGATAGCCTTGTTACTCGCAATAACAATAACCAAATAAATTTTGATATTTACAGAAAACCAACCAATTCAGGTAGATATTTGAATTACCACTCTAACTATAGCATACATCAAAAAATAAATACAATCTTAGGTCTTAAACACCGCATTGTTTCTATTTGTGAACCATGTTTCATCGATAAAAATCTAAAGGAACTAGAATATATTTTAATCAACAATGCTTATCCAAGACCACTTATATCCAAATTATTATATTCCAATATACTCATACCACCCATACATAATAGACCAACAAATTTTATCTATAAACAACTACAGTATATAACAAACCTTTCACCATTATTAATAAAAACTTTAAAACATCTTCAGATTGTTATTATCAATACTAAAGGAAAGTCCGTTGGAAACTTGTTTACCCAACTAAAAGAAAAAACTAACAAGGTTCTACGTAGTAACTTAATATATAAGGTTAATTGTAGCTGTAAAGCCTCGTATGTAGGGCAAACAAAACAATGGCTTCGCAGTCGTCTTACACAACATAAGAGCGATGCAAAATTAGGGAAGGCGTCTTGTGCTCTCTCTTTACACATTTATAACACACGTCATAAAGTCAATTTTGGAATCATTTCACATTAATCAACAGAATAATCCAATAAATCAGAAAGAGGATATCAATAATTTGAATGCTGTTTATTCATATTTGTATACTTCCAACTACAAAACCAAATAATTGTTCTACATTTTCTTAAACTCCAAATTCTATTCACGATTAACAATTTAAATTTTTATTGTCTTTAAATCTATACTTTATACTGTCATACTGGTTCTTACATTGAGAGTGTCTTTTACTTGCTTTGATTATACTCTGTTTCCATCTTCATATATCTATATTTTCATACCATTCAAATACGTCACCTATTAACATGATTTGATATTCTTTTATTATAATAGCATTTTTACTTATTTCTACATTTATTATGTTTCCAAATATCGATCTGTTTTTTTTACAGTTAGAATGCAAAAACGCTTTTCCTCAACTTCAGCTTCTTAAACATTTGTTACATTCCACCATTACAATCAATGCTCAATATTTAGCTATCACTACTTTAGAAATTAGACGATTTACTTTTTGGTTATTACTTTCTCCATTATTACTACCTGTTATTTAATTTTTCTGTCTTAGACCATCTCAATTGTAGTAAAATTTTTTTATATATTTGAATTACTTTCCTTAAAAACAAGGTTTATACCATAAAAACATTGATTGTCTCGCATTTTTATATACACTCGCTCCATTATTTTGTTCCATCTGTCAATCAATTGAAATGTGACATTACTTGAAGTATGTAGTCCAGCCACTTTTTAGTTTTAATTTTAAATATTATTTAGCTAATTATATTTTTATACTTCGCCTTATGTTAAAAACCTTATTATAACTTTTGTCTAGTAATTGTAAGTATTTGCCTGTTATCTCAGAACCATGTTAAAATCTACCAAAGAGGTCGCCTAAATCATAATGATTTTTCCCTCTCAAAATAAATACAAAAAAGACTACTTAAGCCTTACGGTAACGCAATCGCACACTTCTTTAATAACCATCCTCTCAATTGTATAAATAGAAACATGTTAAAAAATGTTTTCCAATTTCCAAGTTATTGAATTTATATAAAATCTACCAATAAAAATTAATCAGCTGATTTCACGTTAAGCGTATTGGCTATCCAAAAAAAAGTCGGTCCCAGGCCGCAACACAAATTGAAGGCAATCATTCTTTAAAACTTTAAAAATTTTTGCTTAGTGTACTTAAATCAAATATTTCGAACATCAATAAATCAAAGTCACCTTCAATTTATGTCAGAAATGACAAACTTGAAGTTTTTATTATTTTGACAACGATCCTAGGTCATGGATCAAAACGTAAATAAAGATGAATTTAGAAACTATGAGTGGTTTAATTCCCAAAGAAGATAAGAAGAATGCTAAACAAACCACAACAAACATACAGGGAGTATTTATTAGCATTAAAATATTTGCTGATGTAGTTTATTCATTTTTTAGATATATCAGCATTAGATTTCTTGCTGTATGGGTTTATTTATTTTTCTGCGTACATTAGCATCAAATTTCTTCATTTATTAAATTTTCTGCAGATTTTATATTTCTACAATTGTTATCTAGACAATACATTAGCATTAAAATTCTTACTGACATGGGTTGAATTTTCTGCCGTTCTTGTTGTTTAATAACTTTATATACCCAAGATGTGTGATAATCATTCGATCTTTTTTGTCAAGTTGTAGTTGTGTATTCTGTATAACAAATCAGAAATGAAAACTTTTAAAAGAAAGTTTGGAGCGATTTAGAAAGGCAGCGAAAAGTTTAATGCTGAAAGAAAAAAAGTTTGGAGTGAGAACTGTTCTTTATATTTGGGATGCTAGATAACGAAGATATAAACAACTTAGGTGAATTATAGTATGTTTATTCTAAAGTTCATAACATTATATTTTCTAATTATATATTTTATAAATTACAATAAAGAAAAATATATTATGTTCTTCTTTCGTTTGTTTTCATTTCACATTGCTCGGAAAATTCTATATTGACAGTGACTCCTGTAGAATCTTTACTGATTATGTAGACATCTTTGTTTGGACCAATACTATCGTTTAACTTCTTAATTCCATCGGCTTGGAGATATTCAAAGTACCGTAGCGGTCAAATACATTTAAATTCCTCTGTTTCTACTCGATCACCAAATTTTATTTTTATTGATTCCACTTTCAAAACCTTATACTTTTGGTTCACTATAAGGTTTTTACGATGTGTGAATGGCTTGCGCTAGGTACTTTTGTTAAAATAACCGAAATCCATACTTATGATGCTTAAATTACACTTCTTATCTTAATGACGAACAAATTAAGGCTTCACATTTATATTGATAACAAATTTTGCGTATTCAATCAGAAATGAATACTCTTGGCGCAGCACTTTTCCCTTTTCCTCTTTTTATGCAATCTTGTCTGTATAAGGCCAACTAAGCGGCTACCAAAATTATGCAACTTGTTTCGTTCAAAACCCTGCAAACAATTTTTCCTGCTTTCATTTTTATAACGCCCTAAAATTTCTCAATAAGCTCGATTTCCCGCCATTTGCATTAGTGTTATTTAATAAAATTTCTAAATAATTACTTTGTATAAGAGTTTGCCTTATAAAATCAAACAGCTGCTTAGGAAACATTACGCTACAAAGTAGTTGCGATATTTCCTAGCACTTGCAGTGATTACATTTTAATTAAAAGGTGCATGTAAATGCACAGCTTTCTTCTAAAAGATAAGACCGCTCACCACCTGCCTACATCTGCTTACAATGGACTTGTTATCTGGTATTCTGCAGCTGTTAAGATGTTACAAAGTAACAAGATTGTTTTCCTTAGTCTAAAAAATCTTTTGATAATTGCGTTATCTGCTTGTTGGCAAGCTGTTACAGTTTGTATTTCGACAGCTGTTGTCTGGGAATTCTGCACACTTGGTTCTTCGGCGATATCTTTGAAAGCCAAATACCCTACCCCGATACACGATTCTGTCCTTATAAAATAGGGACCGTGCTTTGAAAGAGACAATTAAAGGTTAAAGACAACATCTTCTTACCGAAGATACATGTTGTAAAGTCGCGTTACAAAAGTGCTTTTTTAGTATAAGTGAAGTTGGTGGTTCCAGCATGCAGCCAATAAAGAAATGCAGTCGCATTTTTCCATCCACAACATGATACGAAGTCAACTAGTTTAAGGTACAGTTTTCTATTTTCGCAATTCTTTTATGCTGCTGTGGAGTATAGACATTTGATTTGCTGCTACTCATGCTTATCCATTAAATTACCAACACCACGTTACCAAACAAATTCACAATGCACGAGAGACGATGTAATAATCATTCTTTAAATGAAAAATTTAATTATTCAAAGTTTGTGCTAGAGTCCGTTTTACTGTTTCTTTTGTCTTTCTGTATCAACATTAACTAAAAGAACTTACGCATCACTTTAAAAGTACTTAATATTTGACTAATTTAAGCTAGGGCGTCTAATTTTAATGTTATACTATTTCTTGAGGAGGCGCACTTCACAAAGTAGCATGAATATATAATTTAGGTATATTTCTTTTCCTAGATTTACTGTACAGTTTATGTTTAATTTTCTTTTATATGTATTTAAGGTGAACCGTTGTAAGTAGTTAGATTATAAGATGTTATATATTTTGCTTACTAATTTTATATGCTTATGTTATGACGCTTTGTTTACTATTACTAGCACGTAACAAACTATTACGCAACTTATTTGTTTTATTGTTTTGTAAATAGTCTTTCAAGATTCGATGTTAACAATATAGTTTTACAGAGGTTTCCAATGTGTTCTTTCTATTTCACCCACGCCCCTTTCCGACGTTTTTGAGCTAGCCCGAATTCTACCATTCTGTCCCCGTTCTGTTGCGGTATTCGGCGTAAGCAATTTCTTTACTTAATCTTACTGTTTTATTTCGTGTTTGCGCGGAATACCGTAACAAACTGTATTTGCACCAGCAGCAGTTTCAAGTCGACTCATCTATTTTGGCTCTAAATTAACGCAGTTATTAGTCGACCATTGACCTACATTGGGTTCATAGTCGCATGGACTTTGGAACCAAAGTATCAGGCTCTCAGTTGATTGACCTACTTTGGGTCCATGGTCGCATTGACTTTGGGACCAAAATATTATACTCTTTTAGTTGAATGACCTGCTTTAGGTCCATAATGACGTTGTTTTTAGTCGATCGACCTACATTGGTTCCATAGTCACATTGATTTTGGGACCAGTTGACCTACTGACCTACTTTGGGTTGTTAGTCGCATAGACTTTGGGACCAAAGTATTACACTCTTTTAGTTGAATGATCTACTTTAGGTCCATAATCACGTTGCTTTTAGTCGATTGACCTACATTGGGTCCATAGTCACATTGACTTTGGGCCCAGTTAACCTACTGACCTACTTTTGGTCCATAGTCGCGTAGACTTTGGGATCAAAGTATTACACTTTTTTAGTTGAATGTCCTACTTTCCTTTATATATTTTCTTCACAAGAAAGTATTGGGACTGAAGAAGGACGAAACTAACGGAGGGGTTATGACTGATTTTATTGGATTATGGTCAAAGATCTATAAGACATCCAAGGTAGTGGAGGCTAAACTCTGACGATTAATAGAAAAGGATGATTCATATTCACAATCACTTGTTATCCAAAAAAAAAGAAATTTAAAAATTCATAATAAAGAATATAATTGCTTTTGATGATTATGTCGACTGCGTAGAAGATTTTAAGAAGGTATTTGTCGCACAGAAATTAATTCAATCGTCCAACCATCAAGTTCACACCATCGTTCAGGAGAAGCTTGCATTAAGCCCGCACGACGACAAGCGTCTCTTAATTCCTGGTTCATATTTAACCTTACCTATTGGACATTATTTGATCATGGACGCCGATTAGACTGACATATGGAATATTTATTGTTAGGATATAAATTTTTCCGACGACCACTTGTGAAAACAACAGATTACACACTACTTATTTATGTAGAAAGTAAAGTATATCACTCTAGAGTGCGAAAGTACATATCACTCTAGTGTTGAAATACTTTTCAACTCTAGAGTGATATGATTGATGTTAGTATGCTAGTTACCTAGGCAACCCAAACGACTACCGGTTTCTATCTTTTTGTATTCATTCGTTTTGTTTTGGCTAATAACAGTTTAAAATACTCATAGGTAAATCGATACTGACAGTTTCCGTTTTACTTAAAGATGTAATTACTCATATTAGTTTGTAATTGAAATGATTTCTTCAATAAAAATTGAGAATGCATACGCTAAAAGCAACAGAGTCGCGGATTTTATCAAGACAAAACAAAGTAGGCGTTCGAATTTTCAACATCAAAACGTCAAATAAATGTTATAGCTGTCTGTCTGTCTGTCTTGCATTATTGTGTACACATTTATTGCAAATAAACATAAAAATAACTATTTCGTAATTGTTTTTAGTAGTGGTCGTCGGAAAAATAGTGAACAGTACTCGTGTGGAAAGTAACATTTCACTCGGCTTACGCCTCTTGCGACAATACTCTTCCACTCGTGTGAAATGGGTCACTTTCCACACTAGTAATGTAATATACTAGTATTATATAGTGTTAGAATACTAGCTGTAAATATCGTCATATAAATATAGATGCTATTAGGATACACTTAAATATAGTATATGCAATTGTTAATATACTAGCTTGCATTCACTATTAGATATATATTGTTATATGTTAGTTTAAATACAAATTATATTGTATATACGTAAATTTTATACATAATTACTCATATATTTAAATATAGGCGTTTCTTTAAAACATATGTAAAAAGCTGGTACTATTATTGTATATGTAAATATACGAAAAGTGTTGATCATTGCTATGTATACATTGTCTAATAAATTTTATTGATTTATTTTTCTTACTTAGTGTTTGTGATATCCAATGGTTGGTATCTGTACTATATGAGCTCTCTCATTGGTTGAGATGATAATGTGGTTGTGTGGGATTCATATATGAAAAAGTGAAAGTGAAAGTAATAGACTCGCCTTGGTGACGTCGCGTGGTCATACAGTTAATTACCTTGAAGGTTACAAAAATTTGCAAAGTGAACTTAATATTTTTCCATAAAAAAATACACGTAAAAATTGCACTTTTTGTGCTCGTATTCTCTTAGCCTCTCTACTAATATCTATTAAGAATAAAACAAAATAAGAGTGTAAATAAACTTAGGTCAAGTTGATCGAAACGATTGATGCTTGGTAAGTTTAGTAAATCCACAAGCATTTCTTTGCTTGGTATTTATTTGTGTTTTCGTAATATAGACATTTTGTTCAATATGTTAACGATAAAAACAGCTTATTCGAGTTACAATTTGTAACATGGGTTTTTGACCTAAATCTGCTTACATATTTTCGGGGTTAGAAACCGCCACTGTGATTGGGTATGGGCCCTATTTTTGATTTGGATTATGAGCCAAAGGTCGTTTTTTAATTGTTCAGGTTTATTTGTTGTTGAGCTCTTACTTCCTGACAAATGAATCCCCAAATAATGTAGTTGGAGTTCGAACGTTATAGCATAAACTGATGCTGATACTGGTCTTGATAAACTTGGCATTAAACTGATTAGTTTAAAGCGAAATTGATACTAATTTTAAAAGTTTGTATATAAAGTATTCATATGTTCCCAGAAACTTGTTTACTAGTGGGTTTCGAACGATAATAGTTCACATTAATATTTAGTTAGTTATTTAAATACGTCTGCGTTCGTAATGCGTTCAATCAAGCTAATGTAAAGCGGTTGTCGAAGATTTCAATTGTAATTAAGTGAATTATTACGTTAAATTTTAGTATTTTCGAACACCATTTAATATTTGAAGATTTTGAATTGTGTCTAAAAGTACATTTTGCTCACTAGAACCATATGGCACTTCTGATGCATTATTATATGTAAATCGACTGGAAGCTGGTTTGCATGTCGTGGCATAGTGTTTTTTCATTTTTGTGATTTTATTATTACTTTGTGTTTACGGCGGCATGGTGGGCAACAGTTCGGGGCAGTACTGGGAAACTTGACAAAGTTGTTATAATACATCTTCCAACAGTAAAAAAGTTTTATATGGATTGTAAATGAACGTTTGCTTCTTCAAATCATATAATTATTGAAATATTATTGATTTAATGTCGAATATTTGAAATCTCTACAAGTAAGTTCTGTGCTTCAGCGGAACTGTACAAGCGCAGCGTGACGTCTCTCTTTAGGTAAGAAGATTCTTCATATCTCTTTTTGACACTTTTAAGTATCAAATTGCTATGAGTTTAAACACCGCTAAAATTTAGCCTTAATTATTATTTTATTATAGTCCATCCACATGCGATGCGAAGTAATAAATTAAACTCCCAGCGGGAATCCATACCAGTCCGGATTATTTTTTTTATAAGTAACATAAAATATTAAATACTTTTATGTATAAAAATCTTCGGTTATCGAGGAATTATTCTTCGAAACTATTATTTTTAAGAAATTCTATATAAAGTGCCATTTCTAACCCTTTAATAATGTATTAGTAGTAACTCATGACACCTTTTAAATGGAATTTTAATGCCAAACCAATGACATCTTTAATTATATATACATACAGGATGATTCACAACTTCATAGAAATATTTTATTAACTTAATGCTTAAGAAAGGGGTGTAAATTGATATTTATGCATAAACATTATTTATTAAAAAACAACGACTTAGAATTTAAACGGATGTTTTTAAAAATGTTTGTAAGTGTAAAGTATAGAAACTACAAACCACAGAAAGTGAATTTGTGAATTTTTTAATCAGCAGGTCATTATGCCCAATAAAGTTGTCAATCATCTCCTTTACCGATGTTTAAAATGGGGGAGTGTTATTGTCGGGGTGGGCGGCGTATAAAAGTAGGTAGAGTTAGCACTGTTATCTTTAATGTTCACAAGCAAAAGAAAATAAAGAAAGTTCATAAATACACACATATACAGGAACAAGTCAAAATGAACAGTTTATGCACTTTGAAGCATTTTGGAAGTCTTCGGCAATCTTCGGAAAGCTTCGTGGTTGCTCGTGGAACCAAGTAGGAGCTTAAATACTAACTAGACAGGTATACACAGAGTTCGGAGTAGTCCGAAGGTCTTCGGTAGTCTTCGGACTTCTTCGGTAATCTTCGGGGAGCTTCGTGGTTGCTCGTGAAACCAAGTAGGAGCTTAAACACTACGTAAGCAGGTATATACAGAGTTCGAAGTGGTCCAAAGGTCTTCGGTAGTCTTCAGACTTCTTCGGTAATCTTCGGAGAGCCTCGTGGTTGCTCGTGAAACCAAGTAAGAGTTTAAATACTAAGTCAATAGGTATATACAGAGGTTCGGAGAGGTGCAAAGGTCTTCGGTAGTCTTCGACAATTTTCGGAATTTCTTGGTGAAGCCGAGAGAGAGCTTGAATAACGAAAGTAAAAAAGTGTTTATTGTTTGACGAGCTCCAGACGTCTTTGGAGGTCTTCGGGACTTTTCGGGTGTCTTCGCGGTTCACTTGTAGAACAACGCGGAGTTATAAAGAATAATGATATACATACAAAACTATACATTGACTATATACACAATAATGAGAGGTTCGAAAGTCTTCGGTAGGCTTTGGGAGTCTTCGGAAATCTTTGGGTTTTACTCGTGAGGCTGAGTAAGAGCTTGGATAACGAAAATAAGGAAGTATTTATTGGTTGAAGAGGTTCAGACGTTTTGGAGGTCTTCGGGAGTCTTCCTGGTTCAATTGTGGAACAACGCGGGGTTACAAAGAATAATGACATACATACAAAAACTATACATGACTATATACACAATATTGAAGGGTTTGGAAGTCTTCGGTAGGCTTCGGAAGTTTTCGGAAATCTTCGGGTCTTACTCGTGAGGCTGAGTAAGAGCTTGGATAACGAAATTAAGGAAGTATTTATGGTTTGAAGAGGTCCAGACGTTTTTGGAGGTCTTTGGGACTCCTCGGGCGTCCTCGTGGTTCACTTGTGGAACAACGTGGAGTGATAAAGAATTAATGCGGCGTGCCCCAGGTACGGCGACGGGCAGCGGTAACTGATCAGATATTAAGCAGGCTATGAGGAGCACTGCTATTACGTGGTTTACTTGTGCTAACTATGGCGAGGTGCCCCAGGTGCGGTGACGGGCAGAGTAACAGGTCTAAGAGGTCGAGATTTATGCTGGCTGTGAGGAGCACTGCGTGCTGAATTATGACGACGTGCCCCAGGTACTGCGTCAAGCAGCGTTACTGGTCAGGTATTGAGCAGGCTATGGAGAGCACTGCTTGTTGAGGCGGTTTACAGGCTATGGTGAGCACTGTAGTTGAGTTCTCAGGCTGTGGTGAGCACTAAAGGTACTGAATTTTGCAGGATTTGCATTCATATTTATATGCTTTCTTCCCCTATGCAAGGTATGTTGAAATAAGGTTAGTGGAATGGGCATCTAATAGATTCGCCACTTTTAGGGTAGCACAAAAAATGAGTTGAAGATCCCGATTTTCTAGTCTTTGTTCTATGTTCGGCACGTGTACTTTGATATAGGGTAACAATCTTTCCCGCTGAAGAGTGTAGCGTAGCTAGGTTGATGCGAGGTGGTGGGGTCCTTGTTGTCAAAGTACCTGAGCTTGTGGCGGCGTTTGCGTTTTTGTTTAGTACGGCGGCGTCGGACTTCTCCATAGTCGCCTTCTACTGAATGAGACAGTTGTGGCTGAAAGGCTACCTCTTCTTTGGACATCCGTCCACAGGTATGTCTTTCTGGTTGTGCGCCCTGCACATGCTTGGGCAGATCGACAAGGATTGCGTGATTAGCCTGTGGTCTGGAAGATTCGGTGTCTAGTGCTAATACGCTGGTGCTGGCTGTGATAGTTGGTTCTGTTGGCCTATTGACTACTGGTTCAAATTCTCCCCGGAGGCTGTTGGGTAAGAATTCGGATGCTATCTGGTTAGTTGCAGTTGACATGGGTGGTCTGTTGGCGGTAACGGGCGTTACCGTTGGGTGGCTTCTTCGGACCTCTCTATGGTCGTCTGCTGCTTGAGTGTTGCAGGTCGTTCTGGTGACGGAGATCCTTGGTAGTGGATCGCTGTGGGTAATGCTTATTTGCTCCAGTTCATCTCGTCCGACCTGGCAGTAGTCTGGCGCTGCTCGGCCGGTGGGTCGTTTCCCGATGTCTTGGTTGGGCAGTCTCGGTGCCTATGTCGTTGTGGACAAAAGGTAGCTGCTAGGTTGTGCGTAGAAATCTGGTCGCTGGCGTGGGAACGGTTGTACCTTTTTCTGCCTCTTTTTCGTTTGCTTCAATTTTTGTTAGGCGGGAGACCATTTTCCATAGTGTTGTGGGCATATGATCCTGCACTGGGTTCCTCAGTGCCGGCAGAAGGAGGTCTGAAGACAGTTCTACGTCCTGGTTGATGTCAATTTTTAGATGATGGGTTTGTTGCGCCTTAGTGCCGAGTAAGGTGGCTACTGACTGCGATGCCGTCTGCTTCTGTTCATAATATTCAGAGATTATTTTGGCTCTAATGGTTGGACTGTCGTATTTGTCCAAAAATAACCTTTTAAATTCGGTGTAGGTGTATTGGAACACCGCGTATGATCCCCACCATGTGGCCGCTTGGCCTCGGAGTTGAGCGATGATTGTGGGCACATCCGCGTCCATTTCTTCCATCTGTCGAAGGAATTCGGTGGGATCCTCTAGCAGGGTGCCAGAAAATGTAGGTTTTTCTGTTTCGGAAGTCGCTGTGGCGACGTGGTAAAGGTCTTCCACTAGTGCTTTGATGGTGACCATTTGATTGATTGATTGTTGAGCGCCACTGGGTTGTTAAAGTCCCAGAACTGTTAATGATTGTGTATTCTCTTGGGTTGGAGGCGGCTGTTTGGTGTCCGGCTGGAAGTTTGATGTTGTTTGACTCCTCGTCTCGGGCATGATAATGGTTCTTGCAAGTGCGCTGTTTGCAAAATCTTCTGAAAGACGGCTCCACGTTGGGCGCCACTTGTTATCATCGGGGTGGGCGGCGTCGGAAAGTAGGTAGAGTTAGCACTGTTATCTTTAATGTTCACAAGCAAAAGAAAATAAAGAAAGTTTATAAGTATACACATATACAAGAAAAAAGTCAAAATGAACAGTTTATGCATTTTGAATCACTTTGGAAGTCTTCGGCAATTTTCTGAAGACTTTGTGGTTGCTCGTGGAACCAAGTAGGAGCATAAATACTAAGTAGACAGGTATATACAGCGTTCGGAGTGGTCCAAAGGTCTCGGTAGTCTTCGGACTTCTTCGGTAATCTTCGGAGAGCCTTGTGGTTGCTCGTAAAACCAAGTAGGAGTTTAAATATTAAGTCAATAGGTATATACAGAGTTTGGAGAGGTCCAAAGGTCTTCGGTAGTCTTCTGATTTCTTCGGTAATCTTTGGAATTTCTTGGTGAAGCCGAGTGAGAACTTGAATAACGAAAGTAAGAAAGTGTTTATGGTTTGACGAGGTCCAGACGTCTTCGGACTCTTCAAGAGTCTACATGGTTTACTTGTGGAGCAACGCGGAGTTATAAAGAATAATGATATACATACAAAAACTATACATTGACTATATACACAATATTGAGGGATTTGGAAGTCTTCGTGAGGCTTCGGGAGTCTTCGGAAATCCTTGGGTTTTACTCGTGAGGCTGAGTGAGAGCTTAGATGACAAAAATAAGGAAGTATTTATTGGTTGAAGAAGTCCAGACGTCTTCGGGACTCTTCGGGAGTCTTCGTGGTTTACTTGTGGAACAACGCGAGGTTATAAAGAATAATGATATACATACAAAAACTATACATGACTATATACACAATATTGAGGGGTTTGGAAGTATTCGGTAGGTTTTGGAAGTTTTCGGAAATCCTCGGGTCTTACTCGCGAGGCTGAGTATGAGCTTGGATAACAAAATTAAGGAAGTTTGAAGAGGTCCAGACGTCTTCGGAGGTTTTCGGTACTCTTCGGACGTCCTCGTGTTTCACTTGTAAAACAACGTGGCCTGATAAAGAATTAATGCGGCGTGCCTCAAGTACGGCGACAGACAGTGGTAACTGATCAGATATTAAGCTGGCTATGAGGAGCACGGCTATTACGTGGTTTACTTGTGCTAACTATGGCGACGTGCCCCAGGTGAGGCGACGGGCAGAGTGACAGGTTTAAGAGGTCTAGATTTATGTTGGCTGCGAGGAGCACTGCGTGCTGAATTATGGCGACGTGCCCCAGGTACGGCGCCGGGCAGCGTGGATGGTCAGGTATTGAGCAGGTTATGGAGAGCACTGCTATACATGTCCCAGGTACGGCGTCGGGCAACGTAACGGCTTCAAGAATTAAGCAGGCTATGGAGAGTACTGCTTGTTGAGGCGGTTTACAGGCTATGGTGAGCACTGTAGTTGAGTCTTCAGGCTGTGGTGAGCACTAAGGGTACTGAATTTTGCAGGATTTGCAATCATATTTATATGCTTTCTTCCCCTATGCAAGGTATGTTGAAAAAAGGTTAGTGGAATGGGCATCCAATAGATTCGCTACTTTTAGGGTAGTACAAAAAAATGAGTTGGAGATCTCGATTTTCTGGCCTTTGTTCTCTATGTTCGGCACGTGTACTTTGATATAGGGTAACAGGAGTAATATTTATGCAAAAACACGATTTCTTTAAATTTTAAAGCTTTAAACAAATGTTTATGTCTGTACTTACGTACTTAAATTAAGGTTGCTACTCACCAATTCTGCTTACAGGCAGGGGCGGATTCAGGCAAAGTTTTTATTCAAAACTTACATACGAAACTACACAGTAATATTTAAATCTACACAACAAAACTGAAAAATTAAGTAAACCCAAAAAAATTCAAATTGCAAATTCCACTCTGAGAGTACACGATTTTGCAAATCTTTGAATAACATGATCAGTATCGATATCAATATCCCTATGAGTATGTAGTAAGCATAATCCAGTTAACCGATCTTCAGTTATTCTTGTACGTAACCAAGTTTTTAACCTTCGCAAAGTCGAAAAAGATCTCTCTGCAGTAGCAACGCTCACTGGCAGACTGGCAAGTATAAGTAATAATCAGCGAATTATAGGTAAAACGTCTGTATTGCATTGATCAATAACTTCCATTACATCATTAAGAAATGGTTTTTCGCGTCTTTCCCATTTTTGGCGCCAAAATTCGTTTTCTCTCTGCAACATCAACTCAGCTTGCACCTCTTCATACCCTAACAATCTACGAAATTTTGCAACTAGTATTTTCTGCCAGGATAAATCGTTTATATTTTCTTGATTCAGGAATGTGTCAGGCAGGAATTTATTAAGATCGAAACATTCCAACGATTCTTGAGGCAAGCGCGATTTCAGATCGTTTATTATACTTTCAATCAGAGGAATAAATAATGATTTCCTTAGCATTCGTCTGTATTATCTGTTGCATAATTCTTTCTATAGTGCTGTGCAGTCACATGCCGAGGCAAACGAATTTCTGCACCAAGTTGGAAAGCTAAGTTTACAGCTTTTGAATCTATATGTGTAAATGTGTTTTCACAGTTTCTTCTTTTTTCTTCTAATACCTGCACTGTATCATTCACTATTTGAGACGCTTTCTCTAAAGAAGTTTGTGGGGATTGTAATACTCTACTCAGTTGCACAGAGGACTTTAGTACATGCGTTGTTGCTACAAGGGCTACAATAAAATCACTTTGTGATAGTGAAGCTATCAATGTAGCTGCCGTAGAACTGCTGTTCTTATCGGTCCAAGAAGAAATGTCTTGTAAAGCATCAATTACTCTAGGTAAAGAAACTTGAAATTGTATAAAATAATTGTGCCGCTCAACCCACCGTGTTTCACACAAACTGTTAAGCTGACCACTTAGTCGTTGCTTCAAAATCAAATGTCTCTTTGCTGACTGTTTGAAAAACGCAATAGTTGATTTAATAATTCCAACAGAATTTCTAGTAGAGGGGACGTTATTGGATTGTGATATAGAATTATTTAAAGCGTGGTTGTTACAGGGACGTCAGAATGCATTTTTGGCAAAGAGCAGAATTTCTGTAACTGCGCCAATGGTTTGTGAAGTCATTACACTGCAACTATCAGTTGCAATTCCGACATAATCCCTATTTAAAGAAATGTCATTTATCAGTTTGTTAATAATTTGTCCGAGAATTTTTCCGGTTAGTTTTGTTTCTGAGTTGGAAGCGTCGTTTTCTAGTGCTACTTTATATGCATAAACGAATTGATAAAGTCTTCTCTGATTTTACCTAGATGTACATAGTGAAGATTAAATGACATTTGTTCTGTGTGCGACATATCAGTTGTTTCGTCGAAAATTATACTAAAGAATTTAGCTTCCTTAATTCTAGTTAATATCACATCTTGAACTTCTTTTCCGCAATGTTCAATTAACTAATTTTGAGTGGTTTTTCAAGTGTATGTGGCACGCGATGAAGAATTTTCCAAATGTTTTTAAGTATATTGTCACTAGCACCAACTCGGAAGAGAAGCAGTTCCTTAAAGTTTCCTTCATTTGATTCGCATGTAGAAGCCATTAACGCACCACAATCTCGATGACCATGCAAAGGAATATTCTGCCTACCCAAAAAATGATTGATTGTATTATAGGACGAGGTCTTGCACGGTTTTCTTCTATTTGTTTCAGTCGCTCCTGGTTTAACTTGTTTCTAATATCAGCCTCAGGGCAATGATAACTCTTAAGAAAAGCTTTGCTTTTTTGAACATTATCTGTATGATACTTATTTTTCTCATGGCTCATAAATTACTGTCTTTGCCTGTAAGTTTTCTGAAATTTGTCAGCGCATCGGTAATCAAATGTTTCAAAAGATTAGTCTTATTATGACCTTCCTTCTCTTGACTAAATAGAACACAATATTTACAATAGAGTCGTTGGCGTAATGGAGAATATACTAACCAGTAAAATTTTTCTACATGGTGCCATGATAAATATCGTTTTACTTGCTTTGTTGTACCACCTTTATTTTTATTCTGTATTGGATAAGGAAACGCATACCTGCAGAGGGGCTCCAATGATGCTCAAGAACATAGCACTTTTAAAGTCGTCAACGCATTTACCTACAAAAAGACCTAAATCGTCCGAGTTTAATTGCGTGTTTTGTTAAAAGTTTAAACTTGACGCTTCAGAATCTTTTTGAATAATGCATAAAGAATCTATCGATTCAGGTGAAATTGATACGTCTCTTACAAAACTATCAGTATCGTACGAATCTGAAGTTGATTTTTTGGAATAGAAATCTATAGATTTCGAACTAATATTTCTTTTTTGCTCATTATTTTCTTATTATACTTATAGGTAGGTTGTAGGTTAAGATGTAGGTATCCTGGCTTCGCCTGAAATAAAACGAGAACTTAATTATCTACTTCAACCTCAAGACTGTTAAATCTGTACAGTACGCTATACATAAACATAACACGTGCTCTCCAATTTACCGTACCATACCAGCAACCACATTTACGATTTGCATAACATGAAGTAGACAATAACAATAAGAGATGCAAAGCCTTTCCTTATAGCCTAGCATCGGTATGCTAGAGACACGGAATATGGCCATCATTATAATATTTATATAACACTATTATTATCATATTACTAACCAGACTTCTGAGTCTCTGATAATTGGAGACTTATTGAGGAAATACTGACTGATTCACTGATTCTATACTAAATATAAATCATGTAACAAGATATTGATGTCACGAATCGAGGTACTGTAACGAACGGTAGTCAATCGTCAACCGTCAACTATAGAGACGAAAACTCGAATGTCGGGTAATATTCAGCAGCCAGCAATTGAGTAGCAGCTATAGCAGCGAACCTATCAACCCCATCACTTCACTGTCACCAATGTTCAATGAACAATACCGAACAACACTAAAACGTCAATAATATAATTGAGTAACGCGAGATATAAATTTTTATGTAAAAAATTCTCTTTAACACCATTAGTATTTTTTATCCCTTTATCATCATATACAGTCGAACCTTGATAATTCGAATCTGCAGGGAATGAAAAGAAACTTCGACTTGTTAAATAAGTAATAATTCAAGTACACATGCTCACTTCTAGCTACAGTGACGAAGAGCCAGAAGCGATCTACAAAGATATCGAAGACATATTAAGATACGTAAAAGGGTATGAAAATTTAATAATTACGGGAGATTTTAATGCAGTGGTAGGTGAGAGTAAGGAAGGAGCGATAGTAGGTTTATTTGGTTTAGGCACGAGGAACGACAGGGGAAATAGGCTGGCAGAATTTTCGAAAAGAACAACTTAATCATCACAAACACATTATTTCAACATTATGCTAGAAACGCTATACGTGGAAGATGCCAGAAGATATAGGAAGATATCAAATAGATTACATTCTTGTTAGACAACGGTTTATGAATCAAGTAAAAGACTGTAGAAGCTACCCAGAATCAGATATAGACATTGACCACAACATCGTAATTATGAAGGCCTCACTTAATTTTATAAATTTGAAAAAAGAAACTGAAAAAGGCACTTTGACTTTGAGAAAGTAAAAGATAAAGATATTCATGAAAGATTCTAAAAAAAGGCAAATGGATTGCTGAAAGATATCTGGAAAATATCTAATACTAAGGAAGTAGAAACAGAATGGAATAACATTAAATCCAGCCTAGACGTGGTGGCCAGGGATATTCTGGGGTATGCACAAAAAGAAATTAAGAAATCATGGATAACAAAAGACATCCTGAATTTAATAGAAGAAAGACAAACATACAAAAATAAATCAGACGAAACAGGAAAACAGAGATACAAGACCATAAAATGGGAAATTATTCGCAAAAGCAGGAAAGCTAAAGAACAATGCATTGACGAAAAGTGCAAAGAAGTACAAACTAAGATGGAAGTCGGAAAGACAGACGAAGCATATAAACTAATTAGAATCAATTTTAGGGATATAAAACAGTATAGCAAAAATATAAAGGACGCTGGAGAAAGCGTCATTATAGAAAATGTAGTGAAAGTGGATAGGGTAAATATGGCAATACTGGAACCTCATTTCCTCCAGAATCCCTCATTTCCTCACTCATCTGGACCAAAAAGTTTTCTTCGACTAACCATTTTTCATCTTTCGAGATAAATATATCTTAAATGTTTCATCTTTCGAGATAAATGAGCATCCACATTTCCACACACGAGATAAACCTATTTTTAAGAGTTTTTTACCGCTAACATTCTGGGCCAAATAGTTTTCTTCGACTAACCACTTTTCATCTTTCGAGATAAACCTATCTTGTTTGGTATCAATTAATATTAGATTTTTCTCGGCTACCCAAATCTTTAGGAATTTTTCAGATAGCATCACCCCCAAGGGAACTACCCTCATTTTAAGATTTCTTACCTGTAACGACTTTTGAGCGTTCTTATAAATTTTTTTATACATGCGATGCATTAAATTAGTCTACAATTTTACGCACAACCCGAATCTGCAAACAGATATAAAATCGGACTATCTCTTACCAAGTTACACTTTAAAGCTCTCAAACCTCTAAATTTTGCTCTTTACTTTATAAGCAAAAACTAACAAATAGTTTTCTTCCTCTAGCCATTGCATCTTTCGAGATAAACCTATCTTGTTTGGTATCAATTAATATTAGAATTTTCTCAGCTACCCGAATTTCTAGGAATTTTTTAGATTGCACCATCCCCCAGGGAGCTACCCTAATTTTAAGATTTCTTACCTGTTGCGATTTCCGAGCGTTCTTATAAATTTTTTATACATGCGATGCATTAAATTAGTCTACAATTTTACGCACAACCCGAATCTGCAAACAGATTTAAAATAGGACCACGCCCTGCAAAGTTACCCCTTTAAAGCTCCCAAACCTCTTTAAATTGTTTTGCTCATCTATAACATATGCTTTGAACAACCATTTCCTTAGAAATCTAAACCGCAAAGATTTTAGAAATGAGTTCTTTATAAACCATAAGTGTTTAATATTTAAAATCATTTTTTCAAAGAGTAATGTGCTGTTTTCAGAATATCGCAAAAACCCATGATTTTTAAAATTTTTCTGGTTTAACATTTTCCTAAATAAGTACGTCACAAATTATGTTCAATGATGAATAGTCGGGAAATACGTAGACGAGGACAAACTAATTGCTTTACAATTATGTGACGTATAGTAAAAGTAGCCTTTCTTTTTTATTAATTAGCGGGTATATGATTTGAGAAATACAATTGATATGCTCAATGTCATCCATTAGGAAATTCCCGTATAATTGCTGGTGTACACAATATACTTTCTATTACGACCTCGACTAGGAGAAATGCAAACTTCATCTTGTAATACGGATCGATTAACGGTTTTCAAACCGTATATAACGCGGTGTGATTAGAAAAAATTCTATTAGTTTCGCACGTTTCTTTGGCGTGTAAAAGTACATCGATATTTTAAACAATCGTTTTTGTGCAGTGATTTTTTGTGAAGGTTTAAGGGTAAGTATTATTAAAATATTATTAAAGTAGAACTGAATTTATTTGCAAACACCAATTAATGTGTATTTTGCCATTGTTTCTGATTGTATTTTTAAAACATTAATTTTTCCAAAGTAATGCGCTGTTTTACATATATATTTTTTTCAAATTTTAAAGATAGGCTTTTAGCTAGACGAATGTTAGGTGTATCTATCAACCCCCCCAATTCCGAAATGACTATTTCTTTTGGAATTGTAGAATATGGTGTTACAGATTGTGTAAAACATGTTACCTGCTTTAATGTAGCACTTGTGTAAGATTTTTATTTTATCTTGGCTGTCTTCCTCCTCTACTATCTCCAAATAATTTACATGTAAGGTGGGCGAAGAACTTAAAAATTACGGGATCTTAAAACTAATATATACAATAGACTTACAGCATACCTCTTCCTCGGTTCGGATACTCCATCGTCGACACTGGTGTTCTTTATGCGGTAGCTAGTCATACGGTTGTTAAACGCTATGCTAACCATTTCTACACTATCTTCGCCAGTAGCGGTTTTTCCAGGTATAGGAAACACTGCAAGAGTTGCATTTAAAACGTTTGCAGGTACCATTTTAGTACAAAACAAAATCCGCACTATAAGACTTTGGTTAAACTTTTAAACGAACTAACTAAAAAGCTTACTCTAGCGTACCTGATTTATGTTCCTTATAGAATGCATACCGAAGGTTACCGAAGACGACCGAACGATTTTGAGGATTCAGCGGGGAACTAAATGACGTCATAATCCTTGCTGCTCGTCCAATACATTTAGCACCAATGTATGCGCCCGGTTCGCTTCGTCCATGCTGCGAATACCGTTAGTAGAAACACCGGAAACGTCTTCCATGTTATACGGATCGCGTGCATATTAAAAATCCAAAGTCGTGCTGTAGAAGATGCAGTGCTACTATAAACAAAAACTTAATAAAAACACTTTAAACCATTACTAAGGAAATACCAACTTGTTGTCTACAGGATACTTACTAATAAAGCAATTTAATTTTAAATAACTTTTACGTAATATTTTCGGGAATGGCAGGTTGAATATTTTCTTTGGAAACAATCGAAGATTGCCGAAGACACTCGAAGAGTGCACGAGCGCGGCCACTAAACCAATTAGCATTAATACCAAGTATTCCGTACTTTCGTAGGTTGCTCATTTCCTAGAACCAAATCTTCCACATAGCGGTCGCTAGCACGTAATGATTTCTAGAACCGGTAAGTACTCGATATCGTCCAAATACAGAATTAGATGCTCGATGTCTGTCAACTTCCGATTCCCTCGTAAAAAGTAGAAAAAACTCGGCCAATCGTCCATCTAACTTAAACTTCGACCCGCTCCTGTTCTGATAATTTACAAACACTTTTCAAACGACAATGGGCTGAGAATTTTTAAACCTCCGAGGGATCTATAAGTCGTAATCAATTACACATCCGAGCTACCCGTAAACTAACAATGCACTGTATAATACATGCATACCCCTTCTCTGCGCTACTGCTATTCTTGTAGTTGCTTGAAAAAGTCACTCTCCTTTTTACTGTTAGGATCGTTAAAAAGCACCATTCCATACTTTCTTTATAAGTGTAGCACATGGCGCACTTTTTTGTCGGATAATTAAATTTTGTTTATGTAGGCCTTTACACTTTCGCTTATTTAAACATCTAATACGATCGATTAACCACTTTCGATTATTCTAACGGGGAGCCACCATACATCCCGCCGCACCGTTCTTTTGGAATCCAACGATCCTATGGGCTTCCGCACACTAACACGTAACGTATCTTTCCTATTATTTGTTAAACAAAAACTACAGGTACCGCCATTGTGGACGTAAACAGATGTTTGTGGAGAATATATATGCATATACATTAACCAGTCTAAGCTATTTTATTTAGTCCACGAAAACTATTATTTTTCTAAACCACAATTAATAATCGCCTTTATAGGTTCCACATTTCTACCATTTCCCAATGACTGGTGCTACGTACATGGAAACTTTAATTTCTTATTGGAGAGAATTCTTATTCTCCCACGCACTGCTGCGTAGTTGTATGCCTACCCCTTTTGGAGGTATATGCTCGTTATAGGTTGTAAGACCCTCGGTTTTACTTAACTACACTTCGTGAGACCCCTTTAATCTTTTTAATCGTATCTTTCTCGCCTACAGTACAGTAGGACTTAGCCCTCTACCAACGAATTCTAATACTGGACCCCCCTTAAATTCCTCCTTAAATTTCCCTACAACTTTTTTGTCGACAAGTGTTGCATTTGTTATACGCGGGGTAGTCACTCTTTTAAGATAAATATATTTTGCTAGGTATCAACTAACATTAAATTTTTCTAGAGACCCCAAATCTGTAAATAAATTTTAAATAGGACCACCCCATACAAAGTTATGCCTTTTAAAGACTAATTTTTACCCATCTTTATTTAACTCCATCTTTAAAACCCTTTTTTTTCGCTACCCAAGATATATGCTTTGACCAACCGTTTCCCTAGAAATCTAAAACCGCCGTGTCCCGCGAATACCACGTGGAGATAACACGTATACTCTGTCAACCAGGATAGAAGCCGGAAGGATTTGGAAGGCGGGAGAAGAACTTAAAAATTATGGAATCTTAAAACTAATATATACAATAGATTTACAAAATCAAACAACTATCTTATATTTTTACGCCCCCATTCGTAGATTGTTGTACTATTAGGAATGATATACCTTTTGTCATCTTCGCTCGATAAACTAATTTTATTAATTATCTGCGTGTACAAATCGTGTTTTTACTCCGGATACATACGCCGGCAAGTACTCCACACGAAATAAAGAATTAGATGTTCCCTTTGTGTGGGTGACTCAAATTTATCCATCACTTCCCGCTTATTACTCTTGAATCTGGGTCCTTTTAATTCGTATTTTCTAATTGTACTTTTAAATCTGAGTCCTTTTAGTTCATATTTCCTAATTGTATTCTTACTATCTATCCTATATCTTAAAAATTAAACCCTATCTTGAAAAAATTCACACTTCCCTAAATTCAAAATTAAACCAGCTATATTCAGCTCTAATAAAATCCTATCTAAATGTACGAAATGTTGCTCTACACTATCACTAAATATTAATACCTCATCCACGTAGTGGATACTAAATTCCTCATACGGTCTCAAAATATTCTGCATCGCCTTCACTAATGCACCCGTACTCGAGGACAAACCAAACGGGACCACCCTAAATTGATATCTTTTTCCTTCTACTGAAAAACCCGTATATTTCATTGATTCTCGCGCTAATGGAATCAACCAAAATGAACTCTTTAAATATAATTTGCTATAAATCTTCCGATTACCTATTCTCCTTAATATACTATCTATCGTTGGTGGACAATTGTATTGCGGTTTCGTTCGCTTATTAATTTCTCTTGTATCTAAACATAACCTAATGCTATCATCACTTTTCTTCACGACGACTAATGGATTCACAAAATGTGTACTGGAACTTTCTATAATACCTTCACGTAACATTTCTTCAATTTTTCCTTTCTCTCTATTCCTATATGCTACTGGAATAGGATATATTTTAGTGTTAAACGGTTCTGTATATATTACTTCCAACTTGTGCACATAACCCGTGGCAATTCTCGACTTCGACCCTATTAATTCTGAATGCTTACTCAATAATATATTCACCCTATTTCTTAAATCATCTGGACATTTAATATCTTCATTTTCATTACCCTCAATATCTATTTCATCATTAAACTGATTAATATTCAAGCAGCGTCTTCTATTTCAATATTACCTTCTTTATACCATTTAATATATTTACCATTACACTCAATCTCTTTGTATTCTGCATTTATCTTCAACCTCAACTTATCTATAATATTCATCCCAAATACAACATCTATCTTTACTCCAGGTACTACCATAAAATCATTTTCCCATTTCACATCTCAGAATTACCATTTCATTTATTACACTAAATCTCTTATTATTTGGTGTCACCAAATTACACCTCGTTATAGGCATCGCTTTATCCCCCAATTTCTCTCGTTTAACAAATTCTTCCGCAACAAGTGATGCTTCTGCCCCAGTATCAATTAACACTGACTATTTTATCTTCCACCTTTAAATTAATTATTGGTAATAAGTTCCTTTCAAATCTTCCTAATTCATTATCCATTTCATGTTTAATAAACTCGCGCTGGTGTTCATATCCGTTAATCCGTGGAATTCTCCTTGCTTCGTCCGTACTCAAAAATCCTGATTTCGCGTTAAAGGTCCTGCCTGACTCGTTATCTCTTCGTATGTGCGATTCGTATTCCTTATTTGCGTGCTATTAATATCCCTTGCTTGCGTCCGTCGATCAACATTTTCCTGCCTATTTATTCCTCTATTATTTTCTTCATGATTCGTTCTCTCTATTTGTCGTCTTGGTATTTGTCGCGTGTTCCTGTTTTGCCTAAAATCATTATTAAAGTTCCTATAGTTCCCCCTATTAAAATTTCTTCCACGATCATAATTATAATTGTTCCGTTGATAATTATTTCGAGTCTCATTATTCCTCTGCGTCCTTACAAAATTCATGCGTCGATCCCTAATGTTATTCTCCATTTTATCATTAGATTCCAAATCATCATACCTCTGCAAATATTCAATAAACGTATCCCTATCTACTATATTCTGCATCGTTATGTATCTCTTTACTTCAGCGTTAAAATGCCCTGCTAAATATTTTATAACATGTTTATCTTGTAAAAAAGGATCCAATTGTTTCGCTACAGTAACCTTCTCAATAGCTAATAATTCTCGCGTTATTCCTTTATCTGAATTGTATTTTCCCATACTCAGGTTATTCCTAATTTTATCTTGCTGATTGTCCCCCCAGAATTGACGTAAAAATTTCTGCTCAAACTGTTTAAATGTTTTTATTTCACTTTCAACTAAATTGTACCATTTTTCAGCACTTCCTTTCAGCATCGATTTGACTAAATTTAATTTATATAACTCATCTGTAAAACCTTGTATTAACATATTAAAATTTTTCAAAAATAACTTCGGATTTAATTTTCCGACCCCGTAAAATTTCGTATATTGTTCAATTGAAAGATTTTGTTGAATTAGTCTACTTGGTTCTCTATTGTTAAAATTTCCAGAATTACTTTTTAAATTATTTATTTCTCGATTTATTGATCTGAACTCGGTTTCGCAACTTTCCTCAATGTTCCCTAATTTAATATTTAAATTTGTAATTTTATGCTTTGACTCGCTTTCATATTCTTCCTGCTTTGATTTAATTACACCAATATGAACCCATACACAGTCTATCTCCTCAGTAACTCTCACAATTCTCTCCTGCATTTGTGCTCTCATCTCAGCAATTGTCTGGTTAGTTCCCTTAATCCATCACTTAGAATTTTAATTTCATTCCCTAACTTTTCGCTGTTTTCATACATTTTCGTAGTAATGGTTTTCATAGCTTCCTCACTTCTGTCCATCTTATTGTTCAATGATATTAGGATTTCCATCATCTTAGTTTCTTGTGAAGTCCGTCTTTCTTCAATAGAGCTGGTTTCCTGGATTATCACGCTCTCCTGAGATCCTATTTTCACTCCTTGATTTCTTAAAGCTTCCCTTGTTTCCCGAATTCTTTTATCCATGTTTTGAACTTATTATATTTACTCTAAACTTTTAAATACTAAATAAATCTATCTAAATTTAATTACTGTACAAATTCGCTAATTAAAACTCTTTAAATCCCCGGTTTAATTTAATTATTTTATTTTAAATCTCGCGGTCGTATTATCAAATTTATTTTAATTTAATACGTGCCTCTTAACCTCAGGTTGTATTATCAAATTTATTTTGATTTAATTCGTACCCTCACGTTGTTGCAACATATAAATTTGCTATGATCTCCTGGAACTATCGTGCGCCGACGTTGGGCCGCATATAATTATGCTATGAATTAACTGGAACTCTCGTTCGTCGACTTTGGGCTGTCCAATAAATACTTGATATGATAACGCCGTACTCGGTATCAATGGCGTATTCTACTTATAACTCCACCTCTCTGTTTAAATTATCAAATTTCACTCCCACTAATTTTATTATTCTGCCTCGACTAGCTTTTATTTTGAATTATAAAATAAAGTTAATTAATTCCATATAATGAAAACAAATATTATGTACAGGTTTTGAAAATTATTAAAATACACTTTTCAATCAATCAATATTGTAACTCTTATTTATCTCAAAAATCATATGCTTTGCAATCAATCTAAAGTCACCAAAAAACTGTTCTTTTTATAAAAGAAGCCTAGCACGTTCAAAACCCCTTTATTATATTACGTACTTTCTAGGTATGCAAAGTTCGTTGCTGACTCAGTTACACTAGTTTATATTAATTAAGCAAATTCAATATTCAAATTCAAATAGAAAAAATGTCTTAAAACTAAAAAGATCTAACCTGGTCTGTTTACTTCTTGCTTCTTTATTTCTTTCTCGCAACCCAAAATTGTACCAAGACTATCAACGCATCCATTATCAATCAATCAATTAGAATTTTCCATGCATTATCATTAACATCGTATTCAAAATTATTCTCCACCAATTCGGAATTATTAGATACCCATTTTTAAATATTATCTACTGAATTATGCACCCCTTTGGCATTTATCTATCCTCAAATTATTATTTATTGTCATCCGCCTCAGACTTAGATTTATCCTCGTCAAACTTAGAATTATTTTCACCAAACTTAGAAGCCCTATTATTATTATTATATTTTAGTTTAAATAAATTCTCCAAATTCTACTTACGTTAATCGGTAATAGAAATTTTCATCTTTGTAGCACTATCTGTCACTAAACAATTTTATTATTAAAATATTATTATTACGCACGCGTTACTCGGAGTAACGGAGTAACGCACCTTGGCCTTGTTGAGTTGAAACTGAGTCCGTTATCATTGCTTGTTGTTAATATATGGTTATGTCCCCCTTTGTCTGTGGGCTTGGCTAACTAATCATAACCAATGAGGTCTTTGTATTTCCTACACTTAAAGTGGTTTTCTGATGTAACATTCCCGGCCTTTCAAGTAATTGTTGTTTGCTTACAGATGCTTTGTTATCAGACCATGCGGTGTTTTGAGTAAATAATCGCTTTTCCATATTATACACAAATACCTGATGAAATTTGAATTTCAATTTTCATGTACGTTTATCTATTTACGCATTTTTAATTACATTTACTATTAAAAATTGTTAATTGTTTGTACGCACTTACACTACGCATCTTTACGTTTTATCTCTTATATCCGTATTATGTTCTGATTAATTCGAATCCTTTTCAATGCGTGTTTAATTACATTTATTATCGTCCTCTTCTAAATACGCGTGCTTCTACTGAAGAATATAGTTGTTTGCATTAGTTAAAATTACTAAAGCTTTATATACCGGGTGTTAAATATTTGTTATTTACCTAATGCATGAATTACTTATTTCTATGCTAACTATGCGTCCTATTATTCTAAGATGTGTATCTTTTGCGTCGTTTAAAACTACTTATACTCTACATACAGGGTGTTAAATGCTTACTATTTACAAACTATCCCAATTACTCAATTTTCTACTAAATAAATGCAGTTTTCTGCTTCCTAATGTGATTTCTGATTACTACATGACCATTGCTATAAAATACACGTTTAAACAACCCCTTATCACAGCAATATATATATATATATATATATATATATAAAAGACAAGTTATTTGCTGTCGGCAATAAGAAATTGTGTAGAACAATATATAAAATAATACGTATCTGTATACATTCTCTTATGAAGATAATAAGAGCTTAGTGACGAATACAACTCGGGTTAATAGTTGTATAGCCATTAACAAAACAATAGCTTTATTACTTCACTGGGGAGGAAATATCCACTAATCAGCCGGTTTCAGCTTCCTTAAGCATCTTTAGAGTGAATTAGTTTCCAACCCTATATATATATATATATATATATATATATATATATATATTACTCAAATTTAGACCAGGGTAGAAAATTAATTAACGACGTCAAATAATTTTAATCACCTTGTATAGAATTTTATTAGATAATACGCGTTTTTAAAATCGTGGAGCTTAAAAATTTATTCGTTTATTCAAAAATAAGGGATTTAAATTATTCACTAGACGTTTTCTACAAAAAGAAGCAGAATTAAAATGCTCAAATTGTATGTAATTTAATTGTTCTAAGTATTAAAACAAATAGAAATTACGTGCAAAATTTATATTAATTAATTCAAGTTCTAGGTAACGGGTATTAAACAAAGTGTACAAATAATAATTAATATTTAATTAGGATTCACTAAAAATTAAAGGGTAGAAGTCAATGCCATTCATTATTATTTTAATTGGAGTTAATTGGACGATTATTAAGGTATTATATGCATAAAAGCTGTTAAAAACCCAATAATATTCAAATCGTAGAAGTGTTATTTAAAGTATTACGATTGAACACCTGCGTATTTTTAAATGTCAAAATTCTAATAAATTCGAATACATAAACATGCAGATTCTGCGTATATTGGAAACGATTGGATAAACCGTAGCTTATGTTAACGGGAAGGCTAGATACGGGGTTATTTAACCCAAATAAGAATACACGTGGACTGAAATAACCGATAGTAAAGAGTATCGATTTACACCACTAGGAGCAAGTTAGAAAAAGACAGATAAAATGCGCAAGGCAGAGACACAGATAATGAAAGGCGTGATTTGAGCAACGTCACGAGGAAATGATTGGTTGTAATAAGATGCAGATATGAGAGGTGTAAACGTAACGATTTCTATACAAAATTAATTAGTATTCTCGGACGTGTTTGCGAGCCGTGTGAAAATTTCTGAGATTTTCAACTGGCGCGTGTGCAAATTTAATAAAATCGCTGTGCCCGACTGTCGAAAGGGAACATAGTATGAGAAATTCTGGAAATTGTCCGTTTGCGGGACAAAACCGACGTACGGGCGGGCTCTTATATAAACCGGTGATAATATGAGTTTCTCTCTCTTAGATTTTTGATTATTCGATGCTTTAAACAGTGCTCTCTTAGATTTTCGATTTTGATTCAATACTTTAAACAGTTTGCTCTTATATTTTGGTGATTATTGAATACTTTAAAACAGTTTGCTCTTTACGTGCTACGATACAAGTTATTATGCATTAGTGCACTTAGAAAAGAAGATACAAGGTAATAAAGTCTAGTTATATTTGCGAGTATTACTGTACCAATTTTCGAAATTTGTAACGATAAATGAATAAACAAAAGTAGGCAGTTTTGGGTATAGCGGGAAAGAAGTATGAATTTCAGTGCTATTTTTCGGGGGTGTTAATAATCAAATGTTACTCGTAATCGTGATTGGATCCACAAAACAAGATTTAGATATACTTAGATGAGTCCTGAGAAGCCCTAAAACAATTTTAGATGAATGGTGGTGTAGAAAATTTTAAAAGCGTTTAGAATCAGAAGCCGTAAACATAACCCAGTTGGAATGGTGTGATTAACAAAGGACGATGTACATTGGAGCCACGAGTGCATTAACCTTCAGGTAACTTATATTTTGATGTTTTGGTGTGTGTTGAATAACTTTATAATTTGTTTGCTAAAAAATGGACAGTAGTGAATTTGTACAAACAACAAATTTTTAATTTTAAGGTGAAATTTTCTTGTTTAAGTAGAAAGGAGTATTTAGCAGTTTATGTTCTTGATTATGATGAAAATTTGGGTCTGTCTTTGAGCTCAATTAGACTAACCTGTTTGATTAACGTAAAGGGTGGGAGATGCTCCTTTGTACTCAGACTCAGGTCTGCAAATATTGTTAAATTAATTAGTAGGCATCCTACAAGGACTTTAATTCTGGATGCAAATTAAAATGATGACAAATTTAATCTTGAAATTTTATGATACTGAAATTTATGCTACAATTTAATTTTGAAATTTTAATGTATTATGAATATTGATGTAAATAGAGTTAACGTTGATGTTTGTGGTAGGAATGTGTTTGTTTTTTTTTATGAATGAGGATGAAAGTTTTAACTAGGTGAGCAGCCGAGGCAGAAAGAGTAAAAAGGCGACTATCTGAAGAGATTCAACAGGGCGAGAATCACGGCAAATCTTGGTGCCCAATTCGAGAGGCTCGAATATTTTTTTTTACTCTGGTGAGGTTTTTGTAGGTTGCACAGCAATATATATATATATATATATATATATATATTACTGTGATATTTGGGGTTTAAAAGGGCATTATTTATTCATGTTGTAATTTATTTCGTGATTTATTATGAAAAAGAACGACAAATAATTTTGAAATGTTTTTCAAAATCATTTGGTTTAGAAAGTAATAATGTTACTGAAAATTTCAAGAAACTCAAATTTAATTTTTAGTATCCTGCAGATACTTATGAAGTATGGCGTGCGTCATGTTAGAAACATCCCGTGTGTAAGATAGCATTTAAAAGGTCATATCATAAACATATTTTAACCCTCGTATTTAATAAATGTAGTTTCTGAAAAGTTTTTTGCTTCATTTTAAGATTTAAAAACCATTTAATTTACAGTAAAGTTAGTTGAACATGTGTTGAAAGCTTTTCAAAGGTTTAAAACTGTTCAGTTTTCCGGGTATTGTTAACTAAAAGTCAAGTTGGCCGCTATAGTTGTTAAAAACGTTGTATTGAAGAAGCATTCTTAGTATCATTAAGTTATTGACGGATGTAACCGCCGCATGTTTTCTTGTATAATGAGCGATAATGTTGCAGAAACAACAGAAATTCCAGGTAGTTATTGGCTCCGTCATCAATTAGAGAAATTGATAGCCTCTTAAAACGACATAAAACTTAAGAAATGGTGTGGTTTATGAGTAACCTTAACCGTTACGAAAGAAACTTGCAAACGAAGAAACAAAGAAGGGTTGTTTGATAGAATGTGTATAAATGAGATAGGTGTAGTTTGAACGTTAGCGTTTGTTAGCTTAGGTGAGGGAATAGAAGGTTAAGTGGAGTGAGTAGCAAGGGTTAGTTATACCTTACATGCGATTATCCAATGCTCTACCCGAAAGTACTTCATTGGCCAACGAGTTTTTTTACCTGTAAAATCTGGAATTTTGCCGAACTCTTGTTGTTCCAAGCAAGGTAGGGATTTTTAATGCGCGTGACAACACTCACACACGGGACCTTCATTTTACCTGTCACCCGAACGAGAGTGTATTTTTGTCGAAAATGCTCGCCTAACATTTTTCAAGCGGACCATGTCGGCATTCGAACCCGGGACCTTGGGCGTAGTAGTCACACACATACCATTACGCCACGGATCCGCCTGGGGTTAGTTATACCATAGACATGGAAAACAAGTAAGAAATAGGTAATTTTAGCGCGTATGTTGAAGTGAGATAGATCTAGCACGTAGTATATTGAGGGACGTAGTTTAAAGCCATAGCGTTCTTTGATTGGAGTTTGTACAAAGTTGTTTTAAGATAGGGTTCAAAGTACATGGAAATCATGTAGTAACGTGCGCGTATTTGCTGGCTTCAAGTGATTTTCAAAGAAATGACTGTCCATTAAATGAATTTCTGGAATTATTGTGCATTGAAGTGTATAATATAAATAAAAGGGACAAACAATTAAAAAGGTTTCTGATTGAACGATTTAATGTGAGTTATGTATATTATATTTGGAAAATTATGTTAAGGAGTGATTAATGGCATTTGTAATATTTGAGTTATGTACAAGCTAAAAGGGTCCTTTTGTTTATTGATGTGCAAAATTAGCACGAGAGGTTAAGGTTACTATGAGCTCGTATTAAACGTGAATTAACGTAAGAAATGTGATAAAGATCTTTTGCTTTTTTTTAATTTAATTAATTGGAAATATTTATCAGGAATAAAATCTGTATATCGAATTTGAAATGTACTGTTAAGGGAGTATTTTCAGGGCATGTATGAAAATGTAAATAATGTGTGACAGAAGAGTTAAATTTTGATTCGGCGTGTGCATTGTTTTCTGGCATTTTAAATAAATGTAGGCTATTTACCGTTGCAACGTCTTTGTTTTTGAGTAGTTAGTGTTATTTTCAGCAGCTGTGCAGCCATGGCAAACTACATCTAAGCAGAGGTAGTCTTTAATAATATAGTGGAGCTCGAGTTCTTACTAAACAGCCCAGAGATCGCAGCAATATATATAAAAAATGATTACTAATGAATTTTTATTTCATGTTCCAAACGTTTCAGTCGCTTTTATGCGACCTTGCTCAATGGCATTTCTATGATTAATTTGATACTGAAAAAATGACATTCATATTATATAGATTTGCTTATCTTAAACAAAGATCAGTTTAAATAGTATGAACCTCTAACTCACATATTTAATTAATTATATACGTCTTTTATTAACGATTTTGTTTAAATTTAAACATGTTAGACCACGTCAATAAAATGAATGTTTTAGTTTAGTATTTCTATATTTAATATCTCATTTCACCCCATTAACCAAAACTTTTTCTTTTCTAATATTATCAAAACATTTATTTTGTTTTGTTCGACTTCAAATTACATGGATCCTATGTATTTTTTTTTTATTAGACTTTGACTTCGTTTTTGCTATCATGTGAGAGTTATTTTATTATACTGTGATAAAGCTTACTCAATTTTTGTATATCGGCCTTATCAATAATAGGTTGTTGGGTTTTTACAATATTCTAATATTATCAAACATTTAATTTGTTTCGGTTAACTGCATTTACAGGATGCAATTTTTTTTTTATAATTTTAATAGGTTTTTTGCTAGCGCCCATCTAACTAAGATTGTATCTCCTACAGGTTTCAAGATCCCCATGTACTGCATCTTAAATTGTACACACTGCAGATGGCATACACTACGGTTTGAAAAATTTTACGCAAAATTTTAGAAACATATACTTATAAATTGCATTTACTATTTTAATTAAGATCTAATGTTAACCTGGCGGATTACTAATCGTAAGGTTATTTAAAGGATTTGTTGTTTAGAATCTGACCGAGGAGAAATTAAAAGACACCATTATGGAGCAAATTGATGCAATTCAACCAGAAATGTTAAGTAATGCTTATACGATTTTGAAGATCGAAATGGAGGTCATTTTTAATAAGTGCAGTAACACCTCATTATTCAAGCAATTTTGTTTGTTTCACTTTTTGTTGTTAGTTTAATTAGTTGATTACAGTTCAAGTATATCCCATACTTTATAATAACATTGTATATAAACCGATTTGAATTCTCTCAGGTTTTTCATTATTTGTAGTTCTTATCTTTCAATTGTCGTGTTATGTATATTTTTCCACAGAGTAAGAATAGTGTTATCTATATTTACAATCATTTAATAAATTAACATATTTATTCAATACGTGATTTAATCACCTAAGTAGAAATTAAAATTTTTTCTGATAATAGTATGATTATTAAAAATGTGCATTCACTTACAATTAGATTTACAATGTAGTCTTGCAAATCGTATATTATTAAGTTTTATATTGGGTCATGTATTCCAATTATTACCACTATTACAATGTATTCTATAGATACATGTTTGAAGCAAATATGCCTAAAACCGTTTTTCTATGTTAAAGATTTTTGTTAAACTACTCAGCGTCATTTATTAGTTACAAGTTGCTTATGCTGATCTCGTGGCAATTTTAAAAAATGTTGAACAAATTTAGCTGGCGCTGGAAACAAAGAATGAAGCTGTCCAGAAACTTTGAAAATTTGAAAACTAAAGGATGGTATAAAGATATTTCAAATGAAGCACTCCCATCGTTTCATCTTCATCTTTTGTAGAATCTTCATTTGAAATTGAATACTGCTTGTTGTAAAGGATAAATGATAACGAAAACAAACTCTTGGCTCTTGGCGGTATTAACTAACCCACAAATGATGAAGGTAGAAACTTCAGCAATAAGTATTGTCACATGCAGTGTTGGCCGCAGACAACTTAGCCGGTTATCCACAGAGAAACTTGGTGAAGTATCTCACTAAAATTCTGTCCTGATAAAGTACCGAAAGCCCCGACTATACCAATAAGAATGGTTGCGAACTAACTCAATGTTCGAAAAGTGTCCCTGAATACTATAGTGTGAGACATGCCAGTTTTAAACGGGAATTATCTTGGATGTCACCTGATCTTGAAATACGGAAGTTCCTAGGCAAAAAACCACGAAGGAATAACAAAGGGCACGAAAACTCGAGATGAGGAATGCGATTCTAACCTAAAATTCACACGGGGAATAATCGAATACACCAATTTAAAACACACCTAAAATAAACGTAACAATAAGGACCCTAATATAACTATATAAAACTGCAAGTGAAAAAAAGGATTTCCAAAATCAAATCTTGGATGTAACTACCACGGTTAGCTACAAACATTTTTAAGCGATAGGTAGGCGACTTAATCCAAGTCAGCGCGACAGAAGAATCAGTGTAACAACAGATTTTTTCAAAGGTTACATTTGAATAAGTAGTTTTAACAAAATGAACTAATTTAGACAAAAGTACGGTAGCACATAGTTCTAGCTTGGGTATAGAAAGACATTTCAAAGGGGCGACTTTTGATCTAGCCATAACAAAGTGAACAGATATTTTTCCTGACGGAAATACTAAACGAAAATATGCAATAGCCGAGTATCCTTTCTCGGACGCGTCACAAAAACCATGTAGTTGTATACTACAGGCTTCATCAATAGGGATATAACGAGGAATTTGAATTGAATCAATATATGAAAATTCAGCAACAAATTTTGTCCAAAATATGACAATAGATTCAGGAGGAGGATCATCCCAATCCAACCCCAGCACCCAAAATTGTTGAATGAGTTGTTTGAGTGAAAAGGTAACTGGTGTAATACATCCTAGAGGATCGTAAATCCTAGCAACTGTCGAAAGTAAAATCCGCTTGGAAAGACGATTTTCTAAAGACTGCATTTCAAATGAAAAATTATCAGGTATCGAGTGCCACTGAAGACCAAGCACTTATATGGTAAACTTAAGATCATTTGCGACTAAACTTGGTTTTACTTGTTGATACTCAGTAGGAATATCTTCTAACAGGAGTGGACTGTTGCTAGCCCATTTGCGTAGTTCGAAGCAGCCAGCACGTAGTAGTTCGATGAGTTGACGTTTTAGTTCATGAGTTGCCTGGAGAGTGGACGACCCAGTCAATACATCATCAACATACAAATTGTTTCTCAAAGCATGAGCAGCCAATGGGTAGCTATTTTCTCCTAGTTTAGCTAGTTTTAAGATAGTGCGAATGGCGAGAAAAGGAGCGGATGAAACTCCATATGTAATTGTGTTCAACTGATAGGTTGAAATTGGTTCTGAAGGATTCCATCGCCATTGTATCAATTGATAAGAACGATCCGTTTCTGATATCAATATTTGTCTGTACATTTGTTTTATGTCACAGATAAAAACGAACTTGGGAATACGAAATGCCAAAAGTATTTTTACAATATCATTCTGGAGCTTATGTCCAGTGAGTAAGGTATCATTCAATGAAATACCATTCGAAGCTCGAGCCGAAGCGTCAAAAACAATTCTTAATTTAGGTTTATTATTTTCTAGTTTGAATACGGCATGGTGTGGAATAAAATACGCATTATTGTCAGCTGGAGGCGTTGATAAAAGCAACATGTGACCAGATGCTTCGTAGTCACGCTTGAAATCTACATACAAATTTCGCAAGTCTGGATTAGTTTCGAGACGACGCTCTAGTGACAATAGACGTTTAATGGCAATAGATTTCGAGTCCGAAAACTCACGAACATTTTCTCTAAATGGGAGGCTCACGCCGAACCTACCATTGGGTAACCGATACAACGAGTTATCAAAAGATAGTTGAGCAAGGTCATCTTCCGGGGACGACAAACTCTTTGATGGAATGTCGTCAAGCTCCCAAAAATGTTTAAGATCAATATCCATACAAGGATCGATAGATACAAAGAACGAATGAATAACATTGGTTGAGATGGGATCGACAGTACCAAATATCATGTAACCAAATATGGTGTTGACAGCAACAGGCGAAATTTCTTTGCCATCAATTTTCCCATCGAGCAAAATACGACTGGCAACATCAGAGCCCAATAACATTTGTACTGGAGAAGGATGTCTCCAGTTTTCATCTGCGAGTTTTATGTTTTCCAAATGAGACCAATACGATTGAATATACTTGTTTGGAAGATTACCGCAAATAGACGGCAAGACCATTAAGTTTATTTTCAAATTGTTGTCCGTCGGGACTGAATCATATTCCTGAATGGGACGAATTGTTTCAGATATCACACCTAACGTTTGGTGTGAAGTCTGGCCCAAACCAGAAATAGGAATCGAAGACGGACGAGACGATATACCAATAGACGTACGACAAGACTCCGTAATAAATGAAATTTGACTTCCAGTGCCTACTAGAGCACGAATAATTTGAGGTTGATTTCTCTTGTCGAGAATTTCCAAACAAACCGTGGGTAGCAGAGCTAGACAAGTTGTCGCCTCAGACCCAACTGTTGTAGTACAAGTAGCATTATTAGACGAACTGGTTTGCAAATTTTCTTCACGAGTTGGAGTAGAAGAAGGTGGTGACGTAGCAATCGACGGCACAAAATGTAACAATGTATGATGATTTTTATTGCAAGTTCTGCACGAAACCTTTGACGGACAAGACGACATGTTATGATTTGGTCGAAGACAGTTCAAACATAACCGAAGATGTTTGGCTTGCTCGTGACGCTTGTTTGGAGACAATTTAAGAAATTGCTCGCACGAATACAATACATGATTTCCCTTGCAAAGGATGCAGGAGAACGAATTGTTCTTAGGAGAAGTGTTAGTCTCAGCTAAGAATGTCCTAGGTTTCAAGTCAGAATTCGAACGAGCGAGACCTTGTTTATTAATAGTACCTTTAAGCACTTTCGGTTGCTTGCTTGAGACAAGATTCTCTAAGGCTACACATTGTTTTGACAAAAAGTCTTTGACGCAATTGAATGTAGGCACATCAGTAGAATTGAAATGCAATTCGAATCGTTTACGAGTTTCCTCATCGAGTTTACATAATAAAAGATCTACAAGAACGAAATCCCAACTTTCAACATCAAATTGTAATGATCCCAAAATCGATAAGTTTTCTGTGAAACAGTCAATTAAATTTCAAAGTTGTTTTACGTTTTCCGCATGCATAGGCAGGTAGTTTTTTATTAAACCCCAATGGTGATTAGCCAAAAGACGTTTATTATTATATCTAGAACATAAAGTGTCATATGCTAATTTGTAATTTTCATGACAAAGAGGAATAGACCGCAACAATGTCAATGATTCACCCGACAAGCTTGAAAGAAGGTAGGAACGCTTTTCGATGTCCGTTAAATGCGGTTGTTTATCTATCAAAACATCAAACATATCCTTGAAAGTCTTAAAGTTTTTTGGGTCATTATCAAAACGTGGTAGAGTAATTTTTGGTAATTTTACTCTAGGTGTAAAATTATTGTCTTGTCGACTTGTGTGATTCGCAGACGGAGTTTTCACTTCAGCAGAAAATATCTCTTGCTCTATCAAAAGGATAGAATAATATTCGTCATCTACGTTTCTACACAAATTCTCTAAAGCAGGTTGCAATTCTGGTTCTGTGTTTACAAATACAGAAACATATTTTTCAGTAAAATCCTTGTAGATAGATTCCACCATACGACACTTCAATTTGAATAACTTGCGCACTGAATCATTGTATTGTGCCTTTTCAGAAAGTTCGAAGATTTCATGAATCCTAGCAGCGTAGAGCTTTAATAAAGTTACAGAAGTATTTGTGTCAGGCATTTTGTATGAAGAAACAAACGACAATTATTTCAATTAACAACAACCGACAATAATCTTATTATAAATTCAATCACCGAAAATGATCCAATAAAGTCATTACCCGATTTGTAAAGTAAAATGCGAAATGATTAGTTAAAGCTTCCTATTGTATTTTAAACGACCTGACAACTCTTAACAAGAAGGTTTATAAAATGCCCTAAGGGTTTAGTCATTCAAACAAGAAATATAGTTAAAATATTTAGTGGTTATAAACCCTTAAACATGCAGGTAGGTATACGATAAAACTGGAATGTTGTTTTCAGCTGTACACAAGCCAAAAGGAGTGACCTACTACACAGGTATACAAAATTTTACAATAGAACAACTTTGAATCCACCATTTGCAACATGTTTTCTATACGAACTATTTAACTAGGTCTGTAAAATGATTAATAATGCTCTCTAACTAAACTATTGCTAAATCGTAATATATCTATAATCAAATAATGATTTCTAATTAATAGACTTTAGTGTATCGAATTTTTTATATCTAAGTAAATAGAAATATGATGCGAATATTGCTAATCGAAGTTTTACATACATACAAGCTAAACGAAATGAATTAATTTAATAACCATGGACAGTTCTATCACGCGAGGAAGGACCAAATGTCAATTAATTAACTTAAATAAATGTGCTGGCGCGTCTTATTAATCGTGGACTGTGTTGCGAAGTAGAACAAAACGCGAGCTTTAAATGCGAAAGTTGTATGCATGTAAAAAACAAACAAACAGAAGGCAAAAATTCACTCACCAATATTGTCCTTGGTGTGTGGTCCTCTTCAATGTTGCTGGAATGCCCCCGGGGGAGTCAGTTGAATGCACTGTTGCAAGCACTATACTTTATTGTTTGCATAGCTTGTTTCGCACAACCGTCCCGGCACTAGGTCGAAAGAAGAGTCGTCGATAAACGTCACAAAACCACTTTCGCACGCGTTTTATTTTAAGAGGCGCAAGCGCACTGCACAATTTAAATCCACTATAGTTTGTTTTAACTAATACGAAACACACCCATTTGGAATTTGGATTATACACCCATTTGGAATTATTATATCTATCCACTCGAATTTTTATACACACATTTGGAATTGGGATTATACACATTTGGAACCGTTAATCGGCAAAATAAACTTTCATATTTGTAGCACTTACTTGTCACTATCTATTTTTACTATTATAATATTAATTACGCGTGACTTTTAGGTTCAGAGTATCGCAGCTTGGCCTTCTTGAGTTAAAAAAAACCTCTGTTATCATTGTCGCTGTTAATATAGGCTCAACCCACTTGTATGTGGGTCTTTGCATTTCCTGCACTTGAAGTGGTTTTCTGATGTAATATATTTGTTTCCTATGTAATGGTTGTTTGCTACAGATGCCTCGTTATCTAAACCATACGTTGTTTTCCTAAGATATCGCGTTTTCCATATTATACAAAAATACCTAAGTCATTTTAACATTCATTTCTTCTTCACAGAAGATCCTCATTTCTGTCCGTAATTGTCCCATTTCCTAACTCAAACCTCTAATATCACGCTCATTTTTATTTACTTTATTTTTAACTTCCCCCATTTTTATCGATTTTTGAAATCCGAAAACTCCCATGTAAATTTTTCTATTTTATCCTCTAATTCCTGGCTCAGTTGTTCAAATTTTCGATTCGATTCGTCTCTAACCCCGCTTAATGTCTCATTTATTTGCTCCACCCTTTTTTTATTCTTCACCCATTTCTCTAATCTCCTCAAACTTCCTGTTCGATTCTGCATTCATCCTCTCTAGCATCCTCAAAATTAGTTCATTACCTTGTTCCCCTGATTCCGTCTTCGACTGATTCCTATTACCTCCTGTCGTCACTTACAATTTCCACTCCTTGGCTTCTTAACCACTCCTTTCTCTGCATACGTTCAAATCACTCCCACACACTCAAAATTTATTTATAAATTTCTACAAGGCAGACTCTCTCTCAGCTCGCCAGTTTCCTGGAATAAAATTTAAATTCTATTTGGAGCTCGAGCTTCACGTTCGGGTCGCCATAAAATTGCCGCGGAACTTACAAAAATTCGGGAACGAAGCTTTAACATCGATCCTTCACCTAAATAATACGAGCTCCACGAATTGGGCGTTATAAAATTGCCGTGGAAGTCATGGACTAAGGTTTTAACATCGAGCCTTCACCTGGGTCGACATAAAATTTTTCGAGAAAAAAAATAAATTTTTTTTAAAAATTTCCTACCACTCTTAATGAGATCGCTTTTGAATTCCTTCAGCTTCCCTGGCTAGCTCAGCTGTGCCTCTTCTCGAATACCTAAATTTACAGACACCTCTTTCACACTCGCACACCATTCAATAAAACTACCAAATAACACCACAACCATACAAACTTTTATTTGCACCTATTAACAGATAAATTATATTCACATGTGTTAAAACAGTTTGATACAATAATTATGAAACTCAAATTATGGTATGTTTTTAGTCCTTGATTTTTCTAATGATTTTTACACAAATTTAATGAGATATGAGTAGATGCTACTTTAAATTGACTTCACACTAGAGTATGGTGAGCTCATTATAACCCAGTTCAGTTTGCATATGCCTTTTATAAACCTTGCATAAATTAAAACCACAATTTACAGACCCGTTTACCCTTTACAATTCAATTTTTATCCTGACTAAATTTTGGATGTTCTAAATACACCCTTTTCAATATTTAATGCTCAGTAAATTGTACAGTACATGTATCTTTTACCATAAGTTTCTACAACCATAAATATGCCACCAAAAAAAGTCAGCCACACAGCACAAAATTTCACAAATTTTTATAAAGCAACAGAAATTTCAAATAAATTACCTGAAAAATTCTTCAGGCTTCCTTCCCGTCGGAGATGAGTGCCAGAACACCCCTCAGGGTTGTTTTGATTTACTGTGCTGCTCAGCGGATCCACAGGCCTCTACCATCTGCTACCTTTGTAAGCTATGCGCCTCGTCTCATAGTACCATTCCATATATCATGCATACAAACTCGATTACTTGTGTTGCTTACCCCATATAACATGCTTCCATTTAATGATCTCTGTGTTGTAGTAGCCGGACCTTTATTAATTTAAAATGCACTACTCGTACTTCACGTCAATAATTAGAGGTCCGCTACTACTGTTTTATACTTGCAACCACTCTATTTACGGTAACATAATCACATACATAAAATACTTACAGAAAGCTTTACTGTTATGTTGGTCTGAATCGGCATTCAGCACTTTATCGAAGTAATCAAAAATAGAAAAAAAGAGAGCGTTAATAATGTAGCTAGGGTATTTATATTCTTCTACCCCCAGTAGACGCGCTTCCTTTGAAAAGCTAATTTTCACATCTAATTCCAAAAATTTCGAATATAACCGTCTCGAAATTCGTAAAATTAGCTCCGTTCTGCGTGCCGTATACTCCGAATTACCTTTCAACCTTTGCGTGTGCGTACGTTTGGAAAACTGTCTGCTTTCAACCAATGAAAAAATTTTCTGCCGTCATAAACTCCGCCTAAACTCTATTTATCTCTGTTCTATACATGTTTGCTGTCTTGTTCAAAACCCCACTTGAGTTACAGAAAATCGATATTGATGACATCCTATCTCAACTCCACGTGTATATGGTACGTGCATTTCAATTCCTTGCTTGCTTTATATCTGTCTCTATCTGTTGTATATAACCGATTGTGCATTTCCCTCGCTCCTTAAGATGTTCGTTACCCTAGTTGTTTATACCAAACTGACGGTTGAAAATATTTTCTCTGAAATCCTATCTTAACATATATTCGACTTCTTTGAATGTAACCTTTTAAAAGGCAAGTGTTTCGGTTAATTACCGACCGTTTTGAACATAACAATTCCTAGACTTCTATTTCTTCGTATCTGATAAAACTGACGTTGGTTTTTACAACGTATACGATTGCCTTGAGATTATTGATTTTCTTACGCAGCACGTTCCCTTTTGCTTATACGTGTTGAATTAAAATAACTTGTGGTTAATTATGCGTATCCTTGAACTTTTAGTTGCTTTGAAGCTTTCTTCCTACCTGTGATCCTAACATTTCAATATAAAAATACCCTAATATTCGTCCGTTTTCCCTATATGAATTAAATTAATTTTTCGCGTTAATAATTTGCTCTTTTCTATATACAGGGTTGTTGAAATTTTATTGTTTTACACTGATTTACTCCTTTGAATCCACAACAATATATATATATATATATATATATATATATATATACATTGTGTCCCAAAAAGTTTTATACAAATGGAGAAAAAGTTTATCTTACACTTCACAAAAAAATATATTCTTGATAAAAAGCTTTGCATAACTTGTAGACCCATAATTAAGTACAAAATTTTTAAAACATTGGCTGGAATACAGGGAAAATCAAAATCATGATTTGGAGTGATAGTAAAATATGCTCAAATTGTATTGGAGAGCAAAATGTTCATTAAAATTTTTATTAAATAACAATAAATTATGTCCACTATTTAGATAAAAATTAAAAAATATTTAATAAACACATGAACAATTGTTAAATTAATGCGCAGTACGAAACATCATAAGATCCCGTTCATAATAAGCGCCCGATTTTATGTTACTTATCCTTTTTACACACATTCTTGACAGAGTGCTTTGGAATATCTATAAAATGTCAACAAATGTCAAATGTTACATAAGTGTGTTTGCAATAATTAGAAATGCCAGTAAAATTGAGTATTTAAGATAAAATTAAAATTGCTCTCATTGTTGAAGAAAATTATAAAACTTGTAAGGAGGCAGCAGAAATCTTCAATAATCGACACCCCGATAAAAGAATACATTTCACAACGGTCAGATATGCAATAAATAATTTCAGGAGTTCTGGAAGTGTTGAAAATAAATTTAGAAAAAACATCGGGCATGAGTTCGAAATGAAGGAATTAAAACTGTTGTGATGGTATCGGTTGTGGAAAATCCAAAATATTCTCTTCAAAGAAGGTCAGATTTATTGAATGTAAGTAAAAATACAGTTGCACGAATTTTAAAGTCAAATAAATTTAAACCATACAAACCCCAATTTACTCATACTCTAAAAGTAGGAGATATTGTACGAAAGTTTGAATTTTGTGCTCGTATGCAAGGAGAATTGAAAGATAACAGATTTATGACACGACAAGTACTGTTCTCTGACGAAGCAACGTTTACGTCTAATGGTACAGTAAGTAAGTTCACAAAATTGTCGATGGTGAAGAGATGTTAATCCCAATTTCCATGTCCAAACCAGAGATCAATATTCATTTAAAACTAATGTATGGTGTGGCATTTACAAAGACAGAATTGTTGGACCATTCTTTTTTCGAAATAACATGAATGGAGAAAGATACCTACAATTTTTAAATAATCAGTTATCAGACTTTCTTGATGAACTACCGCTAGATGAACGAGAAAAAATATGGTATCAACAGGATGGAGCACCACATTGTGTAAGAGAACTATTAGGGATTTTCTCGTCCACACTTTTAACGGTAAAGTGATCGGAAGGGACATGGAGTTTCTTTGGCCACCCAGGTCACCGGACATAACCCCTCTAGACTTCTTCTTGTGGGGTTACTTAAAAGAAAATTTATACCTTCAGACGCCATTTGAAGATGTTGATCATCTTGAAAGAATCATTAAAGATACATGTGAAGCTATAACTCCAGATGTGATTAGAAATGTCATAAATGAATTTAATCAACTAACAATCACCTGTTTAGAAAGAAACGGTGGATACGTTGAAGTTCCGTAATATTTAAGTAATTTTACATGTTCTCAATAGAATTTATTAGTTGTGATTATTCATTGTTGATAAATTGATAGGAGGTTATCAATTGTTTATCATGTCTTATTCGTTTATTCAATAAATAATCTAATTAATAATATCTTGTAATTTTTTTCTGGAGAAATCACAAATCTACAAAATGGGCATAATTTATTGCTATTTAATAAAAATTTCAATAAACATTTTGCTCTCCAATACAGTTTGAACATATTTTACTATCACTCCAAATCATGATTTTGATTTTCCTTGTATTCCAGCCAATGTTTTAAAAATTTATACTTAATTATGGATCTACAAGTCATGCAGAGCTTTTTATCAAGAATTTTTTTTTGTGAAATGTAAGATAAACTTTTTCTCCATTTGTATAAAACTTTTTAGGACACACTGTATATATATATATATATATACAGGGTGGTCCGGTTTTCATTAGCCAGCATATATCTTTTGAACACATAATGAAATCAATGTTACAACTTATTTAAATAATGAGTTTGGTCAGAACTGGATCGGTAATAGGGGACCGACTTTGTGGCCTCCCCGATCACCTGATTTGTCAGTTCTTGATTTCTTCGTTTGAGGGTTTTTAAAAGATCGAGTGTAATTCTAACTCTACCCCTTTTCAAAATCTTGAAGAGTTAATTGCAAAAATAAGAGCAGCTTGCTTGCTAATTACCCCGGTCATATTGCAAGATGCTAAAAAAAATTTAATTATTCGAGTTAATAAATGTTTAGTATGTAATAGTGAACAATTTGAACATTTACTAAGATAATTAGTTTTCTTGTTAGGTATTATTTTCAGATGTATGTATAAAAAAATTTTCAATTTATTAATTTATACAGTAAATAAACAATAATCAGTTTCGTATTGGAATTCTATTATTTGAGTTATTTAGCGCATTCTGACAAGAACTCATTGGTTGTGGTATATTGCCGTAAAGACAATTTCAAGTAGAATATTTTTTCAAAAAAATATACAGGGTGTTCTATTTAAAAAACCATAGTGACATATTATTGCTCAAATATAGTAGGCCATGAAAAATACTTAATGCCTTATATTTGTAGAGAAAATATATTCAAAAAACTTTTTCCTATGAAATTTTTCTATATCTTGCATAATTCAGAAGATATACGCTGGCTAATGAAAACCGGACCACCCTGTATATATATATATATATATATATATATATATATATATATATACACACGGAGAGATCACCCGCTAAATTTCCCTTGCTTTATCAAGTAACTTTCCATGACCTTGTCTCTTTAAACTAGCAGGCAGCGGCATTACCGCGTATAATCTTTTTCTTGTATACAGCCTTGCGAACTATTTAATTGAATTAGCATTACATATAGGTAAATATTTACAATTTAAACAACTGTTTTTAAAAGTAGGTACACTAAACTGTTCAAAAATGTATAATTAAGCAAGTCCATAATTTTTGCTTGCATGTATATGTTATCGGACAAATCCGAATTCCGGACAGTCTCGTAAATACTAGGCCAAACACAAACTTCCGTTTGCTGATAGGAGCTTTGCAAGTTTCTTAGGATAAATGCAAAACACTGCTTAATTCGAGAAATACTAGTTTTTACAATAATAATTTCAGTTTTCCAAGAATTTTTTTAACTAGAAAGAAAAAAAAATTTAACTGATGCTTGTTTAAGTACTGAACCGCCACAGCGGCGGGATGTTATCGTTCGAAAGCAAGTAGGCTTGGCTTCATTAATTGTTTAATAAACATAATCAAAATAATTATAAGTTCCAAAATTACATAAAATAAAAGTGAAATTGAATGATTTAACAGTTTGGAAGTCTTCGGAAGTCTTCAGATGGCTTCATGATTGCTTGTGGGACCAGAAATAAACTTTAACACTGATTAAATGAATGTATGTACAATTTAACACGAGCGTCTCGCGCCACATCTGATCTTGGCTGCCGCAAGGTCATCATAGTTTTCAGTTGACAATTGTGAAACTTGTTTACATGGTGAAGTTTAAACATCAAAACTTTGATGGTACTCTCAGCAATTAAAATTACACTTGTGAGGACTTTACCAAATATATTATGTATAAATGACTTATTAGCCTTCAGTTACTAATAAATCCTTGTTTATATGCCCCAAGAATTATTCTCCTTTCTGTGAGATCCAATCTTATACAATAAGTCAGCGCTTCTCAACCTTTCTGTTATTGCGACCCAGTTTACCAATGTAAATATTCTCGCGCCCTCCCACTACCGAAAAAATGATTGGTTTCCCATAGGCCTGTGTTTTAGTAGGCGCTGCTTTTTGTACACATTCTGCCAGGGTCACGTTAAGTTTCAGTCTATCGGCTTTGCTAGTGCTCCTGTTGTGCGAGTACACTTCAGAGGTTATATAGTGCATACATTTGTATAGAACCAGGATTGCGAATCAATCTTAACTGTAGTCAATCTTAATTTAACATTGTAAAAGTATTATTTATCTAAAATTGATAATTTTCTAGAGGACCTAAATATTAAAAGGCAAGTACAAAAAATATATTTATCATTTTATCATAATCATGCCATTTAATTTAATTGGTATCTGAAAATAATAAAGAATAATAGAAATATTTAAGAATTTTTATTTACTTTTTCTTATATATATTTTAGAAGCAACAGAGGCATATTTAGAAAAGATTATGGATAAATTTTTATATGGGCGTAAGCGAGAATTGGAGGATTGTGAAGCATCAACTAGTGCACAGGCTAGGCATGTTTCAAAAACTAAATCAAGAAAATATTGCGCAGAATACCTAAGCTATGGATTTACGAGCACTGAAGTAAATGAAGAAGTAAGGCCCTTGTGTGTTATTTGCTCAAAAACTTTGGCAGCTGACAGTATGAAGCCAAATAAACTTAAACGACATTTGGAAACTCTTCATAGTGAATACGTTAAAAAATCCCGACAATTTTTTGAAAGTAAATTAAAATCACTAGAGAAGCAAAATTAGTTCTTAAAAGCACTTTGTCTGCGAATGAACAAGCTTTACTTGCTTCTTACAAAGTTTCGTATCAAATAGCCAGATGCAAGAAACCTCACAATATTGGTGAAGAGCTAATTTTGCCAGCTGCAATTGAAATTGTAGAGACCATGTTCGGAGAAAATTTTGCCAAAAAATTAAAATCTATTCCACTTTCCAATGATACAGTTGCTCGTCGTATTTCTGACATGGCTAAAGATGTACAGCATCAGCTTTTTGCAAAATTGCGTGGAAAATTGTTTTCAATTCAACTTGATGAAGACAATAAAGATGCTCATTTGATAGCCTATGTACGTTTTTGTGATGGTGTATCAGCTGTAGAAGAATTACTTTTTTGCAAACCGATACAGCAAAGGGCAACATCAACTGCTTTATTTACCATCTTGGATAATTTTATAAACGAGGCGAAAATATTGAATGGGAAAATTGTGTTGGAATATGCACCGATGGTGCTCGTTCAATGTCTGGAAGATTTCAAAGCATGCGAACACTAGTAAAACAAAAATCTTCACAGTGTATCTGGACGCATTGCATGATCCACAGAGAAGCACTGGCGTCGAAAGAAATGAGTACTGGTTTAAATATCGTGTTATCTACAGTCGTAACTGTTGTAAATTATATAAAAACGAGACCTTTAAAATCAAGAATGTTTTCTGAACTTTGTAAAGATATGGGATCAGTACATACAGCATTACTTTTTATTGCGAAGCTAGATGGTTATCACGTGGAAAGTTTTTGAAACGTGTTTTGAATTAAGAGAAGAAATCTGTATTTTCTAGAAGAAGAAAATCGACAAGAAGCCGTAATGTTTCGAGATACTATATTTATTATGAAATTGGGTTATTTAGTCGATATATTTGAGAAGTTAAATGTCTTGAATCTTCAACTTCAAGGAACAAATACATATATTTTGGAAACAAATGATAAAGTCAATGGTTTTGTAGAAAATTGGATTTGTGGCTTAGAAATTTAAAAGAAAAGAAATTGGAAATGTTTCCGAATATAAATGAATTTGTAAAGACATACAAACCTGAAGAAGAACATATAAACGTGATTTTCTTAACTATAAACGAACATCTAAGCATGCTAGCAAAAAATTTTAAAAAATACTTTTTTGCTGACGAAAAAGTTCTAGCAAGTTACGAGTGGGTTAGGGACCCATATCACAATGTTCCACAAGGTATCTCGACTTCTGAAGAGGAAACTTTTATTGATTTTACAACAAACAGTGAAATCAAAAGACAATTTAATAACAAATCGATTTTTGAATTTTGGGCTGGTTTGGATGACGAGTATGCTACATTAAAACGAAGAGCTTTCCAAATACTTTTACCGTTTTCAACATCTTATCTTTGCGAAACCGGATTTTCAGCGGTATCTTCGTTGAAAACAAAATACAGATCACAGCTAAATATAGAAAAAGAACTTAGGGTATCCATATCTGGTAATACTCCTTCATTTCAAAAACTTTGCAATGAGAAACAGGCTCAAGGAAGTCATTGATTAGTAACATAACATTTAACTGGTATTTGTTTCATACTAATAAACTTAAATAATGAATATAATAAATTATTTATTGGTAATATGTAATTATAAACTGTATTCTTAATTTAAATATATATATATATATATATATATATATATATATATATATATATATATATTTAAATTTTACAATTTGTTTTATTTTACCTTCAAAAAAGTTTTTATTTTGTTTTTAAATATACTCGCGCCCCCCTTGTAGTAACGCCGCGCCCCCAAGGGGGGCGCGCCCCACAGGTTGAGAATCGCTGCAATAAGTGGTTTAATTTTTTCTATAATGTAATGAAGATATGGTTTCCACTTGTTCATTTACAGAATTAGAATTATTAAATTAAAACCACCAACAAACATAACATAACTATCCAGGCACATGACAACGTAATGAAAACAAGGAAGCTATGGCCTTGACGGCAGCCGAGATCAGATGTGGCGCGAGACGCTCGTCAATTTAACGGGGTGTATAAGTCTTTGGTAGTCTTCGGCTTTCTTCGGAATGCTTTGGAAGTTGCTTACGAGGCCCAGTGTGAACTTGAACAACGATGATTAGGAAATATGTACAGGTTGAAGAGGTCCAGACATCTTCGGTAGTCTTCGGATCTCTTCGGAAGGCTTCTTGTTTTAATTGTGGGTCCACGTTACGTTAAAAAGAATTATGAATTAAAATTATACGAACTTAAAAACTACTAATTTACAATATATACAAGTATAGAGAGTTCAGAAGATCTTCGGTCGTCTTCTGAACTCTTCGGCAGGCTTCGTGGCAGTGATGCCTCTACGGGGATGTCGTCCCTGTGGTAGAGCTTAACGGATGTAATCACAATAACGACTTCTCGGTGAAGTATGGAACGGAGCTTAACGTTCATACGTAGTTTGTTAACTATGGATTGATGAATTGTAATGGCGTGCCCTGGGTACGGCGTCGAACAGCGTCACCGTCGGACAATACGCAGGCTATGGGGAGCGCTGCGTGTTTGTAGTATATCAGGCTATGGAGAGCGCTGCTTGTGAAAGCTTTGCAGGCTATGGGGAGCACTGCAAGAGGATTGATTCCTAGGCTATGGTGAGCACTACCAATGTCTTCTGCAGAATTTGAAATTTTATTTATACACTTCCATTTCCTATGCTTCGTGTGTTGAAAAACGTTAATGATGTCTTTAACCAATGAAATGCGTTTTTCAAGTTTTTGATTGTAAAAGAATCTTCAAATTTAGTTTAACCAATGAAAGTACAGATTTTTGGGATTTTTGGAACTACTCGAGATTCTTTGGTTTGTTCTATTTTCAGCTCGTGTATATATATATATATATATATATATATATATATAGTTCCGCAGCGTCTCGGTACGCCTTCCTCACAGCGAACCTTCTGGGGGGTCGTTTGGGTGGACTAGGGTTGGTTCTGCGCCGAGGCGTCGCCCATGCAGCGTTGTCGCGTCGGCGTTTGCGTCGACGTGGGTATTGACGTGCTGCCTCGGGCTCAGAGCAGAGCCGAGGTCTTCTTCGATGGTGCCTCGAGCTAGGAGAAGCACCAACGCGTCGGCGTCGTCGTGCTAACTCGGGCTCAGAGCAGAGCCGAGGTCTTCTTTGACGGTGCGCCGGGCTAGGAGAAGCGCCAGGGCGTCGGCGTCGTTGTTTTGCCTTGGGCTCAGAGCAGAACCGAGGTCTTCTTCGACGGAGCACCGGGCTAGGAGAAGTGCCAGGGTATTCCGGTGGTTCCTCAGGCTAAGAGAAGCGCTGAGGGTTTGACTGTTTCTCTCTAGGCTAAGGGAAGCACTAGATGACCGAGTCCAGTGACGGTCTAGTCGTAATGCGGCTGGTTTTATACTCTTCCCTGAAGCTGGTGGGGTGACGCGCAGCCAATCAGGGTGCTCGATTTTTATGTTGGGGGTTGTGGTTATCGTAAAAGGGGCGAGCCATGTTAAGCTATATATAAGGGTGTTGTGGTCGCGCGCCTTTCTTATAAGATTTGGATTGTCACGAGACAAGGTCTGTGACATTCCCGCCCTCGAAGGGTATAGTCGGGGAGGATGGAGTGGAATATATTGTTGGCAGCTGGCGGTGGTCGCACCGTAGGTAGCCCATCATGTAGCTGTAGATCCCCGTAGCTGCGCTGTCGTGGTAGGTAGGTCGGCCTCGATTATTCCATCTTCTGGAGGAACTCGGATGGGTCCTCTAGTGATGTAACCGAGAAAGTTGATTTCTCGGTGTCTGCTGAGGTGATGCGATGCAGGTCCTCCACTAGCATCTTACCGATGGTCATTATTTGAAAAGGCGGCTCCGTGACGCAGTGGTATGTGTGTGACTACTACGCCCAAGGTCCCGGGTTCGTATCCCGACACGGTCCGCTTGAAAAATGTTAGGCGAGCATTTTTAACAAAAATACACCCTCGTTTGGATGAGAAGTAAAATGGAGGTCCCGTGTGTGAGTATTGTCACGCACGTTAAAGATCCCTACCTTGCTTGAAACAGCAAGGGTTCGGCAAAATTCCAAATTTTTCAGGTAAAAAAACTCGCTTCCTGGCCAATGTAGTACTTTCGGGTGGAGCATTGGAAAATCACATGTAAGGTGATTATTTGAGGTTGGGTGCCATTGGATTGTCTCAGTTCTAGAACTGTTGGTGGTGTTGTACTGGTCTCCTGAGCAGGTGGGCGTTGTTCGGAGACCTGTTGCATCTCGGCAGGCTGGTTAACGTTGTATGTCTGGCTCCGTGTCTCAGGCATGTTGTCCTGGGTCCGTTACAGACTCCTGCCCGTAATAGTCTTCTTCTGAAGACATCAGATGTTGGGCGACATTTGTTATCCTCCGGGTGCGTTTCTGATAACAAAATATTATGCAACAATATTTGGAGAACAATGAGGTTTGGTTTTATTTTAGCAGTCAAATAATTAGATAATATATATATATATATATATATATATATATATATATATATATATTGCTGTGAATCCTCTCATATCTGCAGGTACTGACCCTTCCAAAAAAACATTCGAGCCCCACAGTTTGGGCGTCAAGAAATGCTGTGATACCTTTAAAATCCGTGAACTACGCTTTTCGCCTCGGCTGCTCACCTAATGTTATAAACCTCCTCATTCATAAAAAAAACAAACACATTCCTACCAAAAACATCAACGTTAACTCTATTTACATCAATATTCAGAATACATTAAAATTTCAAATTTAAAACTCAGCATAAATTTCAGTTTTAAAAGAATTTCAAGATTAATTTTATTATCATTTTACTGTGCATCCACAATTAAAGTCCTTGTTGGATGCCTACTAATTAATATAACAATATAAGCAGACCGGAGTCTGAGTATAAAGGGAGCATCTACCACCCCTTTACGTTAATTAACCAGGTTTGTCTAATTGAGCTCAAAGACATACCCAAAGTTTCATCATATTCCCGAACATCAAAACAAAATACCCCTTTTACTTAAACAAGCAAATTTCATCTTAAAATTAAACTTTTATGGTTAGAACAATTTCACTAATGTCCATTTAAAGTAAATCAATTATAAAGTCATTCAATACACACAAAAATGTCAAACAAAATAGTATAATTTACCTGAAGGTTACTGTCCTTGTAGCTTCAAAGTATCGTTTCTTTAGTTAATCACACCATTCAACAGGATTATATTTACGGCTTCTGATTCTCTACGCTTTTAAAATTTGCTCCATCACCATCCATTCAAAGTCGTTTCTGGGCCTTTCCGGAACTCATCTGTGTTTATCTGACCCTTGATTCATGGATCCAGACACGTATTTGAACCATTTAATTATTAACACCCCCGAAAAATAGCAAAGAAATTCATGCTTCTGTCACCAATATATACGCCAAAACTGCCTACTTTTGTGTATACATTCGTCGTTGTAAATTTTGCTAATTGGTACAGTGAAACTAAATTTTATTACCTTGTATCTAAGTGCACTGAAGTACATTCATGTTAGCACGTAAATAACAAGCTATTTTGAATCACTAAAATATACTAGCAAACTTTTAAATTATTTAATCAAACTAAAATGCACGGTTTAACATCTTCAATCAAGTCGCGTATGTACGAGCTTTTAACGCATCGAATCGTCAAAAGTCTAAGAGAGCTTGTTTATCTTCATCTCGGTATATATAGCAAAAAGCCTGTCTGTCGGTCGGTTCCCCAAAACGGGTAATTCTAAAGAATTTCTCATGCCATGTTCCCAGTCTGCCGCTCACGCGTCGATTTTTACGAATTTTCACTCGCCCCATTTAAATCTCAGAAAATTTCACACGGCACGCAAGCATGTCCGAGAAAAACTAATTGATTTTGTACAGAAATTGTTGTTCTACCTCTGATATTTGCATCCTCTTTTTAACCAATTGTGACCCCCGTGACGTTGCTTAAATCCCGCCTTTTACAATATGTGTCTTTGCTTGACGCATTTTCTCTTTCCTTCTCTACCGTGTTCTTATTGGTGCAACTTGATATTCTTTATTATCGATTATTTTAGTCCACATGGAGTGTGAAATACCCAGCTTTAGCAATTCTCGTAACTATTATGCGACGTTTTCCCAAGATTCTTTGAAATATTAATTATCTGCAAAATTTACGCCGAATGAGCTTTTAAATAAACCCAGGTGTTTAAACATACTATTAATTCTCAGAGCCTTATTCCGTGGTATTTTAATCTTGGGTTTTACAAGTTTCTATAGGTATTATATGTTATTAACGGTTTAATTAACTCCAATTGATTTCTATCCTTTTCATTTTAGCGAATACAACTTAAATATTAATTATTATAGGTACACTTTGTTTTACTACCGGTTACTTAAATAGAGTTAATTAATATAAACTTTGCACGTAATTTCTCTTTGTTTAGGAATAATTACATTACACGCAGAGCTTTTCAATACTGCTTCTTTTGATATAAAGCGTCTTATAAATAATTTAAATTTCTTATTTTACTGAAACAACCGAGTTTATTTATGCTTCATGGTTTTAATAACGCGTATTATTTAATGAAATTCCTTATACACGGTGATTAAAATTATTTGATGTGATTATTTGATTTTCTACCCTGGACTAAATATGAGTATTTTCCCCCTATTTGAATACAAATAATCCCACTTATTTGACTTCAAATATAAAACATTTAGACAAAAAAAATTACAAAAAAAAATTGCCTATCACTCTCTACCCTTATCTATCTAACTTACCTACTTTGTCTCCAATCCAAAAAATATTTACATCTATCCTATATCCCTATCCTATTCCTAACTTTTAACTAATCTTTACTATACTTCACTTCCCCCTACCTAATCCTATATACCTATCCTACTCTTACTCTATTCCTAACTCTCCACTAATTTTATATGAAATATCTATACTTAACCTATCTTATTTTCTTCCTACATTTCCTCTTTATTCTCATCCTAAACCTATTTCTAATTATCTCCCATATTTATCCCATACCTAGCTTTATTTTCTATAAACACTTACTTCTACTCTTCTATCTACACCTATTCTATCCCTATCCTATTTAAATCTAACTCTCTTCTTGACCCTCCAAGTCTTTCTTCTCACCAACCTAATACTCTTCATTCCTATTTCTCCCCCTTCTATATCTACACTTATCATCCCTATTATCTCACATACAATAAACTTATCATCCCTATTATCCTGACTCTTAAATACTGCTTCTTCTTCAGTCCCTACACATGTCTGTTTCTCATTTATTCTTATTTTCTTCTCTGCCGACAAACCAAACGATACTACTTTACAATTATCGATTTTTCCTCTATGGAAAATCCTATGTACCTTCTAGAATTTTTGTGTAATGGAATCCGCCAGAATGAATCCCTTAAATCTACTTGATTAAAACAAACTTGCCATCTTTGCTTAATTTCGCCTTCACCTGCTCCTGATATGCTGCTGTTGCTTCTACCCCACTACTTCTGCATGTTTTTGTACTAAAGCTTGAACCTCTACTCTCCTCTCCTCTGGACATCTTATTGTGTTGATCTGTTTAACCTCATCATCCTCTACCTCTACTACATTAATACTAAACCCAGTGTCATCCTCTGTGACTTCATAACTGCCCTTCCATGGCACTACCCTATCCTGAATCCTTATTACCTTCCTTTCCATATCTATCAAAACCCTAACTTCATCATACAGTCAACACCTAAAATGCTCTGAAACTTCAGTCCAGGTACAATTACAAACTCCTGTTCACAGCTTAAATCTCCTATATCTATCCTAAGCACCACAACACTATTTACTACAGCAAACTTCTTTTTATTTGGAGCTACTAAATGGCTACGTTTTATAGGCATAATTCTATCACAAACCTTATCCCTAATTTTGCTGACGAATTCCTCCGATATTAAACTCGCCTCTGCCCCTGTATCAAGTAATACTTCTACATTACTTTCAAAAATTTCTAAATTAACAATTGGCAAACATAATTTTTCCTCAGTTTCTGGCTCTACTTCCTCCTCAATTTTGAAAAATTCACGTGGATGTTCGTATACATTTACACAGAAATCTAGTGGTCTGTCACGTTCTAAAAATCCTGTCTCATCCTGTTTTCCGTGCTTGGTCCTGGTTGTCCTTCTACAACCTGTGCGTACGTCCTTCTCGTGTTAATATCCGTGTCCCTGTCTCTATTCGTCGTGCTGGTCACAGTCCTGTTTACTTCCGGTAAACCGTTCTGTCTCGTGTAACTAGGTCTTGGCGTCGGTCCCCTAGTCGCACTATTGCTCCTGTATTCCTGTCCTCGTCGTTCCCAATTCAGTCGAAAATTTCTGTTGTAGTCAGACCGTCTCGGATAATTCGGTGTCCTGTTGTCAAACCTAACTGTGTTAACGTTTCGTTCTCGTATCTCTCTTGTCCGTCCTACACATACATCGTCATATCTCTGCAAATACTCTAAAAATGTCTCCCGTTCTGTGATGTTTTGTAAGGCCACGTGTTGTCTAATTTCCAGTTCAAAATGTCGTGATAGGTACTTAATAATCTGTCTGTCCGTCAATGGTGGATTCAGTTGTTTGGCCACACTGTACTTGCGGATGGCATATTGCTCCTAGAACCTGCAAACTCTCCCTTAAATTTTCCTGTAATCAAGTCGTCCCTAATCTGATCCTGTTTGTGATCACTCCAGTAATGTTGTAAAAATTTGTCTTCAAAGTCCTGATACGTGTCTATGTCCTGTCCTACTAAATTGTACCACGCTTCCGCATTGTCCTTTAATAAAGCCTTTATCGTATTTAGTTTAGTCTGTTCGTCAAATAAATTTCCCACTAGATTTCTTACACTATTAATAAAAATTTGTGGATTTACCCTGTTATCGCCATAAAACTTCATGTGTTGGTCCAATGATACTCCACCTGTAGAAAATCTGGGACCATCCTCGTTAAATTTGACATGTTGTATTTAATACTACTAACTTCGCGTTCTACCCTGCCTAACTGATCCCTACATGAGTCCGTCACTTCAGTCATTTTACATTAATCTCTTCTTCACAAAAATGCGTACTTCGGACCTTAAATGTCCCATTTCCTGTCGAAGACCTGTAATATCACGCTCATTTTTATCAACCCTATTTTCAACTTCCCCCATCTTTACGGTAAGACTATTTTTAAATTCTGAAACTTCTTGATTCGTCTTATCTATTTTCTGACTAATCTCCTCTAACTTCCTGTTCGATTCTTCACTCATTCGGTCAAATTTTCGATTTGAGTCCTCTCTCGCTCTATTCGATTCATCGCTTAGCTGTTCTAATTTTCTGTTAGACTCCTCCTCGCTCTATTCGATTCTTCATTCATCCTCTCTAGCATTCTCATTATCATCTCGTTTCCTTGATCCCCTGATTCCGTCCTCGACTGATCTCTACTGCCTCCAGCTTCTTCCATTTTCGAAATTTTCTCACACAATGCACTATCGTCACTTCCAATTTCCACTCCTTGACTCCTTAACCACTCCTTTCTCTGCATACGTTCAAATCACTCACACACACTCTAAAATACTCTTAAATTTATACACAACCAGAAACTCTCTCTCAGATCGCCAGTTTCCTGGAATAAAATAACAAAAATTTTATTTGGAACTCGAGCCCTCACGTTGTGGTCGCCAAGAAATGCTGTGAATCCTCTCATATCTGCAGGTACTGACCCTTCCAAAAAAACATTCGAGCCCCACAGTTTGGGCGTCAAGAAATGCTGTGATACCTTTAAAATCCGTGAACTACGCTTTTCGCCTCGGCTGCTCACCTAATGTTATAAACCTTCTCATTCATAAAAAACAAACACATTCCTACCAAAAACATCAACGTTAACTCTATTTACATCAATATTCAGAATACATTAAAATTTCAAATTTAAAACTCAGCATAAATTTCAGTTTTAAAAGAATTTCAAGATTAATTTTATTATCATTTTACTGTGCATCCACAATTAAAGTCCTTGTTGGATGCCTACTAATTAATATAACAATATAAGCAGACCGGAGTCTGAGTATAAAGGAGCATCTACCACCCTTTACGTTAATTAACCAGGTTTGTCTAATTGAGCTCAAAGACATACCCAAAGTTTCATCATATTCCCGAACATCAAAACAAAATACCCTTTTACTTAAACAAGCAAATTTCATCTTAAAATTAAACTTTTATGGTTAGAACAATTTCACTAATGTCCATTTAAAGTAAATCAATTATAAAGTCATTCAATACACACAAAATGTCAAACAAAATAGTATAATTTACCTGAAGGTTACTGTCCTTGTAGCTTCAAAGTATCGTTTCTTTAGTTAATCACACCATTCAACAGGATTATATTTACGGCTTCTGATTCTCTACGCTTTTAAAATTTGCTCCATCACCATCCATTCAAAGTCGTTTCTGGGCCTTTCCGGAACTCATCTGTGTTTATCTGACCCTTGATTCATGGATCCAGACACGTATTTGAACCATTTAATTATTAACACCCCCGAAAAATAGCAAAGAAATTCATGCTTCTGTCACCAATATATACGCCAAAACTGCCTACTTTTGTGTATACATTCGTCGTTGTAAATTTTGCTAATTGGTACAGTGAAACTAAATTTTATTACCTTGTATCTAAGTGCACTGAAGTACATTCATGTTAGCACGTAAATAACAAGCTATTTTGAATCACTAAAATATACTAGCAAACTTTTAAATTATTTAATCAAACTAAAATGCACGGTTTAACATCTTCAATCAAGTCGCGTATGTACGAGCTTTTAACGCATCGAATCGTCAAAAGTCTAAGAGAGCTTGTTTATCTTCATCTCGGTATATATAGCAAAAGCCTGTCTGTCGGTCGGTTCCCCAAAACGGGTAATTCTAAAGAATTTCTCATGCCATGTTCCCAGTCTGCCGCTCACGCGTCGATTTTTACGAATTTTCACTCGCCCCATTTAAATCTCAGAAAATTTCCACACGGCACGCAAGCATGTCCGAGAAAAACTAATTGATTTTGTACAGAAATTGTTGTTCTACCTCTGATATTTGCATCCTCTTTTAACCAATTGTGACCCCGTGACGTTGCTTAAATCCCGCCTTTTACAATATGTGTCTTTGCTTGACGCATTTTCTCTTTCCTTCTCTACCGTGTTCTTATTGGTGCAACTTGATATTCTTTATTATCGATTATTTTAGTCCACATGGAGTGTGAAATACCCAGCTTTAGCAATTCTCGTAACTATTATGCGACGTTTTCCCCAAGATTCTTTGAAATATTAATTATCTGCAAAATTTACGCCGAATGAGCTTTTTAAATAAACCCAGGTGTTTAAACATACTATTAATTCTCAGAGCCTTATTCCGTGGTATTTTAATCTTGGGTTTTTACAAGTTTCTATAGGTATTATATGTTATTAACGGTTTAATTAACTCCAATTGATTTCTATCCTTTTCATTTTTAGCGAATACAACTTAAATATTAATTATTATAGGTACACTTTGTTTTACTACCGGTTACTTAAATAGAGTTAATTAATATAAACTTTGCACGTAATTTCTCTTTGTTTAGGAATAATTACATTACACGCAGAGCTTTTCAATACTGCTTCTTTTGATATAAAGCGTCTTATAAATAATTTAAATTTCTTATTTTTACTGAAACAACCGAGTTTATTTATGCTTCATGGTTTTAATAACGCGTATTATTTAATGAAATTCCTTATACACGGTGATTAAAATTATTTGATGTGATTATTTGATTTTCTACCCTGGTCTAAATATGAGTAATATATATATATATATATATATATATATATATATATATATAGACACACACACACACACACACACACACACACACACACACACACACACACACACACACACACACACACACAGTGATTACAAGATATACTAGAACATGCACATATACAGTGATTACGGCGCCTCCGTACGCCTTCCTCACTGCGAACCTTCTGGGGGTCGTCTGGGTGGGCGAGGGTTGGTTCTATGCCGAGGCGTCGCCCATGCAGCGTTGTGGCGTCGGTGTTGGCGTCGACGTTGGCGTCGACGTGCTGCCTCGGGATCAGAGCAGAGGCGAGGTCTTCTTCGACGGTGCCCCTGGCTAGGAGAAGCGCCAGGGCGTCGGCGGCGTCGTGCTGCCGAGGGCTCAGAGCAGAGCCGAGGGCTTCTTCGACGGGCCCCCGGGTTAGGAGAAGCGCCAGAGCATCGGCGTCGGTGGTTCCTCGGGGTGGTGAAGCGCTGAGGGTTCGACTATTTCTCTCTAGGCTAAAAGAAGCGCTTCCTTGAGGCTGGTGGGGTGACACGCAGCCAATCAGCGTGCGCGATTTTTATTTTGGGGGTTGTGGTCATTGTAAAAGGGGCGAGCCGTGTTAAGCTATATATACGAGTGTTGTTACGCGCGTCTTTCTTATAAGATGTGGACTGTTACGAGACGGGGTCCGTGATATGCAAATCCTTAGTCTGCTCAGTGCTCTGCGTGAGATGATATAGTCAACAGGGACTTCCATTTATAGCTTACAAGAAACAATGCAGTTTTTGAAATTGATAGCTTAACCGAAATTCTATTAAATTAGAACGAACTTTTAAAATAAGGTAACTATAAAACATCTTAGTCTTGGGAATAACTAAAGCATTAAGCGACAGCGACAATGACCTAAACTAATAATATTATCAGTACTTAATAGCATTCTAAATATAATTAAAGTGTACTAAAATATAACTTAAGCGCCAAAGTAGATCAGTTTAATTGTAAAACAAAACAGTTTAAGTCACCATTATGTTATATTGAGGCGAGGTAAAACAACTTATTCATTGTTGTTCAGCCACGAGCGAACTTGAAAAATATCTTAAGCGTTCACAAACTCGGTGTGCAAATACTTTAAAAGACACTTTCTTCGCAAAACGAAAAATAAGTGTTGCTTAGACTACGAACCCATGCGTGTAAATAACTCCACGTATATATGCCGCTTAGGTTAATTTGCTTTTCTACAGTCTATATATTGATAAATTATTGAAGGATAAAGTATGATTTATTATTAGTGGATCACTTCAATCGTGCTGCAGTTTAGATTGCCCAATTAGTTTGTCCAAACTTTTATTTATTTCTAGTTAAAAATTCCTGAAAAACTAAAATCGTTATCTTAAAAACTAGTATTTTCTGAATTAAGCAGTCATTTCGAATTTATCTTAGGAAACTTGCAAAGCTCCTATCAGCAAACGGAAGTTTGGCCTAGTCTTTACGGGAATGTTCGGAATTCGGGTTTGTCCGGTAACATACAAACTTTAATAGATTTGAATACGGACCGGGCAAGAACTAAGAACCAGCAATTTTTACAAGTGCGTGTATATGCAACGAATATGTTGTGTTTTAAATTAATAAGACTTCTATTTCTCTTTTATATTTTCTGCTTTGTCTAAGTAATCATTCTGTATTTGTTCTGTGATAGCAATGTTGAAGAATGTTGGAAAAACCCATTATAACACGGCAACATTGCTGTGTTCTAATACGATTTGAAATTTAACGTGTAACACCAAAACGGTATAGTTCGTTTTCAAAATATACAAGTAGCAGGTAAATTTACCCACCCTTTTCATAACGGTACTATGGTATATATCCATTCCCTCGTAAAAAATTTTTAAAGTAATCACAGCGCAAGGAATAGTTGAGGAGTGCAAAGTAAACGTGAGGAGTGTTTTAAATATTTTTATTTTTCAATCGCAATAATAGTGATGTTGATCTTATTCATTTTTCTACTAAAACATACAATTTCGGTAAGTTGAATTTTATTTGAGGAAAATTATAAATCTTGGCAATTTTAATAAAATCGGAATGTAAATAATAAACTATTTTGTTGATTTAACTTCATGTAATCTTTAGGTGACCGTTGGAGAGAGCTTTGTGAAAGGTGTGAGCTTGCTCCATTGTGATTTCAGCGGATGCTTTCGGCTGAACTCACACGAACCACTTGAGAATTATGCTACGACCACAAAACGGTGCTCACTTGTGGATGACATACTAATAACATAAAATAATGTAAAAAACGCAATCCTACTCAGGCGGCTCACGTCCATTTTCTCACGCACGTCAGACGGCAGTCACAACGTATCGACGGTATCATCCACACAACTGTGATCGTAGGTGGTAAAACGTAGCACACAATTGTGATCGTAGGTTGTTAGCACACAATGTGCGACACACTACTACAAGCTTTGTCTCAAGGCATCAAACGCTAATATAGATACTTGGGGTTCCTAACAATCAGAGATGAGCCTAAATACGAAAAGTTAAAGGGTGGCTACAAAATTATAGGAACACCTATACCTTGCAGGGTTAGCTCTAAGGGTTACCTTATGCGGAGAGACATGAGCTAGGGTCATGGGCGATTTTGTTGACCAAAAGAAACTTAGGCGTCACTGCGTTTATGAAAACACCAACCAAAAAAAAACCAAAATGGAAACGCAGAAACCTTTTGGTGTAATAAAAAATACTCATTAGTAACCTACCTCATCAATGGATCCACGACTTAAGTACATGCAATGGTATAATAAGCTAAACCTGAAACATAAAACAATTAAGTTATCACAGAGAGAAACACATTGTGTCCGCACCCGTACTTTCAAAAATCTGTCAAGCCCATTCATAAAAAATTAGATGTTTCAACAGTGGCGTAACTACGATTTTTGGGCCCCCCCGCAAAAATTTTAAAGTGGGCTCTCTTTAAAATGTATTACTTTTACTGGCTTATATTTAGCCATATTTTTAAATTATAGTACATGTAGAGAAGGAAGCAGTATAGAATTAAATACATATACTATATTAATCAAGTGCTTTATTAATTATAAAACCAAATTACATAAATTCAAACTTATAAGTTAATTAATATTAAATCTACATATTTATACGCCGCACAAAATTACTTACACCTAAAATTTGATACAGTAAAACCTATGAGCTAGCAGACATTCCAAATCAAATTCAAAATTTTGTTTTTCTTGCATGTTTTGCTGCAAACGCGTTTATTGTATCCTCTATATTCATATTTTTGGCAGTGTCATGTTCTACTGCTAAGAGGATAAATCGTCTAATCTATCTTGTGAAGTGCGGTTCCTAAGATAATTTTTAATAATTTTTAATTTTGAGAAAGATCTCCGCACTTGCAACGCTAACGGGTAAAGTTAGGTATAACATTAAGGCTGTTATGGTGTTTGGAAAACTGCTAGAACCTGTAGATTTGGAAAGTACTAGATATTCTAAAATTGTAAGATACCGTTAACATTTTTAATTCATCACAAATAAGTCTATTATTTTTGAGTGTAGTAAGTTCTATACCTATAGCATCATTTAAATCTTTGTAGTAAAATTTTTGCAATTGTTTTGCCTTAGATAAAATATCGTCTGCAGTTAAATTCAAAAATACATTAGGTTCTAAGAAATTAAACTTTTCGTTTACATGAAAAAGCGATTTAAAACGATTCGACAGCTGTGACATTATAATATCCATTACGCGATAAAATACATTTATTTTAAATTTAAATTCTTCATCATTAAATCGATAATCATTGGATAATTCATCGTAATGCTTTTTATTTTTGGTTGCCTTTTTTATAAATTCCGGTTTAATATTCCATTGCCCTGCAACTTTCGCTGCTTCCTCCTTGATGTTGGAATAGTTATTTCTTGTTTCCTTGAAAAATTTTAAAGTTTTTGAAATAAGAGAGTTATCTGATAAATATTCGCCTTTTCACTCTGAGCAGTTTGTGAGAGCTTGTTAAGCTTTTCTAGAATTTGACTTAAAAAACACTTAAAAAATAAAATTAAAATTATCCATGCTAGTTAATATTTGCTTTGCGTCATTTCGTTCATCTGTTTTTTTGATATCATAATAATTTTATTAAGAGACATTACTATATCTTTATACCGAATTCTTATGGCAGCTAAAGATTTTACTCGATCCGCCCAACGTGTCGGATTTAAGCGTTTCAATTGTGTGAAATTTTCTTTAAAACAGAAAGCCAATTCCATCTTACTATACTATTAGCAAAAATGTATATATGTTTTCTAAAAGTAGAAAAACGATTCTATTTCTTTTATACCTTTAACGGCATCATTTATGACTAGATTTAAGTTATGGGCACTACAGTGCATATATAAGGCTGCAGGCTCTATGTTTAAAATTCTCTTTGCACGCCAGAATACGTACCGCTCATAACGTTAGCTCCATCGTAGCCCTGTCCTCTACATTTATTTATATCTAATTGCATGTTGGTTAAATTGCTTAATATAGTATTACATAGTCCTTCAGCAGATTGGGACTCTACTTTGTAAAACCCACAAAAGTTTCACAAATATCTATTTTGGTTACCTCTCCCAAGCTGTCTTTTTAAAATCAATATATCTTACAATTTTACTTAATTGATCAATCTTAGTTATATCCTGTGTAGTGTCTATTATGATTGAGAAAAAGGAGCGGATCTAATTTTATTTAATAAAATATTTTTAAGTGTGCGCTTAAAGTATTAATAATATCGTTTTGAATTTTGGGGAAAGATATTTAATTGAACCTTTGGGTCGTTCAAGCACTTTTTGTAATATAGGATCATAGTTACTAATTAAATGAACTAAACTTAAGAAATTACCGTTGTAACTGTCTTTTGAATCAGAAAAACTTTCTCTATGTCCTCGAAATGACAGCATGCGCTGAGATAGTGTTAAAGTAACATTGAAAAGTCTGTGTAAAACATTTTTCCAAAATTCAGTTTCTTGTTTTAATAGTAGAGTATCTTTCTTATCTATGGTATAATTTTTTTCCACATATCGTAAATAAAACAACAAGTTAAATGAGATTGAGCAAGCAAATGCTCTTTAATTTTTTTGATAAACCCTGCCAATCATTAATTCCGGTCGTCCAACTTGACCTTACTGAAGCAAACAGCCAACATGGTTGACAATAAACACAATTTTTAATTTAGAATAACACAACCACCCATTTGAATTGTGTGGTAAGTTTAACGTATTGCTTTTATTTTCGCTTGCAGTTATTAAGTAATAATAGTGAACTGAAAAACTTCTATTTTTATTATCTTTAGGAAACGCACCATCTGGTCTACACAATCCGTAATTAATTATTTCTTTTCTTAAATTGTCATGTTGTAAAACATTGATTTTTAAAAATGTGCAAAATCGGTTGGATATTCTTTCGTCAGATCCATAGATAGTTCATTAAGTGAAAAGTACTACTCACATTTACCTCTGTAATTGTAGTGGTATCTAGTTCCAAATTTCTATCGCGGCCGTCATTATGTGATGTACTTGCGCCCTGGGTGAGAGTTTTAAAATTGTTGACGACTGCTGTTCGTCTGTAGCGGAACTAGTAGATGCTACTGTCGAAAGCCCAATTTCTTTCATAGATTGTTCTTGTTTTCGGACTCTTTAGAAGTAAAAAGGAACTTATTTTTGAAATCTTGCTCTTTGATTCTTCCAATAGTTTCCTTTTCGTTTTTTGCAGCGCCGCTTGTAGTGCTCATTGTATATTATTTCCTGCAATTTTGAATGAAATTAATTATAATGTAATTAGATAAGTAATAATTATTTAAAAGCCTTTTGAAATTACAAATAACACATACATACTTTGCTTTAAATGCTTTAATTAACAAAATATAAATGATTTTTATTGAATGCTTAAAGATTTATTTATATGTATTTCTCAGCGCGACTTCAACTATGATCAAATCAATAGTAGTTTAATAAAAATAGATATAAATACTTACGTTTAAATATGAAAGACCTCCTGTAATACGAACACAACACTATTGAGTAAAACGTACTGGAATGCTTTTTACTTCCTTTCCGTTGTATATAATGCAGCTAATGCAAATACGTTGCAACCAGCTGACTAGAAACCACAAAATGAATTTCTTTCTAGTATTATATTTCTAGAAAGCGAAGGTTACTAAGCTACCTGCCATCCTGTGAATCTGTACTGTACAGACAATAGCCCTTTTATTCCTATTTAAAATCCCACAAACCAAACTAACCCTACTATACGTCGTTTAATAATGCTTTACCACTTTATACAACTTATCACTTAAGAATAATATAGACATCTTTGTTATTAAAGTTTACAGTCTCTTTCATCTGTTTATTAACCCTTACAAAATTGGACAGAACGGATAGAAAGAAGAAAGGATGCAGGCTGCAGGTGGTGTTCAGTATTTATCTTAATTATTATTTCTTGTATTTCAGCAGTTCCTAGTAGTAACATCAAGAAAACGTTCGTTAACCTGCGGTTTCTGAATTATCTGCAATATTTTCTTGACCGTTTCTTACCTGCCAAATACGTTGAAGATGAATAAGTTGAGTTTATTATCGTTTGGGCCTTCTTGCACTTGGGGCCCCCCCGCATAGCGGGGGCTGGCAGGGGTGTAGTTACGCCACTGTGTTTCAAATTAAATATGTAATATTCAGTAAAGTACAAACAAGTTTAAAGATCAAAAGTTCTTTATGGTATTTACAAAAAATTACCTTAGACTCCAATCGAACAGGACTGGCGTGTTTGGATCCCGATTAAATCACTTATCAACAACACATGTTGTTTGCATATACGGTTCAAAATAATACATAATACATATATTAGATATGCATTAAAATTAAATACTCTTCAATATAATCTATTACGAACTATATTGACTTTAAAAAAATGTGGTCATGTAAAATGTAAGTTTGACTGTGTGCAGATTTTAAGACGAACAAATTGAAATATATATATATATATATATATATATATAAACTTTTTAAAAGTAGCATTAAAATGTCTTTTAATTAAGATAACCTTTTTGCGATTTTTTTTAAAAATAAAAAATAATTAGCAAAATATGAATCGGTCTTGTAGTTACTTTTACGAATTAAATGTAGACGCTAATATAATAACCAAGTATATTTGTGTAATAATTTAGTAGATCACTCAAATTAGTACAAAATGTGTTATGTTAATAATTATCACAACACCATAACACATGTGTCTCTCTTCTTCTTGTAGCTAAACAACTTTCTAACAAAAATGTATAAGAAACCTTCGAAAATACAGATATCGCTAATTTAAATTTAATTTAAATTTAAATTAACTACTTGTATACCTTTTACCCAGTGATGCGACTGAATTTCAGATTTACCAGACAGCTTTACAGGATTCAGCTTTAGAGAAATCCCCATATACTTTGTACACACATCCATATTGGTTTATTATAGGTGCACAACAATTAACTTGATACACTTGCATGCAAATTACCGCTAACATATAAAACGAACTAGTAAATAATTCGTTGTACATTATTTTCGAAGACAAAAATGTTTTAGGCATCACTAACGCGACATCTTACTAAAAATTACCATAAAGAAAGAGTCTTTCTTCTTGTCGCTTTCTTGTTTTATTGGCCTTTCCGACTCCGTGCGTCGGAGTTAACCTTACCAGACATACAATTCAAAAGCTACAATGCCGAATGCACTGCCTCAAATCCACCCGACTTGAAACGCAATAGAAACAATAGCCAACAGCAAAACACAAACCGCTAATGACAAAATACACAATAAAGAAGGATACCACAATGATATTAGTATTTATATTACAATTTGGGGTCTCTATAATTTATAAATTTGAATGTTAAAATCTTTGCTCTATAAATTCAATTTTTTGTATTTGGCAATAAATACTAATACAAATACTCTTATTTTAACTAGAGGTTTGAGGGGTAGCCGAAATATATAGCTCTAGGACGCACTTTCTTTATATAGGTAACGTGTCAGTATGCGGATCATGGCAATCTTTTCTAATAATGTTTTATAGGTTGTGCCATTAAAATGAAAGGTCTGAGAATATTAGAATGTGGTTTCAGGAAATCCTTATTAACGGGTTTTTATAGGTCTTGGAGAGAGACAAAAAACGCATAATAGCCTAGGGATATACGCCTATAGCAAGTACGCGCAGACTTCCCACAAACTAAAATTTGCTTCGTTCATAGGTATACAAACTATTAATATTCCTGTTGTTGGTATGAATAGTAATTGTTTTTAGTACTTACTTTAGCCAATCGCTGTTTGAATATTAGTTCAAACAGACTTTAATTTAACATAATAAATGAAGTGGGTGGTTGGGGAAATAGTATAAATATGGATGCGTGTGATTACCTCGCTCATTCGCTTACTGAACGTTGAACGAGCAGTCTCTCTTCAGTAATTTGGTAAAGTATATTACTGCTCTGTTTGAATTTCTAAAGTGTTCATCGAATGACAATGTGATTATGGAAGGTCTCCGCGAATGTAAAATTGGAATACGACGTATAAACAAAGCGCTAAGACAAGCAAAGTCCACTGGTGAAAAGCAGAAGCTTTTCGCCTCGTCGAATTTTAAAATTATGCGCTCGAAATTTAAAGTAGCACAGAAGAAAAAAGTGGAAACCAGAAACGAAACTGCAACAAACCGAGTGCGTTGGGAGGAGTCTGTATCAGCATTCAAACAACGCATTAGCACTGGAGTAATAAGTAATATAAAATATAAAAATATAAAACAATCTTAAAAATCTTAATGTATAGCAAAAGTTTTTTTTCCATATGAAAGAACCGCAGGTACTTAAAGATAACGCCGTAAAAGTTAATGCGGCCTTTTATGAAAATTTTCAAATTGAAGTTGGTTCCGAGCTAAAGCAGGAACTTAAATATTTCACGGCGTCTAATGCGGCTTTCTTCAGAGACATGTGACTTTTTTCCAATGCTCCCCGAAGGTACTAAATTGGCCAGGAAGCAAGTTTTTTAACCTGGAAAATTTGGAATTTGGCCGAACCCTTGCTGTTCCATGCAAGATAGGGATCTTTAACGTGCGTGACAACACTCACACACGGGACCTCCATTTTACTTCTCATCCAAACGAGGGTGTATTTTTGTGAAAAATGCTCACCTAACATTTTTCAAGCGGACCGTGTCAGGATACGAACCCGGGACCTTGGGCGTAGTAGTCACACACATACTACTACGCCACTGAGCAGCCTGTCTTCAGAGACATTATAATTTAATTAAGGACCGCTATTCTTGCGGCCACGTCCCCAATGCTCCACTCGAAGGTACTACATGGGGTTTAAACACGAAAATTTAAACGTGCTCCTAATTATTATAACACATCCTAAATAAAAATCTAACAATAGAAACAAAAACTTAAAATAGGGTTTGGTTGATGGTATCCCTGGCGTTGATTTGGTGTGTACCCGATCAACAAGACACAAACAAAATGAATGGGGAGAAATCCGTAATGACGGATAGCAGCCTGCAGCTCTGCTTACCGGTGCGACCTGAAGGATCGACTTAAAACTATCCAAATCTAGCTAGCTAATTTAAAATGGATTCAAATTTTCTAAGAATACGCCAAATATTAGTAGTGGATCCAGCTATTTTACCTGCTCTATAAATTTACAAATTCGTCTTCCCTGGTCTAAGTAATTTGTTAGTATAAGTCCGTCCCTACCTTTCCTATCATCCCCTAACTAATTTATTTGTAATTACAATCTTCTCAGACAACCTTCCTTCCTATGTATAAGCTGCCACTAAAAATGGCGGCAGAACGGCAAACAAATAGTATCAAGCCACATGTCTTCAGAGACACTGATCTAGATGAATGTTTCGGGGAAAATGTTATAAAACCAATAATTGTGGAAATAGAGGATTCCCAAGAATGAGATTGTCGATGGAGTGTAAAAAATATAGTTACCTTGGGCATGAACATTAACAAATACAACCATATGCGTGTATCTTCATATTTTCATCTGCCTCTGAAGATGAATCTTAAACATGCATGTATTAATGCAAAAAATAATGATCAGGCTTGCTTTTCCTGGTCTGAGATGACAGCTTCGTATCTTGCTGATCGAGATTCTCAAACGGTCCCCAAATATCCCCATTATTCCGAGGTATTGAACTTAAAAGGCATACATTTCCCCATGGCAATAAATCAAATTAAGAACTTCGACGGTCAAAATGATCTCTCGGTTAATATCTACATCTTGAAACTCGAAAAACATAAATTTATTAGAGAAAAAAATAAGGAAAAATAAACATGTAAACCTGCTAATGATTGACAACTAGTACTATTATGAAAATATGGAAAGCTTAAATCTACTGGTAGAGTGGAAACATTCAACTCACATAATGTGTTGGTTAGGGGGGAAGGAGATGATATAAATATGCTATTTAGGGAAGGACCAATTGCTTTTTGTAGCAATAACAATAGCGGTGGAGCGGTTATGTAATAATTAAAAACAACTACACCAAACTACTTAATAAAGGGTATAAATACCTTTTATCCTGTGCCGCTGTGGGCAATAAAACGTTCACGCACAAAAGCTTTCGGACGGAGAACCAGTAACACGCACGAAATGGTGTCGGTCTCGCTTTCAAAAGCTCTAATACAACCGGCTTCTGCAAGGGTTCGAATGCGACTCTGTTCTTCAACGCACTTCCACTGTCGGTATATAATGTTTCACTCAAACCGCAGGGTGAATGCACTGATGGTATTTATTGTCACCAATTCCAATAAATGTTCGATGATGACGTAACATACCGCCCACCAAATTCATAGAATTTTGAAAAGGAGGGAAGTAGGTTGGGTGAAGGAAATCACATGGGATTTGACCTTGCTAGGAAAACAGGTAACGAAATATAGGGTGGTGCACTACAGCGAGCGATATTACCAACTATGCAAAAATAAAAATATATATGTAAATAAGCAAATATGTAAAAATAATATACTACTATACATGTACGAAATGTGTATATACATCTAAACATAAAAATAAAATTAAAATACCGGTAGCGGCGCTAGTTTGACCAAAGGTCGTTTTAATGTGCCATGTGCAGTTTTCATCTGGGTAATACGTGCTGCCGGTAGGTCTCCCATAGGAGGAGTTACCAGGACCGGTTTGGTACGAAAACATCTATGACATGATGATAAGTAATTTCTGATTGAATTTTTAATAGAAAGGATCCAGAAATTCTGTTGGATAAGATACGCTGTGGTATTAACACCGGGATGGTAATACCTTTCATGAGTTGACCGAATGATAAGTTCGGTTAATCGGTGCCGCTGGGGCAATAACGCAGGAAACTTTTCGAAATAGGAAAGCGAAGAATGTGTCAAGCGCCCACCTACTCTTAAGATGTTTTGTGGATCGACAAATGGAGAAAGTTTTCGCAAGCTTTTAGGTAACTTACGGTTTGCCTTGATCGAAGCTATTTCCTTTGAAAATGTAACATTTTGTACATGGGTTTAGAAAATCTATAGATGTAAGCCACGATGCCTTGGATTTTATATAACGATGAAAAACGACTTAGTAAAATGTCAATGACGTTTGGATCTGTTTGAGCGACAAATGTTAGGATCTTCTTTTCCGTAGTTACCTCAGCAATTGAGGTTGACAATGTTGGTTGAGGCGGCCACGAGTCACTAGGGTAGTGAAGCCATTCAGGCCCCGCCCACCATAGCGAACATGAGATAACCGCGCTTGGCATTAATCCCCGAGATGCAGGATCAGCCGGATTATGCGAAGATTTAATATAAAACCATCGACTAGGTGCAATGATTTCTTGAATGTGGCTAACACGGTTTGCCACAAAAGTTTTCCACCGAAAAGGTGGAGAACGTATGCAAGTGAGAGCGACAGTAGAATCACTCCACGCTGAAACATCGGAGATGTCAATCAAGCCTTGATAAGAACGAATGGTAAAAGAAAGTAAATCGGTTAATAAAACGGCGGCACATAATTCCAAACGTGGAATTGAAATGCGCTTAATTGGAGCTACTTTGTTTTAGCGGTTACAAATTGTACAGTTATTTCTCCAGTAGTTTGATTTATGAACTGAAATACACTACCGCTGCATACCCTACCTCGCTAGCATCGCAAAACCCATGCAAATGACAAGTAAAAGGACCCGAAGGGGGTAAACAACGTGGTAACTTTAATGACGATAATAACGGCAATTCTTCTTGGTATTGCTGCCATTGAGACGAAATGTCTGCTGGTGGGATGTCATCCCAATTTAAACCTAACATCCACAGATGCTGGATTAGGCGTTTTGCAAAAGTGTTAGTGGGGCTAAAAACCCTAATGGATCATATATTCTGGCAACTTGCGAAAGTATGTTGCGCTTTGTACATATTGGGTTTAATGGTTTAACCCGAAATGAGAAAATATCTTCTGTAGGTGACCATTGAAGACCTAATATTTTTATTGATTCGTCAGAATCGAAATCGAGAGAAGTATATTGGCAAAATCTGACGGAATGCCTTCCAAAATAGAAACTGAATTAGAACTCCATTTTCGAAGTTCAAAACCAGCCAACTGTAAAGTTGGATGAGTTGATCTTTAATTTCGCGGGCCGATTGTATAGAATCTCCACCGGCGACGAAATCGTCAATATATAGATTTGACCGTATAGCCTCAGCGGCTAACGGAAACCTTTTGCCTTCGTCAATGGCTAATGCTGAAGAGTTTTAATGCTAGATAAGGCGATGACTTAATACCATAGGTCACTGTATTAAGCTGATAAGTCTGAATGGGTTCTTCTGCGGAGAACCGCCAAACAATTAATTGAAACTTTCGATGTTTTCGGTAACCAAAATTTGTCGATACATTTGGCGAACATCACAAGTAAAAACGAAACGATGAGAACGAAATTTAAGTAAGATTGACGAAATGTCATTTTGGAGACTAGGTCCAGCCAATTGAGTGTCATTAAGTGACACGTTGTTTTTAGCCTTTGCAGAGGCGTCAAAACCACACGAATTTTAGAAGTATGACCTTCCTCTTTAAACACAGGGTGATGGGGTAAAAATAATTATCGTTCCCAACGGGCGGAGAATCGAGTAATGCCATATGACCCGCATCAAGATAGTCCTGCATGAAATTGTTGTATTGGGCGCGTAGCTCCGGTTGAGCATGCAATTTGCGCTCCAACGAAAATAGTCTTTTTTTAGCCATCTCAAAGCAATTATTAAAAACGGGCAAAGTATCGTTGAACGGTAACGCAACAATAAAACGACCGCTAGGGTCACGAGAAAACGTGTTTTCAAAAATCAAATCTGCCTTTTCTTCTTCTGGAGAAGTATAAGGTTTGGATGGCAGTTCTTCTATCTCCCAAAACCGCCTTAGGGTCTGGTCGATAGGATCTTCTACAGAAGTAAAAAATGCTTGGACAGTATCAGACTGCAAGCTTTTGTGGGACCAATGATAGTCCAACCAAAATTGTATTTATGGCGGCAGGCTGAAGAAACTTGCCCTGTATAACACCGCCATTGATGATGAACGGATAAACATCTGCTCCAAGGAGCATGTCAATAGTTCCTGGAGAGTTCCAGGTCGGGTCTGCAAAGTGCAGGCCGCATAAGTGTTCCCAATTATTAGGAACTTCAACGCTGGGTAATTTGCCAGATATTGACGAAAGCACAAAAGTTGTGACTTCTAGAGATTTTTCAGAGTCAAAATAGAGCGAATGGTGCAGCTGACGGCACCCTATTGACTGCTGAAGTTGTCTGCCCAAGTCCATAAATCGGAACTTGAGAACGTATGCGTGGAAGCCAAAGTTTGCTCACGCAATCGTCTCGAATAAAGCTAGCTTGGGAGCCAGGATCTAAGAGTACCCTGATCGGTTTGTATCTACCAGACCGGTCTTGAACTTCCACAACAGCAGTGGAGAGTAAGACAGTAACCCCAAGATTTGAATTCGTCTGTGAAGACAAAACATTTGCCGGAATAGGAGAGGCTGACTGCGTCCTATTGGCATTTGTATGCATGTGTGTAGCGATCGGTTCAGCTGAACGGCTAGAAGCAGGTTGCGGTTCAAAATGTAGCAAGGTATGATGCGGCTTGGCCTAAGTTCGACAGGAATTATAAGATTTGCATTGCATGGACGCATGGTCTGTTTGTAAGCAATTTAAACAAAGGCGTAAGCGTTTGACAATGTCGAAACGTTCCGTCGGAGTTTTCTTTAAAAACGATTGACATCTGTAAATTAAGTGATTGCCTTTGCAAGAAGGACAATGGTGCGAAAATGAATTATTTGTGTTACTGGAGTTACTTGGTGTATCCAGTGAAACTACGTCAGAAGAAACTCTTGGTTTAAATTGAAACGCTGAGGATTTCTTAGGCACTGATGTGTGAGATGTATGGACAGTCGTCGAATAAGAAACAGGTGCGGTTGAAGAAAAGGTTTCAACGCTGCACATTGTTGAGTTAAAAATATCTCAAATCCTCGAAATTAGGTATTTGCTTCGGATCCGATTGGAGTTCGAAGCGTTTTCTAGTGAACGGATCAAGTTTTCCTAAAAGCAAATCGACTAGAATAAAGTTCCAATGTTCAGTGGGAAACTTTAAGTTAGTTAGAACAGCAAGGTTCTCTGAAAAACAATCAATAAGTGCCCTAAGTTTTTAGGGTCTTCTGATTTTAAAGGTGGAAAGTCTTTCATTGCGTTCCAATGCAAAGTTGCCAATAAACGCGGATTGCTAAATCGCTCACGCAAAGCGTTATAGGAAATAATAAAGTTATCTCCCGAAATGGGTACCGATTTAATGATTTTTAAAGACTCCCCGGTACAGCAACTGATAAGATAATTTAGCTTTTCGATATTGGACAGCGACGCGTTATTATAGACCAGACTGTCAAATAAATCGATGAAAGATGCAAATTCAGTTACCTCATTATTAAAACTTGGGAGTTTTAACGGTACCAATTTTGATACCGTGCTGCTTGGAGCATTTTCCGTGATTTGTGGTGCTTTCATTTCTTGCATCGTTTCGAGATGCAGCAGTATGCAAAAATAAGCGGAATCTACTTCCTTCCGTAAGGCGTTGTAATTTAATGATTTTACATCGTCACATGAAGCTAAGACGTCAACTAAAGGTTTATTGAAATTTGTATAAAGGTCATGTACTCCCCTTGTTTGAATGAGGAACAACGTTGGGTCACTTTGTATAGTATTACAAAGCTCAAACATTTCTATAATACGTGTTTTCAGTAATTCTAGTTCTACTACATGTGCCTTCTTCGGAGCCATAGTGACTGTTATTGTGAAAGGCCTACAATAAAATGTTGTAAAACCGCAAAGTTCAAATGTGGGCTGAGAAATATTAAAATATTATGATTTGTTCAAAGCACGAAAAGGTAAGACAGCGTATAAACCAATAAATCACGTTTTATGACTAACGGTTCGTCCAACAAAGCGTAAAGATAAGATGTACCGCTTACGGTTACGGTCGGCCTTTACATCAAAAGCTCACAGAAACATGTGGTTTTAACATATTTGCCGAAAGATGCAACTTTACAACCTTATTCCTCTGCAGATGTTCAATATTTTACCGCAAACCGACTGAAAAGGGTTGCATGTGATACTAAAACGTACAATAGCTTTTAAATACAAAGCAAATCCCTTTCCTATCTTATTTAAGAAGTATAAAGCGACTATAATTTTCAGGTTGCTGTGTGCTTTATACCGCTAAAATAAATTTAAAACTGAAAACTAACAAATTACGGCAAAATCGCTTATTTAATTTTAAAGACAGTATAAATAATATTTACACATTTTAACCCGCTAACTATGGAGCTTGAACACAAATTTAAAGCTAAATCATTAATTAATTAAAAACGCTCGCTGAAATGCAAAATAATATTTAATTTAGGACATGCGTATACCATAAGACTGGTGAATCCGGCTCGAAGGACCCATGGTTAGGGGGTTAGGAGATGATATAAATATGCTATTTAGGGAAGGACCAATTGCTTTTTGTAGCAATAACAATAACGGTGGAGCGGTTATGTAATAATTAAAAACAACTACACCAAACTACTTAATAAAGGGTATAAATACCTTTTATCCTGTGCCGCTGTGGGCAATAAAACGTTCACGCACAAAAGCTTTCGGACGGAGAACCAGTAACACGCACGAAATGGTGTCGGTCTCGCTTTCAAAAGCTCTAATACAACCGGCTTCTGCAAGGGTTCGAATGCGACTCTGTTCTTCAACGCACTTCCACTGTCGGTATATAATGTTTCACTCAAACCGCAGGGTGAATGCACTGATGGTATTTATTGTCACCAATTCCAATAAATGTTCGATGATGACGTAACATGTGGATAAAGGACTTAAGTCGACTGGTTTCATTGTAACTCAGTTCTGATCATGCAAAAAAGCACTTTTGCGATCGCTGTCTACACTACCTTAGTACCAACAATATACTAGAGCAACATTTTAATGACTGTGTGACGAAACAATTGTGTGTACTTCGATTGCCTGCGGAAGAAGTAAATATACTTCGTTCCAAAAATTTTAAGAATAAGGTTAGGGTACCATTCGTTGCATATGCAGATCCAGAATGTATACTGAAATTTACTGGTAACTGGAAGGAGTATCAAGAACATATGCCGTATAATGTAGGATATTATGTGAAGTGCCACTACGATCACTCTTTATCATTCTATCGATCATATCGGGGTGTGGTTGTATAAAGTGGTTTACTATGGAGCTTCGAAAATTTGTGGAAGGTGTTGAAACTACATTTATGTGTCCCTATGATGTGACTCCGTTAACACTACAACAGGAAATTGCGTTCATATCTGCAGCACACTGTTATGTTTGCGATGAGCTATTTAGTACAAAAGACAAGAACGTTCGTGATCATGGTCATCTTGTACCTATTAATATCTACAGAGACCTACACATGAAAGTTTTGATTTGCAGGAAAAAATGTTTAACCATGAACTGAACTTTATTTGGTTTTATTGTTTTTAGCCATTTTTTGGGATCGTCGGATATAAGACAAGTAACAGTAGTGGTACTAGTAGTAATTGGTAATCCTACGCATCCCTCGCCGATGATGCAGCTAATGGCACATGATGCATTTGATATTTGGTTTCTACGTTTGATTTCAGTTACTTTCTACTCTGTAACAGTGTTAGTTGCATTATTTTGTTCAAAAGTCGGAGCGTCAGTGTTTACATCTTCATTTCAGATTTTTTTATATTTGTTTCAAAAGAAATTATCCAGAATGCCCCTTAATTTTTTTTTGTTCTACGAATTTTTATTTTTCTTTTTTATTTGTATTGAAAGCCGGATAAACGTTTTGTTTTTCTGTCAGACATTATTAGAATCCTCACAAATAGTGCTTTTTGGTTTTCTTTAGTCACTATTAACAAACTATCGGAGATAGCAACAAAATTAACACAATTTCTTTTACCTACATCTAATTACGAACAAGTTAATAGTAACTCAGTATGAAAAAAATCGAGCACCGATGGAGGTTAAAATGTATTTAAATCACAAACACGAATACCCAAAACTGCAGATAGGTTCCAAGCACTGCAGGAGAATATTCTAAATGAATTTAAATACACCGTTTTAAAAAAGGCATGTGTTGATGTACCATATGAAAGACTAAGGTGAAGTACCTCACAAAAATTCTGTTTTCGGATAAAGTACCGAAAACTTCGACTGCACCAACAAGAATGGTTGCAGACTAACTCAGTGAAAAGGGCAGTGGAAGTATTGGAAGGGGATCTCAGTATACTATCGTGTGGAAAATACCAGTCTCAATCGGAAATTATCTTGTACACCGTCTAATCTCGAAATATGTGGTTCCTAGGGAAGAACGCCAGAAGGAACAACAAAAGAACACCAAAACTTGAGATCAGGAACATGATCCTGGTCCAAAATTTACAAGAGTAATAAATGAGTATCCTAAATTTAAACAAACCTAAAATAAACTTTATGATAAAAATACCAATATAACTATATAAAACTGCTAGCTAAAATAAAAGGGTTTCCAAAATCAATTGTTAAATTACCTGTATATTAATCACGTCTCTAGGTAATTTTAAAATTTTTTATTACATCATAGCTGGGATCCATAACCTTTACATTAGTTATGAAAATACCAGCGTATGGAACTCTTTACTCGATTGCAAGATTACGCTTTTAAGCATAAGTACATATAAACATTCTGAAACAAAAAGCAAATACTACTAAAATTACTTATCTTAATCGAAAACGTTTTCGGCAAACAAAATTACTTTCTAAATTCTTAAAACTAATAACTAGAAAGTACTATGGGTACGTTTATAAGTTTGTTCAGTTTTAAAAAAATGTTCATTAAATTATGGTTACTTGTAGGTGATAGTTTCAGAAGTTTTATCATAAATACCTGTGAGGTCATATGACTGTAGATACTTTTTGGAAACAACTAAAATAATTTTCTGCCGAACACGATTCGTTTTGACTAGATCCTACTGGAATCTGGGACTTTGTTAAAAAGTTAGAGGTTATTAATTATCATGCCTCCCGCAACATAAAGTTGTCTACTAAAAAAAAACAATTTCTGAAAAATAAAGTTAATTAACTTGGTAAGATATAATTTTGAACTCCATTGAATAATCCTTTTAATCGGTGCAATAACTAATAATGTTTAATAATGTTTAACTGTACTTACTTAGGTTTGAATGTTATTTCTTTCAATATTCTTGGCGAAGTTCTACACAAAAACCTTCCCTCCATAAAACGATTCGAAATGTTTGGCAGAATTTGGAAAAATAAATTAAGAATGAAAATTAAAACTACTTTTGTTGTTTTTCGCTATTTAACATATGTAAAATTTTCTTACTGAAGCATTAGTTTGAACCAAAGAAAGGAGATTTAACATTAACTGGTTTAGCATAATTTAGTTGTGTAGGTTCTTCATTCCACGACGATGATGTCATAGGCACCAACGTTTTACATTATTAATCAAAACAAATGAACCATAAAACTGCACTAATTTAGAGTACAAGTTAGGATATAATTATTAACCGAGAAAAGGATTCTGTTGCAAAATATAAAGAATAAGAGTGCTAGGTTGATTGAACATAACTTGAGGCATACAGGCTCGATTAACTTAATATTCAAAAGAAACCTGATGGGGAAAAACGGTAGAAAAAGGCCTTGGCTTGAATATGATAAACAGATTCAGATGAATGTGAAATGTATATAATGTATTAGTTAGTATCAATAAAGAGTTAGCTCAAAATAGATTATTATGGAGAGTTGCATAAAACCAGCTTACGAACCGAGAATTCAATAACAACATGCCCGTTTAATAAAAATGACACGGATATCACTAATGGTTAGTGTCCGATTACGAGTAAAAGTGCTTGCTTAATTAAAAAAAGTAATAACACAAAAAATCGATGTTAGTTTAAAATAAAGATGAATCAACTTCACTAGAAATTGTATTGACTAGAGTGTTTACAAGTACATGAAGTTGAGCTTTGATAAAACTCCTATTAACGTATTCTTTCTGTAAAAAACGTTATGATTTATGAATTTTGAGAATGCTTTGAATAACGTGAAACCATTGCGCAACATACCCGGTGTAATATCTCCAATGACGTTGTTTCAGCTGTTCGATGTGCAGGCGGCTTCGTGGGCTATTTGGTAAGCTTGCGACTTCTAAGCCCAAGGTTTCGGGTCTGAATATCGACACGATCCGCTTGAAAAATGTTAGACGAGCATTTTTCACAAAAATACGCATCCGTTCCGATGAGAAGTAAAATGTAAGTCCCGTTTGTGTGTTGTCTTGTACGTTAAAGATCCCTACCTTGCTTGGAACAGCAAGTGTTTGACAAAATTCAATATTTTCAGGTAAAACTCGCTTCCTGGCTAATGTAGTACCTCCGGGTGGAGCAATGGAAAATCAAATATTGTGTTTGATGTTTATTCTTTGGTGCAGAGGTCGCTAATTAAGAAAAAGCTGCAAGACTGCTCAATCCGACAGTGGGGAGAGAAGTGGAACAACACTGACACGCCCAGATAGACACACAAACTTATACCGAGCATAGAAGCTAGAAATAGAATTCAGGTGAAGTTCGATCACAAAATCGTGCAGGTAGTAAGAAGGCACGGGGCTCTGAAAGCCTATTTTCGAAGATTCGGATTGACCAAGAACGACCGTTGCGAATGCGGTGAGGGAGCAGCATGGGTCGAACACATGCTATTTGACTGCCCACTAGAGATGGCTAACAGAAGGTTGACGGACAGAAAAATTGCTGTCGATGGACTATAATGGCCCAAGAGTCTGGAAGAAGTCCTAGAAGTGGCTAACCAGAAGGCGTTCTGGGTAACCTTGAAAGAGTTTGCGTGAGACTAAAGCCGAGAACAGGATGTAAACCGTGGGTGAGGAGGGTGCCTGAATTTTAGGGTAGGAAGTATTGTTTATTGTTTATTTAACATGTATAAATCATATATATGAATCACATTTAGTCAACATCAATCAAAAACGGCAGATACAAGAAAAATCCATGTGTAAATATAACACTAGAATTTCAAAAAAGGCTTAGGCACATAATTTTTTGGCATTACCTAGGAATTCTTTGGTACAATAAAATGCATTGTCTAAGAGGAATTTTTTTTAAACCTTTTTAAATCTATTAAGAGGCAACTCTTTAATAGTCGAATGCAAAGCATTAAAGAATATACAGCCAAATTAGTTTATACCAAATCTATTTCTTGTTAATGTATGGAACGGAACTACTAAGTTGTTTTTACAACGAATAATAATTCTGTGAAAATCAGTATGCATAGAATATCTACCTACATGTTTTTTTATATATATTAAGCATTGAAAAATATATAAACATAAGAAAGTAAGAATTTGGAATTTTATAAAGTAACTACGACAATCATGGCGATACCCAATATTTGCCAAAATACGAATGACACGTCGTTGTAGTCGAAAAACACGTTTACTCTTGAAGCAATGACCCCAGACCTCACTTGCATAAGCCATATGACATTGAAACATTGCAAAGTAACACGACTTTAAAATACCGAAACATAAAAAATTCTTTAAAGTTTTAGTAAAGTAAATCGTTTGCAAAAAATTTTGCTTAGATTATCGCAATGTATATCCCAGTTTAGGGTTGAGTCAAGAGTTACTCCTAAGAATTTCACAGAATGATCCTTACAAGGTAAGTTATCTTTAAGAGAAAAAAATATTTGATCTGTTTTATCCTTATTTAAGAAAAGCTTGTTATGATCGAACCAATCTTGGGCTGCATTTAAAGCTACATTACTTAGGTGTGATAAGCTTTGAATATTATTACCGTGATGAAAAAGACTCGTATCGTCTGCATAAAGAATAATATCTGTACTATGAATGATTTAGGAAGATTATTTATAAAACACAAAAAAAGGAGTGGCCCAAGTATTGAGTCCTGGGGCACACCGAAAGGCACGACTAATTTATGTGAATACATCTCGGTATAATATACCGTTTGCATTCTATTATTCAGGTATGATTTAATAAGTTGAATACTATTAGTCCCAAAGTGAATTCGCTTCAATTTATCAGTTAAAACAGAGTGATCGACACAGTCGAAGGCCTTGCTCATATCACAAAATTTAGCTATAAGAGTTTCACTTCAAAAGATGACCAGATGTTGTCCACCAAGGTGACAGTTGCATCTACTGTAGACAGATGCTTACGAAAACCAAACTGTTGGTCATACCGAAGCTGATGACTCTCAAGATAGAATACCATTTGGTCCTTTAGAACTTTCTCAAAATTTTTTTGCAAAAATTGGAAGTAAAAAAATTGGATGATAATTAGCAGTAACATTTTTAGACACTTTTTATGAATAGGTATAACTTTCACAAGTTTCAGTACATCAGGAAAAATAGTTGCCATAATACAATGGTTTATTAGTTTTATTAGAGGGATAGTACTGATATTGATTGTTAATTTAATTAAAGAAGAGCTTAGATTATAGATATCTTTGGAATTTGAATTTTTCATAGAAGGACTTTGCATACTTTTATTTTACAGTACGGTATAACTTAATTTACAAAAATTCACAATAAAAAAATACAAAAACAAAACCCAAAAACAGAACACCTAAATATCTACATATGCACGATGAAATTTAAAGTAAATCCATCACTGTCTTACCTAAACGCGCGGAACAAACACCGGGTATTAAATTAAAAAACCTAATTAACTAAACCACTAAGAGACTAGAGTTTTGTTTTGTCGGTGGATTTGTTGTTTATGGCGTTTTTTGGACGTAGTATCTATAAGATGGAGAATTGAAATTAGAATATGTTAGTTAGGGAGCGATAGGGAACGTTAGCGACGAATTTAGGCTGAAGTTAAAATAAAATACTTCGACCAGGGAGGATGATATTATAAATTTCTAGCGCAAATAGCAAATAGATGGATTTGCAATTAATAAATTTGACGTATGCTTAGAAATTCGAATTCATTAGTAAATAGTAGTTGGCTATATTTGGATAGTTCTAAGTCAATGCTTCAGGTCGCACCGGTAAGTAAAGCTGGCGGCTGCTATCTCATATTACGCATCGCTGCCTCTTTACATTTTTCCTAGTGTCTGGTTGATCAGGCACACTCCAAAGTCAGCTCTAGGGATACCGTTATTTAAACCCCAACATTAGTTATAGTTTATACATTTCATTCATGATTAATTAATTTATTTGAAAGACGTTTATTTCCGTATTTAAACACAATGTAATACCTTCGGGTGTACCATTGGAGACGTCACCGCCTTACTTACATTATGCTGTTCAATGTTGTTAGAAGGCTCCCTGGCTCAGTTGGTATACGTGTGACTACTGAGCCCAAAGTCCTGGGTTCGAATTGCAACTCTGTCCTCTGGAAAAATGTGATCCGAGCTTTTTTCACAAAAATACGCCTTCGTATGTAAGTGTTGTCACGCATGTTAAAGATCTTTATCTTGCTTGGAAGTGCAAGGATTCGGCGAAAATCTAAATTTCTAGGTAAAAAACTCGCATCCTGGCCAATGCAGTCCCTTGGAGGTGGAGCATGGAAAAAATCAAACATTGTATTCTATGTTTTAGATGGCGGCTTCGTGACTCAATTGGTATGCGTGTGATTACTAAGCCCAAGGTTTCGGGTTCAAATCCGTCACGGCCCCTTGAAAATGTTGGGCGAGCATTTTCACAAAATTACAACTTCGTTCGGATTAGAGATAAAATATAGGCTCCGAGTGTAAGTGTTGTTATGCACGTTAAACATTCTTACCTTACTTGGAACAGGAATAGTATGGCAAGATTCAAAATTCTCTGGCAAAAAACTTGCTTCTTGGCCAATGTAGTATCTTTGGGCGGAGAATTGGAAAATAAAATGTAGCGTTCGATGTTATAGGTGGCGGCTCCGTGGTTCAGTAGGTATGCTTGTGACTACTAATTTCGAAAGTTCCGGTTTCAAATCCCGACACAGTCCGTTTGAAAAATATTAGGCGAGCATTTTTCCAAAAATACGCCCTTGTTCGGGTGAGAGGTAAAATGTAGGTCACTTGTGTGAGTGTTGCCACGCACGTTAAGGATTCCTACCTTGCATAGAACAGCGAGGGTTCGGCAAAGTCCAAAATTTTAGGTCCAAAATAGTCGCTTTCTAGTCAATGTAGAACGGTGGAGCTTTGGAAAATTAAATTTAGAGTTCGATGTTGTAGGACAGTCCAGTGGTTCAGTTAGTATGCGAGCGACTATTGAGCCTAAGGTCCGAGTTTGAATCGATGCGGTCTGCTTGAAAAATGTTAGGAAGCATTTTTACAAAAATATGGCTTCACTCGGATGAGAAGTAAAGTGTAGGTCCTGTGTGTGAATGATGTCAGGCACCTTGCTTGTAACTGCAAGAATTCTGCAATATATAAAATTTCCAGGTAAAAGAAAGTCGCAACATAGCCACTGTAGTATCTTCAGGTGAAGAATTGGAAAATCAAATGTGGTGTTTGATTTTGTAGAAAGTTCTGTAGCTTAGTTGGTATCCATGTGGCTACTAAGCTCAAGGGCTTGGATTCGAATCTTGACACAGTTCGCTTAAAAAATGTTAGGCGAACATTTTTTACATAATTACGCTCTTGTTCGGATAAGAAGTAGAACGTAGGCCGCGTATATGGGTGTAGTCACGCACAATAAAACACATATATAGCTTGGAACAGCAAAGGTTCAGTAAATTTCAAAATCTACAGGTAAAAGCTCGCTTTCTGGCCAATGTAGTACCTTTAGGTGGCGTATTAGAAAATCAGATGCTGTGTCCTATGATATAAACGACTCCGTGGCATAGTTGGTATGAGTATGACTACTAAGTCCAAGATCCCGAGTTCAAATCCCCTTCACGGTCCACTTGAAGAATGTTAGACGAACATTGTTCACAAAAATAAGCCGCCGTTCGGACGAGAGGTAAAATGTAGGTCACGCGTATGTTGTCTCGTATGGTAAAGATCCTTACCTTGCTTGTAACAGCAAAAGTTTCCCAAAATACAAAATTTCCAGGTAAAAAACTCGCTTCCTGGCAAATCTAGTACATCCGGATGGAGCATTGAAAAATCAAATGCAGTGTTTGACGTTGTGTATCTTGTTCTGGCACACTCTGGACATGATAGATCCTCACACAAAAAATCTACAGGGCTTAAATCTGGGACACCGTGGAGTCATAGACCCGCCCAATTCAACTGCCTGGGAATAAAATAGTTCCGAACAATATAGGTATAATGGGGTGATGCCCCATCTTGTTGGAAAACGACAGTATGCATAATCCAGGCGGCTCCGTGGCGTAGTGGTATGTGTGTGACTACTACGCCCAAGGTCCCGGGTTCAAATCCCGACACGGTCCGCTTGAAAAATGTTAGGCGAGCATTTTTCACAAAAATACACCCTCGTTCGGATGAGAGGTAAAATGGAGGTCCCGTGTGTGATCGTTGTCACGCACGTTCAAGATCCCTATCTTGCTTGGAACAGCAAGGGTTCGGCAAAATTTCAAACTTTCCAGGTAAAAAAAACCCGCTTCCTGGCCAATGTAGTACCTTCGAGTGGAGCATTGGAAAATCACATGTAAAGTATGCATAATCCTATCGCTTAGCAACTGTGACTCGAGAAATTGTTCCCACATGTCCCATAGACTTTTGACCTAGTTAATCGTATTCACACATTCATTTTGGGTGTGTCCTGTTGCCACTCCTGCAGTTTATTCGGCTACTCGTAAACCCATATCCGACAATTGTATTTGTTCACGTGTTCATACGTGTGGAATTTCACTTCATCACTAAAAATTACACGCTGCATCAAACACCATGTTCCACAGTTTCCAAGAGGTCATGACATATAACTTGCCTGGTTGCATTGTTCGACACGTCAAGCGTATGCATTAGCTGGATATGAATTGTACATTTCTTCAATGTGTGTGTGCTTTGTGGAACACCGAGCTCCCCATTAGTTTCCTAGACAATGCGAAAGGGCTGCGTCTGATGGTCTCTTCTACGCGTTGCAAAATCTCTGGTAGTACTTGTCGTCTCCCTGGCCATTGTTCGTCTGTCACACTAACAGTCTCTTGAATTGTTAACCGTGGTCTTAATAGCTACGCTGGTGAAGCCTCGCTTCCGAACGTACCTGACCATACCTCTTCATACGTCAATCCACGCAAACAAGCACACACAATAGCTGTTGGTCCTTCTGTTTGTAACATATCAAGCTATCTTAGTTTTATATATATATATATATATATATATATATATATACTTTTGTGGTAATCACCCTGTGGATATAGAATGTAGCGTAGTAGGTAAAGGACGAGGACCTCTGATGCCGCAGGTACTCGGCTCAGCACAAGGGGGTCTAACGGTAGAAGTTGAAGCGGTCAGACGCGGCAATGCTTCGCTCGGGTAGTTTTAGCTATTAAATCTACATCAGGGTATTTCAATTGGTAAAAGGTGTGTACTAGACTTCCTAAGATAATAAACTTTAGTATTTTTAATCGTAGTGGCGGCGCTGATGCCGGTGGTGTAATTTAAGGTCATATCTTGTATTACTATGATATTTAATTTTCATTAAACTATGATTAGTGTCAAGTTCGTGCCTCATTTAATTTGGTTTTGTTCCTGCACAATTATTAGGATTCACGAATCTGAGGTACGAAGTCTCATTGTTTAATTATTAGTTACGGCGCCCAACAATTATTAATAATTAATCGCGTTATAACACATCTGACGCACAACCCGAGGCAGGTTTGTGTAGCGATTAGCAAAAATAAATACAAAACAACGGTTATAAAAGTGACTAGCATAATACGTAGTGCACGCATAAGAAAAGGAAAGGGGATATCGATCGTTATCATTGTCGTTTTAAAACCCACGTAAATCGCAGGCAAGAGCTTGTTGCTATCTCCCTCATTAACAATAGATAGAGTTGCAGTTTTATTGGTGGACAGGCGACGAAACGGCGCAAAGAAGTAGGTTAGACAAGGTCAATGTTCATAAACTGCACGTGTTTGTGAATGTTAAGGGTATTCGAAAACTGCAGGATTTTGTAGGGCATATTTAATTGCCAAACAGCATTTACTTGTAAAACTTGTAAAATTAAGTACTTTACCTGAAAATAACTTTCCGGTTAGATTGCTGAGCTTTAGAAATTTTATGTGCGCTTGTTTGTTATGTATTACATTACAAGAAGTGAAAGAGGTATTTTCCTAGTGTCTGGTTGATCAGGCACACTCCAAAGTCAGCTCTAGGGATACCGTTATTTAAACCCCAACATTAGTTATAGTTTATACATTTCATTCATGATTAATTAATTTATTTGAAAGACGTTTATTTCCGTATTTAAACACAATGTAATACCTTCGGGTGTACCATTGGAGACGTCACCGCCTTACTTACATTATGCTGTTCAATGTTGTTAGAAGGCTCCCTGGCTCAGTTGGTATGCGTGTGACTACTGAGCCCAAAGTCCTGGGTTCGAATTGCAACTCTGTCCTCTGGAAAAATGTGATCCGAGCTTTTTTCACAAAAATACGCCTTCGTATGTAAGTGTTGTCACGCATGTTAAAGATCTTTATCTTGCTTGGAAGTGCAAGGATTCGGCGAAAATCTAAATTTCTAGGTAAAAAACTCGCATCCTGGCCAATGCAGTCCCTTGGAGGTGGAGCATGGGAAAAAATCAAACATTGTATTCTATGTTTTAGATGGCGGCTTCGTGACTCAATTGGTATGCGTGTGATTACTAAGCCCAAGGTTTCGGGTTCAAATCCCGTCACGGCCCCCTTGAAAATGTTGGGCGAGCATTTTTCACAAAATTACAACTTCGTTCGGATTAGAGATAAAATATAGGCTCCGAGTGTAAGTGTTGTTATGCACGTTAAACATTCTTACCTTACTTGGAACAGGAATAGTAAGGGAAGATTCAAAATTCTCTGGCAAAAAACTTGCTTCTTGGCCAATGTAGTATCTTTGGGCGGAGAATTGGAAAATAAAATGTAGCGTTCGATGTTATAGGTGGCGGCTCCGTGGTTCAGTAGGTATGCTTGTGACTACTAATTTCGAAAGTTCCGGTTTCAAATCCCGACACAGTCCGTTTGAAAAATGTTAGGCGAGCATTTTTCCAAAAATACGCCCTTGTTCGGGTGAGAGGTAAAATGTAGGTCACTTGTGTGAGTGTTGCCACGCACGTTAAGGATTCCTACCTTGCATAGAACAGCGAGGGTTCGGCAAAGTCCAAAATTTTTAGGTCCAAAATAGTCGCTTTCTAGTCAATGTAGAACGGGTGGAGCTTTGGAAAATTAAATTTAGAGTTCGATGTTGTAGGACAGTCCAGTGGTTCAGTTAGTATGCGAGCGACTATTGAGCCTAAGGTCCGAGTTTGAATCCCGATGCGGTCTGCTTGAAAAATGTTAGGGAAGCATTTTTTACAAAAATATGGCTTCACTCGGATGAGAAGTAAAGTGTAGGTCCCGTGTGTGAATGATGTCAGGCACCTTGCTTGTAACTGCAAGAATTCTGCAATATATAAAATTTCCAGGTAAAAGAAAGTCGCAACATAGCCACTGTAGTATCTTCAGGTGAAGAATTGGAAAATCAAATGTGGTGTTTGATTTTGTAGAAAGTTCTGTAGCTTAGTTGGTATCCATGTGGCTACTAAGCTCAAGGGCTTGGATTCGAATCTTGACACAGTTCGCTTAAAAAATGTTAGGCGAACATTTTTTACATAATTACGCTCTTGTTCGGATAAGAAGTAGAACGTAGGCCGCGTATATGGGTGTAGTCACGCACAATAAAAACACATATATAGCTTGGAACAGCAAAGGTTCAGTAAATTTCAAAATCTACAGGTAAAAAGCTCGCTTTCTGGCCAATGTAGTACCTTTAGGTGGCGTATTAGAAAATCAGATGCTGTGTCCTATGATATAAACGACTCCGTGGCATAGTTGGTATGAGTATGACTACTAAGTCCAAGATCCCGAGTTCAAATCCCCTTCACGGTCCACTTGAAGAATGTTAGACGAACATTGTTCACAAAAATAAGCCGCCGTTCGGACGAGAGGTAAAATGTAGGTCACGCGTATGTTGTCTCGTATGGTAAAGATCCTTACCTTGCTTGTAACAGCAAAAGTTTCCCAAAATACAAAATTTCCAGGTAAAAAACTCGCTTCCTGGCAAATCTAGTACATCCGGATGGAGCATTGAAAAATCAAATGCAGTGTTTGACGTTGTGTATCTTGTTCTGGCACACTCTGGACATGATAGATCCTCACACAAAAAATCTACAGGGCTTAAATCTGGGACACCGTGGAGTCATAGACCCGCCCAATTCAACTGCCTGGGAATAAAATAGTTCCGAACAATATAGGTATAATGGGGTGATGCCCCATCTTGTTGGAAAACGACAGTATGCATAATCCAGGCGGCTCCGTGGCGTAGTGGTATGTGTGTGACTACTACGCCCAAGGTCCCGGGTTCAAATCCCGACACGGTCCGCTTGAAAAATGTTAGGCGAGCATTTTCACAAAATACACCCTCGTTCGGATGAGAGGTAAAATGGAGGTCCCGTGTGTGATCGTTGTCACGCACGTTCAAGATCCCTATCTTGCTTGGAACAGCAAGGGTTCGGCAAAATTTCAAACTTTCCAGGTAAAAAAAACCCGCTTCCTGGCCAATGTAGTACCTTCGAGTGGAGCATTGGAAAATCACATGTAAAGTATGCATAATCCTATCGCTTAGCAACTGTGACTCGAGAAATTGTTCCACATGTCCCATAGACTTTTGACCTAGTTAATCGTATTCACACATTCATTTTGGGTGTGTCCTGTTGCCACTCCTGCAGTTTATTCGGCTACTCGTAAACCCATATCCGACAATTGTATTTGTTCACGTGTTCATACGTGTGGAATTTCACTTCATCACTAAAAATTACACGCTGCATCAAACACCATGTTCCACAGTTTCCAAGAGGTCATGACATATAACTTGCCTGGTTGCATTGTTCGACACGTCAAGCGTATGCATTAGCTGGATATGAATTGTACATTTCTTCAATGTGTGTGCTTTGTGGAACACCGAGCTCCCCATTAGTTTCCTAGACAATGCGAAAGGGCTGCGTCTGATGGTCTCTTCTACGCGTTGCAAAATCTCTGGTAGTACTTGTCGTCTCCCTGGCCATTGTTCGTCTGTCACACTAACAGTCTCTTGAATTGTTAACCGTGGTCTTAATAGCTACGCTGGTGAAGCCTCGCTTCCGAACGTACCTGACCATACCTCTTCATACGTCAATCCACGCAAACAAGCACACACAATAGCTGTTGGTCCTTCTGTTTGTAACATATCAAGCTATCTTAGTTTTATATATATATATATATATATATATATATATATATACTTTTGTGGTAATCACCCTGTGGATATAGAATGTAGCGTAGTAGGTAAAAGGGGACGAGGACCTCTGATGCCGCAGGTACTCGGCTCAGCACAAGGGGGGGGGGGGTCTAACGGTAGAAGTTGAAGCGGTCAGACGCGGCAATGCTTCGCTCGGGGTAGTTTTAGCTATTAAATCTACATCAGGGTATTTCAATTGGTAAAAGGTGTGTACTAGACTTCCTAAGATAATAAACTTTAGTATTTTTAATCGTAGTGGCGGCGCTGATGCCGGTGGTGTAATTTAAGGTCATATCTTGTATTACTATGATATTTAATTTTCATTAAACTATGATTAGTGTCAAGTTCGTGCCTCATTTAATTTGGTTTTGTTCCTGCACAATTATTAGGATTCACGAATCTGAGGTACGAAGTCTCATTGTTTAATTATTAGTTACGGCGCCCAACAATTATTAATAATTAATCGCGTTATAACACATCTGACGCACAACCCGAGGCAGGTTTGTGTAGCGATTAGCAAAAATAAATACAAAACAACGGTTATAAAAGTGACTAGCATAATACGTAGTGCACGCATAAGAAAAGGAAAGGGGATATCGATCGTTATCATTGTCGTTTTAAAACCCACGTAAATCGCAGGCAAGAGCTTGTTGCTATCTCCCTCATTAACAATAGATAGAGTTGCAGTTTTATTGGTGGACAGGCGACGAAACGGCGCAAAGAAGTAGGTTAGACAAGGTCAATGTTCATAAACTGCACGTGTTTGTGAATGTTAAGGGTATTCGAAAACTGCAGGATTTTGTAGGGCATATTTAATTGCCAAACAGCATTTACTTGTAAAACTTGTAAAATTAAGTACTTTACCTGAAAATAACTTTCCGGTTAGATTGCTGAGCTTTAGAAATTTTATGTGCGCTTGTTTGTTATGTATTACATTACAAGAAGTGAAAGAGGTATTGAATTGCAAATTAGATGAACGCTGTTTAATCATTGCAGTTTGGTGACTTTGTACTTACTAATATTTTTATTGCTACGGATAGCGGATTTATATGTTTAAACTTGTATTTTAATTATGACTCGACGAAATAGAAGTAAAAACAGTGCTACTCTTGAAGAGGAAATTGATAGGGATGATAGATTAGTCTATAAATTAAGTAAATCAATCGAATAATCGTTTGAGAAATTTGGTAGATCTATGTGTAGTACATTAGATAAAAATTTGAAATTAATTCAGGGGGAAATAAGAAAATTGTCAAAAAATAGGGCTAATGTTAGCGTTTGCAACGGAATTGTTTCAGATATAGGGGTCTAGTTTGTCCAATCATTTTAGGGTGTGACTGGTTACGAGACAATAAACTATCATTAGATATTACTAATAATTGTCTGCATGGGCGTTTCGGTAATCGTAATATTCGATGGAATTTTATTGGCGAACCGAATTCAGCGGTGCATTTGTCAATTAGTGAGGTACAAAAAGAAGAACCGTTGCTTCAAAAAAGGGTTTTGTCAAAATACTCTGAGGCGGAAATTAAGCAAATTGCGAATCAAGCAAAAAGCTTTGATGAAAATTATAAAATAATATTGTTTGAACTTTTGAGCAATATCAGGATGTGTTTTCGGATCAACCTGGAATAATTACTTGCTACGAACATGAAATAATCCTTCACGATTATAATCCATTTTTTGTAAAATCTTACCCAATCGCAATTATTTATAGGGAAGAGGTAAATCGGCAAATTAAGGAGATATACAATCAAACGCGTCTGAATATGCGTTAGGCGCTGTTTTATTTCAATTAGGAAAAAATAATGAAAAACTTATAATAGTATCTGCAAGTCGGATGATAAAGGGCGCTTTAAGAAAATGGAGAGTGTATGTTTTGGGTTGGGAGTTAACAATCATTACCGATTACAAAGCATTATATTTAATTACTTCGTGTCGACTGTTATCTGCTCGCTTAACGCGTTGGATACTCTTTTGGCAAGAATACCAATTTAAAATTGTTTATTGGAAGGGTACCGAAAATACGTTGGATGATGCGTTATCTGGTCAAGGAGGCAGGAGCATTAAAAGAAAATCTTGATAACACTGTTGTTTCTATATTTGTTTTGCGGAAGACCGAATTATATAAAGTGGTTATGCAAAATGTCAAACGTTCTTCATGTAGATCAGTTGGCGGATGACTTTTGCAGTAAGGTTATGTTGGGACTGCAGTCGACCGATTAGCAGTCTAAGGTAGAAAAGTGGTTTGCGTTACATGAGGGTTTGTAATTCAAAAATGGTTCGGTACAAAATTTTCAATTTAAACTTTGTGTACCGGCGCTTCAATCGTTGGATTTGATTCGTCAGGAACACTAGGAGCAAGGTCATTTCGGACCTGAAAATGCTTTAAACAGCTGTCTTTAAGTCATTATTGGCCAAAAATGCGACGTTCAGTTCATGCCGTCAGGTCATTGCTGGTTGCGGGTTATGCCCAAAGGCTAAAATATCGGTTCATTCGTGGGGTGTCATGCGTAGTATTGTGTCACAAAATATTAATGAAATTTGGAGTGTTGACATTATAGGGTGTTAGCGCCCTGCGCGACGCGCGTGTTATGTGCGATACTCAAAGCGTAGATAATTGTGAAGGTCAATGTTATAGTTGTCCGATACTTTGCGACAACGTCAAGAAATCGATAATATAGGCAGTATGAAACCGACGTTCACGCGATACACAGATAGTCGTTTTGAGTATGCTATCTAATATGAATTTATAATTAATTCCAATGTAATATTTATGTATTTACATTCAGTTGATGTATGTTTTACTGTGTTTATTCTTTATCAGTAAATTGACGTTAATTTCTATTGTGGTTTTGCTTCTGCTGAAAGTCCAACTCGCTAACATAGGGTCACTACCTCGATCCGGGGGGTTGTCTACCTTTTCAAGGAAAGCCATACTCACTCAATTGTTTCAAAAATGTATTCCTGTTATGGGGAATCCAAAATCAATATTGTCTGATAATGATACTCAGTTTTCGAGTAAGTTGTGGTTAAATACGTTAAGCGAGGAAGGTATCCAGGTCAAACACACGTATAGATACTACCCTCAAGGTAATCCTACAGAGAGGGGTAATCGCGAAATTGTCCGGTTGCTCCGCAGTTTATGTTTTGATTGTCATATTAGATGGGTTTTAGTATTAAATGAGGTTCATATGTGGTTGAATCGCACCATTCACGATGGGACAGATCGCTTACCAGATTTTCTCCATTTGGGAAAGCGTGCCCAAAACTCTTTTATATCAAAAATTAAGTTTCCTGATCCAGAATTTCCGGAGATGGAACGGCAGGAAGTAGTAATGCTTGCTCATCAGCGGTTGCTGCCAAAGGCTGAAAGGCGTCAGCGCCGTCATAATCTTACTCATACATTGTCGACATTTGCGGTTGGGAATCAAGTTCTTGTGCAAACTCATCTTGAGTCGTCAATCGAGTCGAAGGATATTGCTAAATTCCTCTAATTATATAAAGGGCCCGCTACGGTTGTATCCATAGTAGGTCAAAATTCATATGAACTTAAGGATGACATCAGTGGAAAATCCTCGGCGTCCAGAATATATATAACCTTAAACCATTTGTTCGCAAGGATATATAAGCTTAGTTTTAAATTTCACAATTTACTATTAGTTCAATTTAAAAGAAGGGTTATGTAACATATGGGGTTATGTAACACATGCGGTAATCACCCTGGGTAGGGTAGTAGATAAGAGGGGACGAGAACCTGTGATCCGGCAGGTACTCAGCTCAGCTCAGCACAAGGAGGGTCGAAGGGTAGAAGTTGAAGGGGTCAGACGCGGCAACGCTCCGCTCGGGGTAGTTTTAGCTATTAAACCTATACCAAGGTGTTTCAATTGGTAAAAGGTGTGTACTAGACTTTAAGATAATAAACTTTAGTTTTCTTAATCGTAGTGTAGGCTGATGCCGGTAGTGTAATTCAAGGTCATATCTTGTATCACTATGATATTGAATGTTCATTAAACTATGATTAGTGTCAAGTTCGTGCCTCATTTAATTTGGTTTTGTTCCTGCACAATTCTTAGGATTCACGAACCTGAGGTAAGAAGTCTCATTGTTTAGTTATTAGTTACGGCGCGCAACAATTATTAATAATTAATCGCGTTATAACACATGTTGCACGTTATCTGCAAAAAACATTTATTAACGATATCACCGAAATTTATAGTTTTTTACCAATCACCCGGTACATATATCACATATTTACGTGTTTATTAATGTGCACATTACCCTTATTATCGTTTTGGTTTATCGCTTTTATAAATACTTATCTACATTTAAGAACCTTCAAGAATTTAAATATACAACGGAACGATTACAAGTTCGTCAGAATATACCTACACTTTCTATAATAACCGGTATGGAACTGCACTTTTTAAATTTTGCATACCAGTTTTTTTATTAATCATGGTATGATGCCAAATTAATAAAGAATCCTTCGCTAAAGCCACTATTTATACACAGATCTTTCTAAATTAATCATTTTTTAATGTTTTGATGTACCTATATATGAATAAGAGCTTACGAATGGATTTTTAAAGACCTTTGAGATAATCTAACTAGAAATATTTTTTTTAACATACTATTTGGTAGTTTTAATTATGTACATTAAATTATATTATTTTTCTTTTTAGCATAAAAATACTGATTTTTGCAAACAATGGATATTAAAGATAATATATTTATACTTTAAAGTTAAAACAATCGTCATGATCTTTTAGTATACAAGTGAAATCATTGCAAGCAGGACCAGATTTAATATCAGACGTGTTCGCAAGATGAATAAAAAAGGGATAATTATTCAATTTTTGGCTACAGTTTTGGGTAAGTGGTACTACAATTAATTCGTGTTGATATATATATAATGTTACAATTTTGTGATCTATAATATTTATTTGTGTTGTACTACTAATCAATTTTATTTACTGTACTCAAATAATAAATGAAATCCATATGGTAATTTATGCACAAACAAGATGCAAACCCTTGAACTCAATTAAATTAAAAAATTATATGCAATTTTAATATATTGCATTGCTAATAACCACACCTGTGTTTGGAAGAAAGCAGTTTAGTGTTCTCTGAATCTGTTTTTAGCAAAATCGCGGCATTTAAATAGGATTCTCAAAACATGTTTGTAAATCGTGCAAGCGATAAATTAATGGAAAAACGATGTTAAGGTAATTACTTAACTGTAGCGTAACTAGAAACTTTTGATTCTTAAGCAGAAATATTTTTATCCTCGAGTTTTTCATTTTTCTAAAAATTGTTTATAGATTGTTATAAAAAAGTAAAACAAGTACAGACTTAACCATTATTTAGCTAAATTGTTAATTATTCATATAAGTAAAAGTAGATCCCTATTTGTGTAAACTAAAATTCTCTTTTTCGTGTTTTCAAATTATTACATTGTAGCTCCAGTTTTGGTTATGATTATTTATTTATTGTTAATAAAGACTCCACTGATTCGTAGAATTAGCTTCATAGTTTACCTACCGCGTAGATGTTTGCTGTGCAGCAAACATTGAACATTATAATGTACCAGAAAAAACTTTGAAACTTCTTTTTTTCATTGGTATGTCGATTGTTCGTTTTGAATTTGTAATTTAATAAATATGAATTTTTAAAAATGGGTCCATAATTTACATGCTGTAACGTACTCCCGCAATTTTTGAAACTGCATTTCTACGAATCCTCGTTACCAACGTTACCTTTTTGTCAGAACTGTATAATTTTTGTATTTAATTTGAAGTGTCAATAATTTGTTCGTTTTAATTTCAATTACTTGTGTTTAATGCTTGAAGTAAGTTACATCTGTATATTTATATATTTTCTGCTATTTCCATTCTTTTATAGCTTTTGAAAAAGGCACAAAGTATGTGCCGAAACGTCAAGTTGAAATAAACCTATTTCAAATTAATCATCTATTTTAATCATTCTGGACAATATATCCAAAAAAAAAATATTAAACAACCATTTACTAAAATAGCACCAAGCAGTCTATTAATTTTTGAACATATATATCCCAAATCTGGATTTCAAATTCGAGCTCGCATTCCAAACTAGGATTTTGGATCCGAATCCCAAATCTGGATACCATGAATGCCGGATCCTCACTAAAGATAACTAACATCTGATCCAAATCTATGCGGTTCTAGATACAAATATGGATGTAAAATAGTTCTTCTTAGCATCTAGCAAACTCACACCATAGTTTTATTTTATTTAGTATTTTAGTAAATAACACACAACGATTACAATTACAAGTAAATTGTATTTTAAATTTAAATGGAAACGGAACGAAACTTGTGGATAATTTATTAGAAAGTGATCTGACTTTCTTTACTGACTAAGTCATTTATTATGTAATTTATTAATTAATAACTATTATAACGGGGTTGTTATGTTATATAATTTGAAAGGGGTTCTGCTCGATTCAATCAACAGATGTTATTTTGTGTTAAGCATTTAATGAACGTAAACCAAATATACATAAATGCAAAACAAACAAACTTAAACATTTAGGTAAAATAACTGATATAGTTCACGGCGCGATCTTAACCGGCCCGCGTATATAGATGGACTCTGTCGACTAACTACTGATAAGGGACGCTCGGCCTTGTTCTGTCTAGCACGTACACTATGCGCAGGGGCGGACTTATTGTATTTGTTACAGTCTCCCCTCCCGGTCGCGCACTCGTCCCGTGAAGTGACCGGCACATTCACAATTTTCCTTCTTGGTCTTCCTCGCAAACGCAACTCAGCAATGGGCTTTTCTGAAGGTTCAATATTAGCGAGGGTCAGAGAAGACACGTGATAAATTCTAAGAGGAATGACTCCAGGACCAACTTTTCCGACTTCATAACTAACAGGTGAGACAACTCTCAAATTCTGGTAAGGACCGTCTCTTTTAGGATAAAACTTTGACGTTTGTCCCTTCGCCGAATTACTCGTAGCATGAGTGCTAACCCACACTAAAGTTCCAACCTTATAGGTTTCTACTTCGCGTCGTTTGGCGTTAGCACAGACATTTCTCTTGTCCTGCTTCGTTTCTGTACAAAATTTCGCTTCACGCCAAGTTTCGACCATTTTCTTTAAATATGGAGTTATCTGTGGCACAAAAGTGTCTCTCTCCAATACAACTTTTACATCATTTTTAATATCATCCAAGGTCCTCATTTCTCTTTCAAATGACAAATACGCGGCGGTATAACCAGTTGTTTCACACCAAACCGAATTCATCGCAAAACGGATAGAGGGCAACTTTACAGGCCAATTTCAGTGATCCGTACTTACAAGCATCGCAAGTCTTGGTTTCAAATCTCTATTTTTGCGTTCCACCATATTCGCTGATGGGTGATATAAAGGAGTAAACGATTCTTTAATATTCAAAATAAAACAAATCTGCTGCATCACAGCAGATACAAACTGTACACCATTATCCGAAATAATCTTCCGAGGTATGCCATAACGAAGAAATATTTCGTCTACAAGAGTGATAGCACACTCTTCTGCTGTCGCTCTAACCAAAGCAAATAATTCTACCCATTTTGTAGCGGTATCCTCCACAATAAAAATCCACTTAATAAATCAATTGTAAGAACTTCGAACCGTTGAGCATAAACGGGAGTAAGAAATGTTCCTGGTGGCTTTAAATTCGTAGCCTTGTGCTTCTGACAATCGGCACACTTGCTTACATAATCACTAATGTACTTTCTCATACCAGTAAAGTAGTATTTTTTGGCAATACGAAGATAAGTGCGCTCTATACCATAATGAGCGGCGGTGGCTGCATCATGCAGCTCCTGTAGAACTCGTTCCCTTTCATGAACTGGAAAAACGATTTGTGCTTCCTCGCCATCATCGGCGGCATAGCGGTAAAGAATTTCTTGGGACAACAAATATCCACGATCCGTCCACTTAGAAAATTCATTATCGGTCGGATCTTCAAAACTACGGATTATTTTTTCAAGGTCCGGATCTTTGAGTTGTTCACGCCGAATTTCATCTGCTGAACGATCAGGCAATTCTACAGATATTTGACATACACCACAAGTCTCTACATTGTCGTGACTACAGGGAGGTCGTGATAATGTATCCGCGACTACATTTCGTTTCCCTGGCAAATACTCAATTTTTACATCAAAACTTTGTATTAACAAGGCCCACCGGGCCAGCCTTCCACTGGGAGACTTAAGGCTCATTAACCATCGCAAAGGTTGATGATCCGTTTGGACAGTAACAGAACAGCCTTCAATGTATCCCCTAAATTTATTCAAAGCCCATACCACCGCCAAGGCCTCTCGCTCCGACGTGGCATAATTTCTCTCGGCGCTAGTCAAAAGTCGACTGGCGTATTCTATGGGGTGCTCTTCTGCGCCTTCGCCTTGTAAAAGCACTGCCCCTAACGCATAATTACTAGCATCCGTACGTATCAAATACGGTCTTGATTCGTCACACTGTCCCAAGACCGGGGCTGAAACTAATGATAGTTTTAACGCATCAAATGAATTTTGTTGGGTTTCTTCCCATTCCCAAATAGCATTTTTCTTTGTTAAATTACTTAACGGTCGAGATATCGTAGCAAAATTCTCAATAAACCGTCTATACCAACTAGCGGTTTGCAAAAAGAATTGAACTTCCTTTACATTTCGTGGGGCGAGCCTATCAACCATGGCTGCCGTTTTTTTCAGGATCCACAGAAATACCAGAGGGCGTAATAATGTGACCTAAATATTTGACTTGAGCACTAGCGAAAACACATTTTTCCCTATTTGCACGCAGTTTAAACTGGTCTAATCGGTCAAATACTAATTTCAAGTCCTCTAGATGATCGTCAAAAGTGCTTGATAACACGATAAGATCATCCAAGTATGCTAACACTAAAATATCACCCAGTCCTCGACGGAACTGGTCCATTAATTCGTTGAAAAGTACTCGGAGCAGTCTTTAGTCCGAACGGGAGACGTAGGAACCGATACGTCCCAAAAGTGGTTACAAAGCTAGTCTTATCCCGATCACTATCTTTAACGGCGATTTGGTGATAACCAGAACGTAAGTCAATAGTTGGCATGAAAAATGTTCGCTTAGTAGCATGTAATAAATCGTCTACACGCGGCAACGGATAATATTCATTCACAGTGATCACATTTAACCTTTGATAATCTACACACAAACGTACACCTCCGTCCTTTTTCGGTACTAATACTACTGGAGCCGCCCACGGGCTTTCGCACTCTTCAATTATGCCATCTTTAAGAAGTCTATCTAATTCAGCCTTTAACTGTTGCTTTCTAACAGGAGATAAACGATAGGGAGGTAAAGCGATGGGTGCATGATCGCCTGCATTTATGCTATGCTGAGCAAATGGTGTGGGGTCTCCCCCCAGACTGAAGGTAATATGTCGTTCTTCCAGAAACGCACTAAGACGACCGCGTTCCTCGAACGGCAACGTCGCGCCTTCATCTGACCTAAGATTATCCAAACTACATAGCTCAAGAGAGGGTGCATTTTTAATCGTAGAAATATTCCTCTCATACCAATTTTCAAATCCCAAAGGAAAATACAATTTGGCAAATCCAGGAAATTCCACGTTTCACTGGCAACGTCCAAAACAATTTTCGCCTGTTTTATAAAATCAATCCCAAACAACGTATTGTTTTCAGAGTCAGGTAGGATTATATATTTCGTTGGAATAACCCTATCTTTCAGATTTACATCAACCAACGTAGTTAAAACGTTCTTTTTCTTGAAGGAGCCATCCGCAAGTTTAATAGTAACAGATACTTTTTGAAATTCTACCCCTTCACTTTGCAAAATACGGTACAGGGTACTGCCTGCTATACTTTGTTTAGCGGCCGTATCCACCATTCCCAGACCACGATGATTTAAAATATTCACGCGCAGGACCGGTCTCGGTTGCGGAGAAATCAAAGCGTCCATGCTAAGAATTTCTAGTGCCTCGGTTTCAATGGTTTTACAGGAAGGACAGTTTGCACGAATAAATCCCTGTTTACCACAACCATAACATGCAATTGGTTTAACCGAAGGTTTTTCTTTAATTCCCGAATTTTCCTGTCGCCAAATTTCACTAACAACTTGTAGAGAGTCGCTATTTTTATTTTTCGACAAAAGTTTTTGACATTCACTTTTTGTATGTCTCGTATTTTTACAGTAATGACAACGAATACGTTTAATACAATTTTCCGACTCATGTCGCTCAAAACTTTCTTCTACCAATCTCGACTGAGAGAAAAGTTCATTAAAATCGTTAACTTTATCGCGCGGTATTTTCTGTCGAACATTGTTATGCAAAAGTCCATAAACCATATCTAGTTGCACTTGTTCAGATAACGTTCCCGACGGCAATTGTGCAAGAATTGATCGCGCTTTACAAATAAAAACGTCCGTAGGTGTATAAGGATCTTGTTCTACCGCAAACAATTCACGATACACCCTGTATGGCGGCTTTTGTTGACTGCGTTTTCGTCAGTAACTCGCATACAATCTTTATAGATGATTACCGCTTCAATAAACCCATTAACATCCGAATCTTTCAAACCATCAAAACGCGAAGCGCAATTAGCTAAATTACCGCTATTAACAGAAGCCGGTATTGCTTGTTGCCCAATTGACAAACGTTCTAGCAGTTCTTGGAACTGTTCATTACTAAGAACCACATTTTTTACAGCCATTTCGGATTCTCGAACAAACACTTTATTTACAACAGTTTCTAAAATTTCCAAAACAAGGTCTACTACTGAATTCTGCTTGCAAACAATTCTACTCGTAGTAGAGCGAAGCAAATATCTTTCTTGACCTTCCAGATTAAATTATGTGTGTATACAAAGAACAAGAGTACTTACAAGTTTTTATCCAAAACATCCAAAAGTACCTTACAAAATGCCAGCAAGCGTATCCAAATTCCAAAACTGTACTGCATCAATAACTTTCTGAATCACACACAAAACTTTTCAAAATTATTGTAACGTACACACGTAAACAATAACAAACGAAACCGAAATATTAATCTATCAAACTGCGCGGCGCGCTCACGGTCATGAACTACTGTTTACGATCGATCGATACTTGTTACAACGTCACGAAAACACCTGCAATTGAACCTAGAGGCCCCACGTTAGGCGCCACTTGTTATAACGGGGTTGTTATGTTATATAATTTGAAAGGGGTTCTGCTCGATTCAATCAACAGATGTTATTTTGTGTTAAGCATTTAATGAACGTAAACCAAATATACATAAATGTAAAACAAACAAACTTAAACATTTAGGTAAAATCACTGATATAGTTCACGGCGCGATCTTAACCGGCCCGCGTATATAGATGGACTCTGTCGACTAACTACTGATAAGGGGCGCTCGGCCTTGTTCTGTCTAGCACGTACACTATGCGCAGGGGCGGACTTATTATATTTGTTACACTATGAGTTTTGTTTTTTTATGTTTTGATGTAAGGACACTAGACACTGAATATTTTTCGTAGTAAGACAGGCTCGTTTTGCGTTACAGTATTGGTGAACGTTGAAAATGCGCGTTCTGACGCAGCTGAAGTTGCGACTTCTGCCAACGCAGGGTAGCGCTGGCTGTTTTTCTTTTACAAAATGAAGCAGTTTTTATTCCGGCCTATTGGCAGTTACAATTTGAACCGGTTAAATTCAAAGTTTTCTCCAATTTCAAAATCTTTTTCTGCTTCTTCGGCTTCTTCGCCGCGTAAAAATCAAGACAGTTGACGATTTTTTTAAAATGTCTTTTTGACTTCTCTTTTGAACTCCCAATTCTAAAGCACTTTTTAGTTTAACTATATTTCTTTAATATTGTTGAGCAGAAATTTCGAGTTTTTGAACCTATTGGTCTAAGAATGGAATATGAAGTTAGGCTTAATGATGATTAAATTGTTCATTACGAAATAATAAATCAAAAATTTTTTCTAGATCGTTTTTAACAATACATTTAAAGTTAGATAGCATTTCAGAGTCCGTAGATTTTGGTTTTAAAATTTAGTTGCTACTTGCACAGCCATGGGTAATACGGAGGAGCATGGCACATTTTTATCTATGAGGATGCGAGACGTTGTTGTGGCTATTGGAAGAGGTCTTAAAATTGCAACAAGCTGTTCAATTAGTGCCCATTCTTGATGCATTATTTCTAGAGCAATGACCTTTTGGGACGAAGTAACTTCTCTAACATTTAAAACCGCAGCAATAACAGACTTTTTCTCTAAAATCCTTTCAATAATAAAAATGTCGAATCCCACCTTGTTTTTAGTCTGAACTAATCATTTAATTGACATGTCCATTTGTTTTTGTTATTTCTGTAGTTCTCTAGTTGCCGTTGTTGAATGATTGAAATGGCCCTCAACAGAACTTATTTTGGAAATCATTTCTTTCGTAAATCTGTCACTTTCCAGTTCTTTATTTATTAACAACTGCAGTAAATGAGCTGAATCAACTTCTGGCATTGCTTTAGTAATATTTGCCGCGTGTCATGAACTGTAGCAGATACATTTTTGTCCAACCCACAGGAGTGGATAATTTTTTAAATTCTTTTGACTAGGGTAGTAGTAGTATGACGTTCGGGCATTGCTGCTGTATCTAAGCAGAAGTGTTGCATTTTGAATTGGCTATTTAGATAATGGACGGTTGAAGTAATGTACGATTCAATATGACATGATGTCCATTTATCGGCAATACTTCAGACAATGTCACATTTACTTAACTTAATTTTAGTTCATTTTGTATTTCGAAAAATAACAGTTGAAGTATATTCATAACAGTTCCTCGTGATGGCATTTGCATAGTCGGGAGCAGTAAGAGTATAAATTCATAAAAACAAATGTCTTGTACTGTAGATTCTGACTGCAAATCCACATAAATCATTTTTGCTATTTACCGTGTAATTTTATTTTATTCTCAGGTGAAACAGCAGAAGGTTGCAAACAAATTTTTTGCTGAACTCCTACACGTTTCCGATGCGACGGCTCTAACTTTTATGTTGAAGATTCTGCTGATTTTAAGGATTCCGAATCCGATGTAGCTTTAACTACACTTAGTTACCATTTTTACACATCCTCTTTTAATTCGCTTTTCTTTAAGCTAAAAAATTTAAATATTACTTTTAAAATCCCAAAGCAGCGTAAATAACCATTCAATAAAGGATTTACCTAGCGCGGCAAGATTCTAGTCCAAGCGGCGTGCATTAAAATTACTATTTTCTAAAAGATCATATTTTGCTGAATGTTTACTATGACGTCTTAACGGGGAAAGCCAAGGTCAGCATGTGCGGGGCGGCTCCGTGGCGTAGTTTTATGTGTGTGACTACTACGCCCAAGGTCCCGGGTTCGAATTCCGACACGGTCCGCTTGAAAAATGTTAAGCGAGTATTTTTCACAAAAATACGCCCTCGTTCGGGTGAGAGGTAAAATGGAGGTCCCGTGTGTGAGAGTTGCCATGCATGTTAAAGATCCCTGCCTTGCTTGGAACAGCAAGGGTTCAGCAAACTTCCAAATTTTCCAGGTAAAGAAAAAACTCGCTTCGTGGACAATTGGATACCTTCGGGTGGAGCATTGGAAAATCAAATGTAGGCGTCGGCATGTGCGGCATTAGAACAGATTTGCATTTTTAAATATTTTCTAAAATCTCAAGAAATTCATGTAAACCACACAAAATATAAAACCGCTGGCCAGACAGCGAGCGCTCGTTAAACCGTGATCGGTCAGCAGTTGATTAGGCGTGAAACAAGAACGTAAATGACGTAAGAATTTTATAAAATCTGAAAAATTTCATCAACTTTTGCTACATTTTTTTATATGAGAAACCGTTCATTGGCCAGACTGTTATTTGACGGGACTAACTAGCCACCAAACGCCATCAAAATGGTAAGTAGAACAACACTTGCACAACGCAGGTTTGCGACTTCAATCCTAGGCTTTTTTACAGAAGAATTTCTTTTACTATATTTTTACATACAGGAAATTTTTCAAAGTATTATAAACGACATGATTAAAAATGAGGAAAACTAAACTTGTATTAATTAAAACTGTAAGTAAATATTAGTTGGAGAAACATGAAAGAAAATACTATTTCATATGATTTTAAGGAGAATGATTGTCTACAGTTGTCAATTAAGTTATATTAAACCACAACCAATATTTGTTCATAGCTTTAATCGATAACTAGTTTTTCTTATTTTTATTCATGTTATTTATAATACTTTGAATAATTTCCGGCATGTAAAAAAATTTCTTTGTTAAGAAGCCTTGAATTGTTGTAGATTTCATAAAATGCATCGTCGATATTCATATTTTGGTTTCGCGTTTAAACAAGTGTTGATCGGTCACATTCTAACGCTACTGTGTTTAGCCAGCGGTTAAAAATTTTTGGGTATACAGCGTGTTCACGCTAAGAGGTATCTCTAAATGTTTCAGCTTAAAGACCCCGAATTCATGACGTGAAAGGGAGTACAGAAAGACACATTTTGAGGAAATTTCAACAGTTTAACTCTTTGAGTACGCGCATGCGCAATACAACTTTCTTTTTTACATGGCAACCCCAATTTTTTCTTTTACAGATATTTCAATGTATTATTTTTTTACAATTTTCGTGTAAGAAGTTTTTTGCTAATTACAAAATTGATAAAATTACTGTAGTCAGTTTGAATTTATGAATAATCTGTTTTTAATGAAATGGTTCATCCTAAACTCGAGATACCTACGGTATTATTAATTTACAATTTGTTTTATAGATATAGTGGCAACAAGCAAACATAGGACCCGGATAACATGTGAACTAATTTCCAACAACATATGGTGTAACATGTTCATTTTCCAGAACCCGTATAACTGAATACATTTGATTCAGAATCATTTTTAGTTTCATAAATATTTGTTTTGATAAAATATTTAATGTTATTTAATTATAAAGTGCCCGGTATATTTTGTCCCTCATGAACAAAGTTTCGCTTTCGTAAAACCTGCAATATACGATTAGTTTTGTTCATGTTCAAATAAGGTTAACCTAGAAATCGTGCAGTTTCGATACAAGGTCACGCTTGATGTTGTTTGTTTTGCTATGCGACACCCATCTACAACGTTCAAAAACTAGTTAGTCGCTTCCTACCTGTCGTTGAGCGTTTCCCGACTTCGAGCTCCAGCGACTGGAGAATTGCTTTGAGTTAGCGGTCTCCATAATTACAGTTATGTAGAAAGAACTTTGGTGATGTAATCAATGCGCAACTATATTAAATTAGTTTAAACTATATTAAATTAGTACAAATTATATTATATTAATTTAAACTGTATAAAATTCTATAATGTAATAACAAAAGTTACATTTAAATTGTTCAAATTCGCATTGGTAGCGATACAGCTAATAATGTAGTAAATTTTTGAAACTGGAAGACACATTTAAAATATGTTTCAACTGTAATTGATCGTTTATCGTATGAAGATTTTTGTTATGGCACTTATGTGGAAGCGTAACCTGGTGGTGATTTGTATGGAAGATCCCTACCCCATATTTTGCAAACTGGTCGTCAATGTCACTGGTTAGCATTAGTCTGAAAACTCGTTCCACCCTTTTCGTTGAAATCCAAGATTGATCTAAGAAGTTCTAATGGGATACGGCAGTTATATGGTGCGTCCGTGTTTCAAGTGTTTGTCACATTCCGTGACGTAGGACAACAGATGGTGAGTGTTGGTAATTAAATTCTTTCCTGATGTCCAAGTCCAACGATAACTTTTGAAGGTTAATTGAGTATAAAAATTTTATCTTTGAAAAAAGAGTAATAGTTTAATTAGAGATTCAAACTTACTAGAACTTAATGGTGAATAAATTCTGTACAGAAATGATAAACATTTAACTTGACTAACCATTAATTATGTAAATTTTATGTACCATACTAATATAAAATCAGGTACTGCTGTAAATCGAAGATATCAGACCTGCTCTCTACGATATTGAGGAATAATGTAAATGAAATTTATAAAATGCCCAAAAATTAATTGGGGCCTGATTCTGAAATATAAAGGTCATCTTATAAGATTTAATTGAAATAACACCACATTTGAACTTAGTAACTATCAACTAAAACTTGTTTCGATAATATTTCAGTTATAATAAATGTAAATATTCTTGTATTAACCCTTATTATTAGTGTCTTAAATGACACGAGGTATTCATGGTTGAGGAATCAGTCATAAAATTTTATCTAAAAGGTATTGAATCTAACATAAAAATGCCATTTCAATTTTAGCCGTAATTACAGAACAAGGTGTATAAAATGTAGGTCCAGCACAGCTGAGGTAAGAGGTATATTTTTCATATTTTTTGTGTGTTATCTAGGGACGCAAATGGCGACCCATTGTCATTTATATATTTAACCTTTCCCAGCAGATGTGTGACAACAGAGCTTTTGTGCTCAGATGCGCTTGTACACTGAATGGTTTCTACTTTTTCTTATTGGCGCTTTCTTGTTAGAAATAATAATTAACAAAGTAGTGGCGCCTTGGCATTATCCGTTGATACATATCCCTTCTGATAGTCTTTTGAAATAACTGCGGAAGTTAGAGTTCCAAGTTAGTCCGGAAGATTTGAAAGGTCATTATTTTAAACGGACTATTTTACAGATTTTTCGTGACCTTTGTGAATGTAGAGGTGAGTTGTACTTTCTTTGGCAACCACCCCATGTCCAGTGTTCTGACTTGTAATATTTAGTCCATCTTAGTTCCAAATTATAATAATTACAGTCAAACACTTTTTTGGTAACGTTCCACGCTATAATGGAACCAATCAGAAAGCGATTTGTTTCAAAGTACATTGCGGAACAAAGCATTTTTAAGCAAATTTAAAATTCCATGGTGTGTGTTATACCATGTCATTGTTAATTAAATCTTCTAAAATTATTAAAAATTAAAAATACAATAATGCCATTAATGTTGAATTTTAATAACCTAACCTTACAAATATTTCAATTTGACAAATAAAAGTTTTCTACTTTGTGTGTACTTTTTAGAAGGCAGTGACACCAAGGTCACACCTCCCAAGTCCTATGTTTGCTTGGTGGCGCTATAAAGCACACACAAATACTCATTTTTGTTTGTAATTTATTTTAATTATATTCATGCAAGCAACTTGTCGATAACTAGGGTGATATTTAAAGGTAATATCATAAGACCTTGACATTGTTCGACATTACTACTATTATTACGACAGAAGTCCGCCTACGTGGTAATGAGCTACTGAATTGAAATTGCCGCAACTATTACTAATCGACTATTTTGATACGATAAACTAATGTTATTGGTTGTTTAAAATCGCAACTACAAACATGATTTACTCAAAATTCATGTTTGGTGAAGTCTTTTTGTCACATTTATTCTTAAATTGTTTTTACGTTATTTGTAATTTTTACTAATGATAATTTATTGAATTGAATAACAATGAAAAAATTGAACTTATTTCGATTTACGATGAATTTCACTGTAGTTCTCGACGGCTGCTCGAGTGTATGCCGATCGATTTCCAGATAGATTTCATCCACCTCACAACTATGTACATAGAGTTTTCGTGGGTTAAATGAACACGGAGCATTCTGGTAATCAAAATGAACGACGGCGTTCTAGACCAAATAATCTTGATGAAGACGCTGAATTGCAGGTAATGTCCTACATACGTATTAATCCACGTTCATCAATTAGACATGCATCTCGAGAAATTGGTTTATCAGTTGATACAGTACACAAGATATTAAACAAATACAAAATGCATTTGTATAATGCTGATTTTATTCAACATTTACACATTGGAAATTCTGAACGTAGCTTGGAATTTTTGGCACGGTTTAATGTTCAACTTGAAGTCGATAATTTATTTTCTGATCGTATTCTTTGGACTGACGAGTCAAAATTTATAATAATAGTGTAATGAATAAACAAAACCGCAGATTTTGAAATAATAGAAATTCACATTGATCCCTAGAACCTAATTTTCAAACAGTATGGGCGAGTAATGTGTGGTTTGGATTAGTTGGGGGGGGGGACCTATTAGGTCCTTATTTTTATTACTGGATACTTACTAATGGAAAATATATAGAATTTCTTGAAAATCAATTACCACCACTGCTTGACGATGTTCCCTTAGCCACGCGGGATAATATGTATTTTCTACAAGATGGTGCACCAGTATACAATGCCATCCTTATTCGACAATACTTCAATGAAATGTTTCTAAACCAATGGAATAATTCCATGTTCGGCAAGATCCCCAGATTTATCTCCATTGAACTTTTTTTTATGGGGGCATGTAAAAAGTGTTGTTCAATATTTAAAAAACAGAATACAAGTGACATGTAGCAATTTGAGTGAAGATCAAATAAAAGCAGCAACATTAGGAGAATTTTTGAGTCGTATGGAATAATGTTTGAAACATCAAGGCGGAAACTTTGAGCAATTTATTAGATAACATTTATTTATTTACGCCCATATTTAGTAATATTGGGGATATCTCGAGTATAGGATGAACAGGGTTAAAATTTTATTGTGAACGGATTATTCGTAAATTCAAACGTAGATGTACTCTAATTTTGTCAATTTTGTAATTGGAAAAAACTTCTTATATGAAAATTGTTTGCAAGAAAAAAAATCTATCGGAATCTGTAGGAAGAAGTTGGGGTTGCCATTAAAAAAAAGTAAGTTGTATTGCGCATGCGCGCACCAAAAGAGTTAAAATGTTGAAATTTCCTCATAATGTGTATTTCGTTATTTCCTTTCACCTCCTGAAAACCATATTTCAATCCAAGGTTACCAAACTAAAATATTTAGAGGTACCTCTTATCGTGAACACACTATGATTCACATGAATTTTTTGAGATTTTAGAAAATAATTTTTCTATATTTTTCTATAACTTTCTAGGCTTGCCAGCGCCACCTGTTCTAACGCCGCAGATGCTGACGGCATCTTTCACCTTAAGGCGCCAGTGGTAGATATTCTGCAAAATATTAGCCTGTAAAAATACTAACTGATTTCAAAATTCGCCTCCTGGACTATTCAGTTGACGAAAAGTAAATTAAAATCAGAATTTTTACTAAAAAAGTACTGCTTTATGACCAAATACTTACCATTCTACATTTAATTACTACGCCACACAAATTAAATTTTGATTTCATTGGGTCAAGTTTTTGAAAACATTTCCACACATTACTTTTATGGAAAACATGTTTTTAACACAATAACACTAGATGTTATTTATTTAACGATTCTAGTTAATTTACCATGTTCAACAACAATATACAAAAATGCGTAACGCTATGACTTTAAAAGAATTAAATGAAACCTTTTTAAATTGACGGCATAAAATAAATCATACTATAACTAAAAGAAAGTAGAGACGAAGAACATTGTATAAAGTTTTGTAAGAAAATAGCAGGACACAAAAGAAAGCGCCAAGCCTGAACTCTGAACCAGGTACCTGTATTTTATTACGCCGCTGGTTCCGACGTATTTACTTCTGTTGCATATTTCTTATCAGACAATCGCTTTCTTTCTGTTTCTTTTTTTGTAACTTGAAAGGTAATAAATATCAAAATGTAAAGAAGGTTATTTCATACCTTGTTGTTAATATGTTAGATACAAGATACACAAGAATAACTGCAAACTATGACGAATGAAAACTAAAAAAATTAATTATTTATAAAATTCCCAGTAAAACTGCAACGATTAAAATAATCTCTATTTATTTATTTGTTAATGTTAGTTTGTTACGTAGCTTTGCAAGTTATTAAAAACTTAAACACGTACAATACTAAAGTACAATGTCGTGCATGTGTTTGTTAAACTAAAACATTACATATTTGAACTTTCAAAGCACACTAAACTACGGTACGATACAAAGTAAATAAACACATATTTGAATTTTGAATTGGAAGGAATAAAAGTTGTATAATTAAAAATACCGTTCCGAATGGACCTGAGTTATATATCCCCCAATTGATGTATATATTATAAAATAGAATAATTAGGAAAATATTAGAAAGTGTTAAGAAAAATGTTAAGTGAAGTGCAACAAAGTAATACGAGGACAATTTATAAAGTTTATTAACAGTTTATGAAAACGGATGCAATACTTTGTATCCGAGACGATAGTGACACTGCAGATGGCAGGTCACCGACGGTCAAGATACCGTAATTACCGAGAAAGTAAGATTACAACAATGTAGTAATGAATAGAGTTAAGAATAAACAGACATGAGATCTGCAAGTTTCCACAGCCATGTGAGGGGGTAGGGACATTATAAAAAGCCCGGGAGCTTCAAGACCCGGTAGTCAGTCAAAGTATTCAGCTTTAACATTACAGTTTGCTTAGGCGACTCACATTAATTCATTTAAATCAGTTATTTCAACTTAGAATAATTAATACCAGTTTGTCAAAATTCTACATTAATTTCTGTTTAAGTTGAACCAATAAATAAATTTGTTAAGAAGTTTTGGAAGTGTTTTTTAAAAACGCAGCATATCGACTAAATCCATGAAACCGACGAAGAAATTAGTGTAGCCTTGGATTCGTATATCTTTTTACCTCGCGAATGTTATAGTTATCGCTAGTTTTAATTTTCTGAAAGGTTTTCTGTGGTTAATATTTTTATTGGAATAATTGCGTTATACTTGGTATGTTTCTGCGTCAGTTACGTCTTTTATTTCAGTCCTGCTGATTAATTAAGTCTGCATCAAATACTTCCTTTCAATTGTACAATCTTGTTACCTTGAAGATCCAATTATAGAGTTTCAAGTTTTTAGTCAATCGTTTTGTTACATAAATGTTTACTTTATAATTTGTACAATAAAATTATCTTAACTATAAAGTTTTAAGTCTGCTGAATGATGTAGATAAGTGCATAAAATACTTCCTTTCAATTGTACAATTTTGTTACCTTGAAGATCCAACTATAGAGTTTTAAGTTTTAAGTCAATCGTTTTGTTACATAAATGTTTCCATTCTAATTTGTACAATAAAATTGTCTTAACTATAAAATTTTAAGTCTGTTGAATGATGTAGTTTCGGTGTAGTTTTCAGTCAATCGTTTTGTTACATAAATGTTTCCATTATAATTTGTACAATAAATTTGTCTTAACTATAAAGTTTTAAGTCTGCTGAATGATGTAGTTTCGGTCTCGGTAGTAAGTTAATTAATTGTGTAAATGCTTTTGTATAACTAAATATTTTCGTGCTGAAAAATATTTAACTGTACTTCATAAAGTTTGATTTTTTAATAGGTTTTATTCACTGATGGTTTCAGGTAATAATTTGTGTAAGAATCGCGCTATCGATTTGCACGCTGAGTTTTAACTTGTGATGGGTTAATTTAATAATAATTACAAAGATGTTTCTATAATTACGCACTTCTGTCAATTCGTTAGGCTAAAGTGTATAGTTTATAGACTTTGATGAAGGTTTTGAATAATCGTTTCTATAATTAACTGTTATAAGAATTGCGTTTTATATATTAATCTTTCGGTGATAAAATGATAAAATTAATTGCGTTTTATTTTTTTGTTTCAGGCTTGCTGAATTGAATTCGTTTTGTTTTGTTTTAATAATTTGTAATAATAGTACTAATAATTGCGTCTTTTTGGTTCTCGTTTAAAATTAATTCTTTTGTTTAGAAATAAGTTCTCGTAATAAAAATAATTTCTCTTAATAGATAAGTAAATTATTTTCATAAATGGCTATAATTAAAATATCTGTACATATATAAAAACAATAATAAAAAATTTTCTCTTACTAGCTAGCATAATAAATTTGTAGAAAGAATAAATTGGTTTAGGATAAATGAACTTACATAATTTTCATCGTCGTTTTCATTTGTTTGAGCTCGGTCGATTTTTGTACCTCGTCCACGTTTTGTTTCCTTGGGTTCGGTCGATTCTTGTACTTCGTCCAAGTTTGTTTGGTTGGGTTCGGTCGATTCTTGTACCTCGTCCAACTTTGTTTGGGTTCTTCCAAATTTGGGAATTGAAATTCTTGGTCACCAGTTCTCCGATTTTTGGATTCGTAATGCCTTTATGGATTCGTAAAACTGCGCCAGTAACGTTTCGGGCCTTGGGAGCGGTCTTCTAAAATTTCTTGTAACAATTTTTATTTATTAAAACATATTAAATATAGAATTTTGACAAACTGATTAAAATATTCTAAATCGAAATAAAATTAATAATTGAATTAATATTAGTGCGAGAAGTCTAAGTAAACAACATTACATGTGATTTTCCAATGCTCCACCCGAAGGTACTACATTGGCCAGGAAGCGAGTTTTTTTTTTACCTGGAAAATTTTGAATTTTGCCGAATCCTTGCTGTTCCAAGCAAGGTAGGAATCTTTAACGTGCGTGACAACACACACACGGGACCTCCATTTTACCTCTCATCCGAACGAGGGTGTATTTTTGCGAAAAATGCTCGCCTAACATTTTTCAAGCGGACCGTGTCGGGATTCGAACCCGGGACCTTGGGCGTAGTAGTCACACACATACCACTACACCACGGAGCCGCCTTCTAAGTAAACAACAACGTAAAAGTTGAAATACTCAAGACTGACTAATGGTCTTGGGACTCCCGGGGTATTTACGTTGTTCCTGCACCTCACATGTCTGTGGGAACTGGCAGAGCTCATGTCTGCTTATTTCTTAAATCTATTCATTATACAATGTAAGAATCTTAATTTCTAAATAATCGCGGTTTCTTGACCGTCTGTGACCTGCACCTGCAGTATCACTTACGTCTGGAATACAATGTATTACATTCGTTCTCACAACTTGCTTGTGAGCTTTTAATAATCTTTTCATATTTATCTTTGAAATACAATGTTGAATTTAACTTAAATTTTCTTAATAATTTTTTAATAATTTCTATTTATTTGTACATATATAGATTAGGGGATACGTAACTTGCGTCATACTCAAATTCGCAACTAATTGCCTTTGTAAAATTTATCTATCTCTAACCGTTTTCAAACTATCATCAAATAACCATTTCTTGGTCATAGAGTCTTAAAATGCAATTATCTCGAAAAGCAAACAAAATTTGGAAAAAATAAATCGAAAAATCTTCTTTTAATAAAACCAATTTTGATTGAATGACCTTGACGTAGTAGGTCCTTTGTGGAGAGTCTGGCGCAGATTCATGGCTAGTCGAAGAAAGCTCTTACTTAGATTAGTGGAGTGATGTGGAGGTGGATCGGGTGGATCCTATAAGTGGATCCCATGTACCAGGAACCCCACAAAGGACCTATTACGGTGGCTCTGTCCTCAGGTCCGGTTTTGAAGATCAGGGTGAAATTCCTGTCGAATTCCTCATGGTTTATTTTATTTTCAAAATTTTGATTGTATATGTGGTTTTTAATTTCGGGTTGTTTTAAGCAAGACGGTGCGTCGTAGAGGACGACTAGTAGTTTCTAGTTCCTGAGTTTTCGCAATTCACAACGTCCTTAAATTTTTGGTGTTCGTGATCTTATCCGTTTCCAGCTCGCTTTCCATCTTCACGATTAGTGCCTCAGCGGACGTGCGTATTTGCTTTATTTTAATATTATCAATTACCGGGTTTAAAATTGTAGTGAATTTCTGTTGCAGTTCTCCGACCGCTTCGCCGTTTTTGGCGGTGATGAACACAGTTCCTTTAAACTGTAGCTGACTTTTGATATAACATTTACTTTTTGTGGAACGGCCTTCGGGATGTATGTCGTTGCAGCATATGAAGGTGTGTTTGTTGTTGTTAGTTCCAATGGTTTGATTTGCAGTGCCGCTTTTGCTTATGTTAGTTGCCTCTGTAGGTCGGGGTTTTCTTTTTCAATAAACTTGTGTTCACCTACAAGTTCCGCTTGAACAAAAGCCAATTTCGCGAGTATCACTCAGTGTTTGTTTGCGCGCAATGGTTATTATATTTGGCGGGTCTAATTCCTTATCAGTGCATCAGTGACCATTTTCAATATTAAAATACGTTGGGTATTAGTTTAAATGGAACACCCTAAACGCTATAAAAATATTCCATTATTAAAAATTGACCAGTGATGTACTCAAGACAAAACTCAGAGCAACAGTATAACCACTAATACAAACAGCATCCTTGCATCTTTTTCAAGTAAAAAGGAATCAGAATTCTCTAGAACATTTTAGACGCGCTGTCGTTAAAAATTAAATTTCTCACGTGTTCTAATAGTAAAGTAAAGTAACTATACATTTTTAAAAAGAGGAAGAATTAGTCTTTTGCATGGCGATTATTGCGGTTTGGGTTTAGAAAGAAGGGGCTTCAAATTTTGGAACTTCTCTTAAATGACGTTGTACTGGCTCATTGTTCTGTTTATTTATATTACAAAGCAGAAATTTATAAGGGTACGTTGAATAGAAGAGATGGTGGTGTTCAAAATTTTCCTAAAATTAACAATATAAACCTTTTGCATTAAACAACAACATTAACTTACACTTGTGCCCTTTATACCTATTTTATGGAATTTATATACAACAAGTTTTTTGACAGCTGTAATTAAAACTTGTCACTCTCAATTTCTTTTCAGGGCCAAGCGTATAAATTATAAAATAATCAATTAACAAGCAAGCTACTGAGGGAGCTGAACAGTTTCAGTAACATTCTCCCCTTCGGTACACTGACGCAGCGCCGCTGTGTTCAGTTTACCTTCTACGTCCAGTACTGCCACTTTCGCTGCCGAGCGCGTGTAGAACTTATTACCGCACTGCACCACTACCTGTCGTACTTGATCGTCTTTCTTGCTTTTTTACCACATCAATAATCTTTCCCTTCTTCCAAGAATCTCGATGCGTGTCATCCATTATCACTACGACGTTTCCAATCACGATGGGCTGGACAGATTGAAACCATTTCGTCGAACGCGTGATCGTCGGCAAGTATTCTCTAATCCAGCGGCGCCAGAACATGTTGGCCATTTGCTGTGAAAAGTGATACTGAGAGCGAAGACATACGTCGCTTTCAGTTGGATCGATGAGCCGCTTTGAACCTCGTGACGAGCCCATGAGTAAATGCTTCGGGGTCAGAGCCTCCTGATCTTCGGTATCTAGAGAGACGTACGTCAGTGGGCGCGAGTTCACCATACTTTCTGCCTCCATTAGATAGCACCGCAGTGTTTCATCGTTCGGCAGTAACAGATCTTAACAGGGCTGTTTTTACCGATCTGACCATCCGTTCCCAGCATCCTCCCATATGGGGCGATGCCGGGGGGTTGAACAGCCAACGTATTTGGCTAAATTCTCGCCGATAATCGTCGGGTTCCATCAAGTTATACAATGCAATTAAGTCAGTTGCAACGCCGACAAAGTTTGTACCATTATCTGATCTTATTTCGAGTGGAGATCCCCTTCGACTGATAAAATTACGAATGGCCATCCAACAAGAATCCTTAGTTAGCGAATACACGTTTTCAAGATGAATTGCTCGAATAGTCAGGCATGTGAAAAGGGCTACCCATCGCTTTACCACTCTTCGTCCCACAACTACTTCTAAATGGCCGAAGTAATCAAGTCCTGTGTAAGTGAAAGGCGCGACGAAGGTTGCCACTCTTGCCAGTGGATGATCCGCCATTCGTGGCGGCATGGGCTTTGCCCTTTCGACTTTACACAATTGACAGTTCGATCTCACTTGCTGCATACAACGCCTCAACTTTGGGATACAAAATCTTTGTCGAATTTCATTTACAACCAATTCGTGATTTTGGTGTCCAAATTTGCGGTGGTAGTCGCTTAGTATTAAATAAGTGATCGGATTGTTACGAGGTAAAATTATAGGGTTCATGGCTTCGTACGTTGCACCAACAACATCCTTTGCCCGTCCTTTTACTCGCAAGATCTTGTGTTGGTCGAGAAAAGGAGTTAGTTTGTAGATTGCGCTCCGCCTATCGATTGATTTATTAGGATCATTTTTTAGGCCCTTAATTTCTCCTTCGTAATCTCCGAATTGTAAATGCCTAAAAATTTCTCGTTCCGCTCGTTGTATTTCGTGAACTTCAAGCTCGCTAAGATTTTCGTTTGGTTTCGTTCTTTTATAAAAGATTCTTAGCACCCATGCTTGAGTTCTTAGAAATCGGCACCATTGCGAGAACCGTTCCGCTTTAGGAACTAGACATGTGTCAATTTGTTCAAAGTGACTCATGGTTGACAGCTTATCTTCGTCCGTTTCTAGTTTTAAATTTTGTGGTAGCTCTTTCGGCCACTCAGATTCCGGTAGGTTTAAAAACTCTGGCCCAACAAACCATCGACAATTGGAATTAATTTTTGGTTGGTCTTTCCACTTCGTCCCTTCATCGGCGTGTCGGTACCCACCGCCATTCCTCTACTTTCGTGGTGTCGAGAATTTCACTGACCCGGAAAGCTACAAATTGTCGATATCTACGGTGATCAGACCGGAGCCATGATAAAACATCCACCGAATCAGACCAAAATACCTGTAGTTCTGGACGAAGTGAATGCGTAGTAATAACGGTTTTCGCCAAACGGGCACCAAGTACTGCTGCCTGCAGATCTAATCGTGGAACTGGCATAAGTTTTTGAGGGGCTACATTAGATTTTGATACAATCAATGCAGTTTTTATTCCATATGGACCAGTAAATCGAAAGTAAACGATGCGGCAAATGCATTCAAAGAAGCGTCCACGAAAGTATGCATTTGAAAATTATCGATCGGTTCGGAAAAGTAACATCGGGGTATTCTTATTTCCCGAAGTTTCGGCAATGTTTTTGTCCAAGCTATCCACTTCGCGTGTTGACGGTCTGTGATAACTTGATCCCACCCAATCGCGGAACGCCAAATTTCTTGTAATAAGATTTTTAGGTATACCATAAAACATGAAATTAGTCCAAGAGGATCAAACACGGACATCAACGTTTTTAGCACTTCGCGTTTCGTTGGGGGACGTGGATCATTTAGGATTTCTGGTGGTATCCTACCGAGATTAATTTCATAATAGAGCATGTCAGTTTCGGTCGACTACCACATTCCAAGTATTTTAGCTCCCAAAGAATTATTTGCCAGGTTCAAATTCTTGTTATTAGTAAGTTATCAGTAACAGCGATTATACACAGGATGTTCCATTTAAAATAGCGTAGAATTTCTACGTTGAAAATGATCATATTTTGGAAACACCCTACATAAAAGACTGCACAATGGGAATTATACCCCGCAAAAATTTACGAAGTAAATAAATCGATAGTAAAACTGCATCCTTCTATTTTTCATGTAAAAGTTATTAACAATCAAAATTGGTCACAATTCCCAGAGGCACCCTGAATTTTATTACAATGTTTGCTTGCTATAATCTACTAATTAAAGTTCACAAGCATATAAAAGATATAAAATATAAGCAATTTTATTTCTTATCATTTTACCCTCATATAACTCAGAATTTACAGTTCGTGTTGCATTTATATTTTGAGCATCTCTAACAAAATTACAACAATCTTCATCTTCACCATCTATATTGGGAACACTATATTCACGACACATATTGTGTAGCACGACATATGCATTTATACTTTTATATGGTGTTCTTGATGTTTATACGTGTTCTATGCTTTACGATTTCAACACCCTCATTATAACATTCAATTTTAACGCGAGATAGGTTTTGGGCATTTGGGAGCTTCTTTTTAAATACGGTCTTTATTTCCGAAAAACACTCCTATCAAGTGTATTTTAATATTAATTGTTTAATTACAAAAAATAACTTACTTTTGATACAACTTAAACGTTTATATTCACTAAACATTAAGTAATTGACAAAAATACTTGGAGTTAAGATTCGATAATTAACAATTAAAAATTAGGATGAGTAGCTTGAACAACCAACAGTGCTAAAGTTATGAAGTTCTAAGACTGATTGGCCATTATGGGCACCTCAGGGTATTATGCAATCTCCGCACTTACATCACTTTGTGGGAAATGCAGATCTTATGTCTGTTATTTCTTGTTACTACAATGTGTTACTTTTTAATAATCTTAATTCTAATAATTGCTTTTTTATAGTCTAGCGCGACCTGCACCTGCAGTATCATATTACGTCTGGAATACAAAGTAGTTGCTTCCTTTCTCACGTCTGATTAATGAACTTCCTTTAACCTTTTATAATGTGTCCTTCAATTATACAATATAACATTCTATTTCTTAAGATTTAATAGTTTCATTTAAATATACATATATATTAATTTGGGGGATATGTAATTCCTCCCGACTTAGATAAAGATTACGTGTTGTACATCATTTTTAAAGCTCATTGTCCTTAAAATTGTCGTTTCTTTGCTAACATTTGTTTCTCTGTTCTTATATCTAAGATACATTTTATGCAATAAATATACAGTTAATAAAATTATTGCTATGACTAATAAAATTGTCCAAACACTGATATTGCCGTAATGTAATTTTGTCACTTTTAATTCACTTAAGTGTTCTTTATAACTGTCCATTAACTTTACGTCTAGGTCTAAATGTTCTAGTTGCATCGGTTTTGTAATAATTTTGCTGTCTTCGGTTTGTGGAATCTTGAACTGTAGTTCGGGTAGATTTGCAAATTTCTTCGTCACTGCTGGGTTTTGGTATACTCGGATGATTTCACTTTTTAATTTTAAGTAACAGTTTTCCTTCATGGTGCTTACGTTGCTCCCAATTAAAGCTAAACTGTTTTCGTCTTGGTTGCAATGGACGATTGCTATTACTTTTTGCGGAAATGCCGCAATCCATTTGTTGTCTGTGACTTTCTGAATTTTCATGTTCATAATTTGTACTGGTTTTGGCACACAATTCTCATAGTGATTAAGAATCGTAATAATTGTACTTCACAAGGCCTATCTGCTTGAATAGCTGTTGTCGTTAATGATTGGCATAAATATTGGCTGGGTGCCAGTTCTTTGCATTTTTCATTTGTGAAACCATACCTAAGTTTATTCAGGGAAACGAACTTGGTTTTGGGTAAAATAACTTGGTATTGGTTAGTAGCTTTCGTGAGGAAAGCAAATAAATGATAATAATTGTAGTTTTCCATCTCTACGATTGAGATTTCTATTAAGAACGTAATTTCATGATTCTTTACATAACCCTTTACTATGGCTATCTATTCAAATATAAGTATGTTAGATTCTGTTACTTCAAGGGTAGTTTACTATTAGTTATAAGTGATCTAATTCCTAATAATTCATTTAATAAATTAATCGGTTTTATAATACTAGCATGCAAAGTGTTTAATTTAGCAAATGCTACAGGGCTACAGCATTTTCTTATGTGGCTAAAATTTGTTTAATTACAGTGAGGGTTGATATCATTTGATTAAATATCGTGTTAAATCTGATCAGATAACGCATTCCTAACATTGTGGTTTGCATGTTACTTTCAAGGGTTAGTATTCTATTTGTTATGCTATCTTGGTTCCTTACTAATTTACTTAGTGTATCATACAATTTTATTATGGCTGATTGAGTTAAAGATATTTGATTTCTAACATGAGTTTTATGTCATTCTGATTGTCAATTTAATTGTTGTATCGCGTTGTCGTATCGTTCAGTATCTTAATTGTCTAAATTACCTGTGATAGCTTTTATGATATTACCTAATCCGTTAATGATTCCTCTTTTCTGTCTTGTGATTTGGTCTGTTGGTGTTAATTGATTAAACTTGTCGTCTGTGTTCTTTAAGATGTTCTTTATTATATTTTTGTAATTAAGCATTTCTATCGCGTACTCTTTTCCGAATTTGGGTGTGTCCATTGATTCTTTCAGTCTGTCGTAATTGCCTGTAATTAAATAAAATCCTTGTTTTAATTCAGTTAAATCAAATTTCTGTTCGAAAGTCCAATAGTCTACTGTGTTTTGCATACTTTCCAATTTAACTGGTAGTATACCGGGGTTGTTTTTATATCTTCCACTATTATGTCGTTGTCGTCCGTTTTACCTGGGTGGCGGTTGACGGCAAGGGTGATGGCTGTCCATCTGAAATTACAGGGTGTCTTAAATTCTTTAAATGTATGTATTTTGTGATTTTTCCGTTGTCTACTACAGCTACATTCCTGTCTGATATTTTTTTGATTATAAACGGACCTAAATTACTGGGAGCCGTTTTGTGTCTCTTACTTTTAAAATTCCTCTCATACACGGTTTGTCCTACTGAAAATCTATTTATATTGCCGTTTTCGTTGCGGGTTTGTGTAATATGTTCTTTATCGTTATCTAATTTATTTTTTACATTATTATAGGTAATTTTTAATTTTTCCTTGTGGTCTTTAGCATACTGTTGATATACTTCTTTATTGTAGTGTATATCGTAAGGGTTGCGGGAATCTGAGTGTCCTAGTGTTAATTCGAAGGGTGTAAAATTAGTTAATGAGTGAATTGTGTTGTTGTAGGCAATTAGGGCGTATGACATTAAATTAGTGGCATGCTCTTTGTTATATGTTAATCTCAACAGTCTAATTTGTTCTAATAATGTTAAATGTAATCTTTCAGTTAATCCATTTGATTCCGGGTGGTTTTCTGTTATAAAATGAATTTTTATTTTATAAAGTTCTAGGGTATTTTGTACGGTTTCGTTTTTAAATTCGCTTCCATTGTCTAAAGTTATTGCTTCGGGTGTACCGTAAAATGTGAAGTATTGTAAGAATGCTTGGGTTATACGTCAATACTGTTTTTTGAAATATTAGGTATCGCTTGGCCTACTTTGGTGAATGCGTCTGCGATTATTAGAAAGTTTTGAGGTTCTGCTACCAAAGTGTCTGCGTGTAATTTTTGAAAAGGTTTGTCGGATGTTTTAGTTACCATTAAGCGTACTTTTGGTGGTGATCTGTCGTATTTTGCCTTGTCGCGTAATTCACATTGGCTGATAAAATCCGTGATTAATTCCTTCATGTCTTTAAAATAATATCTTCTTATGAGTTAATTTAATGTTTCGTTAATTCCACGATGATTGGTTTTACTTTCGTGTTGGTTTCGAATTACGTCATTTATTTCGTTTGGGTTATCTAAAGTTATTAATTTTCCTGTACATCTGATAATCTCGGGTCCTGAATTATTAAATAATTTAATATATAATTCTGAAAATCGTTTGTACAAATGCTCTGTAGTGATATAAAAGTAACAACGTTTTTTCCTTTAGAATTTTAATTATTTGCGCTTCGTTGTCATCTTTTGTTATTTGAACTTGGTATATTTTTCTATTATCGGTTTTTGTATATTTTACAGGATCAAGGTTGGTTAAAACTTCGGTGATTATAAATTGGTTTGGTTTCGCATCTATTGCTTCATTTAAGATTTTAATTGCGGTTTTTGGTTTTTCTTTTTGTGTGGAGTGTATAGGGTCTATTTCTTCTGGGTCTTCTCCTATCTCTATTTCGTCTACATTACCTATAACTGATTCGGTCTCTATGGCGTTGAGTTGTATTCTGCTGAATGCGTCTGCATTATTGTTATACATTCCTTTCTTGTATATGATATCGTAGTCGTACTATTCTAATCTGATCCTCAATCTCTTTAATTTTGAATTCGGTTCCTTGAATTTACATAACCATACTAGTGGTCTATGATAGGTGTATACATAAAATTTTTTCCATAAAGATATGGTCTAAAATATTTTGTTGCCCAAATTATGGCTAATAATTCTTTCTCAATTGTGCTGTACTTCTGTTCTGTTTGATTTAGCGTTGGTGAAGCGTAGCTGATTGGTTTATCACTGCATACTTTTCATTGGCTTAATACTGCGCCTAAAGCAACGTTTGATGCGTCGGTTGTTAATATAAATGGTTTTGAAAAATCAGGGTATTCTAATATATGGTGATTCGTAAGCATGCATTTGATTTATTCTACTGCTTTAATGAATTCCGGTGTGTGTTCGATTTTAATACCTTTCTTTGAACAATTTGTTAATGGTTTGGTTATTTGCGCGTAACCTTTGATAAATTTTCGGTAATATCCGCAGAGTGGTAAAAATTCTTTTATTTCTTTATTCGTTTTTGGTAGGGTGTAATTTAATTTAATTTGTTTTGTCTGGGTTCGGCGTAACACCTTGTGGCGTTATAATGTGTCCCAAAAATGATACTTTTTTTTGCAAGAATTCGCTTTTGTCTAATTGAACTTTTAAATGAGCATTTCGTAAACGTTAAAAAACTTCTCTTAATCTTTCGCTGTGTTTCGCGAGTGATGTCAAATATACGATTATATCGTCCAGGTACACAAGACATTATTGGTTGTGTATCCCTCTTAAAATGTTGTCCATAACTCTCTGAAAAGTAGCGGGTGCGTTTTTTAAGCCAAACGGCATGCGTTTGAATTCATAGTGACCTCTAGGTGTATTAAATGCTGTTTTAGTCGTGTCTTTCTCGTCCATCTCCACTTGGTGGTATCATGAGGCGAGTTCTAATGTCGAAAAATATTAACACTTTCCTGATTTGTCTAGAATCTCAGTGATATTGGATAGTGGGTATTTATCGTCTACCGTCTTCTCGTTGAATTTTCTGTAATCGATTACCATTCGGTATTTGAGTTTGCCTGAGGCATCTAATTTCTTTGGTACTATTAATACGGGGCTGCTCCATAGTGAATTTGAATGTTGAATGATGTCTTGCTTTAATAGGTCTGCTATACCTGTCTATCTGCTTTTTTTTGACTTGCTTGATGTAGTCTATACGCCTTGGTGAAAATCGGTTTATCATCTGTTAGTTCAATGTTATGTTTCAGTGTTGGTGAAAGTTAAAGGTATTCCTTCACAATGAAATATATCTCAATATTCGAAACACAAGTCTTTAATTGCTCTCTCCTCTTAGTCATTAATTTCGTTATCAAAACGAATGTTAATTAAATTTTCTTTTAACATCCTATCGTGTTCTGTAGGGTTGGAATTGTTTTCTGAGTCTTCGATTTCGCTAAAGTTTACTTCTTCTACGTCTATAGGTTTTGTTAGTGATACTTCGATGGGGTAATCCTTTGAGTTTAAAATTGTCGTAGTGGCGTAACTGTTTCTTATTTGTACTAACGCGGTGGGTGTTTCTACTCCGTGTTGGAATGACATGTGATTTATAATTTCGATATCGCTTTTTGATTTTACTAAGACTTTTATTTGTTTTCTGTCTTAGGCTCGATGGTGTATTTTGGTCGGTTTGAATGTTACTGTTTTGGAATTTAATGGGAATTTGTCAGTGTTTTGTTCTTAATAATCGGTTTTTTTATATCAATATATGCTCCTAATTTTCTTAGAAGATCCATGCCTATCCATCCGTCGTATTTGTCGTTAAATACGAAGATGCTAAATTTACGTTTCATTTTTACATTAAAAGTTTTGGGTAAGGGTATGGCTATAAATTGGTGTAATGTCGTTTTCTGTGCTGTTTTGATTTTAAAAGGTTCTCTTTCTACAAAATCTAAATAGTGTTTTTGTACGGTTTTGGGACTAAGTAAAGTTTTTGAAGATTCTGTGTCGATTAATAATTTAGGTTCCGCGTGAGGTATTTCTATGTAGGGCAAGATTTGTTGATTAATGTTGTTTAAATTTATTATGTTTGGTCGTATTTGAATCTGCACAACTGAAAATTTGAGTACGCATTTTCTTCGTCGTCCTCTTCGTAGTTTTCATAAGGGTTTTTGCATTCGTAACTTTCTGCACGATTTGTTTCCTCGTCCCCACTGGAGTTTGCATAATTATTCGTGTCTTGATTATTAAAATCTTCTACTTCTTGGTGAAATAGTTCCTCGGAAGTGAAGTTTCGTTTTTGGGTGTAATCGGGTCTAATTTGAGATATTTTAGTATTCGGTTTGGTGTAACCAGATGAAGTATCCATAGAAGTTAGTTTGTAATAATTATTGGGGTTGTTGTTGTTACTCGTCATCGGTGTGTTTCTGTTTGGATTTGCGCCGAATGTTTGCCTTGGTTGATCTGCTTTTTGATTAAACCTTGGAGTAAATGCGGGTTTTGTGAAATTCGAATTGAATGTTGGTTTAGGAAATTGTTGAAATTGGTTGTTGAAATTTGTATTATTAAAGTTTGAATGGTTAATTCGAGATTAATTTATTGGTGCTTTAAATGGTGTAAATTTCGGTTGTGTTGGTATTTGTCTCGTCGCTTGTATTGTTTTAATCGGTGAGTGATTTTTATTCGCGTTAGGATTACATACTCTACTTCTGTAATACATAACGTTTTCTTCGTCTACAATTAAATTCATTGCTTCTTCTAAGTTTTGGGGATGTTGGAACCTTATCTTGTCTGATAATCATTCGGGTAACGCGTTGATATATGTCCAAAGCCATTTTGTCGTACATTTTCGTCTTTATTAAACGTATGTTTTGGTCGGATTCCTCGAGTTTCAATTTAGTTAGGATTAAACTTCACACGTCTTGACATCTCATACCGAATTGATGTGTTGATTGCTTAGTTTCCATTTGTAAATTTATTAAGTTTCTGATAAGACATTTGATATTTCTTTAATCGCCGAAATATGCTATTAATATCCGTTCGTAATCGTCCTATTCTGTGAGGTCATCGCGGCTTGCAATCAATGCTAATGCTCTGCCCGTCAGCTTACTTAGTATCAGGCGTAAAAGCCAGACATTGCGTTCCACGTCACATTGTTTATAAAAAGATTTCAAAAAAGTTTCACATGCAGTAATAAAAATACCTAATAAAGCTTAGTTTCAGTCGTCTAATGGAATTGAATCTAAGTATAATGTTATGTTTTCTGAATTCATTTTTATAGTTACTTTCAGTCGAGTTTGTATTAAAGTTATGTAAAGAATCCTTTATCGTTACGTATATTGTATATAATTATAATAACCTTGGTTATAATTACATCGATTTCAGACTTTTGCTATAATTGTCTCATTAAATTGTTGCAATGATAAAGTATATAAAATGTGTTTAATTATAAACCTTTATAATATCATCAAGTTTCAGATTTTCGGAATAAATTCTTTCAGTAATAATCACTGTAATAAATTGCACAACGAACTGTGTTATAATTATACAGTAAAGCTCAAACTTTTTCTAAATAAATTCTTTCGATAATAATAAAATTGTGGTAATAAACTTGTACATATAAAACAAAATTCTTTTGTTTCTCACTAGCTAATATCAATATGCAATTGAAAATGGATAGGAAAACCAACTTATGGTACTTACAAAAGTTTGATTGCCAGTTCCATTAGCCTTCCTTCTTTTATTGGACTTGGTCGATTTTTGTACTTCATCCAATTGGTTTTCTTCCATATAAAGAATTGGAATTCACGACCACCAGTTTCTCGATTTTTGATTCGCTAGTGCCCTTCTGGAATCCTATCTTTATCCTATCTTTATTTCCAAAAAAACACTTCTATCAAGTGTATTTTAATTTTAATTGTTTAATTACAAAAAATAACTTATTTTTGATACAACCACTTAGACGTTTATATTAAATAATTAAATTAAATATTATATAATTGACAAAAAAACTTGGAGTTAAAAAATCTATATTTAATAATTAAAAATTAGGATGAGTAGCTTGAACAACCAACAATTCTAAAGCTATAAAGATCTCGTGTCTGCTATTTTTTTGATACAATACAATGTATTACTTTTTAATAATCTTAATTCTAACAATTGGTTTCTTGTAGTCTAGTGTGACCTGCACTTGAAGTATCATATTACGTCTGGAATACAAAGTAGTTACTTCCCTTCTCACGTCTGATTAATGAACTTCGATTAACCTTTCATAATGTGTCCTTCAATTATACATTGTAACAATCTATTTCTTAAGACTGAATACTTTATTTAAATATATATATATATATATATATATATATATTGCTGTGATAAGGGGTTGCTTAAGGGTGCACGTTATAGTAAAGGTCGTTCGGGAATGAGTAATTAGAATAGTCAGCAGAAAACTACACTTATTTAAGGAAATAATTAAGAAATAGACATAGTTTGTAGATAGTAAGTAGTCAACACCCTGTATATAAAGTAGAAATAGTTTTGGGCACGCAGGTAAACATAGGAAGACGCATAGTTGGCGTAGGAATGAGAAGTATTAAAGTAGATAGTAAATATTAAATACCCTGTAGATAAAGTTTAGTTAATTTAGGTAAAACAAATAAAGATATTTTTCAGTGGAAGCACGCGTAATAAATGATAAAGTGTAATTAGACACGCATTAAGAAAAAGAGTTTCAGACAATTAAAGTAATACGGATATAGAAATAGAGTTTCAGGTAGTTAATATAAATGCGTACAAAGATCTAACCATTTTGATAAGAGAAATGATTAAAAATTGCGTGAATCACATGTAAACATGGAAATTTAAAGTCGGGTTGCATCAGTTGTTTATAGAGAAGCAAGTAATCTATCAAAATACAGCATGTTGGTAATGAAGGACAGCTGCGGGCAGGTGGTGATTATGGGAAAACGTGGAGCATTGCATCAGAAACTGCTCAATATGTAATTATTTGATTGGTCAGAGACAAGCGACGAGTTCTAGACCATACTCACGGATGGAGAGGGAATTCGAGGTTATATTAGCAAGCACCTTGATAAGAAAGTCAGTTTTGAACTCAATGAAGGCCGAAGTGCATTGCCATTAAACAAAGTGATACGTAATAAGTATAAAAGTGAAAAATAATATGAGTGCTAATATGAAGATTATAATTACCGTTTAAACGTAAGTACGTTTTTAATGAATTTATTGTAAACTAAGACATAAAAATAATAGGGTTTCGAGGTCTGAGGGAAATAGACTAGGATTCTGATGTTAAGAAAAAATTACAGTAATACAATTTAAATGTCAAGGCGAAAAGAAGAATAATACAATCTTGAAGTACAGGGGTGAAACAAACTACAATTTTAAGTCTGGGGCAAGAATGATAAAAGTCTAAGTTTGAAGAATTGAAATAAATTGGGGTATATAATTTAATAATGGTGGTGATCCTTAGTGTAATAATTTGAATGGAATCCAGAATTGGGGAAGATCATTTTTATTGGAAGCGTCGATGTGAGAAAGATAAAACCAGGTCAGATTTTCAGTTATAAGACATTTGTTTTCTATATGAATTTTTATTTTATTTTAATATTGAATTTGCTAAATAAGAAATGCTTGTGAAAAGTCAACAAAAGAAGTTGCATACGTATTGAATGAGTAATAAGAAAACAGGTTTAGAATATTCTACATTTGTTGGTAAAGATCATAAATTTTCTTTGGTGACTTTGGGTTTTGAGTAAATGATTGTTAATAAATGATATTTATAAAATTAACTGATTGAAAAGTGTATTTCAAATAATTTCAAAAGTTGTACATAACATATTGGTTTCATTATATAAAATCTAAATTTACTGAATTTTATAATTGCAAATAAATGCTAGCCGAGGTCATAAGATTTAAATAGTACAAAAGGCGGAGCCACCAGTTGAACAGGAAAGTGATAACTCGCAAGGCGGTAACGTATCGAATTTTGCCATTGGTAGATAGAGTTGTTTACAGATAAAGTCCAGTTGATAGCAATATTAAGAAAACAGCTGGAGGAGGAAATAATTACACTTAATCGTGAATATTAAAATGGTGGTCCAATAATTTAGAGTACGTAGAAAATAAATAATGCAGCCCAAAGTCGGGGCATGATAATTCTTCTAATATCATAGCAATATATATATATATATATATATATATATATATATATATTAATTTGGGGGATATGTAACTCGCGTGTTTTTTTGTGTAATTTATTATATACGCATTCTAGAAACATCATTAAATTCTAAAAATTGAGTTTGTAACCCCACACACGCAGGGATAACCTGAATCACCTATAAACTGAAATTTTTATTACATGCCACATTATACACCCATAAATAACAAGAAATTTGAGAAGTTTAAGATAGCAATTGTATATTAATAATTCTGGAAAAAAGAACTGATTCGAAATTTTTGTTTCAGGTACACTAAATGTTATCACGAGTGGAATGCACTATGGATGGTCATCACCATCACTTCCTAAACTTCAATCTAACGAATCAACTATAGTATTAAATAATGAAGTAGCATCATTGGTTGTAATAATCATAGATGCAGGAACTCTATCAGGCTGTCTTTTGGGGGGATGTATTATTGATAGAATAGGAAGAAAATATACGGTATTGGCTTCGGTCATACCGGCATTTAGTTCGTGGGTTCTTATAGCATTCGCAGATTCTGCTGTAGTACTAATAGTTGCTCGATATATTGCCGGAATTACGGATGGAATGATATTCTGTTCCATGAATATGTATATATCTGAAATAGCAAGTCCAAAGCATAGGGGCTTACTAGGGTCATCCCTTGGACTTACATATGCCCTAGGACATTTATTAATAAACATTATGGGTTCGCATCTCAGTATTAGGAGTACTGCCCTAACGTGTTCAATTCTTCCTATTATTCTATTGATTACCTTCTGTTGGATGCCTGAATCTCCATATTATTTAATGTTGAAAAACAATATCGATGAAGCAAAACATACTCTTAAAATATTGTACGAAACTGATAAATGTGAAGAATATTTTATTCGAATTACTGAAGGTATGAAAGCAGACAAGGTGAACACGGGAAGATGTTGGGATCTTGTTACGGTATCAGAGAACAGACGAACTTTACTTACTGTGATGATATTAAGCGCCGTACAACAAGGAAGCGGCGAAGCTCAATTCTGTTTTACACACAAACAATATTTGCACGTGTAGAAAGTGTAATTTCTTCGGAAAATTGTACAGTGATATATTTGTCAGTAGCATTGTTTGCAGTGATATTTTCATCTTTGATTATTGATCGAATTGGCAGGAAACCACTGCTTATAGCTTCAATGAGTGGAAGCGGGATAGCTCTGTTTACATCAGCTGTTTATTATTATATCGAGAACCGGACTTATATAGACGTAACAGAATTTTCTTTAGTTCCTATTTGTTCTTTAACAACTCATGTTATTGCTTACAGTATTGGTTTACAAACCATTCCAATTTTGATGGCAGGAGAGCTATTCTCTACAGGCATAAGAGCTTATGGTGTTACTGCATGTGATATTTTTGTTTCAGTATTTGGAGCGGTAATCTGCAAATATTTTCAAGTTACTTTTGAGACGTTGGGATTAGAGGTGCCATTTTTACATTTGCGGTCTTCTGTCTTTTCGGAATAATTTTTGTAATATTTTTAGTTCCAGAAACGAAGAACAAAACTTTAGAAGAAATTCAGTTAAAAACCTAACGATTTATAGACGCCATTGCAATTGTTATGTATTATACGCCATAGTAACTCGTAATGTTTTAGTCATTGATATATATTTATATATATATATATATATATATATATATATAATATATATATATATATATATATATATATATATATATATATATATAAAGACAAGTTATTTGCAGTCCGCAATAAGAAATAGTATATAAAGTAAGATGTATCTGTAAACAAACTCTTATGAAAATAATAAGAGCTATTGACAAATACAAATCGGGCTGGTAGTTATATAGCCATTAACAAAACATTAGCTTTATTACTTCACAGGGGAGGAAACATCCACTGACCAATGGTTTCGGCTTGTTAAGCCTCATCAGAGTGAAATAGTTCCCAAGAACCCTATGAAGTAATCGAAGCTATTATAATGATATAATTTCGAAACAATCACTGTACTATGGCAAAAGTAAATAAAACCGCCATCAGGTGATAAAACACCAACACTACTAAAGTGTGGAAGTACAGAATTGAACCGAAACTACAGACGTACTTTTATAGTCATCTATAAAATTTATTATGTAGTTTCGGTTCAATTCTGTCCTTCCACATCCTTTATATTATATATATATATATATATATATATATTATATATTTATATAATATTAAATTGGTAAACCGACCCTACCTATCCTTCTATTAAAGTACCTTGAGTAAAAGATGCTTGTTTAAAAGGATCACGCACCCCAAGATTCTTTACAGTGTTAAAAACGGAGGTTTAACTACGTTATAATATATAAACCTCCGTTTATGGGTAAAACATCATTGATAAAGACCATCTTGCGACGGTCGAAACTTCGTTAATACGCATTAGACTTTGACTTTCAAATTTCAATAATTTATATATATATATATATATTATATATAGATATAGTGTTCGATCTTTTTGTTAATATTAAAATTGGTTAAAGCCGACCCTACCTATCGCTTCCTATTAAAGTCACCTTGATAAGATGCTTGTTTAAAAGGCATCACGCAACCGCCACGATTCTGGCACGTGTTAAAAGTGCGGGCTAAGACTAGTTTTTCCATTCTCAACCCCTAAAAACGAAAAGAAAGTTCTATGAGAGCCGTCGCTTCGTAATGACGCATTAGACTTTGCATCTTCAATAAAGTGCTAATAATGTTAATAAATAATATTGTTAAGTAACGCGGACGTAAGTGCACTTCGCGTGTGTTGTGTTCTAATCAAATCACATATGTTTTAAGTGGTGATAAACATTGGATTATTGTGCAATTTGCATTGTTATATCAGGCAGAGTAAACCGGCAATGGCTTTGATTCAAATACAGTCCACGTAATATCTCGTCGTTGAGACCAGTTCGTAAATATCAAATACATACAGGTGCGTTAATTTATGCTATAAAATTGGTGGCAATCTCAATTATATGTACATTGGTCGCTTCGATGCCGGATTTAATTAATTCGTCGACGATTTACAGCCTCTGATTTCGTTTAATTCGGTGGATGTTGCCAATTGATCGGGTTTATAAGAATTTGTATGGTTACTTCCTTCATACCCCTTGTAACATTTTCAAATGTTACGTTGTCAATATAATCTCAATAAAAATTTTAATAAGTAAAACCCAATATTTGCAATACACCTTGTAGTGCCCACTATACAATTAGTATATTTGATTAGCTATCGTTAACACGTTGGGACAAAATAATTATATCACAACAATTGTACCAGCTGTTGTTTTCAACATATAACTTACATCCTTAAGCGATTTAATAAAAATATATTATTACATTTATAATGTAGATAAATAATTACATTCCAGAATAACATCGTTATGAAGTACGTGGTAATATACACAGCCATCTGCCGTAAATATACGAACATGCAGGTATCGAGTAAATATGAACTGGTTCGAACTCGAAAAAGCAGTCGTAGGTCGCTGTTTATTAGATCAACATGGCTTGCTTAGCGTCCTCGGACCTAAGGATTGCAATAGTCGGGAGGGAATATAGCGTCGAGAATGGTCGACGTGAGTAGTTTTATTTGTAGTGGCAATGTAGCAAAATTGTTCGGTACTTTGGTTCATAAATTAAAAAGATAATTCGTTTAACATCTACCCTTAAGATCATTAGCTTCGTTTCGTTTCTTTATTCAAAAAAACGGCCGTGTTGTATTTATTTTACATCTATCTAGGATGTATAGAAGTTCAAAATACCACAAATGTTCGGTACGAGATCGCAAGATTTCCATTTAGTTAAATAAAATAAATGTTTTAATTATCAGCGAAGAGGTTTGGTTAAAGTATAAACAACGATAATCTACTACGTAAACAGCACGACGTAATTACAACTGGTTGGTATTACAGATGTCAAACTGGATACACGAGGTGCGTACTAGTTATACGTTTAGTCGACAGATGCCTTTCGTCAAGTACCTTTTGTTCATTTTATAACAGTGGTGTAATAACCTCTAAAGTGATTAAGAATATCTCATAAATAGAAAGTAAACTAAAAATTTAGAAGCAGGGAATATTTCACATTGATTGAATAATTAGAGAATATTGATCAATGCAATTACATCTAAACATAGTTCTTGCTAATTTAAATATAATTGGATATAACAGCTATCAAATGAAGCTTTAAATTGTGTATTTATTGGTATGATTAAAGAGCGACATTCTAATACTTTTACGAGTTCATCATTATGTATTGTTTTGGTTTACGAAAATTTATACTTCAACTTAATTAGATATGTAACTTGCATAAATCACGTTACAGATTTAAAATCTTCTGTTTAGGTATAATTTTACCTATGCTATCATCTGAGTAGGAAACGTTGTCCATTTACTGACTTTATTCATGAATTTTATTATCTATTCAGTCAAATTGTAAGTAGTTAACGGATCCGATTTCTACATGTCATAAATTTTGTTACATATTTATTAGAACTAAACATTAAAAACCATTATTAATGTGGAATTTAAAATCAAAGAAATTACATATTCAATTTATAAAAGCATAAATAGAGAATACTAAGTTATTTTTTTAAAGACTCCTATTAATCTCTGAATGATAAATACGTTCAATTTTTTTTGTGATAACATATGAATTGTCAAAGGATATTATGTTACATTATACTTTTCTAACAAACTTAGAACATTTTTATTACAAAGAAAAAAAGGTATAAAAATTTTCTTTAAGTATATAAAGGTACTTTCCATTTGTCATTTTGAAATATATTGGAGGAGCAAACTGCTGCCTCATGTGTTATATTATTAATCTTGTAATTTATTTAAGATATTTCATCGTTGTAGCCAATTTATGGGTTCTACATAATAAGTAAAAAGGAACCGTCTGATAAAAGAAAAATATTAGGTAGATTTCTAGCAAAAGAAAAAATTAACCCTGGGTGTCTCATTGATCTAAATGAATTTAAAGAAGATTTTAATCGTGAATGTAAAGAAATTGACGACTCTATTAAGTCAATAAAAAATGTTTTGACAGAATTTGAAGGTGATCCTTTGGATTCCATTTTTAAAAAAATAACTTCAAGACTAAACCATCTTAGTGGTCGAATAAATCGTACGATACTACCGCTAGATAACATAGAAGAAGCATAAATTTTTAAAAATGTATCATTAGCAACTGTTCTACTTATAGAAGCCGAATTATATAGTAAAATTAGAACAGAAGAACGTCAAAGCGAGACTATTGATATAACAAACGCAACTGGTGCTACGGTTAGTGTCCCAGCTCCGACTATTTGTCATGTTACTGCATTTGTACCCTTAGATTCTTGGTCAGTTAAATTTTCTGGCGATCCGAAAGAAGTTTATAATTTTTTAGAAAAAGTTAATGAATTAGCAGACTCTCGCAAAGTAACAAAGGCAGAATTATTTGCTGGTGCTTTAGAACTTCTAGTAGGAGATGCATTTATTTGGCTTCGTAGTATTAAAAATTCAGTAGAATGTTGGGATTCTCTTGTAAATAAATTAAAAGAAGATTTTCTTCCGCCGCATTCTGAGGATGAAATTTGGGAATCGATTAAAAATCGTCGTCAAAAACAAGGAGAATCGGTAGTTATATTTTTAGCACATATGAAAAGTTTATTTAAACGTTTACCTAAACCCGCTGCAGAATGTACTAAGGTTAGGATGATTCGTAGTAATTTGTTGCCTGATTATATTTCACATCTAGCATTATCAGAAATAGAAGAAATGAATACTCTTGGAAAATTATGCAAAAAATTAGAAGAAGATTCTAGATTAAAACAGAAAGTAATAAGTAATCCCCCAGTTAGTGCTCATAGGCAGATAAAATATGTGAATTCTCAACTCCCATATAAACCTCCATCTCGTGTTCAAAAGCTTTCATCGACTAGTAATCCCGCAGGTAATAAATCATTTTCTTCATCGATACAAGTCCTTAGTCACGATACCTCTAGACCTGTAGGAAATAATTCATCTACTTTTCAAATAAAAAAAGGTGTTAACTGTTGGAACTGTGCAGCTTCTGGTCATAATTATTGAAGATGTAGAGCTCCTAAGATTTTGTTTTGTTATGGTTGTGGACATAAAGGTGTCATTATGCCAAACTGCCTAAATTGTTCAAAAAAACTATTAAAGGAAAAGGTATGTCGTAGTCGGCATCTATTTCTTACTAATAAGACTACAATTATGACTTGTCGAAAAAGGAATTTGTTTAATAAACAGGAGTGGTTAGACTGGTTGAAAGTAGTAAAAAATTTTTATGCTACTCCAGTTGAAAATAAAACTGAAAGTATGTTCCATAAAAAACTAGGAGATAATCGTCCATATTTAATGGTTAATTTATTTGACAGAAAAATTACAGGATTTTTTGATTCCGGATGCACAACTACAACTATAGGATCTTTAGCTATTCCCTTAATTAAAGAATTAGGATTAGAAATTTACAAGTCAAAAAATAATGGTGTAGCCATAGCAGATGGTTCATTAAAATTCGTAGAAGGATCAGTTGATCTTCCCATATGTATATGACAGCAATGTCGTGTCATCAATGCTTTGGTTGTTCCTTCTTTACCACATTTTGTTATTTTTGGTAGCGATTTCGCAAAGTTATTTGGTATGGTAGTGAATTTTAAAAACAATTCTTGGCATATCCAAGGTGAAATAAAAAATACCATCCCTTATATTGGTCAATCCTTTATACCAGCTAAAGGCACTGATTGTTTGTTTAGTTTAGATACTTTATCAGTTAACGTCGTTCCTGATTGTCTCAGTAGGGCTATTGCAATAGAAAATCTTAATGATGATACGATAGAAAAACAAATGGCAAATCTAATTGGAGTTACTCTCAATAATTTAAATCCTTGGTATGAGTCTCTTAGGACAAAAATTTTAGCTTCACCTGATGATTATCCTCAGTGGAAGGTTGAAAATAATTTTGTTTTCAAGTTTATTCCATCTAACTTGCCTCTTACATCTAATGTCGCGGAATGGAAGTATCTCGTTCCTAAATCTCAGCAAGAAGAAATCATTCGTTCTTGTCATGATTCCCTTTCTGCTGGCCACTTTGGCTTTTCAAAAACCTTATATCGTATACAAGAATTATATTATTGGCCACGAATGAGTAAAGATGTGTTGAAATTTTATCATGAATGCTTGGTATGCGGAGCACAAAAATCATCTAATACGTCTCCACTAGGCCTCATGGGTCGTGAAAAGAAAGTCAACTTTCCATTTCAAGTAACAGCAGTTGACATTATGGGTCTCTTTCCACGTTCGAAAGCTGGACATAAATTTCTTTTAGTCATTGGTGATTGGTTTTCCAAATATACCTTACTTTTTTCATTACGTAGTGCAAAGGCATCCACTATTATTCGCATTATCGAAGAAAAATTATTTTTTATGTTTGGAGTCCCACAATTTATCATATGTGATAATGGAACTCAATTTGCTGGTCGTGAATTTAGAACTCTGTGACACATTTGAAATACAAAAATATGGTTCACTTCTGTTTACTCGCCGCAATGTAATTTTGTAGAGAGATTTAATAAAACTGTAGGAACAGTTATCCGCTCTTACGTTAGTACACATGATACATGGGATATCGAACTACCTAGAATTCAGTTTGCCATCAACTCGACTAAACATGAAATTACTGGCTATACCCCTAATTTCCTAGTGTTTGGGAGACATGTGCCCATAAGTGGAAAATATTATGGTGAAGATTTGTTTCAGTATTTGGAGCGGTAGTCTGCAAATATTTTCAAGTTATTTTTTGAGACGTTGGGATTAGAGGTGCCATTTTTTACATTTGCGGTCTTCTGTCTTTTCGGAATCACTTTTGTAATATTTTTAGTTCCAGAAACGAGAACAAAACTTTAGAAGAAATTCAGTTAAAAACTTAACGATTTATAGACGCCATCGCAATTGTTATGTATTATTTGCCATATTGTTTATAGTGACTCGTAATGTTTTAGCAATTGATATATATATATATATATATATATATATATATATATATTCGATCTTTTTTTGTTAATATTAAAATTGGTTAAAGCCGACCCTACCTATCCCTTCCTGTTAAAGTCACCTTGATAAAAGATGCTTGTTTAAAAAGGCATCACGCAACCGCCACGATTCTGGCACGTATTAAAAGTGAGGGCAAAGACTAGTTTTTCCATTCTCAGCCCATAAAAACGAAAAGAAAGTTCTCTGAGAGCCGTCGCTTCGTAATGACGCATTAGACTTTGCATCTTCAATAGTTTGCTAATAATGTTAATAAATAATATTGTTAAGTAACGCGGACGTAAGTGCAATTCGCATGTGTTGTGTTCTAATCAAATCACATATGTTTTAAGTGATGATAAACATTGGATTATTGTGCAATTTGCATTGTTATATCAGGCCGAGTAAACCGGCAATGGCTTTGATTCAAATACAGTCCACGTAATATCTCGTCGTTGGGACCAGTTCGTAAATATCAAATACATACAGGTGCGTTAATTTACGCTATAAAATTAGTGGCAATCTCAATTATATGTACATTGGTCGCTTCGATGCCGGATTTAATTAATTCGTCGACGATTTACAGCCTCTGATTTCGTTTAATTCGGTGGACGTTGCCAATTGATCGGGTTTATAAGCATTTGTATGGTTACTTCCTTCATACCCCTTTTGGTCAATGTCCTAACAAATTCCGTTATCCTTTATTATAAGAAGTAGCAAGGGTCGCGGTTAAAACCTTCGTAATACAATTTTGTGTTTACAATTATAAGTTTAGAAATCTCAAGTTACCCGCATGGGCATTAAACAAGCTTTAGAGGTTGGAGAAATAAAGTATTTTGGCTTTCGTTGAACTGTTGGTTAAGTGCAAAAAGAATATTCCGCTCCTTGCACACAAACACTTAATCCTCCGTTTTTGTTTTGTCGTGATAATTAATGGTATTTTTCACTCGGGACATACACTATTAATTAATCAAGTTTGTTTAATTCCTATTTTTGATATTACAAACACGCGTAATTTTTGGTTTATTCGTTCGCATAAATAAACGTGCAAACCCCTTTCGTGTATTGAGAAAAGGGCGTTTATATACAGAGTGTTTCTAAACTTAAAAGTAATTCGTTGTGTCGATCTGTAAGACTTAATTTATTTTGTCTTAATTAAAAGTACATTATAAATCTTGAATTAAAATCTGCATTATATATTTGATTAGAAAATGGGCATTAAAATAGAAATACTCTTTAGTAAAGCACGTACAGTGCTGAGCAGAATGAATGAAATTTTCGATAAAATGCTTGAGATTGAAAGATCGCAAATTAATTGTTGCGCTATTGATTTGTGGTTGGAGTCTGCAAAGGAAGTAGAAGCAGATTTCAAATTTTTATGTCAAGTTACCGTGTTTGACGAGTCTGCTGATTTAGTAGACTATCGTATTTTGAGAGCAAGAATTGGAAATCTCTTAACAGAAATAAACCTTCTTGCAGCTAAATTCAAATCGGAATTTGCTGATATTAAACCGGTCATTACAGTGGTGCCGACTTTGCCCCCGAAAATGGCATGGCAGTTAGTGGAAACCTGCCCCTTCCCACGTTAAAGATAGTTCGTTTTTCTGGTAAAATTTCAGTCTAAAAGATTATTGGCAGTCACTTATTGGAACGCTCTTGAAAAATGTTCGAAAGTTAGTTTGGCTAATTCACACAAACAATTAAGAAATTTGATAAACTGCATCGATGAAAAAGTGTTTGCATTAAAAAAGCTAGGAATTGACTTGTGGGATTTCTCTCTTTTTAACCTGTTGTCAAAGAAATTGGATGGTGAAGCATTAAAAAGATTTTAATTGGAACATAATGCAGATGAAGAAATTCTTACCTTTAAAGAGTTAAGAGCATTTGTAGAGGACAATGTAAGGTTATAGAAATTAGTGAAATTGGGTCGTTACAGGACGCTTCGAAAAGTCGTGATACTACAAAATTTGGAGGTTCAGACAAGCGATTTAGAAACGCATCATCAGCGCCTAGAAATTCATTTGTTTCAGCTTCTAATCATAAACCTTGTATTTTGTGCCAGGTTTCACATCCAGTATATAAGTGCAAGCAATTGCTGGGCAAATTCTCTAAAGATCGACATGAAGTGGTAAAAAGAAAAATTTATGTATTCGTTGTTTGAGTGATTCACATTCGGTGAAAAATTGTCGTTATCAATGGAATTGTAAAGAATGTTCTAAAGAACATAATTCTTTGTTACATTTTGATAGTAATCCCCTCCAAAAACCAGCTTCAAATGATCGTTCGCCTGCTTTTAAGGAAGAACTTGCTTCGGCCAGTCAACAGGGTATTCAACAACCAACCACAACTAACGCGTTAATTGCAACATCGCTAGACCAGACCACCACACTATTAGCTACAGCGGTGTGCAAGATCGTTCGGGTCAATTGCAATCGGTCAGAACTTTAATTGACAATGGAAGCATGGAAAGTTTCACAACAGATAAATGTCATCAGAAGTTGGGATTAAGGAGAACCAGGGCCAATGTTACCGTACAGGGACTAGGTTTGAATTCGTCATTGGTGTCTGGCAAAGCATCGTGTGTTGTCAGTCCGCTTGGTTTATTCACAATAATATATAATATTGAATGTTCATTTTACCTACAATTTGTGATTGTTTACTAGCTACTAAATTACCCATAAATAGTTGGCCACATATTGATTGATTGCAATTGACTGATTCTAACTTTAATACCCCTCAGCAAATGCAAATTGATATGCTGTTGGGAGCAGATGTTTTGGCTCAAATAATTTTAAACGATTCACGTTGGGGGGATGCCTTTGAACCAGTACCCATTAATACTACGTTCGGTTAGATATTAAATGGCAAGGTAGTCTCGCCTACTTGGTCGTTTACATCATTTTGTGCAACAGTAGAACAACTTGATGTAAATTTTGGGAGCTTGAACTAATTCCTTCCATGGTGCACTTGCCTTCCCGAAGAGATATGAACAAAAGTTTTCTAAGAATTATTTTCGTGATGAGACAGGAAGATTTGGGGTAACTTTATCTTTCAAAGATTTCGAACCTACATTTTGTGGTTCTCATGCCATTACGATTCGCAAATTTTTGACGCTAGAACGTCGTCTAGTAAAAGATGTGGAGTTGTCTTCTAGTTACAAGGAAGTTATAAGGGATTACATAGATTAGTGGTCATATGACACAAGTCAAACCCCCTTTAGAAGACGCTTTATAATGTAATAAATATTATTACATTCCACACCATGCAGTACATAAAGTAGATAATACCAGAACTAAATTACGAGTTGTATTTGACGCTTCGTGCAAAGATACTTTGGGTAATTTTTTGAATCAACATTTATTAATTGGACCTGCTTTGCAGAAAAATATAGTTGAATTGTTGTTAAATTTTCGTGTACATGGTGTAGTCATTTTGGCCGACATAAAGCAAATGTACAGACAGATTCTTATAAAAGGTCAGCCTAACTACAAACGCATTGTTTGGCGATTTACACCTTTGGAATCAAACTTTCCATTAAATACTGTAACCTATGGGTTAGCATCATCACCATTTTTAACATTACGGACACTTCAGGAATTAGCGAACTTACAATCTGCTAATCATCCTCTCGCTACCAAGGTTATCTTAGAGGATACGTATGTAGACGATGTGGTAACAGGGGGCGATTCAATCACTGCGGCAAAGCAACTTGTTATTGAACTAAATGCCTTGTGTAAATCTGGAGGGTTTGAATTACGCAAATGGTGCAGCAATTTTGTAGAAGGGCTTTCAGAATGTTCAAGCAGTGGTGGCTCCCAAATATTTTCGTTTCAAGATAGTGCAAGTATTTCTTTAAAAATATTAGGCCTTCAGTGACACCCCCCTTCAGATGTTTTTGCCTATACCATTTATGTTCACGAAAGGCCATATAACAAACGCACTATTTTATCGGAAGTAGCAAGAATTTTTGACCCTCTTGGTCTTTTAGCACCACTAGTGTTTCTTGCTAAGCGTTTCATTCAAGAATTATGGTTGTTAGGTCTAGATTGGGATTAAAAGCCGAATGATAAATTTGTTCGAAGGGAGAATCGATTTCTATCCGATCTACCAAAACTTTCACGTATAAATTCCTCGTCGATTTATTAGAGATGACTTGCAAAGGTTAGAGCTCCACGGCTTCTGTGATGCCTCAGAAGCACGCTATGGAGCGGTGATATACTTTCGTTGTTTTGACACTCTTTGTAATGTTTGTGTTTCGTTAGTATGTGCCAAATCAAAGGTGACCCCGCTCAGTAAAATTATAGTGCCAAAATTAGAACATTGTGCTGCAGTGTTGCTTTCAGAATTGATTAGTATTGTGATTGTCACCATTAAGGACAAGTTGAAATTTGCAAATATTTTTGCTTGGTCTGACTCAAAGGTAGTATTGTCTTGGATTCGGTCGACACCAAACCGATGGAAAACTTTTGTTGCGAATCGGATAGCTCGGATTCAATCGTATGTGGCACCTTCTAATTGGTATCATGTAGATTCGAAAAATAATCCTGCAGATTGCGTTTCTCGGGGTGTATTTGCATCGGAACTGGTGGACCATCCCTTATGGAGGGCGGGTCCTCCATGGTTATCGGTTGCAGAAATGATTTGTCGCCCTTTGCGGCAGTTGAAGTGGAAGATCTTTTACCCAGGGAAGAAGGGGTTAGTAAAACGTTTTTCGTCATTTTCAAGGAAATTGCTTAGATTATTTGTTAGATAAATTCTCAACTCTAGGGAAAATATTAAGAATAATTTTGTACTGTGAAAGATTTATTTGGAATTTAAAAGCCACTCAAACTCTGGTGTTGATTACGGTGAAACTTTTACTTTTACTTTAAATCGAGTTAAAGGTGGAAAGACCACTAAAGCATATATCTGTTAGTTTGTGTGCTTAAGCACAAAAGCCATTCACTTGGAATTGGCATCGAGTTTGGCTTCAGAAACATTCATCGCAGCACTACGGCGCTTTGTGGTTCGTCAAGGTCGCTGTTTAAAAATATGCCGTGATTGCGGAACAAATTTTGTTGGCGCAGATAGAGTTTTGACTGAAATGATAAAGTTTTCGGTCGCGTCAGAAGGAATTCAATTTGTTTATAAACCACCTGAGTCACTCTTGGGGGGCTCTGGGAGTCGGGGATTAAATCTGTGAAAGGTCATTTATATCGTGTGATCGGTGACCAGATTTTAACCTACAAAGAAATGTGCACTGTATTGGCACAAATTAAAGCGGTGCTGAATTCCCATCCATTATGTGCGTTGAGAGCAGACCCGAACGATTTTTCCTTTTTGACACCTGGTCATTTTTTGAATCTGGAACCAGTCTTGGTTGTACCAGACCCCGACGTGTTAAATACAAAAACAGCTCGATTAGATCGTTGGCAATTGTTACAACAAATGCAGCAAAGCTTCTGGAAGAAGTGGAGTGTAGAGTATCTGCATACTTTACAACAGAAGCCTAAATGATATTCTAATAAAGTAACTCAAGTAGATATTGGGTCGTTGGTCCTTGTTCGGGAGGTACGAACTCCTCCTTTACAATGGCGGTTAGGACGCATTGTTGAAGTACATAAAGTTAAGTTTATTGCCTATGCAGTAATTTGTTTATATTAGTTATTGTTCTAAATAGCATATTTTTATGTATAATTAGTAACATAAGATACGTCATATTTTCCTTATTTTAGTGGGCGGTATATTCGGGTTTTTTTTTGTTAATATTAAAATTATTTAAAGCCAACCCTGCCTATCCCTTCCTATTAAAATCACCTTAATAAAAGCTACTTGTTTAAAAGGCATCACGCAACCGCTCGATTCTGGTACGTGTTAAAAGTGCGGGCTAAGACTGGTTTTCCATTCTCAACCCTTAAAACCGAGAAGAGAGTTCTTTGAGAACCATCGCTTCGTAATGACGAATTAGGCTTTGCATCTTCAATAGTTTGCTAATAAAGTTAATAAATAATAATATTGTTAAGCAACGCAGACGTAAGTGCACTTCGCGTGTGTTGTGTTCTAATCAAATCACATATGTTTTTTGTGATGATAAACATTGGATTATTGTGCAATTTGTATTGTTATAACAGGCAGAGTCAACCGGCAATGGTTTTAATTCAAATACAGTCCACGTAATATCGCGTCGTTGGAACCAGTTCGTAAATATCAAATACTAACAGGAATGTTAATTTATGCTATAAAATATATATATATATATATATATATATATATATATATATATATATATATAGTACATACTATAGAGGTTGCCGCCAATTTAATAATATGTAATACTAACATAACGCGTTTCGGTTTCATAAACCTTGGTCACATGTAATTAAAATTCCTGTAAATTTCTAAAATATCTTATATATATATTGTAATGTTAGTAGGGGATAAAAGGATTCTAAGGGTTGTTTTGTTGAAGGTAGTGTATGCCAAATAAAGTAAGCCAAATATCAGATCCCGTAATTGAGAAATTTATGTTTGCCGTACTTTACAAACGTTAAAGTATTTGAAATATTAGTCAAAATGTAAGTGCCAAGACGTAAAAACAATGACTTGATGACGTGATAAAACACACAGTATTCAAGGTTTTACACTGAGTTGTATGTTGAATAAGCCATAGAACGTACATTTGCTAATCCAGAAACCTGATGGGTCTGTAGAAATTACACTATTCACCACGCAGATCCAGGTTTATATGTGTATCATTTCGGCATTTATTTTTTATAGAATCAACCTTTGGACAAACATGTAATCTCAAAATTATAAGTAATAGCATTGTCAAATATGATTGAAGGGTTGTGCGATATTTAGGACCAATGATTGAACATTTATGTATAAAAAAGGAAAGTGCAAAAGACAAAGTATAAGGTATTAGTGACACGAACTTGTTGGGGACGATGTTATTGGATGGTTTTTGTATACAATGTAATAAAGAGTAGGCATATTAAAATTGTAATTATCACCTAGGAAAAGTAAACAAGAGGTCGATTTTTAAATATTTTTGTAATAAGACGTGTTTGTAAACTGCGCTAAATTGTTTAAATATTTTTGAAGATTTAATAAATGAGTTTGAAAGTGTACGAGTTTAATTTATATACAAGGAAGAGTAAGGATAAGCAACAGTGAATAAAATAATTAATAGCAACGACGAGTAACAAGTTTAAGAGTGGAATTAGTGCGACAGCGAACCGGCGGAACATAAGTGGATATTGGAACGAGATTTATATAGGCAGAAGGCATCGAATAGGATTTATAAGATTGAAGAAGATATTATTGGGATTGAATTGGATATGGTTTTATGTATAGCAGGGCATTGAGTGATATATAGAAGGAGGAAGTATTGATTTGGAACGAGCGGATAAAGAAAGCACTGATTTAGAACGAGAGTAGCAAGATTAAAAGACAGCATTGGAGTAGCAAGAGGATTCGTACGAGATAAAGAAGATATAACACCCGAAAAATTAGCGCAGGGGAAGTAAATACAAAAGGTTATTCAAAATTCTAAATTTGGGTCATATTTATTTTAGATTTGGGAGCATAAAAATTTAGTCAAAGATACCTGGAGCCTAGACGGCAGATTTTCATAGTGATAGTGCAGACCTTGTAAAGACGTATACGGCGAGTTGGATTTTGAGCCAGCATTCATAGAGGCCGACAACGTAGTATAGAACAGGTGAGTGCTGTGTTATATAACGTCAAAGTCAGAAAATTTGAAATATTAATTAATTTGGCACAAGGCTACGTGGATCGTATATAAAAATTTGGCATACACAAGTGTAAATTATCAAAAGGTACAAAAACAAAAGGTAGTGCTGTTTGGTTGGTGCATTGCACATCTACTTACCACTGAACCCACGGTAAGTAGCTGGATACCCTGGGAAGTAAGAGTTTTCAAATAGTCGAGGCATATTTAACACAGTTTTTGATTTATAAACCAACCAAACGTTGCTAAAGCACGTAACATAAAATAAATACTTGCACATTATATAAAAATAATTAAATTAAAATAAAAAGGCGCGACGGGGTTGAGCTTAAGAAGGTGGCGCCCAACGTGGGGCTAGATATCTAGATAACTAGACAGAAGTAGTAGCAGAATAAGAGACACCGAGATTAGGTGGGGCCCGTAGTTTATATATTTTTTCAGGAAAGAGGAGTTCAAAAAAGGCAGCAGAGATGACGGACGCGGACAAGGCGACGATACAGGAGGTCGAGGTAGCAGAAACCGTTGGATACCAGGATTTTATGCGAGTCCTGAGGAGTATGAAAGACGAATTAACGAACCTAATTGCCGAGTGGCGGACAGATATTAAGACATCACACACGGAACTAAAGACTGTTTTTAAAACAGCACAAACGGAGTTAACAGACCAAATTGCAGAGCCGCGGACAGAGTGTGAGACATTATGCACGGACCTAAAAACGGATGTAACTAACACAATTGCTGAATCACACACAGAACCACAAACGGAGTTAACAGACCAAATTGCAGACCCGCGGACAGAGTTTGAGACATTATGCACGGACCTAAAAACGGATGTAACTAACACAATTGCAGAATCACACACGGAACTACAAACGGACTTAACAGACAAAATCGAAGAGTCGCGGACAGATTTTAAGACATCACACACGGAACCACAAACGGAGTTAACAGACCAAATTGAAGAGCCGCGGACAGTTTTTAAGACATCACACACGGAACCACAAACGGAGTTAACAGACCAAATTGCAGAGCCGCGGACAGAGTTTGAGACATTACGCACGGACCTAAAAACGGATGTAACTAACACAATTACGGGGCTGCTCCATAGTGAATTTGAATGTTGGATGATGTCTTGCTTTAATAGGTCTGCTAGCTGTCTATCTGCTTCTTCTTGGCTTGCTTGATGTAGTCTATACGCCTTGGTGAAAATCGGTTTATCATCTGTTAGTTCAATGTTATGTTTCAGTGTTGGTGAAAGTTAAAGGTATTCCTTCACAATTAAATATATCTCAATATTCAAAACACAAGTCTTTAATTGATCTCTCCTGTTAGTCATTAATTTCGTTATCACAACGAATGTTAATTAAATTTTCTTTTAACATCCTATCGTGTTCTGTAGGGTTGGAATTGTTTTATGAGTCTTCGTCGATTTCCATTTCGCTAAAGTTTACTTCTTCTACGTCTATAGGTTTTGTTAGTGATACTTCGGTGGGGTAATCCTTTGAGTTTAAAATTGTCGTAGTGACGTAACTGTTTCTTATTTGTACTAACGCGGTGGGTGTTTCTACTGCGTGTTGGAATGACATGTGATTTATAATTTCGATGTCGCTTTTTGATTTTACTAAGACTTTTATTTGTTTTCAGTCTTAGGCTCGATGGTGTATTTTGGTCAGTTTGAATGTTACTGTTTTGGAATTTAATGGGAATTTGTCAGTGTTTTGTTCTTAATAATCGGTTTTTTTATATCAATATATGCTCCTAATTTTCTTAGAAGATCCATGCCTATCAATCCGTCGTATTTGTCGTTAAATACGAAGATGCTAAATTTACGTTTCATTTTTACATTAAAAGTTTTGGGTAAGGGTATGGCTATAAATTGGTGTAATGTCGTTTTCTGTGCTGTTTTGATTTTAAAAGGTTCTCTTTCTACAAAATCTAAATAGTGTTTTTGTACGGTTTTGGGACTAAGTAAAGTTTTTGAAGATTCTGTGTCGATTAATAATTTAGGTTCCGCGTGAGGTATTTCTATGTAGGGCAAGATTTGTTGATTAATGTTGTTTAAATTTATTATGTTTGGTCGTATTTGAATCTGCCCAACTGAAAATTTGAGTACGCATTTTCTTCGTCGTCCTCTTCGTAGTTTTCATAAGGGTTTTTGCATTCGTAACTTTCGGCACGATTTGTTTCCTTGTCCCCACTGGAGTTTGCATAATTATTCGTGTCTTGATTATTAAAATCTTCTACTTCTTGGTGAAATAGTTCCTCGGAAGTGAAGTTTCGTTTTTGGGTGTAATCGGGTCTAATTTGAGATATTTTAGTATTCGGTCTGGTGTAACCAGATGAAGTATCCATAGGAGTTAGTTTGTAATAATTATTGGGGTTGTTGTTGTTACTCGTCATCGGTGTGTTTCTGTTTGGATTTGCGCCGAATGTTTGCCTTGGTTGATCTGCTTTTTGATTAAACCTTGGAGTAAATGCGGGTTTTGTGAAATTCGAATTGAATGTTGGTTTAGGAAATTGTTGAAATTGGTTGTTGAAATTTGTATTATTAAAGTTTGAATGGTTAATTCGAGATTAATTTATTGGTGCTTTAAATGGTGTAAATTTCGGTTGTGTTGGTATTTGTCTCGTCGCTTGTATTGTTTTAATCGGTGAGTGATTTTTATTCGCGTTAGGATTACATACTCTACTTCTGTAATACATAACGTTTTCTTCTTCTACAATTAAATTCATTGCTTCTTCTAAGTTTTGGGGATGTTGGAACCTTATCTTGTCTGATAATCATTCGGGTAACGCGTTGATATATGTCCAAAGCCATTTTGTCGTACATTTTCGTCTTTATTAAACGTATGTTTTGGTCGGATTCCTCGAGTTTCAATTTAGTTAGGATTAAACTTTGCACGTCTTGACATCTCATACCGAATTCATGTGTTGATTGCTTAGTTTCCATTTGTAAATTTATTAAGTTTCTGATAAGACATTTGATATTTCTTTAATCGCCGAAATATGCTATTAATATCCGTTCGTAATCGTCCTATTCTGTGAGGTTATCGCGGCTTGCAATCAATGCTAATGCTCTGCCCGTCAGCTTACTTAGTATCAGGCGTAAAAGCCAGACATTGCGTTCTACGTCACTTTGTTTATAAAAGGATTTCAAAAAAGTTTCACATGCAGTAATAAAAATACCTAATAAAGCTTAGTTTCATTCGTCTAATGGAATTGAATCTAAGTATAATGTTATGTTTTCTGAATTCATTTTTATAGTTACTTTCAGTCGAGTTTGTATTAAAGTTATGTAAAGAATCCTTTATCGTTACGTATATTGTATATAATTATAATAACCTTGGTTATAATTACATCGATTTCAGACTTTTGCTAAATAATTGTCTCATTAAATTGTTGCAATGATAAAGTACATAAAATGTGTTTAATTATAAACCTTTATAATATCATCAAGTTTCAGATTTTCGGAATAAATTCTTTCAGAAATAATCACTGTAATAAATTGCACAACGAACTGTGTTATAATTATACAGTAAAGCTCAAACTTTTTCTAAATAAATTCTTTCGATAATAATAAAATTGTGGTAATAAACTTGTACATATAAAACAAAATTCTTTTGTTTCTCACTAGCTAATATCAATATGCGATTGAAAATGGTTAGGAAAACGAACTTATGGTACTCACAAAAGTTTGATTGCCAGTTCCATTAGCCTTCCTTCTTTTATTGGACTTGGTCGATTTTTGTACTTCATCCAATTGGTTTTCTTCCAGATAAAGAATTGGAATTCACGACCACCAGTAGCTCAATTTTTGATTCGCTAGTGCCCTTCTGGAATCCTACAATCGACTGCACCAGATAAGTTTTGGCTTCTGGGAGCTTCTTTTTAAAAAGGTCTTTATTTCCAAAAAAACACTTCTATCAAGTGTATTTTAATTTTAATTGTTTAATTACAAAAAATAACTTATTTTTGATACAACCACTTAGACGTTTATATTAAATAATTAAATTAAATATTATATAATTGACAAAAATACTTCGAGTTAAAAAATCCTTATTTAATAATTAAAAATTAGGATGAGTAGCTTGAACAACCAACAATTCTAAAGTTATAAAGTTCTAAGACTGACTGACCATCATGGGCTCCTCGGGGTATTTATGCAATTTCTGCTCTTACATCACTTGTGGGAAATGCAGATCTCGTGTCTGCTATTTTTTTGATACAATACAATGTGTTACTTTTGAATAATCTTAATTCTAACAATTGGTTTTTTGTAGTCTAGTGTGACCTGCACTTGCAGTATCATATTACGTCTGGAATACAAAGTAGTTGCTTAAGTAGTTGCTTCCCTTGTCACGTCTGATTAATGAACTTCGATTAACCTTTCATAATGTGTGCTTCAATTATACAATGCAACAATCTATTTCTTAAGACTTAATACTTTATTTAAATATATATATATATATATATATATATATATATATAGTTATTGTATTTTTCTCGAACGAAAGTAGGTATAAACTTTTAATTGTGATGTTATTTCTGGGATGCACTCGTCCGTAAAGCAAAAACTAATAAGAAATGATTACGGTTGTTTAAATTGGCAAGCTTTTTGTTGATGTTGGCATACTGTTTCATAGATTTGCAAACTTCTTCACCAAATTCATTCCGCATGTGTTGGTAGAAACAAACAGTATGCCAACATCAACAAAAAACTTGCTAATTTAAACAACCGTAGTCATTTCTTATTAGTTTTTGCTTTACGAACGAATGCATCCCAGAAATAACATCGCAATTAAAAGTATGTATATATATATATATATATATATATATATATATATATATATATATATATTAATTTGGGGGATATCTAACTCTCGTGTTTTTTTGGGTAATTTATTATATACGCATTCTAGAGACATCATTAAATTATAAAAATTGTGTTTGTAACCCCACACACGCAGGGATAACCTGAATCTCCTATAACCTGAAATTTTTATTACATGCCAGATTATACACCCATAAATAACAAATTTGAGAAGTTTAAGATAGCAATTGTATATTAATAATTCTGAAAAAAAAACTGATTGGAAATTTTTGTTTCAGGTACACTAAATGTTATCACGAGTGGAATGCACTATGGATGGTCATCACCATCACTTCCTAAACTTCAATCTAACGAGTCAACTATAGTATTAAATAATGAATTAGCATCATTGGTTGTAATAATCATAGATGCAGGAACTCTATCAGGCTGTCTTTTGGGGGGATGTATTATTGATAGAATAGGAAGAAAATATACTGTTTTGGCTTCGGTCATACCGGCATTTAGTTCGTGGGTTCTTATAGCATTCGCAGATTCTGCTGTAGTACTAGTAGTTGCTCGATATATTGCCGGAATTACGGATGGAATGATATTCTGTTCCATGAATATGTATATATCTGAAATAGCAAGTCCAAAGCATAGGGGCTTACTAGGGTCATCCCTTGGTCTTACATATGCCCTAGGACATTTATTAATAAACATTATGGGTTCGCATCTCAGTATTAGGAGTACTGCTTTAACGTGTTCAATTTTTCCTATTGTTCTATTGATTACCTTCTGTTGGATGCCTGAATCTCCATATTATTTAATGTTGAAAAACAATATCGATGAAGCAAAACATACTCTTAAAATATTGTACGAAGCTGATAAATGTGAAGAATATTTCATTCGAATGACTGAAGGTATGAAAGCAGACAAGGTGAACACGGGAAGATGTTGGGATCTTGTTACGGTATCAGAGAACAGACGAACTTTACTTACTGTGATGATATTAAGCGCCGTACAACAAGGAAGCGGCGAAGCTCCAATTCTGTTTTACACACAAACAATATTTGCACGTGTAGAAAGTGTAATTTCTTCGGAAAATTGTACAGTGATATATTTGTCAGTAGCATTGTTTGCAGTGATATTTTCATCTTTGATTATTGATCGAATTGGCAGGAAACCACTGCTTATAGCTTCAATGAGTGGAAGCGGGATAGCTCTGTTTACATCAGCTGTTTATTATTATATCGAGAACCGGACTTATATAGACGTAACAGAATTTTCATTAGTTCCTATTTGTTCTTTAACAACTCATGTTATTGCTTACAGTATTGGTTTACAAACCATTCCAATTTTGATGGCAGGAGAGCTATTCTCTACAGGCATAAGAGCTTATGGTGTTACTGCATGTGATATTTTTGTTTCAGTATTTGGAGCGGTAATCTGCAAATATTTTCAAGTTACTTTTGAGACGTTGGGATTAGAGGTGCCATTTTTTACATTTGCGGTCTTCTGTCTTTTCGGAATAATTTTTGTAATATTTTTAGTTCCAGAAACGAAGAACAAAACTTTAGAAGAAATTCAGTTAAAAACCTAACGATTTATAGACGCCATTGCAATTGTTATGCATTATTTGCCATATCATTAATAGTAACTCGTAATGTTTTAGTCATTGATATATATTATATATATATATATATATATATATATATATATATATTTCAATCTTTTTTGTAGTAACGACCTCCTTTTAGATAATTGATTATAATTATGTTAGTGGGTATTAGGTCTGCTGGGGTAAAGGCCATAAAAGAGTTTCTTTTACCCCAGCAGACCTAATACCCACTAACATAATTATAATCATATATATATATATATATATATATATTATATATATATATATATTACTCATATTTAGACCAGGGTAGAAAATTAAATAATCACATCAAATAATTTTAATCACCGTGTAGAAGCTTTGGGAAAAGGTACGCGTTATTAAAACCGTGAAGCATAAAAATTCATTCGTTTTATTAAACATAAGAGATTTAAATCATCTACAAGACGCTTGCTATAAAAAGGAAGCAGTATTAAAAGCTCTACATGTAATTTAATTATTCCTAGTAAAGAAACAAAGAGAAATTACGTGCAAAATTTATATTAATTAACTCTATTTTAAGTAACCGGTATTAAACAAAATGTACAGATAATAATTAATATATGATTAGGAGTCACTAAAAATTAAAGTGTATTAATTTTAATTGAAGTTAATTGAACCATTAGTAACATATAATATCTATAAAACTTGAAAAACCCAATAAAATGCAAATCGTAGAAGTGTTATTATGTTTGAACACCTGCGTATTTTAAAAAGCTCATTCTGCGTAAATTTTGCAGATAATTAATGGTTACAGAGAATCTTGGAGAAACCGTAGCTTAATAGGTACGAGAAATACTAAAGGTGGGTTATTTCACAGTCCACATGGACTGAAATAATCGATAATAAAAAATATCAATTTGCACCAATAAGAACAGGGTAGATAGAGACAGATAATATGCGCAAGACCGAGACACATATAGTAAAAGGCGTGAGTGGAGCAACGTCACGGGGTTGCGATTGGTTGAAAATAAAAGGCAAAATTGAGAGGTAAAATAACATTTCTGTATAAAATTTAGTTAGTTATTTCCAGACGTTGCGAGCCGTGTCGAAATTTCTGAGATTTAACTGGGGCGAGTGCAAATTTCGTAAAAATCGCATGCCGGGCTGCGGAATGGGAACATAGCATGCGAAATTCTGAAGAATTGTCCGTTTTGGGGACAAGACCGACAGACAGGCTAACCGCTATATATACCCAGGTGAATATGAACAAGCTCTCTTAGATTTTCGAATTGATTCAATGCGTTAAACAGTGCTTTTTAGTTTTCCGAGTTTGATAGAATAATTTAAACAGTTTGCTCGTATATTTTGGTGATTTAAAAACAGTTTGTTCTTTACGTGCTACAATGAATATACTTTAGTGCACTTAGAAAAGAAGATACAAGGTAATAAAGTCGAGTATCACTGTACCAATTAGTCTAATTTGCAACGACAAATGAATACACAAAAGTAGGCAGTTTTGGCGTATATTTGTGAAAGAAGTATGAATTTCTTTGCTATTTTCGGGATGTTAATAATTAAATGGTTCATAAACGTGTCCGGATCCACAAAACAAGGGTCAGATATACACAGATGAGTTCCGGAAAAGCCCTGAAACAACTTTAGATGAATGGTGGTGGAGAAATTTTAAAAGCGTTGAGAATCAGAAGCCGTAAATATAACCCAGTTGGAATGGTGTGATTAACAAAGGGACGAGGTACATTGAAGCTACGAGTGCAGTAACCTTCAGGTAAATTATACTATTTTGTTTGAACTTTGATGTTTTCGTGTGTGTTGAATAACTTTATAATTTATTTACTTAAAATGGACAGTAATGAAGTTGTACTAACAACAAATTTTAATTATAAGGTGAGATTTTCTTGTTTAAGTCGAAAGGAGTATTTAGTATTTATGTTCTGGATTATGATGAAAATTTGGGTATGTCTTTGAGCTCAATTAGACGAACCTGGTTAATTAACGTAAAGGGGTGGTAGATGCTCCCTTTGTACTCAGACTCAGGTCTGCATATATTGTTATATTAATTAGGAGGCATCCTACAAGGACTTTAATTTTGGATGCACATTAAAATGATAACAAATTTAAATCTTGAAATTTTCTGATACTGAAATTTATGCTGAATTTTTAATTTTGAAATTTTAATGTATTGTGATATTGATGTAAATAGAGTTAACGGTGATGTTTGTGGTAGGAATGTGTTTGTTTTTTTTTTGAATGAGGATGAAGGTTTATCTAGGGGAGCAGCCGAGGCGATGAACAGAAGAAAGTCAACGGAACAGTTGAGTTAATGAATAGCTTTTTGTAGGTTTCACAGCATTCTTGACGCCCAATTCGCCAGGCTCGAATCTAATTAAAAAGGTTTCACAGCATTCTTGGCGACCCAAAAGTGAGGCTCGAGTTCCAAATAAAATTTTTGTGATTTTATTCCAGGAAACTGGCGATCTGAGAGAGAGAGTGTCTGTGTGTGTATAAATTTAAGAGTATTTTGGAGCGTGTGAGAGTGATTAGAACGTATGCAGAGAAAGGAGTGGTTAAGGAGTCAAGGAGTGGAAATTGGAAGTGACGATAGTGCATTGTGTGAGAAAAATTCTAAAATGGAAGAAGCTGGAGGCAGTAGAGATCAGTCGAGGACGGAATCAGGGGATCAAGGAAACGAGATGATAATGAGAATGCTAGAGAGGATGAACGAAGAATCCAATAGAAAATTAGAACAGCTAAGCGATGAAGCTAATAGAGCTAGGGAGGAGTCCAACAGAAAATTAGAACTGCTAAGCGATGAATCTAATAGAGCTAGGGAGGAGTCCAACCAAAAATTAGAGCAGATAAGCGGGAAAATTGAGCAATCGACTAAAGAATTTACAGAATTTAAAAATAGTCTTACCGTGAAAATGGGGGAGGTTGAAAATAGGGTTGAAAAAAATGAGCGTGATATTACAGGTCTTCGACAGGAAATGGGACATTTAAGGTCCGAAGTACGCATTTTTTGTGAAGAAGAGATTAATGTAAAAATGACTGAAGTAACGGACTCATGTAGGGATCAGTTAGGCAGGGTAGAACGCGAAGTTAGTAGTATCAAATACAACATGTCAAGTTTAACGGGAGATGGTCCCAGATTTTATACAGGTGGAGTATCATTGGACCAACACATGAAATTTTATTGCGATAACAGGGTAAATCCACAAATTTTTATTAATAGTGTAAGAAATCTAGTGGGAAATTTATTTGACGAACAGACTAAACTGAATACGATAAAGGCTTTATTGAAAGACAACGCGGAAGCATGGTACAATTTAGTAGGACAGGACATAGACACCTACACGGACTTTGAAGACAGATTTTTAAAGCACTACTGGAGTGACCACAGACAAGACCAGGTACGAGACGACTTAATCACAGGGAAATTTAAGGGAGAATTTTTAGGAAGTAGGGAGCAATATGCTATACGCAAGTATAGCATAGCAAAGCAACAGAACCCACCACTGACGGACCGACAAATTATCAAGTATTTATCACGACACTTCGAGGTAGAAGTAAGACACCACGTAGCACTACAGAACATAGTGGACAGAGAAATGTTTTAGAATACCTGCAGAGGTACGACGACGTAAGTAGTGGACGACCTCAGGATAATAGGGAAAGACAGATCAACACAGTTAGGTTTGACAATAGACGGGACAACTATGCTAGAAGGGGGAATAGTTACGGATACCAGCGACAGAATTGGGAACAGAGACGACCATACGTTAGAAGTAATAGTTTAGGAAGGGGACCTGCACCGAGACCGGAACCTACCAGAAGGAATAGTTCACCGGACATGAGGGGGACAACTAATACAGACACGGAACGAGTAGAGACGCCTAGGACATACGCTGAGGTGACGGCTAGACCAGGACCAAGTAGGGAAAACAGACCTGGACAGGATTTTTAGAACGCGACAGACTACTAGATTTCAGTGTAAATGTATATGAACATCCACGTGAATTTTTCAAAATTGAGGAGGAAGTAGAGCCAGAAACTGAGGAAAAATTATGTTTGCCAATTATTAATATAGAGATTTTTGAGAATAATGTAGAAGTATTACTTGATACAGGGGCAGAGGCGAGTTTAATATCGGAGGAATTCGTCAGCAAAATTAGGGATAAGGTTTGTGATAGAATTATGCCTATAAAGCGTAGCCATTTAGTAGCTCAAATAAAAGAAGTTTGCTGTAGTGAATAGTGTTGTGGTGCTTAGGATAGATATAGGAGGTTTAAGCTGTGAACAGGAGTTTGTAATTGTACCTGGACTGAAGTTTCAGAGCATTTTAGGTGTTGACTGTATGATGAAGTTAGGGGTTTTGATAGATATGGAACGGAAGGTAATAAGGATTAAGGATAGGGTAGTGCCATGGAAGGGCAGTTATGAAGTCACAGAGGATGACACGGGTTTAGTATTAATGTAGTAGAGGTAGAGGATGATGAAGTTAAACAGATCAACACGATAAGATGTCCAGAGGATAGGAGAGTAGAGGTTCAAGCTGTATTACAAAAACATGCAGAATTAGTGGGGGTAGAAGCAACAGCAGCAGATCGGGAGCAGGTGAAGGCAGAATTAAGTAAAGATGCACGTAAAATTAACCAATGGACCAAACCGCAATTCCATTGTCCACCATCCATGGACACATTTTTGACCAGGTTAAATGGCAAGTTTGTTTTTAATAAAGTAGATTTAAGGAATTCATTCTGGCGGATTCCATTACACAAAAATTCTAGAAGGTACATAGGATTTCCGTAGAGAGAAAAATCGAGAATTGTAAAGTAGTATCGTTTGGTTTGTCGGCAGAAAGGGAAACAATAATAAATGAGAAACAGACAAGTGTAGGGACTGAAGAAGAAGCAGTATTTAAGAGTCAGGATAATAGGGATGATAAGTTTATTGTATGTGAGATAATAGGGATGTTAAGTATAGATATAGAAGGGGGAGAAATAGGGATGAAGAGTATTAGGATGGTGAGAAGAAAGACTTGGAGGGTCAAGAAGAGAGTTAGATTTAAATAACTTGATGAACAAAGGATAGAGATAGGTGAATTTTAGTATAGATATAGAAAATAAAGCTAAGTATAGGATAAATATGGGAGATAATTAGAAATAGGTTAAGGATGAGAATAAAGAGTAAATGTAGGAAGAAAATAAGATAGATTAAGTGTAGATATTTCTTATAAGATTAGTGGGGAGTTAGGAATAGAATAAGAATAGGATAGGTATATAGGATTAGGTAGGGGGAAGTGAAGTATAGGGAAGATTAGTTAAAAGTTAGGAATAGGATAGGTATATAGGATGTATATAGGATTAGACGGATAAGTAGGATGAAGTTAGGGATAATTTTAGTTTATAAAATTAGGTGAGAGTTATGAATAGGATAGGGATATAGGATAGGGGTAAATATTTTTTTTTGGATTGGAGATAAGGTAGGTAAGTTAGATAGATAAGGGTAGAGAGAGATAGGCATTTTTTTTGGTAAATTTTGTTTGTCTAAATGCTTTATATTTGCATTCAAATAAGTGGGATTATTTGTATTCAAATAGGGGGAAAATACTCATATTTAGACCAGGGTAGAAAATTAAATAATCACATCAAATAATTTTAATCACCGTGTAGAAGCTTTGGGAAAAGGTACGCGTTATTAAAAAACCGTGAAGCATAAAAATTCATTCGTTTCATTAAACATAAGAGATTTAAATCATCTACAAGACGCTTGCTATAAAAAGGAAGCAGTATTAATAAGCTCTACATGTAATTTAATTATTCCTAGTAAAGAAACAAAGAGAAATTACGTGCAAAATTTATATTAATTAACTCTATTTTAAGTAACCGGTATTAAACAAAATGTACAGATAATAATTAATATTTGATTAGGAGTCACTAAAATTAAAGGGTATTAATTTTAATTGAAGTTAATTGAACCATTAGTAACATATAATATCTATAAAAACTTGAAAAAACCCAATAAAATGCAAATCGTAGAAGTGTTATTATGTTTGAACACCTGCGTATTTTTAAAAAGCTCATTCTGCGTAAATTTTGCAGATAATTAATGGTTACAGAGAATCTTGGAGAAACCGTAGCTTAATAGGTACGATAAATGCTAAAGGTGGGTTATTTCACAGTCCACATGGACTGAAATAATCGATAATAAAGAATATCAATTTGCACCAATAAGAACAGGGTAGATAGAGACAGATAATATGCGCAAGACCGAGACACATATAGTAAAAGGCGTGAGTGGAGCAACGTCACGGGGTTGCGATTGGTTGAAAATAAAAGGCAAAATTGAGAGGTAAAAATAACATTTCTGTATAAAATTTAGTTAGTTATTTCCAGACGTTGCGAGCCGTGTCGAAATTTCTGAGATTTAACTGGGGCGAGTGCAAATTTCGTAAAAATCGCATGCCGGGCTGCGGAATGGGAACTTAGCATGCGAAATTCTGAAGAATTGTCCGTTTTGGGGACAAGACCGACAGACAGGCTAACCGCTATATATACCCAGGTTAATATGAACAAGTTCTCTTAGATTTTCGAATTGATTCAATGCGTTAAACAGTGCTTTTTAGTTTTCCGAGTTTGATAGAATAATTTAAACAGTTTGCTCGTATATTTTGGTGATTTAAAAACAGTTTGTTCTTTACGTGCTACAATGAATATACTTTAGTGCACTTAGAAAAGAAGATACAAGGTAATAAAGTCGAGTATCACTGTACCAATTAGTCTAATTTGCAACGACAAATGAATACACAAAAGTAGGCAGTTTTGGCGTATATTTGTGAAAGAAGTATGAATTTCTTTGCTATTTTTCGGGGGTGTTAATAATTAAATGGTTCATAAACGTGTCTGGATCCACAAAACAAGGGTCAGATATACACAGATGAGTTCCGGAAAAGCCCTGAAACAACTTTAGATGAATGGTGGTGGAGAAATTTTAAAAGCGTTGAGAATCAGAAGCCGTAAATATAACCCAGTTGGAATGGTGTGATTAACAAAAGGGACGAGGTACATTGAAGCTACGAGTGCAGTAACCTTCAGGTAAATTATACTATTTTGTTTGAACTTTGATGTTTTCGTGTGTGTTGAATAACTTTATAATTTATTTACTTAAAATGGACAGTAATGAAGTTGTACTAACAACAAATTTTTAATTATAAGGTGAGATTTTCTTGTTTAAGTCGAAAGGAGTATTTAGTATTTATGTTCTGGATTATGATGAAAATTTGGGTATGTCTTTGAGCTCAATTAGACGAACCTGGTTAATTAACGTAAAGGGGTGGTAGATGCTCCCTTTGTACTCAGACTCAGGTCTGCATATATTGTTATATTAATTAGGAGGCATCCTACAAGGACTTTAATTTTGGATGCACATTAAAATGATAACAAATTTAAATCTTGAAATTTTCTGATACTGAAATTTATGCTGAATTTTTAATTTTGAAATTTTAATGTATTGTGAATATTGATGTAAATAGAGTTAACGGTAATGTTTGTGGTAGGAATGTGTTTGTTTTTTTTTGAATGAGGATGAAGGTTTATCTAGGGGAGCAGCCGAGGCGATGAACAGAAGAAAGTCAACGGAACAGTTGAGTTAATGAATAGCTTTTTGTAGGTTTCACAGCATTCTTGACGCCCAATTCGCGAGGCTCGAATCTAATTAAAAAGGTTTCACAGCATTCTATACATATACATATATATATATATATATATATATACATATATATATATATATATATGTATACATATATATATATATATATATATATATATATATATATAAAGATAAGTTATTTGCAGTCCGCAATAAGAAATAGTATATAAAGTAAGATGTATCTGTAAACAAACTCTTATGAAAATAATAAGAGCTATTAACAAATACAAACCGGGCTGGTAGTTATATAGTCATTAACAAAACATTAGCTTTATTACTTCACAGGGGAGGAAACATCCACTGACCAATGGTTTCAGCCTCATCAGAGTGAAATAGTTCCCAAGAACCCTATGAAGTAATCGAAGCTATTATAATGATATAATTTCGAAACAATCACTGTACTATGGCAAAAGTAAATAAAACCGCCATCAGGTGATAAAACACCAACACTACTAAAGTGTGAAAGTACAGAATTGAACCGAAACTACAGACGTACTTTTATAGTCATCTATAAAATTTATTATGTAATTTCGGTTCAATTCTGTACTTCCACATCCTCATATATATATATATATATATATATATATATATATATATGTGTGTGTGTGTGTGTGTGTGTGTGTGTGTGTGTTCGATCTTTTTTTGTTAATATTAAAATTGGTTAAAGCCGACCCTACCTATCCCTTCCTATTAAAGTCACCTTGATAAAAGATGCTTGTTTAAAAAGGCATCACGCAACCGCCACGATTCTGGCACGTGTTAAAAGTGCGGGCTAAGACTAGTTTTTCCATTCTCAACCCCTAAAAACGAAAAGAAAGTTCTCTGAGAGCCGTCGCTTCGTAATGACGCATTAGACTTTGCATCTTCAATAGTTTGCTAATAATGTTAATAAATAATATTGTTAAGTAACTCGGATGTAAGTGCACTTCGCGTGTGTTGTGTCAAATCACATATGTTTTAAGTGATGATAAACATTGGATTATTGTGCAATTTGCATTGTTATATCAGGCCGAGTAAACCGGCAATGGCTTTGATTCAAATACAGTCCACGTAATATCTCGTCGTTGGGACCAGTTCGTAAATATCAAATACATACAGGTGCGTTAATTTACGCTATAAAATTAGTGGCAATCTCAATTATATGTACATTGGTCGCTTCGATGCCGGATTTAATTAATTCGTCGACGATTTACAACCTGTGATTTCGTTTAATTCGGTGGATGTTGCCAATTGATCGGGTTTATAAGCATTTGTATGGTTACTTCCTTCATACCCCTTTTGGTCAATGTCCTAACAAATCCCTTTATTCTTTATTATAAGAAGTAGCAAGGGTCGCGGTTAAAACCTTCGTAATACAATTTTGTGTTTACAATTATAAGTTTAGAAATCTCAAGTTACCCACATGGGCATTAAACAAGCTATAGAGGTTGGAGAAATAAAGTATTTTGGCTTTCGTTGAACTGTTGGTTAAGTGCAAAAAGAATATTCCGCTCCTTGCACACAAACACTTAATCCTCCGTTTTTGTTTTGTCGTGATAATTAATGGTATTTCACGTTGGGGTGATGCCTTTGAACCAGTAGCCATTAATACTACGTTCGGTTGGATATTAACTGGCACGGTAGTCACGCCTACTCGGTCGCTTACGTCATTTTGTGAACAGTAGAACAACTTGATGTGAAAATTCGTAAATTTTGGGAGCTTGAAGAAATTCCTTCCATGGTGCACTTGCCTCCCGAGGAAGAGAAATGTGAACAAGAATTTTCTAAGAATTATTTTCGTGATGAGACAGGAAGATTTGGTGTAACTTTACCTTTCAAAGATTCCGAACCTACATTTTGTGGTTCTCGTGCCATTGCGATTCGCAGATTTTTGACGCTAGAACGTCGTCTAGTAAAAGATGTGGAGTTGTCTTCTAGTTACAAGGACTTTATAAGGGATTATATATATGACACAAGTAAACCCCCTTTAGAAGACTTTTTAGAGTGTAATAAATATTATTACATTCCACACCATGCAGTATATAAAGTTGATAACACCACAAGTAAATTACGAGTTGTATTTAACGCTTCGTGCAAAGATACTTTGGGTAATTTTTTGAATCAACATTTATTAATTGGACCTGCTTTGCAGAAAGATATAGTTGAATTGTTGTTAAATTTTCGTGTACATCATGTATTCATATCGGCCGACATAAAGCAGGCAGATTCTTATAAAAGAAGGTCAGCCTAACTACCAACGCATTGTTTGGCGATTTACACCTTTGGAATCTATTTCAAACTTTCCATTAAATACTGTAACCTATGGGTTAGCATCATCACCATTTTTAACATTACGGACACTTCAGGAATTAGCGAACTTACAATCTGCTAATCATCCTCTCGCTACCAAGGTTATCTTAGAGGATACGTATGTAGACGATGTGGTGACAGGGGGCGATTCAATCACTGCGGCAAAGCAACTTGTTATTGAACTAAATGCCTTGTGTAAATCTGGAGGGTTTGAATTACGCAAATGGTGCAGCAATTTTGTAGAAGGGCTTTCAGAATGTTCAAGCAGTGGTGGCTCCCAAATATTTTCGTTTCAAGATAGTGCAAGTATTTCTTTAAAAATATTAGGCCTTCAGTGACACCCCCCTTCAGATGTTTTTGCCTATACCATTTATGTTCACGAAAGGCCATATAACAAACGCACTATTTTATCGGAAGTAGCAAGAATTTTTGACCCTCTTGGTCTTTTAGCACCACTAGTGTTTCTTGCTAAGCGTTTCATTCAAGAATTATGGTTGTTAGGTCTAGATTGGGATTAAAAGCCGAATGATAAATTTGTTCGAAGGGAGAATCGATTTCTATCCGATCTACCAAAACTTTCACGTGTAAATTCCTCGTCGATTTATTAGAGATGACTTGCAAAGGTTAGAACTCCACGGCTTCTGTGATGCCTCAGAAGCACGATATGGAGCGGTGATATACTTTCGTTGTTTTGACACTCTTTGTAATGTTTGTGTTTCGTTAGTATGTGCCAAATCAAAGGTGACCCCGCTCAGTAAAATTATAGTGCCAAAATTAGAACATTGTGCTGCAGTGTTGCTTTCAGAATTGATTAATATTGTGATTGTCACCATTAAGGACAAGTTGAAATTTGCAAATATTTTTGCTTGGTCTGACTCAAAGGTAGTATTGTCTTGGATTCGGTCGACACCAAACCGATGGAAAACTTTTGTTGCGAATCGGATAGCTCGGATTCAATCGTATGTGGCACCTTCTAATTGGTATCATGTAGATTCGAAAAATAATCCTGCAGATTGCGTTTCTCGGGGTGTATTTGCATCGGAACTGGTGGACCATCCCTTATGGTGGGCGGGTCCTCCATGGTTATCGGTTGCAGAAATGATTTGTCGCCCTTTGCGGCAGTTGAAGTGGAAGATCTTTTACCCAGGGAAGAAGGGGTTAGTAAAACGTTTTTCGTCATTTTCAAGGAAATTGCTTAGATTATTTGTTAGATAAATTCTCAACTCTAGGGAAAATATTAAGAATAATTTTGTACTGTGAAAGATTTATTTGGAATTTAAAAGCCACTCAAACTCTGGTGTTGATTACGGTGAAACTTTTACTTTTACTTTAAATCGAGTTAAAGGTGGAAAGACCACTAAAGCATATATCTGTTAGTTTGTGTGCTTAAGCACAAAAGCCATTCACTTGGAATTGGCATCGAGTTTGGCTTCAGAAACATTCATCGCAGCACTACGGCGCTTTGTGGTTCGTCAAGGTCGCTGTTTAAAAATATGCTGTGATTGCGGAACAAATTTTGTTGGCGCAGATAGAGTTTTGACTGAAATGATAAAGTTTTCGGTCGCGTCAGAAGGAATTCAATTTGTTTATAAACCACCTGAGTCACTCTTGGGGGGCTCTGGGAGTCGGGGATTAAATCTGTGAAAGGTCATTTATATCGTGTGATCGGTGACCAGATTTTAACCTACAAAGAAATGTGCACTGTATTGGCACAAATTAAAGCGGTGCTGAATTCCCATCCATTATGTGCGTTGAGAGCAGACCCGAACGATTTTTCCTTTTTGACACCTGGTCATTTTTTGAATCTGGAACCAGTCTTGGTTGTACCAGACCCCGACGTGTTAAATACAAAAACAGCTCGATTAGATCGTGGGCAATTGTTACAACAAATGCAGCAAAGCTTCTGGAAGAAGTGGAGTGTAGAGTATCTGCATACTTTACAACAGAAGCCTAAATGATATTCTAATAAAGTAACTCAAGTAGATATTGGGTCGTTGGTCCTTGTTCGGGAGGTACGAACTCCTCCTTTACAATGGCGGTTAGGACGCATTGTTGAAGTACATAAAGTTAAGTTTATTGCCTATGCAGTAATTTGTTTATATTAGTTATTGTTCTAAATAGCATATTTTTATGTATAATTAGTAACATAAGATACGTCATATTTTCCTTATTTTAGTGGGCGGTATATTCGGGTTTTTTTTTGTTAATATTAAAATTATTTAAAGCCAACCCTGCCTATCCCTTCCTATTAAAATCACCTTAATAAAAGCTACTTGTTTAAAAAGGCATCACGCAACCGCTCGATTCTGGTACGTGTTAAAAGTGCGGGCTAAGACTGGTTTTTTCCATTCTCAACCCTTAAAACCGAGAAGAGAGTTCTTTGAGAACCATCGCTTCGTAATGACGAATTAGGCTTTGCATCTTCAATAGTTTGCTAATAAAGTTAATAAATAATAATATTGTTAAGCAACGCAGACGTAAGTGCACTTCGCGTGTGTTGTGTTCTAATCAAATCACATATGTTTTTTGTGATGATAAACATTGGATTATTGTGCAATTTGTATTGTTATAACAGGCAGAGTAAACCGGCAATGGTTTTAATTCAAATACAGTCCACGTAATATCGCGTCGTTGGAACCAGTTCGTAAATATCAAATACTAACAGGAATGTTAATTTATGCTATAAAATATATATATATATATATATATATATATATATATATATATATATATATATATATAGTACATACTATAGAGGTTGCCGCCAATTTAATAATATGTAATACTAACATAACGCGTTTCGGTTTCATAAACCTTGGTCACATGTAATTAAAATTCCTGTAAATTTCTAAAATATCTTATATATATATTGTAATGTTAGTAGGGGATAAAAGGGTTCTAAGGGTTGTTTTGTTGAAGGTAGTGTATGCCAAATAAAGTAAGCCAAATATCAGATCCCGTAATTGAGAAATTTATGTTTGCCGTACTTTACAAACGTTAAAGTATTTGGAATATTAGTCAAAATGTAAGTGCCAAGACGTAAAAACAATGACTTGATGACGTGATAAAACACACAGTATTCAAGGTTTTACACTGAGTTGTATGTTGAATAAGCCATAGAACGTACATTTGCTAATCCAGAAACCGGATGCGTCTGTAGAAATTACACTATTCACCACGCAGATCCAGGTTTATATATGTATCATTTCGGCATTTATTTTTTATAGAATCAACCTTTGGACATACATGTAATCTTAAAATTATAAGTAATAGCATTGTCAAATATGATTGAAAGGTTGTGCGATATTTAGGACCAATGATTGAACATTTATGTATGAAAAAGGAAAATGCAAAAGACAAAGTATAAGGTATTAGTGACACGAACTTGTTGGGGACGATGTTATTGGATGGTTTTTGTATACAATGTAATAAAGAGTAGGCATATTAAAATTGTAATTATCACCTAGGAAAAGTAAACAAGAGGTCGATTTTTAAATATTTTTGTAATAAGACGTGTTTGTAAACTGCGCTAAATTGTTTAAATATTTTTGAAGATTTAATAAATGAGTTTGAAAGTGTACGAGTTTAATTTATATACAAGGAAGAGTAAGGATAAGCAACAGTGAATAAAATAATTAATAGCAACGACGAGTAACAAGTTTAAGAGTGGAATTAGTGCGACAGCAAACCGGCGGAACATAAGTGGATATTGGAACGAGATTTATATAGGCAGAAGGCATCGAATAGGATTTATAAGATTGAAGAAGATATTATTGGGATTGAATTGGATATGTTTTTATGTATAGCAGGGCATTGAGTGATATATAAAAGGAGGAAGTATTGATTTGGAACGAGCGGATAAAGAAAGCAGTGATTTAGAACGAGAATAGCAAGATGCACATTATATAAAAATAATTAAATTAAAATAAAAAGGCGCGACGGGGTTGAGCTTAAGAAGGTGGCGCCCAACGTGGGGCTAGATATCTAGATAACTAGACAGAAGTAGTAGCAGAATAAGGGACACCGAGATTAGGTGGGGCCCGTAGTTTATATATTTTTTCAGGAAAGAGGAGTTCAAAAAAGGCAGCAGAGATGACGGACGCGGACAAGGCGACGATACAGGAGGTCGAGGTAGCAGAAACCGTTGGATACCAGGATATTATGCGAGTCCTGAGGAGTATGAAAGACGAATTAACGAACCTAATTGCCGAGTGGCGGACAGATATTAAGACATCACACACGGAACTAAAGACTGTTTTTAAAACAGCACAAACGGAGTTAACAGACCAAATTGCAGAGCCGCGGACAGAGTTTGAGACATTATGCACGGACCTAAAAACGGATGTAACTAACACAATTGCTGAATCACACACGGAACTACAAACAGCATTAACAAACCAAATTGCCGAGTCGAGGACGGAATTTAGAACAGCACAAACGGAAGTAACAGACAAAATTGAAGAATACGCGATCGACAAATACAACCAGGCACAACATCTGACACCGAAATTGGGCGAGGACGACATAGTGTTACTACTTGCGGGACACATGGAACCAGAAGTGACAAAGGTGGTTGTGGTACAGAACGTAAAAACCCTGCGAGAATTTTTAGGAGTAATGCGGAATTTCGACTTAGCGACGGCACTGGAGGCAAAGACGCGTGTAACTTACTGGGAGCAGAACCGGGGTTATAGGGACGAAAACCGACGACATGTATACCACAACGAACACAGACCTAGCTACCGACAGGACGTTTTCAACCACGGACAGCGTAATCATTGGGGACACGACGGAAACCGACGACAGTATTTCAATAGGGAATACCGGGGAAACGAATATAAAGGACAAAATAGGTACCAGCACGGCGACAACGAGGATGACGGCCGTACGACGGGAGGCGGAACGCGTGACGGATACAGCCGGACTGACAGGGACATAAACGTCCATCATATAACGACCAGCCCGGCGACAAAGGACACGGACAAGATCGAGGTGGTACAAGTACACGAGGCACCGACGATCCAAAAAAAACGTCACTTTTTGGAAGACAGAATTGTTAGGGTTAGATATAGATTTATGTTATAGTTTAAGTGATTTGTTGTTGAATAATTATACCGTTAATAAAAAGAATTTGTTGTTTGTTAATATTAGATTAAGAGATTGTTTATATGTTGCTTTAGTTGATAGTGGTTCACAGTTGTCGCTGGTAAATGAAAATGTGGTGATAAAACATGCAGAATTTTTAAAAGGACGAATAGAAACAATTGATGGGGTTAATTTATGGTCGGCAATGAACAAGAAGCTAACGACGATTTATAGGGTCATCCGTGTACCGATATTTGTAGGGAATAAAAAGACAGGAGATGCAGAGTTCTTGATAACAAAGGGGTTGCAGTTAGATTTTATATTAGGAATGGATTTTATAGAGGATTTTGGATTGAATATAGATGGAAATGATAGGTCGATTCGGATATTAGATAAAGATAAGTTATGGGTGGTGCCTACGGTTAGTTCGGAATATAGGAATGGAAATGATATAGATAAGTCAGGATTAGGAATGAATAGGGCAAGTAATTATAGACAGGTTGAAGTGAGATTATGTAATATGTTTGCGAGAATAATTGATGATGGACAGATAGGAAAAGTGAGTATTGATATTAAAGAGAAGCTGGGGGAATTGTTTAATAGATTTATAGGGTTGTTTAATGAAGAGCCGAGATTTGCGAAGCGATATACGCATAAGTTAGAGGTCACGGAAGACAGCGGATTTAATACCAAGGTGTATCCAATTCCGTTTGCAATTAGAAATAGGGTTAAAGCCGAGATTAGTAAAATGTTAAAAGAAGGAATCATCGAACCAGCGAAAACTCCATATGTGAACCCGGTAGTTATTGTACCTAAACCTAACAAAGAGATATAAGAATTTGTTTGGATGCGAGGAAGTTGAATTCAATTACGAAAGCGCAGTACGAACAACCCCAAGGGTTGGATAATTTGTTATATAAGGTGTATGAGATGAAGATTTTAGCAAGTTAGATTTAAAAATTCATTTTGGTTGATTCCGTTGCATGAAGATAGTAAGAAGTTTACGGGTTTAGTATTGAAGGGGAGATTTATATGTTTTCTGTAGTTCCATTTGGTTTAAGTAGTTCTTCAGCAGCACTTGTTAAGGTCATGCAGAAGCTGTTCAACGAGTATGAATGTTTCTGTTCGCACTAAGTGGATGAACTATTGATTTTTTCCAGGAACGAGCAAGAACACATGGAGCATTTAGAAAAGGTGATCCAAAGGCTGGACGAAGGGGGATTGAAGTTGAACGTGGAGAAATGCGAATTGTTTAAGAGCCAGGTCACGTATTTAGGATTTAAAATTAGTGAACATGGTATGAGAATTTGTAATAAGAGGCTGGACGAGTTGAAAAATATTGCGCAACCAAAGAATGTAAGAGGATTGCGAGGATTTTTAGGGGTTTTAAATTATTATAAACGGTTTATACCGAGATATTCTGAGTTGTGTGTGCCGTTGGTGAGTTTGTTAAGGAAAAACGAAAGATGGAAATGGACTGCTGAACGGGAGAAGGCGTTTCAAGATTTAAAACGTACATTTTATGAAGAGTTGTCGTTAAAGTATCCAAATTTCAAAGACGAATTTATTTTGAGGACGGATGCGTCGAAATATGCGATTGGGGCTGAGTTGGTGCAAATCCAGGACGGAGCTGAGGTACCAATTGTATTTATCTCAAGGGTGTTAAAAGACTGCGACACCAGATATGCGACGGCAGAGAAGGAGATGTTGGCGATAGTATATGCAGTGAAAAAGTTACGATTTTATCTGCTAGGAAAGAAATTTTTGATAGAATCCGACAACACGGTTGTAACATTCATGAAGAAAAAGGAGTTTTTGAACAGTAGGTTGTATAGGTGGGCACTAGTATTGCAAGAGTACGATTTTGAAATTAAACATAAACCAGAAAAGGAAAATGTGACGGCGGACTTTCTAAGCAGACCGCAGGTAGAGGCGAATAAAGAAGACGTAAAGGATTGTTTAGTTGCTTTGCAGGAGTTCAGGGATGTTGGTCGGTGGACAAACGCCAAGCTTATAGAGACGCAGAGGCACAGTGAGGTGAGCTCGATACGCGAGAAATTAACGAGGGAAAATGTAGAGGAGTACCGTGGATTTACCATTGTAGGGCAGTTTGTGGTAAAAAGGATAGGGGATGCAGAACTGTTAGTGTTATCCAGAGACACGGCTGTGGAAATTATAGACGAAATTCATTTGAAATTTGGACATATAGGCATTAGAAAAACATTTTTGGTATTTAGAGAGGCGTTTTATACGAGAAACGACATCACTGTGGTTAAAGAACGGATTAATCGTTGTAAGATTTGTATTTTAGGGAAAGACAAAAACGTGGTGTTGAAGAACATACCGATGAATGTGAGCGTGAGTGGACCGTTAGAATTGGTAGCTATTGATTACTTGAGCAACCTAATTACTAGTGAACAGGGGTATCGGCACATATTGGTAATGGTGGACGTTTTTTCGAAATTTGTTAAATTATTTCCGGCCAGACGAAGTAACACGGTGCATGCTTTACAGTCGATTAGAGAATTTGGAAGCCAGGTCGGGAAAATGGATAGCATTTTGGTAGACAACGCGACATATTTCAATAACCAAAGATTCAGAAACGGGTTAAATAGAGCGCATATTAAGGCATCATTTAGCAGTATACGGCATCCGAAAGCAAATCCATGCGAACGTTATATACGAGAGGTAATAAAATATCTACGGTTGGCGACGCAAGAGCACCACGATAGATGGGTTAGATATCTGCCACAGATTGAAAATTTTATGAATTGCGTACCGAGTTCTGTTACAAAAACATGTCCGATAACATTGATTAGAAAGATTATACCAGCTAGGCCTTGGAGGAAGAAGTCGAGGTGCAAGACATCACAGAGTTGTTGGGTAGTGTTAGGCGTAGAATTGAAAGGATGCAGTGTAGGGACATCGAGCGAAGGCGTAGTAGGATTAAAAGGACGATTTTGAAATAGGAGATATGGTGGTAGTAAAAGATTAAGGGTTTCAAACCGCGACAGAAACATTTGCGCGAAGTTGTTGTTTCCTTACGAAGGGCCGTACAAAATCACGCGTATTTTTGCTGAAGGAAATACGTTTGAATTAGATACTATGACAGGGGAATGTCGTGGGCGTTTTCACTTAAAAAATTTATATCCATATAAAATTGTACAAGAAGAGGGTTTAGTAGGATGAGAGTTCATGCGACGGAAAGTTTAAGTTTGTTTTAGTTTATAGTGTAAGTTATTATATAGCGTAGTTAGACAGACGTGAGAGAAATGAAATTAGGGGTTGAGTAATAACTAATATGTAGAAATGCGTGGAGTGGTTTTAAATAAAAATAGAAATTATGCACACCAAGATAAGAGTTATAAAAACAGACGAAATTTCGACTTTTATTCAAAACCAGTGGGGCCAATGTAATGTTAGTAGGGGATAAAAGCGTTCTAAGGGTTGTTTTGTTGAAGGTAGTGTATGCCAAATAAAGTAAGCCAAATATCAGATCCCGTAATTGAGAAATTTATGTTTGCCGTACTTTACAAACGTTAAAGTATTTGAAATATTAGTCAAAATGTAAGTGCCAAGACGTAAAAACAATGACTTGATGACGTGATAAAACACACAGTATTCAAGGTTTTACACTGAGTTGTATGTTGAATAAGCCATAGAACGTACATTTGCTAATCCAGAAACCGGATGCGTCTGTAGAAATTACACTATTCACCACGCAGATCCAGGTTTATATGTGTATCATTTCGGCATTTATTTTTTATAGAATCAACCTTTGGACAAACATGTAATCTCAAAATTATAAGTAATAGCATTGTCAAATATGATTGAAGGGTTGTGCGATATTTAGAACCAATGATTGAACATTTATGTATGAAAAAGGAAAGTGCAAAAGACAAAGTATAAAGTATTAGTGACACGAACTTGTTGGGGACGATGTTATTGGATGGTTTTTGTATACAATGTAATAAAGAGTAGGCATATTAAAATTGTAATTATCACCTAGGAAAAGTAAACAAGAGGTCGATTTTTAAATATTTTTGTAATAAGACGTGTTTGTAAACTGCGCTAAATTGTTTAAATATTTTTGAAGATTTAATAAATGAGTTTGAAAGTGTACGAGTTTAATTTATATACAAGGAAGAGTAAGGATAAGCAACAGTGAATAAAATAATTAATAACAACGACGAGTAACAAGTTTAAGAGTGGAATTAGAGCGACAGCGAACCGGCGGAACATAAGTGGATATTGGAACGAGATTTATATAGGCAGAAGGCATCGAATAGGATTTATAAGATTGAAGAAGATATTATTGGGATTGAATTGGATATGGTTTTATGTATAGCAGGGCATTGAGTGATATATAAAAGGAGGAAGTATTGATTTGGAACGAGCGGATAAAGAAAGCAGTGATTTAGAACGAGAGTAGCAAGATTAAAAGACAGTATTGGAGTAGCAAGAGGATTCGTACGAGATAAAGAAGATATAACACCGGAAAAATTAGCGCAGGGGAAGTAAATACAAAAGGTTATTCAAAATTCTAAATTTGGGTCATATTTATTGTAGATTTGGGAGCATCAAAATTTAGTCAAAGATACCTGGAGCCTAGACGGCAGATTTTCATAGTGATAGTGCAGACCTTGTAAAGACGTATACGGCGAGTAGGATTTTGAGCCAGCATTCATAGAGGCCGACAACGAAGTATAGAACAGGTGAGTACTGTGTGATATACCGTCAAAGTCAGAAAATTTGAAATATTAATTAATTTGGCACAAGGCTACGTGGATCGTATATAAAAATTTGGCATACACAAGTGTAAATTATCAAAAGGTACAAAAACAAAAGGTAGTGCTGTTTGGTTGGTGCATTGCACATCTACTTACCACTGAACCCACGGTAAGTAGGTGGATACCCTGGGAAGTAAGAGTTTTCAAATAATCGAGGCATATTTAACACAGTTTTTGATTTATAAACCAACCAAACGTTGCTAAAGCACGTAACATAAAATAAATACTTGCACATTATATAAAAATAATTAAATTAAAATAAAAAGGCGCGACGGGGTTGAGCTTAAGAAAATATATATATATATATATATATATATATATATATATATATATATATTACGGGTAAGCGTAAACATGTGTAAATAGGACAAGCATTTATTTATTTGGCGATTCGGTATGTAAAAATCAATAATTTATTTATTAAGCTTCAGTATAGTTAGATTGGAATAAAATTACATGTTATAATGTAGGTTTAATTTGTATACGTTGATTTAAGCAAGGTACATTTATTTAATATCATAAACTAAAGCATTCGGTGAAAGCTACAAAATTTGTAGAATTTGTTTTGAAAATAAGCTTTTCGCAAGAAGCGCGTCCACTAGATGGTCTTGGGAGAGAATAAATATCCAACCTAGGTTATTAACGTTCTCTTGTCTTCTATGTTCCTTTACTTCAATAGAGTGCTGAATGCCGATTCAGACCATCATAACAGTAAAGCTTTCTGTGAGTATATGTGAATATAGTGGTTACAAGTATGAAACAGTAGTAGCGGACCTCTAATTATTGACGTGAAGTACGAATAGTGCGTTTTAAATTAATAAAGGTCCCGCTACTACAAACACAAAAATCATTAAATGGAAGCATGTTATATGGGGGTAAGCTCCACAAGTAATCGAGGTTGTAAGCATGATATATGAAATGGTACTGTGAGTCGAGGCGCATAGCTTACAGAGGTAGCTGATAGTAGGGGCCTAGGGATCCGCTGAGAAGCACGGTTAATTGAGACAACGCCGAGGGGTGTTCTGACCCTCATCTACGACGGAAAGGAAGCCTGAAGAATTTTCCAGGTAATTTATTTGAAATTTCTGTTGTTTTATAAACATTTGTAAAATTTTGTGCTGTGTGGTTGATTTTTTTTGGTAGCATATTTATGGTTGTAGAAATTTGTGGTAAAAGATACATGTACTGGACAATTTATTGATGGTAAATATTGAAAAAGGGTGTATTAATCACATTTAGTAAGGATAAAAATTGAATTGTAAAGGGTAAACGGGTCTGCAAATTTTGGTTTTAATTTATGCAAGGTTTAAAAGGCATATACAAAATAAACTGGGTTATAATGAGCTCACCATACTCCAGTGAGAAGTCAACTTAGGGTAACATGTGGGGCCCATCTACTCATATCTCAATGAATTTGTTAAAAATCATTAGAAAATCAAGGACTTTAAAACATATCATAATTTGAGTTTATAATTATTGTATCTAACTGTTTGTAACACATGTGAATATGATTTATCTGTTAATAGGTGTAAATAAGAGGTTGTATGGTTGTGGTATTATTTGGTAGTTTTATTGAATGGTGTGCGAGTGTGAAAGAGATATGTCTGTAAATTTAGGTATTCGAGAAGAGGCACAGCTGAGCTAGCCAGGGAAGCTGAAGGAATTTGAAAGCGAAATAAAAGAGTAAGAAATTACTTTTTTTTAAAATTTTTGAATTTTTGAAAATTTTATGTTCACCCTGCTGGGGTTCGATTTGTAAAGCTTAGTCCCCGACTTCCACGGCAATATATATATATATATATATATATATATATATATATATATATATTGTGATATTATGTGATATATATGAGATTGAACCTTGACGCACTGAAGTACCACTCAGATATAGACTTCTAGGTCGTAAAATGATTGATGAAGGAGATGGTGAGGGCAGTTACTTGTTAAAGATATTTAAAATGATAATTTAAGAGAAAAGGAAGTTTTAAGATTTCAACTTGGGTGATGGTGATTTCATAAAGTAATTTTGAAAAGTGTGCCAATGAAGTGAACTGCTGTTGCTTGTACATCATAAAATTGTGAATATGTATGTATAGCTAAGATTTGAAGTCACTTACTACGTTTTCATTTGATTTGAGTTAGGTATAAGATGTTAAACTTTCACCTTCATTTGAATATGTACGTAAAGCCTAAAAAAAGTCAATTAGTATGTTTTTATTAAATTTAAGTTAGTTATAAAATGTAGAAGTTTTATTTACTCTTCAGTATATAGTTGTAAGTATATTATATCATTTGAATTTCACTTCTTGTAACGTTGTAGACATCCAACTCATCTAAAAAGAAATTATTTAACATTTGTTGTTAGGTTTAAAATATCGACGAAAATTTATAAATTTTCGGCCAATGACATTTGTGTATTAGTTTACTCCAAATTAGAATTTGACAAGAGCACTAAGATCTATTAATAAAATTTTGGATCATAGAATGTTAGTTGGAAAAGAATAATAAAAGAGTAGGCTTGTTTAATGTTTTAAGGGGCATCTCCATAGAGATAAGTGACAGTTGTTTAAAAAATTAAAAAGAGAGTTGTTGAATTAAAAAATTAAGAAAAAGACTGATTTGAAAAGGACTGAAAAAAAGAATTTTACAAACTATAGAACGAAAAATATAATCTTTTTTGTAACAGTTTATGAATTGTATACCTTTTATTATTGTAATCTCCAACATAAAATTCAACGTATGTAAAATGTATCTGTGATGTTCAAAGTATAAAGGAACTGTTGATATTAAAAAGTGATAAATGCAAGAGTCCTTGTCATTGTTTTATTATTGACCATTGGATTTCTGGGAGTGTTTAAGTGTAGACAGAGGAGTTCAGAAGTGGTGCTATCAGAACGCTGAGATTGCTGAACCTTTGGTGTCGAGCACGGTGTTGATTTCACGGAGCTAAGTTTCCTGATAAGACCAACGACGATAAGCATAAGTGTCTGTAAAGATTATTTGGCGTACCTTAAACCCTACAATAAAACACGTAAATTCAGTATTACAAAATTTTAAAACGTACTTATCCACAGGTATTAAGAACCCACATCTGGTTCGAATCGTCGCTGTAGGCAGTGGAGCTTCATTGTTCAGCAGCAAGACGTTTCATTGGAAGTTCAGGTAGTATTAGTATTATCTGTGTCATATTTTAAACACTTAATCCATTATACTCGATTGAAATATTAAATTATTAACTAATATAAACTGTTTACTGTGCGTATTTTTCAAGTAATTGTTTACACTGTCACATTTAGAAATTGCTTTAGTAGAATTAACTAGAGGTCATTTGACTGGCAGTGTCACATACATCTGTATATGGTTCAGAACTCACGCTGTATGCAGATATAGATTATTCACAAAATTAACCTGAGATAAGAGTTTCATTGGTCAAGGCGCAGATTTAAAGACCCAATAGAGAAGTTAATAAATCAATTAAAGAAAGGAAATTATAGGGCAATTTGGTGCATTGCTAATTTGCTCATATATTATAATTGTCAAACTGAAAAGGGGGGGTTATATATATATATATATATATATATATATATATATATATATATATTATATGTAGATTTTCTGGGTATTGGTCACAATAATTTTCAACTAATTTTGTATGACGCGTTTCGGTTTATTACAACCATTATCAAAATATCTAAAATACATAAAATTAATTACAATATATAAAACGTTATTTGGTATAAATACAGTATAAAATAATAACATTATAGTTTATACCTGTTCAAATTTTGTATAGTAGAATTTACATATTAAAAACATGAAAACATCAGTGGATATTGTGTCAATTGCTAAAATATACTGTTAACTGTGGGACTGTTTGAAACAAAGTGTAGGCGAAAGTTGTGTGAGTGTAGATAAAAGAACATCATGTTTGTTTTGTTGTTATGATATTTATTCTGATATTTTACTAAGATGCAAACTACTGATTTAATTATTAATTATGTTATAGTATATATTAACAAAGCCATCATTATCAGTCTTTGAATTTACAGCATTATGATCTCTTTGAATTTGTATCATTTCTAATATGTTTCTTTTTATTTCATGTTTTTCGGTACCTAAAATGCTAATATTATCAAAGTTAAAATTATGTAGATTGTTTAGTGCGTGGTTGGCTAAAGCGGTACATCTGTTATTGGTTTTTATAGAGTATTTATGTTCATAAATTCTTTTGTTTATGTATTGTTTTGTGCTTCCTATGTAGGTGCTAGGGCATTCTTTACAATTTATTTTATATATAGTGTGTGTTTTATTTTATCAAGAATTTTTGGTTTCAATTTATTAAAGAATTTATTTGTATAGTTATTTGGTTTATGTCCTACTTTAATATCATAACTTTTAAACATTGTTGAATTTTATGAGAAAGTTTTGGTATGTATTCTAAACTTATATAAACATTATTACTGTCATTGTTTTATTTTCTTTGTTGTTATTATATATTTTATGGATTTTTGTTTTATAATAGGGTCATAGAAAGTTTTAGGGTAATTATTTTGTTGTAATACTTGTTTTACTTTTCTCAAATTGTTGGGTCTAAATTTTGAGTGAGACAACTGTATTGCATTGTCTACCAGATTATTGATGACGTTAGTTTTATATTGTATAGGAACGGTTGAATTAAAATTTAAATATCTACCAGACCAGATATTTTTGTAAACCAATTTGTAAAAATTTTCCTGTTTTATTATATATAATTTTATATTTAAAATGAAATACTATGGTTTACTTCTTTTCGATAGTGAACTGTAATTTACTATGGAATGAATTAAATAATTGTAAAGTGTTTGTAATTTGGTTTTCTGGTAGACACATGATACAGTCGTCGACATATCGCTTATAAAAGTGGGGTTTATAACTTAATTTTGTTATTATAGTGTTCTCTAACTCTTCCATGACTAAGTTGGCTATTGTTGATGAAATGGGTGAACCCATGGCAGTTCAAAAACTTGGGAATAAAAGGTATTATTGAAATTAAAATAGGTTGATTGTAGACATAATTTTGTTGCTTTAATAAATTCATCTAAAGGTAATGTTGTGTGAGGTTTTATCGTTTCCCAATTTTTCTTTATGACTGATAATGCTAATTTAATTGGGATATTCGTAAAAAGAGATATGACATCTAAAGATATTAATATATAATTTTTTGGTACGTATTGTGTTTTTATAAAGTTTTGGAATTGCCACGTGTCTTTGACATGGTATTCAGTATTTCCAATTATTTTAGATAAAGATTCCGATAGGAATTTTGATAATTGATATGTTGGAGATTGAATATTGTTTACTATTGGTCTTAATGGGGTGTTTTGTTTATGTATTTTGGTATTCCATATATATATGGTGCATGACCGTTATGGCAGATTAATTTATTTTTATTTCTATAGGTATATATTTCTTTTTTGCCCAGCTATTTATGAGACTATTCATTTCCATTTGAATTTTGTTTGTAGGGTCATATTTTTCTATTTTATAAGTAGATGTATCGTTTAGTAAGTCATGCATTTTGTTAATATAATCTTTTTGGTACATAATTACAGTTTTATTGCATTTATCTGCATAGGTAATAAAAATATCTTTGTGTTTATTAATGAAATTTTTTGTTATTTTAAGATAATGATTAAGAATACTTTTGGAGTTGTTACAATTTAAATTGTTTATATTTTTGTGATTCGTGAGAATATTACAAATACGGTTTCTTATTTGTGTTTTATATCTACAGTTTTATTCTTGATAGTTGCTTCTATGTTGGCAATGATTTTGTCATAATTAACTTTGTTCGTATTAATAGAAAATTTATTTCCTAGGCTTAAAACATATTTGACATTATCTGGGATATCAATCTCAGTTAGATTTATTAAACAATTCTGGACGTTTTAAGAGTATCTTTAACTTTTATTTGTTTTGTTATTAGGTTTTCTATTTTCTTTTTGTGTTTATTTTTAATTCTTTCAAATACAGTCTTGTGGAGAGTTTGTTGTTTATTTAAGAAAGTTTTTGCTTCATAATTATTTAAGTTACAACGGATCGAATATTCAGTTGATTTAATATCGGTTTCTAGTTGTTTTAAGTTTGAGTGACATTGTGCTATACATATATTTAAACACTGTAAATAAAAAAAGTGTAAACATTTTAGGTACCGGCCCGTAAAATGAAAATTAAAAATACCTGTTTTTGTTTGGATTTTAAAAATGTTGGAATCACTTGTAGGTTTTTGCATCTTAGTAAATTTATACCAAATAACGTTTTATATATTGTAATTAATTTTATGTATTTTAGATATTTTGATAATGGTTGTAATAAACCGAAACGCGTCATACAAAATTAGTTGAAAATTATTGTGACCAATACCCAGAAAATCTACATATAATATTAATAATATGGTCAGAAAAGCAAACATAATATATATATATATATATATATATATATATATATATATATATATATATATTAATAGTTATTAAAATGAAATGAAAACCCAACTTTGTATTTAAAGTTGAATTACCATTTCAAATCGAACTAGTAATTGAAAACCACTAAAGAACGGCTACAGCAGGATTTGAACCTGCAACCTCTGATTCTCCGGATCAGTGCTCTAACCAATTGAGCTATCTAGCCTAATTGTTTAGATGATGTTATACTTAATACTACTGAAGCTTGGCCCTTGTTAATGATTTTCAATTACGTCTTGCATTTAAGGAAATTGAATCTAGTTATATACATAATTCATGTACTAATAACTTGATCATCCCATTTTTGCAACGTTCGGAATAATACAAACATGTAATTATATTATTATTAATAGAGAAGAGTAATCCACATTTGGAATGCAAATGAATGCTTAATATTAATAATAATAATTCTTTTAGTGGTTTTCAATTACTAGTTCGATTTGAAATGGTAATTCAACTTTAAATACAAAGTTGGGTTTTCATTTCATCTTAATAACTATTAATATATATTAAGCATTCATTTGCATTCCAAATGTGGATTACTCTTCTCTATTATATATATATATATATATATATATATATATATATATAAAATATGATCTGACAAATCAAGTAACGAACTGCTTTAAATATAAACTATAGGCTGTTTAATTAAAATATTGGGAACTATTTAGTTCGAAAGAAATGCTTCAAGTAAGGTGTATTTATTTCTATTCCTGTCGTTTCGAACCTCTTTGGGTTCTTTTTCGAAGGCTAAAATGGTGACACAGTTAAAATAATATTGCTTAATTGAAAACTTACATATAAATTTACACTATCATTCTAACTTCAACTAGCGAAATCTTCAGTAATACATAGTATTTATCTTGTGGAATCTAATATCACCGCATTGCAATTTATCTTTATACAGTTTTAAAAGTTCAATCAGTTTGATATTCAATAACATGTACTTCTGTTATGAAAAAAGATTTTATTTACAAAAATTTGGTACACCTATGGGTTCTCCTCTCTCTCCAGTTCTTGCTCAAATTGTTATGGATTCTTTGATTGATGAAGTTTTACCACAACTACTGTTTCATCTCCCATTCTTTGCTAAATACGTTGATGACATCGTTTGTAGCATTCCCAAAAATAAAATTGACATTGTGTTGGATACCTTCGATAGATTCAATTTTCACTTACAATTTACATATGAGATAGAAGTCGACAGAAAAATCCTTTTTCTTGATACTGTAGTCATACGAGACTCTACAAACATTATCAAGTTTGACTGGTACAAAAAAACAACAAACTCAGATCGTTACCTAAATTATTATTCTAATCATTCTTACCAACACAAAATAAATACTATTTTAACCATGAAGAATAGGATTCTGAAAATATGTAATCCCGAATTTCTACAAAAAAATCTTTTGGACCTTCAACGTACCTTTATTAACAATGGCTTTCCTATATCCATAGTAAATAGAATTTTATTTGCAGACATCAATAAAAAACAATATGAAGAAATTAAAACTGAAGTTGCTACCACTCATAAAGCCATCCCTTACATTCAGAAACTCTCTCCATTTTTAACAAGAATTTTAAAGCGGAATGATACTAAAATTACATATACCTATACCAAAACAATAAGAAATTTATTCACTCAAATCAAAGATAAAACAGAGAAACAATGGTTAAGCAATGTAATCTATCAAGTGAAGTGTTCATGCGGGGGCTTATACTTAGGCAAACTAAACAGTACATTGGTAGAAGATTAACACAACATAAAAGTGACGCCAAAATTGGAAAGATGTCTTGCGCCCTATCGTCACATGTCCAAACCACTCGCCACAACCCCAATTTTATTGATTTTAAAATAATTGAAGTTGAAGGTGATCATAAAAAAAGACTGTTTTTAGAGTCATACCATATCAACAGGACTAAAAATAATATAAATTCAAAATGTGATATAGACAACTTAAGTGCGGTTTACACTTCCCTTTACAAATTTAATAGTTAAAAATATACAATTCTATAGATTAAGTTATTTGATTCTTTAGAAGGCGTATGCCTTATTCTAAATTTGACATTTTGTATTATTTTTCGATAAGTTTCAATCAAAATTTTTTCACATTAATTGTTAATATTTAGTTTTAAGATTTTTTATAGTTTAAATTTTTTTAAAGTTTGTATTACTGAAGATTTCGCTAGTTGAAGTTAGAATGATAGTGTAAATTTATATGTAAGTTTTCAATTAAGCAATTTTATTTTAACTGTGTCACCATTTTAGCCTTCGAAAAAGAACCCAAAGAGGTTCGAAACGTCAGGAATAGAAATAAATACACCTTACTTGAAGCATTTCTTTCGAACTAAATAGTTCCCAATATTTTAATTAATCAGGCTATAGTTTATATATATATATATATATATATATATATATATATATATATATATTATTGCAAACTTCCAGCGCCCCTTATCGGGTGTCACTTTTTATTTAAGAGAACGTTAATCTCTTTATAAAAAGAAACTTTCAGAACTGATATCTCTTAATCTCAGGGTTACTTTGTTTTTGTTTTGAATAGAACTTATTTGAACTGGGTTCTATATTCAAATAAGCTCGCATACAAAATTATTTACAGTCTATATAAAAACCAAAGCGTAGTAATTAGATTTGATGAAATAGAAAAGGAAGCTAAGATTAGAAATGGTGTTAGACAGGGTTGTATACTGTCTCCCTTGATTTTTAATGTTTATATTGAGGAAGCTTTAAACTTAGCCAGAGAGAGAAAAGAGATAGGTATTAGTGTACAGGGACAGAAAATAGACATGTTACGTTTTGCAGATGATATAGCCATTATAGCAGAGTCTAGAAAAGAGTTAGGAGAGTTTTTAAATATTTTAGATGAGATACTACGGAGTAACTATAGTATGAGAATTAACTCGGTAAAGACAAAGATAATGACAAGTGAGTTACAGCCTAGTTCTAAACCAAAATTAAAAATAGGTAAATCGAGTTAGAGGAGGTAGATAAATTTTGCTATTTAGGTAGTATAATTACAAAGGATGGACGTAGCAGAAGGGATATAGTAGCTAGAATAGCTCAAGCTAGAAAAATGTTTTCAAAAAAGAAAAACTTACTAATAGCTAATAGTATTAGTTTAGATAATAGAAAAAGTTTCTTAAAGTCGTACGTATGGAGCGTTCTACTATACGGTAGTGAGACTTGGACAATTAAAGAATTAGATAAGAAAAGATAGAAGCTTTTGAAACTTGGTGTTATAGGAGAATGTTAAAGATTAGTTGGACAGATAGAGTAACAAACGAGGAAGTTTATAGAAGGATAGGTGAGGATCCTGTATGTGGAAACAATTGAAGGTCAGGAGAGATAGAATGATAGGGCACCAGTTAAGACATGAGGAACTATTTAGTAAAGTCTTAGATTATAGACTACCAAATAAAAATAGAGTAGGAAGGCCTAGACAAAGCTATAATAGTCAAATTATTAGAGATTTAGGTTGTGAAGGGTATGTAGACCTTTTAGACTAGCTCAGAATAGAAAAGAATTTAGAGCTGCGTCAAACCGCCTTTAAGTAAGTTCGAAAACAAAACAAAAAAAAAATAAAAATCAGTTAACTAAATGTCACCAGGACATAACTCACAATTAGTTAGCGGTCTGGCATGTTGGTAGCGTTTCGTTGCTTAAGCCTTACCATAACATATAATTTAATAAACGTCACCATGACATAACTCACAATTAGGTAGCGGTCTGGCATGTGGGTAGCGTTTCGTTGCTTAAGCCTTACCATAACATATAATTTAATAAACGTCACCAGGACACAACTCACAATTAGGTAGCGGTCTGGCATGTTGGTAGCGATTCGTTGCTTAAGCCTTACCATAACATATAATTTAATAAACGTCACCATGACATAACTCACAATTAGGTAGCGGTCTGGCATGTGGGTAGCGTTTCGTTGCTTAAGCCTTACCATAACATATAATTTAATAAACGTCACCAGGACACAACTCACAATTAGGTAGCGGTCTGGCATGTTGGTAGCGTTTCGTTGCTTAATCCTTACCATAACATATAATTTAATAAACGTCACCATGACATAACTCACAATTAGGTAGCGGTCTGGCATGTTGGCAGCGATTCGTTGCTTAAGTCTTACCATAACATATTATTTAACACTTTTCATTTTGAAGCGGATAACCAGGTTATATTTCATTTCCTTATAAATGGTAATCATGTAAACATGTTAGAGTTCTTTAACAACCATCAGGTTGCTAATATCTATGTAGAGTCAGCTGGATAGGAAAAAGATAGAAGGATTTAGGAAGATCTAGACCAAACTATATTAGTCAAATTATTAGAAATTTAGGTTGTGAAGGGTATATAGAGCTTTTTTAGATTAGCACAGATTAGAAAAGAAGTTAGAGCTGCGTCAAACCGACCTTAAGTAAGGTCGAAAACAAAATGATGATGACAAATATATAGGAAACCAACACCTAGCACCCTCTTTCTCTGTTGGCCCAATCTAACATTTTACAAATGTAAGACAACTGTAGATGGTAATGCAGATACCTCTAAGCTGTGTTACCGTTGTCAAATAAATTTCAGTGAAAACAATTCTCCTTGAATTAAAAAATGCTTTATCTTAATTTTGAAGAGTTAATATTTTATTAATAAACTTGAAACAATACCTTAATATCCAGATTCGTGTGTTTGTGCTTCTTTACAATTGATGCAGTGCACCTACAGGATCTCAGGTCAGTTACCTAATAACAATATTGTTTGTTTTAATATTTGATTAATTTTTAGATGGTTTTAAGAATGAATTAACTATTTAAATCGATACGAAGGTATACTTGTACGGTATGCTGCTTCACCTTCCAGACTTGGACCAATACAAATGATACCAGCAGTGTTATCTTCTAGCTCTACGTGTATCTTCTATATGCCTCGTTGCTCTGCTAACTTTTACACCAAATTGGCTTGCTCCTAGTATCTTCAAATTTTGGTTGGACACCTTTATATTTACTTTGAAATAGTGTATGTACTCTAAGCTTGTTTAACATTCAATCTTTAATCACTTTATTAATAATTTTATTTTTAGGAATAAAACCACAGCTCTCCAATAACAAGTACTATTTTATTCAACAGTTTATCATCATCAAAAATAATTACAACCCTTCCAAAATAATAAACAACAAAACATATATATATATCAAAGAAAAATCAATAACCATAACATCTTTCGTAACCTAGCAACCAACACCTTACCTACTATGTTACTTTTATATAAATCAAAAAAATTTTAAATCATAATTGTACATTCAAAACCACCTTAGCTTAGTCTTCCCTACATTTTCATGGTCTTTTGATTGGTACAAACAAATATAGCATTGAATAATAATAATCAATAATGTTAAAAAGCATATTTAAACAACCCTTTTATATGTTTCACCCTCATTTAATTTTACATGTGACTGCTACTAATTTCATTTCTAACTTAAAAGTCAAACATCTTCTGGACAAGTATAATTATTGATCTACAAAGTAATATTCACTCGAAGATAAAGCATTTTGCCAATTAGCATCGTTTCTCACCTCACTAATTGTTTTGATTAAACTTGAGTCTTGTATTACAGTATATATAAAAACCATCTGTACTCCAGTTCTCTCCCTCTCCCCTTTGTAATATATATATATATATATATATATATATATATATATATATATATAAGCTCCACTCTTAGTCAATGGACTAGTCAATTATTTTATGATTTTTTAAAAAATAGTTTTATTGATGTAAAATTGGGATTATGTAGTCCGAATCAAAACGCAATATTGCATTTAGCATAACATTTAATTAAGATCTTACGTTTCGGCAATGGTTTTTGCCTTTTTCAAAGATACTGCAAAAAATTGACATATAGAATGACAGTCAGTAAAAGATTTAAACTATTTACTTAAAAGTTGTTATTGAAGAAATACATATATATATAGTTAAACACCACCAACATTGAAATGGTGAGACTCCAAATACAAATAACAAAATGGAGTAATCAATAGGATGTAGAATGTCATTTCAAAAGCAGGTTGTTATTAATACACACTAAAGTGTCAAGTGACAAGAAATGACTGAAACAACCTTGAAAATAATGTGTGAATCATATGTTGCCTATTAAGTTATAGCAAACAAACTAATTAGGTAACATTCGAGTTGTTATTATTATATGTTTGGTAATTTCTTTGAAATTCTGTACAAATTTTCATATATGGAATGCAAATTTTGTGTATCTTGTCTGAATGGCATTAACTTCATTGTATATATAGTAAGCTCTAAGAAAAGTCTCATTTTATAATTAGTTTCAGAATCCAAGATAACTACCTCTTTATAATTTGGAGTGAGAAGGGTGCTAAATAGTTGGAAAATACGTAGACGAGGACAAACTAATTCTTTGTCGAAGTACAAGTGAAAGTAGCCTTTCTTTTTTATTAATTAGCGGCTATATGATTTGAGAAATACAATAGATATGCTCAATGCCATCCCTTAGAGTCATCGCATCATTGCTGGAGGGTTTATTAATCATACAATGAGCGCTCTAGTATGGTCGTCCTTATAAATTTTTTAACCATGTGACACATCTTGTTAGTCTAGAATTTTATGCAGAATTCGAATCTGCAAACAGATTTACAATAGGATCAGCCCTTACAAAGTTACACTTTTAAAGTCTTGAACCTCTAAATTTTGCTCTTTGCTCTATAACATAACAAATAGCTTTCTTCGACTAGCCAATGCATCTTTCGAGATAACCATATCTTGTTTGGTATCAATTAATATTAGATTTTTCTCAGCTACCCGAATCTCTAGGAATTTCTTAGATTGCGTCATTCCCCAGAGAGCTACCCTAATTTTAAGATTTTTTTTGCCGATAGCCATTTTATGGTCGTCCTTATAAATTTTTTAACCATGCAATACATCTATTGAAGACCGCCATATAAATCAAAACCAACTTCTATTATACGGTGGTGAGAATTTGGTGGAAATTCGTCTAAGCTATAGGTTGTTTTACCAACTAGTTGGTTGATATTTAATTGTGGTACTCGCACTCTACAATGTTCCAAAAGCTACACTCTATACGAAACTCAGATCAAACGAAAATCGTGTACAAAATTTGGAAATGTATACTACACATTTGTCAATTAAAAGGAGGAAAAAGTGACTTTTGTGTGTGTGTATTAGTTTTAATGAATAAAAATATATTTCTATGTGTAGTGTACTTGTTAAGTATTTGAATTGAAATATAATTATGGTTTCAAACGTTTTGGTTTTATTTATATATAATGGTATTGTTAGGATACAATAAAAATACAATACTTCCGTTACTCGGAAGCAGTAGCAGAATCTTGGTTTATGTAATATCATCGAAGTTGAACAAAAAAAATTTAAACTAAAAGATATGTTTTAAACACGCAGTTGTACTCATTTCTATTAAAATTAAATGTAGCGCTCTTTGTTATAATTCTTTTAATAAGAACCTAGACACCCATTTCAGTTGCGTGGACATTTTGAAAAATCAAACAATACCAATGTATGCTTTATATTTTATAACATGAACAAGCTAATATATACAAAAATAATTTCTAAATTCACATCATTCATTTCTTATGATAACAGTTGTGGTGGTTAAATTTTTATTTTAAAACTTACAATTTAGTATATATTCCATTTGAATGTCTGCCAACAGTTTTATAAACCCCATCTCCTCGACTATTTCCATAAAATCATCCAGATCCTCGGGCATTGATAACACTGCAGTACAGTGCTGTATTGCTTCCTCGTATGACTGACACATAAGACATTTTTCTCCTTCTATCGAAAAGCGTTGCCCACATTCTGCTTTTTTTACTCGTAGAGCATTGCTAAATCTTCGAATAACCTCCCCAAAGTCTTTATACATATTTGTTATATCGTCTCTTTAAACTGTACAATCAACAAATAATAACTTCTACGCGAACAGCCCTTTTATATGAGCTACTCCTATCCGGATATGTACCGATTGTACCCGATTTGTGTGCACGCACGAAACAACCGGTAGACTAAACAGAAACTGAATGATATTGTATCGCACGGTGTTTTAATACCCGGCTGGTATAATTAGATTGTTTACTTTTAAATTAGGAGAAACCCAACGTCGTTTTGACCTCGAGTTACATTTCAAACCAGTCTATTCACATCGGTGAAAATTAATTAACTTCTTGCTTACGCACTACAACTATAATTATCGGATGTATCACTTTAACTTTCACTTCTACTCTAATTGTTTACAGACCAGTCTATTCACGTCGGTAAGAACCAATTAACTTTTTGCTTACGCATTCTAAGTCATCCGAGTTCAATTTACGCATGCGCAACAACAACCCCGAATCATTTAAAACGATGATCTGCATAGAATCCTTTCTCAGTCATCTCAGTAATATCAGTGCAAAGCAATGGAGTATGCAGATGTTAATAATTCACAAGTTTCATATACCGAAAATCTTATTAATAAGTTTACGTATAGTTTAAGTGATTTGGGCGAGCACCTTCATGATGTGGAAATTGAGTTTGTTATAAACCAGACAATAAAACCTGGATTACGATTGGTGTGTAGCAAGAAATATTGTACCAACCATGTTCTGGAATTGGCATACGAAAATTGGATAGCCTTTACAAATTTTCAAGTGGAATTTAACGTATTTTCTCGTGACGTGCTAAACACTCGATTAAATGGCGCACCCGAAATGGAAGATCTACACTTACAACTAGGAGGTCCGTTTTTTATCACTCTGCCGCCAGTGTTTGGAACAACCGAGGATGAAACGTTCCAATTAAAAATAATAATGGGTGATATCTCGATAGTTATAAACGAATTGGAGTGCCGTAAATTATTCCATATGCGAGAGCTGTTGGAGTATCAATTTAAACAGTTCGAAAGTCGTGACTTCCCATCATTATACAGCGAATTAGTAGGGTTTGTTGCTAATTCTAATTTAAATGATGGCGATTGGTTTACTACTCTGACTGAAGGGGAGAAACGAATTAAAATCTTGGTTGAAGGCGAAGCTCGAATTGGCAATATTTTATTCTACAACGAATTGAATCAGAGTGCACTAAATGCTTTGGAGCTGGTTATACGTTTTTCGGATATATTTGTGCGAGACGTGATACGTACAAGAACATTAGTGGAAATGTTTAGACGTTTAAATTTGCCGGATTCTGAAGATTCAGGTTATGGTGATAACTAGAAAAGTATTTTATAAAAGATAGTTGTAGTTATAGTAAACAACTACGATCACAGCTCAAGAGATCTTGATGTAAATATATTGTAAATATATTGTTTAAGTAGTTTGTGAAACTATAATATATTGTATATTGTTTGAAAAAAAATATAAATAGACTTGCTGTTGTTTATTTATTAAGTATAGTTTGAGATTTTTTTGAGTAAACACACGATTATCTGTTCTGGAGAGGGTTTAATCAACAGCGCTATAAGTTCTTCGCCATATAGTCTCACATGCTTGGTGAAAGAAATGAATCCCCATGCGCGCTGCCCATGCGCGCCCCTCTCTGTGCGACTGCTATTTCGGAGTAACGTCACAGCCCTTTATAAATAAAGAACAATGTTATATAATAATCAAATAATAGATGTTTGTCGAATTCCGAGGCGATGTTTAAATTTTAAACCATAGTTTTTTGGAGAAATTTCTGTCACTATATTCCTGCATATTACAGTTTATTCTCTTATACGTTTCTAAATTGTTATACTTCAACTACAGATATAGATCGAATTACGTTAAACTCGATCGGCTTTGTATTCACTGGCTACAATATTATTACTTTAGTTTATCTCGGATACTGAACCGTAAAGCATTGTAACTTGAAAATGATTTCTAGAAAAACGTATACCAAGGAATGTTTGCAAGAGGCTCTTAATGAGGTTAAACGAGGTGTTGCAACAATGCACTCTGCTAGTAAGAAGTTTAGGATTCCAAAGTCGACATTGCGCGACCATCTCATACGATCGCAGAGTAAAAGAGATAGAAGTGTAGACAGTTACATCTCTGATATACAAACAACTAATTTACAAACTGCGGAAATGTGCACAGGAAGTACTCTAAGATGTACAGCAACACCTATCTACTCAGATGGTAAAGATGTTAAAGAAGTTTGTAAAAGAAGTTTTAAGATGCAAAAACAAAAGTTTAATATTGAGGAAATGAACTCTGCAAAAATAATGGAAATGCTCGTCATAAACTATCAGAGCAAATAATAAATGAATCAAGTTCTATGGATTACACCCCAAATTCTGAAGATGAGGATTCAACACAGGAAAGCAATAGTCGGGGCACTAAAATACCGATGTATATAAAAAGAGATGTTGTATTAAAAAATACACATCGTACTGAGCACAGTTCAGATGATGCATATATTCACTTTAATGTGCATGGGTTGATTGAAAGACTACAGTTGCTAGTTGCTGTTGATTATCACAACCATCGAGATATGCATAACCTAAATGAAATTATCTCTATAATATCTAAACTTCGACAAAAAGGAATTATAGAATAGAACGACAACAAACTTAGATGGGGGTAAATATTTATACATAATTGTAAAATTGGAATAGTCTGCATTTGCATTTTAATAAGTAAACATCGTAATAAAAATGAGCGGAAAAAGAATTATATCTTTAGATGCTATGAAAATTTTAGAAGAAGTTGTCAAGGAGATGAAAAAAAGTTTATCAAACAATTCAACTAGCCAACATTTGAATGGTATGTCTAATGAATCTCTGGCAAATACTAAAATTGATAGGTTAAGCCAGCGCCGCGGCGCTGGCCTAACCTATCATTTTTTCCTTTTATCTAACCTAAGTCCACACTTGGTTTTTAATGAGAAAACTCATTAAAAAAGCAATTAGTGCTAATGAGTTTTTAATGAGAAAACTCTTTAAAAAGCAATTAGCACTAATGAATTTTTAATGAGAAAACTTTTTAAAAAGCAAGTAGTGCTAATGGGGTTTTAATGAGAAAACTCATTAAAAAGCAATTAGTGCTAATGGGTTTTTAATGGGAAAACTCATTAAAAAGCAATTAGTTCTAATGAGTTTTTAATGAGAAAACTCATTAAAAAGCAATTAGTGCTATCAACTTAATTCCACTGTTTCTCGGTTCAACGAGATATGGTACCACTCTAATGATAAAACTTAGTCATGACATCCATTTTAAGTTTCAAAGACAATTGATTTAAAATTGTTTGTTGCGTATAACTTTTGTGATATTGCAATAATATTAAACTATTTCTTTATGTGCATAATCGGATCTAGGTCTGGTTGTGGGGGTGTATTAATGGCAAAGTTCCTTAAATTTACCTCCATCAGAATAGGGTGAAATTGCCCCATAGGGTGAAATTGCTCCATAGGGTGAGAGTGTCTCCCTCCGACCTAGGTCGGATTTAATCCGACCTAGATCGGATTTTAATCCGACCTAGATCGGATAGCAAAACTGTTCCTAATCAATGTAAGCGATATGGCGGTGTCCAACATATGTCCTGTCATCATAACTGCATTTAATGTAGTATGCGAAGCTATTAGGGGTATAGTCATGCACATTATTAGTGAATGAAGTTGAGGTGTCAAACAACAGAGCGAATACATTCGGCATTTTTGTAACTACTTTAGATTTTGAATATTTTGGGACTTGGTAAAATTTTTAGTAGGTCTGACTTAGAAAAATTTTAACATAAAACTGGAAATTGTATACCAAGGCCTCTAACTCGTAATGTGTCCGTGCGCACCCCTGCCCATGCGCACCCCTGCGCATGCGCACACATGCCCATTCACACCCCTGCGCGTGCGCACCCCTGCCCATGCGCACTCTGCACGTGCGCAAGTTCATAGAATACATTCCATACCGGTTGTTTCGTGCATGCACACAAATCGGGTACAATCGGTACATATCCGGAGTATTGTTTAATTTTTCAAATGTCCATGCAACTGAAATGGGTAATTATAACAAAGAGCGCTACATTTAATTTTGATAGAAATGAGTACAACTACGTGTTTGAAACATACCTTTTAGTTTAAAATTTTTTTTTGTTCAACTTCGATGATATTACATAAACCAAGATTCTGCTACTGCTTCCGAGTAATTGTATCCTAGCAATACCATTATATATAAATAAAACCAAAACGTTTGAAACAATATTTATATTTTAATTCAAATACTTAACAAGTACACTACACATAGAAATATATTTTTATTCATTAAAACTAATACACACACACAAAAGTCACTTTTTCCTCCTTTTAATTGGCAAATGTGTAGTATACATATCCAAATTTTGTACACGATTTTCGTTTGATCTGAGTTTCGTATAGAGTGTAGCTTTTGGAACATTGTAGAGTGCGAGTACCACAATTAAATATCAACCAACAAGTTGGTAAAACAACCTATAGGTTAGACGAATTTCCACCAAATTCTCACCACCGTATAATCGAAGTTGGTTTTGATTTATATGGTGGTCTTCAATAGATGTATTGCATGGTTAAAAAATTTATAAGGACGACCATAAAATCGCTATCGGCAAAAAAATCTTAAAATTAGGGTAGCTCTCTGGGGAATGATGCAATCTAAGAAATTTCTAGAGATTCGGGTAGCTGAGAAAATTCTAATATTAATTGATACCAAACAAGATAGGTTTATTTCGAAAGATGCATTGGCTAGTCGAAGAAAGCTATTTGTTATGTTATAGAGCAAAGAGCAAAATTTAGAGTTCAAGACTTTAAAAGTGTAACTTTGGAAGGGCTGATCCTATTGCAAGTCTGTTTGCAGATTCGAATTCTGCGTAAAATTCTAGACTAACAAGATGTGTCACATGGTTAAAAATTTATAAGGACAACCATACTAGAGCGCTCATTGTATGATTAATAAACCCTCCAGCAATGATGCGATGATTCTAATGGATGGCATTCAGCATATCTATTGTATTTCTCAAATCATATAGCCGCTAATTAATAAAAAAGAAAGGCTACTTTCACTTGTACCTTGACAAAGAATTAGTTTGTCCTCGTCTACGTATTTTCCAACTATTTAGCATTGAGCATAATTTGTGACGTAGTAATTAACAATGTTAAAACCAGAAAAATTTTAAAAGTTATGTGTTTTTGCGATTTTCTGAAAACAGCACATTACTGTTTGAAAAAATGGTTTTAAATATTAAGCACTTATGGCTTATAAAGAACTCATTTCTAAAATTCTTGCGGTTTTAGATTTCTATGGAAATGGTTGGTTAAAGCATATGTCATAGATGTACAAAAAAATTAAAGGCTGGGAGCCTTTAAAAGTGTAACTTTGTAAGGGATGGTCCGATTTTAAATCTGTTTGCAGATTCAAATTTTGCGTAAAATTCTAGACTAGCAAAATGTGTCACATGGCTAAAAAATTTATAAGGACGACCATAAAATCGCTACCGGTAAAAATTCTTAAAATGAGGGTAGCTCTCTGGGGGGTGATGCAATTTAAAAAATTCTAAGAAATTCGGGTAGCTGAGAAAAATCTAATATTAATTGATACCAAACAAGATATGGTTATCTCAAAAGATGCATTGGCTAGTCAAAGAAAACTATTTTGTTGTAAATTTAAGATGACAATGTTATTTATTACTGTCGCCAAATGTGGGAGCAAATGTGGATTGTGTGTGGAAATGTGGATGCTAAGATTCATCTCCACATTTCCACCTTATGGAATTTACATATAGTCGAAGAAAACTATTTGGTTCAGATGTGTGTGGAAATGTGAATGTTTGTAGAAATGTGGAGATGAATCTCCTCATTTCCTCCTTATGGGAATTTATATGTAAATGAGGGAGCAAATGAGGGATTTGAGAGCAATGAGGATGCTAAGATGAAAATGCACGATATATTTATCTCGAAGGATAAAAATGGCTAGTCGAATGCAAGTGTGACGTAGTCAAAATGGTTGGGGTAAAAATTCCACAAGACGGTCCACAAGGCGGTCCACAAGCGAAGCAAATGAGGGAGCAAATGAGGGATTTTGGAGCAAATGAGGAGCAAATGAGGAAGCAAATGAGGGTTTTGGAAGCAAATGAGGGTTTCTGGAGCAAATGAGGGAGTAAATGAGGGAGCAAATGAGGAGGGAGAGAGTTGCTCCTCCTCATTTGCTCCTTATGGGAATTTACATGTAAATGAAGATGCTGGAGGAAAATGAGAAGGAAAATGAGGGATTTGGGAGCAAATGAAGAGCAAATGAGGGAGCAAATGAGGGTTTCGGGAGCAAATGAGGTGGCAGAAGCCTCATAAACCATCTACTTTGGGGTTAGTTTCTATGAAAGGGGACAACGTGTTGGTGGCTTAGTACGACGACTCTACGTTCAGACAAGCCCAACCCTACCTGGTGCGAGTCGGAGTTACACCATTGCACATCGATTTTGTCCTCACCGTTGTTTTATTTGCTGTATTTTTCGATTCAACCAATAATAGAGCTGCTGTAATGATATAAACTTAATCATAATGTCCGTTTAACATCCGACGCTTATTTACCAAAAGGCTGTGGTTGAGTAGCTTTGGGAGTATTTGCTAATAATATTAAACTATTCTTTAATTTGCGTTGTTGGATTAATATGTGACTGCGGGTGCTCTAATCGCAAAGCTCCCCTGTCGCCAGATACCCTGTAGGGGTCTACAAATTGGGAATAGATTATTATTATTATTAAAAATGCTCATATGATTACTTTAAACTGTTTGATTTGTTAATATTAACTTAAAAGCTATGATTCATCTATAGAAGTATTAAATGAGATTTACTATGTTGTTTCGGCCTTTGTGCTTATGGTAGTCCATTGTGTGCTTCTGATGAATGCTGGGTCCATAGCGATCGCGGAATAGTTCCATCTTGACGTTTAAAGCACGACAAGTAGGCTATGAGGTAAACGGTAATACACTGTACTATCTTGTACTCAAATACCATAACAATAATTTTTATTTATAAAGTTTATAGAGATTGATAAATAAACCCAAAATTTTTATATCCCTATTCTACTCTACTAGAAGAAAGGTCTATTACAATGATTACCCAAATGTATTGAGCAATATTTATGGCTGTGGCACGCGGTCCATAAGGACCTTCGATGCCTAAATGTTTCTTTGGAAACCCATCAACACTGGGGAGCTTAGCCTTAACACCGATTGCTGAAAAATTTGTGTACCTTAGGCCATATGAATTGTGCCTTTGACTTCCAAGTGGCTGTAATGGTTATAAGTTACTCGACGGTTGACCTTCGTCTTTTACCATTATTAATATATGGTGGTAAAAGTCTAAACTTTGTAGAATCGGAATTTACGGAAATAAAAAAAAACCGTGTCTATTTGTCAATAGCTGTAAACATGACGTCTAGTTAATCCATACACTATCTTGCACAGAAATAACATACTAATAATATGTAAACGGAACATGACCTTTAAAAATTTGTTTTGGGAATATTTTCGGTCTAAACCATGTTACGTTCAAAACCCTGCAAGTAAGTTTTTCTGCATTCATTTTTAAAACACCCAAAAATTGCTCAACAAGTTCGATTTTCTACCATTTGAAATTATTGTTATTTAATAGAATTTCTCAAGTAATTATTTTATGAAATTTTGCCTTATAAAATCTAACAGCTGCTTAGGAAACTTTACGTTACAAAGTAGTTGCAATATTTCCTAGCACCTGCAGTGATTACATTTTAATTAAAAGCTGCATGTAAATGCGCAGCTTTCTTCTAAAAGATAAGACCACTTAACACCTGCCTGCGTCTGCTTATAGTGGACTTGTTATCTGGTATTCTGCTGCTGTTAAGATGTTACAAAGTAATAAGATTGTCTTCCTTTGTCTAAAAATCCTTTAATAATTGCGTTATCTGCTTGTTGGCAAGCTGTTACAGTTTGTATTTCGGCAGCTGTTGTTTGAGAATTCTACACACTTGGTTCTTCGGCGATATCTTTGAAAGCCAAATACCTACCCCCATACATGATTCTGGCCCTATAAAATAGAGACCATGCTTCGAAAGACAAGATTGAACACAACATCTTCTTACCGAAGATACATGTTGTAAAGTCGCGCTACTAAAAATGCTTTCTGTGCTAGTATAAGTAAAGTTGGTGGTTCTAGCATGCAGCCAATAAAGAAATGCAGTCGCATTTTTCCATCCACAACATGATACGAAGCCAAATAGTTCAAAGTATAGTTTTCTATTTTTGTAATTCTTTTATGCTGCTGTGGAGGATAGACATTTTATTTACTGCTACTCATGATTATCCAATAAATTACCAACACCACGTTACCAAACACATTCACAATGCACGAGCGACGATGTAATAATCATTCTTCAAATTAAAAATTAATTATTCAAAGTTTGTAGTAGAGTCCGTTGTACTGTTTCTTTTGTCTTTTTGTATAAACATTAACGTAAACAACTTACGCATCAATTTGAAAGTAGTTAATAGTTGATTAATTTAAGTTAGGGTGTCTAATTTTAATGTTATACTATTTCTTGAGGATGTGCACTTCACAAAGCAGCATGTATATATAATTTAGGTATATTTCTTTTTCTATATTTACTGTACAGTTTATGCTTAATTTTCTTTTATATGTATTTAAGGCGAACCATTGTAAATATTTAGAATATAAGATGTTATATATTTTGCTTACCAATTTTATATGCTTATGTTATGACGCTTGGTTTACCAGCACGTAAGAAACGATTACGCAACTTATTGGATTTTATTGTTTTGTAAATAGTCTTTCGAGATTGGATGTTAACAATATAGTTTTACAGAGTTTTCCAATGTGTTCTTTCTATTTCGCCCACGCCCCTCTACGACGTTTTTGAGCTATCCCAAATTCTACCATTCTGTCCCCGTTTTGTTGCGGTATTCGGCGTAAACGATTTCTTTACTTATGCTTACTGTTTTCTTTCGTGTTTGCGCGGAATACCATAACAACCAATTATTCTATATTGGTTGCTAATACTCGGAAATAGCTCCTATTGCTTATTGAATCTCTAATTGTCACGCCCACTCCATCACGGGCGCGCCCGGGGCGCATCGGGTTGCGTCTGGTCACGTATAGGGCGCTTCGGGGCAAGGAGCTTCTCATATACCCCATCACACACTACCTCCAACTTCACACACAAGACCCCCACCTCCACATACCATGACAACCCCCCCTCACACATCACCTCCACCTCATGCTCTTTGCAAGAAATTCCAGTTTACATTTATTAATTGGGCAACAAATATGTGTAGTCACCCGAAGTGAATGTTCTTTGGAACTCACAAAAATGGTCTTTTTGGACTTTAGAATTTCCCATGTTAAATCTCATAAGAAAACCGTTTTGTGCGCTCGTACGCCTCTTGCATATCTACTGTAGGCTGTGGGAATTTAAGGAAAATGTATAGGTTAGCTCAGAATAGGAAACAATGGGTGGCTAACTAGTTCCAGAATTGAAGACCGATTTATGATGACGACGAGTAATAATTAAGCAAACAGCATTGCAGCTTTAACGAAAGTAATTACGGTTAGTGGTTAGCTGGATATAAATTGTCCTGAATACATTAGAATTTCACTGTAGCTACGAGTAGTTGAAAAAGACTTGTGTAATCAGTTGATAATAGAGAACTGTTGTTATTGCAAAAAAGTTTTCATTACAATGATTGATTGTAAGTTCAAAACAGTAGGATTCTAATGAGAATATTCATGTGTTCAAAAAAACATTAATTAGTTGTATATAGGAAAGCTTCACTTCAGCTTACATGGTGAGGAGAATAAGTATCTATTGAATGGTTCCTGAATAACTTAGTGTTTTCTTTGTGGTCGAAACACATATATCTAGTTTATAGTAAACGGCTGATGGATTTTTATTATAGGTATTTAATTTGAGTTTTACCACAGTGCCTTTTGTCAATATTTGATTTATGAATTTTCAAAATTAGCAATAAAGCTTACTAGACTTTTTGACCTGCGGTGTAATTCCATTAGATGTAATATATCAGCACATACATACTGTGTTAATATAATGTAGCAAATAAACAACTTTTTGCTGAACTGGAAATATCGTTAACAATGTAGAAGGTCACTATTACATAACCAACGTATTGCTTCGTGACACTAAATTCCAGAACCCTAGGATAAGACCAACTAAATTAAAAGTCGGTTGCGGAATTTAATTTTGTAATCAGAAGCCTGGATTCCGGCAATATTGGAAGGAGCAGACCAGACGTGATAATGTCTAAATTGCATTTCTAGGCGCAAATATGAAAAGCTCATCTCGGTAGCTATATGAATATTTCAATAACCCTCTAGGTATTTTCAGTAAGGAACATTTACATTTATGGTCGTATATTGAGTTATGAAAAAGGAGTTGTGAATTTGTGAATTTATAAAAGTCTCTTTTCGTAAACGACATAATTAAATTGTTTGAGTAAAAAAATGAATGCAAAATGAAAGCAGCTTAATAAACCTTTTGCATATATTACTGCGTTTTGGACTCCAGCGATACAAACTACTAGTTCTACGACTTCCGAAAATTCGATTAGTTATTCTATTACTACTAAATTAAGCTTTTTACTATTGTTCATAGAATCGGAAAAAATGTCTTTCAATTTTATACTCAAAAGTTTTCTTAAACGTTGGCCATATATTTAGATACAGTAGAGTCGTAAGTTTGTTGTGTCTTTCGATTTATATAGTAGTGTCGTAGTGTCATAGTAACGGAATTTTTATTAAATACTTTAGCACACCTTTAAAATTTGTAATGTACAATTTCGATTAAGAGAATTAGGTAGATATTTGCAGCAAAGCTCAGTAAAGTCAAGGCCGCGCCGACTATGTGGCGAATGTGTGCCAAACACACAGGCGGCCAAATGAAAGGGCGGCGAAACAGCTAGATGATTTCAACTACTTCGGTACGAACAACAACAAACAACATAAATTATGTTATTTGTCGATGGAGACGCAGGCACGTGTACATACTAAAAAGTGGGTACCGATAGGTACCAAAAACAAAGGTAGAACTAGCAAAATCCGTAGTTTTATTCCTCTTTCTTCCGCTAATGGAACAAAAATCAAACATTTTAAATTTTAAATATATAATAGTAGGGGAGGCCGAGAGGCTAAATGGGGATTTACTCGAGCGTCGTGGGGACCTATTAAATTGTGAAGATTAGATGCTAAGAAGAAAAAAGGTCATATGACGTATGCCGTTTCAGTGGTGGGGAGCGTGTCCAGGTTTTCAAAAATGTAAAAAAAAACAATGACAATGAAATACTCGAGCGCATCAGATATTAATAGTGTAAGCGACCCATGTGTTTCTGAAAACGGAGGAATATTAATCTGACGGTTTGTGTGGTGGGGGTAGCTGTAGGAAGGGATCGAAAAAAGAAAAAAAATTTCCTCGAGCGCATCAGTTTTTTCATAGGTGATGTTATTTGGGCCCTAGAGAAGCTCCTATTCAAAAAGTTGACGATTTGGACGCGACCAAGAGTCATGGCCGATTTTTGAAAATGTAAAAAAAATCGTTACCTTGAAATACTCGAGCGCGTCAGATTAAGATACAGAGAGTTCTGGTTAATGTTGTGGAAGTGCTGATCCATAATCTAACAATTATGTGGAGGGATTTCATTAATCTGCCGGTTTGAAATTTTTTTTTCCATAAATCTTGCACAGACTGCATGTTCGAAATCCAAAAAATGCGAACATGTTTTCGATGTATTTTTGCCTACTGTTTACGAATTTGACAACAGAAAATGGCGGTCGGCCATATTTTCGCCGCTATTTTGAAAAAACATCCTAAAAACATGATTTCTTAAAATTTATTTTGAAAGATACAAATGTGTAAAAAAATGGTTGAACAAAAAATGCAGAGCCAGGAAATTCTGGGAAGCTGCATGTATATACAAATTGCACACACCGTTGTCGTATTTGTGGTTGAAACCGTATACGATAAGAACGTATACAGATACATAAGATAAGAGATACATAAGTAACCATAGAAGTCCCTTAGTCTTCATCGTCAGTGGTAAATTCGCCATCTTCAGATTCAAAGATCGATTCGATTTCGTTCTTCTTATTTACATCTTGCGTATCTGGAACAAGAAATGGTTATGATACTTAACAATCTTTTATATATTTCATTATATTATGACAATATATATTAAAAAGAAAACATACCTGAATCTGGAGAATTCCCTACAACATCAGATGTTATTACATCTTCGTTAGCTTGTGGTAGTTGATTACCAACGAATCAAGACATTTCCAATTTTCCATTGGCATTTGTCTAACCGAAATCTGTTGGCGACATGTCATTGAGCATTCGAGTGTGGGCACTCCTCCACAAGGACGCAACATATCTCGTTCGGAGTACGTGCTGGCGTAACTCCGATTAGCAAGATGGTAAGTTGCATGCATCGTAATTACGCACATTCAACAAGAAGGGCTGTGATTTGTCTGATACTGTATACGTCTTATAGAAGATTGCAATCCTAGCTCGATTGACATCATTTATTTTTTTAAACCATACAAATGGCAGATAAAACATTCGATGGTGTTAAAGGATTCATCAATGTTATAATCTTCCGATCCCAAGTCTACAAATGCCTTTTGAAAAATTGGACAGTTCATTACAATATTTAAAGGTTTTTTCTTCCCTCGTCTATAAAAAGTTGGATCGTAATCACATCCCGTTAGCTTATGTAGAGCTGGAAGTTTGTGACGGTAGTGGGCCTAGCTTATGAGAAAGAGCGGAAACATCAATATATCGGCGTGCATTACTTATTAAGATGAATCAAATGTAAAATAAACATGAAAATTGTAATTGGAAAAAATGCATTACCTACTCCAAAATTCATCCAAATTTTCACAGATGCTTCAAGATGTTTCATATTGGCCAACATGATAACCACAATATCTGTATCAGAGGTTCCGATTGTAATAGCAAAATCTTCTTTTATTTGACATACCAAAATACTATTTTTGTATCCGCTTCTTCATGATCAGGACATGACAGTTCATAATCGATATTTCGCGTCACTTTATTATCGGTAACAGAATATATGTAACACAAATCGTGACTCAGATATATTGTTTTGTTACTAATAATCGTAGTCATCTCCTGATCAGCAAAATGATCGATAAGAAACTTCACAAGAGCTTCTTTGAACTTGATATTTTTCAAATCTTTTGCAAAGTCTGCTGATCTCGTTTGTTGAGGACCGGAGATGTAGAAATCTTTGTCATCCACATTACCTCGAAGAGCATGCTCACAATCTTTGATCGAAGGTGTGAAGTGGCGATCAAATACAATGGCTATTCGATTTGCCGAATTATTGACAAGACATTGCAAAATCATCTTTGACAGATCTCCAAAACTGCGCGGCATTTGTTTGAAAGTATGTAAAAAAAGAAGCCATCTCCAATCCCAAAATCCAGCTGGTATGGCGGTTGATCCACTTCTTCAAGTTTTTTTGCCAACTCTTGAACCAGTACGGACTTAACAGTCTTATTAATGGAACCATCTACATGGCAGAGTGATAGCGGAACTGGAGTTATTGGAAAACAGAGTACTTTTTCAACATCTACGTTTGTGTCTAATGATAGAGCTAATAACCGACCGAATAAAGCAGGCTGTAATTTGATTTCAAGTACTTTTTGTCCTATTTTCATTGTCTTTTTCTTCTTCTTCAAACTTGCAAAAGTCAGTACCTGATTTTTTTCAATGATTCGTGAAATCTCTCTGAATTTATGCTACATTCCGTTATGAATCGATCTCGCAATATCGTCTGACAATTCCAGATAATAGTTACTACGTGATTTCCTTCGAACCGGTTTACTTCGACGCATGATTTTTCTCTACAAAATACACAGTTCGCACTAATTGTCGTACAAAAAATTCAAGTGACAGCGGGTTTAATGAAATAAACTTGTTTGTAGACTCAATAGAAATAGATAATCGAAAGCGTTGCATATTCGAATACGTCAACGTGCTGTGATCAACTGTTATGGCATCATGGTGACGGAGACGGTATGATTGTACTGTACACGGAAAGTATACGAGGGTGCGAGAAGGAAAGAGACGCGCTGACAGTGCGAGAGAATAAGATATAGAGAAAAAGTGGAAAAGGAAGAGACGCGCAGAATGGAAAATACACTTCTCATCCGCTGCGCGCACCGTACTTTATTACTGATTTTAGCCACTTCGGCTTGTGTAAATCGTCAGATTATATTATTCCCGTGATACTTGAATAATTTCCTTCAAAATAAGAAAAAAAAAAAAAAGAAAAAAAAAGAAAAAAAAAATTACCGCGTTCAAGAAAATCCGCCTTACGTTTTTTTTGCAACTTTGTGACTCTCCCACTTCCTTACGTCACTCTGAAATTGTCAGATTATTGAAATGTTTACTTTTCTACATGTAATTAACACACATATTCCCAATGTAGTACCTCCGGGTGGAGCATTGGGGACGTGGCCGCAAGTATAGCGGCCCTAATTCAAATTATAATGTAATTAACACACCATGCCTTAATCTGACGCGCTCGAGTTTTTCGAACGGTGGTTTTTTTTTTACTAATCTGACGGGCTCCCCTGAACCCCCGGCTCTATATAGAGGTTTAATATTTGGTGGGGGTACTTATTAGGGTGCAATCTTTCCCGCTTTATGTTATTCTGACGCGCCCGAGTAAATCCCAAAACCCCCCACTTGGCCTTCCCTACTATAATTAAGTAACTTTATTCGCAAATTTCTACCTTAGATATTTAGGATGGTTAGAACAAGATTTATTTTAAAACAAAGAATAATCCTTTGTTAATTTAAACAGTACAGCACAGCATAGAAACCTCATCCCCTGAATTCAGAGAAAGGAATGTATTTAGCTAATAATGTGTACCTGTCGATCCCTTGTCTGTTCTTCTATTGTGTATTTAAAAGAGAACCTATACATTTTAATATGTTTATATAGGGTCAGTTGTTTTGTTATAATGTACCCTTACATCAGTTTTAAGATTCATTTAAGAATTTACTAGAATATGTTATTATTGACCAATTTCTTGGTAGTTGTGAGGTAAAAGCATTTCGTTAACAGTTAATCTGTACACAGTTGCTGCTTGCTAGTATTCAAGTTTACAGTTAGTTGAAAAGAACTCACCTGAGGAAGTCAATGTTAATTGTTCAGTTTATTGGTCTTCATTTTTCAAATTAGCATTGAGAAAAGTGCAGTTTCATTTATTGTAAAAAAATGGTTAGTACCTATACAACATTGGTATTAGGATTAACAACTTTGATTTCTTAAGGACAGAAAAAGAATGCGATTATCAGGCCACCAGTACCGACAACAAAAACAGCAGAAAATGAAAGCTAAAAAAGATTAACTGATACTTTGAAAAAATATTTGAAGGTGAAGCCATCAGAATCATATGTTTTTTCTGAGAATACCGATGATGCCATCTCTAGTTGTTCCTCATTTGTACCTGATATTGATATAAATGTTAACCAGGATCATATTAAAGAAAATACTGAGGTTGATGTCTCTTATAATATTTTGAAACGGTGGAGAACTCTAATACGACACTCGTATATACCGAAAATGTTCCAGCAAGTGTACTTTCCACCTTACTATCTGATGACCCTGGAGAATGGCCAGATATAATTACATCCGCATATGCAAGATATTTAACAGAAAAAGGATCACGAGAAATGACGAACTGGATTTACCCAATAAACTCACATGGACGAAAGTTTTCTGCTAGTTATTTTTATCGGAACCTCGATAATGGAGAAAAAGTAAGAAGAAAGTGGTTGATTTATTCTACGTCAAAAGATGCGGTTTACTGTTTCTATTGTAAAGTTTTTGGTAAGACTTTAACTAACTTGTCTAATAAGGACGGGTTTTCTGATTGGAAACATTTGTCACTAGTGCTAAATAGGCACAAACTCGCATAAAAATAATATCGGATCTTGTTTGAATTTGTCAACTATGATATCTAAGGGATTTGTTCTGAATCAAAGTCAATTATGTTCATTGAATGTAGAAAAGAAATTCTGGTATCGTATCATTGAACGAATAATTTCAGCAATACAGTTTTTATGTCACTAATGTCTAGCTCTACGTGGTGCATCTAGCAAAACTATATGACAGTAATAATGGGAATTTCTTAAAATTAATAGAAGCGTTTTCAAAATTTGATTCTGTAATGGAAGAGCATGTTCGTCGAACACATAAAAATCAAAGTAGTGATATTGTTACGAGAAACTATTTGGGCGAAAAAATTCAAAATGAATGAATAAATTTAATCGGATATTTTAGATCTGGTTAGAAAACATAAATATTACTCTATAACATTCGACTGTACACCAGATGTGAGTCATACTTATAAGTGTCATTTTGAGGTTTGTTTTATTGAACGAGCCTACTAAAAAAGTTGAAATTCGTGAACATTTCATTGAGTATTGTCCTATAACTGATTCTACTGGTGCTGGCTTATGTAACTATGTGACTGATTTGTTAGTAAAATTAAATTTAGGTATATACACATGCGTGGTCATGGCTATGATAATAGGGCAAATATGCGTGGGATACATAGGGACTTACAAAAACAAATCTTAAATATAAATCCGCGCGCATTATTTGTTCCTTGTTCAGCGCAGTCACTAAATTTAGTTTTTAATGACGCTGCTAATATTTCTTTTGAGATGTCAGGATTTTTTTATGTTGTTCAAGAGATATGTGTTTTTCTGCGTCAACAAAACGATCGTCAGTTATAAAAACGTGCACTTCAGATTTACCTTTAAAATCACTATCTGATACATGCTGTGCTACGTACCTGGATGAAGCGGGAGGAAAAAACACCAGGTTAACTACCAACCGCGAAGAGTGGGGGGATTTGCTTACATACCAAAAAAAAACAAAAAAATAAATAAAGTACATCGCCCACGATTATCTATTAACAAAAAAAAATAATTAAATTAAATACATAATTCGATACAAACAAGAGAACGAAAATAAGCGTTATCATTTCAACGCCAACAATTATATTATACGGACAAATTGGATAGTGGATCAAGTGCGCATTTCGCGGCTAACATGTAATAAATTCAGTAAAAAAAGGAAAATTTTCCAATCGCAAGTATGTTAAATTTCAGTATTAAATGTAAATTTATTCCCTAGTAAGTATGTTAAATTTTGCAGTATTAAAGGCAAATTTAGTTTTTAAATGTAAATTTACTCTCTAGCAGTATGTTAAATTTTGAAGTATTAAAGGCAAATTTAGGTTCTTAAATGTAGTACAGGTGTTAAACTTAGGCATTAAATATAGTCCATGTTGTAGCAAGAATTAACGACGTATACCCAGAAGCACCAGCGCAACCAGCTGTTCAATAAGTATGGTGGACTGGTTTTACATCATCTACCGTTGATAAATAAAAATCCTTGACATGCATAACAGAATACCTCTCTACCTCTCTACGTCAGGATACTTAAATTGCCAACTGCTGAGAGGAAGAAGTCAGCATAACAACGTAGCTACCATCGTAATTACCGTAACTGGTACACAGCAGCGAACAGGTGGGCTACAGCCAGAAAGAACGCCTTTGGCTTCCAGCAAAAAAAGCTAAAAATAGAATCGGGTTAGATGGGGTAACCGCGGGAACACCCATCAAATACACGCAAGACATCTATAATTGACAGGACAACAATAAACGTGCATTGCTTTTAAAGTGATAGAACGAGTAATGTGGAACATATTTTGTCGCACGGGCTGCAGAATCAAATTCAGAATGAAATTAAATGATGCCAGTTCGAAATCCAAACATCCGTGTTATCGAAACGCAATTTTAAACTGGAAAACACGGTATTACCGGAGAATAGTGCGCGATCTTATTTCAATAAGTCGTTACTTGATCACAATCGAGAAAGCCCATTATACGCGGTAGTAATGTTGAACAAATTGAAGGTTATCTACAAACAGGCTATGAACTATTTAATTATAGCATAATAAACTTTACGTTTCAAAGCAAATAGATTTAAATTGAGGAATTATTCGAAAGCGTATTCATTGCGGAAAATAAAATACGCAGGATGTAAACTATTTAATTTTAGCCTAAACTTGTCGTTGTTAAAGAAAAAGGGATTTGAGTTGAAAATTTATTGGACCGCGTATTGATTAGTAACCGGTAAAAATATATGGGATGTTCAAAATAAACCTAACAGCTGGTCCAGTAGAATAGATGTAATAAAACTTTTGAGATATCAGATTGGTCAAGTTTATGATGCTCACGTCAAAGTAGTGGAAGCATCCACATCTTTAAAAGATTTTACTACCTCACACCAGGCTCGATCGCTAGCAACAAAAATTCAAAACTACAAATTTTTATGCTTTGTAGTAATTTAGTAAAATATATTATTTAAAATCAATTCTATTAGTAAATTAATGCAGAATCGCAGTATAAATCTAAAAACCTGTTTGGACTGTATAAGCAATATAAAAACTTTCTTCGCAGGCTTAAGAAACAATTAGGGATTTAATGAAAATCTTGTTGACGCGAGAGAACAAGCAAAAGAATTAGAAATTGAGCCTAATTTTTTATCTACACAGAGTTCGTCAAAGAAAAAAGAAAAAATAGTTTGATTAAGAAAGCAATAACGAATTACAGATTCAAGGAGTTGGAACAATTAGTAATATTTTTGGATTAATTTATAAAATATTTAACTTAACTGAAAAAGAATTGAGAAAATCGTGTAAATATTTATCAGTACATTTGAAAGATGAATCGCGTAGAAAATCAGATATTGACGCAAACGACTTAATTGATGAAATTAAATGCTTAAAATGTCACTTATCAGAGCAAAAGGATTTAGATCCTAAGGCATTTCTCGAATACATTTTTGAGAATCAATTAATTTCAGCATTTCCAAATACCGCAGTAGCGTTACGAATTTTTTTAATGCTACCAGTATCCGTATCATCAGGGGAAAGGTCTTTCTCAAAATTGAAATTAATAAAAACTTCTTTAAGATCGAGTATGGCTGAGGAAAAACTCAGTAATTTATCAATTATATCTATAAAAAATGACCTCATGAATTCCCTTCCTTTCGACGAATTAATTAAAGATTTTGCCGATAAAAAGACAACAAGAGAATGTTTCTAATAGGTTATATTGTTCTATTGTTTAAATGTTGTATTGAATTTTTAGTTCTTCCTTTATGGATTTGTATTTTTTAATGTTAATTTTTGGATGTCGTTATTATGCAGATATGTTAAGCTTAAGAGCTCATCACAGTAGCGGCCACCTTGAAATTTCTAAAGATCCAAATTTCTTTCCTATTAGGCACCCAAATTAAAAATGGTTTTAATAAAAGTTACTTATAAAATAATTGTCTATGTGAAAAAGTCATTTAAGTTTTTTTAACTGAAAAATTTTTTTTTGCTGATAATAGAGCGATTTAAACAAAACCAGTAACTTTCCCAAATATGTGAATAATTTTTATGAATTTTCATCAAAATTGCACACTACAATTCAGTTTATTTATCGAATAAATCAAATATTAGTATTTTTTAGAAAAATGCACCTGCAATGTGCTGCTGTGGAAAATTCAGAAGTTCCATGTCACACACTATTGTAAAACAGAAATGGTTTGAATACATGCTATATAAAACTAACACAACAAACATCTATTGAGATCAAACTAACCTTATGAGAGTTTTCGACAAATCTATTTATAACTTTCATCATGGATATTATTTAGCATCTCGCAATTATAGAAATAAATTGTTCTTTATAAACCTTGGATTTATATAAATTTTTATTGGATTTTTTATTTACTGAAGCAGGTAATTGGTATTCCCCCAGTTTGAGTAGTGTAAGACTTGTAAAAAAGAATAAACACAGAATTGTTTAATTTTTATGCTCAAGTTCAATTGTTTTGGGATAAATTTAAAAAGCCACCAGTAATATTTCGCTCATGTTTAGGCTTGTTTAGTAATAGTAAAATATTGTAATAAAAATTCTAAGATATTTACCTTCAAACTGAGAAACGCAGATGTGATAGGAAAAGAAACCAAACCAATATTTGTAGCTTTTACAAACTGTAATCAAAACCCACTTGACACTTTACCTAATCATTTTTATTAGAGATACGTTTAAATTATTATTCTGTTTTTTCCATTTATTGGCCAATTAATTAATATAACAGCTTTGTCAATTGCATATTAGAAATTGAAAATAACTGTGCGATGCAAAAGTGGGAATGTTAAATCTTGTAATTTCATGTTCCCTAATAATTGTTTTTACATTACATATGAATTTCAAAGGCTTTCACTAGTTATAAATGTTAGATAATATGTATAATTAAAATATGTGAGGTTTATAACTGGACTAATAAGTTCCACAACACTGCCATCTATATGTGCTCTCTGGCACTTCATAAACCAAGTAGGCGGAGTATTAAACATCATATCCTTTTCTAACGAATATCTACATCTCGACATTTCATCCCGCCCTATGTTACCTCACCCCAACCCGCGCTTTTACAGCAGATGGTAGGTGACCTGCTGCGATGAGCTCTTAAGATGTAAGATATAATAAGCTTTAAATTTACATGTAAGTGTTAGTGTTTATTCAAATTTCATTTATTAAAAATGTTTAGTGACAATTTTAAAATGAAGCGTACTATTATATTTTGCACACAGGCGGCCGCATGGCTTGGCGCGGCCCTGAGTAAAGTACTTTGCCTAAAAGTCTGAATTACCGTTGATCTGAACTGTAAACTTTACGATATTAGTTGCCAACTAACTCAGGGGAAATAAACAAAGTTCTTAAATATATCAGAAGTGATAGTAATGGGAATATGTCTACACTGATAATTTTGTTGAGCGCCACCTGACTTCGATTAGTTTTTGAAAAATATAATATTTTGTATTGCAAAATTGTGAACATTTTCGTATCTAGTTAACGTTATTTCTAAAAAATTTTTAACACAATGGAAACATTTCACAATTTGATTAATTACAAATATTTTCCCATAAAAGTTTTAAGTAATTTAAAGATTAATCCTAACCAATTTAACACTCGGCGCTTAAAAATAAACATAAATTAATTTACGCGCATGGGTCACATAAGTACATCAACCATTTGTGAAATATAATATCAGAAAAACTATCAAATTCGTCAAATATTTTGTCCGATTAAGAAGTTCTTTCTTACTTTTTACCCTACTTACACCACTGGAGTATTCCTTGCGTAAGCTGATTTTACAAGATCGCATGTGAAGCGGACTGTAAGCTTTTTAATTCCTAAACAATTAAGTAAAGAAATTATTATTTATGTTTTCCACCATATAATAAAATATCCCTCAGTGAAAAATTATTTCAACCACTATTGTAACTAACAAAAATTGGTAATAATCAAAATCTCAATAAAATGCATTCATTGAACTTACAACAAAAACTTAGTTTTTATTAAGGATACGGTACAGTAAACGCATATTTTTCAAATAACAATAACTCAAAAGGTTTCTGATATAAACAACATTTAACTACAGAAAAATAAAGCTAGTACAATGCAGTTATGACAATTTTTAAATTACTTCCGTAAAATACCGTAGGCCAAGTGACGTCCTTACCACTAAATACGCTCCCGTAACCTCTGTTTAAAATGCTTCAGTATGTAACATTTTTTTATAAGAAAAAAAAGAAAAAATTTAGTAAAGTTACTTACTTGCAATCCTAAATAAATTTTCATATTCATAATAAATTTCTAGTACCAAATGGAAAACAATAAAATCCGTTATTTCCTATTAATTCTATTGCATGGTTAAATTCCGTATTTCGTTACAATAACAAATTATCTACTTCGGCTGTTTGAAGTCTAATTGTAAACATAATTAAAACTTAAAGGTAATCGTTTAAAATAGCACTTTAACATTAGGAATTGTACGTAAATATATTATTATTCTCAAATATTTTAAGAATATCCAAGTCGTTTTATAAACACGGTTCGTGGCCCGTCCTAGTCTTGTTAAACATATATTTTCTTTTACGTAGTTCTTTGCAGATAAGGTTTTCCGAAACAAATTGTTTTTATGACCACCTTGATAATTTTAAGGTTTCCATTCCATTCTCCGAGAAGTTCGTAATGGGGTCGTTGATGCGCAAAATTAATGGTTCGAATACTGCTTTACTCTTCAGAGATGTTGATCTGAGTTGGTTGGTTCTGTTACATGAAAATGGACCGCTGATGTTCTACCTAGTTAAATCCTGCACCACAGCGGAGTAATTCCATTGGGGTGATTATCTACGACTCGCTGTTAAAGGTGAGTGATTTATTCTACTTCTGAATTCGTTGGAGAATTTATAAAAAAAACTCTTATATTAAACAACTTTCCTTAAAGCTCGAGATCTCATTACACTCGGTGACCAAACTAGAAATAAAAATACCAGCAGTTTAATAAATTTGATTCTCTTCGTAAAACAGAAATTATAATTAAGATTCAATTTATTTTGACTTCGATTCTGTGTTAAAAAATAATAACTTAAGTAGAATTCCTATTTAAAATATGTAACAATTGTAGCTTTATTTGGTTTGTCTTTCTCATTTGCGAGAGGCCGGACTGAATTAATTATATTAAAAGATTTCTTTGTGTAATAATTTACAACAAATTTGTCTTGTATAAAAGTAAAAAACCACTTCATATTCCTCTTTTATGGAAAAACCTGAACATGTAAATAATATGCCAGATCTGACAAATCATGATTGAAGTAACGAATTAGTAAATGCGTAAACTATTTAAAAATTCTGTTAGAGTATTTAAAGCTAAAAACCTTTTATATAATTTTATAATGTTATTGTATATGAACTTTATAGAGTTGTTATGATAAAAATATTTATTTTTGAAAATGAAATAGACGCATCATTAAGTTATCAGTTTCTTGTGTCTTGCAATTTAAGGGTTGCATATCTGGAATTACTTGTTCAAAAAGACATCTAATTGGTTGAGATAAAATTTACCCTATATTTTGCCACACTATATTTATCCTAGAATTTAGATAAAGAATAAGAATTAACAATCGCGAAAGTGTTTTCCGCATTTGTCCTTCAAAATTAATTACTACTTGTTAGATACAGTAGCTGTTGGCACGTCGACAGCAAAAAGAAATTATTAAAAACATAGAAGGCACATGACATATAAATAACGCCAGAACTAAAGTTATTCTTAATTTACATAATATTATTTGAATCGTTGAAAAACTTATATTGCGGTTAGGAGAAACACTTGTGAGTTATTTGTTTAAAGTTAAATTGAAAAATTGAAATTCTGGAAATCTGTTATGGTCAACCAGAAACTCTCGTTATTAACCTACAGCATCAGACTAGAAGCTGGCCACCTATACGGACGGAAAGGTTAGATCGGTTAATAAAATACTCTCTAGAAGTACAAAATTTTTACGCAATGATTGAAGCGTCCGATTTATGTGGCTATATAAAAGACTTATCTGTTCTTCACGAACTGGTTAATAAGTTACCTCCTGAGCAAAAACTTAGATTTTATCATGAACATCCGGTCAGGTAGACTTAAGTATCTTTAACTCGTGGTGGTATAAACTAGCAAAAGGTGCATGCAGAGCAACAGCTGGTTCTCATGGGTCAGTTCAAGTTGACTTAAAACCTACAAAAGCACCCCAGAAACCGAATTTTATAATGACCACGCTTGAACTTATCTAGGAGATAAATTCAGCTCACCAATGTCAAAAAGGCAGACAGCAAAACTGAATTGCCACCTCAGCAGTGCGGCCGGTCACAAAATTGATGATTGTCTTAAGTTCCGAAACCTATACCACGACGAACGAAAGAATATCGTTATATAGAAACGCCTCTGTCAAAAATGTCTAGGTCTACATCATACAAAGCGTTGCTGGTCTCATAAAATTTGCGAAGTTGACGAATGCAGAATAAAGCACCCTTTACTGCATCTAGTATTTGCTAATAAAACTCCGGAGCTAGACTGTGATAACTCAAAAATTGAGTGTGCTGTGTCGTCAGATACAAACCTTCATGCTACGTTTGTGTACGCCCTGCAGTCTTATTTCACATTCTTCCAGTCCCTTTATGACCTAAATAAAATATTTGAAACATATGCGTTTCTATTGAAGGCTCTTATACAACTCTTGTAGATGAAAATATTGCACAGAATTTGAAGCTCTCCTGACCTATCAGCGAACTATGTCTTCGTTGGACACGAAATATTTCGAAAACCAAAGATTCTTCGCGAATAGTTTCACTTGTAATATTGGACTCAATCCCCGGCTCAAAAAATACCGTATTTCAAACGTTCATACTGTCAAAGATTTAAACTTGCCGACGTAAGCTTGGATTGATGATTCCGGCAAACTATATAGACATTTAAAGGGTTTGCTAATCTTACAATACCATGGTGTGAAACCTATTATTTTATTTGGTCTAGACAATTATCAACTCGAACTTCCTTTGGATAAAATTCGGGGAAATGGCTTGAACCCATGGCGATTAAGACACGGCTTGGATAGACGGTGTTTGGACCATGTCATCAGACAAACACACATGGGCCCGCTTAAATTTTATTTGCGAGTGCATAAATGAAAATTTGCATCAACTAGTAAAAAACTTCTTTGAAAAAGAAAATATTGCCGTAACAGTTGCATCAAAGCTAGAATCTGATGAAAACAAGCGTGCGCGTGTTATACTGGAATCTCCGACTAGAAGACTTGAAAACAGATACGAAACAGGTTTGCTTTTGCGGTTTGACAAATTCTCACTACCGGATAGTTACCCAATGGTCCTATGTAGGCTCGAATGTTTAGAAAGAAATAATAAAGGAATACGAAAAAAAGACTATATTCGAGAATTGTCACCTAAAGAGGTTACAACCTCCTCACAAGTATGGTATCTGCCTACCTTTAGAGTTAAAAACCCCAATAAAAAAACTTTACCTGGTGTAGGACGCCGCAACGCTTAACCACATGCTATTAAAGGGCCCGGACCAATTAAACTCGTTATCAGCCGTTTTAAGTAGATTTTATAAACGCCGAATAGCCATCTATGGGGATATTGCTGAAATGTTCCATCAAGTTAGAGTTATTAAACGTGACCAGCAATTCCAGCGATTCTTATGGCGTGAAGAAAACTTAAAGGCAAAACCGCGCATTTTTTATTAAGATGCTGACATTCGGAGCGACATGTGCACCGTGTTCAGCACAGTACATTAAAAACCGCAATGCCTCAGAATTCGAAAACGCCAACGCACGTGCTGTATATGCAATTCATCACAATCACTACGCTGATGATTGACTGGGTAGCGTCGACACGGAAGAGAAAATGATCGAGTTAGTTAATGCCGTAAAAGCTATACATTCGGAAGGTGAGTTTCGTATAAGGAATTGGCCCTTTAACTCACCGCTAGTACTAGAAGCGATCGGAGAATCATCCTCTGAAGAGGTTAAATATCTTGGAGAATTTGAAGACGCTTCAGAAAAAGAACTTGGCCTGTGGTAGAATCCAAAACTGGCCATTTTTCATTTTCTTTAACCCGAAATAGACTCGAAGAAAACATTTTGAACGGAACATGAAGACTAAAAGAGCAGTGCTGCATACGTATATGATGATATATGATCTCCTAGGCCTAATTTCGTTCTTTCTTGTTTATAAAAAATTCTCTTGCAACACATTTAGATACCCGGATTTGAGTGGGAAGACGAGATTGCCGACAATGATTATACAATGTGGTTGACGTGGGTGAAAGTCTTGCTCTCGTTAGATAAAGCACAAGTTTCGCATCACTACTCGATTGCTCCGTCTACCAAACTATAGAGCTCCATATGTTCGTTGACGCTAGCGAGAATGCTAATGCAGCAGTGGCGTACTTTCGAATTAATTTTGTAAGCATAGTCAAGATCGTTTTAGTTGGTTCTAAAAATAAAGTAGCCCCGTTGAAACCCTTTTCTATTCCCAGGCTTGAACTGCAAGCAGCGATATTAAGTTGTAGGTATGCCCGATCAATGCAAGAAGCCCACTCCGTTAAAATAAACCGTTGTGTCTTTTGGACAGATTCGAGTAGCGTGCTGAGCTGGATTCGCTCAGACGCGCGGCGGTATAAACAATATGTGATTCTGCAAATTTGAGAAATCATTGAGAATACAGAACTCAACGAATGGCGCTGGGTGTCATCTGATCTCAACGTCGCGGACGATACCACTGAGTAGACGAATCCTCCTAAGATCGACAATGCTTGTAGATGGTTTAACGGACCAGCATTTTTATTTGAGGATGAAGTTACCTGGCCTAAAGAACGACGGGTCTACCACATGAGGACGCGGAACTCAGAAATTCCGTTACGGGGATTCTGAGCAAAAAGATCTTAACGTCCGATGCCGAAAGAATATCCAGATGGTCTCGCCTTGTTAACGCTCAAATCTATGTCTGTAGATTCATTAAGAACCTACATCTTAAGATACAAGGCAAACCGCTAAAAACTGGACCTATCGATGACAGTGATCGATTGTGGAACGCGACTTATACAAGCGGTGCCAACAAAACCGTTTTCCTAATAAATATGATCAGCTAGCCAACAATCCAGGCATCCTTTAAGCCCTAGCTGCCGACTTGCAAAATTATCACCGTATGTTGATGAAGATGGAATCATTAGAATTCATTGCAGAATAGATAAAGCCAATGGAATTGCATGGAGCGTTAAACGCCCAATAATACTGGGCGATCACTGTACGCGCCGTTCGGGACCCTCTACACTCCCTTTCCGCGACGGCATGTAACGTTATCGCGCTTGTAGTTACCACCGAGCAATCGAGAACTACGTCCGAACCGCGGGATAATAAACTCTTCCTTATTATCACGCTCTCGTTTACTAAAATAAATCAAACAGGTCAAACTCTACTTCCTTCACTTCCTATCCACCTACCTTAGACCTAGATAACAATCAGTAAGTGAGTGTTGTGCTGCCAGAAGCCAAGTTTGGGGTAAGTGATTTGAAACCATTTCTCTCTGTGTCGTCACTATATGACAACCCTCTACACCCCAATTTTACAGTCTATTACAACCTCTCTCAGTTGCTCTCATAAATTCTGTAAGGCGGCAACAATCACTGCATCGCCAAGAGGTTCATTACTTACTATCACGAAACATATAAGCATCAGAATCATGAAACCGTTGTGAGTGAGCTGAGGCAAAGCTACCATATCGTGAATCTACGTGCGATATTCAAAAAGGTTCAAGCTAGTTGCGTCAAATGTAGAAATGAACGCAGTAAACTACACGTACCAATAATGGGAAATCTTCCATAAACTAAGTTAGAGGCGTTTGTCAGACCATTCATCTACGTGGTTAAGGATTATTTCGGACCCTGTGAAGTTATGGTGGGTCGTCGCGTAGAAAAAAGATGTGCTGTTCTATTTACGTGTATGACCATAAGGACCATACACCACGAGGTTGCTCATAGCCTGTCTACGGACTCCTGCATACTAGCATTGCGGTGTTTTATTGGCCGTCGTGACTAATCAGCGGAAATCTACAGTGGTAATCAGACCAACTTCAGGGGCCACAATAACACCTTGCTTGCAAAACTATGTCATATCTCCAATACGAAACTGCAAGAAAGCCTTTCCCGCATTAGTTGGAAATTTATACCACCCACATCTCCTTACATGGACGGCTGTTGGGAAAGACTAATAAAGCCGTTAGATCCAATTTCATGGAATGTCTACCAAGCCGTAGGCCAAACGATGAACTTTTAGACGCCATCATTATCGAAATTGAAAACATAGTCAATTCAAGACCGCTTACAGATATACCAATATCGGTAGAAGATCAAGAGGCTTTAACACCGAACCACTTCATTCTGGGATCGTCTAGCGGTGTAAAACCAATAGGTCAATTTGAGAAGGACTGCCTGCTGAGCAGAAAAATTACAGGATATTGCAGTATGTGACCCAAACATTTTGGAGAAAGTGCTCGATAAGTTAGTTATTAGTTTTTTATGCGAGTAAATAACATTCATGTTTTTCCTTTTTTTGAACTAGCAACTTCACAGTGTGTTTGAGAAAACTCAAACAATTATTTTCTCCACTAATTATCATATAGCATTTAGAGCAGGTTATGGTAGGTAGACAAGAATATTTCATTTTAACACCTTTCAGCAGCACAATAGCTTCAATTTTACCGTTAGGAACTAAAACCTTGAATGACTTGTTTCCTTTTAAAACAGGCAGATATTTTTATGTACGGAACAAAAGCCTTTGCAGTAAGTAACTACACTTCAGACGATGTCGTTGGGTTACTCTCGTGTCAAATTTGTTACTAATATTATTTTATTGCTGTAAGTTTATTTATACAGTCCTTCGGTTTAAATTAGTAAAAAATACATGCAATTCAACAGTGTTTTAATGTTCTAAATACGAGAATTCGATTGAGTTCATTATAACATTTTTGTATTTTTTGTTGTGTTATGAGGTTTATTAACTACTATTTAGTAGCAGTTTTTGATACCAACTTGAATACTTTAATAGTCATACCTCACAAATAGTTATTATTTTTGCCATGGTACCCTTTCGATTGATAGCTTTAACTTTTTCCAATCTTAACTAATTTCAAAATTTTAAAACTACTGTAATTTCCATGGAACTAGCTTTAAATTTTAAAATGATGTGTTGGAAGTGGGGTTATTCTATTTAAGATATTAATGTTGAAGGATGAGGATGTTAAAAGGGTAAACTAATTTTCTAAATATTTGGAGTGGACAATTAAAATGACTACGCAATACTGAACATTAGTAGAGAAGTTACCTTCGTTATGGAGCAAAAACCGGTTTTCTTATGGGAACTAACATGGGAAATTCTAACTTCCAAAAAGACCATTTTTGCCATTCACCCTGGGTGAATGACCTTTGTATCTCGCAAAAACGATTTTTTTGAACCTTAGAATTTCCCATGTTAATTCCCATATTTGCGCCAGAACGAAGGTAGGTTATCTACTAACATTATACAGCTTTAGAGATTTTACTCGAAACTTGAGATAGATTAGTGTAAAAAAAGTACACTTAAACTTGCCCAGAAAGTACTAAACAGAAGATTTTACAATTTCTTAAAGCTACTTGTTATTTTGATGAACTTCAGAGTTGAATCCTTTAATCCTTATTTTAATTTTTACAAAGCTTGACGTATCCGGTGGCATTGTGGCATGCGCTTATTCCAAGAATAAATGTCGGGGAAAAGTTTATTTCGCTCTATATGCGCAGCCTTCCTGTTAAACGTCGTGTAACCGTTTAACAGAAATGTTGACTACCGTATCAAAATACAAAGTATTACTTCTTCTGCTGCAAAGTTCTGTTGCCTGGGGTAATTTACTGAACATAATTTACAACCAGTACCTGTCGAACTCTTCTAAATTTATTTTAGGTTTTATTAAAAATCCCGAAGTATATCATGTTGCTCTAGACGAAGGTGGAATAATAAATTTACATTGGACACTCGATTACAGCATGAAACTTATAACATTTGAAGTGCATATTCCGTCTAAATTTGCTTGGTTTGCAATTGGATTTTCAGATAGGGGTGAACTCTTTCCCGCTGATTACTGTGTGTTTTGGTACAATTGGAAAGGAATATTAAGTTTTGAGGTTGGTATTGTATACACAAAACCCTATAGATTATGCATTGTGATTTTTGAAAGGATTCAGTAGCAGACGATCAAGGTGTTTTATATTTGGATCAACAACAGGATTGTCTGGAATTTAGAAGCAAGCGTTTAAAAGACATTACAAAATTTACCTATAAAAGACAGTTTGATACTTGCGATGATAACGACTACATAGTTGAGGTGAGTTATACAAATGCATATAAATGTGTTTTAATTGCCAAAAGAGAACAAGTCGCTTTAGTATAAGTATACTCTAAATGCTCAGAATTTTTTAACAGATTTATTAGTATAAATATTTATTAAGACGACGTAGGGTACAGAATTGAACCCCTAAATGTAGGGCACAAACGTTTTTAAAAATTGTTGTCTTTTGAAGGTATATCGATACCCGAAATGTTAATGTTTAGTTTAGTTTGCTAAAATACTTTGTTTTTAATTTTTTTTTGAGTTTCAGACTTTTCAAGTTATAATTTACCTCATATACAATGCAACTGAATTAATTCATCAAGTTTTTTTATGAAAACAAATATGCTCTCATAACGTTTTTAACTTTTTGCTGCATTTATAAAAAATTGAAAGATTAATAACTATTGAAGTAATTAAATAAATTCTTGCAAATCTCTTGATGAAACGTTAAAAAATATTATCAAGTTTTTGAACGCATATGAATTCAGTTGATTAAGTCCATAACAACTATTTAAGAATCGTGCCGATGCGTGGGAGTGCTAGCACTTATTGTCAAGAGGTATCATAGTCGTGTCACCTTATGGTGCACCGGGTAAATCGCACCCGCGCGGCAGTTCAAACCGACGGCAAATTAACCATTTTTAAGTTAAATCTTTCATTCTATTTTGAGCCGCGCTAGATAGGTTTTGGGCCTTTGGGAGCTTCTTTTTAAAAATATTTATTTTCCCAAAAAACTTTTCTATCAATTTTATTCTCGATTATACAATTACAAAAAATGACTTCTTTCTGTTACAATCAACTTAAACGTTTATATTCACTAAACTAATTGAAATTGACAAAATACTTGAAGTTAATAATCAATAATTAAACATTATGGTGAGTAGCTTGAACCACCAACAATGTTAAAGTTATGAAGTTCGAGACTGGCCATCAAGGGTTTCTCAGGGTATTTATGTAATCCCTGCTCTCACATCATCTTGTGGGAAGTGCAGATCTCGCGGTCTGCTATTTCGTGATAACATTCAATGTCTTGCTTCTTAGTAATCTTAATTAAGTCTGCTTTTATTGCAGTCCATTGTGTCGTACACCTGCAGTATCAGGTTGTGTTTTGGAATACAAAGTAGTTGCTTCCGTTTTCATGTTTGATATAAACTGTCCTTAATCTTTTATATTATTATTTTCAATTATACAATGTAGCATTCTATTTTCTTAAGACATAATAATTGCATTCAAATTTATATACATATTAATTAGAGGATATGTAACTGTTTCCTTCTTAGATGAAAATTAAGGGTTGTACTTAATCTTTAAAACTCATTGTCCCTAAAGTTTCATTTGTAGTGTCTTTGTTCACATTTGTTTCTTTGTACCTATATCTAATGTACATTTTATACAATAAATATACAGTTAATAAACATAATACAATGATCAATAAAATTGTCCAAACACTGATATTGTCATAGTGTAACTTTGGCACTTTTAACTCACTTAATTGTTATTTATAATTGTCCATTGCTTTCACTGCGTGGTTGAGATCATCGAGGTCTAGATGTTCTAGTTGCATAGGTTTTTTGATAATTTTGTTGTCTTCGGTTTGAGGAATTTTGAACTGTAGTTCGGGTAGATTTGCAAATTTCTTCGTCATTGCTAGATTTTGATATGCTCGAATAATTTCGCTTTTTACTTTTAAATAGCAATCCATTCATTGTCCGTAACTTTTGTACTGGTTTTGGCACACAATTCCCATAGTGATTAGACACAATAGTTGTACTTCGTAGGGGCTATTTGTTTGAATAGCTGTTGTCGTTATTGATTGACATAAGTATTGGCCTGGTGCCACTTTTTTGCATTTCTCATTTGTGAATCCATACCTAAATTCGTTTAGGAAAAGGAACTCGGTCTTTGGGATAATAACTTGATATAGATTGTTAACTTTCATAGTGAAAGCAAATAAATGATAATAATTATAAGTACTAATCTGTACAGTGGGAATTTCTATTAAAAACATAATTTCATGATTCTTTACATAGCCTTTTACTATGGCTATTCTTTCAGATACAAATATATTACTTCAAAAGGTAGTTTACTATGAGTCATAAGTGATTTGATTCCTAATAATTCATTTAATAAATCAATTGGTTCTATTATACTAGCATGTAAAGTATTTAATTTAGCAAATGTTACAACATTTTCTAAAGTAGCTAAAATTTGTTGAATTACAGTGAGGGTTGATATCATTCATTTGAATATCGTGTTAAATCTTATTAAATCTCGCATTCCTAGCATTGTGGTTTACATGTTACTTTCAAGAGTTAGTATTGTATTTGTTATACTGTCTTGGTTCTTTACTAATTTTTGTAGTGTATCGTTAAATTTTGCTAGGGTTTATTGAGTTAAAGGAAATTTGGTTTCTAACAATAGTTTTTATATCATGCTGGTTGTCAATCAATTCTCGTATTGCATTCTCATATCGTTCAACGTCTTGGTTGTTTAAATTACCTGTGATAGCTTTTATAATATTACCTAATCCGTTAATATTTTCTCTTTTCTGTTTTGGTCTGTCGGTATTAATCGTTTGAATTTGTCGTCTGTGTTCTTTAGGATATTTTCCATTATGCTTTTCCGAATTTGGCTGTGTCCATTGATTCTTTCAGTCTGTCATAATTGTCTCTACTTTTATAAAATTCTTGTTTTAATTCAGTTAAATCAAATTTTTGTGCGAAAGTCCAATAGTCTACTGTGTTTTGCATACTTCCCAATTTTGCTGATAGTATACCGGGATTGTTTTTTTTATCTCTTCTACTATTATTTCGTTGTCCGTTCTACCTGCGTGGAGGTTGACGGCAAGGGTGATGGCTATCCATCTGAAATTACATGTGTCTTAAATTCTTTAAATGGATATATCTTACGGTTTTCCATTGTCTACTAATGCTACGTTTTTCTGACATCTTTTTGATTTTAAACAGACCTAAATTTCTGAGGGCCGTTTACTTTTGAAATTTCTTTTATAGACGGTTTGTCCTACTGCGAATTTATTTATATTGGTGTTTTCATTGCGGGTTTTTGTAATACGTACCTTATCTTTGTCTAATATACTTTTGACGTTATTGTAAGAAATTTTTAATTTTTCTTTGTGGTCTTTGGAGTACTGTTGATATACTTCTTTATCATAAGGGTTGCGAGAATCGGAGTGTCCTAATGTTAATTCGAGGGGTGTAAAGTTAATTGAGGAATGAATTGTGTTGTTATAAGGAATTAGGGCGTATGACATTAAATTAGTGATTGGTTCCTTTTTATATGTTAATCTTAACAGTCTGATTTGTTCTAATAACGTTAAGTGTAATCGTTCAATCAATCCGTTCGATTCCGTGTGATTTTCTGTCATGAAGTAAATATTTATTTTAAGGTATTTTGTATGGTTTCGTTTCTAAATTCGCTTCCATTATCTAAGGTTATTGATTCGGGTGTACCATAAAATGTAAAGTACTGTAAAAATCCTTGGGATACATCAATACTGTTTTTGAAAAATGGGTATCGCTTGGCCTACTGTTGTGAATGCGTCTACTATTGATAAAAAGTTTTGGGCTTCTACTACCAAAGTGTCTGCATGTAATTTTTGAAAAAGTTTGTCGAGTGTTTTGGTTAGCATTAAGGGTACTTTTGGTGGTGATCTGTCGTATTTTGCTCTGTCACATACTTCGCATTGATTAATAAAATCTATAGATAATTCCTTCATGTATTTAAAATAATATTTTCTTATGAGTTGTTTTAAGGTTTCGTTTATTCCACGATGATTGGTTTTATATTTGTGTTGGTTTCGAATTACATCGTTTATTTCGTCTGGGTCATTTAAAGTTATTAATTTTCGTGTACATCTAATAATCTCGGGTCCTGAATTATTAATAATCGAATATATAACTCACAAAATTTTTTGTACAAATGTTCCGTTGTGAAATAAAAGTAAAAACGTGTTTTCTTCGGATACATTCTTTTAAAATTTTAATTATTTGCTCCTCTTGTTATCTTTCGTTATTTAAATTTGATATACTTTCTTATTATCTGTTTTTGTATATTTTACTGGGTCGGGTATTCCTTTCTTCCAATCTAATCCTCCATCTCTGTAATTTTAAGTTTGGTTCTTTGAGTTTACATAACCATACTAATAGTCTATGGAATGTGTATATATAGAATTTCCTTCCATAAAGGTATGGTCTAAAATATTTTGTTACCCAAATTATTACTAATAGTTCTTTCTCAACGGCACTGTACTTCTGTTCCGTTTCATTTAAAGTTCGTGATGCGTAGCTGATTGGTTTATCGCTACCTACTTTTCCTTGACCTAATACTGCGCCTAAACCAACGTTGGATGCATCTGGTTAATATAAATGGTTTTGAGAAGCCACGGTATTCTAATAAAGGGTGATTCGTAAGGATACACTTAATTTTTTCTACCGCTTTAATAAATTCCGGTGTGTGTGTTCGATTACCTTTCTTTAAACAGTTGGTTAATGGTTTGATTATTTGTGCGTAACCTTTTATGAATTTTCTGTAATATCCACTGAGTCCTAAAATTCCTTTTATCTCTTTGTTGGTTTTCGGTAAAGGTAGTTTAATACGGCATTTGTTTTGTCTGGGTTTGGCATAACACTTTGTGGCGTTATAATGTGTCCTAAAAATGCTACTTCCTTTTGCAAGAATTCACTTTTATCCAATTGTACTTTAAAGTGGGCTTTTCTTAAACGCTCAAAAACTTCTTTTAATCTTTCGATGTGTTCATCGAGTGATGTTGAGTGTACAATTATGTCGTCCAGATACGCAAGGCATTTTTCATTGTGTATTCCTCTCAAAATATTGTCTATGACCCTCTGAAAAGTGGCGGGTGCGGTCTTTAAGCCAAACGGCATGCATTTATATTCATAGTGTTCTCTGTGTGTACTGAAAGCTGCTTTGGTTGTGTCTTTCTCGTCCATTTCCACTTGGTGGTATGGTGGTATTCTGAGGCGAGGTCTAATGTCGAAAAATATTGACATTTTCCTAATTTGTCTAATATCTCGGTTATATTTGGTAGTGGGTATTTATCGTCTACAGTCTTCTCGTTGAGCTTTCTGTAATCGATAACCATTCGGTATTTGCTTTTGCCTGAGGCATCTAATTTCTTCGGTACAATTAGTACGGGGCTGCTCCATGATGAATTCGAGTGTTGAATAATGTCTTGGTTGAGTAAGTCTGCTACCTGTCTATCTGCTTCTTCTTGACTTGCGAGATAGTCTATAGGCTTTGGTGAAAATCGGTTTCTCGTCTGTTAATTGAATACTGTGTTTGACTGTGTTGGTGAAAGTTAAAGGTATTCCTTCACAATAGAATATATCTCGGTATTCAAAGCATAAGTCCTTTATTGTTCTCTCCTCTTGTGTTAATATTGTCATCGAAACGAATGTTCATTAAATTTTCTTTTAACATTTTATCGTGTTCTGTGGGATTGAAATTACTTTCAGGGTCTTCGTCGATTTCCAATTCACTAAAAGTCTTCCACTTCGATTGGTGTTGTTAAAGATATTTCTATGGGGTAGTCGTTAGCGTTCAAAATTGTTGTAGTGGCGTAGTTGTCTTTTATGTGTACTAGCGCGGTGGGTGTTTCGACTCCTTGTTAAAATGACATGTGATTTATTATACCAATAACGCCTTTTAAATTTACTAAGAATTTTATTTGTTTTTCCGTCCTAGGTTCGATGGTGTATTTTTGATCTATCTTAATGTTACTGTTTTGGAATTTAATTGGAATCTGTCCGTGTTTTATTCTTAACAATTGATTTTTTTATATCATGATTCGCTCCTAGTTTTCTTAAAAGATCCATTATTAATCTGTCGTATTTATCGTTAAATTCAAAAACGCAAAATTTATGTTTCATTTTTACCTTGAAAGTTTTTGGTAAGGGTATGTTTGCGATAAATTGGTGTAGTGTCGTTTTGGATGCTGTTCTAATTTTAAAAGGTTCTCTTTCTACAAAATCTAAATAATGTTTCTGCACGGTTTTGGGGCTAATTAAAATTTTTGAAGATCCTGTATCGATTAATAATTTAATTTCCACGTGAGGTGCTTCTATATAGGGTAAAATGTGTTGATTAATGTTGTTTAAATTTATTACGTCTGATCGTATTTGGTTCTGTTCAATTGAAAATTTGAATATGCTTTTTCTTCATCGTCCTCCATGTAATTTTCGTAAGGGTTGTTGCGTTCGTAGTTTTCTGGGTAATTTACTTCATCGTCTCTACTTGGATTTGTAAAATTATCTGTGTCTTGATTGTTAAAATCTTCTGCTTCTTGGTGAAATAGTTCCTCGGAAATGAAGTTTCGTTTTTGGGTATAATCAGGTCTAATTTGAGATATTTTAGTGTTCTGTCTGGTGTTACCAGATGAAGTGTCCATAGGGGGTGCTTTGTAATAATTATTTGGGGTTTTAGTTATTAGTCATCATGGGTGCGTTTCTGTTAAAATTTACGTCGAATGTTTGCTCTGTTCAATTTGCATTCTGATTGAATTTTGGTGTAAATGCGGGTTTTATAAAAGTCGAATTTAATGTTGGTTTTCGAAATTGATTGTTGAAATTTGTATTATTAAACTTTGGGTTGTTAATTCTTGGTTGGTTTATTGGTGCGTTAAATGATGTAAATTTAGGTTCTGTTGGTATTTGTCTAGCGGCTTGTATCGTTTTAATTGGTAGGTAATTTTTGTTCGCGTTAGGATTGTAAATCCGGTTTCTGTAATATATCACGTTTTCTTCTTCTACTATTAAATCCATTACTTCTTCTAAATTTTTGGAGTTTCGAAATCTTATCTTGTCCGATAATCGCTCGAGTAACGCGTTTATGTAAATGTCCAACGGCATCTCATCGTACATTTTTGTTTTTATTAAACGTACATTTTGATCGGGTTCCTCGAGTTTCATTTTAGTTACGATTAAACTTCGCACGTCTTGACATCGCATACCAAATTGGAATGGTGATTGATTAGTTTCCATTCGTAGGTTTATTAAGTTCCTGCCAAAACATTTTATATTCCGCTGGTCGTCGAAATACGCAATGAATACTTTTTTGTAATCGTCCCAATCCGTTAGGTCATCGCGACTTGCAATAAGGGTTAAAGCTCTACCTGTTAACTTACTTATGATTAAGCGTAATAGCCGTAAATTTTGGTCAACGTCTCCTTGTTTATAAAAAGGTTTTAGGAATGTCTCACAAACAGTAATAAAAATACCTAATAGCGCTTGATTACCATCATAGGTTGGTATTGAGTCTAAAAATAGTTTTAAGTTTTCAGAATTTCTATTTATAAATTTTATTCTCAGTTACTTCAGTCGAGTTTGTACTAAAGTTATTTAAAGAATTCCTTATTGTTACGTGCATTGTAGGTAATTATAAACCTCTGCTATAATTACATCGACTTCAGACTTTTGTTGTATAATTGTTTCATAAAATAATTGTTGCAATTATAAATTGTATATAAAATGTGTATTATTATAAACCTTTGTTATATTCGAGAACAGACTTTTGCTAAGTAAATTTCTTTCAGTAATAATAAATTGTGATAATAAATTGTGCATAAAATATAAATTCTCTTGTTCCAATCATATTTGCTAGTATCAAGATGCAATTGAAATGGTTAGGAAAAATGACCTATAGGTATTCACAATATTTGATTGAATGTATGTATGAGTGTGTGTATGTGTGAGTTCATGAATAAATATATAAAATATATATATATATATATATATATATATTACTGTGTAACCTTATAAGAATCGAGCCTCACGACTTGGGCGTCAAAATTATGCCGTAGAACTCGGGTAAAATCTTCACCAACAAAAATATTATATTCGAAAATTTTATATATTTTTCATAACTCGAAAATTTAAATAATACAAAAAAATATCCTTACCCGTTTTCCTCTCTTCCTTGGTTGAATGGCCTTCTTCAACTGCTTTCGGTTAGCTCATTTGGACCTCCTTTTGGATATCTATAGTCACTCATATTCTATCATTCACGCACACTCCCAATAAAACCACAAAATACAACCAACATACAATCTTTTATTTATTCCTATTTACAAATGCAATTCAACACTGTCCATATTTTATTGTTCACGTTACACTTCAGTAACTCTTATTTTGTAATGTCCTGTATTTACTTTTTAAATCATCAACACATAAAATGTACTCGGAGTAAATGGACCTTGAATAATACCTTCTTTAAAATTCCTTCATTATAATTTATTTATTTATTTTAATAACTAAGTAAACTGTGGGGTATGGTGAGCTCATAATAACCCAACTAATTCTGCATAATGTATGCCCTCCTACTTTGTATACTCTTAAAATAAAAAAAACAAAGCGATGTACTCTTCACAACATTCCCCGTTCTGATGGAACGTTTAAAAGCTTTCTAGACACCTTCAATTTTATAGTTGAATACCGTAATAAAGTTATTTACACATATTCTGTTCAATACGTAAATAATTCAACACTACCTTGAAAAACACTCTCATACGCCACCCCAATATTTACAGTTTATAGGAATCACAATTTTAAATCGTTACCTGGAAATTGTGGAAGATCTTCGCTCTTGTAGATGATGCCATGTATTTTTCTATCTGGTCTGCAGGTCGTTTCTCGCTATTACTAGACGAACTCCATCCAAGTTGATCCGCCAAGGCCGCCCTCTCGGTATAACCAAATTCTAAATTTTATTTCAATTATACTTATTTCACAGTAATCTACGTTACTTAATCGTCCCGACACGAATTGATTAAAAATTATAGGTGATACCTCAAAAAAAAATTATACTCTCGGCACACTAACCGCGTTTTAATTTAAGATGCTACCACTATGCAATACAATTTAAAAGATTTTGTAATACTTACAACTCGTGTTAACTTTCATACGTGCTTTTGGCACGATCGAAATAATAAGGGCTTTCATAATATTCTCCTAAACTATTTATATCTTTTTAATGTATCCTCTCCTGGCCGCAGTTATCCGAAATTCCTTGCTCACAACAACACATTCCCACAATTTTGCACTCAACCCCATTTTCAAATCCGCGAATTTTCGTCCTCGTTATAATATTTTAAGAAAATTACGCTACACTAACCTCGTGTCTATATCAAGTCAAACTAAACATATCGACCAATCGTAGACCAAATGACGTTTCTCAAATCCCACCTATGCTATTGTGGTCTCATGCTTATACGTTTTCTACGTCTCCTTCTAACCTTGTTTGTACGCTGTCTACTACACGTGGACTTTCTCTGTGAGTTAAATAATCGCTCATTAGTATTTCATGCTAAAACATCCGACCGCTTGTACAATCCGTAGAATAATTTGTTCGTTATCTACAAATTAAATAGAACTTGACATTTAGAAAATACGCAGGTGTTTACTTTTACACGAACGTTTTAAATTCATTTCCACGATTTAGAGTTTGGCGTATTTCTACCCCACTGATATATTTGTCAGATAGCAACGCGTTTCATCTTGATATCATTTTATGCAAATTATACATCAATAATCGTTCAATTAAATTCAAATTAATTAATAAATTAATGGCATTGGCTTCTACCATTTAATTTGCAAACCTACTTAAATTTCATTAATTATTTATAAAATTTCGTTAATACCTGATACTTAAAAATGAATTAACTAATATAAATTTCGCACGTAATTTCTGGTTATTCCTTTATACAGGGTGTTTTGACATTGCTTCGTTTATATTTATTTTTGATCTTTTAAAACCACTATAATATATATATATATATATATATATATATATATATATATGTATCGGCATATATATATATATATATATATATATATATATATAAGAATGGATATCTTACCGATATCGCTTAACGCCTGGTGCAAGAATGCACCCAAACAAATGCCTTTTCCGGTCCCTCGTACTGTTTTTTTATAAACGGGCCTGCTTCACAGGTCGCTTTCTTTTAGGGGGTACGAGTATTTTACCTATATAACGGCTTCAAGGAGCCACTCTTTCGTGTATCTTTGGGATGGATGACGAAACGGCTTGGTGAGCTGGGGAATTCTACGCAATATCTTTAATGTATGTAGTCGTAGCGTGCCTTAGCGTGCTGGGACGTTTCGGATCCATCTATTGTTATCTAGTTTTACTTTAATATCGTTATTTTACCTATTATCTTTGGTAATAACTTTATCTTAATATCGTTATTTTACCTATTTTCCTTGATAATAACTTGAGTTTAATATCTTTATCTTACCTATTATCTTTGATAATAACTTTATCTTAATATTGTTATCTTACCTATTATCTTTGATAATAACTTGAGATTTTGCTTTATCTTTTTTATCTTCCTAACGTTTGGTATTTACGATCAGACGTAGGAATTATTTTTTGAAAATTGAGTGAAGAAGCTAACCTGATGATAGGAACGAAATTTGTTAGGTTAGTAATATAAGAAATTAGTAAGATGGTACTGTTGGTAAATTTGTTGATTCACAACCATGTCATGAACAAGTTTTGATGTGTATTGTTTATTAAGCCAGAGTACCAGTACATAAAAATTTGCTAAAGTACATAGCAACTTGCTCTTTTGAACATTTTGAAATTTGGACATTTTCTTGCCAAAGAAGAAACAGTCTAGATACAACGCTCATGTGCGTGTGCACTAAAAAAACTGTAATGGTAGCTTTAGTTATAGTATATATGTTAGGCGACTTGTCGCATTTGTTCTAGTTTTAGTAGTGTTTCGTGCTCTCCGACAAATTTGTGCTGTCGAATATAACTGTGCCACATTAAAGACTCGTCTGTGCACTTATAAATGTAGTTCACAAACAATGGGGCTACACATTCCGTTTCCTGGTAAATCGTAAGTCGTGTTATCGGTTGAAAAAACCAGGTGGCGCCTAAAATAAACATTTTCTAGGATTTAAGTTAGGGTTTATGTAGGTTAATTAGGATGTAGATTTTAAGCTTTTACCGTGCTAACAGTCATTTTCTTTTTTGTAAATTTTTTTTCTTTTATGGCTTTGTCGCGATTGTTACATGCCGAAAATCGGCTATGTATCGTTTTTGGTTTAAGTTTTTAATTTGCGGGTGAATTCGCGCCAAATATTTAAAAAAAATAGACTTGTGTACTTCCGTTACTTCGGACAGTTGCGTCGGCGCAAGAGATTGCGCAGACGCGGAGTGAGGAAGTAAGTGGCGGTTTCCGACACGACGGCATTAGCGAACTAGACGTCTAACAGTGAGGTTATCTGTGTCTTTTTTTGTCTTCTCTTTCAGATAATGTAGGTTTGCTCTGTCGTACCTATTATCGTTTCTTTTTACCTGGTTGATCCTTTATCGTACCGCTACAGAAAGGGAAGACAAAACCAATCTGACTTCAACGAGGGCAAAGGCCGAACCACGCCCAACTAACGCCGAGATCCTGCCGCCAGAATAGCTGCAATGTCGTGAAGGGCTACACATTTTACGTGAGTACATTTTATCTTTTTCTTTAGTATGTGATACAAATTTGAGATGAAATAATGACGTAATACCTTGTTGCGCAATATTATGCAAATGTTTATTATGTTGCCAACTGTCGTAGTGGCTCTTATCAATTACGCGCGGGACTTTAACAATATACCTTAGACTATAATAGTCGCGAGAAGTATAACATAGTCCGATCTAGGTCTACCTGTACCTCTTTCTTCCTATCTCTGTTTGTAATATATCCTGTACAATTCCCCAAAAATGCATTAGAACGTATCCTACCCTTCTATTTCTCCTATTTCTTTTTGTTTTGCACAGATATCTTCATTCGCCTATCATTTCTACAACCTATTTGTTATTAACTTTGCCTGTCCACGTTATATTCCTCGTACATCTGAAGCACAACAATTCAGAAGGTTTTTATATCTTTCTGTCTGCTTTTCCTACTACCCATATCTCATAGACGTACTGTGCTGTGCTCCACACATATGCTTCCATTATTTTCTTCCTGTTATGTTTGTTGTCTTTGAACATAGCGGCTGTTCTTTCTTGTTAGATGCAGTTTGGCCCCCTTCTATTGTTTTACAATTATATACCCTATTTCCCCGATATTCAGTGGTATGTGAAGAGGAGGCGGCTCCGTGGCGTAGTAGTATGTGTATGACTACTACGCCCAAGGTCCCGGGTTCGAATCCCGACACGATCCGCTTGAAAAATGTTAGGCGAGCATTTTTCACAAAAATACACCCGCGTTCGGATGAGAGGTAAAATGGAGGTCCCGTGTGTGAGTGTTGTCACGCATGTTAAAGATCCCTACCTTGCTTGGAACAGCAAGGGTTCGGCAAAATTTTAAATTTTCCAGATAACTCGCTTCCTGACCAATGTAGTACCTTCGAGTGGAGCATTGGAAAATCACATGTAAGATATGTGAAGGGGGGTAAGCAGCCTGTGGCTTCCAAGTTCTCTCAGCACTTGAAAATTTATTGAATTAATAGTTTTTCCAATATATTGTTACGAACTATTGTTAGCAACCCGTCAAACACACAGCTGCATAACCGAAGGTATATTCTACTGAAGTTTCGAACGTTCCGGCATATAGTAGAATACGAGTCATCTATTTAATTATGAGGTATATACATATAAGACCGGTGATGAATGTAGGAGTTAGTTTATATCAAAATGTCGTATAATAGTGTACTCTAAATTTTGTAAAGGTAAAATATTGTACATAATCCCAAACAAGAAAAGCGGTTTTAATTAGCATGTTTCGTCAGTTTGAGCGAAGTAAGCTTCATTTCAACACTAAAATACCTCCATTTGTGTTATGAGTAGCCGGTAAAATTACCAAAAAATCAGACCCAATTTTTCCTGATGAGGATCATCAAAGCGACACAGAAAAAAGGAATTCTTCCAGCTTGGCCAAACGTTTCGTTGCTCCACAACTAGTTATAGTTGACATCTGCGGGATCACATGGCACAGCATACCAAAATCTTTTCCTGGAAAACCAAGTGAATCAAATTCAGAAGAACTAACATTGAACAGCGTAACTCTTCACTTTCCTTGAGCAGTAGCTACCAGCAAATCACTATCTGATCTAAGATGCATGTCTATACATATTACGTAGTAATAGATTGAATTAGTTCAAAGTAATTTAGCACCAATTGCCTTAAATAATTTCCTTATTAGAAAAATTCCTCCTCTCAAAGTAACAGCTTTGTACTAACTAATTTCAGAATCCCATGTTATAAATCAATCAGTGAATTTCCATAGGAATATCTCTTAATTCACCGTTACACATCATTGGATGGATGTAAAATAAAAGTTCGTCAAGGAACGAATTGAATATGCCACATTAGAAACCCAAAGCCAAGTACAACTGACTACGGAAACCCATTTGATAAAACACGTAGCTAAATGATTGTAATATTTTCCAAACAAATGCTTTAACAATCGCAAACCATGTTTTTAAACGTATTATAATCTTTAAGTAAAATACCAAATTTAATAGTATATTAAAAGAGTAAATTTGCTATATTTAAATTATAATTGCATGTATTAATAAAACCTTACAGGGTGTGGAATACACAATTATTTCAATTTAAATGGAAGCCGAAAACACTTCACAACTTTGCACGTGACTGTAGATACAGTACCGGATATGCAATTTTAAATTAACTATGCCCCAAGTTATTTAATTACAGGGACGGAACGTAACACAATACATTAAAAATAAGAAAACTGTGTTTTAATTGTAGTAGGTTTTAATTTCCCTTATGACGAAAAAAAAGCAATTCCTCTAAAAACTGCAAACTCAACTTGCAGTGGTAATTACAAATGAACCACAATGGAAAAAAACATAATAATGGTCAGGTTCACTGATTAATTCAATTGTTCAAATAATTCTCCATTTTGTCAAACACACAACTGAGACCTCCTATAAACAGCTTCACAAGACCGTCTTATCATACCTATGGGACCTTAAACTGTTTGTCGTAATTGCGCCACATTTTCGTACATTCTTGAGTATACACGATTTTTTAATGGCACCATATAAAGAAATCAAGAGGAGTCAAGTCTAGTGATCGTGCCGGCCACTTGATCTGTCCCCAATTTCCTATCCAGTTCTTGTTATATTCAGAATTTAAAAATCTGCAATAATCAGAGCACAATGCTCAGTTTTGAAAAAATTTTAAGAAATTTAACACTTTGTAAAAGGTTCATGTTTACAAATAACTGTAGAATCACAACACCTCCACTGTTATAAAAGTTCTTATATCCATAAATAAATTATATTTATAATTTTAGTTTTATAGAGGCTATAGTGTTTTTGTTGTAGTTACAAATGTTTTCTGAAGGATATAGATGAGGGATTATCAGGCAATCACTAGAACTTAATCAATGTGCGATTTTTGGAAAGTATAATATCTTAACTCAGTATAGATAATTTGTTTCAAATTCAAATCTTCCTTTGTTTTTCTCTTTTCATTTGACTCAATTTCTATGTTATAGCAATACTATTGCAAACTTCCTGATGTAGAGCCAACATGAGAGTGATGCCAACAAGGCAAATACTCAGGGCCCATACTCGTCTTCAATACTTTTATGTGCTTAACATTGAAAAAGTCTGTTAAAATAAATATATCACATTTATAATGGCGATAAATAATTTTTATAATTAAATTACTTCTTTGTACAGTTTAATAAAATTTCACAAAAATCAAATAGTAATCAAATCCATGTGCTCCTTATATTTAAGCACACTGCAGAAAATGAGCAATAATTTTCATACCCTACTAAAAATAGCAAAAGTTTTGAAGTATGATAATTAATATTTAAGCTGGCGTTGTTCAAGAATTATATTCAACTGATATTAAAACAGAACTGACTGATGAAGCTTTGCACTTAAAGTCGGTTTATGCTGCTAATTTCAATAACATTTCTCTGCTACCCATGAACATTGTCAATCATATGAAAAAAAAAATGAATTTTGAGTATTTATTTCGGAATTTACTAATAATTTTGAAAATTCCTTGTACGGTTCCTGTAATAGTTGCACAGGGTGAACGTCCATTCCGTATATCCTCAAAACTATAGAGGCAAAAATCAACTATGATCCGGTCACAGTAAACATAAAATGCAAGATATAGGACCGGCAATAGATTTTTCAGAAGTTTCTAAAGATTTTGCTAAAAAGAGCTCGAAGAGCTTTCTTATAATTTTTTATATGTAAGAAATCACGATAAAGGGGACCCAATGTCATAAATCCATCTGAGCTCGTTCTGCCTCTCGACAGTCCTGTCTGTATGTTCGCTTGAAGTCAAAAATCACCTAATAGTCAAAACAAACAATATTGCATTTTTGAAGCTGAATGTAAAAAATTTCTACACGAGCCATCGAAGGAATGGAAATATTTGAGCCAATCAAGAAAACCAACATCTTTTAGGTACAAAAGTAAACCATTTGCACGATTTAAATTAGTGTTATCTAATTTTATTGCAATTGCTTAGGGAAACAATTGACAAAATCAACTTTGTAGGAACACATAACCCAATGCATCTTGTATTGAAGTTCCACCTGGTAGGAACGGAATTAGGCAATTTTAATTCTACTCTCTTGTCTAGTACAGTCTCCCAAAGAACTCATAAAATACATGTAAATTAGCAATAAAAATCTTTACTTGCTTATATTGATTCGCATTATTTTGAAGAACCAGGTTAAGCTGTCAGCACAGCACTGTACAAATGTTTTTGAAGAATAGACAGACTTAGCTCTAGTTTGTACCTCTACCAAATTACGACTCTTCACGGCAACCCCAAAGTAGCTTTGAGAAATTAATTTCCCGATTTAGTTTCAGGAATTCTAATTCTTGCAAGATAATACCTGTCAATACTTCAGCTGCAATAGAAGGGCTAATAGTTTTCCAAGAACGTTCATGTAGCGTGTCTTCCAAAACATATCTTACAATAAATATTATCTGGGTGTTGTTGGCAGTATCGGTAGTTTCATCTGCTTGAACACTAGTGAAGTCTGAAAGTTGCACTTATGCTGTTTATGTATGCATGCACTATGGTTAACATAGAATTCAAAAATATTTTGTATAGTGATAGAAATTCCTTTAAAAATTGCAATATTCTACAAATGGTGTTTTAAAAATTACACCCCATTCTGAAATAAAGTCGATCAGTTCACAAAATGCACCAGAATTTTCAGAAAGCTCCATTTCGTCATGACCCATTAAAGCTAATTAAAAAGTGTCAAAATTTTATGTAGTCAATTATTGTATTAGTAATATATTATTATTTTTAACATCTTTATTAAAACTATTTACAGGTTCACGGTATGTGTTGTCGCTGACTTCTAATATCAATACTGCCTAGAATGCCATAGTTAATGCCACTATTCGTATGGATTATTGCAAATGAGTGGGTTTTAATTTTATTTTTTAGATCTTCGTCGTCGATGTTTTGTTCATGTTACATTGTCCCAAAAGATAGGGCACGAATAATTTTAAAAAACACATTTTTAACATCACATCCACAAATTCAATCACAAACATCATACACTGTTTTCCTTTCAAGTCGGTTAATATCTTACCCTACATCTTTTGAGGTTTCATTCAAAGTCAGTATAGGATTAGGGAATCAAATTTACTTAAATTTTAAGCATTCTTCAAAAATTACCGTTGCCTAACTTTAAATTTTGAATTTCCTAGAATGACATCTTAAACTATTTTATGAACAAAAATATGTTTGAGAAGTATAAAATTATTTGGATAGTAAATAAAATAATCGTTTGGTTTGTTATTGACTTGTTACCGTAAGACGAGTGAGCTGGTAAGAGAAGAACAAAATCTTGCCCGAATTACAGAGTAATAAAGGACAGAGAAGGACACTAACACAGTCGAAGATTGGTGGGGTCTAAAGAACAAAATGACAGGACCCACAAACCAATTCGCCTCTTTTAGAACATATGCACCTGAAATGGTAAATAAACACAAAAACACAAGTAAGATATAACTCTAATATGTAACTTGTATGAATTTAAATGGCAAACAATATTAAAATATTGGTTTAAGGGCAAACAACTGAATTTTTCGCGTACTAACATTAAATAATAGATATATCTAGTAATAATCAAGCTGAAGGGTATTTGTAAAAAAAAAAATGCAAGTTATGAGAATAGAAATAGCAAGTTATGTGAATAGAAATAACATTAGATAGACAGCATAAATAGAGGTAGCATTGACTTTAGTAGTTAGATCGTTACGTGCATTGCAAATTGTAAGACGTATTAACGTTTCTCCTATGAATAAAATTTGTTTCATTTTTTTGTTAAAATTGTTTAAAAAGATGTTTTTGAGAGTGGCCCGCATAATTGGCGTAGTCGGTAGGATGGTTTTGGCAATTTTTGGAAACGAAAATTGATCCATTTTTACAGTTTACAAAACAGAACCACAAAAGTATACGGGCTTATAGCGAATGTACATCGCTAGCACAGTAGTCTTTCGTACATTGTCTATTAAAGTGATTCACAAATTAGACGAGCAAAAATCGTTTGAGGCCGTGACAGCTTTTGGATGATCAACAGGAAATGGAAACGATTCACAGCAACAAGAAACCTACGCGAATATTAGGACATGAAGATGCAAATGGCATTAATGTAAGCAGATTTTAAATTCCTCTTGATTTTCCTATTAAGATTATTGAATTTATATGTAATTACTGACGAATTATTGATTGATTATTGATTATGATTTATGAATGATAATGAGATAGCTGATTTAATAAACCAATTTCAAGGTTTCAATTTAATAAATTCGGAATTTGAGACTGATAACAACTCAGATAGTATAAATAATCAATTAGAAACTCCACGTGATCGAGATACTTTAGGTAATTTAAGAGACTTTCAGAGTAACCTAAGTAATACAATTAATTTAAATATAGTAAGTAATCATAAAAACTTAAAAATGGCAAATGAGCACACGAATTATCAACCATTGAAACTCCATTTAGACGCTATATATTGTTATAATGGCAACCTGCACACGTTAACAATTTTTATATCTAACTGTGAAGCTTTAATTAATAATTTTGCTAGTCAAACTGTTCTTCAATTAAATAACTTTCTACTTAGAGCAATTATTGGTAAATTAATTAGCAGAGCACAAATATTAATCTGATCTCGGTGTGAACTAAAATCTTGGAAAGAAATAAAAGACTCGCTAATTTTATCATTTGGTGATCAAAGAGATATTGATTGTCTAGTTCAGGATCTAATAAATTTACGCCCTAACAGAAACGAAAACCCCTACAACTTTGGGATGCGATGCCAAGACTCTAGGAGCTTAATACTGTCAAAATTAAACTCATTAACTGTTTCAGCTGATGAACTTAAAATACGCCTAAAAAACTACGATGATCTCGCACTAAAAACTTACATACACGGCTTACCATTATCAATTCAAACAAACGTAAGATTAAGAAATCCGGATAGCTTAGAATGGGCAATGGGTCTGGTTATTGAAGAAGAAAACTTTTTATATAGTACGCAAACAGTCAACAACCTAAATTCAAACTCAAACTTTAGACCGGACACGATAGTCACTCCAAACAGAAATAATACGCACAGTAGTAATTATTTTCACAGTTTATAAACCCAAATTCCAAAAACGTTCAGACCCCGTCTGATGGTCGTGCATCAATTCTCCAACTCAAATAGGTTTTGTACACGTAATACCCAAAATACGTTTAGTCCAAGCCCGCCTTTAAATTACAGATTCCTCGCACAAAATATTTCTTCGCAACACAACAGACCAAATTTTGGCAATACATCTCAAAGATTTAACCAAAGTCGAATGGCCAATGGACACATCTTCGGAAGTTTCGGCCCCAATACAAAACAATTCCCAAAGAATGTTTTATCAAAATGTTAGCAATCCGAGCTTCAGACAACCAGTCACTAGAAAATACATTGACCCAGAGAATCACATGCTGAACTTTAATTATAATCCTGATGATACGCATCGTTGCGACGAAGTTGTTCACACGGATTCATTCAATCCTCCGCAAGCAGAGTGTTCAGATAACAATGGTGTGGATTTCAGTAATACTTTTAACACTGATAGAATTGCTACAAACGTAAATTTTCAAGAAACCTCACACATAGACGTCATGAGATGATTGTTTTAAATGCTATCAAACACGACCTTCCATATGTAGTAATTAAGGAAATTAATATGAAATTCCTCATATATTCCTAATATATTTAAGACGTATGTGTTTAGTATTTCTGCCCGTTGTAAGCAAGTAACGAAAATTCCTGTAAAATTAGCTAACGGACTCGGCATCTTAAACTACGAAAACCTTGGGAATGGGACAGACATGCCGAAGGCCTTGGTGAATGTTGTTAATTATTTTACCAATAATTACCAACGCAAATGAAAACTCTACGGAAGTCGCAATAACTGAACCTCTAGATATTGAACCCATATACGAACTTGACGTAAATTTTATCCAAAAATTAGACGAGGATTTTGACTTGCAAAACTTCCACTCATATGACAACAAATTAAATGAGAATCTGAAAAATCTTAGACTGGACCACTGTAATAAAGAAGAAAAAGACAAAATTAAGAAACTTTGTTTAGACTATCGTGACGTATTTTATTGTGAGGGAATCACCTCAGTTTTACGAGCGAAATTAAGCACAAGATTAATTTAAAAGACGAAACGCCTATTTTTACAAGATCATACCGTTTGCCCGAAATTCACAGTGATGAGGCCAAAGACAAATAGACAAAATGTTAGATCAAGGGATAATCGAGGACAGCGTATCGCCTTGGTCATTACCAATCTGGATAGTACCAAAAAAACTGGACGCGTCCGAACAAAAAAAAGGAGACTTGTTATTGACTACCAGAAGCTTCACAAAAAGACAATTCCTGACAAGTATCCTTTGCCAAATATCAACGAAATTTTGTACAAACTTGGTCGAGCAAACTATTTTAGCACCCTGGACATCGCCAGCGGATTTTTCCAAATTGAGATGGACGCCCAGGACGTACAAAAGACTGCTTTTACAACTCCGCAAGGACACTTTCAATTTAAACGTATGCCCATAGAAATGGCGAACAGCCCATCTACATTTCAAAGAGTTATAGACCGTGTACTGAAAGGACTAGCCGATGAAATGTGCATAATATATTTGGACGACTGTCTCATATTTAGCTCATCCTTACAGGAGCATTTAGAAAGACTAAAGGCCGTTTTTGACATTTTCAGACACTACAATCTTAAAATACAGTTGGACAAATCGGAATTTTTACAGAAAACGGTGGTGTACTTGGGACACGTGACAACTCCTTCAGGAGTTAAACCAAACCCAGACAAATTACAGCTGTAAAGAATTTTCCAATACCAGGAACACAGACCAAAATCCAAAGTTTTCTAGGACTAATAGGATATTATAGACGTTTTATAACAGATTTTGCCAAAATGACAAAACCCCTGACGAAATGTTTAAAGAAAAACGCAAAGGTACTACACGACAAAGATTTCGTTTATAGTTTCCAGACCTGCAGAAATATTTTGACCAACAATCCAATACTTCAATACCCAGATTTTTCTAAACCTTTTAATTTGATCACAGACGCTAGCAATTATGCGTTAGGAGCTGTATTATCTCAAGGAAACGTACCGAATGATAGACCCATTGCATACGCATCGCGAACGTTAAATGAAACCGAAACAAGGTACTCTACAGTTGAAAAAGAACTGCTGGCATTAATTTAGGCAATTAAACATTTTAGGGCATATTTATTTGGATGAAAGTTTTTTATTTATACTGACCACAAACCGCTGACATAGCTTTACAATCTCAAAGACCGTAACTCAAAATTAACTAGATGGACAATTAAACTTTTAGAGTACGATTATGAAATTGTTTACAAGAAAGGAAAGTCCAATTTAAACGCAGACAGTTTGTCTCGCATTCCAGTAAACGCTTTAGAAACTGGATCACTCTTCAACAATACTGATTACGTTGACGACTACATTAATGAATTTCTAAGAAGCGTAGGTGATTTTACATAAGATGAAAGCCAACTAGAAATCTAATTCATAACACATAACACTAGATACCTCAGAACCAGAACAAATAATACATATTCCCGACAATCCCGGCACCTCAACGCAGCATTCTGCTTCAAACGACAATACGAACCAAGGAATTCCAATTCTGGACGAAATAATAAACGACAAAACAAGACAAATATTAATTTATCTCAACTTATATTTCAATGCCGATGTCTCACTAAAGGAGTAAGAAGGTCACAAAATTATAAAACTAAAAATACCCGAAGTTAATAACAAGAAATTAATCTTGGACTTTCTGATTAAATATACTAACCCAAATAACACATTTCACTTGCACTTCAATAAAGAGAATTTTTTATATCACGATTTCAATAATGTATACCGAAAGTATTTTTCAGAAAACGGATAAAGTTAATTAAATGTAACAAATTGGTAAATACAGTAACGGACTTTGAAGACCGTTCATTTACATTTCCAATGCTCCACCCGTAGGTACTACATTGGCCAGGAGGCGAGTTTTTTGTTGCCTGGAAATTTAGAATTTTGCCGAACCCTTGCCGTTCCAGGCAAGGTAGGGATCTTTAACGTGCGGGACAACACTCACACACGGGACCTCCATTTAACCTCTCATCCGAACGAGGGCGTAATTTTTGTGAAAAATGCTCACCTGTCATTTTTCAAGCAGTCGGCCGTGTCGGGATTTGATCCCGGGACCTTGGGATCCGTAGTCTTACGCTTACTACATTGATCCACGGCGACGCCTGGACTTTGAAGACCATGTTACAGGCGGAAAAGCTACTAAGTATATATTTTTCATTAAAAATATAAAATGGGGGCGGCCTGTAAAACAAAAATTAAAAGGGGGTCGCCGGCCCTAGCTAGCGGAAGGTCTTGGATCATATAGAAGGTTAAAATTTTGCAGACAGGGCTAAATTAATATATAATATACTACAAAAAAAAAAATTGGCACTTACCTTTCATCCCAAGGAGGACAATTGTTTCTTTTAATCAACTCTTAGCTTTTTTGACTACTTATGCACCTTTCATGATCAAAAATTAAAAAAAATATTGACTTAATCAACGGTAAACAAAAATTATTTAATTAACAGAGCAATAAACGTGAACCTCTTACATTCGGAAATTCATTGATTTTAATTTAGAAATTTAGATTAAATGGTTGATATGGAATTATGATAATTTTACATACATAAGTAATTCCCAAACATTTTATAAGAAGAAAACTTATACTATAAATTTTACACTAAATTAATCCTACGGTTTATGGCCAAAACGTTCTAACAAATAAATTAACTAAAAATTGGTCATGCTAACTTAACTATAAAAACTTACTTACTAAGAATCGTCAATTGTTTGATGGCTTGCTTTCCAACGCAGAACAGCTTTTAAATTGGGGGAGAAAATCTCGCTTGTTGCTCTTGTTTCTTGCAATTATTAGATAATTGAATGGCACACGAACCCGGCAGGATCTTGTTGATAATTTAACTTAACTTGTGCGTCACACGCATACAAGCTTTTTATTATTTACGTTATATCACTGATAAATCCGCGAACACACGGGCGTAACCCTCGCGAACTGGAAGAGTTAATTACTCCATTCCAATTTCACTACCGTGATACTAAGTGCAATATCATATCTGTGTTGCCGGAGAACGCTACCCGCAAACTTCCCTGACTACGTTTCTTTCTATCTTGTGACAACAAACAACCCCATTGGAATCTCTGTCTTTTGGCTAAAGGCTTAAGTTATATATTAATCCCTACTCTCACCATTATTTACGTCATATTTTTGTTATCCAATGACTATTAACAGAACCTCCCAAAAACAAGATTTCAGAAACCCAAATCCAACCCCTTTCAAGATGAGGGTCACAAAAAGCAATTATTTTTCTAAGGGTTTAAATATGTTGTATCTTCTTAGAATTTTAATTATTGAATTGTGGGCCATACCCATTGGCGACAGTTGTCTGCCATTAACAAAAGACCAGTTAACCCACTTGAGCCGAAATAGATTTAAATACAACGGATGTCTCCAGACTACTTAAAATTACTTACAATCTTTGAACAAATCAAATTGGAAAATAGTTTGCTATTTATAATGTTTCGTTTTCTATAACCTGCTGTCAATCAACGAAAATATTAAGAAGATTAAGTTTTACAACTGAAATTTGCTTTTCTTTGTTTACGTTTAAAAGGTACTATTCCATTTAATTTTATCAGATTTGTCAATCTATAATCGACATAAGCTTTAAAAGAGTTTTGTATTCGGATTTGCAAGCTAGGACCATTAAATTATGATGACTGCCGCTGTAATTTATAATATTTAAGCCTTAAGCTATTTCTAAACCTGGTCTTTATTGTAAGCGATGCTAACTAAAATATAAAAGTAATTTATTATGGAATTTTCCCTATAAGTTATGTAAGTTATTGAAATTTAATTAATTAATTAATGTGTTTATTAGTTAACATTACAAAATAATGTTACAACCAAACTATTTTAATTAAAAACCACCATGAAAGGAAAACCATCCATCGTGGAATAGGGGAAACATATCAGAGATTAAAGAAAAATTATTATTGGAAAAATATGAAAATCACTATATCAAATTGTATCAACAATTGTACTCTTTGCCAAAAAAACTTATACGCCTATGATGTTAACCGAGACCGCTTCAAAACCATTTAAAATCGTTCATATGGACGTGTTTACTTTTGACAGCAAAAGCTACCTAACATTAGTAGATGCTTTTACCAAATTAGCACAAGCTATAATCGTGGAAGGAAAAACCGCAATCCGTATCAGACAAGCCCTAATTAAATAATTTACATCATATAGAATTCTTCAGACTATTGTGGTAGACAGAGGTACAGAGTTCAATAACTCTATGGTGAAAGAAATTCTCAGTTTACATAAAATCAATGTACACTTTACCACAAGTGGACATCATGAGTCCAATTCTATAGTAGAACGTACACACTCTACCGTAATTGAGCACTTACGACTCTAAAGAGAGATCTACCCTGACGGAGATGATTTAATGAATTATGCCATAATAGGTTACAATAATTCTATATACAGTGCAACAAATTGTACCTTATTTGAATTGATATTCCGTCACACAAGTTCCAGAGACCCGAATGAAATATTTTTACCTCCCACCTTTTACTCGGATTATGTTAGTAATCACAAAGAAAAATTAAACACGTTTATAAGAAATTAAGTGATAGATTGATCGAAAAGAAAGAGATTACGGTAGCTAAGAGAAATACAGACAAGCCTAGCAATCTAGAATTTAAGGTTGATCAAGTAGTTTATACGAAAAATCCTAAAAAACGAAATATAAAAGATACGATGTTTTTGGGACCCTATAAAATTGTTAGAATATTACATAAGAATAGAGTAGAAATAGTAAAGAAAAGGTAAATGGCAATCGAACGTATTTCATTAAAGAAGTTATACATATTCAAGAATTAAAGAAACCCCTTGTTACAGGTTCCTTTTCTGGACGACCACCAGACTAACTAGGGCCGAATTCTATAATTTAAACCATAACCCCGGACTCCTTCCCATTCACTTAGGCACAGATCAAATACAAACCAACTACTGGACATTCTTACACATTTACTATTTAACAAACATTACTGATAACTTCGTTACATTGAAAGATCAATTCAAGGAAATACAAGATACACTTTCAAAAACTTCAGAAGCTGTCGGACTCAATCAAACATTTCGCGACTCTTATAACACGCAAATATTAGAAAGTAAAATTAATCATCAGTTGATCCAGGTAGGTACCGCTATTAAAATTTTCATTGGTAATGTAGATTACAACAATGCTGAAAGATACGACGAAGCAATTTCATCCCTCATTAATAATCAGAATAAAATTAAAAGTTTAGTTAATCACCACATTACTATGCTTGAAACGTTTCTTAGGAATTATGAAAACGATTCTAAGATTTTGATTCACAATCAGTATATACTAAAAACACGTATAGAAGAAATTTCGAAAGAAATAAAAAATTTGCATATTTCAAAATTAGAAACCCTTCACCATTTCGCGTTGGAACGGTTAGCCTCGTAGTTTTCCACTAGTTTTCAAATCATCTATGATCTATTAAAAAGAATAGAAGTTGCTATTAGCTTTTCCAAGCTGAATGTCCTTCATAACGCCATAGCAGACCTGCATGAACTGCTCTCTGAATTGTTATCAGCCAATAAGCAATTGAACAACAAATTTCCTTTTGACATATCAATACAAAATAATTTACTATATGAGAAACTTGTTACAATTAAAAGCTACAGCAAAGACAACACTGTCGTATTTGCTTTGGAAATATCAATTGTAGATATTCACGATTATAAATTCTATCATTTGTACTCCTTACCAACTCCCTCCTTAAACTACTTCAAGGTGATAATCCCACAATCAAAATATCTGTTGCTAAATGACCAGTCATATGCCTTTTCCGGCGTCAACTGCCATGCTGTTGCTCAAGAAAGATTTATTTGTCAAGACGTTCAAGTAAAAGAGACCAACGAAAATTCACCCTGTGAAGTTCAATTAATAAAGTATTCCCAGAATGTAAATGTGTGCCACTAAATGCCCTTAACTGTCAGTAAGATAAAAATACAGAAATTGGAGGACAACAAATGGATCACCATAATACCTAAACACACGGTTGCTATTCAAAGCTGTGGAGCAGACTATAACAATGTCCTTCTCAACGGTAGCTATCTGATAGAGTTTAAAAACCAGTGTGAAATTTTAATCAACCAATTAGTGCTAAGAACATTTATTAGTGAAGCGCCCAGATATAAGGTTATGGAATTACCTTATGTAAATTCAAAACTGAATAGTGAAATAACAGTGAGCGACCACATTAAACCTATAGAATTAGATCCTGTATGTTTAGACGAAATAAGTAGTGTTTTTTACAGACTTTTACAAAATGACAAAATTGAACTAAGCAAGTTAGATAAACCTGCAGTACATTTTCGTAGTGTTAGTGTTTATACAATTTGTTAATTTGCCTGGCAATAATGTATGTAGTATATAGATATCTGTAAGTGAAATTGTTGTTAAACAAAGGAAATAGTAAGGTGCCTATAATAGATCTTAAACAAGAAACTAAGAACTACCCTGGACTATCGAACATTGGTTCCCCATAGTCCTCATTTAGGGCCGGAGGGGTTATGAGAATAGAAATAGCATTAGACAGAAAGCATAAATAGAGGTAGCATTGACTTTAGTAGTTAGACCGTTATGAGCATTGCAAATTGTAAGACGTATTAACGTTTCTCCTGTAAATAAAATTTGTTTCATTCTTTTGTTAAAATTTTTTAAAAAGACGTTTTTGAGAGTGGCCCACATAATTTGCAACAGACGGTTTACTATGATGCTTTCTTTACTAATCACAAAACTAAATTACAATTACACGCCAAAAAGTAAATTGAAAGTTATTGTTATCTAAATGCAATTCTTACAATGCACACTAAAATAGCGTTTTTAATGCCACGTGCCGCCGCCGATTAAAACAAAGCAAAAGTTATTGTTTACTAAAAAAATTAATTTTAACAATGCTAAACTTAACTATTAGCAGCACTATATTTATTAAATATTATTTTTATTAATTCAATTATCGTATGCTTTAAAGAAGCTTAATAATCTTACAAAGACTTTATTTCACTTCTTACTTAGAACTTTTCAACTTGATGACTTTTTCGATTTTTAACCTTTTATAACTCTATTTCTTAAAATACTCCTGAAGTTGAAAAACGCTAATTAAACTGACAAATAATGGGGGTGCTAAGAATGACCTCTATTCTTGGTATGCAATATTCTTTATAAACACTTGAACTGCTTGGAAAGCTTATGCAAACGACAGGCAGGTTCTCATATTGTACAGACTGGAATGGTATATACCATAATAATGCTACATCACAATATATATATTCAGCTAAAAACTTTTTCTACTGACTAGGAGGGCACAACTCATATTGTCTGGACTAGTGGCATTGAGCGTTTGTATCAGCTCAGTGGACTAAACATCAGCACTTCAGAAAAAGATTCTGGTATGGTACGAGTACAGCTACTAAAAAATACAGTAGCAAAAATAGATCATCCTAGAGAAAGTACACAACTGGAAATATTAGCCGATAATGTTAAAGTTCCGCCAGATGATACTACTTATTGGTGCCATGTTCATAAATTGCCATCTACATTCCATAAAAAGCATCATGTAGTGCAAGTAAGTCAATTCAACCTGTTTTTTAAATAAGACATTAGTATTTTACTTAGTTTGAGGCTGTGATTCAATTAGGCAATGAGGGCCTAGTTCATCATATGGAGGTTTTCCACTGTATAGGACCAGTAAATGAGGAAATACCGCTCTACATTGGGTCTTGTTTTGCTGACAACAGACCTGAGAAAACAAAAGTTTGCAAAAGAGTTATAGCAGCATGGGCAATGGGAGCAAAACCATTTGCATATCCAGAGGTAGTACGATAAATATAAAATATAAATATTGTCAACCGATTTTCAGGAAGCAGGTTTACCAATGGGAGGAGCAGATTTTAATCCTTATCTGATGTTAGAAGTGCATTACAATAATCCTGAAAAAAGAGCAGGTATATATATATATATATATATATATATATATATATAGAATTTTATTTTTTTTATTTATTATTTTAATGCAGATTGGATTGATAGTTCAGGAGTTAAATTTACAATTGTTTCAAAACTGCGCCAATATGATGCAGGAGTTATCGAGTTGGGTCTCGAATACACAGACAAAATGGCTATACCTCCAGGACAAGAAGTATTTCCTCTAACTGGTTATTGCGTTAGTGAATGTACCGCTGTTGTTAGTAAAACATCATTTTTGTACCCATTTCCAGTCTACAGTAACTTAAATTTTACTTTTAGAGCCTATCACCAGAAGGAATAACAATTTTTGGTTCACAGTTGCACACGCACCTGAGTGGTATACGAGTTATTACAAGGCATATTCGAAATGGCAGAGAAATATCAGAATTAAACAGAGACGATCACTACAGTACTCACTTTCAAGAAATTCGAAGACTAAAACGACTTGTTAATGTTTTACCAGTAAGTGAAAATATTTCTTAAGATCTCAGTAACTAGTTATTTTAGGGTGATGCATTGATGACAACATGTGATTACAAAACGTTAGACAGAGAAAATATTACGCTAGGTGGCTTCGCAATCAGCGATGAAATGTGTGTTAACTATATCCATTATTTTCCAGCATCTCCTTTAGAAGTTTGTAAAAGCGCCATTAGTGACCAGTCACTTACAACATATTTCCAGTACATGCACGAGTAAGACAATTTCTTTGTTTATTACTAACAACCCTTAGAAATATGTTTAATTAATCCTTAGTAAAATTTGAAGTATTTTGTATTAGTTGCCATGACATGTTAGATAAAACAAAAATTTTGAATATTCCAAATTTTGTTTGCTGAGGTTGGTATTTCATCTTGTTTCTTTTGGTATTCAACTATAACTGTACGAGATACGTAACTAAGCTTCACGGCTTTTTTTATCACAATGAAATGAAAAATTTCAAAAAAATACTAAAAATGGTTTATTCAAAGTATCGTCCATCGCTAGCTACCACATTTTTGCCATCTCTCTAAAGACCGCGATGATAAAACGACGTATCTTTGGATCAAAACCATTCATCCAACCAATTTTGCAATTCTTCGAAATTGACCAAGTGTAGCACAGCCAAGTCATCCGCCATTAACTAGAACAGCTAATAATTGGAAGGGGCCAGGTCTGGCAAACACGGCGACTATGGTAGCAGATCCCATTTCAGCGTTTTGATGGTGTCATTAAGTGCAATAGCACGGAACGCTGTGTTGCAATATCACTCGTCCGTGTCTTGTGTCTCATTCGGGCATTTTTCGAGCAACGCATAGTTCAAATTGATCAGTTGTCGGTGGCGATGCCCATTGACAGTTTCACCCGGTTTCAGCAGCTCATATTACACGATTCGTTTCTGGTCCCACCAAACTCAGAACATTGTCTTCTTTTCGAAGCAAATTGGCCGTGCCGTCGAAGTTGATGCTTTGCCAGGTGAAAGCCACGATATCCTGGTATATCATGGCATCTAAATGTCTGGAAATACCTTGGCGAGTCATGTTTAATACCTCCGCAAGTTGATTTTGTGTTTGCGCATCATCTTCATCCAATAACGTTTGCAGATCGGAGTCATCAATTGTTATCGACTTCCAGAGCGTTCCTTGTCCTCAGTGTCGATATCACCACATCCAAAGCGTTTACACCAATCTTCACAGGTAGTTTTCGATGGCGCATATTCGCCGTAGATCTTTTCAAACAAACGACGTGTTTCAGCTACATTTTATTTTCAAGTAAAAGTAGAAAAGCAAAGCTTCCCGCAAATGCTATTTATTTGACGCTAAACTTGGTACCTTTATTGTTAGAAAAAATATTTTCGCATTGCGATATGTGTAGATATAGGGGCTGGTAATTGTTAACAGATTTTCAAACTATTAGAAAAACACAAATTCAGACGTGTATGTCAACTATATGTGTCGTTAGCATCATCCATATGTTCAACCCGAAAACTTAGTTGCGCACCTCTGTATTAAGGCTTGGCTCATCATAGGGTTTTTCGTTTTATCCGTGCCGACAATCCGTCATAACCCTGGACGTAATTTATTACGTCCTCTGGTTGCAATTATTGCCATAAAGGATAAAGCTAACAAAATAAAAATATGTCAATGGTTTACCTGCTTATTTGCCAAAGTCAAAGGTAGCCTCCGCTTGTCTTCAGGAGACATGGTCGCATAGGCATAGTTTCTTCTATTTCCACAAATTCTAGCAGCAAAGTGAGTGCACCTACATTTTTACGGAACGCGAGATGTTTCTTTAGGTAATTGAGGAAAAGCACAAGGATACAAAGAAATCACTTCGCCGAAACTAATGTGCATTCACGTTCGATAAATGGTGTGAAGTCCTTTGTTTTAAAATGCGTTTTTCTCACGAACAAGTTGTATCCCCTCCATACAACGTTTCTCATGACTAATCGCCTAACCACACGTTATTTCCCTTGAGAAATGCATGCTTGTATAAAATACATGCAACAAATCTTGTCCTGTGGTTCTCGGGAAATTAGTGTAGTAGCGTAGTTAAATTTAAGATGGGAAAAAGCTTTCCCATGTTGAATTCAAAAATCTTTTAATCCTAATATTAAAATGAAATTTGATGTATTCAAAAGGCACAACAATCGCCTCAAAGCTTTAAAAAGAAAAAAAAGAAAAAGTCTATTTGTACGAGACCTCACATGCATGGAAAACTTAACTTAAATAATGTCTAGGCGCCTTCTGGTTTTTGAACCGTAGCAAAACTTGTGATACCAAAAAACGAAAATGAGTAGCCACCTGATATTCAGGCTACCTCATCTAAGCGGGCAAAGGTTTTATTTGCTGCCCCATCGATCGCATAACTTTAGTCGGTGAGAATGAGACTCATCCACTTAAAACTAACACTTAAATTTACTATAAAAATAAATACAACAAATTTCGTGCTGGCTTTTAACAAGATAAGGACATAATACATTGCAGTAGCAAAAACGTTAAGTTAATAATTTAGCCAGTATTGCTGCATTAACGATACATAATTTCTCAAATATATGCTATCAAATACAAAATTAAAGAACAAATTATCGCTTTTGTCTTTTATGATAAATCCTACCTTTGGTCATAAATACCAAAGGTTCGGAAATCAAATAGATAAGGTAATCTCTCAAAGATATTTAGAAATGAACTAAAACGTATTGCAACGTTTTAAAACGTTGACTTTTACTACGTATAATGCTACATGCAATATTAACAAATTTACACGGGGTTATATTCTCCAGGGCAGCAAATATCCTGCAAATACTAAAAGCGGCACTAATCTCATGGTGTTCTGATCCCAATGCGGCATTTTCAATATCTAAGGGGTGACGTCCAAATGTCCCTTTGCTTGTTTGGCTGTAGCTCCCTTCGACGAAGCACCAATATGTTGTGTAACGATAGACGAAAGCAACGATAAGAAATGGATCACTTCACTGAACTGTCGGAGCATAACAATCACGTATACACTCGAGAAAGGCCGGTAGTCAAGTTCCTTTGTTTCAGCATATCCGCTCCCACGACACATACCTACCCTCCAAAGAGGTTAAAGTTCTCTGACACACATTGGTGGGCACAGCTGCGTGTTAAGCATGAGAAGTGCAATTCTGGCATTTTCCCAGACCACAAATGATAAGTCAATGTCTGGACCTATGTCAGAATCAAATCTTTGAATGGTTTTCACGTAACGCTTACATTAAAAATAATAATACTGGAAATTTCTCCTGAACCTAACTAGTACAATAAAAGGTACAAGGTGCAACAATGTTCCAAAGAGAAAGATATAGATAATTTATTTGCTTTAAAACAAAGGTATGATGAAAGTAACATCTCAGAGATAATTGCAGAGAGAGATAGAGAGAGAGAGAAATATTAATTAGTTGAGATATTATCAGAGAGAAAGATACACTCTAAACATTAATGATTTAACCTAATAATTAAGATAAGTCAATGTCTTAAGAAAAAAATGTAAAGAAAAGACAACGTAAAATTTCATTTTTTGTTCAGAGGCCTTATATTTGTCAAGGCACATCGCCCCTCTTACAGATATAATAACAGAAAAGGGAACTCCCAAGGGAGTATAGTGATCTCGTAGGAACATGAAAAGTGATTTCTACTCATGCCCTCGCAATGAAGAAGTTCTGTGAATACCAAATCGGATAACAGATTCACTAGACGAAAGTTCCCCACATTCAAGGCCCACTGTCGTGAGGCAACAATTCTCTAACTATGCGGCGACCTAAAAAGTAAAAAAAATCGAAGATAGAGAATATAAAAGAGGGAGGCAGTATATTTGGAGCTGTATAGGAACCAGGTAGAAAAAGGAGAGGAAGGGCTCACATTGAGCAATAGCGATAGAAAAAACAGTGGAGAAAGAAGCACTACTCCACCAGCCATATTGTAGTCAACAGCTCGGAATAGGGGAGCACTACATTTATGTAATGGATGGTAGTCGAGGGACCAGACAGGTTCAGCAGAAAAAAATAAGGTTGAAAACGGAGCTAGAAGGGTAAGAAAAAGTAGAGTTTTAAAGAGTAGAGCGTGAAGAATATCCCTATTAAAACACATTGTTCTGAAGAACTACCTGCAGCGTTAACGATAAGATAAGCCATATACCATCATGTCGATACTTAAAAACAACTAGGCTCCAAATGAGATCGAGGCAGATTATCTCATTGCCGAGCGTTTTCATTGCAATACGAAAATCAAATAAAAGTAACACAACCAACTTAAATATACCAACAAAGTAATATCAAAGACATAACTACCATGAACAAAGCAATAATTGTACAATAGACAGTTAATCGAAGATAAAAGTAGAAAAATTTTGAATACACCAACACAATAAGGAATAATATTGAAAACGACAAAGGCGATAGTCCCTCACCAACATGTTTGGGAAAAACAGAAAAAATCCTTTAAACTCACCATGACATAAAAGAACTGATAGTGGAATCTATGACGGATGATTAAAATATATGAGAAAGAAAACACGTCAAATAGGAGTTTTTGTATTTGCAGCTTTGGGAACCGACTTTTTACCAGAGTATGTTGCAATCCTGTGAGTCTCCGAAGAGAAAAGCATCAATCCGGTTTCAGCTATTACAAGTCCTACAGATTCGTTGAATTTTTCAGAAGAAAGATAAAAATGCAATAGAATAGATAAAAGAATGTAGTGGATTATGGAATAATAATAAGGTAAAAGATGGTAATTTGAAAGTATCGAAAATATTTTAGAATAGGGACAAATAAAAAAATTTTTGAAACCAGGAATAACGAATCTATCTATTAGAACTGAATAAGCTATTTATCACCTAAAGAGGTTTGGAACGCATCAATGCAAGACTGTAGGCGGTTCAGTCTTGGCTCCCCGAGCACGTCCTCCACTTCCGCCGATCCCGTTACCTCGGTTTAATGGGAAAGAAAAAAACTGGTTGGAATTTCGGGATACCTTCCGGTCGTTGGTAAATTGTATTGACTCCATAAAGAGGATAGAGAAGTTCTACTTGCTTAAGGGTGCACTCGAGGGCGAAGTGAGGCAGGTTATTCACTTGGTAGATGCCTCAGTATCCAATTATTCCATAATGTGGCAAATGCTCTGCCAAGGGTATGACAACACGCAGCTGTTGGTCAACAATCATTTAAAGCAATTGGTAAATATTGATAGTTTGCAAAAAGAATCACCTATCGACCTATGCAATAATCTTGATAGCATAACAAAGCATGTACATGCTTTGGAAAAATTGGGTATAAATACAGAAAGTTGGAATCCAATAATAATATTTTAATTAAGAAAAAGTTGGCCTCTACGACACAAAGTGTGTGGCAAGAGAAAAAAATCTTATGGGGAACTTCCTGCCTTGAAAGAATTTAAAGTGTTCCTAAATGGTCCTATTGAAATATTAGTAATGTTAGAAAAAAGCAAAACCAAAGAGAATTCTAAATTTGAATATAAAGTTAGTTCTAAAACTAAATCGTTTTTCGTAGATAATGCAATTTGTGGAATTTACAATGGTAAGCATTTTCCTAACAATTGTTCGGATTTTCTGAAACTTTCGGTGTAAGCTCGCTATGAAAAGACTAAAGGTCTGGGCCTGTGTCTTAATTGCTTACGAAAAGGCAACCATTATTGTAAAAACTGTGATGTAATTTGTTGTAGAAAATTTGGTGCAAAACATCACACACTTCTACATTTCAAACAGGCAACGAAAGAAAGTTCGAAACCTATTGAAAATGATCAGAATAATAAAGTTGAATCTGGAGATGCGTTGCCGATTCAGATAACATCAATTTTTGTCGGAAATAATCAAGTAACACAACCAGAAGTGTTGCTATCTACTGCAATTGTGCAAATTGTCGATTCGAATGGCGGGTTGAAGACATATCCAGCACTGTTGGACAGTGGGTCTCAATCTAACCTAATTAGTTTGGATGCTTGTAACCAGTTGGAGTTAAAGCAAAATGTTGCAATTTCCATAATTGGAATCAATCAAGTAATGTCCAACATTAAACATAGGTGTTTAGTAAAAATTTTATCGCTTTATAGTGGTTATGAAACCACAATTTCGTGTTTGGTGGTGCCAAAAATAAATGGTACAATTCCTAACCAGGATCTGAATATATCAGTGAACATTCCAAATCATTTAAAACTGGCAGATCCTTCCTTTGCATCATCTAAAAAGTCAACATTCTTCTCGGAGCTGAAGTATTTTGAGCTTCTTTGCATTGGACAAATAAGTTTGGGAGATAATAATCCAGTACTTCAGAAAACTAGATTGGGTTGGGTTGCTACAAGTTCTATGATACCCTGCAATCAAAAAAACATTGGTTAGGTGTAATCTGAATATAAATGTTGGTGTTCGCAAACAATTGGAAGAAGTTTGGGCCGTGGAGGAAATTCCTTTTGGAAATAAATTACTTTCACAGGAAGACATCGAATGTGAAAAAATGTTTGCGGAAACTACCAAACGTAATGTTGATGGAAGACTTCATGTTTACATTCCATTTCGTGATTGTCCTTCAAAGTTAGGTGATTCTTGGCAATATGCATTGAATAGTTTTCTTTCATCGGAAAAAAGGTTACATAAAAATCCTACTTTAAAGCAAAAATATGTCGACTTTATGGTAGGGTATGAAAATTTTGGACACATGTCAAGGTGTCATTCATATTCTAATGAAATTTCGTATTTACCACACCATGGTGTAATTAATGAAAATAGTATCGACTACTAATTTGAGAGTAGTTTTTAATGGTTCGGCAAAAACAGATACTGGACTTTCAGTAAATGATTTGCAATACACTGGACCAAATCTTCAGGACGAATTGATCGCTATTCTTCTGAGATTCCGGAAATATAATGTTGTCATCTGTGCAGATATTTCGAAAATGTACAGAATGGTTTTGGTAGATGAGAGGCAAAAATCATTACAGAAAATCCTGTGTCGATCAGATCCTACTCAAGAAATTAGTGAGTATACACTCAATACCGTCACTTATGGGACAGTCAGCTCCATATTTGGCAATTCGGTGTCTGAAACAACTTGGGTTAGACAACTTGGAATTATATCCAGCTGCTTCTCGAGTAATATTAAAAGACTTTTATGTTGATGACATGCTAGGGTTCTCCGATAACATAGAAAATACAATTAAATTGGGTAAGGAGGTTGATTCTATATTAAAAACTGGTTGTATGACACTTAGGAAATGGGTATCAAATGATCCAATAGTTATTGAAAGTCTTGGGAAAGTAGATGCAACTTTTAACAATATTCACTTTGGTGAAAAGGTTCAACACAAAACACTGGATTTATACTGGACATTGAAGTTGGACAAACTTATGTTTAGTATTGATTTTAAGGTAGATGTGTCAAAAAATACAAAAAAGGTCAATTTTGTCAGATATTTCTAGAATATTTGGTCCTCTCGGTTTGTTGGGACCCTGTATAATTTTAGCAAAAATATTGTTGCAAAAATTATGGTACGAGAGTTTGGCGTGGTATGAAACATTGCCCATGCAAATTGATTCTAAGTGGAGAATATTAAAAAATGAATTTTTGAGTTTAAATCAGTTGAAAGTTGATCGCCAAGTAACTTGTACTAATCCTGTGCAAATTGAAATTTATGGGTTTTCAGGCACTTCCACGAAAGCGTATGGAGCATGTGTATGTTTAAAAAGTACTACACCTGACAATGAAGTAACGGTTTCCTTGCTTTGTTCAAAGGTGAGGGTGGCTCCACTTAAATCTTTAATTCCTCGTTTAGAACTATGTGGTGCTTTATTGCTTGCTAAATTAGTTAGTAAAGTGAAGGATTGCATAGAATTGACATTTAATAGTGTGTTTTGAGGTGTGACTCTACTGTCGTATTAAATTGGATTCAAATTTCTCCTCATTTGTTACAAACATTTGTTGCTAACAGAGTCACTCAGTCTCAAAAACTAACTGAAGTCGGTAGTTGGAACTATGTAAAGTCTGAAGATAATCCTGTAGACTTGTTATCTCAAGGGAAGTTAGGTCGGATGAGTGCTACTGTTTTTGGCTCAGATAAGAAGGTGCACATTGTAAAGTTCAAAACTCAATTTGGTGAAGTGCAGCGTACCGTGAATAGATTGTACTTATTCCCATGAGAAAGAAACTAAAGGGTTTGCATATATTAGTGTTAGATTATACACCATTTTTTTTATTATATTGTTGAAAGAACCCTTTCAAGGTGGGGGTATGTACAGAATTGTAATCAAGTAAGTTTTTGTTTTGTCTGTCAACTAGAAATGTCAAATTAATTTTTGTTCGTTCATTAAAAAAGAAGTTTCGTTTTGTTTGTTATTTAATCGATTATAGTACTTAAAAATTAATTATAAAACTTAAATAATGATTGAACCAGCAACAAGCTATATGTAAATTGTTGAAGCATATACAGTCGGCAAATACAGTAATAATACAAGTATACATGCCAACATCTAGCTACAGTGAGGAAGAGGCGATTTACAAAGATATCGAAGACATACTAAGATACGTTAAAGGACATGAAAATTTAATAATTATGGGAGATTTTAATGCAGTGGTAGGTGAGGATAGGGAAGGAGCAGTTGTAGGTTTACTTGGCACGAGAAATGACAGGGGAAATAGGCTGGTAGAATTTTGCGACAAGAACAATTTAACCATCACAAACACATTATTTTAACATCATGCTAGAAGAGGATTCACTCGGAAGATACCAGAAGATATAGGAAGACATTAAATAGATAACTTTCTTGTTAGACAACGGTTTAGGAATCAAGTAAAAGACTGTCGAAGCTACCCAGAAGCAGATATAGCACTGACCACAACATCATTATTATAAAGGCCACTCTGAAATTTAAAAATTTGAGAAAAGCAACAAAAAAAGGCATCGGGAAAATGAATTGTTGAAAGATATCGGGAAAATTTCTGATACTAAAGAAGTAGAAACAGAATGGAATAACATTAAATCCAACTTAGACATGGCGGCTAGAGATATTCTGGGGTATACACAAAAAGAAATTAAGAAACCATGGATAATAAAGGATATCCTGAATTTAATAGAAGACGAAAACACAGAAATAGACCAGACGAAACAGGAAAACAGAGATACAAAGCCATAAAATGGAAAATTATTTGCAAATGCAGGAAAGCTAAAGAACAATGGATTGATGAAAAGTGCAAAGAGGTACAAACTAAGATGGAAGTAGGAAAAACAGACGAAGCATACCAACTAATTAGAATGAATTTTAGGGATATAAAACTGTATATCAAAAATATAATGGGCACGGAAAGCGACATCATTATAGAAAATGTTGAGAAAGTGATTAAATGGCGAGAATATATATGGAATTTATATGCAGGAGAGAAATTAACAGCACTAGAACACGAATCAGACGTTGAAAAGGATGGCTTAGGATATTCCATAATTACAGATGATTTTGAATTAGTATTAAAGAGCCTGAGAAATGGTAAGACATCGGGAACAGATAAAGTACAAGCAGAAACTCTAAAAGCCACTGGACAAGCAGTAACAGAACGTCTCTTCCAACTTGTAAGCTATATGTATGAGACAGACGAGACATTCAAAGATATCAAACATAACATCATAGTCACTATACCAAAAAAGAGAGGCATAGATAGATGTGAAAATTTGCGAACAATAAGTTTGACAGCACACGTATAAAAAATATTAACTACAATTGTACAATGACTGATGGAAAAACGGACTGAAGAGATACTAGGACAAGATCAATTTGGGTTTAGACTAAACAGGGGAACATGAGAGGATATTTTAGCTGAGGGTGATAATAGAGAAGACAATAAAAAACGGAGAAAGTGTATATATAGGGTTTGTATATCTGAAAAAGGTATTCGACAATGTAAAATGGAAAAGTGTCTGAAATACTCAAAAAGATTGGAACGACTTTTAGGGATAGACGGATAGTACATAGCTTTTACAAAGAGCAAACAGCGGTAATAGAATTAGAGCAGGAACGTAGAGAAGTAAATATTAATAAAGGGACGAGACAAGAATGTGCCCTATCGCCGTTAATTTTTAACTTGTACATCGAAGAGGCAATGAATACTGTCAAATGCAGGGAGATATTTGGAATTATTATGCAGTGACAACAGATCAATACGCTTAGATTTGCAGATGATATAGTGGCATTGGCATCTAGCAAGGAAAAGTTAGAAGCTGCTCTTAATGAAATAGAAACAGTTCTAACAGAGGGATACGGTATGAAAATTAACAAAAATAAAACTATAGTACTTGTATGTAAAGCAGGGGAAAATAAATTAAAAACTAGAATACAAATAGGTAACAAGCACTTACAAGAGGTTAAGCATTTTTCCTACCTGGGAAGCCAAATAACACAAGATGGGAAGAGCACAAAAGATATAAAACAAAGATAAGCACAAGGTCGTGCTACATTTAATAAGAAAAAGTAACTACCGTGTTCAACGACAACAAACATAGAAACAAGGAAAAAATTGCTGAAAACATGTGTGGAGCACAGCACTGTATGGCTGTAAAATGTGGACAGTAGGAGAAGTGGACAGGAAAAAGATAGAAGCTCTAAAATGTGGTGCTACAGACGTATGATGAAGATATCATAGACAGACAAAATTAAGAACAAAGAGATTCTAGAAATGATAAGGAAAGGAAGAAATATGTGGAAAACAGAAAAAACAGGAGATATAGGATGATAGGCCACGTACTAAGACATGAGGGAATAGTGCGGAATATATTATAAGCAGAGATAGGAAAAAAGAGAAGTACAGGTAGATCTAGGTTAGACTATTGCACACATGTAGTCAAAGATGTAGGGTGTTGGAGTTCCGGGGAAATGTTTAGACTAGTTCAGAATAGAAATTAATGGAGGCACGTACCCAACCAATTCCAAGACGGAAAACCTTATGATGAAAAAAAATAACTGTACTTAAACCTGATGATAATTATAAGCATCTGCAGGTGTTGGTTTTGCAATATTCTCAACTAATGTCAATTGTGTGAAAGAATTTAATGGAGAACTATTAATTTGGCAAATGTCTGTGATGTTTCTGAAGAAGGCATTTATACAGAACTCTAAAGTATTAATTGAGGATAACGAAACAAAGCTGATTACAGCTTCAATGTTATCAAGGTCATCAACTAAACCAGGATTTTGATGAAAATGAAGAGAAAGAAACAAAATATCAACTTGCCATTGTGTACTACTACTTACACTGTAGAAGAAAATGTAGCAGTCTACTGACAGTGAATATAATAACAGTTGTAAGGAAGATGACCCAGATTGTCAACCTAGGGGTGAAATAGTTAACATCAAAACAAACATTAACAAAAACCAGTTTTTTAACAGTTCTGTTAATAAGCAGCGACGTTTATAAAATAAAAACATATTATACCAAGACAACTGTCTCAAGAAAAAGAAAAAAATTGTACAACCACTTGCCACAGGAAAAAAAGCACAACGAAAAGAAGAAAAAGCATGGTGTATTTGAAGGATGTGGTAATAAACATATAAAACAATGCAATCAAAAGATTAGCCATACAAGAAGAATTGATTTAAATAAACAATTTTGAAGGATGTCTAAACATGGTCAGAAAAATTTTGTTATAGGATGCTTAACCAATTGCCTGAAAAGAAAAACTGCTGGTGAAAATTCGCATAGAACCTCGAGCAATAAGTTCTATTTGAAAAATTAAAACAGGCAATTTATTTGCTTATGTAAAACATTTTCCAATTACTTTTGGTTTCAAAAAAATCAATGATAAAATTTTAGCAATAACAATAGGGAAAAATAAAAATATTGTTACATCTAAAAATGACAGGAAATTTGGACTGAATCCTCCAAACAAAAAAATCATAATATAATTATTCAACACATTTAATCTTTTAAATTTACTATTTTACACTATCGGCATTTGCCCACTGATATGTCTATACAAATTTTTTGACGATTTTAGTTCTAAGAGTCCAAATTTATGTTCCCATGATCTCTATCGCTCTATTTTGAAAAAATACAATATATCTGCGAAACTCAGGCATGAGGAATATGAACAGTATCAGCATTTCAATTTGTACCAGCATTCTCAAGATATCTTGTCCTTACTTTATGAAATATGTTAAGAATGGCAACTGTATATTAAAAACGTTGAACAAGCTAGATTTCTTTATAGGGCCAATCCCGATAGTGAGATATATTTCTTAGTCGACTTACACAAGGTCATAATGTTACCAAGGTGTAGAATGTTTAAAACCATTATATTCTAGCAGATTAATTGTTTATAACGAAAGCCTCAAACAATAAATCGTTGAAACCACATGCAGCAATTTATTTGGCACGAAAATATGAAAAAATTATTAGTACTTTTTGCAAACTTTGTCTAGAGCAAAACGGCCAAAACGAAATTGTGTTCTGGGAAGATTAGTGTGCTACTCAAAATAAGAACTGGGAATTTTTGTATTTTCTTGTTCATGTTGTAAATTTATCGGATATTAATGTTGAAGAAATAATTATTAATTATTTTGAGTCAGGACATACGTTTATGTCCACGGATTCATTCCATCATCAAGTGAAGCAATCCATGAAAAACTTGTACAAAATCTACGATTTCAACAATTTTAAAAAAGATGTTTCAATTACCAATTTCTCCAGAGTAAACGAGGTAAACATGGAATTAAGCCTTTTTGAGTGGAAAAATGTCAGTTCACAATTTGAACTAAAAGGAAAAGTTCATTTACACGATATCGATTAGATTACTACAAGATGTAAAATGAGTTTGTTATATAGGAATGACACCACTTTTACCACTTGCTTGATGCAAAAGTTATGAAAATTAGCTTTCCGATGCCCAATCGGCATTGTGTGTGTATTTTCAATTTTTATGTTTGATAGTTTTTCTAAAAAGTGTTGGTTGTATCTACAAAATACCGTGCGAATGTAATAAGTTTTATATAGGAGAAACTTCCAGACCATTTGAAGTTCGATTAAGAGAACATAAATCATATATAAAAAATAGAAAATTTGAAAATCCATGATTTGCCAACATGCATGGGACTCCAGTCATAAAATAAAATGGGAAGATGCAAAATTATCGACAAAGAAGAAAACCACCAAAAACGCAAAATCAAAGAAGCTGCCTACATAACCCTACATAAAAATAACTGCGTTGCAAACGAATCCGTGACTTTCAGTAAACAATGGATTCCATTACTAAAAGAAATAACAAAAGAAATAACAAATGAAGATCAACTGCCCACAATATCTAGGTAGCATTGCAAGTTTTTCCTGGGTTTTCCTTGCGATATTAACATGAAATACAGCATACATACATGATTTCTATTTATACATACAATAACTAATTACATAACAATAAGCATATTAACTAGAAAACCATTATTTCGGCAAATTATAAATGTTGGGGGATCTTGGTAGCCACAGGTTGCTTAACCCCCTTCACTGAATCTCGGTAAAATAAGACATGAAATCAGAAATCTCTCAATTGTATAAATAGAAACATGTTAAAAAATGTTTTCCAAATTATTGAATTTATATAAAATTCACCAATAAAATTAATCAGCTGATTTCACGTTAAGCGTATTGGCTACCATAGGAAAGTCGATCCCAGGTCGCAACACAAATTGAAGGCAATCATTCTTTTAAACTTTAAAAATTTTTGCTTAGTGTACTCAAACCAAATATTTCAAACATCAATAAATCAAAGTAACCTTCAATTTATGTCATAAACGTCAAACTTGAAGTTTTTATTATTTTGACAACGATCCTAGGTCATGGATCGAAACGTAAATAAAATAGATTTTAAAAACTATGAGTGGTTTCATTCCCAACGAAGATTAAGAAGAATGCTAAACAAACCACAACAAACATACAGGAAATAATTGATACTTCATTGCTTTCGAAAAGTTATGTCGAATTGTTTTAGTATTATAACTAATACGATTAGTTGAATAGGCGGTATCTACATTCTGATTAAGAAAACAATAACCATTTTGATGTATCTGAGGAGAATTAAATACCACATACACCTACAGTAGCTTGAGATGTCCCCCTCGTCAGACTAAAAGTAAAGTAATTAATTTGAACACATACAATACTTTATTTTCTGAATTTCACAATCTCGGTGTAGGTTACAACGGGAATTGGATAAAACAGTTTTATATAAACTATGCCAACTTAACATTTAATTTTCTTAAGACTGTACAAACTATAGTCCGTTTTATTTCTGTGGTATCGTCCACCGTCTACCGCTGCTACTACCTAATTAATTCTATATGTTATTTAAAGCTTGTCGACACTCTCTCGTTTCCTGCCTTACCGGCGAGTGTATTCGCATTCAAATCCACATCACTACCGCATAGTTCACAATAAACCAGCCGCACCACATTACCCCCCCCCCCCCTTAAAAGTGTAACATAGTATATGTGAAGCTTTTAACAGACTTACAACCTAATCTTATGCTACTTAATTTTTTTTTTTATGTGCTTAGACACTTAATGAGCAAAACAACAGCATAGCAGAGACATTGTGAATGTACTCCTCCAAAAACCTTAAATTTCTACGAACACTTTTTTCCTAATTAAGTTTCTTACTATGCGAAAACACCAAGGAATCCAAATCAACTACAGGAGCATAATAAGGCTTCAAATGTTTTATATTATGGGTGCCCTTAAGAATTCCTCGAGTGTCAACTAATTCGTAAGAATTTGTACCCACTATTTTATTGATCATATATGGCCCTTCATATACAAGGAAGAATTTGGCAATGCTCGATTCAAGAGCTGACGATAGTGCATGGGTGCGTATTAGTACCTTTTCCCCAATTTTAGCTGCTGTAGGGTCGTTTGTTTTCTCTAACTTATGCTTCCGTTTTAACGCTTTAGTCAAAATTTTGCGCTAAATATAACACCTGCTGTGGTGATAATTCATCTCGCATAGGTTTTGGATATTCAACCACCTGATGAATACCACTACTTGCCCTTTTCCCAAATTGCAATAATAGGGGCGGAAATCCAGTCACACTATGAACCGCACGATTTACTTGGTTTTCCACCGTCTCAATGAAATAAGCCCACTTCGTGTGCTTATCAAAACAATATGAACGCAATAACCGACCAATTTCCTTGTTGACTCGTTCTGTTTTGTTCCCCTCAGGAAAATACACCGAGGTAAACTTCATTTTGATATTCCTCTGGCCAAGTTCCTTAGCCCACAACTTGGAGCGGAATTGGGTTCCATTATCCGTTAAAATGGCTTTAGGTATTTGGACTCTATCAAAATATTCCTTAATTAACCGGTTCAAGATTGCCTTCGTTGAGGCCTTTTTTAACGCATACAACTTTACAAACCTTGTAAATGAATCGACTATAACCAAAAGATAGGTCACACCCCCCCGTGAAGTAGGTAATGGCCCCATTAAGTCCAAACAGATTAGTTCTCCTGGATAGTGAGAGTTACTGTGTTAACCGTACCTACAGTACGTTTACACACCTTTGCCCTTTGGCATATTTCACATGTGCAAATAACCTGACGGATATTGTGATACATTTTGGGCCACCAGAAATTATCTTTCATTTGGGCATATACTTTTTTGTAACCAAAATGTCCACCTTCGACATGTTGCTGCAAAATTAAATCAATTATCTGAGTCCGCGGTACACAGAGTTTCCACCCGGGTGACTCAGCATTACCTTGCCTGAATAAAATGCCCTTATATTGTTGAAACCATCCTCCTCGTTCGTGAACCTTGCTCGCCTCATTCTGTAATAATGCTAATTTGTCGGCTATCCACTTTTCCTCAATTTGATCCTTCTGTATAGTTCTAAAATTCTTTTTGAGCTCTTTATATTTCACTGCCAGATGCTGACAATATACCTCCAATGTAATACCATTACAATGGGGAACATTTGGTTTTTTGTTATATCCAATACAACGCGATAACGTGTCAGGCATTACGTTATCTTTTCCTTGACAATAAATAATTTTAAAATTAAATTCCTGGGCATATAAGGCCCATCGTGCCAACCTACCAGTTGTTAACTTCATAGTTAACAAGAATGTCAAAGCCTTATGATCAGTGATGATAGTCAGGCGTTGACCTAACACAAAAGTTCGCCACTGTTTCAGTGTGAAAATAAAAGCTAACGCCTCTTTTTCAGCAATTTTGTAGTTTAATTCCGCCCCATGTAACACACGACTGGTAAATGCAACAATCTGCTTGCCATCACTTCCGATCTGAAACAAAATTGCTGCAATGGCTCGTCCAGAGCTATCGGACTGCACAAAAAACTCTTTATTGAAATCTGGATGTGCGATAAACGTTAGCTTCAAGAACAACTCCTTTACTTGCTTAAAAGTCTCATCGTAAAACTCATTCCACTCCCAACGAACATTTTTTTTCAATAACTTTAGCAATGGGCCCGACGTTTCGGCCAGCCTTGGACAAAAACGACGTTCGTAGTTTACGAATCCTAAAAACCGTCGCAGTTCCTTAATATTTTTAGGAACTGGAAACTGTTGGATACATCTTATTCGTAATGGGTTTACACACATTCCTTACTTGGAAATTGTATGACCAAGAAATTCACTTTCAAACTTGTCAAAATGAGATTTTCTCAATTTGATGGTTCACTTGCATTCTTGGAATCTTTTGAATATCGCTTCCAAATGCCGTAGATGCTCCTCTGGATTGGAGGAGAAAACTAAAATATCATCAATATACATTAGAATAAATTCATCAAATTCCTCCTTTAACACACTCTTCATGCCCCGAATAAAACTCGCAACTGACGTTGACAGACCGAAAGGTAACGCATTAAAACAATACGTTATTCCGTCGTGCAGGAACCCAGTATATTTCCTGTCCTTTTCTCTTATAGGAATTTGCCAATATGATGTCATATCCAATGTAAATTGGATTTGCCCCTGCTTACATTTCATTAAAAGTTCTTCCGGTAATGGTGGTGTAATATGATCACCCTCCATTTTACCATTTAAGAAGCGTGCATCTAAACAGATGCGAATCGTGCCATCTTTCTTTTTAACCGTCACTAGTGGTGATACGTATTCCGTTTTACAAGGCAAAATGATACCATCCGCTACCATTGCCTCGATTTGTCCTTTCACTTCAGTCCTGTAAGCTACCAGAATTGGGTAAGACTTTTTAAAAAAAGGTGTCTTATCTTTCATTTCAATGGTATGTTCGTATATTGTGGTAAGACCCGGTGTTTCTGAAAACACGTGGGAATAAGTTCTCAATAGCTGGTAGAGTTTATCTTTCTCTTCCAGACTAAAGGTTTCGGCAGCCTCAGCAGCCGCTTTTAATTCGGTATCGGAATATCTATGTTTCTGATACGTTTCCTTGCTCTCTATGTAATTAATCCGTAACTGATTTTCTATTACATTTAACTGACAAAAATCTAAACGTCTCTCTAATTCAGCTAACCTAACCACTTTACTGGCAAAATCGATTTCGGCTTTCACTTGGGTTAACCAATCGCTGCCTAAAATGACCTTTTGGTTTAAATGGGGTATTACCACACAAGGGATATCCACCGCCATATTATTGAATACTACGGGCAACAATACCTGTTCCCTTATTCGAGTTAATCTCCCTCCAATAGCGACTGCTACTGATATATTAGACACAGGCAATACAGGTACTGTATCTCCTAACGTTTTAAAATATGTATCAGATATTGCTGATACTTGACTACCCGTATCCAATAAAATTTCAACCAATTGTTCTTGTATCACCCCTTGAATGATGGGTACCACTTTATCGAACTGGAAAGGCTCTTCCTCATTTTCACTTAACAGCTCATCTGGCTCAATAATGCATTTCTTTATTAACCTGATTTCACGAACCTGTTCCGCTCCAACTGAATGATCCTCTTCCTCTCACTTCCAGTTCTCGCCCCTTCCGTTAACTCCTCTATCTAATTGATTATTGTCCCTATATGTCCTCTCACCCCGCCAATTCTCATTTATATTTTGACCGTTGTCTCTATTATATCGATTAAAACGCGAATTGTTGGCATTTTGGTTATTTAGCTACCTAAGATTTTGGTTTATTCTATTTCCTGATTCATAAGTCGCATCAATTTTTCTTAAAAATTTCTCGAATTCATCAATTGAGTCAATGCCCTGCAATAACATACCCCGCTGTACCTCCTGTGAAAAATGTTTTCCCAACCATTCCACTAGCATCCTCTCCTCCACCTTTTCTGTTAGGCAGTCAGCTTCCGTAACCAATCTTAAAACATAGTCTGCCCGACTACCTGCTTGGAACTGTCCATACTTTAACGTATAATACAAGTCCCTTTGAATTTTACATCCCAATATCGTTCACGAAATAATTTTTCAAATGTTTGAAAGTTGTTAAATAAATTTTCTCGTGCAGTAGCCCATTCTGCTGCCGACCCTATTAAACAACCCATGGTCAGACTGACCTTATCTACTTCCGGAACCCCTGCGTTCTTAAATAATTTATCAATTTTTTTTAAGAATTGCATTGGATGCATTTTACCGTCTGCTCGATATCTTATTTCTGACCCCCCCCAAGTCACGCCATGCTGAAAGATATTTCTTATTTTGACTTTCGGGATTTGGTACTATTACGTCCCTAGGTAGTAACTGTACATTTACTGGTTTATTTTCTACATTTTCGCGGACTGTTTCTGCTAACTCAGAAATACTGGTTTGCATACTAGTCATATTCTTTGACAAGTGTACCAGAAGTGTTTGTAATTGAGCCAATTTTAACCCTGCAGCTTCATTCGATTCCTCAGTATTCATTTTTTTTTTAAAAACCACAACTCTTATTTAAGTATTTTATTTTACCTTTAATCGTACCTTACTAACAATTTTCCAAAACCTCTTTAACCTATCACACTTCTAACATCGAATAATAAACAAACAATAATTCGAGGTTAGGTTGTGTATGTTATTGTCCTATTTAATAAACTAATTTTAATTTCTTAAAACAGTTTTTCAGCTTTCGGTATTGTCATCTGTTGCGTGTCAAACCACCACAACTAACCCTATAATTCAATGAACTCAACCAAATGTCATTCACGCACAAATACCGTTCCTTAATCTTTACAACTATCTGACATTCCGGTTCATGACCCTATAAAACTTTCAAGGTTATTGTTCCCTAGCTTTAACTTCGAACTATAAATGCACGCTTATGTGCGGCATCGTAAATTTTACACATGCACAGTCTTTACAAACCTGTAGCGTTGTCGACTTTATTGGTCGATTGTAATAACTAAACCACTTTCGCATTCTTCATTTATTTAATCCATTAGACCTTTGTTTGGCATGTAAGTTGACAATTCTAGTTTTTCTGAACCATTTTAATCGCAAACCAGTCCCACGTTGGGCGCCAATATGAGATGTCCCCTCGTCAGACTAAAAGTAAAGTAATTAATTTTGAACACATACAATACTTTATTTTCTGAATTTCACAATCTCGGTGTAGGTTACAACTGGAATTGGATAAAACAGTTTTATATAAACTATGCCAACTTAACATTTAATTTTCTTAAGACTGTACAAACTATAGTCCGCTTTATTTCTGTGGTATCGTCCACCGTCTACCGCTGCTACTACCTAATTAATTATATATGTTATTTAAAGCTTGTCGACGCTCTCCCGTTTCCTGCCTTACCGGCGAGTGTATTCGCATTCAAATCCACATCACTACCGCATAGTTCACAATAAACCAGCCGCACCACAAGCTTTAACAATTTTCATACAATTATGTCAATAAGTAAAGTTGGCAGGATCAAAAACTTAAAACTTTACTTATTTTAAAGCAACTGCCAAGTCAGTTATCACTTCTGTTTTTAGTAGGGCACTATAGAGAAGCATTTGAGTTAATTTATTGAAATATATTTCAATATGCTACAACTAAAATATGATTATTTGTTTTAGATGGGAAGGACAAAATACCTCTTCAAATAATGGAATATCTGAGAATTACAAAGCTATAAAATGGAACAAAATGAGAATTGAGCTGCTTAAACATGTATATCATGAAGCCCCTCTTAGTATGCAATGTAATACGTCCAATGGTGACCGCTTTCCTGGATATTGGGAAAATACACCAGTAACCCCAGTATTAATACCCTTACCACCGCCAGTACGAGAATGTGACAACTAAGCCATCTTGTAAGATATAGTAGTTTGAATATATAAATATTGGTAGCACTGTCTTAGAAAATATTATTGTTTTGTTACAGTTAAGTATGTACATATTTCTGCATGACTTTGCCCAATTATATCCAAATAAATAGTGATAATAGTGCTTTTGATAATTTTATTATTTATAAAGTAGTATAATGATACATGGAGAGTTTATGATTCGGCCCTTAGTCAGTATTTCCTGTGATAACCGTTTAGATCAAGGTAAAATAGGTCTCAAGAGAATAGACAATAATTCCGCCAAGATATTATCTCTGTTGCAGCATGAAAATTGCCAAGGTTCTTGCACAACAAAATAAAATGCAAAGTAGCGCAACATCTTATAAATGTCCTACAAACGAAAGTATCCTAAAAAGAGGAGACAGAAACCCCATCGAAATACGATATCAACAATGTCTGCAAAATAAATCAATTGTATTACATTTTACTTGCTTAGAACTCAAATTGCCAATGCTTGGGAGGTGCGTCTGAAAAATGACTTCAAAAAAGAACAATTTAGGCTACATTATCTACTTAGTAACTACTAAATTGCTTTTTATCCAAATGAATTTGGCACAGGTATTACCACCATTTACATTAATCCAAAAACCCACAATGAAGAGAAATTAAAAGTTTATTAGAACTAAACAATACATACCAGTAATTTAAAATACTTACAAGAATACTGAATTTACTGTTCTTTAGTTCTCATGAGACAAAGTAATCTAAAAATTCACAATTAAAAAAGCATATTAGTTCAAGTAACCTTCTGAAAAAGCACCTGCTTCAAACTAGGAATGACGACGGGTACCCGGGAACCTGGAACATACTAGATAACTCAATACAACAGGTCGTAATATTGATACCCAATAAATACTCGATACCCGATAATTAGATGTGAAAAGCAAGTGTTTGAATTTTTGTTGGAAGCGTGTTGAATAACTATTAAAAAAGACATGTCAATAACAAGGTTTTGACTATCTGGTACAAAACAACAAATTAATATTTCTTTAATAAACATGTGTTCACACAAATAATTAAAATACATGAAATAATTTTCTTAACAAAAACAGCACATTTAAAATATGCTTCAAACTTGCAGAACATAATTTATTAATATAAACAGTAAAAATCAACAATCCATAAAATGCAATTTCCAAAACTCACCATCTTTCTTAATATGAATAAATCACCTATTATGCCACCAAAAAAGCAAGGTTGTAACGTCATGCATTATGCTAAGCATAAATTAGATATGGAAGAAATAATATTTAATCTTGAATAGATTTACTTGTTATTGAAGGCACCCTGTAAAATCTTAATTTCATGTAAAATAGTGTTTAAAAACCAAGACTTGCAATAAATCCGCATTTTTAATCGAAATATACTGAAAACCACAAAGATAATTGTGTAATTTCTGTTAAATACATAGGGGAACTTAAGGAATGTGTTTATAAATTATTTTAAACCACAAAAATGTAAACAATTCAATTATAACAATCAAGTTTTATAGTAAATGCGTATCACAAAATTCTTTCAGAATTATAAAGGAATTCATTGATATACATCTCAAATATGAGCTTTGGAAAATTAGATTAATAAATTCCTTGCAATATGGCTTAGTTTTAATAGACATTGTGCAATTATCATAAAAGGAAGACATACACTTTTTACAAGACATTGAAAAAGCAGAATACAAAAAATGATGTAATCATCTCATTATAATAGACCGAAAGCGTGGGAAGGATAAAATAAGCATAAGTAAACTTGAAGCAATGTATTAAACAGACGCTGAGCGCATAATAAAATATGATTTTTAGTAAGAGGACAATGAGTTTTGTTGAACGCAACGGAAGTTAGAATTACACAGTCATATAGAAATCGATTACTTGAAAACACTAAAAATATAGTAATATGGGTGAGTAGAATGGGTGGTGGGTGCAGAAATAAGCTGGTATATGGGGATGTGCCGACAGGTACAGAAACTCCAAGAAAATTGTATGACAATTCCCGAAGGGAATAGGTACATGGGACAGGGTATATTCAAAGCGTAAGTGCGGATTTAATGTTGGAAAACCTGTTTAAAATAAAGGGGTAGGAATCCCTAATTAAATTGAAACTTTGAGGGGGATGTTTTGGAGTCAGGGAGCTATTGTGTTTGGACCTTTACTAAATGATGAGGAAAAATCCTGATGGTGGCTGGAAAGTTTGTAACTGAAAAGTGAGTATTTTTTAGTAACGTTTTAAAAACAATTATGAATTTTTAAATATTAATTTTGTATCGCGGTAATAAGACAGTAATTAAGTGAAACTGATTATTTGGTTGGACTAATCAGTGATTTGAGAAGAGATAGTCATTAGTGAAATTTAGGGTATTAAAAGTATTAAATTTAAAATATTTTGGAAAGGATAATGTTATAGTGTAGTTGGTATTAAAGTTTTTTTTTGTTTATGAATGACATTGCTCATAATTTGGGATATACGAATATCCTCATTAAATGGAAAAGCAGGGAAATTTGGAGTGGCGAATAGTTTTATTGATGGCTTAGAATTAAGGTTTTTTTTTTAGAATTTTCCTTTAGGATATTTTTATTTTAGCAATACCTGGCCAGATTACAGGATGAGATTTATTTCTGGGGGAAGGATTTATACGTGTATTAAACTTGTTTTATGTTAATAGAGGTTAAGTTTAGGTTGATTTTTATATAATTATTTAGAAAATAGAGTATCAGCGAATTGTAAAGGATGTCCAGATCCTCCAGTGCTGGTCGTATGTGCAAAGAGTATTTTAGTTTGAGAAACCTAGTTAATTATGATGAAATTGAGGAAGTCAACACAAAGGAGTTTTATGTGAAATAACAAATCTTCTACATAGACATGACATCAAAAGCCAGACTGTTTGGCACCCTCAATTTTGGCAGACAAATCTTTCAGAGTGTGTCAAGAGGATGTAGAATTTTGAATTTAAACGATGTTATTTATCATTTTTGTATTTTTTATTTTTCTTTATTTTGTTTTCTCATTTATTCATAGGAACCTATTCCCGCACCACTGCAGTTAGCCGAAGCACACTTTTATCGTTGCGAGGTCCTGGCACCTTCAGAGCAAATCAAAATGTAATTCATTTAACTAACGCCTACTTCACCCATGACAAGATATTGTGTTAACTTTGTCTTTGTCGCTAGTCTTCAAATGACTGCTTCTATCGGGTTATCAAAACCAACCAAATTACTGACAATCGTTAGTTATTAACCTTCCTTAAATTCAATATTCGTTTTTTTTCTATACTACGAGTAACTATTTTACATATTCGTAAATTTTATATCAATAACTTGTATTTTGTTTAATCTTGATTTGTTTGCACATTGATGGTACTACATTTATTATTAAGTATGAATTGTGTTCAGTTCTTTTAGCAGAAAATAGTGTAAAAGATGGCCAAGATCCTAACCATCGGAGCATGGCAGAATACAGCTTTCCAACATGGACAAGATAGTCTTGCTGTTGCATGTGTGTCATAGTTTGTAATGTTTGGGCATTATGGAAATAAAAATCAGATGAAAAACTGAACAATTAATCTAAAGTTGACTGACTAATTGTGATATTTAATCATAAAAGTTTTGATGCATTAAAAACAAAATGAAAATAAATTTTACCATTTTTGTTTGTTAGTAGTATATAGTGCAGGTTATGGCGTCTCCAGGAAGAGGTCAATGATCCTTAGTGATATCACAGTGCGGGTTCATTGACCTTTGCTTGTGACGTCAGGAGCACACGTGTTGGGGTCGTTGACCTTTATGTTTTGTCATGGACAATGGTAAAGGGTGACGACATCGGTCGGGTTCATTGACATTAGCGTTCGACTTGAACGGTCGTAGTTGAGTATGAGTCATTGACCTTTGTGTTCGGGGTTTTGTGGTGGTGGAGGAGGTCGTTGACCTTTGTTGTGGCGCTTATTTTCGCTGGACTCATGCTGCTGCAAGTCGGGACAATGAAATATCTATGGTGGGTTCGTTGATCTTTGGATTCCCATGCTTATGACGGATGAGTCGTCACAGCAGCACTCTTTGGTTGGCATCGATGGCCTTCGGGCGCTTCTATCGGATGACTCATTGCACCTGGCTGAGGGGCGATGACCACGTTTAGGGGCATATCTCTAGACAGTGTTCTTAATCTAGTCACTGACATACTTTCAATTGGTGTTGACCTAGTAACCTACTGACATACTTCCTAAATGATTGAGATACTGACTTGTTTTTGTAAGGTTGTAAAACTGATCTACTTCTAATTGGTATTGACCTAGTAACCTACTGACATACCTCCTAAATCATTGACCTATTAGCCTGTTTTCGTAAGATTGTAAAGCCGCCCTACTTCTGATTGGTGTTGACCTAGTAACCTACTGACACTTCCTAAATCATTGACCTACTGGCCTGTTTTCATAAGATTGTAAAACTGGCCTACTTCTAATTGGTGTTGACCTAGTAACCTAATGACCTACTGACATACTTCCATTTCCACTACTTACTATCAACTTGTATGTATAAAGGCAGAGGTCTGATGTACGAAAGTATAGTGTATTTTTATAAACATATTAATCCCATATAATGTTAGTAATATATGTAGATAATGGTGTGATTAATTTGACATATTATATTATTTATTAAACAGGTTACTGTTATACATATAGAGGTTACTGGTGTGCATATTGAAGTTACTCAAGGAAAGATTGATGCGTTGTTGCATCTTAATTATCAAGTGGGGATACTCTGTCAAAATCTACGAATCCTTCCAAGTTGTGGTGTGAATTCTACATTCATGTGGTTTGGTTCCAATTTGGTGGTGCTTGTGGTGTCAAAGCCTTCGTTAATTTTTAGTGGTTTACTTTTGGAGGCATTAGTTAAATTCTCCCTCCTACAACTGAGCTGTGCACTGGGTAAAATATATTACACTCTCCACTGCACCACTAATTTTTTGTTTTGTATTTGTGCCTATGCTCTTTACGAAGAAAAAGAAGGCACATACATAATCCAAAAAGGAAGGAATAACTGAAAACAACAAAAGTTAAAAAAATGCATAAAACCAAGCACATTATCCCAAAGTTTAATTACTAAACATCTTGTGTATGCTTAATTTAGAATAAAGTGGGAATTACACTCCCAAGTCTTAGAGTATACACGGAAAATACCACATAAAGCTGCAAAATGTAATAATTTGGAAAAGAATAAAATACAATTCAGTAGTAAAATTATATAAAAATATTTTATTCTAAAAATTACTTTGGTTTTTCAATAAAAGCAAATTAGCCCTTAGCGACTTTTTTCGAAATCGCTCTAGGAATACAAATATTAATCACACCTTCAAATCCTTTGACCATAGTATAAGAATAATTTAAGACAGACAAAGATCGTAAAAGTTCTTGAATTGCTGTTTGTTCTAAAGCTATATTAAAAACTTCTTCCTTTGTAAGTTTCTCAATTTTATGCCTAGGAATTTTAACAATGGCACTTTCAACTCCATTTACCTGCAAACAAATATTACATATCATGCTAAAAACAGCACATACAATTCTACTTGACACACAAGATCCAAATTGTAATCGTAGTCAACATCAGGCCATTTTTGATCTTGTACCATTTTGTTCCACTGAATTTCGTTATCGTCTATATTTAAACGATTAGGTGCTGACACAAAACCACTCCATAATTCAGAAGCAAAATGAGGTGCCATAGGTGCCAACATAATTAATTGACATGCAAGTGCTCTTTCAAACTGATGACTATGAGCAATAACTGTTGAAGGAACTTTCTAAAAATATTTCCCTATTTTTAAAAACCTATTTTAAAGTTAAATATATCTTTACCCTCAAGCTATTTGTAAGCCCCTGCATTTTAGAAATTGCAACACTAAGTTGATATGCTGTACTATAGTTAAAATTCACTCCTTTAACATAATAATTTCTTGAATCAAATATAAAATCATTAAGTTTTTTAAATTCTTCATCTCTAACTAAGACTGGTAGATTTTCTCTGTATTTTATAAAATCACTAATTGTTAACCACAACCTCCTTTGCCAATTTAATATACCAGGAAATGCTATCAATAATTGTTTTAGGAAGTGGACTATTAAAAATAATATAGATACATACTGCTACTGTTCCAATTTCGATGTGAAGTAGGTGCAACATCTGCTAAAATTAATAGCCTTGTAGTGTCTATGCCATATTCCTTAAACATGTCACTAGGATCTACCCCATTGAGCTTTGATTTACTCATCTTTTCCCATAAAACCACTACAGGCTCTTCAGTTTTAACATGTACAGCTTTATTTCGTTTTAAATCTAAAATAAAAATGAAACAAATAATCTGTTTGGTTACATACAATATTGTCTGCAGATGAGTAGTTCAAGTATGGGAAATGAAACTTAACTTGTTGGTTATTTCACAAAGAGAAAAGCTAAATGACAGGTTTTGCTGTGGTTGCAGCTCATCAGACTTGCGCATTTCTCTTTTTAAAACAACCAACAAAGATCTTGAATTATATAGAAATCATAGTGTATATACAAAACATTTTCCATGCACCCTCTATACTTGAATGTAAGCAACTAACTATCGGAAACTTTTTCATACCTCCTATATTTTAGATGAACTTGTTAGACAAAATTGAATAATATTAACTAGTCTATGACAACTAAGGTGGAAATAACAAATGACCTATTACCTACTAAAACAATTGCGGATATTCTGAGAAATTAGTACACCTAACGTTACTGGGGATCTCGGTCGATAAAATCTAACATGCTTCTAAATTAATGGTGACATAATTTTGTCTGGAGATAAGTGGTTCAAGTATACTGAACGAAAATTAATTTGTTGGTTAATTTACAAAGAGAAAAGCCAATGACCGGTTTCATTGTAGTTGCAGCTCATCAGACTGGCACATTTCTCTTTGCAAAACAACCAACAAAGATCTTGAATTATATAGAAATCATAGTGTATATACAAAACATTTCCCATACACTCTCTATACTCGAATGTAAGCAACTAACTATCGAAAACTTTTTAAAACCTCCGATATTTTAGATGAAATTATCAGACAAAATTTAACTAGTCTATGACAACTAAGGTGTTAATAACAAATGACCTATTACCTATTATAGCAATAGCGAGCATTCCAAGAAATTACTACAACTAATGTCACTGGGATCTCGGTTTATAAAAGCTAACGTGCTTCTAGATTAATGGTGACTTATAATTTTGTTGGCTAATTTACAAAGAGAAAAGCCAATGACCGGTTTCGTTGTAGTTGCAGCTCATCAGACTGGCACATTTATCTTTGCAACGCAACCAACAATGATCTTGAATTATAAGGAAATCGTAGTTTACATACAAAATCATTTCCCATGCGCTCTCTATACTTGAATATAAGCAATTATTATCGGAAACTTTTGCAAATTGTTTTAGAATTAAATATGTAACAATTAAATATGTAACACAATATAAATAATGCCAAGAATTTATAAAATTATTAATTCAATCTACTATAAACCAAAATATTATGAAAAGCAATATTGCAATTAGTATGCTTAGATGTAATAATTACCATATAAAGCAGTAAGCACGAGGGTCATATTTTCCATATAAAATAAATGCACATCCAATGGTGCAAGAAAAAATTATACTAGAGTTCACTACACATTCTACATATTCAGAAAAATTCATTCAGGATAACAGAACATTGTCGCAATTTTTAGGCGCACATCACCACAGCAAAAATAATCTTTACAATCCAATTTTATAAGACTAGGCATTAAAAGCATGTTTCATTCACCATACAATGCCAAAAATGTATGTACAGGTTTGGTAACATTTAATTAACTAACAAGGTGTGCTGGGAAAGGCTAAGTTTTTGAAAATCATAAAGCAAATTAAAAAGGCGTACTGACCTGTAGAAATAAGAAGAAGATCTAAAATTTCTGAATATTGGTTTTTAAGTTAAATATGTGCAGCTGTTCTAAAGTTTGCAGATAGATAATTTTTCCCTTATAAAACTTGTTACGTTTATTGTGAACATCCTATACATTTTTTTTTCTGTTAATAAGAAATACGCGGTCCAGTAATTTGCAACTCAAATCCCTTTGGCGTTAAAAACGAAAATGAATTCAGTAAATTAAAATAACCCTTTCATGTGTTAATTCAGTTATCTATTTGTATAAATTCGATTCCTATTGTTACATCCTAGAGCCTAATGAATAATAAATACTCCTTCTAAGAATTCCTCAACGTAAAGTTTATGCTAAAATTAAACAGGCGATAACTGGTTCTAAGTAACTGATAATTGATTCTTATTGTTTTCCATTGAACGCTTGGCGAATTAAAGCAGCGTATTATCCCAATAAACCGTGTTTTTCCAGTTTTATTTCCTTAACAACAATATTACTTTGAGCTCTGGTCATTAGTGAAACGAAATTAATATTGACTTGCTTTTCAATCTACACAACGAAAACACGTGTAGAATGGTTGGTTGTTTCCGGTTTTCTGTATGAAAAGTTCGCGCATGCCTTACAGCGTGATGAGTATTTATGGGTTTTATAAAATTGTACTTTTCGACGACAATAAATTAATTTTATTTATAATTACTATAGCTCCTTCCTGTGGTCCTTAAAGCCACAATGAATGGCCGCCCCTTGTTTTTACAGACGGTAGGAGCCAACGCAACGGTGGTGACTCAAGGGTGAGTGTTTGTACACTAATTTTCTTATATGGGTACGCTGTAGTTGTTGGAAACAACATATGTACACGGGTCTACGGATGCATCACCTTGTTGGTGGTAAAATGACTGGTTGTTTCTATGTGTGAGGATATTATAATGTTTACTAATTTCTTTATTAGGATAATTTTATGTATAGAATTACGTACTTACAATGCTGATTTCGAGCTGTGATTTTTAGTGGGGTAATTTTGTTTCTTTTTCTTGTTTGAAGATTAATATAGGGGGTGACCTAAAAACTGCAGCTCGCCATGTTGAAAATGATTCTTTTGCTTTATTCGTAAATATGTATATTGTGTACCTACGAATTGTTCATTTTTGGTACTAATGTGTTTTGTGTATAATTTTTTTTTTTAAATTAGAGGTTTTTAGTTTGTAAATATTTGATTGTGCGTGAGTGAGTATATTTTTATTTCAGCCCCCCCCCCTAATTTTTTTGTAGGTATAATACCCCGCCCACTCGCCGATTCAGCCCGGTCAATTTCTTCTTTTCTTCCTCGTTTTTATTTTCTTTTTTTTACTACGTCGCTGAACGTAGCAAACTCTCATTATGTTTATAATTATAAAGACAAACCACAACGTTACTGGAATTGGATGTTCAATGCTATTTTATAAAATAACATCAACCAATCACAAAATTTAACTATATACTCTCCAACATAAAAGTGGAAATTGCAATCGTCAATTGCCATACTTGTTGATATTAAGTGCATTCTATTTACAACTTAGGTTAGGTTAGCTAAATGAAAAAGTTAACGCTTCCTAAATTCACTTTCAACCGATTAATAGAACGCACAATTTAGCATTTTGTCTAGTTAACCTGTATAACTATTTATTTTGTTTTGGTGTGATTGTATTGTGGGTTCATATACACTTGGAAAACATCACTTAAGATAATGGAAAATGACTTAATAATAGAAGTAAGTTCTATATTAATATATTTATTTTTATATTGTTTAATCATTTTAGTTTTTATGCCTCAATACATGCGACAGTGAATTTTGAACATGCTTTTCAAGTGAAGAGTCACACACCGATTCTTCAGTTAACATGTTCTGTACAGAAAGACAAGTAGCATAAGTCGAAAGGTCTATTCCAAATTATGATGGCAAGGAGTTTATAATTATCTTTTAAAAAAATTTTCAGCTTATTTTCTTATTGATAAGATTTTATTGCAATAAGCTGTAAACTCATTGTTAGTTTATTTTCGGAAAAAGTGAAAGTTTCTAAAATTTTGCCCGATTATACTCATGTAAGAGAAAAAATAGGTGCTGCAAAAGCAGTTCTTATGATGAAGTTATATTTGAGTAACCAAGAAATGTTTCGGCAGATATCAGACAGATTTAATGTTACCGAAAGAGCAGTACATTCAGTAATTACATCAGTAACTCAGCATTTACTATCAATATGCAGAGAACATATTAAGTGGCCAAATAAGAAATGAAAAACTGTCATTTGTGAATCGTTTAAAAAAATATGAAAGCCTTAAAAGGTGTTGTTGATGTTGTAGATGGTTACTACATCAACATTAAAAAAAATTAATAAAAATAGATATGTTTACTATAATCGAAAATCTGATTATAGTATGCTGTTGCAAGCTGGATGATAATGAAAAACAAATGTATTTTGTGGGCAAGCACGGTCGATTCATATGTCACGATTACTAAAAAGATCATTGCTGTATGATCAAGGAGTTGGTTTTTTAGAAAATGCTCTACTGTTAAGAGATTTGGCATATCCCTGTACACAATGGTTTATCTCCAGGCAGACAATGACAATTTAAGTACGAATAAGCAATATCATCAGAATCATCATTAAGTCTTCAGCCCTAGAACTGGTTGGATGCGTACCCTCATCGTTTCCTAGTCTGAACCAACCTACACATTTCCCTGAAAATTGCACAGTCTGCATCTATCACTATCTGTGTGCGAAAGTCTGATCTCGGTCTACCTCTTCCTATCTTTTCCTATCTCTGCTTGTAATATATCCCGTACTATTTCCCAGAAATGCCTTAGAAGATATCATGTCCTTCTATTTCTTCTATTTTTTCGTTTTCCACAGATATCTTTATTCCTCTACTATTTCAACAACCTATTTGTGATTAACTTTGTCTGTCCATGCTACACCATCCTCATACATCTGAAGCACAACATTCCAGAAGGCTTATATCTCTTTCTGTCTGCTTTTCCTACTGCCCCTATTTCATATATGTACTGTGTTGTGCTCCACACTATGCTTTGCACAGTTTTCTTCTTGTATCTATGCTCATTGTCTTTGAACATAGCTGCTGTTCTTTCTTGTTTGATGCAGTTCGGTCACCTTCGATTGTTTTACGGTTATATACCCTATTTCCCCGATATTCAGTGTTATGTGAAAGGAGGTAAGCAGCCTTTGGCTGCCAAGTTCCCCCAGCACCTAGACCTTTGTCAAATTAATAGTTTTTCCAATTTATCCTTTCACACAATCAACATTACTTGAAAATATTTCACAACCAACACCTGTAGTTGTTTATAATAATCATCAGATTTAAGAGCACTTATTTTTTCGTCATTGGCTGGACATGTACCTCAGCTTATTTATGTTCTGAGAGAACCTACACAGTTGCCTGCAATTGTCCCAACAGCCTATATACAGCTCGATTCCCTTCTATTGTTTTCTAATTATATGTCCTATTTCACTGAGATTCAGTCATTTGTGAAGGGGGTTAAGCAGCCTGTGGCTGCCAAGGATCCCCCAACACTTAGACACTGGCCGTATTAATAGTTTTCCAGTAAATCCTTTCGCACAATTAACCTTAGTTGAGAGTATTGCAAAACCAACATCTGTAGTTGTTTATAATAATCACCCTGTTTAAGTACAGTAATTATTATTGTCATTAGTTTTTCCATTTTGTGACTGCCTGGAAGCGTACCTCCATTGATTTCTATTCTGAGCTAGTCTACACATTTGTCTGAAATTCTCACAGCCTACATATTTCACTATCTGTGTGCAGTAGTCTAACCTAGGTCTACCTCTACTTTTCTTTTTTCCTATGTCTGCTTCTAATATATTCTGCACTATTCCCTCGTGTCTTAGTATATGGCCTATCATCCTATCTCTCATATTTTTTACTGTTTTCTACATATTTCTTTCTTCCCCTAACATTTCTAGTACTTCATTGTTCTTAACTTTGTCTGTCCATGATATCTTCATCATGCATCTGTAGCACCACATTTCAAAGCTTTTATCTTTCTTTTTGTCTGCTTCTCCTACTGTTCAGGCTTCACAGCCATACAGTGCTGTGCTCTGCATATGATTTAAGCAATCTTTTCCTTGTTTCTATGTTTGTGGTCTTTGAGCACAGTAGTTGCTTTTTCCTGTTAAATGTAGCACGACCTTGTGCTAATCTTTGTTTTATATCTTTTGTGCTTTTCACATCTTGCATTATTGGATTTCCTAGGTAGCAGAAATCTTTAAACTCTTGTAAGTTCTCGTTACCTATTAGTATTCTTGTTTTTAATTTATTTTCCCCTCTTTTGCATATAAGAACTTTAGTTTTATTTTTGTTAATTTTTATACCATATCTCTCTGTAAGAACTGTTTATTTCATTAAAAGCAGCTACTAACTCTTCTTTGCAAGATGCTAATACCGCTATATCATCTGCAAATCTAAGCATATCAATTTTTGTCCCTGCATAGTAATTCCAAATGTCTTCCTGCATTTGACAATATTCATTGCCTCTTCTATGTACAAGTTAAAAATTAATGGAAATAAGGCACATCCCTGTCTCGCCCCTTTCCTAATATTTACTTCTCTACTTTCCTGCTCTAATTCTATTACCGCTGTTTGCTCTTTGTATAAGCAATGTACTATTCGTCTATCCCTATAACTCATTCCAATCTTTATCTTTATATTTGCTTCCGGGTAGCTTCTACAGTCCTTTACTTGATTTTTAAACTGTTGTCTAACAATAATGTAATCTATTTGATATCTTCCTATATCTCCTGGCATCTTCCACGTATCGTCTTCTAGCATGATGTTGAAATAATATATTTGTAATGGTTAAGTTGTTCTTGTCACAAAATTCTACCAGCCTATTTCTCCTGTCGTTTCTCGTGCCTAAACCAAATAAACTTACTATCGCTCCTTCCCTACCCTCACATACCACTGCATTAAAATCCCTCGTAATTATTAAATTTTCATATCCTTTTACATATCTTAGTATGTCTTCGATATCTTTGTAGATCGCCTCTACCTCTTCATCACTGTAGCTAGAGGTGGGCATGTATACTTGTATTATTACTGTATTTACTGGTTTAGATTCAAAGCTAACCATGAGTACTCTTTCGTTCGTTTGTAAGTAGTTTTCTACACACTGTCCTATCTTTTTTCGCATAACTATCTCCACACCCGAATTTCCTTCCTCTGATCCTGTATAAATTACCCAGAAGTACTCCAAAAATCCCCCGCCCCTGGCCAGCGGACTTCGCTGATTCCTACTATGAGTGCTAACCTATCCATTTCGAGCTTCAGGTTATCTAGCTTACCTACTTGTTTCATACTTCTGACATTCCACGCTCCAACTCGCAGAATGTTCACGGATCTTTTTCTATACTTTCGAATCACATCCCCCGACGTAGTCCCCTTCCGGAGATCCGAATGGGTAACTATTTTACCTCTGGAACTTTTTACCCCAGAGGATGCCATCATGTTTACTAACAATTTCTGTACGCGGTGTACTTGGGAGGCAATGTGGTGGTTTCCCATTGCCTTCCACATCGCAGTAGTGTGTCTTAGAATGTCATACCGACCCCTATGGTCTCTGCCTTGTCTTAGTGTGGTTCCTCACTAAAGACCCCACTAATTTGGTAAAACCTATAGTTCGGCTCTTTAGCTCATTAAAATAAGCAAGCCATTCTACCTGTTCTAGTATTTTAGAACGTCGTCAAGGTGCAGGTCCGTTCTGAATGGAATAAGCAATAATTTAATTATAAACATTCAGCTACCAGAGTAATAATTAAAAATGCTTATGGTCTACCTGTACTCAGATGAAGATTCTTATGCTTTTTTTAAAAGCTTTAACTTTTATTGTATTAGTAAGGTTCGGGAGATTTTTTAAACCCCATACGGGGGAAGGAATTCCCAGTAATGTTTTAGTGCAAGCGTCACGTGAAAACCACACAACAATTTGGTTCTCACAAAAGGTTAGTTCTCCTTGAAAGATATATTTTGTTTTACATGCATGTTTTGAATAGTATTGGCACAGATTATCCACCTCTTACAGATGTGAAGGCTAGCGTTTCCCGCTTGATTGTATTTCTTTGCACATGTTCCAAATAAATGGTTTTCTAATCAACCTAAAATTTTCTTCTGGTTAACTTAACTTTTTATTTCGATTCGTATTGTTGTAATTTTTTTTTTAAGGTTATACAAAGAATATGGACGGAAAAAATGAAAAAGGTGGCACATGCTGTGCTTTTCGAGGGTGTTCCACAAAATCTTCAAACAGTTGAAATGTTACAAATTATTGACACAATTCAAACCATTTGATCATGATAGAAGTATTTTATTTGTAAAATTATTTTTAATTTACTTTTTGTAATTGTTTGTGTTAATTAAAAAGAAGTTCAAACATGTTTTATTATTATAGAATCCACATTTTACATGAATAGGTATGACTATTGGAAATACAATAGATTTTATTCATTCCAAACGCAATCAATGCACATTCAAGATTATTCACTAAGTATTTCTGATGATTATTAAAGCCAGTAATATATTATAGGCATTTCTTCTTTATGAAATATTCATTGATAAGTAAATATTAGAAATTAAATATTATTTGTATATTTGTGAATAACAAATTTATTAGAATTAATACTTACCAATAATCTTAACTTCGTCCTCTGGAATGTATTTACCAGTTCCTTTTATTCGATAACTACGTCCCATGACCATTCCTTGCACCAAAAGTCTTTTAAATGGTTCTTTTTCTGGTAATAATCCCAAAGAATGTAAAAAATGATTCACAAATCTTGCATAATACAAATGAAGTGTTGCTAAAATTGATCAAATTAATATTACATTTAAAATAACGTTATAATTTAATAACATCTATAATGTATTTGTAATACATTAGGTTCTCAAATAAATTTAAATTTATAGTTTCACCAATTCAAGAAAATTTTCAATAATTATTCAATTTGTATGAAATATTAAATTGTATCTATTAAAAAAGAGCAGGTTTCTTTGTTTTTAATGTTTAAATAATAAAATTAAAAATTAGTAATATAGGTTTAAACTGAGTAGACAAGAGCACCCAATAATGCAAGGTTGATTTATTCGGCAGTTCTTTGCATGGTGTACAGCGGAGAATTAAAGATTGGTGAGAGATTTCAGTCACAAATTTAATTGAATTGAAGTATTGGTAAATAAATTTGAGAAAATAAAGGAATGTTGGAACAGAAACTAAGTACAAGTGCAAGATAGATGCATTTTCAATTAAAATTGCATCTGGATTCTTAAAATTGTAATTATTTTATAACAATACGAGATCATTATGAAGTGACTTTGAATTCACTTTGTTTTTGTAGAGATCACCAGTCTACTTGGTGAGGAGAATATCCTCCGGTGTTCAAAACAAATTTTAATAAATTGATTGTTGGGAAAAATCACTTCAGCCTACGTGGTGAGGAGAATAGCCACAGAAAGGTTTCCTAAACAACTTTAAGTTTTTTGATTTTTATTTTTTAGTTTACTACTGATAATGACCACATAGTGGCCGAAATACATATTTAGTCTTTAAAACTATTTTGTGGTAAAGAAGTATTAATTACTTTGTTTTGCTGTTCTTTTAAATCTGTATACATGCTGTAAATCATGTAGATAGTACTATGGTGTTCTGGTTGTCTGGGGTCACCTTGTTAATGTTATGTAGTAACAGAGATAACATTTGTTTACAAGTGAAATATTGATATGAACTTATTATACATTAACATTAAAGGCAATGAACTATTTACAAGTCTTTGTGTGCACAATTAAACTGCACTTTACTTTGAAAAGTTGTTGAGCATGTTTCTAGGTTGAAGAATCGGATGTTGTGGCTTTACGAAGTAACACTTGCCTGGGTTACACTGAACATAATGTGACACCTCGTGGTGATAATTGAAGTCAGATTTTCATAGCTTCGTTACCTAGCAGCTGGCAAGCTGGTGCTAGTGTACGATGGTTTCCTTGGTTGGTGGAAATTGAAGCCAACAGATAGCAGAATGTTACCAATCCTAGGGCGCTAGTTGGCATCATATGCTCTAGGAGGTGGTCTTGATGGCTGTGGCTTTAGACTGGAGCAGTCCACACTGTATGATAGAGTAGTATAGTTATGAGTTTATTTCATTTTATCCCATTAGATTTGGTGGTCACAATGAGATAATCCGAAACGAGGAGCTTGGCGCTTCTGCTTTGCACTATTCTTAAGCTCCCTCCAAGAAGTTTGGTGGTTTTCTTAAAGAGAGAACAACAAGAAGTGATTTGCTCTGACGTTTTGAACTACGTCTATATCAAGGTTTTTTGTATTGTACATTCGGACGGTTCAATTTTGTATTCGAGAAGTGGCGGACGAGATCATTATTGGTTGAGGGATGTTTTATGCGCGCATGTTATTTATCTTCATGTTACGTGGTTATTGGTCAGTTAGTTAGGAGCTCAGTTGGTTGCAGTGTAACAGTATTTTTGACCACAGTTGAACATCAACGAATTTTTAGTCCTAATAACTCTAGCATAGTCATTAAAATCATGCAAACCATTTTTAAACAATTAAATACAAGTATTGATATTGTATGTGCTAACTGCCATGCAGAAATGCTAGTTTGGTTGCTAACATCATGCGCCGAATGTTAACACTATTATTATCAAGGCCAAACAGCTTTCCTGTTTAGTGCATAGCACATTTGCGCTCACATTAGCTAGAGCTCTCGTAGAGAAGATAATGGAACTGTTAAGGGTTCTGGCGTGTAACTTGTGCTTGGCTTTTTGTGTGGTACTTGAACCCTAGTGCGCTCGACACTAGGCCTTGATGTTTTAATGATGGTAAGAATTAAAATAATAATTAATTAGACCAACTAAATAATTTGTTGTAGCGCTCTTTTCGTAATTTAACTTTTAGAAGATTTCCTTTTCGAAAATTTCCCTTTTAGTAATTGCATTCTGAGTAATTTTGCTTTAAGTAATCTTTCAATTTTTTTGTTATAACGTTCCTTTAAAAGACGTTTTTAAATGACTTCTAATTAATAACATCGTTTGGATAATTCCTTAGATAAATGCATTTAATAATTTTTTGGACATTTGTGTAAATAACGCATAAAATATTCCTTTATTGATTTAGTAAAAGTACGATAAGATATGTTGTTCAACGCTTCGTAGAAGTCCTCAATTAGATTTTTATTTTTATAATTAGCAACTTTAAGCAGTCGTTTTGTATTATCTGGTTTTACAAAATTAAAGCAGCGATTATGCTGTATTTAAAAGAAGATAAAATTCCACTTTAGCACCTGTGAATATCGAGTTGTGGTTCATATTCACGTCAACTTTGCGATAAGTGATTGATCCAATATGAACGTCCTTCAACCGTATGATGGATAGATGGATTTTGTGTAATGTTATGAAAAAAGCAGTAAGTTCGAATTTAAATGAAACATTCTACAAAGTAGGTAGAAATTTTTATGGTTGGTAAATTAAGTCCGAGGATGTATTGGAATGGTACTGTTGAAACTTTCGTTGAAGGTCTATACACAATAGCGCGTATAAGTCTAGTATTGGTATTTGGTTGGTCCAGTTCGTGCGTATAACAAAAAACGCATAGAAGTTAGCATGGTCCAGTCCAAGGGTCAAGCAGCTGTTTGTGTTCTGTGGAACATATGGATTTTACGTCACTTGTTTTCTGAAAAATGTATGTATTAACACCTGCCCGAACATGTTGCGACGACAACATGTAAAGAACACCTGCAGAGCCAAGGTAAGAGATTAGAATTATTCTTGCATCATGTCTACATTTGGTGATCTTTTATACAAGGCTGTTTCAGAAAATATTTTTGTAACTATATATTCTGATAAATCCGTTTCGCATATTAAAAAGGACCTTAGTAAATTTTTGTTGCCAATACTAGTTCAGTATAATTAATACTAAATTTTATGAAATTAAGCAAACTTAAAGAGTTCCTATTGATGTTTTATATATGTATGATTTCACTTACACTTTTGAAATAATGAATTAATAGACAAAGTAGTTAAAGTTTTATAAACATGTAAACAGAAAAAGCAGATCTGATATTTCTGGTATAAATTCGAGTTAAATCTTTGTAACTAAAGTAACATTTAAAGTTTTGATATTTTTCTTTGAATATATATAATCCTACCTTATGAGTAGATGAAACTTGTATTATCTTTTCTTAAACATGAATTTTATATTTACGATTTTTATGAAAGACCAATTTTAGTTAAAGATACAACATTTAATTTTCTTAATTAATTGTTTTGTTCTGAACAAGTACGTTCAAAAATAAGGTAACAAATTATAAGATCAAATAGAGTAAAGTGATGAACCCAGGTTAACAAGAAGCTTTAATAGCCTTTTCAGAATTTGAAGTATAAAACCTGTGTTCGTATTATTGTTGCCTGTTTAATCTATGTTGTTTTTATATGAGGTAGCAAGAGAATACTTTTGTGTCCTCATTTTTGTATATTTAACTAAATTTTCTTTACAGCTCCTGCGTTAGCAGTTAGTACGGTATTCCTCCCTAAGGACGCCCAAGTCCCCTTTAGGGAAACCCTGCGTTTAAATTTAATGACTTGGTGGCGCCCTATTCAAACCCCTGTTTTGTCGAGAATCTAGCCCTAGTAATAAAATAATGCTTTGTAAAAAGAACCACGACCAATCCTCATAAGCTCTGCCCAAGAAATAGACCCCTAGCATAGTCGGAAGATAATTGTGTTCCATCATTTTAAGGGAATCCCTCCTTAAAGGTTACTGGTCACATTTGGGGATATAAAATAACCCCTAACTAATTAACCCTATCAGTAGATGATAAGATTGTGTTATAGCATGCTCCTACAGTATAAATGAATTCAATATAAACATCACTTTGAGAATTGGTTAAGAACTATTCAATAAATTATTATCTAAGGTATTCTATACAATTTTCCAGGCCTACATAAATCCTATTACAACTGAATACAAGAAATGTGTAAGATATGCACAAATCTAGTAGCCTATTAAGGGCCTGCTGTAAAAACAAATTTCCACAAGTGAAATTCATTCTACCGTGGAAGTTCGTTACTTGTCCTGTATAGATTGTTTCCAATAAGTCACTGGAGTAATCATTTTGCAAATGGATTAACAAAATGAAAACCCTTGTCTGCTGTGAATAACACATCTGATGCCATCTTGGCTATAATAATCAGAGAAGATCAATAACTGACATGTCTTCAAATAGCAGAAAGCAGAAAAATTTTTGCTAAATCTATGCATCCGATTTTAACAAAGATACTAATAATGAAAAAAAAGTGTCTGCATAAAAGGTGATTCTATTGAGCAAAAAGGTGTATAAAACGATAAAGTTGTTGACATCACTCAGTTCTCTACATGCAAAAGCTCATTGTGACATCAGAGATTTATGACTGTGTTTGTTGTAGTCTCCAGATTGGTGTTAGTTGAATAGTGTTAATTAAAATCTTGAGTATCAAACACTAACTTCAAACAAGATAAGGTTTATACACAAAAGGGGAGGTAGCTGACTCATTTAGTGAAGATTAATAAGCTAAACCTGCTATAGACAACCTTAGTTTTCTTATGTTGTGAATTTGATTCTTAAACATCATGCTATAGTTGTTAAAAGCAACTTTGTATTAGTTATATTTTTACATTAGAAATTATCACAGTAAATAAAATTTGAAGAATTTAGTTTTCAAAAAATTCATGTAAATTTGTAAGGAAGGCAGATCTAGATCTGACTTTCATATTTAAATCACTTTTAATTAAGTTAATAACATTGATTTAAAAGCACCTGTCAAATATTTTGTTTTCTATCATGTCATGTAAGAAAATTTGATTTGCTCAATTAAATTTTTAACACCTCGGGCTACTGAATTTAATCTTCAACATTTTTGTTTAAACAGAGTGAAATTAGATTGGAATTAGTTCAGTAATATTAAACCGAAACTTTCTAAGAACTTATAACAATGAGATTTCCTTATGCACACATTATAGACATGTTTATTATAATTTTTTTGTTTTGTACAATAATGAAATTTATTAAACAATCAATTTATGCTTTTGTGGGAGTACATATTTTATATTGAGGTGATCTTGATGCACATGAGTGTTTATGGTAAAATCTTGAAACCATCAGAGATTTGCCTAAATATTGTTGTCTGTTTTATATTTATTTTGAAATGCAAACTGCTGCCTTCCTTTGTATTATAATAACTTGTTTTTGGTTGGAGAATAACCTGTTCGTGGTCAATCTTTTGTTATTGGGGATATTTACCTTAGGGTTCCTATAGTATCCCTAGGGTCATAACAACTAGTATTTAAACGAGTGTAGTGGTGCCTAACTTTAATTCTTTTACATCTTAGTTTTACACCGAACCCACTGTCCATCGCTGGAGTAAAATCCAGATCCAACAAATAGGCTTTTAACATCATAGACAGGAGCAAAAGTCCTTGCAACACATTTGATGATTATCGGCATTGTGTAAGTTTCCCAAGCTGCAATCAACCCCCCAACAGCAGTTGGATTTGTACCTACCACCAACTTTCTGCTTGGGTTGTCGATGGAGTTTTGTGAAAGGAAAACTCTGATATGAATAACATTGTAAGTTGCCTTTCACATTAGCACCACCCGTGTCCTGCTTTGATTACTTATTATGTTCAATGTACTTTGCACATGACAGATGTATTCGAATTCTTGTCAACCTGTTTTATATCAGCTTCCCTCTTTGCTTAATGCATGTCAACTGAAGTCATACTTTGTTCCCATGATTTTATATGTCTATTCCGATCATATTTTTATGAATCCCCTATTCAACTTAACATTCCTCACAGTCTATACATGAAGGCCCTTATAATTTTGTACATTCATGTGTCTAATATGACCTTCGTAGTGTTCTCATGATCTGTTTGTTAATACCCCCATAATTTTAGATAAAACTTGTGTTTAGGCATCTTCTACCAACTGCAATTCCACGGTTATTAATTGTAGACTATTTTAAAGGTTATTGCATGTCGTTTGTATGTCTTACCGCAGTTCATATGTACTTTTAATCTTTTGCAAGGGATTTTTAAAACTCATTATTGTTTTCTCACAGGAAAACATATTTCTTTAAACCCCATGATCTTTATACAATTATTTTTAGTATACAAGCCATTTCCCCGCCTCGATATGTGTAGCGTAAAACACCTTGCTATTAGAGATCTCAACTACTTAATTTTATAATTTACAGAGTGCTTCCCTGTTTATTCTGTAATTCCTAATTCAACAACTACAATGAAATCGCAACATATTTAATGTAAACTACCAAAGTATTTTAATTCTACATGGTGTATCCTCACTAAAAATCTAAACTTTCAACCCTAAACTAGGAGCTTCGGTCTTTTTAATTTAATTTCATCTAAAGTAACACGACCCCGTTACAACTTGCAGACGCTCAATTAAATGAATTCAACTGTGCATCTGATAAACACAAGTCTGCAATAGCTCTAGTTATAATGACATTAGCCCAATTCTAATATCAGAACTGTCCACATTCTAGAACATCTATTAAACATGTCTAAAATAACTCTAATTGTGATAGTATCTGTCTAGTATTAATAGCAGGGCTGTCAAGAACCTCATCTGTTGTTTTCTGTATCTTGAATATATTGTTCTCGAACTGCACTAACGTTAAGATATTAAGAAAAGAAACTGCGAGTTATAGTCTAATAAATTTGCTACTAAATAGGCTGAGATATGTTTTCTTAAAATTGAGATGCAATCAAAGATATTCTTTTAAAGAATTAACATTAATGAATCCAATATATAAATACAATAGCAGCATGTGATTCAAAGCAAAAAGAGTAGTTGAACAGAATAATACAAATGACACTTCAATCGGTTTTGATTTATTAAACTAGAGAGCTATCATTTGTTTTGTAAGTAAAATACTAAAGTTTATGATGAAATCTAGTATTAAATACAGTTGGAAAAAGGTATTTTATTTTCTAAATTATACGAACTATTCTGAAATCAATAAAAACCATAGTGAATTTTTTTTCTTCCTTTCACTTCTTCATTTCTAGCCAATATTTCAATAAATCGTACCTCTTTATTACTATAGCACTATTGAACACGTGCGAGATTGATAAAAAGTCTCGCAACGAAGTATCAAGGTATTTTTCTGAAATGAGTGGACTTAATTATTATAAAATTGTAAGATGACTGCATTTTTTTAGATAACATAACTAATTTATGTGCGTAGCTTTTAGCCTCAGGGCACCATCTTATTTCCTTTTTAAATAGCAACATAAGTCGATTGATATACCACAAAAAAGCTTATTTCCTCCTTTCAAAAATATTTCTGACGTGCTACATTACCAAGTAAATATGATAGAATTTGGTCACAAACAGTAGAAATGTAATTATTGTATGAGTTCTGCAATTTACAGAAATTTAAATATGATTAATTACAATTTTTAATACAGTAAGTGCTCAAAGTTGGCCATTTGTTTCTTCGCAAATATGCAGCCTGTTTTGGAAGTTATAAATGCTGTTTATCAATCCAGGAGAAAATGTTTGCATTGCAAGGTAGGTGACCTATTGGCATAAGTGCAGTCTTTAAGACATCTACACATAAAAAGATTAAGAGGAGTCAAGTAAGGAAATCCTACAGGCCAAAATATTATTGAAATATTGTCTATTCTCCATGATAGTGTGCAGGTGCTTGCTAAAAATATATGTTCATATTTTGAAATAAGTTGCGTATTCAGGTATTTTATTATGGAAAAGATCATAACATTTAGCATCAGTAGGTGCACCTTCAATAAAAAAAGGACCTATAAATGGTTTGTTTTTGATTGACATGATCTTGAATAATTCTTTACGCTACCAGTTTCGTTAAATTTATTCAGTACTTTCAAAACTGTACATCGGCTCGGCTTGGCTTATTGGAGGATGTAGAAGATTAATATTGTTGATGAGTTAGCCACTTGTAAGCCTAATTGATTCTGAAAATGACTTACACTATACCTGTTTTAAATAAACAACAAATACCTTCCAAGGTTGTTAAAGTTAATTATAAAACACTTTACATAAAAATAATGTTTCATTTTTATATTTCTTTAATGCCTACTGAAGATTTTAGCTTTAAATAAGCACCTATACGCTGCCAAATAAATACTATTTATAAAAATTGAATTTTGTAAGGTAGTTCCGTAGCGATATATGACATTAGTACTTTTAAAAAGAGGAAAATATAAGTTTTCCCATGGTCAAAATAGACAACACTTTGAACACTTGCTATAGTTAAAAATTGTAATTAGTAGGTTGCTAAGTCATTGGATAAGTACAATGATATTTATGATGTTTTTAAAACAAGTCTTGCACATTTACCATGTAATGTAGTCAGTGCAATAGCATTTGTTCGTACAATACGCGACTGTAAAATTTATAAAAACAATAAGAGTGCCGCTGTTTACAGACTGCTTCGCGATCACTTGCTAAACCTATCCCGAGATGGAGTGATTGTCAAAGTTTTGATTAGTGCCGCTCGGTCCCGGGCGAGTGTGAAGTCAAGAAAGAAACATAGAACGGATAAGTACGGTTACCACGCAGGAACGATTTACGGGAGTTTTTACGTGATTTTCACTGGAAACGTTTACCTTCTTATTTACATACTGCCGTCTGTGCTGTGCTACTCCATATGGCATTACAAACATTGAAAGTGCAACAAAACCAACGGAAATTGGAGAGGACACCAGCGACCGACCAATCATCAACGATTACCACGTGTACTAATTTCAGTGGTAAGTCGTTTACTCATAATTTACATTTCAACATTTTACATTACTCGAATTGGGGTTCAAATCAGGGTAGTAATTACAAATACAGTTCACTAGGAAAAATTGTAGTAAGTTTACTATTTCCGATACTTTGATTTGTGCCAACAGCGTTATTTTTGAAAAGAGAAAGAAATGAGCGTCATATGATATTTCACTAGATCTATACTCAGTAACATGGAAATTGCAACACCAAGGAAAGGGTAAGAGTTGTTAATTAAACTTGGTTGAAACATATACCTACTCACACATAAGTGGTTAAAATTTCAAATAAAAGGAACAAAAGATTAGCATAATTTTATTATAAAGGGTTGGGCCTCCTCTATTAGTTTCACACTCCCACACTCTCCGTGGCAATGATTCCAGCATGTGGTAAATTTCCTCTTGAGGTATTGCATCCCAAACAACTTGTATTTCATACCAGAGAGATTCCAGCACCTGCAAAAGATTCGTCAAGTTTCTTAGTCTTCTTTCCGTAATGTCCCCACACATGTTTAATGAAAAAGATTAGTTTCTTCAAATAGATTCATACAACGTTTTGCCTATGTGAGAGCAAGTATTATCCTGAGGGAATACTCCAACTTGAGGAACTGGAAGAATACAAGGTTCTACAACCCTATTAACATATTGCTGCGCATTGATATTACTTCGAATGAATACCAAATGGGATCTACTTCCAAAGATTGTAGCACCCATACCATAACCCCCATAGTAGTTGCACATGTCCCTCAACTGAACATTGTAACGTTCCTCATGTCTTTGTCTGATTTTCATATGGCTATCATGCATCTCCAAACAGAATCGGGATTCATCACTAAACATCCTATGCCACTCTAGGTTCCAGTAGTCACAACCTATACCATTGTAATCGTTGCTGTCAGAATTAGGGCCGTAAGTGGTAACACAAGATATAGCTAAAAACTTTAATTCAATGATCATTCCAATGATTACAGGGCGATCTTTATTACCTGACCATTGATTGTCAATTGATCTGGTATTGGAGAATCAATCTCTTATTGCCATAAGTCAAAGATGATGGTCTGGCATCTCATTGGTTTGTTTCTGACCCTAGTACCTCTTCTATACTCCCTACTCCATGCCTGATAACAGTGAATAATATGGATTGATTTTGATAAAGCCAATTTGCAATTGCACTGAATGAAAACCACTTTCCACAAGTTAATAATCTAGCCTTGGTCGAATTCGTTTAGTTGCCATATTCAAAGCATTATAACACCCTCAAAACAAGTTACACAAAAAATCACAAGAGAAAACTATTAAAGAAATATCAAATATGTCATTACCACTTGATCCATTTGAATGAAATTTTAATCAATTGCTACCATTGGGTAATTAAACATTTCGGTCAAGTTTCGTCAAAAATACCTACCACTTCTTGGTGTCACAATTTCCGTATCACTGCATATAAGTTGCTATTTAAAAATGAAGGTGTTATGCTAAATGCTGACATCGTATACATTAGTTATGTCATCTAAAAAATGTAACGAATAATACCATTAATCAGCCAACAGTATCATAATAATAAGTTCACTCGTTTCAGAGAAAATACAGTTACCAAACTTTATCTCAGCCCTGTATAGATCACTTTGTACGCTAAGTGAAATCTACACCTAATCTTAATATTAACAATGCAATTACTTACCATGCTCTTTTCCACCTATATATAGATCGACCGGCATCTGTGTATTGGCTACATTAATATCAAACATTTCTTTTGCTTGTGGGTTTAAATACCTTAAATAATACCAAGAACTGTCTACAAAAGTATCCATTGTATCTACTTCTCTTCTGGCAGGGCCATGGCATTGTGGACAGCTTGTATTGACCCAATCGATTAATTCAGATAGATGTGATACTTGTTTTCCATCAGAGGTGTACAAATCTGGAAGTTCAACTGGTAGATCTTTCTCATTTACAGGTTGTGAGCCACATCTGTTGCAATGAATAATGGGGATTGGTGTTCCCCAATAACGCTGCCTTGATATTAACCAATCACGAAGTTTGGAGCTTGTCCAATAGCCACCAAATTGATCACACACAATATTTATTTGTTTCTCAACTTCACAATCATTTAAAATTTTCACTTCAATAAAGTTCATATTAATTTTTTGACAAAATAACTGATCATTTTCGTTAATTCCCGGTATGCCCAAGTGCATATCAGTTGACTCTAAAAACTCAATTTGGTTCGTAACAAATATAGGTAATATTTCATCATTAAGCGGATTTTTTGCAGAAATGTGTAATTTTTTAATTCCTGGAATAATGTCAACTCCATCGCAAGTTCCAAGTATATGAGATGTTGAAACTGCTATAAACTTTGCATCATTGAGATATTGAGGTGAAGTAGTCCACACAGAAATGAAACTATAACGTTCATTGCCACAAAGAGGAAAATTTAATGCAATCCCATTACATTCACCAATCCAATGTCTCTGAATTTTTTTAATATCTCGCCAGTCCTGTAATATTGGATCATCTAACCCCTCATAAAGAGCTTTTGCAAATTTTGTGGTTTTAATAAACCACTGTTTAAGGAGTTTTCGTTCGACTTTAGCCCCTGAACGCCATGAACAGCCATTTTCATCTACTTGTTCATCTGCCAAAACAGTTTTATCAACAGGATCCCAGTTAACAAATGCCTGCAATAAATAACCCAGTAAGACTTTAGTTGGTACATGAATAAGAATACAGAATTCCATTCTTAAATAGTTATGTATGTCATAGGACGAATTAAAACCAAGTACTTCCAATACTTTAAATTTTAATGTGTACTTTACAAATTTTACTATAAGGTCAAAGTATATAGTTATTACTGGTAGTAGAAACTAATGTCTGTGGTAGTTAATTCAAAGTAACATTATTTAATTATACTGTGTAGTTTATACTACAAAGTAATATCATAAACATCTCCAATTAAATTTAAAGTTAATTTTGTGATTATGTTGGAAGAACTTAATAGATAAGTGAACAAAGCAGGTAAGAGCTTGTCATTAAAAAACATTTGTCCAATTATGGTAGAGTTTAGTTTATTTGTGTTGGTTGTGTTTGTTCAATATTGAAATATTCATGTTTTAATATAGGTTAAGTGAACAGTGTGAAGTTTTATTATAATTTGTGCTTAGTTTAAATTAGTAGGTAGAAAAAAAGTGTACACAAGATTTCATCAACATGCGTGGAAGAAATAACCATTTAGTGATCTCATACAACCACCCACAGTCTATCGAGATCAAATTCCAGGTAGGTTGGCGTTCAATATTTTTATCGAACCAAAAGTTCACAGACCTTTCCAGGTAAGTAAAAGTGTTAAAGTTTGTATACCCCTAAAAGATTTAAAGTTGTTTTCATAGAATTCGCCCCTCAGTACTGCAAGCTAGCTATTGCATTATTAATGTTATGACTCCATGGTAAAGTAAATTTCATTCAGGTCATTAGCGTCAATTTCACACATACCAAGTTCTCCAGCTTAATATGTATTGAATGTTGTATTAGTATTAATCGCTAGATTTTTGAAGAGATAGAAATATTCAAAAAATAGTGGCATCTTCTCAATAGCTCAATAAACATACTTTATAATCAATCTTTAACACTATATAACTGCCCTGCCAAACCCTACAAATATAGACAGTTATAGACCAAAACATGCCATCACATATACACATCCCTAGAGTTGATGCTGTAACTTAGATTAAGAATTACTAGGTGACGTATACAGTGCTCCACTCATACATATACATAGTTTACATGTAATTTAAAATAATTTCTATATTTAGAAATTTGATTTCATAGTGATAAAAATAATTTGGCTCAAATTACACACATGCACGCATGCACACATGCATGCACGCACATGAGTTACTAGATACCAAAATATAATAATTCACCTTCATACATACTGTGAAAACCTGTTTTGTCAAGTCGTGCTGTCATCAATTTAGAATTGTACTTTTGGTTAATTATAACTTATGTATATTAATAACATGGAAATTTATTTGACTTTATTAATTAAAATGACGTTTCCGTACATTAGTTTAAAATTTACATAATTGTAGTGGCTTTACTGTTAATGTTAAAAGGTGTTTCGATTTCTTAAATTTCAAGATTTTTCATTTTACTGAATGGAAGTAAACTAGTTTTTTAATCTTCAGCTGTTACTTAAATGGTTTTTAGACATGCCCATATTCAGATTGTATTTTTACATGTAAAGCTATCTTTTAAAGTTTCAGAAAGTCCTGCGAAATACTACAATTTGAATTTCATATTTTGTATTTTATTATTTCGTTATTTGTTCATATGCAAAGTTTATTTCATGAACAAATGGTAGTGATATCAGTTCTACAGTTGGTCAAGCATGTGCAATATCGTCAAGTTGATTTCGTGCAGAAAACAACCATAGATGTCTCGCTTTGCCATAGTAATTAATAATAGGTCCACGCATTTTAAACCCTTGCAGATTTGTTTATTTTAAATATTTTTTTCATACCTTGTTATTTTACGGGTACTTGCCCGCACCATTTTCAAAATCGTGTATTCATACTTGCTTTTCATGCTCGATTACCATTACCAAAAATGATCCGCCTTGGAGTGCTGTTTTTAAAATCAACAAAGTGAAAGTTTGTTTAACAATTGTAGTTAACAAGCTGATTTTAAGTTTTTACTCTCTTTAATTTCAGTCCTCAAAGAGTAAAGATGTATTACAGGCTGTACTGGTGACTTATTTTACTCTGTTAATGAATATTCAGCCGATATTATGGGTTGGGATTAGTTAGAGGGACCTCTGCTAATTTTAGGTAATCGGCATTTTGCTGGATTTAGTGTTACCATCTGCCTTGTAATGTACACAAAGTTATGAGGATTCATTTCTTCTAATCCATTAGCCTGCATGAGAACAAGTTTATAGTACCAGACCGCAGCTAGACTAGTCAACTACAAAAAGAAATTTAATGTTGAATTCTATGTCAGTGATGAGTATTTTATGGGTTTTAATGTTATGGTAGTGTACTTATATTGTTGTACTGCAAACTTTAATGATATTATTGTATTAAAATTGATTGTCGTATTTGAACCAGGATGGTAAAATTGTTTATTTTAATTTTAGCTTTTGTAACATAAATGCATGAGGAGAGATTATTGTGCAAGATTATTTGGTTAAATTTCCTATTGTCGTAATTTCATGGTTCAAAAATCACCTACCTGTGAACCTGTTATACAGCTTGTAATAAGATGTTTTACATAAGTGTCTTGTTGATTAGTGCAGCAACTGCCGATGAACCTTGTTGGCCCAGAAATATGTAAGCTCAATTTTGAAAGGTTTTGATAAGTAGCATGTAAAGTGTGATAGACTTGTTTCTCACGCTTTTGACTTTACTATACGAGACATTACAAAATAAAATAAGTCATAATAAATTTTAAATAATATATAATGTATAATTTCTACCACACAATGAATTTCACGTTACAGTGCATTATACCACCACCACTAGTTTAAAAGAATCAGGGGTTTAAAATTGACATTACTAAATAATTTTGAAAGTTCTAATGAGATCAATTTGAAAATTCATAGTTTTATGTATTTTGGTTCAGGAATTATACATTTAAACTTTATTTTGGCAATGCTTATAAAGAACACTAGTTATAGCTAGTTTCTGTAGTAAATCAAAACTACTCTTTATCTGTTGAAAAATTGTTGAAGTAGATTAAAAATACAAAAAAATTCTCTTGCATAATTTATATAACTCAGTTTTGGATAATTAACTTTTAAATGAGACAATGGATTTTGCTTATAAAATATTTAATATTTGTAATTATAAGGCATAAAGAGTAACATATTAGAAGCAGAGAAAGGAAAAAGTAGTAGATTTACATCTAGATTAGACTATTGCACACAGTGAAAGATGTAGGCTGTGGGAATTTCTGAGAAATGTGTAGTTTAGCTCAGAATAAGAAACAACGGAAGTATGCATCTAAATAGTTCCAGGACTGAAGATGATAAACAATGATAAACAATAGCAATAAAATGTTTCAAAGTAAAGGTTTGAAATGCCCACCATCAACCTCAAAATGCTTTCTAAATGACTTTGAAGATTATACAAAACAATTGCATTGTTTTTAACTGCATACACAATTACTTGTATTTTCTATAACTCCTCCAGAGATTAATGTTTTCTTTGTAAACTATTTCCTTTACTTGTGACTCTATTGAGAAATATGAGTTTAAATCAGTCACCATCAATAGCCAAACAAATTCAGTTCTGCAGCCAACTGTCCGTTGAGGAAATGTTCGTTTAAGTATCAACGCACTGACACCACTTTTTTCTACACGGCATTGGCCACAAAAATGCTTTACAAAGTACATACAGTGAATCATACAAAGTAATCCACATGGACTACAGAAAGCTCACAATCCACAAACAGGGCAAGACAAAAAACTGTTTCAATCGACAGGATAAAACCAGCATACATGGAAAACAAACCCTCAGAAACAGTCAACATATTATCCATTGGAAAGCACTTCACAAATTATTTTTAATAAATAATTAATTTTCGGGGATTTTTGTATAATTAATTTAGGTATATTACACGCAATTGTGTAATATTATTAGGAAAATGCGTGTGTGAATTACCTGTCTTTGTAGTAACAGTTTTTCTACTGTGAGAAATGAATGTTAAGTATAATTCCCAAGGTTCGTAATAGATGTCATTTTTCCGACCTATCAGGATGGTAAACGAAGAAGCAGTGGTGATTTTACAAGTTTGAGAAGCCAGTCGCCATAGTCATTCTTGTTGTGACCCACTTATCTTTAAATACTTATGAGGGAGTGCATATAAACAATGTAGTGGAGTGTTTACTTGTCAATTCTATACCGATCTCGATTAAATATTGTACACCTTGACTTATTCCCGAGTATGTTTTAGGAATACTCAGAGAGTTCCACTACTGAAATCTGAGCTAGAAGCGGCAACTGACACTCGTATCAAATACTGAAACATCACATTCGTTACCTAGCTTGCTAATACGTATTAATTTAGAAGATAAGCTAAGTTATAATTAGTTTACTTGGTTAATTAGAAATGTATATTATATTACTTTATTTGTAAATGTGCAGGAACTAAAAATTGTTAGGACTGTTGCCAATGAACAATTGTTTCTTGCTACCCCGGATCAGTTGAGTGATACTACTTTAATTGTATGGCAAAATATTAAAAATAAAATTCATACCTGGGAAAAAGTAGCTGTTCATTTAAAGAAATATTTCTTCGCATATGATTATTCTGCAGAAATTTTAAATGAAATTCAAAATCGAATTCAAGGACCTACTAAAACAGTTGCAGTTCACACTATCTATCTCTGCCGACGCTTTATAGTGTAACATGTTTAATTACAGTAATAATTATTCGCATTGAATTACGAGGACAATGCGCTAAGCGTGCATTATTCCTTATTAATCTTCTTATATTAAAATATCTGTGTCACATAAAGTTATTTCCACGCGCATCTCTAGTTGTTTGTTTCGTATTCCACGCCTCTAACGTCGCGACGATTCAGTTCTTGTTTCGTTAAGTTAGTCGCCCGCTAGCAACAGCTTTATCAACATGTATTCTCGGCTAGAGGCAGGCGACCTTCGCATCAATTACTAAAGTAAGCAGATCAGGACGTGCTCGACCTGAAACTATTAAGATACCTTCTACTAACGGTTGGTAAAGTATATATTTTACGAACTAATTTAATTTGGTTTAATTTATTTAGCGCGTCATGTAGGATTCGTCACTTAAGATTTGTCGATATGAAATTTGTCTACTAAGAAATTTGTTAACTAGGAATTATGGATGTTAGTTTGGATTGCAGTCGTCTCTAGTTAGAAATGGCTGGTAACTTTGTTTGAAGAATATAAATTTCCATCTCGATTTATCGTGGAGTTACAAAAGCAGTTTGGTTCGTTATTAGATATAAGATATTTCATGCATGTGTTTTGAATGTCATAAAAATTTGATAAACAGACTATCATATAAAGCATGTAAAGTTGCTATTATGTTTTCAACATGTAATCTGTGTAATTCTCAATTATTATTGAACTGGTTTTATAAGCCGTAGAACAAAATTTTGTCAGATTAGGTTTTTATAATTACAAGCTTTGTTCCATCTGAACCTTAGATAATTTCAACGTATGTTTTCGACGTCATATTTTTTTTGAGTTGCACAATTGACAGATGTCATGAAAACAAATGCTTCGTGCAGCTGTCATCGAGTTTAAACCAAACATTCCTATTTTTGTGATTAGCATTTATCTACATGTAAATCATAAATTTAAAGACACTCTGTATAAGATTCTAGAAATTGTAATCTACCTGAAAAGATCTGCCCAGGTTAGAACGTAATTCAGTGTATTTTGCTTACAAATTATTTTCACTCAAATGTTTAAAGCAGGTTCATATTTAAAGTGCAGTTGGTTGTTTTAAAAAGTCAAAACCTTGACTTTGATATAGATGTTAATAATAAATTTTTGTTACTTGTTAAAAAGTTCCGAAATTTTAAAAGAGTTTCTTTAGTAAACAATTAGTTCAACTTTGAGGCTTTTATTTTGGTCAAATGCGATCAAATCTAATTACACAAACATAAAATTTTTGAGTAATAATTTGGTGCCAATATCATATTGGATATACATTTTTTTATTTTTTTTATACTTTTATAGGACACAAATGGTGTTCCACTTTTTTATTTATTTAATCTTTGCAATTTCTTACAGGAGCTGCGTCTTATTTTGATAAGACCGGTTTTTGTTAACGAAGGCGATCGTTTTATCTTTGGGTTTCCACGTCCGCCCTTAGAACTGTGCTCTGCTATTATCGTAATTATCTCAGGACATGGTGGCGCCTATTTAATTTAGCTTAGCTTTGGTTTGCAAACAGAATTCAACTTACCCCCCCACTTCTTATTGCTCTACCCAGGAATAGACCCCTAGCTATGTCGAAAGATTTTTGTTCACTGGCGCCCATTAAGAAAAATAAGTTACACTAGCGCCTCAACGTAGAAGAAATAACGTTTCAGTGGCGCTCACAACGTGGTGCCTTCTGTAAAACAAAAGTCGTTACAGTGACGCCTCAACGTGTAGGGCTTCGAAATTTGTTTGCTTAAATTTGCTATTAGCTTCGAAATTTGATTGCTTAAATTTGCTATTGTTCTTGAAATTTATTTTGGCACAAATTTAGTTGAGACATTGACCTTCCTTCAGTCAGTTAATTACCTTAGCCAAATTTATTTTTAACTTTAAATTTTATTTTGGCCTAATAAAGATTTTATTTGATATTGTTTTGGCAAAAACCTATTTTTACCAAATTCACTTTTTGACTTTGACCTTTCGTTGCCCAAAATTTACTTTGACAATTTTCGTAAGGCTTAAATCATTTAGATTTATCAATTTAATTTCATTAAAATATTAGACTATCACAATCATGTCTGAAAAATTCCAAATTGTTTGTTTACTTAAAGAGGAACTGGAATATGAACTGAGAATCAGAGGAGTAGTGAGTGAGAGACCAGTTCTTGAGAAAAGAAAAATTTTAAGTAGACTATTAGCTAAGGTTGTCTGATTGATCTTTCGAATTATGTAGTAGATTTTGCGACAGAAAGTAAAGAGATTTCTGTTTCAGTTGAGTCAATTCAAAATGTTCTGTCCGAATTTGACGGTGATTCGTCGGATTCAATTTTTAGGAAAGCTTGTTCAAGGTTGATTCACCTTTCTGGTCGAGTTAAACGCATGAAAATTCCTTTAATAAATTCAGAGGAAGCTATTAAGTTCAGAAATGAAACCGTAGCAACCATACTTACCCTAGAAGCTGAGTTATATGATAAAGTCATTAAGAGTACAGAGTCCACTAATTTTGATCGGTCTATTGTAGTATCACCTTCAGTTGATAGTGTGCCTACCCATTCAATTTCGTATGTAACACCTTCTTTACCTATAGGTTCGTGGCCCGTAAAATTTTCAGGGGACCCTAAACAATTATATTCATTTTTAGATGGAGTCAGCGAATTAGCGCAATCTCGTAAGGTACCCGAAGCTGATTTATTTGGATCAGCATGTGAACTTTTTGTGGGAAATGCTTTGATTTGGTTTAGAACTGTGAAAAATTCGTTGAAGGATTGGAATTCCTTATTAGAACGTTTAAAGGGAGATTTTTTACCCGGTTTTTCAGATGATGATAATTGGGAAAAAATTAAAAATCGTCGTCAAGGAAAAGATGAAAGTATCGTTTTATTTGTTGTGCATATGCAAACTTTATTCAGTAGACTTACTAATGAGCCAGCAGAAGTAGCTAAAGTTAGGATGATAAGAAAAAATTTGATCCCTGATTTTATTTCCGCACTTGCGTTGTCGGACATTCAAGATGTACCTACCTTAGTAAGGTTGTGTAAAAAATTAGAAGAAGCTTCTTTGATGAAACTAAACTCAGTTTCTGCATCTTCGAGTAAACCTAACAAGTCTTTGAGTTTTTCTAAGCATCCATTTGAGATTAAACATCCCGTTTCGAATGAAAAAGTTTATACAGTTAAGAGTAGGGTTTAACAAAATTAATTAGTTAATCCTCAAGTACACGTAGTTGATAATGGTTCTGAGCCTTCAGTTTTTAATTCGTTTGGTCCTGATAAGAAAAATAATTTTGCTTGTTGGAATTGCTCACGTGGTGGACATTGGTTTAAGGATTGTAGAGTACCCAAAAGGATTTTTTGTTTTGGATGTGGTCGAAAAGGTGTTAAGGCAACTTCGTGTCCACAATGTTCAAAAAACTAGTAAAGCGGCAGGTGCATGGTGGTCGGCATTCTGTTTCGCGTGATAAGGCTACAGTTATGTTGTGTAAACAAGAAAAATATTTTTGCAATGATGATTGGTCGAAATGGCTTACAGTTGTAAAAAATTTTTGTCAGATTTCTTCAAAGCCTAAGACTAATTCGTTGTTCATAGAAAAGGAGTGTGATAATCGACCTTACATTATGGTAAAATTATTTGATAGAGATTTTACCGGTCTTCTAGATTCAGGATGTACTACCTCAGTGGTTGGATCCTTAGCTATTCCGATAATTGAAAAGTTAGACTTAAAAATTTTTAGTTCAGCAAAGACAGGTATTACTACTGCTGATGGATCAGTAAAGTCTGTTTTAGGTTCTGTTGATTTACCAATTTGTGTGGGTAATGATTGTTGTATTCTTAATGCATTGGTGGTCCCGTCCCTACCTCATGCTTTTATATTTGGTAGTGATTTTGCAAAATTATTTGGTGTAGTTGTCGATTTTAAGAACAATAAATGGTTTATTCAGAGTAATATTGAGAATAGTATTGTGTATTTAGGTTCATCTTCTATCCCTTTGAGCACTAATGATTACTTGTTTGATTTGCATGACCTTTCGGATGTTCAGTGTGTGCAAGCACAAGAGATTATAGATTCATTCAATGAAATTAGCAGTGATGATAGGTTGGGACGTACTAGCTTGATCGAAATGGATATAGATACAGGTAATGCTAAGCCCTTCCACAAGAAACCGTATGTAATGTCACCGTATATGAGTAAGATATTAAACGATGAGTTGGACGACATGCTTAGACTCAAGGTCATTGAACCGTGTATTAGTCCGTGGTCATCTCCAGTATTGTTGGTTAAGAAGACAGATGGAGAATATCGTTTCTGTTTTGATGGTAGAGCCTTGAATGACCTAACCGTTCACGATTCGTATCCGCTTGCGAACGTAGATAGAATTCTCAATATGTTGAGAAGTGCAAACTATATTTCGTCACTTGATTTGAGAAAATCATTTTGGCAAGTCCCTCTTAGTGAGTCATCTAAAGATAAGACTGCTTTTAGTATTATTTCGCGAGGACAGTATAGATTTACGTGTATGCCATTTGGGTTGAAGAATGCCGCGCAGACGCAACAGCGATTAGTATATGCAATTTTTGGTCCACGTTTTGAACCTCATGTATTTTGCTATTTGGACGATATAATACTATGTTCGTCATCATTTGAAGAACATTAGAAATTATTGTCAGAGGTTAAGCAACGTCTAAAAGAGGCTAACCTTACTATAAATATAGGAAAATGTGAATTCTTCAAAAAGTCACTTAAATTTTTGGGTTATATAGTAGGTTCAAATTCACTTCGCACAGACCCCGATAAAGTATCAGCTATGGTTAACTTTCCTCGACCGAAAACCACGACGGAAGTTAAGAGGTTCATAAGAATGTGCAGTTGGTATCGTCGCTTTATAAAAAAATTTTCGTCATTAGTTTCGCCCATTAATGATCTCGTTAAGAAAAAGAAAAAAAGTCATACTGTAACTTGGAGCCCGGAGGCAGAAAATTCATTTGTGTTAATTAAACAAGCCTTAGTTTCTGCACCTCTTCTTTCGCAGCCAGTAACACTGGGTTAGGTGCTGTTCTGATACAGAATATAAAAGGAGAAGAACGTGTAATTTCGTACGCAAGTAAAACCCTAAGCCGTACGGAGCGCAATTATTCCACCACAGAAAAAGAGTGCTTAGCAGTCATCTTTGCAATTGAAAAATTTCGTCCGTGGGTGGAAGGTGTTCAATTTACAGTTGTTACTGATCATTTTTCGTTACTTTGGTTGAGTAATCTTCAGAATCCCACTGGAAAACTTGCCAGATGGTCTGTTCGATTAAGGCAACATTCATTTGATTTAGTACACAGGAAAGGAAAATTTAATATAGTCCCAGATTGTCTTAGTCGTGCTGTTCCTGTAGAAAATCCTGAAATTAATTTAGTAGAGATCAAACTTGATAATGTAGGTTTGTGGTATGAATCTTTAAGGAAGCAAATTTTGTCGTCGCCTAAAAGCTACCCACAATGGAAAGTGGAAGATGGTTTTATTTTTAAGTTTATTACTTCCAAATTACCTCATTCGGCAAATATTGTAGAGTGGAAGCACTTAGTACCGAAATCTCAGCGTAAAGATGTCATTAGATCATGTCATGACCCCCCTACTGTAGGACATTTTGGTTCTTTGAAAACTTTGTCTCGTGTCCAAGAATTGTATTATTGGCCAAAAATGATTTTTGCTGTACGTAAGTTTTGTCGGAAATGTTTGATTTGCGGTGCTCAAAAACCACCAAATAAAGGTCCTCTTGGCATGTTGGGAAAGGAAAAAGAGGTTAGATTTCCGTTCCAAACCATTGCTTTGGATTTGATGGGTCCGTTCCCTCGTTCCAAACGCGGACATAAATGGCTCTTAATTGTTGGCGACTGGTTCTCGAAGTATTCGATTCTACAACCTTTGCGCAGTGCCAAGGCACATTTGATTAAAAATTTTTTAGAAGAAGAAGTGTTTCTTGTTTACGGCGTACCACAATTTGTTATTTGTGATAATGGCCCACAGTTGATTGGTCGTGTTTTTAAGGATTTGTGTGCAAAGTACGAAATCCAAAAGATTTGGTACAATGCTGTTTACGCTCCTCAATGCAATTTTGTGGAAAGGATTAATAAGATAGTTGGTACTGCAATCCGTTCATACGTAGAAGAACATGATACGTGGGATATTGAGATATCAAAGATTCAGTATGCAGTTAATTGAGCGAAACACGAATCCACCAACTATTCACCAAATTTTTTAGTCTTTGGTCGTCAGGTACCCTTAAGTGGAAAAGCTTATAGTAACAATTTTGAACCCGGTAAAGATGTTGATGTTGTTTCTAGCAGTAGACCTTCCTATGTTTTGGATCATCAATCTTTGTTCGATATTTTTGGGAATGTCCGTGAAAATTTACACGTAGCTTATCAGCGTTCAAGTAAACGCTACAATCTTAGAAGAAGAGACATTTCATTTCAAGTTGAAGAAAGAGTATGGAGGACTAATAAGGTACTTTCGAGTGCTGGTGATAAATTCTCCGCTAAGTTAGCTCCAAAATTCGTTTTGTGTAAAGTTCGTAAAAAAAAATTTCCAATTTAGTATATGAATTAGAGAATGAGGATGGATGAAAAGCAGGGAAATGGCATGTTAAAGATTTGAAGCCCTTTGCTGCATCTGACCCAGATGAGAATGATGATCCTGAAGATTAGTTCCAGTTCAGTCATTTCTTTGATTATAAGTAAATCAGTTGTTTGTTTGTTTCGTTTGTTCTGATTTTTGATTTAGTACAGTTATAACTGATACTAAATGAAGACTGTCCTTTTGCAAAGTATTTTGTTTGGAAATTTTGTATGGTTATGGAAACTTGTAGTCAAAATTTAGTAGTAGTTTTGTGGTGTACGTTGATGTACATACTAGTTTAGGTTGTCGCGAGCTAGTAGAAGATATTGTTAGAAAGTAGAAATAAGTCGACTATATAAATGTTAGTCCTGATTTCTACATATTTAGGTAGAGAGAATATTGGCATATTCTTTCCCTTGATTTTGATCTTTCTTTAATTTTTTTTGTTTGGTAAGGTCAGAGGTTTGCATGGTGAACCTCACCATTTGATCCATCACTAATAGGTGATGATGTTTGGAAATTAGTGATAGGATAATCAGTAGGGTGAAGGAGATTTCAGCCCTGACTGGTTCGGTTTTGTATTAAGAGTTTTGGTTTATGAAATATTTGCGTAGAAGTTTAAGGTTAGTAGAAACAAAACTGCTAACACTTTGAGTTATAGTGGTGATGTGCACTCACCGCCATTTTTGTAAGTAACCTGTTGGTTAGTTTATTTTGGTTCTGGTTATCACTTTGAGCTGATAATATTTTGTATTATGATGCTGTTTTGATATGGTAGCGTCCTTTTTAGTTGGTAAAATTGCTAGAGCTCCAGGAAGTGGAGTCGTTATTTTTGGAAAGTTTGGATATTTTATGTTGTGTTTAGTTATAGTTAGTACGTACTGCCTTCAGTAGGAGTAAGAAAATTCTTGCTCTAATAAAAGAATTCCCTTAAACTTAAATTAATTTTTTTGTCCCTTGGAGTGTTTGACTATTTGATTTGACTTCTCTCGATTTTGATTTATACCGGTTATGACTCCCCGATTTTGTCTCCCAATGGAGGTTTGGTACACGTAGTTACCAGCACACTCAAATTTGTATATATTAGTCCCTCTCGTTTTCATAATTTTCGTAGTTATTCTGGATGTTGATTAAATAAGTATTTCTAATTCGTAAACTGTGATGTTTAGCAAATAATTGTGATGTTAGTTAGGAGTTTGATAAAAGCTCTTATAAAAAAAAATCTTTTGTTTTTTTGCTTAAAATTTGTTTGTGATAAAAGATTTTTTTTCTTTTGGGAAAGGGGTAGTGTAACATGTTTAATTACAGTAATAATTATTCGCATTGAATTAAGAGGATAATGCGCTAAGCGTGCATTATTCCTTATTAATCTTCTTATATTAAAATATCTGTGTCACATAAAGTTATTTCCACGCGCATCTCTAGTTGTTTCTTTCGTATTCCACGCCTCTAACGTCGCGACGATTCGGTTCTTGTTTCGTTAAGTTAGTCGCCCGCTAGCAACAACTTTATCAACATGTATTCTCGGCTAGAGGCAGGCGACCTTCGTATCAATTACTAAAGTAAGCAGATCAGGACGTGCTCGACCTGAAACTATTAAGATACCTTCTACTAACGGTTGGTAAAATATATATTTTACGAACTAATTTAATTTGGTTTAATTTATTTAGCGCGTCATGTAGGATTCATCATTTAAAATTCGTCACTTAAGATTTGTCGATATGAAATTTGTCTACTAAGAAATTTGTTAACTAGGAATTATGGATGTTAGTTTGGATTGCAGTCGTCTCTAGTTAGAAATGGCTGGTAACTTTGTTTGAAGAATATAAATTTCCATCTCGATTTATCGTGGAGCAACAAAAGCAGTTTGGTTCGTTATTAGATATAAGATATTTCATGCATGTGTTTTGAATGTCATAAAAATTTGATAAACAGACTATCATATAAAGCACGTAAAGTTGCTATTATGTTTTCAACATGTAATCTGTGTAATTCTCAATTATTATTGAACTGGTTTTATAAGCCGTAGAACAAAATTTTGTCAGATTAGGTTTTTATAATTACAAGCTTTGTTCCATCTGAACCTTAGATAATTTCAACGTATGTTTTCGACATCATATTTTTTTGTGTGGCACAATTGACAGATGTTGTCATGAAAACAAATGCTTCGTGCAGCTGTCATCGAGTTTAAACCAAACATTCCTATTTTTGTGATTAGCATTTATCTACGTGTAAATCATAAAATTTAAATCTGAAAATTTAAAGTCACTCTGCATAAGATTCTAGAAATTGTACTGAAAAGATCTGCCCAGGTTAGAACGTAATTCAGTGTATTTTGCTTACAAATTATTTTCACTCAAATGTTTAAAGGAGGTTCATATTTAAAGTGCAGTTGGTTGTTTTAAAAAGTCAAAACCTTGACTTTGATATAGATGTTAATAATAAATTTTTGTTACTTGTTAAAAAGTTCCGAAATTTTAAAAGAGAGTTTCTTTAGTAAACAATTAGTTCAACTTTGAGGCTTTTATTTTGGTCAAATGCGATCAAATCTAATTACACAAAGGTAAAATTTTTTAGTAATAATTTGGTGCCAATATCATATTGGATATACATTTTTTTATTTTTTTTTATACTTTTATAGGACACAAATGGTGTTCTACTTTTTTATTTATTTAATCTTTGCAATTTCTTACAGGAGCTGCGTCTTATATTTATAAGACAGGTTTTTGTTAACGAAGGCGATCGTTTTATCTTTGGGTTTCCACGTCCGCCCTTAGAACTGTGCTCTGCTATTATCATAATTATCTCAGGACATGGTGGCGCCTATTTGATTTAGCTTAACTTTGGTTTGCAAACAGAATTCGACTTACCCCCCCACTTCTTATTGCTCTACCCAGGAATAGACCCCTAGCTATGTCGAAAGATTTTTGTTCACTGGCGCCCATTAAGAAAAATAAGTTACACTAGCGCCTCAACGTAGAAGAAATAACGTTTCAGTGGCGCTCACAACGTGATGCCTTCTGTAAAACAAAAGTCGTTTCAATATAACTGATTAGATACAAAACCCACGAAAAAGAAATTATTTAACAAATTATGAAGAATTTGCATCTATGTTTTTCTGAACATTTAGTTGTGCAAACTATTTGCAGCTTACCTCAATTAAAGGATTTACGTCTTTCTCTTCAAGAAGTTAAATTACGTTTAAGAAATATAGTCCTTTAATGCATAAAAAAGTTGCCACTATAGATTCAAATATATCTTACCGTCCTTCAATAGTCCTTTCAATAGATTTGCATCTTCGTCCCTAAATAATAAATTTCAAAATAATGATGTTGTTTCTTGTTGGAATTGTCAACAAGATGGTCATATTTATAGTACTTGTACAAAACCCAAAAGGATATTTTGTCTTTTCTATCGTTATCTACAGTGAATTTCTATCTCTTGACTTTATCTTGTCGTATAGAAATATATCTCACTATTAAACTCTGAAATATTTTAAATCTTTCATCGACACCTCATTCATCTCAAAATTTCATAGTTCCATCACCCCTAGAAATTTCTATTCAATGTGTTTTCTTTCACAAATATCCCAATCATTTTCTTACAATTTCTTTTATCAACTATTTCTCTGTATCAAAGAGACGTTTGTATATTCTTTTCTATTTTTTCTTGAACGTGTTGGTAAAGGACCGTCACCTTTTATTATTTTCATCATTAACCCCTTATTGTTTTTCGGTATATTAAGAAATTATTCTACTTATATCTTTGAAAAACTTTTTATCATTTCATTACTTCTGTATGGTTATGATAAGTATTATATTTGAAATTACCACGAGGGTATATTTAGGTTGATAGTTTTAACCTTTGTCTAATTTTCTCATAGCAGTGGATGTGCTCAGCAGGAAGATGTTCGGTCTAGGTCTCATCTGAGGTCTATTTTAAAATGCGTATGCATTGATATGCAATGAAAAAAGTGAATGTTACTTTTAAGAATCAAGTCTCACACTTCCGACTAATTTTGTGATGTTGGTGTGGAAGTCAATAAAACTCTTGCAGGTGTAGATGATGTAGCCTGATGATCGAGTGGCTACTTATTACGTTTCCTGGTATCACAGAGATATGGTTTACAAAGCAGGTGACATCTAAAGACATTATCAGAGCATAAGTTTTTCATGTATATAAACTCTTGTACAAAGAGACCTTTTCTTTTTAATGTTTTGCTTTTTTATCAGAAAATAAGTTTTTTAATGTATATAAACTCTTGTACAAAGAGACTTTTTCTTTTTAATGTTTTACTTTTTGGAGCTTTGTCGCAATTGTTATACGTTACAAAGCACTCCACAAATTATTTTTAATAAATAATTAATTTTAGGGGATTTTTGTGTAACTAAATTACGTATATCACATACAGGGTTCGGATAAAGTATGGAACCAAGTAAATATCTTTAAAATGAAAAAAACGATAATAATGAAACTTTGCAGATAAGTGCAATGAGGCAAAATGCATCTAATGTGATTTTTTTTGTTAATAATGTACTTCCGGTTTAACCGGAAATACCTTCAACTTTTTTAATTTAAATGGGACACCCTGTATATTTTTGCAGATTTTGATAGATCTTGTTATTTGGAATTCATGCATACCAGGGTTAATGGCAATAATCTGTAAAAACGAGATGTTAAAGCACTTTGCATTTACGGAATATTAAATTTTATTTATAAGATTAATGAGAATGAGAATAATAATAATTTAAACAAAATCATTTCAAATGTTCAAAATGCTCGCCGTTTACCTCCTGACAATATGCAAGCCTATTAACAAATTCCTGAGTTACTTTTATTATTCTCATTCTCATTAATCTTATAAATAAAAATTATTATTCAGTAAATCTAAAATGCTTTAGCGTCTCGTTTTTACAGATTATTTTTTATTAACCCCAATATGTACGAATTCGAAATAACAAGATCTATCAAAATCTGCAAAAATATACAGGGTGTTCCATTTAAATTAAAAAAGTTGAGGGTATTTCCGGTTAAACCGGAAGTACATTATTAACAAAAAAAATCACTACAGATGCATTTTTCCTCATTGTACTTATCTGCCCAGTGTCATAAATACCGCCCTTTTCGTTTTAAAGATATTTACTTGGTTCCATACTTTATCCCAACCCTGTATATTTGTGTAATATAGTTAGGAAAATAAGCTTATGTGAATTACCTTTGTGTTTTCATAGTAACAGTTTTTATACCACAGTAAAGGAATATTAAATATAATACCCACGATTCATAATAGATATGTTGTTTTATGTACCAATCCAGAATAGTGAAAGACGAAGCGGTGGTAGTGTTACAAGTTGGAGAAGCAAGCCATCTGCCATTCTACATCTTGTCATGACCCACTTATCTTTAACTATTTGTGATAGAATGCATTCAGACAATGTAGCGAAATGTTTACCTGTTGATTCCTATACCTATCCTGCTGAAATATCATACTCTGTCATTTTCACATGTCTGTTTTAGGAAATACCAGTGAGCTCCATTAAGAAAATGTGAGCTACAAGCGGCAACCCGCATCCACAGTGAACACTAAAATATAGCGTATTCGTTACCTAGCTTGCTAATATACATTAATTTAGAAGGTAAGAAGAGTTATAATTAATTTATACTGTTAATTCGAAACTTAAATTGTATTATTTTATTTGTAAATTTTGTGCAATGTATTGCACCATCTGTGCAGGCAAACGAGTAATAGAAACAATACCTTTATGCATAAATAACGAATACATGACTAAAAGAAGAAAGTTGTACTACTCCAATGACAATTACACAAAGCGATAGAAGAGTAGTCTTCCAAAACAAACATCATTTTTTGTCGTGATAAGGAGTATGCAACCAACCATATTCCTAACTAACCGACTAAAAAGCATGCAGCATGCAAATAAATAACATGCACACATAAAACACCTCTCAACCAATAATGGACTAATCCAACATTCCTCAAATACAAATAGAACTACCCCAATGTACACTGTAAACCAAACCTCGGTATAAAAGTTCCAAACACTAGAGCAAATCACTTCTTTTTGTTTTCTCTTTCAGAAAGTCCTACATTTAATTTTCCAATGCTGCACCCGAATGTACTACATTGGCCAGAAAGAAATTATTTTTTACCTGGAAATTTAGAATTTTGTCGAACACTTGCAGTTTCAAGCAAGGTATGGATCGTTAATGTGCATGACAACACACATTAACATGAGGCCTACATTTTACCTCTCATCCGAATAAGGGTGTATTTTTGTGAAAAATGCTTGGCTAAAATTTTTCAAGCGGTCCATGTCAAGAATCAAACCTGGGACCTTGAGTTTAGTAATCACATGCAAACCATAGAGCCACTTTCATTAATAAAACTCTTACATTTGAATTTCCAATGCTCCACCCGAAGGTACTACATTGGTCAGGAAGCAAGTTGTTTTTATCTGGAAATTTTGAATTTTGCCGAACCCTTGTTGTTGCAAGCAAGGTAGGGATCTTTAACGTGCGTGATAACACACACACAGGGATCTCCATTTTACCTCTCATCCGAACGATGCTCGCCTAACATTTTTCAAGAGGACCGTGTCGGAATTTGAACCCGGGACCTTGAGTATAGTATCGTTAATAAAACCACCAAACTTCTTGGATGGAAATTAAGAGGAAAATCACCAAGCTCCTCTAACACTAAGAGTTTTCCTTCAAATTATCTCATTGTGACCACCAAAGCTAATTTGATAGAATATAATGAATTCTCATAAGGCTACGGACAGGATCGCACCATTAATTGGACCGATCCACCTCCGAACCAACAATGCGTTGGGACTACCTCCTAGAGCACATGACTCCAGCAAGCATGCCAGGATTGAGAACATTCCCCATCAGACCACTTCAACTTCTATCAACGAAAAAAGCCGACCCGACACTAGGTACAAGCTATGGAAATCCAACTGCAATCACCTCCATGAGGTGCCGCATTGCATTCAGTGTAACTCAGTACAGGGATAGTTACAACCATAAATATCTTCAGCTATAAGACTCCAGACCCAAGTCTTCGTCCTGAATGACCCAGGTCTTCGTCCTAGTGTTAAGGACAAAATTTAATTATGCACACAAAGACATTTGTAAATATTTTCTTTGGGTATGCCATACCTTTAATGTTAATGTATAATGCATAGCAATATATTAACTTGTAAATAAATGTTTACTATCACGAAGCATTAACAAGGTGACCCCAAACAACAGAATACCACACTAACGTTGCAATGCAATTCTCCATTCACATTATTTGATTCTCTGCACAGCTTCTCAGTGAAAGGGTCATGGTATTTCTAGTATTATCACTTTCACATGAACCAGCAATTTTTTTTCTATTATAAATTTTAAATAGAAAATTTAAGTTCTAAAATTTCCACATCTGTTATGTTTATCTAAGTAGCCAAATTTGTACAACAAATTATCAAAAAAATCATCCATCCAATATGATAATTTATTTTGTTGTATTTTACATTAAAAAAATTCTGAGTTGATTAATTAAGCAACCTATTTTTGCCAATACAATACAAAATAACTAATTAACCAGATGATGCTTAAAATACACCGGGAAATTCAAAACAATATGAAAATATGCCATGAACCCGTTGACTATTGTAGCATGTATGTTAGATAACAGCATACATACTTTAAATCAAAAGGAATTTATAGGAATTTCCTAACAGTTAATTTTATTGCCCAATATGAAATTAGGAGCACTATTTATTGCAGATTGCTAAACATAGCTTATACAAACTACAGCAAATCACCAGATTGAATAACTATTCCACACTGCATATTAACCAATTACAATTACCAACTCAAGGCCCAGTAAGATAATAGCTAATCATAAATAACTTAAATACAAAAATTTTTCTTAATTTATCTTGGATATTAAACCACTCAGAGTTTTAAAATTGTCTTTATTTATGTTTCGATCCATGACCTAGGTCGTTATCAAAATATTTTGATTTATTTTGATAACAATCGTGGGTCATGGATCGAAACGTAAATAAAGACAATTTTAAAAACTCTGAGTGGTTTAATACCCAAGATAAATTAAGAAAAGTACAAAACAAACCACAACAAATATACAGGGAGTAAATACAAATATGTTGTCGTTCCTTCAAAACGCACTTACATTTGCTAAATCAATAAATGTACACCTCTGGTTTCATGATTAAAAACTAGACTCCAGTAAATCTACATTTTATCTGATGAATCTGTAAATAAAATGATTATATCCAAACGAAATTCAACATTTGCAATTTACCTAAATAGTTTATGGTACAGGGTATCGTTCTCATAATATATTTTTAAATTATACTTTCTTTTGCTGCAGATGAGCTATTTTTTTTTACAAAGGCTACAAGTGTAATACACAGAACCAAACCACTAACGGGGGAAGCTTTAGTGGCAGCAAGGTAAAAATGTCACCTTTTGTTAAAAACTAAAGCATCTTTCACAATCCAAGCATACGCTTCATTATGAAGTAAATAGTTTTTAGCGGGAGGAGATCAACTTTCATTTGAATAAAATCTATTGTACGTATAGACACGCTTATAATTTACTAGTGGTTCATCTTTCCATGGGTTTTTTAATGCATCAGCGACTGTTGATGTCATTTTCTAAGTATTGTCATCAGTTTGACGATGAATGGTTTTTACATCAAAATCAGCCCAATGGTTATGTGTCACCGATGATTTGCTAATGTTTCAATTATTGCTGCACTTTGTATTTGATTAAAAATTGCATTAAAAAAATAAGTCCACGTAAGTTTTATAGCAATACAGTAATGAATGCAACTTTAATCCTCTACAAACAATAAATGAAAAACTCGGTAGCTTAATGTATAATTTTCAGCAGACACTGGAAGTATTTTTTTGTTGGATGTGCATTTCTTAAAGAAAATCAAATCACAAAAGGACTCTGAAAAAAATTTCAGAAGTCATGTATCAAATGAGAGAATTATCCTTAAAATACCTACAATAAAAACATCTAAGTACTTTAATTATAATACTATTTTGATGTAAATTTAAAGAAAAAGAAATATCCCAAAGTGCTCCAAATAGCAGTAATATATTAATGACACTAATATAATAAATATTTTTTTATTTACATGACTGAAAACAAATTACTTCCCTCGATAGGTACCAAGCAAGATATGCCGTAAAATTTAATAAGTTTATTGCCAAAATTAAATATTACACTCACCACTATAAGTTTGCAGAAGGTTAATCCTTTCAGTATATAATCAATGTTCTTTATTTACATGACTGAAAACAAATTATTTCCCTCAATGGGTACCAAACAAAATATGCTGTAAAATTTAATAAGTTTATTGCCAAAATTAAATGCAGGAGAAGGTTAATCATTCTTTTTTCAGAATATCCTACTTTATAATATATCGAGTTTAGCATATTAAACCTATTCTTTGTTCAATTTTCTATATAAAAATATTTGTATCAAGTATGTGAATCACTGCTAAAATTTTCCAGCCTACTGCAATTATCATATTTGTAAAATTTGACATTTTAAACCTATAAAACAGTTGACAATTCGATTTCAACCTTAGCAGTTTTGTTTCAATAAAATTTAACACAGTAATATTTTTGTGTAAAAATCTGAAATTTCAACTCCTGATTTTCAAGTGACGATTTTTTATTATTTGATATGGTTTAACACCACAGCAATGTATTTGTTATTTGGGGATGAAGCACAATCCAGAACGATGGTTTACAAATGGTTCGCAGGATTGAAACGTGGAAGACCAACATTTGATGACAATGTTCATGTCTGTGCACATCTGTTATTCCACAAAAATATTGATGCTGTGGTTGACATAATTTCAGCAGATCGACATGTAACATATAGAAACATAGAGACATAGTAAGCTTTATGGCAAAAAAAGGATATGATTACATGATTAGTTGCATTTCAGGAAACTTTACTTCAATGGATTCTTCTGTACACCATCGTAACAGGTGACAAATCTGCAATTTATTCCCATGAACATAAAACTATACAGCAATCAACTGTGCACGTGTTTCAAAGTGAACCTAAGCCAACAATGTGTTCACGAAGCATTTTGAATAAAAAAAATGGTCACTTGTTTCTTTGGAAAACAGGTCATGTGCAACTGTTGCATTTGAAAATTGAAGTACAGTTAACGTGGAGTGTTTATCATGAAAATGCAAGCATGCAAACAACACAACAAACTGTTGAGTTTTTTACCAGTAAAAACATCGAAATAATGACGCATTGCCCATATTTGCCAGATTCGTCGCCCAATATCATCTCACTCTGATATAAAGAAAATAAAATGTGTGGCGAACGTTATTCATCCCCTGAAGAGGTCATTGAAGTATCTAATTTGCTTATTTCAAACATACCTCATTTAGAATAGAAAAACTGTTTTAAAGATTGATTTCACTTAATTCAGAAGTATATAACCACGAATGGGGAATATTTGGAGAAGAGCTAAAGCAATTTACATATTATGATCAAATTTGCAATATGAAATGAAAAATAAAATACTGACATCTGGCTGGAGTCCTATAAAGTTAGCAACCTCCATAAATAAGTATGGAAATATTAAACAAATCAAAGGACTTCCTTTTATTCGCCCCAGTCAAAAACTTCTCCAACTTTAGTACTGTAATGTGTTGGCATAACGTTAAATAGAAATCAGATGCAAAAGAGAAAAATTAAACTTAACTGGACAAATTAATATTGATACAAGTTGTATATTTTGATTTCGTAAATAGTAGTATTCATTAAGCAAGACATTTCAATAAAATATTAGTTTGATAGAAGATAATAAGTTTAAAAACCACAAAATCATAGTTTTATTCCTGTGTAATGTGTATTTGAACGTAATTCATCAGCAAGTTATCTAAAAACCACCATTAAGAAAAGCAGATTTCAATGAACCACACACAAAAAATTAAGAAAGCTTTTGTATACTATTCATTAGAAATAATTCCATTTACTAATATTGAAACAATTACAGCTACCGTTATACGTAGATTGTTGTTACTTGCATTTAATTGGATGTAGGTAACTTTTAAATTTTGTATGTACGTGTTTTCAAAAATATTTTATGCGACTTGTGTTTTAAAAATTTTATATGTACCTGTTTACAGGAATAAGAATATGATACTGAATTAAAAATAGATTAAGGTGACGCCCTAAGACTGGGTTTTTTCTTGATTGAATATATCAATTGATTGTGAAAGAAACTCCATTCCAACAGAAGGTCAATGTAATTAAAATCCTCCAGGATTACTTGTCGTCCATACGATTATCATTAAACCAGATAAGTTGGCACCCATAAATTTAACAATGTTGAAACTTTTCAGGGTAAGCGTTACTGATAACATCACTTGAAATTGCTCCTAAGTAAATTTTATACTTTTCGAATTTTCTATTCTCTTAAATTGTTTCTTTACAAACCCACGCGCACAAGTCAGTGCACCCTTAATTTGTTACAGGATTCCTGTACCTTCTGGGAAATTCCAAATTTCCTAAATTAACACTTCATTCAACTGTAACAGACCTTAAAGTATTTCAAAATAAATTTCCTAATTCACAAACTTTATGTATTTCTTGATAGAGATTAAGTCTTTGCTAACTCTAAAAATTTGTAAAAAAGAAAAACATACCAAATTTAACATATGCTAATCATAAATACCCGACATTAACCATACCGTATACTAAGAATAAAAATTTGGCATAGAATTTTATTTTGTTTCTTTTTAATAGTTTGATAAAGAGTAATACTGTCATAACATGCTAATAAGAAAAGTTTGTAAAAAATTTAAAGATTCAGGTTATCGCCGTTTTGTAGACTGAATGTTTTCCGTAAGTCCAGATAATATGAAACCCACCTGATCAGGGTTCTTTTTTACACTTGTATATTGTTAAGAGTAAAAATGTTTAATTCAATAATGTTATACTACGACGGGTGCTCGATATGTATCGAGAATACGTAAAAAAAAACAAAAGTTAAGGTGCGAAAACTTCTTTACTGTTTATCAAAATAATTTCCACGATTGATACACTTTTGCATACGTTAGAACCAATTTTCATAGCACTTTTTCCATTCCGATTGAGATACCTCCAAAACGGGTTTCAAACGCATCAACCGCTCTTCTGGTGTTTAAAATCTTTGTCCACGCAGTTTGTTTTTTACGTGTGGGAACAAAAAGAAATTGTTAGGTGCCAAGTTAGAACTGTACATTATAATTTAAATAAAGGCCGCTATGCTTGTGGCCATGTCCCCATGCTCCACCCAAAGGTACTACATTGGGTTTAAACGCGAAAAAATAAACGTGCTCCTAATTATTCTAACTTCAAAATTAACACATCCTAAAGTTAGAACTATACAGCATATGACCGGTCAATCCGATATTTTGAGTGCTCAAATAGTCGCTTGTTTGAGCCGATGTGTGAAAGCTCGCATTATCATGATGAGAATATTTGGCATCATTGGTTTGTTTTTCTTATTTTTTCGAAAACTTGTGGCAAACAAGTGGTTGTATAACAAGCAGAATTAACTATTCTACGATCCTCTAAAGCAATGGTCATGACATGGCCATTTATTCTGAAAAAACAGGCAACCATTTTCTTCGGAGTGTTTCGAGCGCAGACAACTTTTGTTGGATTTCATTCTTCTTGGAAGACCCATGCAGTCGACTTCTGTTTACCTTCAGGTTCATATGAATAAATCCAAGAATCGTCACCTATATAGATGTTATACACTGCGTTTGATGTATCACAATCGTATTTTTTGAGCATTTCTTGTACCAATCAAAACGAGTCTTTTTTAAGCGATTGTTGAATTATGTGGGATCCAATGCACACATAGCTTTTTCACAGCTAAATGTTCATGTAATATCGAATGTATACTTGTCATACTAATGCCTAGGGATGCCTGAATCTCACGATAAGTCACATGGCGATCTTGCATTATAAATTCGAGCATAGCATCGATATTTTCTGGCACAACAGCCAATTTAGGATGACCTTCTTTAAATGCATCCACTAGTGAACTACAACCATGATTAAATTCACTATACCAATGATATACAGTGGTTTTAGTTGGAGTTTATTCTGCAAAAGTCGAAATAAGTTGATTCAGGTACTGTTGTGGAGATAATCCACGTCGGAAATCGTAAAAAATCATCCCACAAAATTGTTCACAAATTAATTCCATTTTTTGGCCAAGACGACATTTTCAACTCAATCAAAACAAAAGAAATAGTGATTGAATTCATTACACCAATGATATACAGTGGTTTTATTTGGAGCTTATTCCACAAAGGTCGACATAAGTTGATTTAGGCACTGTTGTGGAGATAATCCATGTCGGAAATCGTAAAAAATCACCCCACGAAAATGTTCACAAGTTAATTCCATTTTTTGGCCTAGACGAAATTTTCAACTCAATCAAAACAAAACAAATAGTGTTCATATGGCAAAATGTTATAAGTATGTATACTGTCAAAAATGTGGAACATTAGGTAAGAAATGTCAGATCGCACCTAGCAACACTAGTGTTGTCAGTTCCCGAATATATCGCGTGTCCCTTGTAAGTGATCTTAGCAATGTTAAAATTGAATAATGAAAAAAGTTTTTTAATAATATTAGTCAAAGAAATGTTCTGATACAAAAATAGCAAAAAGCATCGACATCGACCCTCTACCATTGCCATCACTCACAGTATTTACAAAAACATCATGTGCCTAATGGGCATTAATCGCTACAGCCATTTAAACAATCGGTCAGTCACTATAATTCACTTTCTCAAAACTGAAATATAGTGTATAATATTTTTAATTTGCTTAAATAAAAAATTATGGTAATATTATTTAATAGCTGGCAATATATAATTGTGTAATAATTTTAAATTACAATAACAAAGATGTCTCCATCAAAGTATGTTACATGACTAAAATTTAAGAGCATGTTAAATTCTGACAACTAACCTGACTTCCAACCATACAATTTATGACTAATATTTTAAGAAAGCAGACCTTAGAATTTTCATTACTAACAACTAACATCGTACAACATCAAATTTTATCGGTTTTCAAAAAGAAAATTATATAAGTAAAAGTTAGCCAAAATTAAATGTTCTGCCTGATATGTGGGGTATTATTATTTACAAGATGAAATATTAACAAATAGTATTGAAATTTAGATTACAATTTCAATACCAAAACTTGGTGTTACGTGCACTTTTCTATATTGCAGCCCATGAAATAAGTTAAACAATATAAGGACCGTTTTAAAATCAAAAAGATTCTTGCATTTCATGAACAATTAGATTTTTTCCAGCTAGTTTCAGGATTAGGGGTAAGATTAAAATTACTAGCATATTACTTATATATTATACGAATTAATTTTGTTTATCTCTATATGGTTTGGATGAATACTTGATTAAATTGGTAGAATGTGGACTAAATACACATCAGTAACCGCTCATTGTGGGAATATGCACAATGGCAATATGAAAATGCATGAGACCTCATTTACTAACCTGCAAAGGTTTACCATTTTCCTCCATGGAGAATGTACAATTATTTCTATAGTGTAGCCACCTCCTCTAACATATACTCTTGCTATCTACAAATATCTACTTCATTATTATACAATTACAAACCAATATCATTATAAAATTTTAAGATAGAAACCATCTACAAACATGTTTTAAATTCTACAACTATAGACCACATATATGCACCAAAAAAATTATATGATAAGAACACATATACGGCATTTCTTATATTCTATGATTATAAACCAATACATGCATTATACAATTATATGATAAGCAACCATGTACAGACATTTCTTAAATTCTATGGAATATCTCACAATAAAAATTTAAATAAAGATCCTTTACCTTAATTCGTACCACATTATGTACAGTGCGTGCCATTTTAGATTCTTTTGTGGGTTACTGAAGTCATTACCAAGAATGCAAGTGTCAAAATTGTAATGGCACTCTTAAGTTTTTAAATTACAACACCATTTCGAAAATCTCTTTTTTTGGCATCCATATTTCCATTATACGTGAATCAATAAAACAGATCATAAAATTTTTTTATGTAAAATTCAATGGCATACAGTCGGTGCTTTTATATGAAGTCTAGTTTTAAGATACTCGGTAACTTTATGATTTTTAAACAGATATTATATTTTGTATTAATTCAACTTGCTGTGAAGTTTACACAAATATTTAGTTGTCAATCTTTACTTTAAAAAGAAGCTCAAAATTTGATATTTTTAATTATTTGTTTTATTTCTAGCAGCAAACTAATCTCAATTTATTAATAGCAAGTGCAAAGTGAGATATTAGTTAATTTTGACGCTCTTTTTTTTAAATTTAATATGCACTAAAATTAAATCCAGAACAAAAACAAAAAAAAAGGAATTTAAATCAATTACTAATTTTACTTAAATATACTTTTCAATGTGAGGGCTATTTTCTTGAATGCAACATTTGCACCATTTTGTTCCATTTAAGAGTATCCCAGGTCTTCTATCTAGAATTGAAAAGACCAAATCAACCCTAGAATGTCGTCGTATTTTCTATAAACCCCCAACTTAGAAATATCAGAATATCATGAAATTCATTTAGCAGGATCATTTGTACCTATTCATCTTTGAAGAAAATTGTTGGCTTTGGAGTTATGACTCAGGGAACCATCTTGTTGAATTGTGGTAAACCAACGACACATTTTCCAGCAGATCTGGAATAACTATCTCAAGAATTTGTAGGTATCTGGGTGTAAATTCCCTTCATATATTCTGTGGATTATGTGTCAGCCTAAGATAAAAGATGAGACTCCAATTCTAAAGCATCGTTTAAAAAATAACATTCAGTAGATCATGTAATATGTCTGACAAAATATTCATTGGCGTGGGTATGTTCTAAATTTTTGGCAGGATGTAAATATTGCCCTATTATAAATTTATACGTGTGGTATTTATATTTTCTCAAAATTCTCGGAGCATTAGATTTTGAAACGCCAACTTCTTTCTCTATTTAACTACAGGATAATGTAGACTTTGCCTCGACATGAATTATTAGATTGTTTTGGTTTCTCGGATATTATTTTTGATACATGTTCTGGGGCAAGATTGGATAAATGAATCCCATGTTCAAGGAAATTAATTTTCAAACAAGCAAATATATTTGGGAATGGTTGTCTTCTATCGAGATACCTAATATGAACAACAAAAACATTTGTCCAATATGAAAAATTACTATAAAGATTTAAATACATTTTGAAATACAATTCAGAAGCATTTTCGGAACTTTCACTAGATTCTATGACAAACTATCATATCATACTATTTAGAATTATTGCAAACAACCATTTTAAATAATAAACAATATTATATAATAACTAGGAAACTCTAACAAATGTCAAGTTTAAAACGTTTGCATCAATGCATTTATTATTGATAAATTGGGTTAGTCTACTGTTAAAATAAAACAAATGACCAAAAATATTAAATTTTGAGTTTATTTTTTAAAATAAATATTAACAACTTAGCGTGTTTCCACACTGGGGTGGAAAATTAAATGGGTGATCCAAAACCATTAAGTAATCACAAATGTGAAAGATTTAAGAAAAATAAGAATTATAAACCCAAATAAAGGATGTTTTAAACTTCGCATATGAATTGTTTAAGAACTAAACAAATTCCTAACGTAGTTATACAATATCATTAAAAATTCAGGTAAGTCATGTGTCAGTATCATAAACTCGATGCTGAATAGCTTGCAGTTTCTCATTGTACAGTTTGTAAAGGAAATACACTTACCGACCTAAAAATGCCACCGGTCATCTTTAAAGACTCGCCATATTTATGAAACATAGTAGTTTTTATTGTCGCTGGCAGAGTGCAATGTATGTCGGTTATGTACACGTACTGAAATGTGTTCGAGCACCAGTCGTAGTTTTTATTCTTTAGTGCTCTGTGTTCATTATTATAACTTTTTGTTAGAAATTTTGTTTTTATGCATCGGAAAATAATGGATGCTCACATATACGAAAAGAATGAATTAGTCGACATCCTGCTTAGTTATGTAGAATTAAATTATGTGAATCATTGTTAAAACAAGCACAGTTATGTTTCGGTGTGGTGTTGGAAACTTGGAGCATATCTAGTAGTAGTTTAATGCAGTTGTTCATTGGTGCTTAAACTGTGGCTTGAAACGTAAGAGAGTTCTACAAAATCAAAAGTTTTCAGGTAAAAAAACTTGCCTCCTGACCAACGTAGTACCTTCGGTTGGTGCATTGGATAATCAAATGTAGTGTATATATTTTCAGAAATATCAAATCAAGCCGAATCAATTCAAAATATAATATTCAAGATATTCCAATATCATGTTGCAACTTAAAAACTAAAAATACCATGATAATTTTAATAGTGACATCTACTATTTCATCAAAAAAACAGAACACTAAAGTGGAAACCACAACACTCCATCTTTGATAATAACTCTAATATTCCACAAAGGTATCAAAAGTGGAACACACTGTACACATATAGTGTCTACAGCTCTTCAAATTCTTAGTGAATGCTGTATTTCAATACTTTAATATACTCTTAAGATATTACTATCCCTAATAAAAATACATTTGTAGCACATATTTAAATATTATTTATATCTAAGCATGCGATAAAGTATTCAAATTCATAAATCGTTAATTATTATCTTTTTGAAATACTATATATTAAAATAATACTACAAAATTGAATCACAATTTCAAACTAAACAGTTTAACATAATTTTAACACAATTATAATACGTATATCATTTTTGTACAAACAGCTTTTAATTAAAAACTGCTAATAATATAATGTTTTCAAGAAGAATCCATGTTTAATTTTCCAAAATATTCATTACAAACAAGCATCTTAAAGAAAAAATGTGATTCTTCTAAAAAATGTTTAACTTTAGAAACTTTAACAATTACACCTGCGGTACTATTGTTAATAAAAAGCAAAACTTGTTAAATATTGAAAGTATTTTACCTTAAAAGATGAAGCTGAAAATCAAAGTAAGGTTCATAGTTCCCTTAACTGCTAATAAAAATAAGATCATTCAAATGATTCTATTATCAAAAGAACATATCATATACCCAACAATTATTTATAAAAAAAAAGTTAATTACAAAATAATATTGAAGGCCTTGTATCGTGGCAGAAAGTGCTAAAAAAACTGTTAATTGGACTTTTGAATATATTTTTGATAAACTTCTGACTGAAATGCAATTACTGCTATTTTAAAACCATGTGTAACTTAAAAGTTAGAAATTATCTCAATGATGTTTTTTGGTGGCTAAAGTAGTGGACAAACGTAAACGACAAAAGTTCGTAAGTTAACATTTTATACATAAACAGTTCGGGCTTTGTAAATTGTTTATTCGTCTATTCTATGTAACTACTGGCATTAAACAAGATGCAATTGTTGCTTTATTGTGGTAACACTGAATATGATGTAATCAGGGTTCATAAACTCCTACGTTAGTCAAGCTATACCTTTGTATTGCTCAATTAACCCTGTCAGTCACAACATTTTTCTAATAAACCAAAAATTATGAAAATTGGCACAATAGTTCTTTTAATTTCTTGAAAATTTTAGTTTTTTTTCAAAAAAACTCGCAATTTTGAACATTTATGACATTTATGTATGCTAGTGTACACAGGGACTTGATGAAGCAAATCTTACTTAAAAGTAATTTTTAATAGAGTAATTGTTGTGCTATTAAACAATTTGTTACAAACAGACATGTTTGTAAGTTCAACTTTAAAATTAATCATCAGTATGCGTTCTCGATTAAATCAAATATAAGAGAAAACTTGGAAACAAACCAACTGTTGTTTAGATTTCTCAAAAATCATGATATCAGGCCTACAATCATCTTATAGTGTACCAGATACTCGTCAAATATATTCTAATTATTTCATTCGAAACGATATTCGTTCTGTTCAATTGTTAGCAGTCAATCCAAAACTTTTTATCAAGTAGGTTTATAAGGATACATAGTTTGTAGCTGTTGAACACTTCTTGTGTTTGTGGGGGGTTTCTTCCATATTTAAATTTTACAGTTCAATTTCGTACAATGCAAAAAATAAAATTCCCAAATGTGTTTACCATCTTTGGCGATCGACTATTTTTATGAGATAATTGAGCACACCATGAATCACAATATTTAAAATACATTAAACTGTTAATACTACAAAAAGCACATTTTGCACTTCCAAAAACAAACAATCTATACAGAAATTCATTTAGTTTTGAAAAAATATTTCAACATCTACTAGGTTTAGAACAACTTGATCTACAACTGTCATAGCATAATTAATAAAGCAAATGACATAAGGCATTCAGAACTTGAGATTCTTAACCCAAAACAAACATAACCAATATAAGCATCTAATAACTACACTACATAGCGGTTAAAAAAATAAACTACAGAAATACAGGAAAATAGTAAAACTTCAAAAGCCCATCTCAAAATAGATACTATTTTCTTATACAAAGTTAATTTATATAATTATTTTAGAATTTGTTCTCTTCATTTGTCGGTTAGTCAACTAGTTATTTAGCACTTTTAGTTTGTTTACATCATCTTGTTAATAAACAATTAAGAAAGAGGTCAGCCATCCTTTTTTAACATATAAAATTTGGTATGTACGAAAGGACCAGCATTTTAGTGCAAATTTCAAAAATGCGATGATAGCTTACATATATGTCAACGACATGGCATGTTATATTATACTATAAAATAATTATGCTTTGGGTAATAAATGAACTGTGATTATTTTTTCCTTCATTCCAAATAATAGTACATTTATTAGTTAGCCCTTTCTTGCAAACCGCATTCATTATATTGACGGAGTGACACAAAAAATAGAAAACAATATTCTATTTTAAATATAGACTTTATCTTTAACATAGAAATATATACTACATCTTTGCTTTTATACAATGCACTATTTATAAACAACTAAACTTTTCTACATACTACCTTATACAACATATTTTATATATTTATTATACACTTACTTAATTGACAATGCACTGCAATTCTAATGCAATAACTTTATGCATATTAACTTAAACTAATTTTGAAGCTGATGTCACCGCACCTTAACGTTAATGGGAAGAACTGTGCATAAAATATAAAGGCACAAAATCCCACCCATTATCGTATACATACGGCATAAATTCCAAAAACACACTGGATATATTCCCTTGATCAAAATAAAACAAACATTAAAAATTTGCCATCATTCTCATAGAAACTTGTAACTACACCAATTTATTTTGATTAAGAATATACAGAAATTCAACTAAAACAGAAATTAAATCTCCTTTTTAATATAAACTACAAATATTTAAAAAATTTTAATAAATAACCTAAAGAAAAAAGATTTCTCAGATAACAAGCGCTTAGAAAAACGAATTGTGTTTAAAACTAAAGGTTTATTCTACAGATGACAAAAAACACACTTTTCCTTTATAATTCAAACATGTTTTAAATTCTGAAGCATCCATTTCTATATAATACCACAATGTCTGGTTATAAAACTGCAATGTAAATTAAAATTTTCCACATTTATTTTATATTCATTTGAATAGATGCTATCACACGAAAGTATAAGAAAACATTGTGAAGCATAAGACAACACCAGTGCTTAATTTAATCATGACTAAGACTGGCAACATCAAAAAGTATATATTTAATTAATAGCATTTTGCAATATTCGAAAATAAATTAAACCAATAATCAATTTTCTATTAAATAATTGACTAATCCGTTAGTTGATTAATTGATGCTGGCTAACCATTTAGTACATTCGACTAATGAATTGATCAAATAATTAATTACAAAACTATTCAATGGCTGGTTTCCTAATTAATTAGCCACAAAAGATCCACTATACAATTATTCTGCTGTTGGCATATTACAAAATTGATCAGAACATTTCATTTCCAAGTATTCTCCATCCAAACCAAGCTATTGTGTTGTGTGTGGTTGTATTATAATTTATAATTGGCACATTTTTATATAAAAAAAGTGCAGTAAGTTTAGTATAAAAACTCATAATGAAACTTTAAACTTTGAGCTTAGTGCGTTAGTTTTAAACCAAATATATTGCAAACAATTGGGCCAAGGAATGAGCTTAAAACATCTCAAAATGTGCTTTACACGTCTTTGTATGTGCTTGAAACTTCAAGAACAGTATATTTCGAAGTACGATACAGAGTAAAAATGTTTCCATAAAACTGCATGTTTGAAGAAGAAGCATTTGACCAATAAAGAGCTCGCTACTGTTATTATGAGAAAAAGCCTCATGGCAAGTTTATATTGCTGATTTTACTTGTCTGTTTTTTAGTTCTGCATTAATAATATGCAATAAACAATTAATTACAGTCTTCGACTAATACTAATAAGTTTAATTGTAGTTTTCTTGGAAAACATTTTTATCTACTGAGAAAAGAAAGTTTTCAGGTTTTACTCATTGTAATAATTTTCCTTTTGTTTTACTGATGACGCCAATTTCATATCAAAGTCGTCCATAGCATACAGAAATGTAATGTATAAGTTTAGTATCCAGGCATTTACAAGAAATTCCTACTGTTTTGAGATTCAATAATGTAATTTGTACGAAATATTTAGCACAAACTATAATTGGATGTATTTTTTTTGCAATTAAGGTAGAAAAAACTTAGCTTCTTTCTAAAACTGAGCATGCAAAATAATTTATACAGAAAAGAAGAGTTTTAATATGACCAATTAATTTGTTAACTACAGTTAAACCCCCCAAGTAATTAGAAATTAAAGAGCTATACAAGCATTCCATAGTAGTCAATTTTAAGCATAAAGAAGGTAATAAACTACCATATTAAAAATTAATTGTTCAACTGTATAAAGTTGGTCAAATTATTAATCAAATAACTGCAATTGTTCGATTAATCAATGATTCGACTAGTCAGTTGCTGCGATTAATCGACAATCGATTATTTCATATTTTAGTATACTATTTGTTTAATCAAATATTTGCATAACCAATTAGTTTAATTTAAAACTGGAATTTTCAATTAATCACTTAGTCAACTAATCAAAAATTGTTCCAGTGCTAATCACAACCAACTCAAGCATAGCTCACAGCAATACTCTACTAGACAAAACATATGTGTAACAAGTTACTTGGAGGTAATGAATATTCCGAATTATTTTACCAGGAAAAAATTATTTCGCTACTTTTGAGTGTACAGCAGAAAAATGGGCTGGAGTTCGGTTTAGAAAGACAAATATTTTTATGGGTCGTATATATATTTAGATTAGTTTTGGTCCTATGAGTTTAAAGACATACGACTTTTGTTTAGAAAATGACCCATTAAAAAGTTATGGTCAATAAACTGTCCCATGTTAAGTTTATGGGAAAAATTTCAAACGACATTTCGGGTATATTTGGTTTTGAATAACAAAAAGGAATTCGTGCAATTTCTATTCGGCTGATCACTTATGCGAATACCTCTGGCGCCGCTGGAATTATAAATATGCTAGAGATCCTTTCGAAGCTTTACTTCAGGCTATTCGCCATGAATATGGTGATTCACGTGCTTAATTAATTTTACATTTATTCTATTGCTTCATTCAAATTACATTCTTGAGTAAATAAAAAATTGTGATCCTCACGTTGTTTTTGTTGTTTTTTAGGGGTTGGGTTGGGTTAGGTTAGGTTAGGTTAGGTTAGGTTACGTTAGGTTTTATGAAAAAAAACCATTTTTTGGTAGAAAAAAAAATTCCCATAGGCTTAACATGGGTTAGTTTATTGACCATAACTTTTTAAGGGGTCGTTTCCTAAACAAAAGTCGTATGTCGTTAGACTCAGCTGACCAAGTCAAATCGAAATATATATACGACCCCTAAAAATGTTTGTCTTTCTAAACCGAACTCTTACCGAAAAATGGTTTGTGTAAGTGAGAGAAGTTTATATTTACCAACAAATATTTTAGCATAGGTACTAAAGTGTGGAATAGATTTTAGCACTGTAACTGTCATCAATAAAACAGGTTGGAAATTGAAAAGGAGAATAAAGAATGCTGAACTTGTACTAATAAACATTGTTGGAGTTTTAAAATCAAATCATATATGTAGAGGACTTTGTCGAAGATGCGGTTAAAATGTTAATGTAAAAATACTTTAAAAATATAATTAGTTTGTTACTGTAAATTAGGGAATCATATAAAAACTTCAAATAACTACACTTATTTTGAGAATCGGTCACTTGACCACTGCATAATACGACATTAAGTATCTAAGCTGACCTTAGAATTTCAAGGAGAAACTTCAGCTGTTAAATAATTTGGCACAATTGGATAATGTAAGTACATTTAATCAGAATTTAAACCTGATGTTGGAAATATTCAGTGGTTTTGAAATACAAGTTTCATCAAGCAGTAAATAATTTCGATGTGCCTATCAAAACAAAACAAGTAAAAATGAAACTGCATAAAGTATATGTTATGTCAGCATCACTGCTCAAAACTATACTGTATGATGTTTACTAAAAGATTAAGGGTCTATTAATTTGTGCTATTTACAAAGAAGATATACTTGAGTTTATCTGGCTCTACTATAATTACAGTAACAAGTTCATTTTGAGCATGGGGAGGATTCGTGTCACCTATAATAAACTTAACATCATTACACACTAGCTTAGCTATTTTGAAAATAGCCATACAAACGTGCAATGCTCAACATCATTTCTATCCAAAAATAAATAATTATGAGATCAAGGTTAGTCAAGGTGATAGTGCTACATAATACATTCTACTGCTTACCTCAACTCTACTCAAGCGTGTTGCACTTGTAAACAATCACATTACTCAGTCTTTAGTGTACATTCTACTATAAACAAAAACTATACAAAGTAATTAATTTTGAAATTAAAACAGATACTCTAGTTTGAAGGCAGACTATATATTTTGAAACCTCTTTTCTCAATTCACCTCATAGGTTTTCAAAAATAGTTCCTAGATAAAGTAAATAGTCATTAGACTTTGGAAAGCAAAAAATCTATCATTTTGCAATATTTGGAGTACATCCTGTATGGAAAATGCATAGGCCAGAATACCTTTAACTTGTCTTCATAACTAAAAGAAGTAATTATTAATAAGTCATTGTACTTGCACCAACGATCATTCATAAAATTATAAAAAAATATGCCAGAATAAAGATAACAATCTGTGACGTTCCTTTTAAATGTTTATAATCATATTTTATTTTAATAGTATCTATACTAGTGAATGCCACCAATAGGGTTCGGTTATTTTTGTGTTTTACATTGTTCATAATCAAAGATCGTCAAATTCATTATGGAAATTTTTTAAGTTAGAAATGATATCAGCAACATACTTTGTATTCAAAATTATTATAATTTTATGATTCATTTGTTTTGATTAATAATGTATTACGCTGGTGCCCATGACCTCATTGTCTAAATATTAAAGAAAGTTCACATGCAATTTGTGTATAAAAATCTTTCTCTGGCTCTAGTTAACCTTTCCATAAGTAAATTTCACATATATGTTAGATAAAAAAAACAACACAAAGTAACTTCAATATGCAGTCTTAAATTCATCTATCCGAAGTTTGCCGAAGATGTCTCGAATTATTTTATGGAGGAATGATCAATTACTTATAAAGCATTACGAAATTAACATAAAAAAACAACATGCAACTTAAGTAGGTTAGTTTACATTAAAGAAAAGTTATCAAGGAGACTAATAGTAGTCAGTAAAGTTCAAATAATACCCTACCAGGTTGGTTGCTTTTAATTTTAGGCATACGTTGTATGCAAATTTGACAACTTTATGTTGGGCATAGCATGTTGAGGACAACTAATTTCAAAGTCACAAGAGATAAATGCTTTTAGTGATGTCCGATCTACAGGCCAAAAATCACTCAAGGTATTTATGAAAACCTCTGAAATATTTCCTAAAAAAAATTGTAAAGGTCAATTTTTGATTAACTTAATGAAATTTATAACCTCCCCGTACGTTTTCTTGTCATTAGGTTAAGCATTTATTTTCTTCATCAAAAACGCGAAGTAAATTTTGATATACAGTAGAATTTGCTTATAATGAACCCTAGATATAACGAGCACGCCGTTATAACGAACAAAGTTTAATGTTTGGTTCAAAAGAGTACTATTTCAAACGTGCATTTAAAAGATATAATGAATACGGGTAGAACGAACGAACACTTTTAGCACAAACTGGTTTTTATACATGGGTTCGGTGATTAAATCGTATAACAAACAAGCGACGGGTTGTCATTTATACAAGCACAAATAACTTGAATTAATAATGACAAAATCTGCACATGCTATTTACGAACACTAACTGTTACAGTACTCCCCTGCTAGAGCTAACAATATTTGAGCGGAAGCAAAATAGTGTTTCTAAAATGTGTTGTTTTAAACAATGTCTACTGGGTTTTGTTATCTTCAAAGGAAGAGTTGTTGGTTACCAAGTTTCAAGCTGACAAAATGATTTGTTTAGAGTGAGATAATGATTGGAGTAAAGACCTGAATTTTTATAACCATAACCTCTCAAAACTGTATGTTAAGACTTTATAAGTATTTTGTTTGTAGTTGTATTATGCTAATCACAATTAATTTACTTCCTTAAACTATCCCCACCTATAAACCCTCCATCATCCCTACCTTTAGTGCAACGACATAAAAGGGTTGGTAATTTACGAGTGGACGCCATTCGTTTGTCGTGCTTGCTTCTGTCTTTGGTTCGTGATTTAGTTCAGTGCATCGAGCATCAATAATTAGCAACAATTAGTGAACATTATACACTCCATGATTATTTGATAGCAGTGCAAGTGCAATCAACAACTACAACCAGTGAAAGGTAGGTGATACATTCCTTTAAATTACCCTTTCCTTTGTGTGTGATTGTAAATGCAAAATTAACACTGTACGTGTCATTGAAAGTCCCCAGGGTGTATATATATATATATATATATATATATATATATATATACAGGGTGAGTTTTTAGTGTGGCAACGGTCGATAAGTCCGTTATTATAAAAGCTACGTACACCAAATTTGGAGGCATATTAGGCATGCCTAAGGTGCACATTTTAAAAATATTTGGAAGCATACAGGGTGTTTCATAATTTCAGGGCATATTAAACTTATATTTTTTTTAATGAAACACCCTATATATTATTACATTTTTGGAAAGCCCATAAAAAGAGCTTTAATTTGATACCAAATTGTATCTGTCTATTCCTTTTAGTTTATGAGATATTCAACTGTTTTTAGAAAAAATGACCCTGATTCAATACATTGCCACTGCACTGATACACAACTTATGTTAATTTTCAAGATGCAGAAAATTTTACTATATACCATAGTATATTTGTAAATATCACTCTTTTGAAATTTCTTCACAGTATACAGGGTGTGTCAGGTTTCGCAAAATGCAATTTTTAAAACTTTTTTTAAATGGTACCCTAGCAATTTTATTGCTACTATGGATAGTTCATTAAGTGTCCCTTCATTTTTGTTAAGCATTCCCTATACCTAAATCCATTACTTTCTGAGATATTTTTGATTTTCTTCAAATTTTAAGAATGTTTTTAATTTACGCAACTAAAAATAACCTACTATTGGAGAATATTATAAAACAATTAGTACATTTTGATTAACAATTAACTACACTTATCCAATAACAATTTTCACTAAAGATATAACAACCTACAATAATACGCTATCAACAGAATTCTGCCAGATCAACAATATGCATTTTATAGAAAACGTTCAAACAGGAAATCAGGCAGGCTCTGAAAAAAATAACAATTACAATTAAAATGTCATTTAGGTTTATTAATCGTCGTGTGTTGTCATTTAACACATTATCAGTTCTGTTTTAAATGTAATCTTTGAAGGAGTTTTCAAAATGAATTTTACCGTAGAAGAACAAATAGATATGATTTGGGTATTGGGAGAAAGTTTAAGAAATTGCCTACTTGCATCAAGAATATACCGAGAGATATCCTGTATATGAAAAAATTAAAATATTAGACAAAGAATCCAATTACAAAACTAGACTCTTTCTAGAATCTTACTACATTAACAAAGAAGAACAATGTTTGAATAATAAACAAGATATAGAAGAGTCACACAGATTTTATTCTACTCTATATAGTTTAAATCACTTCAAATCTAATGCGCTTCGTTAAGAGCTTTCTTACATGATAATCACATAAACATTAAATCTACATCATCTACTTCAACCATATTAATATTCCAACATATTAGTTTTTAAGACTCAATTTGTTACTAGATCTACATCCTGTTTCCTACTAAATGAATTTTATTAATAATTTTTGATCAACGTAATCATATGTTAATTTAAAATTTTGACAATTTTGCTATTTTTCAAATTTGACAAATATTGATTTTATATAGTAAGGAACTGATCCATTGTATTATGTTAGTTTTATATTACAACACTTTTAATTGTAGATGCTTTTGACAAAGGAAAAAAGTTTTGCCGAACGTTAAGCAGAAGAAATTAAATTTTGAAATTTACACAAACTATTATTATTTGGACTTCATACCCAGTATACTACCATCTTGTACCTATATACATATATATATATATATATATATATATATATATATATATACTATTAAAATAATTCATTACAATTAAGGAAAACCAGTACGATAATTTAAACTTTTGTACAATATATATATCCAACAAAAGTGCTTTTATTCATATACTATATGGATTTGATGTATTATAAGAAAAATAAAAAAATATTTTAGTCATAGAATTTTGGATTATGACACTTTCTTTGACATTTTATTCCAATTTTATAATATATGTCAAATCATGGCTACATTTTACAATACATATAAAATACTAATTTAAATGATAAAAATGGTAAGGAAATCTCAACGGATCAATGCTGCACACACAGAAAAATTTATTAAAGCAAAAGAATCAAATGAAAACGGAATTGTCACTAAAGATGAAGATGTAAAAAATCTGAAATAAAAAAAACAAATCTGTGATAACAGATAAATTTCTCAACTGCCCTTTATGCAACAATAGTTTCAAAAACCTAGGATTGAAAATTCGCATGACCAGAATTCATAATACACACAACCACCTAGAGAATCATATATTATAAATCAAAATTTAAATTTTGAAAACGTTTGGCACTGTTTAAGAAAAATTCAATTATCATAAAAAGAATTCCAAAGTCTGTGAGGACATCTACAGCATTATATCACTTACAAGTTTAATTAACGAATGTGTGGAAAAGAATTCCTTCTCATCTCGGGAAAAACTATTACTTTTTCCATACTGCAGTTTATTCATAAATAAAAAAACAAGACCTTTCTTCAATCATTAGACAGATTTTCAATATTTTAGTTCAACCGAATATAACATCAAACAATAACAGTTTTAAATACTCTTTGAATAAAAAAATAATCAGTAAAGTATCAGATGGAGACCTATCAGCAGCTGTGCGTCTGATGTGCTCAAATGATATATTGGCAGAAGGCAATAACGGCACAATTTCGGAAATGAATTTAAAACACCCTCATACTGACAAAACAAATAGTTTCCCTAAATTTACTTCTAATATTTTCAAAATCACGTTCGAAGAAGTTATGAATGCGATCAGATCTTTACACACTAGCCCTGCAGATGGATTGGATTCCCTTAGACCTTCCCATATTCAAGATATGTGCAGCTATAGCGCTGGTTCCTGTGGTCAAAACCTTGTAAAAGCACTTACCGCTTTATGTAACCTAATGCTTTCAGGTAAAGTGCATCACGAAATTTGTCCGATACTCTATGGTTTATTGTGTGCACTTAAGAAAAAAGATGTAGGACTAAGACCAATAGCAGTGGGAACTTTCGACCGACGGCTAGTTGCAAAAATTTGTTGCTCTAAAATAATGGGAAAAATCAAAGAAATTCTACAACCTCACCAATTTGGTTTTGGAATCGCTGGCGAAGCAGAAGCTGTAACACATTCAGCAAGAATATATCTCTCTAACATGAAAGAAAAATTTTTTTTAAAACTAGATTTTAAAAACACATTTATTTAATATGATATATCGAGACAAAATGTTACATCAAGTAGCAACTCTAACTCCAGAAATTTATCCATTCGTGAAGCAATGTTATCGAACAGTCATTTTTGATGTTTGGAAACCACTTAATGAAATATTCAACAAGAAGATCCCCTTGGCCCTGCTCTTTTTTGCGTAGCTATAGAATGTATAGTGAACAATATTCACACCGAATTCAATTGCTGGTATCTAGATGATGGATCAATAGGTGGTAATGAAGAAGATATCTTAAAATCATTAAAAAAATATAATACTCAATTTTCGCAATGTTGACCTTGAATTAAATTTCCAAAAATGTGAAATTCTATTAAATCGATCAAATCCAACATTCATGACAAAAATATTGGAATTAGCTCCTGGCATAAAAATATTAGCTACATCAAACTGGTTTTTTCTTGGTGCTCCGCTTTCCATTCCCGCCTTATCTACTTGCTTAAAAAAGAAATTGAATTCACAAAATTAATGTGTTCTAGATTGAATAATCTTTCATCACACATCGCCTTTTTCTTCTGAAAAACTGTCTTGCGATACCTAAACTATTATATACTTTAAGATGCAGCCCATCATGGCATTGTAACGAAATCCTTAAGCAAATTGATCAGTGTTTAAAAACTGCTCTAGAACTAATAATGAATAACCAACTAAATGATACGAAATGGTTAATAGCTACTTTCCCGGTAAACAGAGGTGGTTTAGGCATCCGCTCGGTTTTATCTTTAGGACTACCCGCCTTTCTATCCTCTTTCTGTAGCATGTCACACTTAATAAATATGATTTTACAAGATAGAACAACTGATAATTATTTTGAAGAAGGAGAAAAAGTTTGGTTCTCTAAAACTAAGATGACTTTACCAGAAGAGTCAAAGAGACTTCAGAAAGCTTGGGATCAACCACTACTAGATATTTGTTGCGACTATTTACTTAAGACAGCTAAAACTCCTATTGACAAGGCCCGTCTTCCTGCAACAAGAACAAAAGAATCTGGCGCCTGGTTAAACGCTATTCCAGCTGCATCTCTGGGTACTCTTTTAGACAACAATTCGTTTAGAATTTCAATTGGTTTTCGCCTTGGAACAAATATATGTGTTGAACCCAAATGTAGATGCGGATCTCTTGTTTCTAAAAATGACATTCATGGTTTGAGCTGCAAACTTTCCGCAGGCCGTTAATCACATCATCATTCAGTTAACGATATATTGAAACGTGCACTAGGCCTTGCAAAAATACCAGCAATTTTGGAACCCCTAGGCATAGATCGAGACGATGGCAAGAGACCGGATAGAATGTGTCTTATTCCATGGGAATGCGGTAAAGCCATAGTATGGGATTTTACTTGTGTAGACACACTTACTTCTTCCCATATAGCAACCACTTCAAAAACTGCTGGAGCTACTGCCTTAACAGGCGAACGCTTAAAAAAATTAAAATATAAAATCTTCAAAATAACTATATTTTTTGCCCAGTAGCCATTGAAACATTCAGAAATTTTGTTCCAAGTGCATCAAATTTTATACAATCTGTGGGAAAAAAGATTTCAAAGGAAACAAACGACAACAGAGCTACCTCATTTCTAATACAACGTATTAGTATAGCAATTCAACAAGGAAATGCTGTCTGCTTTTTTAGCACACTTCCAAATGATTGTAAACTGGACGAATTACATTACTATCCGAGGTTATCAACCACACGTTCAAAAAAATACAAGACAATTTAACATGAAACAATCAAACGAATCAATTATCGAAGAATTTAATAATATCACATACATCGCAAAAAAAGCAAAAAGTAAATATAGAAAATAAATCAAACATTAATAATACAGACGATTCAACCGAACCCCACGATGAAAATAAAAATATGACAGTACCATTTATGGAATATATGGGAGATACTGATGGTGAAATGAATCAGTCCCAAACTGGAGATGTCGTATATGGACCTCAATTGGATGGACAATGATGAAGCACGATCAAAAGCTACTTTTAGGTTTACAATAACACAATTTAGCAAAATAAAGGATTCTGTTCTTTCATCTCCATGCTTTGTTCGAAATTTGCCATGGAAAATTATGATAATGCCAAGAACAACACATAATCAAGATCGTTCTGCCCAACGTTCATTGGGTTTCCTCTTACAATGCAATGGTGAAAGTGAATCGAGTTCTTGGTCATGCTATGCCGTTGCAGAATTACGATTGGTTCCATTTAGATCGGACATCGAAACTTTTTCAAGAAAAATACAATACTTGTTTTACTCAAAAGACAATGATTGGGGTTTTCCCATTTTATGTCATGGAACGAAGTTTCAGACATAGAAAAGGGTTTTGCTAAATATGATACTGTTACTTTTAAAGTATATGTGGTAGCTGATGCGCCTCATGGTGTATCATGGGATAGCAAAAAGCATACCGGATTCGTAGGACTTAAAAATCAAGGTGCAACTTGCTATATGAATTCGCTGTTGCAAATTTGGTATCTTACACATCATTTAAGAAGAGCTGTTTATAAAATGCCGACTGAATCTGATGATTCCACTAAATTGGTTGCTTTAGCATTGCAAAAGGTTTTTCACGAATTACAATTCAGTGATAAACCAGTTAGAACAAAAAAAAACAACAAAAAGTTTTGGATGGGAAACGTTAGATTCATTTATGCAACATGATGTACAAGAATTTTTAGGGATATTACTGGATAAATTAGAAAGTAAAATGCAAAGTACATGTGTCGAAGGTACTGCTCCAAAACTATTTGAAGGTAAAATGATGTCGTACATTCGATTATACTAGTACACGTACTGAAACATTTTAAGATATTCAATTAAATGTGAAGGGAAAGAAAAACATTGAAGAATCGTTTAAGGACTACATTGCTAAGGAAACATGACATGGTGATAATAAATATGATGCAGGCGAACATGGTTTACAAGATGCTGAAAAAGGTGTTGTTTGCAGTATATCCACCAGTGTTACATTTACATTTGATGAGATCCCAGTATGATCCTGTTACAGATTGCTCAGTAAAATTTAATGACCGCTTTGAGTTTTATGAGAAAATATCTTTAGATAGTTGTCTACAGGAACCTGATCCTACAAATCCTGCAAATTACACTCTGCATGCAGTTCTAGTGCATTCAGGAATTAATAATAGTGGTCATTATGTTGTTTTTATTAATCCTAAAGGTGATGGTAAGTGGTGCAAGTTTGATGATAATGTTGTTTCTCGATGTTCTAAACTAGAAGCAATTGAACATAATTATGACGGTCATGAATATGACTGTTAAACATTGTACAATGCATACATGTTAGTTTATATCAGTTACTCTGAACTACACCATGTCCTATAAGAGGTTACAGATGCTGACATACCAAGCGAGTTAGCATTTAGATTATCAGAAGAAAAACTAATTGAACAACTACGCCAAAAGCAAAGCAACGAAACTCATTTATATATGACTGTAAATATTTTATTGGAAGACAGCTTTGATAGTCATCAAGGCAATGACTTGCATGATCCTGAAAAAGCATCATATAGAATTTTTAGGATAAAAAAGACTGCAACGTGTGGTGAGCTGATGGAAATGCTTATGGTTTTAAATATCCACCAGAACAAATGAAGATGTGGCCGTCCATGTTTGCTTGATTTGGAGGCAGACTCACAAAAAATATATTAGATGCTTCAGAAAATCAGAATCCTTGGACTGTTTTTTTAGAACTATTGCCACCTGATGTGGGATTAATGGTATTACCTATTTTTGATAGTAATGCTGATGTCCTTTTATTTTTTAAATTGTATGATTCTAAACAAAAAGAATGCACTATTGTGAACATCAGTATTGTTCCATTAACGGTCGTTTGTCGGATCTTATATCATTAATAAATGAAAGAGTAGGTTTTCCACAAGATACAGACCTTTTATTATATAAAGAAGTTAGACGTAATTATATTGAAAGGATTACAAATGTTAACGAAACACTTGAAAAGGAAGAACAGTCTGATCTTCCAAACTTATAGACTATTATAAAGATTTGTATTACCGAGTAGATAATCTATAGGAACACTGTGGCACGATTTAAATAAAATTAAATAAAAACCCTTAACCACAAAAAATATTTAAATTACTAAATACGTATTTCGACCACTATGTGGCCATCATCAGTAGAATAATTAAAAAAAAAAAAAAGCTGTTGTTCTGGAACACTTCAGAGGATATTCTCCTCACCACTTAGGCTGAAGTGAACCTTCCCAATCTATAATTTACTATATTGTTGCTTTAAACACTATCGAGGATATTCTCCTCACCCGCAGGCTGGTGTTCTCAACAACAAACAAGTGAATTGTGACATTATAACTTAAATCTACTTAATTTATACTAATTCTAAACCTACTGAAGCGGAACCAATTTAATCTTGCTTTCTCATTGGTTGTTGACCAATAGGGAAAGCAAAGCAGATGACTCTATTGGCCCTTTATCGGTGTTTAAAAGGGGTCCTTTATGTTTAACAATTTTAATTGATTCATAGGCATTTAAGGAGGAAAACGTTGGTACCGCTTTTAACAATTTAACATTTTCTAGTTTAACGGGGTGGCTGGTTTCAAATATATGTTTGGCGACCTGAGACCTTTCATATTTACCATATTTGAAGTGAGCAATGTGTTCTTTAAATCTTGTTGTTATATTCCTCTTGGTCTGACCAATATATTTTTGAAAACACCCTGGCCCTGCACAACTAATTTCATAAACCCCCGACTTTTGCAATTTTTCCCCCTTGTCTTTTGGATTACGTAGCAAATCTTTAATTTTATTAGTATTAGTGAAAGCAATTTTGAAATTACACTGTTTGAATATTTTATCAAGACCCTTTGTGGTTTTGTGAAACGGAAGTTTAACATATTTATCATTATCGTTAGAGGTGGTTGATTGCAAAGTCGTTGATTTACGGATGTTGATCCTATTTTTACACTTTCTAAAAATATTATCTATAATATCAGAAGAGAAACTATCGGTCTCATCGATTTATTATTTTTGTGAATCTTTGGTAAACAGTAAAGTTTTGGCATTTCAGGATTTGAAATTTTACTGTTTACCAAAGATTCACAAAAATAATAAATCGATGAGACCGATAGTTTCAGGTATCAACTCACCGACTTACTATTTATCACGATGGCTGTCAAATGAATTTAAGAATTTAAAGTTTAATAGTTTGTCTGTACAAAACTCTTTAGAGTTCATTAATAAAATTAAAAATATCACATTAGAAGAGAACGAAATCTTAATTTCATTTGATGTCAGTTCATTATTCCCTAGTGTTCCAATACCACGACTTTAACATATTTAAAGGATGTTCTTATAGATAGTGATATTGATGATGATAAAGTTGAGGACTATATCAAGCTTGTTTCGCATTGCATGTCCCAGAACTGTTTTCAATTCAACAACAAGTTGTACGAACAACATGAAGGCACAGCAATGGGAAATAGCTTATGACCTTTCATAGCAAATTTATTTATGTCTCGTTTTGAAACCGAGTTAAAAGAAAACTCCAAATACTTCCCAAGAATATGGTTAAGGTACGTGGATGATATTTTTGCAGTTTTTGACACTTCTAAATCAAATGTTGATGATTTTCTTAAAGAAATGAATTCAAAATTTCAAAGCATAAAATTTACGTATGAACTAGAGAATAATGGACAATTACCCTTTTAGATACATTAGTAATTAGAAATGGTAATAAATTAGAATTTGACATTTATAGAAAAGAAACCAATGTAAATCGCTTTATTTTGTCTTCCTCTAATCATAGCATACAACATAAGTTGGCTTCATTTAACTTTTTAATTAATAGATTATTGAATTTCCTTTAAATAAAAACAGATTTAATAAGGAATTTGCTCTTATTAAACAAATAGCGAATTAAAATGGTTTCTCTTCTGATATTATAGATAATATTTTTAGAAAGTGTAAAATAGAATCAACATCCGTAAATCAACGACTTTGCAATCAACCACCTCTAACGATAATGTTAAATATGTTAAACTTCCGTTTCACAAAACCACAAAGGGTCTTGATAAAATATTCAAACTGTAATTTCAAAATTGCTTTCACTAATACTAATAAAATTAAAGATTTGCTAGGTAATCCAAAAGACAAGGGGAAAAATTGCAAAAGTCGGGATTTATGAAATTAGTTGTGCAGGGCCAGGGTGTTTTCAAAAATATATTGGTCAGACCAAGAGGAATATAACAACAAGATTTAAAGAACACATTGCTCACTTCAAATATGGTAAATATGAAAGGTCTCAGGTCGCCAAACATATATTTGAAACCAGCCACCCGTTAAACTAGAAAATGTTAAATTGTTAAAAGCGGTACCAACGTTTTCCTCCTTAAATGCCTATGAATCAATTAAAATTGTTAAACATAAAGGACCCTCTTAAACACCGATAAAGGGCCAATAGAGTCATCTGCTTTGCTTTCCTATTGGTCAACAACCAATGAGAAAGCAAGATTAAATTGGTTCCGCCTCAGTAGGTTTAGAATTAGTATAAATTAAGTAGATTTAAGTTATAATGTCACAATTCACTTGTTTGTTGTTGAGAACACCAGCCTGCGGGTGAGGAGAATATCCTCGATAGTGTTTAAAGCAACAATATAGTAAATTATAGGTTGGGAAGGTTCACTTCAGCCTAAGTGGTGAGGAGAATATCCTCTGAAGTGTTCCAGAACAACAGCTTTTTTTTTTTTTTTTAATTATTCTACTGTTGATGGCCACATAGTGGTCGAAATACGTATTTAGTAATTTAAATATTTTTTGTGGTTAAGGGTTTTTATTTAATTTTATTTACCGAGTAGAAATAAACTTTATGCATAGAGGTATTCCTAATGATGTTGGTTTTACTATGGAATTGTCACAGCGAATGCCTTATGATCAATTAGCTCAGGCTCTAGAACAGAGGGTTGGTACAGATCCGTATTTATTACAATTTTTCAAATGTCAAAGTTATAAAGATAGTCCTGGTCGTCCATTAAGATGTACATATGAGGCTACATTAAAGGATCTTCTACTATGTTCGAAGCCTAATAAAACACCGAAGAAAATTTTTTTATCAACAGCTTAGCACTCGAATTAATGAATTACAAGATAAACGACAATTTAAATGTATATGGGTGGGAATGAAATTTAAAGAAGAGAAGGAATTAACATTATATCCCAACAAAGGAGGCACTGTAGGAGATCTTTTAGAAGAAGCTAAAAAAACAAGTAGAATTTAGTGAAGGCAGTACTGGAAATTTACGGTTAGTTGAAGTAAATTGTTCTAAGGTAGCTTATGGGCCAAAAGAAGATGCTCCACTGGAGTCGTTATCTCTTGCAGGAGCCAAAACATATAGGATAGAGGAAATACCTAATGATGAATTAAGACTCATGGATGAGATGTTAGTTTCGTGCTCATTTACAAAAGGAAATATTTTCCACCTTTGGAATACCATTTTTGTCAAAATTAAACATGGTGAACAATTTAATAAAGTGAAAGAACGTATACAAAAGAAAATGTGTGTACCAGAAAAGGAGTGAGAAAAGTTTAAATTTACTATTGTTTCATTGGGAAAACCTTTTTCTATTGACGAAGATGATTTTCTTATGAATTTGTAAGATTTTAGAGGTAATCCTACGATCAGTGCTAATGCAAAACCTTGGTTGGGATGGGAGCACATGAATAAAGCTCCAAAACGAGCAAGATTTAATTATTTAGAAAAGGCTATTAAGATCTACAACTAAGAATGGTTCTATAATGCAAGCCAGTGGTGTTTGTACATTATTAATGTTGGCATCAACTAAACACCAACATAATTGTTGTTTTGATTGCTTTTGCTGTTTCCTAACAATTAAAATGTAATATTGTAATTATATAAGTTAATAGACTTCTATGCAAAGCCAAATTGAGCTAGTATTTCAAAAATGGAAAATATAAGATTTCGAATAAGATTTGAACCTGTATTTTCAGCTTTTGCTGCCAATGTGCTTACCAATTGTGCCAGCCGAATGAGTGATTACAATCGAAAAGATACACAAGTCTAAATGCTGTACCTAACAATACATCAACCTTATTTTCATTTATGTTTGGCGTTTCTATTGATCATATCAGATAGTATCATTTTTACCTTATGCAATTACTAATATTTGTAATTAATAGTTGGCTTACAACCGTTAATTTGAGTATTGCTTCGTCCTTATGTCATGCAGTTTAAATCTGCAATATGTATGATAACACTCAACACATATCCTCCAGGCAACATGTGATCTGAAAGAGCTTATACCTACTGAGAAAAAGATTGAGCTCGTATTTTTTATGGGTTCCATTTTTAGGATCATAACTGCGGCCATGGATACGATAGAATATATTCATTCATAAAGTGTAAAACTAAATTTTTCTCACCAATAGAAAAACTTTGAATATCCATATTTTACCTCTTTTTGATAAGCTAAACCAGCACTGTAAAGCTTTAAAAATAGATCCTGGGTCCATTTGTAATAACTGGAATCGCATGTAGAGATTTCTCTGTCCCATTCAAAACTACAACCCAACTGTTGAAATTGTGCTTTCATATGAGCTATATTTTGCAGAGTCCATTCTTTTGGTGCTATATTCCGTTCTATCGCTGCATTTTCGGCTGGTAAACCAAATGCATCCCAACCTATAGGATGAATAACCTAAAAATTAATTATAATTACAAGGTAAATCTTCCAATTAAATACATTCTTGTTGTTCATTCGTTGATAACGTGCTATAGAGTCGCTTATGGTATACACTCGCACATGCCCCATATGTAAATAACCAGAAGGATATGGAAACATTGATAAAACATAATACTTCTTTTCGAATATATCATTTTCACTTTTTGTAGTACAAGTTAACTTAGGAGACCAATATGCCTCTATTCTTTGTTTAAGATCTGAAGTTAGCTCTTCAGACTGAAAATACATATATAGAATCAAGTTTATGCTAGAAAACTCACCCAGGAACTGAGGCCACTGAAACCACGGATTAATTTTTGCTGAGCGGTATAAGGTTTTCTAAGAAACTTTAAATATTTAACAAAAATACCCATTACTAAAAATTGGAGGTAAACTTAACCTAAGAAAGCCTAATGTGTCAATTTCACCAATTGAGGTAATATAATGGGGAGACACTGTTACGTGCTAAAATGTTACGTGCTGGAATCATATCAGCCATATCAGATGCGCATACGTTTTAATTTTAGCGCATTTCCATAATTTTGTGTGTATAAATTAAATTTAAAGTTGCTAATCGTGGAATAATTATGGTGTTGTGTGCCGTTCGCACTTGTAACATTAGAGACGGCGTTTATAATAAAAACAACCGAAATATATAAGTTTTTATATGAAGGTAAACAATAAATCAGGGATGGATCTTACGCAATTGTTAATACAAATTAAACTGCAGTTACTTGAAAATATAGTAATTTATTTATTGGGTATATTTCTTAGATTTCCGTAGGATCCAAAGTGACGAAACTTGTGCCATCACCATTATCGCCGTCACTAGCTAAAGTCAGCTGGTGCGTAACAACTATTATTGGGTTTCTCAGTAAAATTAATTGAATATGACCCTGAAAAATCGCCATAGTGAGTACACACTTAGCCACACCTTGGTACCATGTTCTCATTAAGAAAAGCATATTGATCTCGTCTCCTTATTATACTATCTTAATTGCAGCACCATCCATAAAGAAAATGGTTATCTTTCGTAAACAGGAGAATTTAATGACCTAGAAATATTGACAGACAAAAATCACACACAAAAGGTTCCTGTACCAAATACACGCAAGACACGCACCTTAAAATTTTTTGCAAAGGTGTATTACCCTAATTGTGAGTGAAATAAATGCCAATTTAGTTTCACTACATATGAATTTTTCTAGTTATAAATTGCATTATCTTAAGTACGTTCACCAAAAACAGAAATTAACAGCGATGCAACATAAAGATTGTAACAAAATTTTTACAAGATCTGGATGAATTATAAAAACCAAGGCAAAAATGTTTTTAGTATTATTATTTTTTACAGCTAGTGGTTTCTGTAAGTTCGCGTTTCAAACCCTGGAGACAAAAAAAAACTGGTTTAAAATATAGGAAAACATTAACCAATTATTTGTATACCATAATGTGTTTTTGTTAAACCTAATAAAATGAAATAACATGTATCAGCCCGGTCAATTACATTATTATAATAGTAGATTATAAATTAAACAAAGACATCAGCAGATTTCAGAAATTTCGACTTTTTCAATTCAAAACCAAAATTCAAAATACAACTCTAAAGCTTTACTTAAAGTACGTTGTACTAATAAGTTTTCACACGAACTTGGACGAGTGTGAAAGTGAGAATACCCAACAGAACTGATCAGTCAAGTAGTTATGCCGTTGATTGTCACTCAACGCATATTCTCTCATGAAACACGTGTAATAGCCCTATCCTCAGTCACCGGCGTAGCAGTAGACACTGGCCATTAACTAGTACCTAGTAGGATATTACAGTGGTCCAGCCGTTGCTAGACCTACCTACACCGTTGCGTGAGTCTAGGGCTACCCACGTGCTCTGTGACAGGAGAAAAATAAGATAGGTTGAGGACGATATAAGAACACCGACAGTGGACACAACGAACCTTATACCGGGGTTATGGGGTGTCGGCAGTGGGCATGACGCCGGGCGATGCTGAATGCCGGCTATGGACACGGCAGTGGTAATAGCTGGCTTTAGGCATAGCAAGAAAAGAGAGTAGACGTTGGCTATGGGCACGACGTCTATGGGTTCGGAGCATTGGCTATGGGAGCAGTAGTAAAAGAGTCTTTAACCTTACAGAGCGAGTCAGCAAAGCAGACTGGTCTCTCTCGCAAAAGCGCGCTAATTTATACCACTGCTTGGCTGACTCGATTTATGTTTTTATAACCATAAAGCGGTATAACATATAGTAGGCATACAATTATAACTATTTGAAACGTTACGTTAACATTAACAAATTGTCATTACCCATGTAACAGCAAAATCACGAATAATATATAAATTAATGTTATGGAATTAAAAACGTAAATTTGATAAAAGTTATTAATTATGAGTGTTTGCATTAATTTCGATCGAAACAGATGGTGGAGAAAGTGGACGTGTAAATACGAACAAAGTTCATAAAAGGGGAATCTTCAAGTACTTGCCAGTAAAAACTTTAAAAATAAGCGTCATCGGATGGAACGCAGAACTGTCCATCATTTGCGGAACTCATAACGTTAATGTTCTTATAGCACCATAGCTACGTTCAAACCCGTCTGTTTGCAACAACTTTAATGTACAACAGTGCGGCACATACAACGCAAAGCACTTGAAGGTTAATCTCGGTAAAACCATAGACTATACTATCTTCACGGCGAATGCGAATTGGCCTACAAGCTACATCTTATGCTATAATTAAAATTATATTTTAAACTTATAATTGCAAACGGAACATATAACCCATCAAAATGCAAAACATTTTTGAAAAGAAAATAACTACAGAGGATTGAACGGAATAGGAGGAAAAAAATTAATTAGTATAATAAAACCCAAAAAATATTTACGCGAACAAAAACCAAAACAAAAAAATTATACAAAGAAAGATAAAGGAAAATCTAAAACAAAGGTAAAGGACAGAACTTAGCGACAAGGAGCTTTAGCTTGCCTTGTGCGGTTTTGAAAGTAACAACCCTGACGACCCCATCAGCTTCTGGATAGACTGCAACAACACGTCCAAGAGACCATGTAAGGGATGGAACGTAATGGACTCTAACTGGCAATAAGGCATCTATCTGAGCCTTTGGAGACGTTTTGTGCCATCTGGACCGTTGTTGGAGCATATGCAAATACATCTTAGACCACCAAGACGTCTTGATGGATTTGCTGGAGCTATTGCCAACGAGACAGGCGGTTGAGCGGAAGATCAGAAAGGTTAGGTTCTGGAATGATGATTTAAGGGATCAAAGTCAGGAAGTGATCCGGTGTTAGATAACTCAAGTCATTGGGGTCACTGCGGAGATGGGTAAGAGGACGCGAATTCAAAATTGCCTCAATTTGAACAAAGACAGTGGCTAATTCCTCGTAGGTCAGAACTTGCTCCCCCTACGATACGAAGAAGCAAAGTTTTAATCGACTTCAGATCCGACTCCTACAAACCACCAAAATGGGCGACAGAGGGGGTATAAATTGCCAAGAAATTTGTTTTTTTAGCGGCAGCTGATTTTGAAAAAGAAATTAACTGTCTTAAGGTACCACCAAAATTTGTGCCGCAATTACTGTAGATATCATCACAGCAGCCTCGCAACAAATCGGTGTACAGCAGCTGGATCGGCGTGTGTTGATAGATTAAAAACCAATTCAAGGTGGAGTGACTCGGTAGCCATGCAATAAAAAGATATAAATATGCTTTCGACACTTTAACTCCCGTACTCGCGACATAGTAGTAGAGAAGGGGCGTGCAAAATCAACGCCCGAACTCAAAAAGTGCTCGACTTGAGTGACTCGTCATGGTGGAAGGTGGTCCGTAGAAGTCTGCGATGCGGTAGGTTTAGGCTTCCAACAAGTCATATATCGAATCAGCACTCAAACAATAGATTATTTACTTGAAACAATCCAAAAACTTTGGCGAACTATAAAATCAACCGTTTGAACACCAGCGTGGAAGTATCTCAGATGAACAAAGTTGATACACAAATCTCTGAAACCACTTTTACTAGGTGTAAGAGCGAGACATGGCGACCACCACCCGTAATATTCCTTCTTTAATAAAGGGGGCAATTTACGAAAAGTCCTTTTTAGAACTGATTCGAACTGAATGGCGCCCAACTCAATAGAAAAGTGAGTCTGTTGCGTATATTTAATCAGGGGGTTCAAAGCACTATGGAGCTCGAAACAGGACAAAATTCCAGTGTATTTTGCCAACAGAATTTGTATGTTATGGACAAAACGAAGAGTCTAAGTGACAATGCGAATGATAAATTGAAAAGATAAATAACGTTCTAAAAATCGTCTCAATCCTAGAAGAGGATACGATAACGGTCAAAACAAATAGAACGTTGCTTGATGAGAACTTCCGAAGATTTAAAAGGTGAAATGAGTGGATTGCAAGTGTCGAAGGGTCGATGCAAGGCAGGCGATACCGCCCACCATAAAGAGCAATGACACAAGTCGGAAGGTAGTAAACTATGTAATCCGATATCGGTAGGATTCTCAGTGGAAGGAATATGATATCAATCCTGAATATAGGAAACTCGAGTGGCGACAAATGTCTTACATCGCCGTACTGGGGAACTAATTCAAGAAAGAACGACCATGGAGTCAGACCAACAAATAATTTTTTGGAAGGCAATATGGAGATCAAAAGTTTTGAAGATAAAGGTTAAAAGTTTCGATGCTAAAACGACGACTAACACTTCGAGTCTAGGCAAAAAGAGGACATGAAGTGGAGTAACAAACTGAGCGAACTTCAATGGAGGAAGAGGTAAGAAAACGAAAATAACCGCGTTTGGTAGGTTCCGCAAAACAATGAACTTAACACGTAGAAAATCGTGGCGAAAGTAGCAAGCGTGGTGAAGTATAGTAGGAAAGAAGTGGTAATTCATGCAGATTTTGCCTTCTACAAACATAGTAAGCCGGGGAAGGGATCATCCCAGTCTAATTTCAAAGACCACAAACGCTGAATTAAATGTTTTATCAAAAAAGTTAGAGTAGATAGAATTTTCCTAATACGGACCAAGTTGGAAAGTAAGTTGCGCATGGTACAGACACTACACTGTGGCTGAACTAAAAACAATAAGTATCTGAAGTGGGATTTTATTGGTGACCTAGAACTTTTAGAGACTGAGTGTCAGGATCCGCAAAGGAGCAAGGTATTGCAAATTGCTGCGAAGCGGGAAATCCTTTATTAATTCCGGATAATAAATAGTCCACTTATGCAGTTAAAAACCACCGAGTTTTTAAAGAACGCTTAGTTGATTCCGTAAAGCCAAGACTAACTTCATAGTCTCCACCCGAAGCGATATCAACGATATAGGTATGGTGGCGAAGGGCAAAAAAGGCCAAAGAAAAGGAATTTCCTTTGTCCTCAACCAACTGTAGAAGGGTGCGTATCTTAAGAAGAGGGTTGCAATTTACCATATAGGTAACGATTTCAACTTGAAGTCCTGAATAAGCTCATCAGGAGAAGAATGAAAACAATTCGTTGAAAATCACGCTGATCAGGATTAACAAGGATTTGTCTATACAACTGACGAATACCTGCAGTTATAACACAAAAATAAAGACAAAATTGTAACAAAAGTGCGGTAATATCTTTTTGAAATTTCATTCCTCTACGGGTAGTTCAAATTTTTAAGCGTCTGTAAGTTGTCGACAAAGGTGCCATTTTTGTAAGTCTGACGGTTGGTCAGATCAACCTAGAAAATTTAGCAATGTTTTTCAAAAGAGCGGATGTAATACGGTAAATATTACGATATTTTTCGCGGAGCTAAATGTACGCAAGAAGGTAATTGGCGTCCGTAAAATCAAAGTTCTTAATGGTAAGCAATGCGGGTTCCATTAGCAGTGATTGAAGGTATGAAAATTTATCCACAACTGACAGTTTGTCACTTAGATAAATTAAACTATCAAACGGGCCAATAAAACTTTAAAATAGGCATCGCCCGGGAGGGTTAGTAGCGGAGGAGACACTATAGACTTAAAAGTGTCTGGAGGAACAGGTAAAATGGCTTGTGACGAGGCAGGTTTATTCGTACAAAGTTTCAAATATGTAGAGCGATTTTATTAGAAAAAAGTTAGTATCGAACCGTTTAGGATTCGCGTCTTCCCTTTCAAATTAGCCTTCGGCGTCAGCGGCCGACAGGTTTGCACTAATTATGTAATATTGTTGAACAGAAAATTGTCACGTAACACATCAAATGCTGTATATTAAGCCCAAAACAGATCTAACAGGTTGAGGTCATTTTCACCTTTGTGCGCAATGTCGTAGATGTCTTAAAACGAGTTAATTAAAAACTGGATGTAAAAAGAGAAAAAATTAATCTCAAACAGACAGACTTATTATTGAAGTAGCCTGTATAATTCTGATTTCATGTATATTAGCGTTCAAATGCATGAAATTGCAGTAAAATTGATGGTTCTATTTAAATCGAAAGATAAGAAACCAGAAAAGCCTGGTTTTATACATATTTTAACGTAATTCAGGTTAGTAACTTATCTGAAATTTACCAAAAAAACAGAAAACTCCCCTGCACTAATACACCACAAAATTTTAACTTAATTAAGGGGGCCCTAACCTATTTTACTAAACGGATATCACCACATTATATACGCGCTCCACGCCTTTGTAAAATTACTCTGCATCTGCCGACGTAATACACTTTCATGTCGATTGCCGCCTATTTTGCAATCATAATTCACTAATTCAACGCTCATTTTACCCGTTACAATGTTTTTGGCGCCGAACGTGTCGCAAAAAATACAGTTACAGGTAAAATATACGTGAAGTTTATAAATTTAGAATTGCTCTGAAGGAACGGTAACCCCGTAATGATATAAGGGTGTGTCGGATAAACAGTGGTACGAGAGTGAGGCCCTATAAAAGATTTATAAAAATAAAGAAAAACGAAATAAAAATATTGAAGAAATTAAGATAATAACTAAGTGGAGTGAAATATAAGAAAAAACTGTATTTCGCTCTTACCCTGAAACCTTTTCTACTTGTAATAATTTAGAATTGCCCTGAAGGAAAGGTAACCCCGTAATGATATAAGGGTGTGTCGGATAAACAGTGGTACGAGAGTGAGGCCCTATAAAAGATTTATAAAAATAAAGAAAAACGAAATAAAAATATTGAAGAAATTAAGATAATAACTAAGTGGAGTGAAATATAAGAAAAAACTGTATTTCGCTCTTACCCTGAAACCTTTTCTACTTGTAATAATTAAGGGGTACCAAACCGCTTGTTTTAGCAATTCGTTCGATATTATTTCTACGCGAGTTAAGGTTCGTGGCTTGGGAGCGGCCTTTTTAAAAAACCATTTCCAAACTTCTTAACAATTTATTTTAATTACACAGAAGTTAATGATGGAACTTTACAAATCTTGATTTAAATTATTCTAAGTTCGAAATTTAATAATAAATGTACTATTTTGTGAGAAGTAAGCAACTGCAATGTAAAAGCTGTTCACTTGACTAACTGTCGTCGACTGGGGCTCCCGGGCTTTTTATAATATCCCTACCCCCTCACATGGCTGTGAGAACTTGCAGATCTCATGTCTGCTTATTCTTAACTCTATTCATAAATACATTGTTGCGATCTTAATTCTAAGTAATCTTGGTACGTGACCGTCGGTGACCGCCTGTGACCTGACATCTGCAGTGTCACTACCGTCTGTGCTACAAAGTAGCGCTTCCGTTCCCATGAACATTAATAAACCGTGTAGATTGTCCTTGATTTACTTTGTTGCGCTTCACTTAACATTTCTAATAATTTCCTAATTATTCTATTCTTTCTACATATATCAATTGGGGGATTACATAACTCGCGGAAGATGGTTATTTCGCGTAATTTATCCTCGCTTTGGTAGCCTAAACTTTGTCATGTTATACATTACCTTCTTCTAGGATATCTGTTACAGGTGTTGGAATTGTCGAAAATGGGCGAGAATACCCTAACAAAATAAGGATTCAACTGTCTACTACAGTGACGTAGGAGTAGGTTCCTCTAGCAATAAATTGAACAAACTTGCTAGTGATTAAAATTTCACCTAGGTCTGTTTTCACGCTGCGTTATTATTATCACTTACCGTGTTAGGTTTTCAAGTGAAGTTTAAAAAGCGTCTGGGTTAATAGGATTTCCTCTGGCCAACATGTAAAGCAGAGAATTGTTAATTACGGGGTATTCCCTTGGTAAAATGAACTTCCTTACAAAAGGTCGCCTCTCTGTTTAAACAAAGAAAACTGCCCTTCACTCACCTGGCTTAAATCTATTTTGAAATAACATTCTTTAAATAATTATGTGACCAAATAACCATCAAACAAATTTGTAAATGTACTTACTTACATTAGTAGACGGGTAAGTGACCTACAAATATTCATATAACAAGATACATACCTTAAACAAAATTGGTAAAATCCATTATTAATTCATCCTTAATGCATCTACACTTTATGGTTAAGCTCATAATGTCAAAACTTTATATTCCTAAAAATGTAATACTAAAAATTGGCAATACTGTATAAACGTTATCACTCATACAACTCTAATTACACATCTATGTCAATAACAATTTTACTTTCCAGGTTTTGAATTACATGGAACCCAGAAATCATGTAATCCTTTTGGGGCATTGTATTTAAAAGTATTTTGCTGGGAAACAAATCGTCCCAATCTTTCGGTTTGTACGTCATGTTGAAAATACGTTCTCAATCACGTAAACCCTCATTTATTATTCCCCAATTAATAGGGTGTTTACGACAAACTAAATCTTTACTTCCGGTTTAATCCCTAATCTGTTCGGTTGTTGACTTCTAAGGAAGTGAAATTCTTTAGTTCAAAAAGGCTGTCTAGCGATGTCATATCACCACTCCTCTGCTGTGAGGGGTATGGTATTAACATATACTTAACATGTGTAAGATGGCCGACGGTCATGGCGTATTTGTATTTATTTCGCGTAACTGCGGCTCCGTGGCGTAGTTGGTATGCGTGTGACTACTATGCCCAAGGTCCCGGATTCAAATCCCGACACGGTCCGCTTGAAAAATGGTAAGCGAGCATTTTTTACAAAAAATACGCCCTCGTTGGGATGAGTGGTAAAATGGAGGTGCCGTGTGTGAGTGTTGTCATGCACGTTAAATATCCCTACCTTGCCTAAACCAGCAAGGGTTCGGCGAAATTTCCAAGTAAAAAAACTCGCTTCCTGGCCATTGTAGTACCTTCGGGTGGAGCATTGAAAAATTAAATGTAGGGGATATAAATAAATACATAAATGAATACAATGTCCTGAATAATGATATCTGGGCTGTAATCTCATCTCTGTTGATTTCCTTTTTGCTACTTTGTAAAACTAAATTTTTTATTGCGTTTTCAATACATTGTAACGATCTGTAATTATGTGGGTATATTATTAAATGGAATGTTTTTAATGTAGAAAAGCTTTCTTAATATGATATGAGAAATGTATTGAAATTTTTTCATTCTGGTGGTTTTAAAATAATTAATGAATTGGGGTTTTACTTCAAATGTATTGTACAGCAATAAAATGCCACTTTTGTGATCTCTAAATTTATTATTATTATGAAACTTCTATTTATTGCAATAGCTTATTATACACTATTATACTAAAATCAAACTTACACAGTGTGCTTCAATAATAATTTGTCCGTTTTAAATTATTTTCTTCCATTCTTATCTGATTTTTTTCTTCTAACGCCCAAATATTACATATCATAAAAACCCATATTAATCTTTTGTTACACTACATAATTTCTACACATGAAAGCCTCTCTCAAATACAATTTCGTCACTGGGGTAGCTAGACATTATTTATAAATGTGTCTATGTACCTAATTTTTAAATAAATTTAAATAAAAATTCAACTTAATTTAAGCTCTAATAGCATTAAATAATTTCAAGTAAAATTACATTTAATACTTTCCGTAAAAGCAAATCCTAAATTTCTTAAGCCCATTCTGGCCAGGCATTGTTAAAAAATGCTAAAATACCTTAAATCTAATCCATTAATAAAGCTATCGTCCCTCCTAATCTTTACATTTCCTATATTAAATTACATTATATTTATTAATCCCAGTTTCTGGAATTGTCGTTCATAACAAACATCACAAACAGGTAATTCCCTGTTTTTTCGTTATATCCTTTCATAGTTCATTCCAAAATACTAATACTAAATTTTGCCACTAAAAATTTCATTTTATAATCAATATACACAATTTCGTCGCTAATTTGTCCAACCAAATAATTATTTTTACTTAATTAATTTCTTATTAGTAAATACGAACAATAGACATTTCCTGTCCATAAATACATAATTAATAATGCTTAAACATAAAATTCAGTCTACTCACTGAGTAATTTTAGGGTAGTCAATAACACCAATGTTATCTTGCCATCATTTTTTTAATTATTCAAAAACAGAAAACTTCCTTTTCTTAACACACCACAAAATTCCAGTTTAATAAAGGGTTAAACTCACCAGATCCTAATTTTCTTTTCTAAACAATCATTACGACCTTATGTGCGTACCCCGCGCGTTTGCAAAACTACCCGGCATCTATCGGCATATTTCACTTTTATGTCGATCGCTACCTATTTTCCTGCGGGAATATAATCAAATTCATATTATATCAAACCTTGACCCGCGGTTCCGTATCCTAAGTAAGTTTTTGTGTAACTACATTTTCAATGTGTTCTTATTACCGGTTTACGATTAATTAATTCTTCATTCCCCATAGAATGTCTAGATACGGTATTTATTTCTTTACTCTACTTTCTTAAGGTATGCCTGGGGTTCTCTTTACATCCATAATTGAATTTCTTTTAATTAACTAAAATTTTTCAAAACTCTTATATTTGGGATGCGTATTAATGAATTTACTATTACTTCAAAAATCCAAAGCTTTCGTTAAAAACGACATTATTTTAATATAAAAGTTTACTGTTATAAATATTTTATTTACACCTTTGTGGTTTAAAATAATTTATGACCCTAAGTTTTGTTTCAAGATGTATTTAACAGGAATTGCTTCTAGTGAATAATGAAAAAAAGCTTTCTTAATTTTGTGACAAATGCTAATATTAAAATCTGTTTTCCTTTTTATGGTAGCATTTAGATGGATACTAACCTTTGTTGCTGTAATTCAGGCGAGCATTGCATTTTGTTCCATTCTTACTATTTTGCTCGTCTAATGGGTAGCAACTAGTAACAAGGACTATTAAAAATTTTGTTTAATTTATGAGTACATAATTAGAATTCTATCCGGATACATCGTAATGTGAATTTTTAAACAGCAAAAATGTGACATTGATACAAAACCCAATTAACTTTTGAAAATCATGTTAGTTAACAGGTACATGATCAGTAACGTATCCGTTACATTTTCTTATTAATACTATAACTAAATATTGCTAAACAGTTAACTGTTATTTAGTAGCATATAATTATTTCGGTAACATTTTATTAATAATTCTTTTCTACACTAATATTGTTATCACAAATCATTATTGCATTGGCTAAAAGTTTTTAGGAGCACATTGTGAAGAACGAACTTTGACGTGCCCGTTAACATATCACATACTACTGAATGCACTTTCATTTTAACAATTCCAACCCTACTTTTAGTGTATTTTCAAAGGCAAACATAAACTTCAAGTAGTATAATATTTAGCGGATTGAAAATCACATTTTCTAAATAAGTTTCGTCATCAGGAGCGCTTCTTTTATAAAAAATATATAAATGAGTCTCACTAGAGAAACACCGCTGAAGAGATCCAAAGTAAACCTTATTAGAAAAGGAGCAAAGAGATCTAAACTAGATAATAGTAATGAAATAACTGCACCAGAAATAGAAGGTGATTATTTGTTATACATTTATACTGCATTATTTATCAGTTCAAATTTTTTTAAAATTTTTTGTAATTTCATTGGTTCATCTTTAAAGGTTTGAAGATTTTTACTTGAAATGTTTAAATTATTTATAAGAATAGCGAATTTACTTATTTAAGATAGCAACTTTGTTCATACAATGGTGAATGTGGAAACGTCTGAACTATAAGTATATAAGTTCAGGTGTGGGTATACTTGGATTGTTTTTTTCCACTGATATCAAACAATAGTTAGCCTGATTACGATTCTTTACAAAAATGCAATTTTTTTCAATGTGACCTCAAGTTCAGTGATATTGATACCAAAAAACATTACAATTAGGGATATTGTTAATAGTATCGATTATTCACTGTTACTAATACTGTATATCAGCCTGGGATATAACATGTAGAATCTGAACCCGGGAGCTATCTACTTGGCGGTCCCCATGGCATGATACATATAGAAAGTTAACTGCAGACAAATTTAAGTTCTTTATAAAAAGATTGCATAGTCAATTCAAATAAAAACATGTTATAGTGTTTATGGTATATGACATGTTCTTTAATGGCGTGCTAACGTTCCAGGGTATTTCCTTGGGTCATTTTATGTACATTTATTTGAATATATGTCCACAATGGTTTAAATTATTTTGCTACATGGCGTTGAAATTTTTTGAAACTGTTGCTTTTAATATCTCGGAAAGTACTTTAAAAATTATTTTCAATTTTGATGTGTTAATATGATATAAAATTGCACTGAGTGCAACAATTGAAAGTGCAATTGTTGACAATTTCCGTTTTGAGGTAAGATAGTGTTAATTCAGTCCTATTTGAATAGGTTTTATTTATTTATTTAGGCATTACGCCATGCAATACAAAGTATTTTAAAGATGTGAAAGGAGTAAACATACAATATTAATGTAAAAAAATATATAACATCACATACTTAAGCTAATATAGTATCAGTTCTACGTTTGAGATAAGTAATTTTTTAATTGTCGTTCAGATAAGTTAAATATATCTATGTTTGTATCCCTATTGATATTGTTACATATTTTGTGGATGGGGACAAGTTTTATACAGGTTGGTACTAGCCCTTAGGTTGAAAACCTCATTACTGCATGCATGGAGTCTTGGTACTCAAAGCGAGAACAAACTAAGGAATTCACATTCATGTATAATATTATGCAATAACTTATAAGCAAAGATTACTGAAAGATTAAAATAAATAGATTCCAGGGAAATAAAATTCAACATTAATCGTAGGATAAAATTTAAATTTTACACAGTAACAGTACTTCAAAAATTTACGTTGAACCTTTTCTAATAGCTTAGCAAGATAAATTGTCTGAACAGGCGACCAAATTAAACTGGAATACATAAGCTTGAGGAAAACAAATGCTCTATATAATATACATATATACACATATATACATATATATATATATATATATATATATATATATATATATATCACATTATATCAACTAGAAGACCTTTAGTGTCATGCATTATAAAACCAAGTATAGTTCTTGCAATTTCTAAACCGACTTTCGTCATCAATATTTGTGATGTCATATATTGGTGCCGTTGCCATTATCAAAATAGCAATTCCTCGTAACTACATTAATGGTATCAGTACAGTATAGATTTTGCATTTATTTAGTAATTGGTAATGGAATGTGTTTTGTTACTTTTTAAAAGGTAACTTGTAAAATGATTTTATACTGACAAAATTGCTGTCTAAGCTGTTTAGCTTAATAATAAATGTTATTGTGGTGTATCCAACTTTGAAGGGCTCAAGAGTACGATACATTGAACACTACACTGTGTCCGAGATAAGAAGGGCCACTATGGGAATCTTGAAAACAGTATGAGATACAGATTTGGTTAAATGGGAGAAAAGTTGTGTAATCAAAGGTCTAAAAAAATGGTGTTTAGAAATCCCCAAAACAGTTTTTGGTTTTTGAGATATTTCGAAAAAATTGGATTTTTTTATTCTACATATTATTTTGTTCTGGCGTTAATATGGCACCTAGACCAAAACCGAAGGCACTTCTCCACAGCAACTTTTAATGTCCCTTAACATGGCATTGTCAGTTTTTTCACCTGACGTTTTGTCTTTGCGGAACCATCTTCAACTTTTTTTTTAAATACCGTCCTGGTGATCTGGTATCAGATTCTGAAAGCCCTTTTTATGCCGAATTCAACGATGTATTACACTATGGTTTAATTGCGTTTTCGTTTTTTTCGGCCTTAATCAAGAAAATTCCTATTACGGACCTGTAGTGCATAGTTTTAAATTTTAAATAATAAACAATTAGCTATACCAATTAATAGTTTAGTCATTTAGGTGTTTAGTAATAGTCTACTGGTTGAGTTTATGGACTAATTTAATAGAATAAACAACGAACAAATAAAATTAAATTAACGTACACGAACAAAACAACTAAATTTAGAGCATATGTTTGAACAAACTTCCATTATTTTCCAAACATAAATAGCACCTTCTAACTGTCGATTCTAAAACTCTAGTCAACATTTGTGGAGTAATACCAGCAAATGCTTCCAGAACTAACTCCCTTAGGTCTTGTTCTGTAGCAAAATTTTGCTGATAAACATGATTCTTAACGGACCCCCATACAAAAAAATCAAGCGGGGTTACATCGGGTGAACGCACTGGCCAGGGTGTTTCCGAATGACTGCTAATCACCTTCTCTGGAAATCTCATTGAAAGATATTCCCGAACGGCTCTGGATTATGTGCAGGTGCACCATCCTGCTGTATCCAACAGTTGCGAACTGTCGCCAGAGGCATGTTATCGAGAGCATCCTCTAACTCGTTTTGCAGCAAATGTAGATAGTGCTTTGATGTTAAGTTACGTTGGTAAATAAACGGTCCTACAATCGTTGTGCCGAATATCCCAGCCCACATATTAAAACCGAAACGGTGTTGATGCCTTGATGTTTTGTTTAAACGTGGATTGGTTTCAGATCAATAATGAACATTTCGTCTGTTGAAAATACCGTTATTCGTAATCATGTTTCATCAGACCATATTATTTGATATGGAAAATTCAATGCTTCCTGACATTTTCTTCTGTACCATTCACAGAATAAGCGACGACGTTCTAAATCACCTGGGCTAAGTCCTTGACAAACTCTATACTTATAGGGATGTAAATTTTGTTTTTTGTAAAATACAATGTGCCGTTGGTTTTGGTATACCAACGTTTTGTTCAATCCGCCAGACTGATGTTCCAGGATCCTCTGTGACGGCTAACAAAACATTTTGTACAGTTTCTTCATTGCTGGTCTTTTTCCGAGAAACTACAGGTTTTTTAAAACTACCATATGCTTTAAGGTTTGCCACTAATTTGCTAAAAGTTCTTTTATTTGGCTGTTTCTTTTCGAGATACTTCTGCAAATACATACGCTTTACAACAAAACAATTTCGGTTGGACGAAATGAAGCATGCCACCATATCAAACTTTTCTTCGTTAGATAACATAATTAATGGACAAATTACTAATTACTTTACAATAAATTAAGCACCAAAAACTAACGTTACTGTCAATCCAAATACGCCATTATCACATTCATTTGTTTTCCAAAGCAAGCTTTTAATTTTTTGGTCTTCTGTTAATTTAATTTTATTTGTTCGTTGAAGATGGTTCCGCAAAGACGAAACGTCAGGTGAAAAGACTGACAATGCCATGTTAAGGGACATTAAAAGTTGCTGTGGAGAAGTGCCTACGGTTTTGGTCTACGTGCCATATTAACGCCAGAACAAAATAATATGTAAAATGAGAAAATCCAATTTTTTCGAAATATCTCAAAAACCAAAAACTGTTTTGGGAATTTCTAAACGCCATTTTTTTAGGCCTTTGATTACACAACTTTTCTCCCATTTAACCAAATCTGTATCTCATACCGTTTTCAAGATCCCCATAGTGGCCCTTCTTATCTCGGACACAGTGTATATACTAATTAATATGCTTATTACAATATGAACATGAAGTAATTTACATTTGGATATGACCATTTCGTATTGAAATACACGAACGTACTGCATCTGTACCTTGAATTCTGAATTGCAAGGAGAGGGCAGCAGTACACCCGCACATGACAGAAGGGTGGGATGGCATGGTATAGTGCATCACCCTTCCCTTGTAAGAGAGAAATTGTAAAATTGTACATAATAATTGAAAAATAAACATTTGTAATGTAGAACTTAAATTATAAATCTAATCTAGAAACTGGTTTCTTTGTACGTGTAGAACGTCTAATAATATGTTCAGGACCATTCGCTTGAGTGTGTGGTGTACCTGCTTGCTCAACTTCGCTTCTTTGACTTCTCGCCGGTGAAGTGTGAGGTAGTGAAATATTATCGTTTTCACTTTGCACTGCACTGTCACTAACACCTACGACGTTTTGTACAACTACACTACCACTAAGACCTGTAACACTTTCAGGAGCCGCAATAATACTGCGATCCTCAGCTAAGGATGTAGTGTTTTTGTTTTCGTAAGTGAACCGCTTTTCTTGTTCATTGAAAAATTTTAGCGAAGTTGGACGTAGTTGATCCATATTGCGTTTCCAGTATGTACCATTTGGAAATCTTATTAAATAATTGTGAGTGCCTAGCACTGAATCTATTTTTGCAATTCTGCAAGGATTTGAAGTTGTATAGGATCGGGCGAGCACTGTATCTCCGTTCAAAAATTTGCATTGATGTACCTGTGTAATTACGTACCTGTAATTGCTGTTTATTGACTATTGTTTGCTTGTAATTAGGTCAAAGTAAATCTAATTTGCAAGTGGGTCGTCTGCCTAACATGAGTATTGCGGACGACTCGCCTGTTGTTGAATGTGGTATCGGGCTGTAGTTTGCTAAAAATAAATGTATTGCATCTTGTAATGTCATGTTTTCATGTATTCCACTTCTTATTGAACGTTTAAATGTGTCAATAATATTTTCTGCAGCGCCGTTAGTACAACGATGGTGCGGTGCTGTTGTAATATGCTTGATGCCATTCTTTTTTATAAAAGATTTGAACTCAATTGATCTAAAATATGTAGCATTTGTTACAGGTAGAAAAGCTACTAAGTATATTTTTTTTATTAAAATTATAAAATGGAGGCGTCTTGTAAAACAAAAATTAAAGGGGGTCACCGGCACTAGCTAGCAGATGGTCGTGGATTGTTTAGAGGGTTAAAATTTTGCAGAAAGGGCTAAATTAATATATATTATACAACAAAAAAATTTGGCACGTACCTTTCATAAATATTGTGGCTTAATGACAATTACCAAGGGCGCCAGACAAGCCGAGAATGTCCAAATGTTTATGCAAAATCTTGAGAGACTTGTCATCCCAAAAAGGACAATTGTTTCTTTTAATCAATTCATACATTTTGACTACTTATGCAAATTCCATGATCAAAAATAAAAAACTATCGACTTAAGCAACGGCAAACAAAAATTATTTAATCAACAGAGCAATAAACGTGAACCTTACATTATGAAATTAATTGATTATAATTTAGAAACTTAATTGAATGGTTGATATGGAATTATGATAATTCCATGTACATAAGTAATTCCCAAACACTTTATATGGAAGAAAACTTATACTATAAATGTCACAATAAATTAATCCTACGGTTTATGGCCAAAACGTCCTAACAAATATATTAACTAAAAATTCGTCGTGCTAACTTAAATCCAAAAACTTACTAAAAATCATCAATTGTTTGATGGCTTGCCTTGCAATCCAGAACAGCTCTTAAATTGGGGGAGAGAATCTCGTTTGTTGCTCTGGTTCTTCGTAACCATTCAAATAATTCAATGGCACACGTACCCGGTAGAATCTTGTTGATAGCTTAACTTGTGCGCCACACGCACACAAGCTTTTTATTATATACTTTAATATCACTTATAAATCTGCAAACACACGGGCATAAACCCTCGCGAACTGGATGAGTTAATTACTCCTTTCCACTTTTACTATCCTGATACTAAGTGCGATATAATATCTGCTTTGCCAAAAAACGCTACTAGCAAACTTCTCTGGCTATGTTTCTTTCTACGTTTTTAAAACTGAAAACCCCATTGGAATCCCCCTCATTTGACTAAAGCCTTAAGTTATATATTAACCCTACTCTAAACCATTATTTTACGCCATATTTCTGTTATCCAATGACTATTAACAGAACCTCCCAAAAACAAGATTTCAGAAACCAAATCCAACCCCTTTCAAGATGAGTGCCACGGATAGCAAATATTTTTCTACCGATTTAAATATGTTGTACATTCTTGGAATTTTAAGTACTAAAATTGTTGACCATGTCTATTGGCGACAGTTGCCTGCCATTGATAAAAAACCGGCTAGCCTAACCCAAGCCGAAATGGATTTCAATATAATGGTTGTCTCCAGACTACTTAAAATTACTTGCAATCTTTGCACAAATCAAATTGGAAAATAGTTTGGCTATTTGTAATGTTTCGTTTTCTATAAACCCTTGTCAATCACTGAAATATTAAGAAAATTAAATTTTACAACTGAAAATTGCTTTTCTTTTTTTACGTTAAAAGGTAATATTCTATTTAAATTTATCAGATTCGTCAATCTATAACTGACATAAGTTTTAAAATGGTATTGTATTGGGTTTGCAAGGTAGGACCATTAAATTATTATGACAGCCACTGGAATTTATAATATTTAAGGGTAAAGCTATTTCTAAATATGAGGTCTTTATTATAAGGGATGCTTACTAAAATATAAGGGTAATTTATCATGGAATTCTGCCTATAAGTTATACAAGTTAATGAAATTTAATTAATTAATTAATCTGGGAATACGTTAACATTTCAAAATAATGTTACAATTTGTCTGAAACTAACATTCTTGGTAAACAAAACGAGAAAAAATTTGTCGTAATTTATTAATTGCAGCATTTGAAGATGTAGAATCTACTATAAAAATTTCAGGCCACTTACTATAAGAATCTATGGCTACGGAAAATTCTTTTCCCATGAAAGGTCCGGCATGATCAATGTTGATCCTTTGCATAGGTGATGTAGCAGCTTCCTATGCATGTAACAATCCCTTTGAAGGATTTTTCTGCGTGTAAGCACAAGCGTCACAAGTTGAAACTAACGATTCGATGTTTTTGTTTATGTTAGGCCACCGAACATATTATCGAGCTAACATTTTGATTCGCATCATTCCAACGTGACTTACATGTAATACTTTAAGTATTTGTTTTTGTAATCTTGAAAGAACCATCACTCTGGAACCCCAAAGAGCGCAATCGTGTTCTATGGTCAATTAAGGTCTTCTTGTGTAATATGGTGATAGGGACGTATCTTGATTTTAATCAAGCCACCCTGATGCTGTAAATATAGTACTTTTGAAAGTATGGGATCATTGCGGGTGCATCGGGCAATACCCACTGCAGTGTAAGGTAATTCTTGCATATCGTTTATAAACAAGAATGAAACTTCTTCTCACAGGATGTGGATCTGGTTTTTCAATCGGTAATCGTGAAAGAAAATCAGCAACTGCGGTGTCCTGCGACTTAATGTATTTTATGTCGTAATCATATGCAGAAAGTATCAACAACAATCACTGCATACGAGCTGCTAACGTGGGCATAACTCCAGTGTTAGGGTTGAATATTGACACTAAGGGACGATGGTCAGACCACAGAATGAATTTCTTTCCATATAAGTATTGGTGAAAACGTTTAATTCCAAATACAATACTTAGTGCTTCTTTGTCAATTTGTGCATAATTTAACTGAGCTTTGTTTAAAGCTTTTGAAGCGAATGCAATAGGAACAAGTTCATTATTGCTATTCAGTTGAAATATCACAGCACGAATGCCATATGTTGATACATCACACCTCAATTCCGGGGTTTTATTTGGATCAAAGTGTGCAAGTGTAGGTGCATTTTGTAGAGCTTGCTTTACCTTTATGAAAGCGTTCTCACATGCTGTAGACCAATTCCATTTTGTATTTTTCTTTGTAAGATTATAGAACGGCTGTAATAATGTAGACATGTGAGGCGTAAATTTTGCATAAAAATTTACAAGTCCGATGAAAGAACGTAACTGTTGTAAATTTCGTGGCGTAGGAGCATTTAATATAGCTTCTAATTTATCTTCAGTAGGCTGTAGACCATACTTTGAAATTTCGTGTCCTAAGTAAGTTACTTTATTTAAAAGAAATTTGCACTTTTCTTTCTGTAGGCGAACACCATTCGTTTCGAGAATAGAAAGCACTTTTTCTAAATTCGCAATGTGTTGTTCTGTAGTTTTACCTGTGATGATGATATCTTCTTGAAAAATACCATTGTTATCAAAACTTGAGAGCATTATATCCAGGCATTTTTGAAAAATTTTTGGAGCGGCAGCAATCTACGTACCTTAAAAATTCCTTTATGTATATTTATCGCACACATCTCCTGTGATTGTACATCCAGAGGTAAATGAAAAAATGCGTATTTCATATCTAATACTGTAAATTGTATACCTCCTGCAAGTTTTGCAAATATTTTATCTGCTGTAGGCAGTAAATATTTATCAATATGTAACTGTGGATTCACCGTAATGCGGTAGTCTCCACACAAATGAACACTTACATCTTTCTTGCGTACTGGAACAATGGGTGTAGCCCATTCGCAGTGATCTGTAGGTTTGAGAATTCCTTGATCAACAAGATGATCTAATTTCTTCTCAACTTTAGGGCGTATTGCAAAGGGTAACGGTCTCGCTTTGCAGAATTTAGGTACTGCACCTTGTTTCAATTTTAGTGAAACTGGGTCACTTTTTAAACAACCAACCCCTGGCTTGAAAACTTTGTACTTTTGAAGAATTGCGTTGATGTTTACAATAGCATCTGTAGTATTGTTGTACAGTAAATTTTGTAAATTGACCTTGAATTGTTTTAGGCAATTTCTACCAATCAATGAAGGCCCATCTCCTGGTATAATTAAGAACTGGTGCGTTGCACAAAAATTTCTAATTTGTGCCGTGCAGTGTAGTGCACCGATCGGCTGTAGTTTATGTCCATCGTAGGATCTAAGTATTACGTTACACTTTTTAAGAGTGAGGTTAGAAAAATATTTCTTGTATGTAATTTCAGAGAGCACTGAAAATGCAGAGCCAGGTTCAATATTGTAGTATTGATTTTCACATAGGTCTGTACTATTTCCACGTATGTTGTAAAAGGATTGTAATTCTAAATTTTCATCAGCAGATGGTTGTGTATCAGTTTGTAATAAGTTATTTGTAGCAACTCTCGACTTTGAACTACAACTTAGTTTGTTGTCCTTGTTGATAACTGTGAAACAAACACTTGCTAGATGTCCATGTTTGTTGCACTTGTTACAAGTTTTATTCATTGAAAAACATTTATTTGCAAGATGTGCTGTATTTCCACACCGATAACAAAATTTCTTTGTTGTATCAAGATAATTTGAACTTGTCACCTTCCTGGTTTTATTATCGACTGTACTTGTAGGATTTTTGTATTGAGTTTGCATACTGTTAACTGCAAAAGATCGCGCCGGATGTAATTCATTAGCATCACGTTTTGCACTTTCATAACTTAATACCATGTCTGTAGCAATTTGGAGTGTAAGGTTTTCAACAGTAAGCAATTTATTTAGCAAAACTGCATCCTTCACATCAAACACAACTTGGTTGCATAATCTTTCATTCAGCTGGTTAGCAAACCTGCAATGTGTAGATAAGCGACATAGTTCGTAGACGTAATCAGCGAAACTTTCGTTATCTTGTTGAACTCGCCGTGTAAATTTGTTGCGTTCCATGGTAACATTCGGCGTTGGATTGAAATGTTTCTGTAATTTTGAAACAAGATTCTCATAGGTTGAATCTTTGGGTATTGTTGGTGTAATGCGTAAGCATTTTTTTCGATAACAGTTAGTAGAATTGCTTTTCGTTTGTTGAGATCAGTAACAATATGTACATGGAGTAATTTACATTTGGATATGACCATTTCGTATTGAAATACACGAACGTACTGCATCTGTACCTTGAATGCTGAATTGCAAGGAGAGGGCAGCAGTATACCCGCTCATGACAGAATGGTGGGATGGCATGGTATAGTGCAGTTATTATGTGGGAATTTGTACTAGTTAGCGTATTTTAAATATAATTGAATGTTTTTAATGTGTTATATATTCTTAATTAAATAGTCATACGCATGTTATACCGGGCATGGGATAATAGCCACCAATAATCAATACTTCCAGAGGTTATGTGTATTAAACTAAAGTAAGAGGACGAACAGTTACGAAAATTTGTTTTTAAGGTTTGCCCTCTAGTTCCTAAACATGATCCAGACATGGTTTATTGCCCCAAACAAAAATAATGCTAGCCTGTTCTGAGAGGAACGGTTTTAAATGCAAGCAAGAATAACACAAAATGCGGGACAAAAACTACGCAAGAGGTTAGTGACATGAAATGAAGGTGGCAACATTGCAAAATTTGCAAACCGAGAAAGAAACTTTTTTCTGGAGTTAGAATAAGACAAGAATATCATTTGATATCATTTGATATGGCATGACGTCATTTGTGACGAAAGTCGGTTTAGAAATTGCGAGAACTATAGTTTGTATGCTTCCCCAGTGATGTTCTTTACATGCATGCCATATTTAAGGTTGTATGTAAATGTAACTCTCAGGTCCTTCACTTGAATTTCATGGTGTATATCAAGCCTATTGAGATTATAATTATATTTTATTTTAGTTTTATTATTAGCAAAAGCGACTACCAAATACTTATTTACATTGAAATTTAGACCTAGCTTTTTACTCCATCTCATTACCTTGTCAGTATTTCTTTTCCACATAATACAATCATCTAATTGTCGAATCTGTGTATATAATTTACAATCATCAGCATAAAATGACATGAAGAATAGTCAAGAACTGTTGGCAGGTGGTTTATTGCTATAAGAAAAAGTAATGGTGCCAGTATAGATCCTTGCGGGATACCTGATGTAGCAACAGACAAATCAGACTTGACACCTCGAATCTCAACCCACAGCTGCCTATTCTCAAGGTAGGAGGAAGTCACGCTACAATTTTAGGCTGAACATCATATTCTTCGCAGCTCCTTATCAATGCATTGTGCAGGACCTTATCGAAGGTTTGTCCATATCAGTATAGAATGACATCAACCTGTCCCCCATATTTCACTAGATCATAGATGTATTGTGTGAAATTACAAAGATTTGTTGCTGTGCTACGGTGTGGTAGGAAACCATGGTGCTATGGTGACATCACATACCTCTCAGCACTGTTATTTTTCATGTATTTTTATAATAAACCTATAAATATATTTCTTGTAGAGAAAAAATACTGTACACAACCATATCATTACTTATATTTTTACTTTTCATTCAGATCAAAATTAAGGTAATTAAAACTAAAATTTTAGCAAAAATAACAATTGGAATTGTTAAAACAATTGTTAGTTAGCTGTCGTATTAATGGTTTAATCCCACATTGACTTATTTTAAGCAGTTCTTAGTGTTGGGAAAGCATTTGTCTAGTTCCAAAAATTTATTTCCATTTCTTACAAGTTTTAAAAACACGGAAACCAAAACTATCACATTAACAAAAACCAGTGATATTTTGATAAGCTGTTGAAACAAAGCCACTGTCATTTGTTCTTTGTAGGGTGTAAATTTCTGACATAATAGGAATAATATTGTGCAATAGAACAGGAAGCAACTTTTATTTAAGGAATTAAGACAAGCAAAACAATTACTAAAATAAATATTCAATAAGCCTCCATTCACTGTTGTACAATAATCCTGTCTTTCAGAAAATTCTTGTCTGACATCTGCTAACTGATATAACGAAATTCTTGCACACTGATCTCGAATACTATTTGCAATTGTTCCAAATCTTCAAAAGATGGAATCCTTTACCTCATTGGTTGGTTATGCAAGCACAATTTTATAAACAAAATCAATTAAAAGATACCTTAAAATGCAGAATGCAATTGTAACGTTTTACATATAGGCAAATTCAAAGTTGCTATATGTTATGTGGGATGCCACAATCTAGACGTAATATTGTTAGTCGACGTGATTATCGATCCGCGCAGCCATGCGCATGAAGCTTGAGGCACTTGTCCGAGATACTTACAATTATTCTTGTACTAGCATGTAGTCAGGTAAGATGCAATTTTTTAAAAACGTGGGAGGAAAATTTCCTTGCCATGTCGTGTGGAAGAAACTTCCACTCTTGGGAAAAGTATGTTGCCTGGGATGTAATGTAGAAAGATTATTGTTAAAGCTAAGCAGTGAAGTGGATGCAAGATTTGTAAAACGCAAGCAGTTTCATCCTTAAGAATTGATAATGGATTTCAGGAATTAATTTTAATAGTTTTATAGTAAATGGAAGTTGGTCAAGCTTTGAAGATGGAATCCTGTTTGTTTATAATAATGGAACGACATTTGCACGTGGCTGCAATCATACAGATGTTGTAAATTTTGTAAACACCTTTGCTAGGGTGAGTACGCCTTCCTTTTTTTGTAACAAGCATCAATCCAAGCAAGAAGCAAATTCGTTGTGAAGCGGTGTCGAATTGGAAGACAAATAATTACTTAAACGTTTTAAAATTTTAATAAATTTTCGATTAATAAATATATAAAAGTTTTCTTGTTAAAATAAATTATGCTTCTTTTAGTATATATAAGATGATTTGGCTAATGATTTAAAATTTTTAGCATATTTTCGAATATTAAATATAAAAGCTTTCTTGTTAAAATAAATTATGCTTCGTTTAGTATACATAAGATGATTTAGCTAATGATTTATAATTTTTTAGTATATTTTTAAATATTAAATACGAAAGCTTTCCTGTTAAAATAAATTATACTTTATTTAGGATATGTCAGATGATCTGGCTAGACTTTTTTGTCATTATTTGTTAGCTTTAAATAGTCGTTTAGGGCACAATTTTGTTTAACATTTGCCAGATAAACATCTGGTGATACATGTTTACTTAAACAAGTCACACGTATGTTCTTCAAACAAGTTGTATAATGAGATAATTCTCGACTTTTAAAGGAAAGCCACTCATATTGTTAAAAAGATTCAAGCTTGATCTATAACTAAATCTTGTGAGCTGAAAACAAAGATCTTTGCTTGAAGCATTCGCTTAATGTAATGAGATATTATTTTTTTATGATGGGCCTAACCCATTAATAACTGATAATTTGTCGACTTCACATTTCTATGAGCATTCCACTTCATGCTATTATATTTATGATTTTGTCTTAATTTTTTTTGTATATAAAAGAAGAGCAAATAATTTTATTACATATCTGCAAACTATTGTAATAGTTTTATTTCTGAGAATCTAACAAGAGAAACAGTGATTTATCCAATTCTGGTTGTAATAGTTAAGTGTAAATGAAATTTAGTTATGTTTTTGAATATCTATCTTCAGGCATAAGTAAATTTCCTTAAGGTTTATCTGCGTCTTTCCTTAAGAAGATTATTTTTTTGTTAATGTAATTGACGCAGTGGCACTCTAAATTGTACAAAGATAGGTTCAATCTTACAAAGACCCCTTCCATCTCATGCCTTTGCAGGTATAGACCCTGAGACTAGTTCGCGAGCATTTATACTTCTTTTTGGCAACACAGTTTGGCTCAATGTCATCCTAATTAAAAGCCACCTTCAGTAATATAAATTAGCCAAAAAGAAATTATAATTACACAATTACAAGAATAGAACTAGCATTTATTATAGTATTAGAAGGTATCAACTTTGCTTAATGTAAATGCTTTACATTTTGATTGTTGTTGTAAATTACATATAATTATAGAAAGATATGAACATTACAATTAGATTCATATTTTTATAAATTTAAATACTTTTGCAGCGTTGGAGTTGGAACCTGAGGCGAATCATACTGAAGATAAACGAAGTATTAGTACACTTATTTTTTTGCCTAAGGATTAATTGATATAAAGTATATTTCAGATGACAGAACAAATCGTTTATGTCCTTATCTCGACACTATTAATCGACAATTTTTGGATTTTGATTTTGAAAAACTATGCTCTGTTTCTCTAACAAGAATTAATGTTTATGCATGTCTTGTGTGTGGCAAATATTTCCAAGGAAGAGGCACGAACACACATGCCTATACTCATTCTGTTGCTGAAAGTCATCATGTGTATTTAAATTTACTTACTTTAAAGTTTTATTGCTTGCCTGATAATTATGAGATTATAGGTAAGTTTCAGATGGGTTTGTATGTAAAATGCTCAGAATTAAGAATTTACATTCGATAATTATATTGACATTGATAGTATGACAAAATGAAATAAATAAATTTTTAAGACTTTGGTAGAAGTGTATCGATAGTTTTATGGAGTGTTTATGCATTGATGCTAGTTTCTTTAAATTGAAGGTTGAAATTTTTGAACAAGAGCAGTTTTTGAATTGCAGACTCATCTTTAGATGACATTAAATATGTCTTAAATCCTACTTTCACTGAAAATCATATTCGCAGTTTAGATACAAGCACAAAGTTATCTAGAGCAATAGATGGTTCCCTATACATGCCTGGTATAGTTGGTTTAAATAACATTAAGGCTAATGATTATTGTAATGTTGTGTTGCAGGTAAGTATTAGTATTCACTTTAACTATTATTAATTATCACATTTGCAGTCACTTTCACATGTTACACCTTTGCGGGATTATTTTTTGCGGGAAGAAAATTATAGCAAAGTAAAAAGACCACCTGGTGATTCTTCATACACTTTGGTACAGCGATTTGGTGAGCTATTGAGAAAGTTATGGAATCCTAGAAATTTTAAGGCACATGTTTCTCCACACGAAATGTTACAGGCAGTTGTACTTTGGAGCCGAAAAAATTTTCAGTTTACTCAACAAGGTGATCCAATTGATTTTCTTTCTTGGTTTTTAAATGCATTACATAGAGCACTTAATGGAACTAAGAAAAACAATAGTTCTATTATTTATAAATCTTTCTTGGGTTCAATGAATATTTATACAAGGAAGATACCTCCAACTGATTTGGATGACAGGCAGAAACGTAATTTGCTAGCTACACCTGAATATCAAGAAGTAGTGACTGAATCGCCATTTTTATATCTTACATGTGATGTACCACCTCCTCCACTTTTTATTGATGAGTTTCGTGAAAACATTATTCCTCAGGTAATACTTGTATTATTTGTAATTAGTATTTTGTACAAATGTATGTACCTCAAAATTAGTATACAGAAACTTCTAGATATACAGAAGTAATGAAAACCTGAGTGCCATTAAAATTCTTGACATGATCTGAAGCTAATTATGATTTTCTGCCGTATAAAATTTAATTTCGTAGAATGCTTAGATTTTTAAATCTAGCGAATGATTAATGAAAACTTAATTGTGAAGATCAGAATCTTCTTACTTTTAATACCAAAAATAATAAAGCTCAGATTGAATATGGTAATTGGAATAGAGAAAATAACAAAATATTAACATATTTTATAGAATTTTACCATTAGAAGGTTCTTTATAATAAATTGTTTAAATCTGTCACACTATAATTTACCCCATCAGAATAAAAGTTGGAATAAAGGAATTCTTAAATTGGCAAGAAAGGAAATGTTAAGATATTTTCATGACGAAATTACTGCCAGTTTGGATAATTATAATACTTGCATTTAAAATGTTTTTGACTTGAACACAATTTGAAAGCACATTATGTTAACCGTAGTTAAATTTATCTCATACGTCCAAATAAAAACGACTAGCTGGAAGAATGTTAAAAGATGTGTGTTTTTAAACTTTGATAGTTCATCTCAATTGATTTGGTAGCTTCTTTATTAAGAATCATAAACGATTAAACACTTAATATCAAAGTATACTGTAAAATTATTATCAATTTGTTTTTCATTCTTAATTTAAACCTACCGAATGAAAAAAACTAAGCGGTTTCTACTTTAATGATTTTTGTGGTGCTTGTATGTCCATTCATGAAGTGATAACCTTTTATTGTTTGAGAAATGGTTATCGATTCTATCCTTTTATACATCCATTGAATAACACTCTAAATAAAATTTTTAGGCTGAAAAAAGTTAATAGAATGCTTTCCAAAGATTTCTAATGGCATAGTGTATTCTGCATGAACTCGATATAGCTGTCTCGGTTGGAACTTTTGGAGAAGAAAATTTTTAACTTTCTTTTACGTCAAAATATTTGTTATGAAACGAGCTCCTAAATTTGTTGGCTAAGTTCTTATCTCTGTAAGTCTTGTGTAATAAGTATATATATTAATTTTTTAGGAGAGCGAGTAGATGGAAGTAATAATTATTTTACATATAGCACTTAAGTTTTAAAAGAATATATTACTTGTTTTGTTTTACCTTGAAGTTTGGAAATTTTGAAAATCTCCGTTCTAAAAGCTTGTATTCGGTTAGTTTTTTGAAGAGTAGATATGGACATTAAATGTCAAAACAATCAAAATATACTTTTTGTGAGACAACTTTTTAGTATGAAAGTGATGATAGATGAATTACTTCTTGCTTTAATAAACAAATATAATTAACCCACAAACAAAATAATTATTAGTATTATAAATATTTCTTTAACTTGGCTTTCTAAATTTTGTTTTATTAATGTTTTCAAGTTTTTTATGAGATATGGGATTGTAGACATTTGGAACTCTTTAATGTGAATTAGAGGATTTCCTCATTCATAGATGGAAAGTAAATCTAATAAATTGTTTCTCCTGCACTTTATGTTGGCATGTATTTATTTGTTTTATAAATCATTTTAAATATTGTTTAATAATATAAAATCATGCTCTTTAGTCAGATAACTGGTTTTAAAATATATTTAGTTGGTGTTTTTTTTTGGAAAATTAATTTGCCTTTTGCCAGTTACGTGTTTTTATGTCACTCATATTGACAAAAGTTTCAATTTTCTACTAGTTTTTTAAATCTAGGAAATCCTAATATTTCATTCTGATTAAAAAGCACTTGTTTGGTTTTGTTCTTCGGAATAGTTATGTGTGTGACTAGTGCAAGAAGTGTATATTTGTTGCACGGAGCATGAAGTTTGCAGCTCGAGACTAAGTCAAGAACTGCAATATGCTCAGCGCAACAAATATACTTTTGCACATGTTGCACACAACATTTTTTCTACAATCTAATTAGATAAACTTTTTTTAATTTTAATTGAACAGTATATAATATAACACTAATACAATGAATATTGTTAATCTTTAGAACAGTAGACATTCGGTCATTAAGTTTAATTAGAGTTCGAACTTGTAAACGCTATAAAATTATTCCCACTTCCTTTCATACAACCTCCTTTGTCTATTTACATTAAAATATTTGCCCATGAAATTCTGTAATTGATGAAGTGCAATGTTGTTTGGATATTTATGGACGGGTATAAAAAGAAAGCATTGCTCCATTATAAACTATTATTGTCTGTGTTTCTTAGAACAAACAATTTATTATAATTGATTGATTCTGGAAGGTATCCATCCCCCTTCAAACATATCTTACAAGTGATTAAGCTCTGCAGAGACGTGAAACTAATAATTAACCTGATCCCGTATTGCTATGATAAACCATATTTGAATAAATTCATCTATAATATAAAACTAATTGAGTTTATCAAAGTGGCAAACTCTACTTTAAAAGATAATGTTGAGGTTCTGGATCTAAATGATCTCTCAAGGATACATTATACTAATCAAAGCCTACATTTTAAAAATAAAGGTAGACATATAATCACTAGATACTTGCCAAATCGGTATATCAACAATAATATTACAATTGAATGTATAAATATTGACTGGAACCGCATACTTCTTATGCTCAATACGGAACCCAAGAAAAACAGCATAAAATGTGATCAAGGTAGTCTGGAAGTGAATTCTAGCATCCAAGACATATCTTCGATATTACCAGAGGTAGAAACAAACGAAGTAGATGAAACTAACGTTTTTTTAGGAGTTTAAATATTTTATCTTTAAATATACGTAGCATTGATAATAGAAGCAAAGAACTAAATATGCTATTAAATGAATACCCGCACATCAATATCTTATGCTTAACAGCACACTGGTTGAAGAAACATCAACTACCACCAAGGATTTATAATTTTGATGTAGCTGACGCATGAAGTTTGCAGCTCGAGACTAAGTCAAGAACTGCAATATGCTCAGCGCAACAAATATACTTTTGCACATGTTGCACACAACATTTTTTCTACAATCTAATTAGATAAACTTTTTTTAATTTTAATTGAACAGTATATAATATAACACTAATACAATGAATATTGTTAATCTTTAGAACAGTAGACATTCGGTCATTAAGTTTAATTAGAGTTCGAACTTGTAAACGCTATAAAATTATTCCCACTTCCTTTCATACAACCTTCTTTGTCTATTTACATTAAAATATTTGCCCATGAAATTCTGTAATTGATGAAGTGCAATGTTGTTTGGATATTTATGGACGGGTATAAAAAGAAAGCATTGCTCCATTATAAACTATTATTGTCTGTGTTTCTTAGAACAAACAATTTATTATAATTGATTGATTCTGGAAGGTATCCATCCCCCTTCAACATATCTTACAAGTGATTAAGCTCTACAGAGACGTGAAACTAATAATTAACCTGATCCCGTATTGCTATGATAAACCATATTTGAATAAATTCATCTATAATATAAAACTAATTGAGTTTATCAAAGTGGCAAACTCTACTTTAAAAGATAATGTTGAGGTTCTGGATCTAAATGATCTCTCAAGGATACATTATACTAATCAAAGCCTACATTTTAAAAATAAAGGTAGACATATAATCACTAGATACTTGCCAAATCGGTATATCAACAATAATATTACAATTGAATGTATAAATATTGACTGGAACCACATACTTCTTATGCTCAATACGGAACCCAAGAAAAACAGCATAAAATGTGATCAAGGTAGTCTGGAAGTGAATTCTAGCATCCAAGACATATCTTCGATATTACCAGAGGTAGAAACAAACGAAGTAGATGAAACTAACGTTTTTTTAGGAGTTTAAATATTTTATCTTTAAATATACGTAGCATTGATAATAGAAGCAAAGAACTAAATATGCTATTAAATGAATACCCGCACATCAATATCTTATGCTTAACAGCACACTGGTTGAAGAAACATCAACTACCACCAAGGATTTATAATTTTGATGTAGCTGACATCTATTATAGAGCAAACAAGAGAAATGGGGGTGTTATGATACATTTAAAGAATAATATGAAATGTGTACCCATTCGGGATTATGATTTTCTTAGGGAGGAAATCATCTTTGAATATTGCTGTTTGTACATAGTGGAATATTTGGTCTATCTAACATGTATATATAGATCTCCAATAGCTACAATGAAATTTTTTTTTTGATAAACTCATTATGTAACTATCGAAATTTCTGTATAAATCGAACATTATTATTTGTGGTGATGGAAATATAGACACACTGTGGAAAGCAAAAGCGCAATCATATAATAACATTAACTCATAATTTGAATATGCAGGTTAAAATTCCAACCAGAACATCTCATTTTCATGTAAGTACTATTGATCATTTTATCATTAATCTTGATTCAAATAGCATTTATACTGCTACAATTCCTGTAACCTTTTCACAAAAAATAAAAGAATAGAATATATTTCCATAAATAAATTACAGAGGTTTTGCAATGAAAGCGCAAGTTTAAATTTCAATACCATTGAAAGCAAACTAAATATTGAAGATATATTTTTGGAATTTAGTCAAATTTTAACTAATACCTATGAAACATGTTTTTTATTGCAATATCCTAGTAAGCAAAAGGTTAATAATGTAACTTGTACTTTGCATGTAACGTTCACTTGCTTGTAACGTGTACATGAATGACCATCGACTATTATATTTATTTAATCTGTCTTACTTAAATCTCCAGAGAGACTTTATCATCAGGGCTAACAGTGGGTTCTTTGTTTTATCCCTGCGGTTGTAACATACTGTTTTAATAAGCTCTAATAGTTCTAGTATTCCTAAAAATAGTTAGTTTCTAGTTTAATTTTAGCATGCTAATTATTAGAATTGTAGCGGCTGCAGGATCACCCAAGTAGCTTCTCAGCGAAGTTCCCAGAAAGATCTAATCCAAGAGTTAAACAATTTTTCTAAAGGCACTTACTTTAAGGGTACTAAACATGTCAGATTAGTCCATATCTATGATTAGATGTCAATCATGCTTTAGGATCCTATTTATGTCAGGGTGGTCTGAAGCAATTTTTCAATTAGCTGAGCACTCAACTAAAATCAATTCTGAGAGCTACGCGTGTGGTTATCTTAGGCATTGGCAGTTTTAATTAATTTTAAAGATTTACGACCGGCGCATCCTAAGCCGAGTAAGAGCGCCAAGAAAGGGGTTATTTTCAATTAACTGAAATGTATATAAGGATGTCAGCCGGTGGGAATCGGGGTTGTTTATTTCAGACGCGTTAGAGGTTAAAGGGTTGTTAGTTGCCGATTGAGTGAAGTATTTTATTTCTTTGAAGTCCAGTGCGTGCCGTTATGTTTTAAGTTAATTATTTCTCTGAGTAAGTAATTAGTATATGTGATATTACTATGAACTCAAGGCTGTGTTATGCAGCATAAGTCCGTTATTTGTTTAAAACAGTATGTGTCGACTTCCATAAAATACAATTCGGTGAATGCCCAGTTCAAGTGAATTGATCCGTTTGATTATTGCTTTGGAGACCGCATCGTTTTAGAAGGGTCTTCTATTATATTGTGTTTCGACGGTGTCAGAGGTCGTTAATCAATAATCCACGAGACTACCTGAGAATGCAAAGCTCAGGTCCGAAGTCAAGTTACGGTACTATTTGACCCTTGAGAAGGTCGTATTTTTCATGGTGTAGATGACCCCGTGGATAAAAGGGTCGTCGCACTATGCAAGTTAGTTAGACTAGGTAGCATTAATAAATTTTTGTTATTGGGTGTGTACACCTAGAACTGTATCTATTCAAAAATATGTTTGTTAGTTAAGTTTAGTTAAGTTGTGTTTGTGCTAGCCGGAGACTATAAGTGACTTATTTTCTGTTCTGCCATTTGGTTCATCGCCCACGAACAAAGTGCGACGAGAGCTATTACATGAATGGTCCATGGGCCGTTTAATTCCCATGGTGGCGCCCTTTTGTACATAAGGTAATTACTTTATATTTTGTTATGCATATGTAATTAGTTGAAGTTTTAGTTAGTAGCTCATTCAATAAAACAATCGAATTTTCGTCTCAGTGTGTTTGTTTAATGAACCCCCTTCACCGACTGCTGCAGCTTGCAGGCAACGTCCCGAAACGTGAGGGTACGATAGTGTTAGAGGTCCTGTTATTTATTATTTATTGTTAATTGGATACCCTCACGCGGTAGGTAAATATATAAATTACACTGGCGCATTAACGTGGTTAAAATTGTAAATATGGTAAACAACACACGGACGAATTTTTAGATTGTTTTGTTTCTATTTAGTGTTAGGCAGAATTACAGTTTAATATTAGTGATTTAGGAACAAGTTTCGTTATTGTTGGCTTTACCTTTTATTTAGTCATGTATGTGGTAGAAGCTTTAAGAAGCGATGAGCTTAGTTATGAACTTTTAATTAGGAACGTTGAACCAACAAAGTTAAGTGTGTTAGAAAAGCGAAAATTATTGCGTAGAAAACTCATTGTTGAGAAAGTCGACAGTAATGTTTTTTCTAAGTATGAGAAAATTGAAATCGTTCAAAAGGACGAAATTGAATTATTAAAACTTAAGATTTTTGAATTAGAAAACTGTTTAAATTCGTTTACCATTCTTCCTAAAAGGACAGAATATATTAAACTTAACACGAGATTAATGCATGTAACACAGAGACTAAATTATGTCAATTTCGATATTGAATTTTTAGAAGTACACAAAGAACTGCATTCCAAATGCATTAGAGCTTTTGAGATTTTAGAACAGGTAAACGGGAAAATGAGATTAACGATAACCCTCTTTATTGTTCGGCTAGCGGTAATAAAGATCCTACAATAACACCAACAGCAGAGGGTTCATGCCCTGGAGCATCAGCGGTTTCTTCCATTAATACCCCATCGGTTTCGATTTCTAGTAATGATTTAGGTACGCTAATTAAGTCCTTGAATAAAACAACGACATCAGTCCCGATCCACAAGTGGGATTACAATTTTCGGGTGAATCTGATTCTATATCGGTTTTAGATTTTATTCAACGCGTCAAAGAACTGCAAGTTGCAAGAAAAGTTTCGTCAGATGACCTTTTCGAAGGGGCTATTGATCTTTTCACCAGTTCAGCATTGGATTGGTATAGAGCAACGCGGTGTACAGTAAATTCATGGGAACAATTAATTTTAAATTGAAACAAGATTTTCTTTCAGCCGATTATGCAGAGAATCTTTTAATGTTAATTAAATCTAGACGGCAAGGCGCCGATGAATCTCCTACCATTTATATTTCAAAGATGGTAAATTTATTTTCCCAATTAGAAGATTCCATTCCAATCAGGGAACAAATAAAAATTATTAAAAGAAATTTACAGACTTTTTGATTTCTCGTTGTAAGCTTTTAGAAGACATTAAGCCTACAAATTTTATTAAACAGGAACATTCGGATTCTGCCAACGTACCAGTTATCTTAGAACGTCAAGTTCGACAGAGTTCATTTTCTAATAATAATTTACCACGGTCCGGCGTTTCGAATTATTTTAAAACACAGCAAAATTTTCGACTATTTGTTTCAACTGTAAAAGACGAGGTCACTGTTTCATACTTGTCCGCAGAAACGCGGAATATTTTGTTATTCTTGTGGGCAGCTGGAAGTTACGTCCACAAATTGTCCAAACTGCTCAAATAATTCAAAAACTAAGGACAGGGAAGCGTAGTCAGCCATTGCTTTTCTTCGTTTAATAATATTGCTGCTGACAAAAAGACGTGGTCGGATTGGTTAGTAAAAGTTAAAAATTTTGTAAATCATCTAAGGTTTTTTCAAATTTTATAAAGTAAAAGATGATACAAGACCTTATATTAATATCGAGATATTTAAGGAAACTTATACTGCACTGTTGGATTCCGGCGCGAATACCTCTATTTTAGGCAGACATGGTTTGTGTTTATTGGATAAATATAAGTTAGAATTAATTAAAAATGTAAAACGTCTATATTAACAACCGCAGATGGCACTGCACAATCAATTTTAGGTTCAATTAATTTGCCCTTGACTATAAACGGGTTACTCGGTCTTTAAATGTTTTAGTTTCCGACTCAATAGAGTGTACCCTAACGTTAGGGATTGATTTTGTCAATTATTTGAATTGAAAGTAGATTTTCAAAAATGAATTTTATGCTCATTCTCGGAAACGAATAAATTAAATTTCATTAAAGTCATGGCCGATTTAAATGAAGACCAGAAATTTGAATTAAACAAGGTTATTTCTTTATTTCAATCCTGGATCGTCCTACCTTAGGCCGAACCACTAAAATTTCACATCATATTACAACGGAAGACGTTGAACCAATTAAACAAAGGTATTACCCATTATCACCGGCGATGCTGGAACATGCTAATAAAGAAATTGATGCAATGCTTGAACAAGGCATTATTAGCCCAAGCAATAGCCCGTGGAACTCCCCATGCTATTAGTAAAGAAAAAGCAAAAGGTGAATTTCGTGTATGTTTTGACGCTAAACGATTAAATTCAATTACAAAAAGACGCGTATCCCATTCCGTTTGTAAATGACATTCTTGATAGATTACGCAATGCGAAATATCTCAGTTCAATCGATTTAAAAAGCTTTCTGGCAATTGCCCTTGAGTGACGAAAGCAAGGAAAAACAGCCTTTACTGTCCCAAGGCGCGGATTATTTCAATATAATGTAATGCCGATGGGTTTGGCCAATGCTTCAGGCACATTACAGAGGCTCATGGACTCTATTTTTGATTTTCATTATCCCAATCGGTATTTGTTTATTTAGATGATATAATTATTATTTCAAGCACATTTAAGGAGCATATTAGAATTTTGAACGAAGTGTATGAGAAGTTGAAAGGCGCTAATTTAACTATTAACAGTTCAAAATGTGAGTTTTGTAAACCAGAGTTACAATATCTGGGATATATTGTGAATAAAGATGGTCTCCGAACTGACCCAGCAAAAATTGACGCAATTGTAAATTTTCCTCAACCCAAGACAGCCACTGAAATAAAACGTTTCACCGGTATGTGCTCTTGGTATAGGCGTTTTGTTTTGGATTTTGCCACAATTATAGCACCTATTAATGATTTACTAAAGGGAAAGAGAAAATCGCAAGCGATTAAATGGACGGACGAGGCTCTTATTTCGTTTGAAAAATTAAAGATGTTCTTACAAAGGCTCCTATTTTAAGGAGTCCTGATTTTTCGAAAGTTTTTCTTTACAATGTGACGCCTCAAATTACGGCGTTGGTTGTGTTTTAACTCAGGAGAAGGAGACGAAGAACATGTAATTGCTTATGCTTCTCGCTAGTTTAAATTCAGCTGAGAAAATTATTCAGTCACAGAACGGGAACTTTTGGCGGTGTGTTTTGCTATTCAAAAATTCCGACCATATATTGAAGGAACTCATTTTAAGGTCATTACGGACCATCATTCTTTAATTTGGCTCCACAACTTAAAAGATCCTGCGGACGGTTAGCTAGATGGAGTGTGAAACTCCAACAATTTGATTTCGAAGTTATCCACAGGAAGGGTAAATTTAATGTGGTACCAGATACATTATCCCGAGCTCCTAGTGGAGCCTATGCTATTAATTCTTTAAATTTTTCTTTAGACGAGGTCGAGGATTGGTACAAAAACATGTTAAATAATATTAAGGAAAAGCCAGATCTATATCCCGATTGGAGAGTAGAAGATGATAAAATGTATAAGTTTATTCCGAATAATTTGAATATCAAAGCCAATTTAATTGAGTGGAAGTTAGTAGTGCCGAAATCATGCCGTGCACAAATTTTAAAAGAATGCCATGATGATCCAGTTTCGCCCATTTGGGTGTATTTAAAACATATACAAAAATCAAAGAGCTCTATTACTGGCCTAAAATGCGGTCATATATTTCTAAATACATTAGTAAATGTGTTACGTGCTGCCAAAGCAAATCCAGCACGTTCAACCATTATGGTTTTATGGGCAAAGAGAAAAAAGTTTCATTTCCGTTTCAATGTTTGTCGATTGATTTAATGGGGCCCTTTCCGCGCTCGAAATTGGGGAATACTTACCTTTTAGTTGTTACTGACTGGTTTACAAAATTCACTTTATTGCATCCCATGCAGCGCTTCAACAAAACAAATTTGTAATTACCTGGAAAATTTTGTATTTTTGGTATATGGGTACCTCAAATTTGTATGATAGATAATGGCCCCAATTTAAAAGTAATTTATTTTCCAATCTCATGACAAATTATAAAATACCTTCGGTTTGGTTTAACGCCAGCTACCATCCTCAAGTTAATTATGTAGAACGCGTTAACAAGGTAATTGGAGCTGCCATTCGCAGTTACATTCAAGATTCTCATAAGAATTGGGACGATAATATTCACAAAATTGCCCATGCGCTTCGTAATGCTGTTCATGAATCCACAAAATATTCCCCAACATTTTTAGCTTTTGGACGACGGTTCCTCTGTCCGGGAATTCTATAATAAATTAAAGGATTTAAATCCAGAGGATCTAGCAATTGATACTCGAGAACAATTGGTTCAAGACCTTAATGAATTATCGCCCATCTTTAAAGAAGTTCAGAAGAACATACATTTGGCGATGAACGTAATACGCACTGCATACAATTTAAGGCGCAGACCATTAAATTTCAAAGTAGGGGATTTAGTGTGGAAGCGCAATTTTATATTATCAGATGCTTCTAAACATTTCAATAAAAATTAGCCCCGAAGTTCCTAGAAGCAAAGGTGATGGAAGTTTTAGGTTCTACCACTTATAGACTATCTTCCATGGACGGAAAACCGCTAGGGGTGTTCCACGTCCAAGACCTAAAACCTCACTAATATTTTATTTTTCCAATTTTTATTTTTCCTTCCGCCAATTTTCTGAAAAGACTCAGTTGTCTTAAACATAATTGCGGTTGGATGTGTTAATTTCTACATTTATTTTTTTCAATTTTCTTGAAATTCCTAAGAGCAATTTCAATTTTTCGAGGGGCTGTGTAACATACTGTTTTAATAAGCTCTAATAGTTCTAGTATTCCTAAAATAATTAGTTTCTAGTTTAATTTTAGCATGCTAATTATTAGAATTGTAGCGGCTGCAGGATCACCCAAGTAGCTTCTCAGCGAAGTTCCCAGAAAGATCTAATCCAAGAGTTAATCAATTTTTCTAAAGGCACTTACTTTAAGGGTACTAAACATGTCAGATTAGTCCATATCTATGATTAGATGTCAATCATGCTTTAGGATCCTATTTATGTCAGGGTGGTCTGAAGCAATTTTTCAATTAGCTGAGCACTCAACTAAAATCAATTCTGAGAGCTACGCGTGTGGTTATCTTAGGCATTGGCAGTTTTAATTAATTTTAAAGATTTACGACCGGCGCATCCTAAGCCGAGTAAGAGCGCCAAGAAAGGGTTATTTTCAATTAACTGAAATGTATATAAGGATGCCAGCCGGTGGGAATCGGGGTTGTTTATTTCCAGACGCGTTAGAGGTTAAAGGGTTGTTAGTTGCCCGATTGAGTGAAGTATTTTATTTCTTTGAAGTCCAGTGCGTGCCGTTATGTTTTAAGTTAATTATTTCTCTGAGTAAGTAATTAGTATATGTGATATTACTATGAACTCAAGGCTGTGTTATGCAGCATAAGTCCGTTATTTGTTTAAAAACAGTATGTGTCGACTTCCATAAAATACAATTCCGGGTGAATGCCCAGTTCAAGTAAATTGATCCGTTTGATTATTGCTTTGGAGACCGCATCGTTTTAGAAGGGTCTTCTATTATATTGTGTTTCGACGGTCAGAGGTATGCTAGTTAAGTTTAGTTAAGTTGTGTTTGTAGCTGCGGAGACTATAAGTGACTTATTTTCTGTTCTGCCATTTGGTTCAGCCCACGACAGTGCGACGAGCTATTACGGAATGGTCCATGGGCGTTTAATTCCATGGTGGCGCCTTTGTACATAAGGTAATTACTTTATATTTTGTTATGCATATGTAATTAGTTGAAGTTTTAGTTAGTAGCTCATTCAATAAAACAATCGAATTTTCGTCTCAGTGTGTTTGTTTAATGAACCCCTTCACCGACTGCTGCAGCTTGCGAGGCAACGTCCCGAAACGTGAGGGTCAGTGTAATTTATATATTTACCTACGCGTGAGGGTATCCAATTAACAATAAATAATAAATAACAGGACCTCTAACACTATCGACCTCACGTTTCGGGACGTTGCCTCGCAAGCTGCAGCAGTCGGTGAAGGGGTTCATTAAACAAACACACTGAGACGAAAATTCGATTGTTTTATTGAATGAGCTACTAACTAAAACTTCAACTAATTACATATGCATAACAAAATATAAAGTAATTACCTTATGTACAAAAGGGCGCCACCATGGGAATTAAACGCCCATGGACCATTCATGTAATAGCTCTCGTCGCACTTTGTTCGTGGGCGATGAACCAAAATGGCAGAACAGAAAATAAGTCACTTATAGTCTCCGGCTAGCACAAACACAACTTAACTAAACTTAACTAACAAACATATTTTTGAATAGATACAGTTCTAGGTGTACACACCCAATAACAAAAATTTATTAATGCTACCCTAGTCTAACTAACTTGCATAGTGCGACGACCCTTTATCCACGGGTCATCTACACCATGAAAAATACGACCTTCTCAAGGGTCAAATAGTACCGTAACTTGACTTCGGACCTGAGCTTTGCATTCTCAGGTAGTCTCGTGGATTATTGATTAACGGCCTCTGACACCGTCGAAACACAATATAATAGAAGACCCTTCTAAAACGATGCGGTCTCCAAAGCAATAATCAAACGGATCAATTTACTTGAACTGGGCATTCACCCGAATTGTATTTTATGGAAGTCGACACATACTGTTTTTAAACAAATAACGGACTTATGCTGCATAACACAGCCTTGAGTTCATAGTAATATCACATATACTAATTACTTACTCAGAGAAATAATTAACTTAAAACATAACGGCACGCACTGGACTTCAAAGAAATAAAATACTTCACTCAATCGGGCAACTAACAACCCTTTAACCTCTAACGCGTCTGAAATAAACAACCCTGATTCCCACCGGCTGGCATCCTTATATACATTTCAGTTAATTGAAAATAACCCTTTCTTGGCGCTCTTACCGGCTTAGGATGCGCCGGTCGTAAATCTTTAAAATTAATTAAAACTGCCAATGCCTAAGATAACCACACGCGTAGCTCTCAGAATTGATTTTAGTTGAGTGCTCAGCTAATTGAAAATTGCTTCAGACCACCCTGACATAAATAGGATCCTAAAGCATGATTGACATCTAATCATAGATATGGACTAATCTGACATGTTTAGTACCCTTAAAGTAAGTGCCTTTAGAAAAATTGATTAACTCTTGGATTAGATCTTTCTGGGAACTTCGCTGAGAAGCTACTTGGGTGATCCTGCAGCCGCTACAATTCTAATAATTAGCATGCTAAAATTAAACTAGAAACTAACTATTTTTAGGAATACTAGAACTATTAGAGCTTATTAAAACAGTATGTTACACGGTAGCATACACATGGGAATAATTTACTTAACAAGACTTCACTGATTCGGTTTTGAATAAGACAACAACATGTGATATAATTACGTGTAATAATTGTAATTGAACTTACAAAAGTAATCAAACTTTGGATTATTTTAGTAAAATAAAAAATAAATCTTTAACCAATTTCAATTCTTTTAAGACTAACAAAACAAGTATATTTACTTCAGTAAATTTTCTTTCTTTTCTTTTTAATAACTACAGAGTATCAAAAAGTTAACAAAATAAACTGACCTGATATGAGCTCATGTCTCGGGGCTTTTACAAGATAAAATTACATTGTATCTAATTCAATCATTAATTAAAGCATTGCATCTCTACGGTGCTACTAACATTTAAACATTTGTGAAACAAACAATTATTATAAGTTTTTCTTTTACAAAAATTTAAACGGATATACACATAAATACATGAATAAAGTATTATCAAAGTCCTTGACCCCAACCACACTTCAGGACAAAACACAATCAATGAAACTAACAACAGATGGTGGACACCATGGCGGACACCCGAACTCCTGATCATCTAAACCAAAGATATTAACCCAGGAAAAGCAAGTTTTCCAGAATTCAATCCAAGATGTAGAAGCAGTGTAAATTAGCTAAATATCTCTGCTGATATTTTCCAAATTACTCATTTTACAATACTTGAACAAGTATTCAAATTCACTTAAATGGCTATATAACAAAAGCCATGTTGAAGTGGGCAACAAGTTTTTAGAAATTAACTTAATTTGCTACAACAGATAACTTTATTTTAAAATCATTGTACAATAAATAAAATCAGCTTACCCCTATCCGACGATTTAATTTATTTTTAAAAGGAAAAGCTTGCTACAACCAAACCAACATTTGGAAAATAATACGCTTTCTCGCGTCCATTTTCCACCAAAAGTTGAATAAGATAGCTCACCCTCAATAAGTGGGATTGCACAGAATACCAGAATATGCCTTTTGATCCCTACCCAACAGAATTTCGACTAATAAGACAAAGAAGACTGCTTTTCCGTTTAACTTATAACCCAAATGCAGGTAAACAAAGTTGCCTAACTTCTAGATTCGTAACTGTAAAAACGAACTGTTACACTAAATGGATAACCGATAGTATTCAGGAATCAGCACAAAACAAACGATATTTACACAACATCATTAAATTTGGTAAAAATGGGGCTTCATCTTTAATTTCTATAAAAATTACTATCCAATTTTCTAACAAGCTAAAGAATCTTATTATACGTAAAACTTGCTTAAAGCAAACAATAAAATTAAGGAAATCTGGAATACAATAAACGAAATACAAGGTAAAACTAAACAATCTGAAAGTCAAATAGAAATGCTCCATAACAATAGTCTAGAGCCCTCTATTGCAGATGCAGCCAGGGTCATATGTTCTGTATTAATATCATCCTGCATCGCTCTTGTATATGAGTGTAAATCATGATTTTTTTATGAAACCTATTTTCAAGTGATTCAAGCTCCGCAATGGTACTGTGTAGCTTGTCCCAAATAAAGGGGAACAAATATCCTTGAATGGTAGAGATACTGCATATCATCCATCCGAATTTCTCAAGTGGGTTTCAATAAAATGTTTCTCACAAGTTTCACCTCCATATGGACCGGAATTATAAGAATTTTTTTATACTTACTTTAGCGTCGATTCCATAAAATAGCAATTCGACACATTTGTGACTTGATTAGTTACTTTACCCATGACGACATAACCGAATATAGTGTTGATAGCTGCAGGCTCGTCATCATGCATACTTTTAATAACGTTACCTAATTAGATTTGAGGGAATACTTCTGCCCCAATAAGCATGTTTATAGGTCCTTTTGATTCAAAATAAGCATTGGCTAAGTTTAAATTTTGTATATGGTTATAATCTACCTTGCACAAAAACGTTAAAGGCATGTTTCCACAAATAGATGATAATATTTGTGCAGTGACAATTTGGGGTCCCTTAATACGAGCTGCAATAAACAAGTAGCCACACTTCTGTTTTTATTAAAGGCTGATAAAGCATGGATGAATGCTTCCCAATGAGACCTAATTTTTATAGTCTTCGGTGATGAAATTAACCTGCGAGTCACAGTTCGACAAAATCCTTATAGAGATTTGGACCTTGCAGGCATTTGTAATATCTACAATAGCTGTACCTAACAGTACAGAAGGCATCGACTCTGTCATGCCTGAAAACACTGCTGTACCTGAAGTACTAGGTGTATTATTTAAACTATCGGTTTCAGATGTCTTTATTAAGATAGGACTGACGTCATGAACAGGTCATTGATCCTTATTTTTGTTCACGTACATTCTGAATAACTATTAAAATGTAATAATGAATTATGACTGCATTTACACTCTTTAAACCCATATTTTATTTGACTCGATCTAATTGAATGGGAACCTCGATTGCATATTAACCATGATGTTTAATCCAACAAAAGCATATATAGGGCGTCTTGCCCTGAAATGAATTATATAAAGATAAATTATGGTCCTGTGAACAAAAGGCGCAACCTGCTGTAGATTTAGCCAACAGTGTATATGTTGCCTCGGATCTGGATAAATGCACATGATTCTTTTTAACAAATTAATTTTTTTTAAATTAAAAACAGGTGCTAGATTGTCTAAAGCATGTCATTGTTTTGATACAAGATCTAGTACGGTTTCAGTAGTTGGAATTTTCTCATCGTCATCAGCAAAACTCACCTCAAAATTTTCTCGTGTGGTTGAATCTAATTTTTGCAATAATAGATACCAACAAGGAAATTCACTTGTTCCATATTATCGGAGACTAAAGCCTTTAGAGCTGCCCAATTTTCTACAAATTGGTCGACTACTTTTTCATAGAAGTAGATGATCTCTCGATAATTGCGAGTATATTATACAAATTTTGCAAATAATTATTTGCAATTAATCGCATATTGTGATATCTTATTTCCAAAATATGTAGTGCAATTGGGTAATTAGCGGATGTTATTTTTAAGCTTCTAATTAAAGTGGCTGGTTCTCCTTGAAGATGGAAGATCAAATGGAACATTTTTTCCATGTTAGTTAATTTAAGGTTCCCGTCAATTAAACTAAGAAACAACTCCATAAAAGATTGAAAGTTTGATAAATCTCTGCAAAAAGCTGGAATTTTTATTGACTTTTGTAAATATTCTTTTAGGACTGTATGTTTCTTCCCTGTTTTGTTGCAGTATTCGGTGTAGGCGATCTCTTTTATTTACTTTACTGCTTTTTTTTCTTGTCTGCACAGACTACCACAACAACTTGTATATCGAAGAGGCAATGGATACTGTCAAATACAGAAAGATATTTGGAATTACTGTGCAAGGATAAATGATAGATATGCTCAGATTTGTAGACGAAATAGTGGTAGCATCTAGCAAGGTAGAGTTACAAGTGCTCTTAATGAAATGGAAACAGTACTAACAGAGAGATATGGTATGAAAACCAACACAAGTAAAATTAAAGTACTATTATGTAAAGGAAGGGAAAATAGATCAAAAACCAGAATACAAATAGGAAACGACAATTTATAAGAGTTTAAGGATTTCTGCTACCTAGGTAGCCAAATAATGTAAGATGGAAAAGTGCAAAAGATGTAAAACTAAGATTAGTACAAGGCAGTGCTGCATTTAACAAGAAAAAACAACTACTATATTCGTAGACAACAAGCGTGGAAACAAGAAAAAGTTTGCCGAAAGCATGTGTGGAGCGCAGCACTGTACGGCTATGAAACGTGGACAGTAGGAGGAGCGAACAGGTAAAAGATAGAAGCCTTTGAAATTTGGTGCTACAGATGTATGATGAAGATATTATGGACAGACGAAGTTGAAAACAAAGAAGTACGAGAAATGGTAGGGGTAAAAGAAATATGTGGAAAACACTAAACAATAGAGAGGATGATAGGATACCTTCTAAGGAATGTGGCAAAAGACCTTGAAGACAAAATATGAGAATTTAAAAAAAATTGCAGAGAAAAATTTCTACCAAGAAACACAGGCATTTTATAAGAAGGTGGTGAGTAAAACCATGGGTCGATTGCCAATATGGAAATTTAATCATAACATAGCAGTTTATGAATCAAATGATTGTAGTAGCTACAGAAATTTTTAAAGATGAATGAAGCTATATTTGAAAAATTGTTTGGTATAGTAAGAACAAAAATAGAAAAGCAAAATACAACATTTCAAGAATATATTTCTGCTAGAAACGTTTTAACTGTATCGCTTAGATACCTAGCAACGGTAGAGTCTTTCAGATCTCTAATGTACAACTTTAGAGTATCGGAGAGTACAATTTTCAAATTTATTCCAATTGTATGAAATGAATTAAAAGGCAGATACTTAAATGTAAGTATAAAAACTAAAAATTGAAGTGTATGTAGTAATAATATACATAAAATAGCCTCCATGAAGCTGGAAGTTTGCGCATAGCTTTTAATTTTCCAATCTGGTTATTTAATCTAAACGGTGTCTTTTAACAACTGTTACATTTTTAAGGTACCATGTACAACAGAGGCTTGGCTAGAGATTGCAAGAAAATATGAAACAACTTGGAATTTACAAAATATTCTAGGATCGATGGATGGAAAACACATCATGATCAAAGCAGAAGGAAATAATGGCTGTGGTTTTTATAACTATAAAAACAGCATTGCCTTACTGGCTTTATTCGATGCCCATTATAATTCCACATATTTAAACATAGGGATAAATGGAAGAATTTCTGATAATGGCGTTTACAGGGAAAGTGATTATATATTGCATTTGAAAATAATTTATTAAATTTTCCTGAAGACAAACCACTTCCCTCAAGAGAAGAACTCGTTCCTTTTGTTATTGCAGCCGATGCACGTTTTACTCTATCCAGTCATATTTTGAAACCATATTCAATTAGAGGATTAACTGAAGAGCAGCGTATCTTTAATTATAGACTCAGTTGGGTTCGTCGAGTAGTGGAAAACACAACTTGCAAACCAATTCCGTGTCTTTTTGGACATGAATACATTAAACTCTGTGTTAGAGTGAACGCACAACTTAGTACACGTGTGCCTAGCACACAATTCAGCGCACGTTTGTCTACTAAATCACGACATCTATTTACCCGGGACTTTATCCTCTTTAGAAAACAAAGTGTATTTGGTGAAACTTATATCTGTCAAATAAGTTTTATATTCATAGTTAATTAATTGAAAACGAAGGAAGAGACAAATTGTAACCTCTTTGTATGTTTTTATATGTAGTTACTTATTAATCTTTCTTTTTAGTGAAATAAACATTAATTCGTTTGGTATAGTTATTGGATTGCAGACATTATTCGACAAGCTATCTCCACTGCCACTATACTGTGGAGTTAATTTCTATTGTCTCTTGCCTTTAAAATTGTTACAAACCAAAGCCCGTAACACCCTGAGAAAGTAAAAGTTGTAACACAAGCATGTTGTGCAGTGCATAATTTTTTAAGACATGAATTGCAAACACGATATACTGGTGTTTATCCAGAAATAAAAATCGATAGAAGATTTGCAATTGCAAATAGTTTGGATTTTCAAAATGCAAGTAGACCAAAAAATGCTGCTCTGCCTACAAGAGAGAAATTTAAAAACTGTGTAAATGAATAGGTAAAAGTGTCATGGCAGAAGGAAATAATTTGAATTCCGTTTCCACATGTGTACACTTAACCCTTTAGCATACACGTTGAAACCTTCACGCTCTTGTATGCTGGTAATATTTTTGAATATTTGTGTACTGAAGGGTTATTCTGAGATTGTTTAGTGTTGATTTTTTTTCCTTTATATGTATAGTATAGTATAGTATAGTAATAAATATTTTGTTATTTAAACTTTATAAAGGCTCCTGTATAATAATAAACATTTTAATGTAATGACTGATTAATTATGTAATGTATTGTATACTTACAACCAATTTTTCAAAACTTTTTTCTTATGCAGTTAAATCGGGCTATTACCATGCCACATAAAATCTAAATAATTTTGAAACATAGAGACAAAAATTCGGAGAACATCATTTTTACTTTTAAGTAAACGTAAACATACAATGTGTGTCTTGTTAATTAACCTACTATTTTAACACAAAATATACTGCTCATTGTACTTTCGCTTATAGTTGAAAAGGTTAATCAGTATAGCTTGCTTTAATTCATCTAACAATTGATCATCCTGAATCTTTATCATTTCAGTCTTCAAATATCTACAAGTTAAAATTTTACATTAATGCTGTGTAAGTTTCAAATACTTAGTAAATGCATGTATGTGATTTCTTTTTTGCCTCATGTGTTCATTCCACTTTGTGCATGTCATTTAGAGCTTTTGTAGCAGAATGTATTAAACTTTCAAAGTGATCGTCTTCCAATCATCTTTTTATATGTTGCGGAATTGTGAATTTAGATGGGTAATTTACATGGGTAGTAGTTGAAGTTCTGCTTGATTTTGATGTTGAGGGCACCTGTAATAATATATTACCGGGTAATTATTCAAACGATTCTACAAAAATTATTTCTGGAGCATATTCCTCATCACCATCTTTAGTTGCACTTTCTGGATTATCCTGAAACAACATATTGTGGTTTATTTAATAAGATTGACATGGTGATAAATTGTAAATAATAGTATGCAATATTATTTAATTTTGTGACGTAGCTTATCTCAGAACAACCCCATCTAACAATAACAAATAATATATATGCTATCTAACAAAATCAAACACACCTGTACAGTTAAGTATATATTTGAAGTATTACCTGAGAATTTGTATTTGACGTTAAAGTAGATTCTCCATATGATACAATATTACAATTGTCTCTCAAAAGCGCTAGCATTTCAAAACACCACGTCTTTGGTTGGTAAATACTATCTGTAGAAGCTCTACTCATTTCAGATTTTCTTATTTTATTAATTTCAGAATTATACTGAGGGTCAATACCATGAACTTTTTTCTGTACCATTTCATCTAAATTTCTATGGAAACTTTTGCTGCAAAGTATAACCAATCTCTTTCACTGCTTTTGTTCTCAAATACCTATTGTGGTAATCTCATGGTGTAAGATTGCATAAGCAGGGATAATTCTCATATAGTAAGATTAAAGATGTTATATCAGTTGTCCCAAACTATTTACTACAGAGAAGGGAATGTATAATCATAATTACATTACTATTAATCACAGCAGCTTACCCGTGGGCTTTGACTTTATACATTTTTAGAAAATCAACAATCAAATAATAAAACATGTGTTATGTTATTGGAACTTTATAAACAGACAAGGCTCACACTACAAATGAAGGATTATTATCATTCATGTAAAGTGGATCATTGTAAACTGATTCGCGAGACAAAAAAAGCATACTATCAAAATAAAATAAAATCTGCTGACAATCCTCTAAAGTGTAGTTGAGTATTATTAAGTTGTTAAATAATAAAATCAAGAAAGACAACCCAATTAAAATTATAGTTGGAGACACTCAAATTAAGGATCACGTAAAGGTTGTTAATGAATTTAATGTTTTCTTTGCCAATAGTACTACCAAACTCATGGATCAAATACTCAAGGTACCTTATCTAAATTTAATAAAAATTAATAACAATTCAATGTTTCTTTTTCCATATGCAGAAGAAGAATTTATATCTCTAATAAATAACAAGCTAAAAACAAAAAGATCTAGTGGGTTTGACGATGTGCCCAACTTTCTTTTGAAAAAATGTTTGATAGAGGTGGCAAAACCTCTTACATACTTAATTAATTTATCTTTTCAAACTGGTGTTTTTCCAAATAAATTAAAGCTCAATAAAGTTACACCTTTACATAAAAAAATGACAATATGCTGATGGATAATTATCGACCAATTGCACTTTGCTCAGTCTTTTCGAAAATTTTTGAATACTGTTATTTGGAAAGATTGTTAAACTTTTTGAATGCGAACAAAATAATTATAACAAATCAATTTGGTTTCCAACCAAAGCAAAGTACAATGGATGCAATATTTAGTTTCATAGAAGTCATAATTAACTACATAGAATCTGAGCAATGTCCTGCTGGGATCTTTTGTGATCTCAGCAAAGCATTTGATTGTGTGGTACATTGATTACTCCTACTGAAGACAGAAAGTTACGGCATACGGGGTCTAGCTCTAGAGTGGTTGAAAAGTTACCTCTGCAATAGACAACAATACGTTTCAGTTCCCTACAATATAAATGGTGTTACTACTAATTTCAATTCTAGAACAATCAGTAATAATATAGGTGTACCTCAAGGGTCAATTCTAGGCCCACTATTATTTTTGCTTTACATTAACGATATAAACACTAGTTTAGACTGTTCGTTATTTTTATATGCAGATGATGCTACTGTAATAGTGTCCGAAGAGAACTGTACAACTCTACAAACCAGTTTGCAAGTAAATTTGGACAAATTGTGCAACTGGTTTAATATGAACTTTTTACATATTAATGCTATTAAAACCTGCTGCACAATTTTTCATAATTATAATAAAAGAATTCCTGATGTCAAGGTTCTCATTAACAATATCGAAATAAACACGGTTATTAATGTCAAGTTTTTGGGAGTAATTATAGATGAACATCTAAATTGGAAAGCACACTGTTACAGTGTTTGCTCTAAACTAAACTCCTTGTGTTTTCTAATCAGAAATTTAAGAAGTGTACTGTCTATTGATCAACTATTACCAGTTTATCATTCGTACTGTTCTTCAAGATTGAGATATGGTATTAGCTTCTGGGGTACATCTTCAGCTGCGCATGATGTGTTTATATGTCAAAAAAGAATAATCAGATGCATTGCAGGTGTTTCGCAACTTGTGTCATGCAGAAGTTTTTCAAAGAATATGGAATTTTGACCTTAACATCTATACTTATATTGGAACTTGCCACTTTAATATATAAAAAAAAGGATAAATATCGATCCAGTAGTAGTTACCATGACCACAATATTCGTAATAATGCTCTAAGATCACCTAACTTCAAATATAGAATTGGGAGGTTATCGCCAGCTTTTTTAGGCCTTCAAATTTTCAATAAAATTCCAAGGGATATTAAATCTGCACACAATTTAAAAACTTTTAGGCACAGATTGAAAATGTTTCTTTTGGACCAGTGTTTTTATGACTTGCATGAATTTTTTAAATGATTTTAGTAATATTGACTCATGTTTTATATGTAGTTTTATATGGCTTACTGTTTGCCAATTTCCTTTTCCTAACATGTTAATCATGTATTATATTATATATACTTATCATATGTACTATTATGTGTAATGTAAAATGTCTGACTTTTTTCCACAATGCTCGTCATTTTATGGAATTTAAATAAATTATTATTATTATTATGTAATAATAATAATTTAATTTGTAATTTGGTATCCCATTTATCACTAAAAGAAATTACTAGAATAGCATATGAATTGCTAATAATTAGAATATGTTCTATTTCTTTAAAATTGCAACAGCTGACTGAAAACCTGTTTGAAGGTATGCACATTATGTTGTATTTGAATTGTATTGCACCAAAGTTGCATAATGTAAAACCATCCTAAGTGCAAACGAAAAAACTTTTTGACTGAAGATGTAAGAATAAAATATGTAGGAGTGGCAAGTGAAAAACTGAAAGTACTAAAGTCCCAAGAACTTTTAAGGGCTCAAATTGAATGTACGAGGGTGGTTTGAAAAGTTCGCGAAACGAGGGGAAAATGAAAATATTTGTTTTTAAAATATAGTTTATTTTTCAACATAATGTCCGTCAAGTTGAATACACTTCATCCAGCGATGTTCCAAACCCATTACGCCATCACGAAGGTGCGATTCTTCAAAGCCTCCAAAATAGTCGTCGACAGCTGCGTTTACTTCTTCGTCCGTGGAAAATCGTTTTCCCCCAAGGAAAACTTTTACTTATGGAAATAGATGGAAGTCAGAAGGAGCCAAATCAGGCGAATAAGGTGGATGTTGCAACAGATCGTACTTCAGATCATTCAATTTTTGCATTGCTACTGCACTTGTGTATGCACGTGCATTATCCTGATAGAAAATGATCTTTTTACGCAATGCAGGTCTTTTTCATGAATATTTTTATCCAGTTGGCCTAGAAGTTTAGCGTAATATCCACAGTTTATTGTTTGCCTCTTGGGAAGATAGTCAATTAGTAGGACACCTTTAGCATCCCAAAAAACTGATGCCATAACTTTTACAGCCGACTTTATGGACATTGCTTTCTTTGGTGGTGGAAAAACCCTATGTCTTCATTGTTTAGATTGTTGCTTGGTTTTAGGGGTATAATAGTGAATCCAAGTTTCATCTGTCGTTACAAATCATCGGACCAAATTCTCTTCCTCTGAAGGTTTTGATCAATTGTCAATATGCGCGGCACCCATCTTGCCGAAAGCTTTTTCATACCTAATTCCGCAGTTAAAATATGAAATACTCTTTCATCTGAGATACCTGCATCCTTAGCAATTTCGACGATCCTGCGTAACCATATCATTAACTTTTTGGAAGATTTCAGGCATGGTGGCAGTTTTTGGTCGTTCGCTGTGTGGGTCATCTTTTAGGCTCTCATGACCACGTTTAAATTCCATCACACACTTTTGCACAATTGTAAATGATGGAGCGGAGTCTCCTAATGTATCCTGCATATCTTTATGTATTTCTGTTGCTTTCCAACCCTTTTTTACAAAATATTTGATAACAGCGCGTTTCAGTTTTATCCATTTTGAAAAACTCACAAAACTAACTTTACTTCATATAGCACCAAATTAATACTACTTGACAGAGTAATGTCAAATTTAACATCTGCACACTAGATAGTTGGATTCATCAATTGCATATATTTTATTCGAACTGATGCTGCCATCTGTGCTCTATTTTGCGAACTTTTCAAACCACCTTCATATGAAATTAGTCTGAAGCAAAAATCGAGACACTTAGAAAACAATCTGAAAAAATGAAATCGGCAAATGGAAAAGTACGAGGAGCTCCATCTGTCAAATGTTGAATATTTAAAAAGACAATTAGGTAATCAGTTGGGTGATTAATATTTTAATATTGCTATTACAGTATAAAGTATCAATTAAGTCTATTGAATAGAAATATTGAAATATGCTAAGTTTATTTACAAAAAAATATTATAGCCTATAGTCCATTAAAGTAATCATTAATTAATTGCCGTCTTGTAATGTCATTCATCAAATGATTTGCTGGTAGTGGAACATCTATGTGGTCGTTGCCATTATACATGTACTTTGGGTCTTCTAGAGCTTTGGGCTCATGTTTTGTAACAGCTATATTATGTAGCTGTAGCTACAATTACAGTTAGAATAGTCCATTTTGTTGCATGCCCAAACTGGAAACCTTTTCCACATTCCATAACTACGTTCCACAACATTTCATGTATGAATGTGTGATTCATTATATCGTTTCATGGTATAGCTGTGTGTATGTAGTAATGGAGTTAATAAATAAGGACAAACTGGATATTTGCTATCACCAAGAACGAGGCAATTTCCTAAATGACCTGATTTAAGCAGAGACTATTTCTAAAGATATGCAAAGCATGGGTTGAGTTTTGCCATCGGCACACAATATCTTCGCATGGTCAAATAGCATATTGTTTGTACATCTTACGAAAAATAATTTTTTCCTATTTCTAAAAATTTTAGCATTTTGATGTTCTGAAATATATTTTGTAAAATGCAATTCGTAGAAAATTTGTTGTATAGGTTACCTGGGAACTGAATACTCACGTGTGTACAATCCAATGCTCTAATTACTGTAGGAAATCAAGCAATATCATAAAAATTCTTGCAGCTTTCTTCCAGATTACGTGGAAAATTTGCAAGTGTGCTTGTAATGATGCTATTGCGTTACTGACCTCATATATAATTTTTCTTGTAGATTTATAGATTGCAGCAAAGTCACCCACTGGTATTAGCATACTCCCAGATGTATAGAATCTTAGTGTTACGAGTAATTTTTGGAGTGGTGTTACAACATATTTTTATCATAAGTTTATTACACTGATTAAGATATGCTTGAGTTAAAATTACATTTCTGTGTGCCTTTCCAATGCGTGGTGTATTAATCCTAATAAATAAATCACTAATTTCGTGGACAATCGAAATTATATTACAAATTCTTTATCACTCCAGCGTTGTAAATGATTGGTCTGGAATCTAAAAATCTGAAGATGTCTTGGTCTTTAAACAACATGTATGTCTTCGTTTACTTCATCTGAAGAAGTTACAGCATCTACTATTTCAAGAATCAATCACAGCCAAGTCCATATTGTCCTTGTTTTCCATAAGGAAAGTTGTAATAATAAATGCAAAATAAAATTTGTGTTGATAACAAATGAAAATGACAAATAAAACAGTTATATTATGAATAATGTTCAAATCACAAAAGCAGCCACAAAAAATTAATTTAATCAAGAATTTTAGGTTAGGGTATACTAAATTCATAACAGTTTAAAATAAAGCCTGTTTAAACGGGAGATTTTTGTGGTTTAAGTTTAAGTATGGCTTAAACCTTAGATATAGATAATCACGGATTGTACAATCCATTCATAGCTTAAACTACAGTTTAAACAGAATTTGAGGGTTAAACTAATATTGTACAACCGAGCCCTAATTGTTTTTGTTTCGTTATTTTATTTGAATGTGTTATGATTATCTATTCATGTAGTTATTTTTTACATTTATATGTTATTAATTTATGAAACTGTTTACTATATATATATATATATATATATATATATATATATATATATATATATATACACAGACACACACACACGCACAAAAACGTGTACCTAATATGGTGATTACAAATGAATAAATAAATGTATGTATTTTATGCAACTTGTTTAAATCTAATTTATAGTAATGCTTTTCAGGTTAACTTATACCAACTTCTTACCAAATTTAATGGACAAACTGAAAAGGAATACAAGACTTACAAAGAAAATTTTTTAAAACGATTTGTAATTACTCAACTGCCACCTTATCTGATTTTATACATAAAGCGATTTACTAAAAATACGTTTTTTATCGAGAAGAATCCTACTATCGTTAACTTTCCAGTTAAGTAAGTATCAGGTGTCGCTTGTAAGTTTGTTCAATCTTGTCATTTTTCAGAAATGTAGATTTTGGTGAATTTTTAACACCAGAAATTAAAGCGCAGCATAAAAATACAATGTATGATTTGATAGCGAATATTGTACATGATGGAGAACCTAATAAGGGCACATACAGAGTACATATTTTGCAAAACTCAACAGGTAAATGGTATGAAATGCAAGATCTTCATGTTAATGACATTCTGCCACAAATGATTACGTTAACTGAAGCTTATATACAGATATATGAACTTCGAAAATAGTTTGATAAATTTAAATTGTTTAACATAAACTGTATTTTAATGTAACTTAATAAATTTATTTAATTTTTATTCAGTTTTGTTTTTGAGGAAAATCAACTTTAGATGTTTTAAAAGTTATTAATGTAGGGGATATACTTAATTTTGCATTTGCTATATTCAAAAATAAATTGTTGGGTGACAAATAAATCATGAATTTGTTACAGTTGAAAAATTTACAGTGCGTATGTAAACTTTGGTGAAAATAGACATGTAGAATAGTTTGTATAGCATAAACCAATAGGAATGGCTCCTATGTTATCATCATTTAACTTAATGGATACATGCTATTTCAGAAACATACACATATTTGTTGCATGTCAAATTAGGAAGGATAAATATTTGGCAAGCCTCTCGAAATGTGTACTTACATGGGCCATCAAAATTGCTTAATCGTGGGATATTTGTCAATTATGAGTCACAACATACTGGAACATATAGCAATTTTACTGCTATACCAACTTGTAACAATTGTTGCTAGAGATGTCGCCATACCATACCAAACGATATGGAACAATTTAATAAATGAAGGTATACATTCATACACAAGCAATTCAGTTCAACAACTATCATTGACCATGGGCGATGTTTTTCTTGCGGCAGCATCTTCGTGCTCTTATTATGAGTTTAAAATGAAAAAAGTAAAGACATATACGGTTTGGATGTGAACGTATCTAGCTAGATGAAAGCCATCTGTATTGTGAATTGGACAATATATTATTCAAAAACTTCACCAGAATGTCTCGAAGTGATGTTAAAGTACTGTTCAATAATAGTAACTTTTATTTATTTTTATTTAAAATAGAAATTTTTATCTTCTTTGTAGATAGAAAATCGTTGAGAAAAAGAATATCCAAAATATTTATAATTTATGCAGTGTCATATAATGTGCCTTCTTAAGAAGGAAAAATTTTCTGAGAGATAGCACATTTTTAATCGTATACGTTCGTATTATAAAAGAGTGTATGTGAAATAGAATGCTGATAGTCGAGGAACTTACGAAATTACCGCTCGAGTATATTGAAAGGTATGCAAGCAAAGACGGCTAGAAATTTCAATAAATTGTCGGAGTATTTGCAAAAACTATAATGGATGCATCGCTATTTTTTAACACATGGCTTACCTTCATCGTTACAAGCAGATCAGATAGATGAACCGCCCCTGCAAATCAAATCGTTTCTTGAATGTGCATGTTACACACACACATGCTCATGCAATAAAGACATCATCATTTTGTTTTGACCTTACTTAAGTTCGGTTTGACGCAGCTCTAACTTCTTTTCTAATCTACCTGGCTTTACATAGATATTAGCTACCCGATGGTTGTTATAGAACTCCAACATATTTACATGATTTCCATTTATAAGGAGAAGAAATATTACCTGGTTATCCCCTCCAAAAAACAAAAAGTGTTAAATTATATGTTATGGTAAGGCTTAAGCAACGAATCTCTGCCAACATGCCAGACCGCTACCTAATTGTGAGTTATGTCATGGAGACGTTTATTAAATTATATGTTATGGTAAGGCTTAAGCAACGAAACACTGCCAACATGCCAGGCTGCTAACTAATTGTGTTATTCATGGTGACATTTAGTTAACTGATTTTTATTTATTTATTTTTTTTTGTTTTGTTTTCGAATTTACTTAGGGTCGGTTTGACGCAGTTCTAAATTCCTTTCTATTCTGAGCTAGTCTAAAAAGGCCTTCACAACCTAAATCTCTAATAATTTGACTAATATAGCTTTGTCTAGGTCTTCCTACTCTATTTTTATTTGGTAGTCTATAATCTAAGACCTTACTAAATAGTTCCTCATGTCTTAACTGGTGCTCTATCATTCTATCTTTCCTGACCTTTAATTGTTTCCACATACAGGGTTCCTCAGCTATCCTTGTATAAACTTTCTCATTTGATACTCTATCTGTCCAACTAATCTTTAACATTCTCCTATAACACCAAGTTTTCTTATCTACCTCTTTAATTGTCCAAGTCTCACTACCATATAACAGAACGCTCCATACGTGTGACTTTAGGAACCTTTTTCTATTATCTAAACTAATACTATTAGCTATTAGTAAGTTTTTCTTTTTTAAAAACATGTTTCTAGCTTGAGCTATTCTAGCTACTATATTCCTTCTGCTACGTCCGTCCTTTGTAATTATACTACCTAGTAGCAAAATTCATCTACCTCCTCTAACTCGGTATTACCTATTTTTAATTTTGGTTTAGAACTAGGCAATAATTCACTTGTCATTATCTTTGTCTTTCCTGAGTTAATTCTCGTACTATAGTTACTCTGTAGTATCTTATCTAAAATATTTAAAAACTCTCCTAACTCTTTTCTAGACTCTGCTATAATGGCTACATCATCTGCAAAATGTAACATGTTGTTACCACAGGAATTTGTAGCAACATAAGCTGCCTTAAAACGGTACAACACAGGACAAGACAAATATGCAGATGAAGCAGCAGGAGCCAGGCAGCATAATCCACTGCTAACGCAGTCACGAGGATGGGGTGGGTTCACTCCAATTCGCTCCCCTGCCGAGATGGTAACCTGAAATTCGATAATAATAATAACCCTTAAATATGGCGTCACCTAAGTTTAAACTAATACACAGCTGGGCTCCTTCGAAACAAACCTAGGAAGTCCTTCAATTGCGGGAAGATACTCTAATCTAGATATCTTAACATTTATACATAATAGCACTAGGAAAAATAAACAATGCAATACATAAATTTAATCCACATTACTATTAAATCAAGAATAACATCATATGATTATATTGATTCTATTTGTATCTGAATTCGCTATCATACGGGTGTAAATAATTCCAGTACTTTTACCAACATAAACATTAACGGTCAAATCGACCTACTAATTAAATATAAAAATATCATGAGGAGCTTGGTATACCTTTAACCTCAATGTTAATATAATAACGTTTCACACAACTTGCAATTATATTCTGATAAGAAAAATTCAAACCAGTTGGCTCAAGTTCACAACTTTCTCTTGTATATATTTTAAATTTATTATCTCGATTAAACCAAGGTTGGAATTACTCGCTCATAGCAATTGTCCAAACACAAATAGCAATGCCAAGCAAAAAAAATGGGTTTCGTACCAAATGTCAGATTCTCTATGATATACAACTCCTAAACTGACAGGTGGGTCAGTGCACAGGAATCTCGCCTGAATGCGTGTCCTCAATATGTTGTCACTGGACACTGTACCAATAACAATACAACCATATGAACATGATGAAGGCACAACGGAATAACAAGTAACAACCCCGGTACAAACAATCGGGACCAAACAATCAGGACCAAACAACCCGATATAGATCGGGTTATTTAATCACAACAAAACAATCTATGCTCTTAAGATCACCGATCGATATTACAACAACTTCGCTTCAATTACAAAATCCTCACATGGAATATGAGAAGAATAATTTCTTAAATCTATATTCACCAAAACATTCTTCCTAAACGAAACCCAAGTTAACCCAAATACTAAAAATTTAGAGCAGACAACAATACATCTATACAAGTTAAGTGGATCTTTTGAAACGCCAAGTATTAATCAGGTCGCTTTACTTGAAACCAACATTCAATTATTACACTGAAGATAACAGAACCAGAATTCTACTCGATTAGCGTTGTAGAAGGATACTACAACCACGGATTTTCCTTAACCATATGAATTTTACGAATTAATTTTAAATAAAAGACTATTAATAACGCATCCAATGAATCAGAAGCGTCGTAAAAGGTAGGTAATTAAATCTAAATTAATAAGAATGTCGTTGCGAAAATTTATAACGTAGTAATGTCTATTTTCTGTCTATATACACTAATACCTATTTCTTTTCTCTCTCTAGCTAAGTTTAAAGCTTCCTCAATATAAACATTAAAAATCAAGGGAAAGAGTATACAGCCCTGTCTAACACCATTTCTAGCTTCCTTTTCTATTTCATCAATTCTAATTACTACGCTTTGGTTTTTATATAGACTCTAAATAATTTTTCTATCCCTATGAGAGATTCCTATTTTTAGCAAAACCCTGAACATAACAATCCAATTAACCCTATCAAATGCTTTTTCTAAATCAACAAATGCGAAATGAGTTTATTTTTTGTAACCTTTTTTCAATAATTACCCTAATCATTAGTATCAGTTCTCTAGTCCCTCTGTCTTTACAAAAACCATATTGGTCTTCGCCTAAATAATTCTCAGTCAAAGCTTCTACTCTATTTTTAATTATTATTGTTAATATTTTGGAAGCGTGGGAAGTTAAACTAATTGTTCTAAATTTATCATACCTATCAGGTCCTGACTTTTTTGGGATTGGGATAATAATATTTTTTTTGAAATCTACTGGGACCTCACCTGTGTCATATATTTCTTTTACTAGTTCATATAGTCTGTTTAAAGTTTTCTGACTAGCATATTTTATTAATTCTGCGGGTATATCGTCTATCCCAGGCGCTTTACGTAGTTTAAGATCCCTAACAGCCCTATCAAATTTCTCTCTTAATATTGAGAACTCTATTTCTACATCCTCTTCTTGGTCGTTCTCTAACTCATCCATATCGTCTCCCTTATATAAATCTTCTAAATATCTTTTCCATCTGTCTGCTACCTCAACTTTATTTATTAGAAGCTCATTATTCTCGTCTCTAATACCATTATATTTTTTTTCTATCTTCCCCGAAAAACTTTTTAACTGCCCTGTAAGCCCTATCTGTCTTACCTACTCTCAAATCATCTTGTATTCTCTTACAATTCTCCTCCATCCATTTATTTCTAGCTTTTCTACACTCATGTACTATCTTATTTCTAACTCTATTATATTTTTGTTTACATTCACTATCCAATTCTCTGAAAGGTTTAAGCTTTCTTCTATTCTCTATTCAATCTAATATCTCTTTTGTTACCCAGGGTTTTCTTGCTTCTACTTTTTTCTACCTAGAGTCTGTGTTGCTGTATCATGTACAGCCTTTTTTATTTCTTTCCATCTATTTTCTACGTTCTCTCCTATAGCTATCTCTTTGATCTTATTATTTAATACTTGTTTATATTCCTCTTTTACCTCACTATCATTAAGCTTACCTAGATCCCATCCCTCTCTTTTATTCTTTTTCAATTTTTTGAATTTTAGCTTACACTTCATTTTAACTATGTTACGATCGCTATCTATGTCAGTCCCTGGCTAATTACGACAGTTTTTAACTTGGTTTCTAAATTTTTGTTTAACTAAGATATAATCTATTTGCTATCTAGCCCTATCACCAAGCGCTTTCCATATTCGAATAGGGTGTTTGCAGTTACTAATCTATGTTCCTGGCAAAACTCAACTAATCTTTCTCCTCTATTATTTCGTCTACCATACACAAATTTTCCTACCATTTTCCCTCACTACCTTCTCTCACTGACGCATTAAAATCGCCCATAACTATTAAATTCTCATCTCCCTTTACATTTCTCACTATACTATTTATATCCTCGTATACCTTTTCTATTTCTTCATCCTCGTACTGAGTTGTTAGCATGTAAACCTGTACTAAAACAGTGTCTGAGGGTTTTGTACTCAATCTAACCATAATTATTCTATCACTAAATTGTAAGTACTCTTTAACTTTACGTCCTAATCTTTTACCTAACACTATTCCTGTCCATTAGTTGAAGAAGTTGTAATTATTCTATAATTATCTTTCCAAACGTCATTACTATGGCTATCTTACCTCACTAATACCTAAAATGTCCAGCTTTCCTTTTCTCATTTCGACTAATAAATTCGTTAATTTACCTACTCCAAGTAGTGACCTTGCATTCCAAGCCCCTATCACTAAATCGAACTGTGGTTTTAAATTCTTACGATGACGCGTCCCAAGTACCACCTCCCGGAGATCCGAATGAGGGGGTATTTTACGTACGGACAAGAATTTTACCTGTGAGCTCTCCATCATACATATTTCGTGTTTTAGGCCACGCATACCTGGAAAATATTGTGGTAGGTTCCCATATCTTTCCACAACGCGGTTTTTAAAGATTTTAGCAAAAGCTGTATCTGTTACGGCCAACCCTCAACAACCTTGTAAATTATTGAGGATCGCCCGAGACCAACCGACTCTTTTCCAATATCTTTTAGTCAGCAAGGCTGCTGCCCCTTGCTGCGCATTTTAATCGCCTTTTACGATAAGCAGGCTTACTATAGTAGTATTCTTTGTTCCCTTCTATAGGGAACACACAAAATTAGATTAATACCCACATAATTATGTAAGTACTGTTGTTTGGTTTATATTGTAAATAATTAAAACTAAATTTTATTTTCTATTGAGTTTGTTGATTATTTACGTTCGTCTCGGTATATTTAAATTTGTTAGAGTAAATTTCTATGCTTTTACTTGAAGCACGCGCCAACAAGTGCCGCGAGTGATAAAACTCTGTGTTATTCCGCATGTGCAAGAACAGTATTAATTGGGAAAACACACGAAGCTCAGAGAATCGATTTGTCGTTCGAACAGACCGCATCGCTGTTTTACACGTTCTACCTAGAACAAATCAATTACATGAACCGCTTGTCTTTAGAACCACCGCTATTGAAATAAATGTGCTTCGCTACATCCGCCAAAGAGAAGAGTAGTTTTTTGTTTACATCGTTTTTCGTTGGCACGGCTTAATAAACACCAGGTGAGTACTTTTAGTAAACGTTTGATTTGGTTAAAACCATTAATTATATGTTGTTTGTTAAATTATCACTTAATTTTATATACAGTCCACTTCTCTCTACCAAAGAGCTATTCGTTATTTTGTTAACTATCATTTTTCTATCGCTTTAATTATTTTACATTTGATAACTTCTCGCCGAATTTGAAAAATAACAAACTCGATAATTAATCATACCGCTCATTAAAGCATTGACAGTTTTAATTAGCATCATTTGTATCGTTGAGTTGTTTATGAGCAATTGTTATCTACTTTGCAATTAGGTTTACGTATTTATTATCGCCACTAGGCTATTATAAATCGTCAAGATTACGTTCTTATTTCATCCGCTTTTGTATTCATTTTATTTTTAACCATGGCAAAAAATTTAAGCGTAATGGTTTTCTACGTAATATGACAATCAATTCGCTCAAAAATGTACGGTCGAAGCAACCTTATTAGATTTATTTCGCGCAAAGTATGAATCTCTGGAAACCGTTAGAGAAAATTTTCTTACACGCCATAATTGGATAGTAGGTGCATTTACTTCCGCCGATAACGCTGTTGAAAAATTTGAAATGGAAGACGCTATACGTAAACGCGTTGATAACAACTACTTTCAAATAAAAGCGCTCTATTTCAAGCTGTTTACCAGCCAATCTTCGCTTCGGGCTGATGTGTCCCCGCCGCTAGATACTTTAAAGTCAAAAGTATCACTCCTCCCGTTGTCGCTGCCTACGTTTGATGGGGACAGTTGTTTCTTTGAAAGTTTTATTGATCGTTTTGATAGTTTAGTTCATCTTAATAACGATTTGTCGGACGTAGATAAATTTTCGTATCTTCAATCAGCACTAAAAGATTCCGCACTTTTAACCATTAAAAACTTTGACTTTACAGAAGCCAAATACGCTCTGGCATACACAAAACTTCGTGAAAAATATTGTAATATTCGTCACATTACCTCTGCTCTATGAAACAATATAGATAAATTTCCCAAATTAAACTCCCATAACCCCGTCGGTTTACAAAAATTAGTTGATACTTTTGTCGATAATTTACAAGCGCTTAAAAAATTTGATTTACTCATAGAGCAATGGGATTTTATTCTTGTACAAATGATCTTAAATCGCTTGGATGTACATACTGCTCGTAGTTTGGAAATACATCAAAATCAATACGTGTAAATCTTTATCGAATTTGTCGTTAATTCATAAAACTGATTTAAACAAAGTTATTTATTCCAGCAACTCGTCTAAGCCGCGATCTGCCGTTTCCATGTTAGTACAGACGAAGTCTAGTGTTAATAAATGTCCGCTTTGCAAACAAGATCACAATCTTTATCGCTGTAATGATTTCGTTAAAATTTCGTCGCAAGATCGCTACAACTTTGCAAAAAACCAACATCTTTGTATTAATTGCCTTAGTAATTCTCACATTTTAAATAAATGTAAGTCTACTTTTTCATGCCGCCAATGCAATCAACGTCATCATTCGTTATTGCACTTCGATCGCGTTTCGTCTAAACCCGCTTTCGCTGCTAGTAACCAGGCTCGCTTGAGCCCGGACAACGCCGCCTCTAAGGTATCACCTCGCACAACTCCCGCTATTCAAGACCGCTATAACCCTTCCGCTCCTCATGCCTTTAAGGAATCATCAAATTCGTTTAGCTGTAGTGGTCCGTCAACTTCGAATGTTGTTTTATTTAATTCTTTAGCTAAACCTTCAGTTGTTTTACTTTCTACCGTTCAAGTAGAAATTGCTGATGGTTCTGGTTCTTTCCAGCAATTTCGCGGTTTACTCGATTCGGGCAGCATGACTTTTTTATTTCGCAAAGTAGTGTGAAACGTTTAGGTTTTTGTACTACTCCACATTCTCTTACCCTTAGTGGTTTAGGTTCCATGCGCTCAGCTGCTCAGTATGGCACTGTCGCCGTTTCGCTCAAACCAATAGGTGTTTCTTCACCGATTATTAATTTTCAAGCTGTAGTACTTCCCAAAATTTGTGAAAATTTACCTACTTCTAATATTTCTTTACAACATTTCAAGCATCTGGCTAACCTCAAGCTAGCTGATCCGCTCTTTGCTCAATCTGGATCCATTGATTTCTTACTTGGCGCGGATATTTTCCCCCAAGTGTTATTAGACGGTCGCATCCAGGGTGATAGCGATCAACCTGTTGCTATTAATACCATCTTCGGATATGTTTTAATGGGAAACATACCTTCCTCGTCCGCTTCTGAAATAACTAGCTGGTTTTGTATGACAGATTCTACTTCCCCATTGGAAGATATTGTCGCTAAATTCTGGGAAGTCGAAGCTGTCCCCGCCGCTCAACCTTTCACGCCTGAAGAAACTCTTGTTGAACACCATTTTGTAGATACGTTTCGCCGCAATGAACTAGGTCGATATGTTGTTTCACTGCCGTTTACAGATCAAGAACCATTTTTTCCAGGTATTTGTGATCTTGCCTCACAACGATTTGTTTCTTTAGAAAATGGTCTACTTAAGCAGCCTCGTGTTTACGAACAATACGTTTCGTTCATGCGTGAATATCTTGATTCTCAACATATGCAATCTGTTGTTATTGGGTCTCATTCGGACTTTTCTTATTACATCCCGCATCATTGCGTTGTGAAACCCGAAAGCGTAAGTACGAAATTACGAGTTGTTTTCAACGCTTCTGCTAAAACTCTGTCTTAATCGTCCTTAAACGATGTTTGTTGGGCCGAAGTTGCAACCGATATTACCGCAATTTTGATACAATTTCGTTTACATCCTTATGTTGTCACTGCCGATATTCGTTAGATGTACAGACAAATTCTTGTAAATCCCGCTCAGTGTGACTATCAACGAATTGTTTGGCGCTTCTCCCCTGAGGAGCCCATTCAGGATTTTAAATTAAATACCGTTACGTATGGAATCAATTGTGCTCCCTTTCTTGCCATACGAACGCTTCAGCAGTTGGCCGTGGACGAAGGGAATTCTTATCCGTTAGCCGTTTTCGCACTTCCCCACCATACTTATATTGATGACATCGCTACTGGTGGAGATTCTATTGACTCAATCCTCGCTCTATGTAATCAACTAATTGCTCTTTTAAAACTTGGTGGTTTCGAACTTCATAAATGGTCAAGTAACCATCCCGAATTGTTACAAGATGTTTCCGCTACGCAGCAATTCGCGCAACCCCGCTCTTTTGAGGATCCTAATACTTAACCCTTAAAAGTTTTAGGTCTTCAATGGAACCCCACTTCAGTTAATTTTTGTTTTCTAGTTCAGCCACTAAGTACTTGCTGTACCAAACGCCCGTGTTTTGGACCCCATGGGACTTTTATCCCCTCTTACTTTTCAGGTAAAACACTTAGTTCAACGTTTATGGTCGTTAAAATTAGAATGGCATGCTCCCCCTCCCCCGACCTCCTCCGTTTGTGGAAGAGATACTTGTATGAGTTACCGCTTCTTTCGGATTTCGCTTTATCCCGCTTGCTTATTCCGCCACAGTTTACTACGTGCGAAGTTTACTGCTTTGCTGACGCTTCCATACGTGGTTACTGTGCTGTTGTTTATTTTCGCTTTGTTACTCCATCCGCCGTTGAGGTTCGCTTAGTGTGCACTAAGTCTAAGGTCGCACCCCTACGTACAATCTCTTTACCCCGTCTCGAATTCTTGGCCGCCACACTGGCATCCAAATTATTAATCTTTGTCTTCAAAACCTTTGATTCGAACCTTATTTTTCATAAAATTTACTGTTGGTCTGACTCCATGGTAGTACTTTCGTGGATTCGTTCCCCGCCGCAGCGTTGTAAGACTTTCGTCGCCAATCGTGTTGCTTACATTCAGGAAAACACGTCTCGCGCCTCTTGGCATCACATCCCCTCCACCGAGAATCCTGCCGATGTCGGGTCACGTGGTTTACTCCCTACCCACTTGTGTCAATGTTTTTTATGTTGGGCGGCTTCACCAACCTAGTATCGGTCTTTCGAAAACTACAGTCCATATATTCCGCCTTCAGATATTCCTGAAGTTCTCACTGAACAACGCTCTATTGTTTTATCCGCTGTCGTAACATCCTTTTGGATTCAATCAATTCTAGAAAATCACGCTTCCTTTCCATTTATTACTCGCATTGTTGTCAGGATTCTCCGTTTTCGTCATAATCTACGTCACCCACTCGAAAGGTACTCCGGACCTTTGTCATCTTCTGAGTTGCACAATGTTTTGATCCCCTTGCTTGTGTATACTCAACAATTTTGTTATGCTATCGAGCTTGAAGTCATTCATTCTGGATCCCCTTTAAAAAGAGTTTTCGCAAGTTGTCCCCTTTTATTCGTGATGGAATCTTGCGCGTCGGAGGTCGCCTGGCTCACGCGCCTTTGTCATCTGACCGCAAATTTCCCGCTTTGTTACCTAGCAAAAGTCGATTAGCTGATCTATATGTTACTTACGTTCATTTAAAGTACTTCCACGCGGGTGCTCAAATGGTCCATTTTCTCGTCAGTCAGCACTTCTGGATTATTTCTGGAAGGCAATCTATCCGTCGTATTTTGAGTCACTGTCTAACGTGCTGGAAGACCAATCCGGTCGCATTGCAACCTCCTATGGGCAACCTGCCTTCATGTCGAACTCAAGTCAAACCCTTTTTATGTTTGGGCGTCGACTTCGCTGGTCCCTTTTCTATTACTGGGTCAAAGCTCTGCCCTTTGCCCTCAATGTAGAAAAAAGAATTCTTCTTTTTTTTCTTTTGTTTTTGTAAATCTTTCCTTTTCCTTTTACGCTTGGTCATCCCCCCCCCTTATAATTTTTTTTTAAATGCCTTGCATTTTGGTGGGCGGTATGTTCCGTTTATATTATAAATAATTAAAGCTAAATTTTATTTTCTATTGAGTATGTTGATTATTTACGTTCGTCTCGGTGCATTTAAATTTGTTAGAGTAAATTTCTGTTTTTACTTGAAGCACGGTCCAATTTAGTTCACTTAAAGTTGAAATCGAAGCCGTTCGTCAAGGTGAGCCTTTGCCTAAACATCTGCAACGTCTAGGCTCATTTCTTGATTCGAATGACATTTTAACAGTAGGCGGGAGACTGGTTCATTCCAATCTTCCAGATTCCGCAAAACATCCAGCGGTATTACCCAATAAACACAGTATAACAGATTTGTTGATTCAACAAGTGCACACACAAAATTTACATTCGGGAGTAAACACAACGATGTATTTGCTTCAAGAACGATTTTGGATCATCTCATCTCATCGCGCGGTTCGTAGAATACTATCTAAGTGTTATCATTGCTATCGTCTTTGCCTCATTCCTGTCAATCCAGTTATGGGTGAATTGCCTTCTTTTCTTGTTTTTCCTTCTAATTGGAGACTCGCCAAAATTATAGAGCTTCATCCTGGAAGCGATGGAGTACCTCGTGTAGCCACCGTAAAAACTTCACGAGGGAATTTGAAAAGACCAATGGTCAAACTATGCCCATTGCCGTCTCAATAATAAATATTAGTTATTTTAGTGTTCTTTATTATAGTTTCGTAAGCATTATTATATTCATTTAGTTCTACATACATACAAGACTCGGTCAAAGTTAAATTTTTCGTGTTAAGTTTAAAAAAAAATAGCCCAAAGCTATTTTGGTGGGCAGAATGTTTCGTATTAGTTAAAACAAACTATAGTGGATTTAAATTGTGCAGTGCGCTTGCGCCTCTTAAAATAAAACGCGTGCGAAAGTGGTTTTGTGACGTTTATCGATGACTCTTCTTTCGACCTAGTAACGGGACGGTTGTGCGTGACAAGCTATACCCAATAAAGTATAGTGCTTGCAACAGTGCATTCAACTGACTCCCCCGGGGGCATTCCAGCAACATTGAAGAGGACCACACACCAAGGACAATATTGGTGAGTGAATTTATGCCTTCTGTCTGTTTGTTTTTTACATGCATACAACTTTCGCATTTAAAGCTCGCGTTTTGTTCTACTTCGCCATACAGTCCACAAAACCTAATAAGACGCGCCAGCACATTTATTTAAGTTTAATTAATTTACAATACTACAATACATGCTAATAAATAAATAAATATAGTGTAAATATAAAATATATATAAATATAATTATGTAAATATATAAATAAATGTTTAATAAGCGTTAAGCATATAGCAGTGCACAAATAGCAAAAAGCATCACCCTGTTTATCAGGTGCACTCCCACAAGCACATGTCGGCTAGCGCCTTTACACACCAAACGTGCTTGTTAAATTATTTCAAAAACTACTAATTAATGTAAATCAATGCTTGTGCGAGTACAGCCGCCACAATTTAAGTCTTACCTCGATAATAAAATTCTCCAGCATCCGAAGATCTGGTCGTCTGCCTACATCTAACTGTAACTTACTTCTAAGGGGGGGATGGGGTGCACTGCTAAAGTCCTGGTGGGTATGCACTAAATGTTCTTGGGGGGATCACAATCACTATCACTATCAATTCACTTTCAAGTACTGGGGGGGATGCGCGGTTTCACTCTATTTTATTATGTTTGTTTATTTTATTGATTTAATTTAATGAGGGTTTCTGATTTATTTGTTATTGTTTATTTGTTATTATTTATTTCCGATTTCCCGATTTTCCCCACACAATATTGAAGAAAGGCAGTGACTGTATTAATGGTGCGGGGGTTTCTCGTGCATATTGGACATTTGGGTGTAATTATCATGTTATTATTATTTTTTTTTTGTTTTTTTTTAAATATCAGGTTTTGGTTAATCTATACTCGTATCCTTACTCACGCCAAGTCAATTTAAATTTTTTACAATCCTCCCACCAACCCCACCAAATTTTACACGCGGTTGTCATTGTCTAGTCTCGCGACCCTTCCCGCGAATTCTTTTAAGGCTGTCCAGAACGCTTTCTGGTTAACCACTTCCCCGACTTCCTCTAGGCTCTTTGGCCATGCCAGACCTAGGATAGCTAGTTTGCTATCAGCCAACCCTCGATTTCCCGCCTCAAGCGGGCAGTCAAAGAGCACGTGCTCTGCGTTTTCCGCGCCCTCGCCGCATTCGCAGCGGTCGCTGTTGGTTAGACCGAACCTTTGTAAATACGCCTTCAGGGCGCCGTTCCCTGTTATCAACTGCACCATTTTGTGATCGAGCTTAACCTCGATCCTACCTCTAGCTTCTATGCTCGGTATGAATTTGTGGGTCAACCTGCCCGTGACAGCGTAGTTCCACCTCTCTTCCCATTTTTGAATTGATTTTTCGCGCAGCTTTCTTTTAATCAAAGACTTCGGTATTGACGAATGTGATATTCGAAAGTCTCCCGTCGCGGCTTCTTTAGCTAATTCATCAGCCCTATCGTTTCCTACGTTACCATTGTGCGACCTGACCCAACAGAACTTTAAACGTCGAAACTCGAGCGCCGTACGCGCTATCCTCCAGACGTCCGCTTGGAGCTCTGTCGAGGTGTTCATGTTTGTTAAAACCGTCAGCGCCGATTTACTATCACTGATTATATAATACTCGTCTCTGCCTGTATGGTTTATTACGTAATCGATAGCCTCTCGTATGGCTACCAATTCGCACTGGAAGATAGTACACCAGTTCGCGAGTTTGGTTTGAAACCGAAACACCTCCCTTTCCTGCTTATACACGACAAACGCCGCGCCTGCTTGCCCATCGTCCATACGTGAACCGTCCGTATAAATTCTGATACCCATCGCGTCCTCATCACCTTCGACAAACTCGATTCCTTTAATATCAGCCGGGTGCCCCAACTCAGATACAACGATCTTTCTTGCAATTTCCTTATTACCAAGATTAAGATCTTCGATAATTTCGCGCCCTTTTCCTATACTTATTAATCGCTTATCTCTAATCTCCCTAACGACATATTCGATAGGGAGAGCCCTACTGATCACCAGGACAGCCTCCGTGGAGGTGGTCCTGTACGCCCTCGCCGCTTTTACCGCGCTTATGCGTTGTACGCTCGTTAATTGACGCATCTCCCGGACTTTACAACCTTCTGCCCATACAGAAGCTGCGTACAGTATTGCCGGCTCAATTGCTCCGGTATAAACCGTCCTCAGCGATTCGCCCCTGAAACTCCACTTTATTTTAGCCGCCGCCATCATTTTATTTGATATTTCGCCGCCCTTACTTTTTACGTATTGTACGTGCGCTTTCCAATTTAATTTATTGTCGATCTTGACGCCGAGGTAGGTAATACAATCTTTAAACGGGATTTTCTCCCCTCCTAGCTCTAACCTAGGAGGTCTCGTCCTGGTTTCGTGCCGAAATAAAGCGCCTCTGACTTCGCCGTGTTAAATTTTAATTTTACCGCCTGCGACCATTCGTGTAATTTATTAAGCGCCTCGTTCGGTTTTGTGCGCATATCCATTAGCAATCTCGATCTTACAATTAAAAGCGTGTCATCTGCAAACCCAACGATTGAGCATCCTGCGGGCAACTTGACCCTAAAGATGCTCTCATACAACAACTTCCAAAATGTGGGACCAGAACATGACCCTTGCGGGCATCCCCTTTCCACCTCACGCGACAGAACTTCACCCGGAATTTCAACCTGTGTCAATCGCCCCGAGAAATAGCTCTTGACCAAAGACATCAAGTTTTGCGGACAACCCCTACGATCTAACTCGCAAACGATTAATGGCCACCAGGCAGCATCAAATGCTCCTGAAATGTCCAAAGCAACAACGACACAGTACTCTTTAGCATCTCTTGCCTGCTTAATTTCCCCAACAACGAACTCTAACGCGTCGATAGTCGACTTGCCCTCCACGAAACCAAACTGTCGGTTATTAAAACCGCCGCTGTCTCGCACTAGGTGCTCAACACGCGTAGTCATAACGCGATCTAAAACTTTCCCCAGCACCGGTAGCATGCTAATTGGACGATAGCTGCCCGGATCTGACGCATCCGTCTTTTTAGGTTTGGGTATAAATTTCACATTTTGGATTTTCCAGCAACGCGGAAAAACGCCCCTTTCTAAACAAAGATTAAACAACCCAACAAAGATACACGGGGCTAACAGGCACGCCTGCAGAGCTGCGTTTGAGATGATTCCATCATGCCCCGGTGCCTTCTTAGGGTTCATCCTCCTAAGAGCCCTGACGACCTCGTGAACTAGGATTGCCTTATCGGCACCTGTTCCTTGTGCCTCTGCAGCTTCCCGACGTACTAAATCGTGCGACCCTTCATCCTCCTCGGGATTATCCGATGGGAAAAATTTCTCTAGTAAATATTCCGCTGTGGTTTTAAAACCTTCCGTGTATTCGCCATTTGTTTTCTTTATATTACTGAGCGCGATTTTTTGTTGTTTTCCTCTAATTACGCGGTATGCGGTTCCCCAGGGTTCTTTCTGTGAGTTTTGCGTGCAGAATTCTTTAAATTTATTCGTTCGCGTTTCTTCTATTAATATTTTATATTCGCGGTAACTTTGATTATATTCTATTCTCCGTTGTTTTCTTATTTCTCCCGAGGCGCGTTGATAGCGGCGCCTTAGGTTACGCGTTTCTGCCCGCTTGGTGGTTAGTTCCCGGGTCCACCAGGGTACGCTGTCTTTAAATGTTTTCTTTTGCGGCATGGAATACAACGACGCGTCTACCACCGCGTCGTTCAATTTTTTCGCGAGTGTTTCTACTTCGTCTGCCTCTCGGCAGTTAAATAGCTCATTTTCGAGCGCAGGGATACTTTTGCCAAATTTTTCTTTAAATCGCTCCCAATTTGCTTTTTTATTACATAACCGCGGAAATATAGTTAGCTGCTCGTTTGCGCTTGTTTTGGTCTCAACGTCCCATGTAATTAATTTATGGTCAGAGAGCGTTTCCTCGTCTGACCTTAGTTTCCAATTACAAATCGTTTCTAATATTTCGTGCGAGACTGCAGTAATATCTATAAAACTGCTGCCTCTATGCGTCTCAAACGTAGGTGAATCATTAGTGTTTATCACACTAAGGTCCCATCCCGTAAAAAGATCAGCAACCTGCGAGCCTCTATCGTCTTCGATAGGGCTGCCCCATGATGGCGACTTAGCATTAAAGTCTCCCGCGATAATTAAATTTCTATTTCTACCGATTTTACGAAGAATTCCTTCAATTTGATTTATTAAATCCTCTGTTTGAGGATTCTCCCGCCGGGAATCGATCGGCGGAAGGTAAGTGCTTATCACGTAAAACGTATGCAATCCCGTTTTTATTTCTGCGGTGGTTATGAACTCATTCGACAGATTGTTTAGGATTATTCCGGCGCACGTCCCGTTATTTATTATTATCCCGCTACGCGGTCGTTCGCTGTTTGCGTTTAAAACGGTAACCCCCTTCCCAAAACCTGTTATTTTGTGGCTATACAGGTGCGGTTCCTATATAAGCCCGATGTCGATATTATTTTCGCTGAATAACTCTACGAAGTTATTTGTAGACCCTTTTCCTTTCCCGAGATTTAATTGCGCGAATTTTAACTTCTTGCTTCTTTTAAATCTTCCTTTATCTTCACGGTCCATAATCGATGTTCCGTGTGATTGCGTTCTTCAATCTCAGCATCGTGGGGCATCTACTCGACTTGGCGTCGTGGCGCGTATCGACCTTCGCACCACCGCCAGTTCTGTCGTTTGCCCTAGCGCAAACCACACAGCAGGGGATTGCCCTCCGGCAATTCTTGAACTCGTGTCCGACGTCGGCACAGTTACCGCACCACTGTACCGTCTCCCTGCACTCCATCGATCTATGGCCGTACTCGTAGCACCTGTAGCACTGGGTCATCGAAAAGTGGTCCCGGGCCCAGACTTTTCGCCACCTGAGGTTTATAGCGTCAGCTAATATGCGTCTCCGAAGTGTGGGGGTCACTTCGAAGACTACGTTGACGAAGGGCTTTTTCCGCCAAACCTAAATTTCTCCCTCAGGTGGTCTTCGATTTTCAAATCGCCGAAGCGGGGATTCTGGCTCGCGATCAACCGAACCAGTTCTTCTGCCTTCATCCCCGCTTCGACCCCCGGAAGAACGACCCGTGGACGCTTCTTCTCGATGGTCTTCGCCACGAGCTCTTTGCAGTGACCGCCGACCTTCGACTGCAATTTCTTCGCGTCCTGCGCACTCAACTACTACACCACCTCTACGAGTCCTACGAACTCCGACCACGACAAACCCATCACGAGCGGGATCGACCTTTTTCTTCAGGGTCGACATGACGTCCTCTTTCTCCCCTGACCTGGCGTCGACCCTAACAGCAAAAGTAGGCGTTACACCTGCAGCAGCTGCAGCATACGACACCTTCCGCGGCATCGGCACCTCCTGGCCCCGGGAACTCTGCTGCCCTGAAACAGAAACAAGCCCCGCTGGATTTCCCCCGACAACACCAGCTCTCCCAGGACTATCTAAGCAAAGTCGAAGCGCCCTAACCATGCCTATAAGTTGGTTCGTAACGTCGCGGATATCATCCACGGCGTGCCGAACCATCTTTCTGTCTTCCACGACGATAGTGGCGGAGGTCGTCGGCACCTTCCCATAAACGGCAGCGTGCGCCTTCCTCACCCTGAACTTCAGCTCATCGAGGTCGCTAGCATCAACGCTAACGTTGCTACTAGTCGACATCGTGCGCTGGGCTCTCGAAGTAGATGGCAATTCTGGCGCCGCAACCACCACGGGAGGCCCCGACACGACCGCCGCAGACACAGGCTCCTCTACCTCCTCCTGAATCCCTAACATAACGTCCTTCAATACTACCTTCAGCTGTTTCCCCCCATAAGCGCCCTAAGCCTCCGACCTATCAGACTCCGGCCGATCCCCCCTTTTCTTCCTGGGCAACGGCTCCTCGTCGCGGTGGACCACCATGCTGACAAAACTATCAACAAAGGATGACACCTAAAACGCAGCGCAACGACTTGACCGTTACGACGCTAGAAGAGCGCAAAACGTTGGTCCAGTAAAAAAGTTTTGTTTAAAGGTGAACCGTAAACAACCTTTTATTTATTTGCTTCAAACCGCCCAATTAAATATCAAATTTTAACAAAAATACAACAAGCACTAAGCGTCAAAATAATAACTAGAATCAAATAAATTCCCAAACGCAATAAAAATATCTCGGTTCAAAATGTACCGTAAATAACCCTATTTATTTATTTTAAATTTTTTAAACCGCCAAATCAAATTTAATAACTAATTACTTCAAAATATTAAAATACCTGATTTTTAAAGAACAACACTTTATTTTTAAATGTGTAATTAACAAAATAAGGACGAGCGCAATCGGAATGTGGTCACCGGAAATGACCTTTCACTTAATCACTTGGTAACTGTTACACCGCTTAATTACACCAAAATCGATTTTAAAGGAACTTATAAGTACGCGTGTACTTAAATTACTGAAAATTTATATTAAAATTGTTTTAAAATTTACAGTTTTTGAGTTATTTATTTGATTTAAAAAGGCGTAGATTTTTGTTTTTCGGTTATTATTTGATTATACGCGCACAATAAAAAATTCACACACTTTTTGGTTGTTTGACCCGGTTTTTTACTCGATTTACGCAGTTTTTATTTTAAATTTATTATTAAAAATGCCTTTTTAAGTCATTCCGAAATTATTTTTGAGTATTAGTTTAGTAGATTTTTGTTTTATTAACCCGAAATTTAGTTAGTTTATTTTAAAACGCGGATTTGGTTTAAATTACAAAGAAAACACGATTTATTTAGTATTTATTTAATTTAAATTCTGTTTTAAAATTTTTATTTTACTACCCTGTATTTAAAATTTGATGCCACACAATTATAAAATTAAAACACAATAAAAACAAAGCTTCAAATAAAATAAATTAAAAATAAATAATAAAAACCCTAGATAAAAACTTACTTCTTAGTTGCTGAAGCGGAGCTCTGCTAAACACGTCCGCTCGCTTCAAGCGGTAACTAGAAAGTGAGTATTGAACGACAACCATGGCGATAAAATTTTAACCTATAATTCGGTTGTTGACGAAAAGGATGAGATTAAAACTCAAAGTTCTTCGTTTGATAATTTGTTAGACGTTATTCGTACGCGGTATTTAGATATCAAACAAAATGCATCAAAATCGGTTGATGATACTTCAACTAATCCCTCTCAAACTTCTGTAAGTTATTTGAAACCTCTAAGTATAACCCCCTTTGATGGATGTGTAGAAAACTGGCAAAATTTCATTTCGCTTTACAAGAGTCTGGTTCATGAAAACGACCAAATTCCGCTAATTCGTAAGTGTCACTATTTGCGTAGCTATCTTAAGGGTGAAGCTCTCGCCCTAATTTCGGATCTAGCCCTTGAGGCTGATTTGTACCAACAAGCTTTTGATAAGCTAGAAGAACGCTATAACTCACCCCGTAGAATTACTAGCTATTATTTAAATAAAATATTACAATTTAAATCATCTGGATCTCTATCAAACTTCATCAATATTCATTTTAACGCTGTTAACACATTGAAGGCGGCGGATAAAGTCGAAGATTTGGCCGACTTTATACTATTTTCGTTGTGTTACCGTAATCTTGAGTTCAAAACGCAAAATGCTTTTGATCTAAAAGTAGGTTCCGAAGTTCCTACTTGTTCTCAGCTCTTCGATTTTTTATCGTTGCAAAGCAAAACCTCTGAGCGTTATGACGATATGAAAAAAGATAGGGTTATTAAACCTAATGCGCATCCTCGTTTCAAATCCAACTTCAATCAGTCCCTCTTAATGAAAAGTTCGCAAAATGCCGCTACGGCTAAAGCTGTCCGAGTTTCATGCCCGTGCTGTGGTGAAGCTCATAAAATTTATGGTTGTTCAACATTTCATGCACTTAATATTGCCGATCGTTATTCCACTATTAAAACTTTAAATTTGTGCTTTAAATGCTTTGGTAATCATACTCGAGGTTGCAATTCTGAAGGTAAATGTAAAGTTTGCCATTCCTCATATCACCATACTTTGTTGCATAAACCCCTACCCAACGAGGTGGTGCAGAATTCGGAAAAATCCTCTACTGCAATAGCACCCGAAATTGTTTCGGCTTGTAATGTTTCGAATTCTCATGAAAGTTATACTGTGCTGTTGGCAACAGCGCAGGCTCTTATTTTAGATATAAATCAGGATTTACAACCCGTAAGGTGCGTTTTTGATTCTGGATCTCAAATAAACGCAATTACGAGTACATGTGTTCAACGTTTGGGTCTTCAGCGTACTAGGGATTCCCGCCAAGTTAGTGGAATTTCCGACGCTTTAATAAAGTCCAAGGGGACTGTTTGTTACACAGTCTATTCTAAATATTCTCAAAATAGAATTCAATTCAAGGCTTCAATATTTCCTAAAATAACAGGAAATATACCGGGTAGTTCATTGCCCATTTCTGTTTATAATAAATTTAAGAATATGCAAATGGCTGATAAAAGTTTACATCAGTCCTTGCCCGTAGAAATTCTTCTAGGTGCCGAGATATGTGCCGAAGTACTGTTTTCCGAACATTCCGCTATTATTCCTGGCCGCCCTTTGGCGATTCAAACTATGTTTGGTTACGTGCTGCTCGGTCAAGTTCCGTGTATTAACCCTACGGTTAATGCTACTTCACTTTTCATTCAATCTGATTCTATAGATAAAGAAATAAGAAATTTCTGGGAATTGGAAGAAATTAAAATTCCCACGGAAACCTCCCCAGAAGATGTGTTTTGTGAGACGCATTTTCTCGCAACCCACTCGCGTGACGATTCTGGTCGTTACACGGTTGCTCTTCCTTTCAATCATAGTATTGAACCGCTTGGTAAAAATCGTCGGGCCGCTTATAATTGCTATTTAAATTTAGAAAGGCGTCTTTTACTCTCTCCTGAAAAGCTAAATGCTTATAATGGCTTTTTGCAGGAATATTTTGATCTTGGTCACATGTCCGTTGCCGAAACCCCTCCGATTATGTACTATCGCATCATGCAGTTTCTAAAATAACAAGTAGCACTACGAAGCTACGCGTTGTTTTCAATGGTTCTGCTACTGATTCATTAGGAATTTCTCTTAATGACACGTTATATTCTGGCCCTAAACTACAAGGAAATCTACCCGAAATAATATCCGCATTTCGTTGTCACAAAATTGCTGTTTGTGTGGACATCCAAAGGATGTACCGTCAGATTCTGGTTTGTTCCTCGGATCGTCAATTCCAGCACATTTTTTGGCGATCTACTTCTCAAGAAAATATTTGTGAATATGAACTCAAAACTCTCACGTATGGGTTAGCGCCTTCCGCATTTCTGACTCAAAGAGTACTTCAGCAATTAGTAATTGACGAGGGTAAATCTTACCCTATGGCCTCCGAAGCTATTATGCATCACACATACATGGACGATGTAATTTTTGGTGCCTGTAGTGTCACAGAAGCGAGACAGCTACAGCACGAGCTTATTAAGCTTCTCTCTCTCGGACCATTTCATTTGCGTAGATGGTCAAGCAATGCCGTGGAATTGTTACAAGATTTTGAAAAATCGGAATTAGAAACTCTTATTACTTTCTCTGATCAAGTGAGCGGTATAAAAATATTAGGTTTAGTTTGGAATCCTTTATTAGACGTATTCACTTATAACGTAATTCCTTTGCAGGCCCGTTGAATAAACGCGCCGTACTTTCTTATATAACTCGTATATTCGACCCGTTAGGTTGGTTAACCCCGGTAATTTTTATAGTCAAACACCTGTTACAACGGCTTTGGTTACAACAATTAGGTTGGGATGATGTCCCCGACCATAATTGGTGTTCTGAATGGCAAGATTTTTTGTAACCAAGTTACAATATTATCGCAGCTAAAAATTCCTCGTCTTTTGTCTCAATTCACGGGAACCTACAGATTGTTAGGATTCTGTGATGCAAGCGAAAGGGGTTACGGCGCTTGCGTATATTTACATATAATTTGTGGTGATTCAGTGAATTGCAACCTAATTCAAGCTAAGAGCAAGGTTGCTCCTCTAAAATATTTAAGTATTCCCCGCTTAGAACTTTCAGGTGCCCTTTTATTAGCGAAATTAATTCATTCAATTACTTTAAATAAATTTTCTTACCCAATTTTAGAAACGAAACTATTTTCTGATTCTCAAGTAGTACTAACCTGGCTACAGACTCCTTCATATTTACTCAAGCCATTTGTAGGAAATCGAGTTAGCCAAATTCTGGAATATACTACTATTTCTCAGTGGCGTCATATTTGCGGGGAAAATAATCCCGCAGACGTGGCTTCAAGAGGTCGTTCTCCACTTCAACTATTGCACAACGAATTGTGGTGGCATGGTTCGTGCAATTTCAATTACGATTTTATCAACCTCAACAGCTCTTTCCCTCCTATAGGGGAAGTTCCCGAATTGAAACAAATTCCTGTCTCGCTTATCGCTACAGAACAAAATGAATTTTGTGATTTTATGGAGCGATTCTCTTGTTTATCTCATTTGCAATACAGCATGGCACATGTGAATCGGTTTATTCACAATTGTCGCCACCCCCGAGAAAAAATGTTAGGCCCCATTTCCTGCGACGAATTCCGAAATGGTCTGATGACTTGTGTAAAGTTGACTCAACGTCAGTTTTTTACTTCAGAATTATTATTATATGAAAAAAATAAGGATCTTCTTCCTCTCTCGTTTAGAAAGTTATCGCCCTTTATTGATTCCCAAGGCTTGTTTAGGGTGGGCGGTCGCTTGAAACATTCTCAGTTGCTCTATACTAGCAAGCATCCTCTATTATTGCCTAAACGGGCGAACTTATCTAAATTAATTTGCAAACATTATCACCTTTTATCGTTACATTCAGGCCCCTCTATGACACATTCTCTTATTCTCCGAACTTATTGGATTTTTGGTCTGCGCTCTTTAGTTCGGCAAACTATTTACCATTGTTTGTCCTGTTTTCGATTAAACGCTAAGCCCCCTCAGCCAATAATATCCGATCTGCCTCCTTCTCGTGTACAATTAACTCGCGCATTTACTCACGTCGGAATTGATTTTGCTGGCCCCTTTTTAACGAAAGCTTCGTTAAATCGAAATTCTTCTAATCGAAAATCTTATCTATGTGCCTTTGTTTGCATGTGCACAAAAACTGTGCATTTAGAGCTGGTTTCTGAGATTTCTACAAACGCCTTTATGGCATCTTTTAATCGTTTTGTTTCTCGTCGCGGCGCTCCTGATTCCATTTATTCAGACTGTGGCAAAAATTTTATTGGCTCCGCTCGCATGCTGAAGGACGCCAGTGAATTTTTGCGTCAAAATCATGAGGAAATATTTTCTGCAATGGCTGTTCTTCAAGTTAAGTGGCAATTTAACCCCCCATATGCACCTAATTTTGGTGGCATTTGGGAAGCTTGCGTAAAATCCGGAAAAACCTTCTTACTACGAACTATCGGTCATCAGGCCCTCACATTTGAGGAGCTCACAACTATATTTGCTCGTATCGAAGCCGTGTTGAATAGCCGACCTCTAGCTTTCTACTCCTTGGACGCTACTGATAACCCCTGGTCATTTTCTGATTGGGGGTCCAATTCTGAGTTTGCCAGAAATCACTCTTCCCGAGAGTATCAAATTACATTCACGTTGGCAACGCTTATGTCAAATCACTCAATCTTTCTGGCGCCGGTGGTCGAACCAATATTTACTTTCACTCACGCAGCGGACAAAGTGGAACCTTTCCTTGGATAACGACTTGAAGGTGGGTCATATGGTTTTTCTTCTAGGAATAAATACCTCGCCTTTGTCATGGCCGCTAGGCCGTATCGAAAAGCTATTTCCCGGTCGCGACGGAGTTACTCGTGTTGTTTCAGTAAAAACGTCTCGTGGTACCTTCGTTCGTCCCGTGAATAAAATTCTTCCCCTTCCTTTAGAAAAGTAATGCTTAAATTCTCGTTAGGATATTTTTAATTTTTTTTTACGATTTTAGTCACTCGTTTAGTTGTTTTCTTTCTCTTTGTTTTCTTCTCCCCCACCCGAGTATCGGCGGGTTAACCGTACTCTGCGGCTAGGAGGAAATGCCTAGCTCTAATTATATTTCGTTTTTTTTTGTAAAATTTTTTCTTAATTTTAGGTGGGCGGTATGTACGCGCCATATCTGTCCCCGTTCGGGGCATTCCTTCTCTCCGCGCGAGCGGGTCCGAATGGTTCACGCCAGTTAATAGGAGTCGGTCGTCAAGTCTCGTGATAGCCACAACTAGTAAAAATAAGTCTGCTCTCTTCTTCTAATCCGGCATTGGCCTCTTCCTTTCCTGTCTCCTCCTTTCCTTCAACCCTTGGCCAAAAGCGGTAGTTACAGTGTTTAGTGCCTCTCAAGTGCCCAAGGAACTTTCGGTAAGTGTTTTTATGCCTTTGTATGATTCTACTCCTATAAACTGTTCCCACCCTCACCCCTTAATAATTACAGTCCACGCTCTATCTCGGAACCCCTTGTTTACGGCTTTTGCACTCAAGGTGGTTCTATTTGTATCCCGTTACGGAGAACGGGTATTCGATAACACGTACAATTTATGTAATTCTCCATCACGAAAAGTTGGTTTACAAAGATATGTAGTGGCACGCTAATGAACGTCCATTCGCATGCAATTTGTGTGATTATTCAGCATCACGGAAAAGTAGTTTAAAAACCATTTGCTGTTGCATACTAAGAAAGGTCGATTTCCGTGCAATTTGTGTAATTATTGTACATCACGAAAAAGTGCTTTAAGGATACATATACGATCACATACTAATGAACGTTAATTTCTATGCAATTTGTGTAATTACACCACTTCGCATAAAAGTAATTTACTAAGACATATTCAGTCGCATACTAACGAACGTCCATTCGCATGCAGTTTTTGTAATTATTCTACTTCACAAAAAGTACTGTAAAAAATCATTTACTATCGCATGCTAACAAAAGTCTATTTGCATGCAGCTTGTGTAATTATTCCGCTTCACGAAAAAGTATTTAAAAAAAACCATTTGATGTCGCATACTAAGGAACGTCCATTTTCATGCAATTTGTGTGATTATTCTGCATTACTAAAGAGTGATTTCAAGACACATATACGAACACATACAAACGAACGTCCATTCCCATGTCATTTGTGTGATTACTCCGCATCACGAAAAAGTAGTCTAAAAAAACCATTTGCTCTTGCACACTAAGGAAGGTCGATTTCCTTGCAATTTGTGTAATTATTGTGCACCACGAAAAAGTGCTTTAAAAACACATACACGATCGCATACTAATGAACGTCCATTTCTATGCAATTTGTGTGAATACACCACATCGCATAAAGGTAATTTACTACGACATATGCAATCGCATACTAACGAACGCCTATTGCATGCAGTTTGTGTAATTATTCAGCTTCACAAAAAAGTACTCTAAAAAATCATTTGCTATCGCATGCTAACGAACGTCCATTCGCATGCAGCTTGTGTAATTATTCCGCTTCACAAAAAAGTATTTTAAAAAACCATTTGCTGTCGCATACTAAGGTACGTCCATTTCCATGCAATTTGTGTAATTATTCTGCATCACGAAAGAGTGATTTCAAAATACATACACGAATGCATACTAACGAACGTCCATTTCTATGCCATTTGTGTGATTATACCGCATCACAAAAAAGTTATTTACAAAGACATATGCAGTCGCATACCAACGAACGTCCATTCGCATGCAATTTGTGTGATTATACTGCATCACAAAGAAGTCATTTGCACAGACATGTGCAGTTGCATACTAACGAACGTTCATTTGAATGCAGTTTGTGTGGTTATACCGCATCACAAAGGAGTCACTTACAAAGGCATATGCAGTCGCACACTAAACAACGACCATTCGCATGTAATTTGTGTAATTATACGGCATCACAAAGAAATCATTTACAAAGACATATGCAATCGCATACCAACGAACGTCCATTTGCATGCTATTTGTGTAATTATACAGCATCAGAAAAGAATACTCTAAAAAAACATTTCGTAGCGCATACTAAAGAGCGTCCATTTTCGTGTAATTTATGTGATTACAGTGCATCACGAAAAAATCTTTTACAAAGACATTTGCTGTCACATACAAACGAACGTCCATTCGCATGCAATTTGTGTAATTACACCGCGTTACATAAGCATAATTTAAAAAATCATGTACTGTCACATACTATTGAACGTCCATTCTTATGCAATTTATGTAATTATTCTTCAGCTCATACAAGTTCTGTGAAAACTCATATGCGATTGCATACTAAGGAACGGCCATTCGCGTGCAATTTGTGTAATTATACCGCATTACATAAGCATAATTTAAAAAGTCATGTCCAATCACACCATTGAACGTCCATTCCTATGCAGTTTTTCTTCATCTTGTAAAAGTTCTTTATAAATTCATACGGAATTGCATACTAATGAAAGTCTATTCGCACGTAATTTGTTTAATTAACTACATAAAATAAAAGTTATTTACAAGGACACATGCAGTCTCACAGTAACGAACGTCCATTTGCATGCAATTCGTGCGATTATTCTGCTTCATAAAAAGTAATTTACAAAGGTATGTGCGTTCGCATAACATCAAACATGAATTTGCATGCAATTTGTGTGATTATACCACATTACGAAAATTACTTTTGTATATTAAGGAACTCCTATTAACATGCAATTTGTATAATTATTTCACACCGCAATAAATTCATTTACCATTATACTTTGCTATGGTAACAGAATTTTGTATAAAGAAATGGCCTAGGTTAACTTGATTTCAATACCACTTCGTATAACTATATAAGTGCTTAACACTTAGTCATCTCAGCTCTATTATTGTAAGTGATTCACAACCTTTCAAAGAAAACTACTAAGGATTATACTGCCAATAGCAGAATGTGTACTATAATCCGCTCCAGGAGAGAATGAAGTAGGGGGCAGGTCGTACTGAGAGCCATTTACACCATTAGAATAACATGGGTGAGGAAATTAAAAAAATTATTCGACGTTCTACATAACTAACAAAAAATCACATTTATTAAAAAAAAATTGAATAGTGGCTATACATACAACACGTTTTTTAAACAATACTATATTATGCATTTTTAGGAAATTTTCCACTGCATTTATAGTAGATAATTAAACGGCATTAGACCATGGATATGTATTGTTGTCGCCAACGGAATTTATGAGGGCAACTGAGAGGGGTTGTAATGGACTGTAAAATAGGGGTTATAAAGGTTTGTCATATACGGACGACACAGAGAAAAATGGTTTAAATACACTTACCCCAAACTTGGCTTCTGGTCACACAACACTAACTTATTGATTATTATCTAGGACTAGGGTTGGTGGATATGGAGTGAAGGAAGTGAAATTTGACCTGCGTACATACCACCCACCTTAAAATAACCTGATTTTAAAGAGAAATAAAACAAAAGAGAAGAGAAGAAAAATTAAATGGGGTGGGACGGTGGCGGCTAGGCATATTTTCCTAGACGTAAAAGACTGTTTACTGGCAGATATTCGGGAAAAGCAAATAAACGTTAAAAAAAACCAACAAGTTTATTCAGAAAAAATAACCAAATTAGAGAAAAAAAGAAAGGAGCAAAGGACAATATACAATAGTACCTATTCCTTAGGAAGAGGCACTAGTTTGTTGACCGGCCAAATTAATTGACCATTCGGAGTTTTTACTACGGCCACGTGAACCACTCCATCGTTGCCAGGGAAGAGCCTTTCTATACGACTAACCGGTCAAGACAGCGGCGAAGTGTTCACACCCGAAATAAATACACGTCCCCCACAGACAAAGGAGCGGTCTCACGATTCCACTTAGTCCTCTGACTAAGGGTGTTTAAATAGTCACGAGACCAACGACGCCAAATATACCGAGTACGTTGGCATGAACGCTGTCAGTGGGAACGCAAATTGTTGTCTTCCGAGAACTGGACCTCAGGTAAGCTTAAAATAGGTCATCCAATTAGAAAATGGCCTGGTGAAAGATAGTCGGGACAATCTAATGCATTGGAGGGATAAAAACATAACGGACGACTATTTAGAACCGCTTCTATGCGAGTAAATATAGTTGTTAATTCTTCGAAAATTTGAGGTTGACTACCCAAAGTGCGAATCAACAGAGCCTTTGCTGGTTTGACACAGGATACCTATAGACCGCCGAAATTGGGACCGTAGGGTGGATTAAATCGTCAATCTATTTGGCGTGAAGCCAGGATAGAAAAAATTTTATTTTGATTTTTCCGGAGAAATGCATGGGCTTCCTTCAATGCACGAGCGACACCAAGAAAGTTACTACTACAATCCGAATACACAGTAGTAGGAGCGCCACGCCGCGACGTAAACGAAGCTAGGAATTCCGAAACTAACTTCAAATGCATCGCCTTAATGCACATACAAACGAAAACACACAAATAAGCTTTAACAGAAGGTGCATTGCGTCGAATGGAGGTTTTTACCGAAAAGGTTCCCGCAAAATCGATCTTGGAATGAGTAAAAGCACGAGTTATTTGTACCTGAGGAGAAGGTAAATTGGCCATAATTGGCTGAGAGGGTGTGGCTGTCAACCGAAAGCACGGTTAGCATTTATGAATGCGCTGGCGAACTAACGACCAAAAATCCAAAACTTGCGTTGAATAAGAGCTTGTGTCATAGAGGGACCAGAATGCAAAGATATACGGTGATAATGATCACACAAAAGAGTAGATAATATGGCCCTCTTAGGTAATAAGAAAGGATGTTTTTGTGCATAGGTTAACTGAGAATTATCCAGGCGTCCGCCACCCTCAGCAAACCTCGCGAGTCCAGAAAGCGGATTAATTTACGAAAAGTGAAAGAAAAAGGTTTTCCCTTTTGTATGTGAGAAATTGCCACAGAAAAAACTGAGCTGAGTCAGTTTTACACAAACGGCAAAGATTCAAGAAGCTCATTAGAAGAAAGCGAACCCACTAATTTCTTAGTTGGCTTGCGACAATTATGCACAAACCGATTAACATAAGTTAAAGAAGATTGCAAACGGATCAATGATGAAAATTTATCCATGAAGTTGCAAAACTCTGGATTTATAGCCGCTACTAAGAGCGTAGGCAAGGCTTTTAGTTCAGGCGCTTCGAGAACTGGGATAGACGTAATATTCCCATCGTCCTGCAAAGGCAACTGACTGAAGTTGGGAGGACCATGTCACCATAAATTATTGTCAACTAACTGGGTGGAGTGAGATCCCTAGAGGCGACGTCAGCGGGGTTGAGTTCGCAGGGAATATAATTCCATTGTGAAAGCGATGTATATTTACTAATTTGATTAATTCGATTTGCCACAAATGTTTTTAATAAATCAGATGAGGTTTTTAACCAGGTTAATACAATTTGAGAATCGCAAAATAAACCAATTTCTCGTAGAGGGTAAGGAAGCTGATTAGAAATAAGGGAATGAGTTAACTTGGCAAGTAAAAGAGCACCAGAAAGTTGTAAACGCGGAATAGTAAGGGTTTTCAAAGGAGCAACTTTGGCCTTTGCTTGTAATAAGTGGCAAGATTCTAACTCGTTTGAACAAGCGTGCAGATAGATACAAGCCTCACAACCTTTTTCGCTTGCATCGCAAAACCCGAGTAACCGATAACTAACACCACTTTGATATAATCTACGAGGTATTTTTAGTTACGATAGATTACAAAATTGCGCGCAAAATTGTTCCCACGTCGTACACCATTCGGAATCTGGAGCATCGTCCCAGTTTAGAAGTTGAAGCCAAAGTTGTTGTATAAAATGTTTAACGAGAAAAACTACTGGCGTCAACCAACCAATTGGATCAAATATCCGTGCAATATAAGAAAGAACTGTGCGTTTTGTGCACGCGCCTTTAAACGGAATTACATGGTATGTAAATATATCCAAGGAGGGGTTCCAAACCAATCCTAAAATTTTGATGCCGTTAACATCATCAGAAAATGTTAAAGAGGCTTCTAGCTCAGTTTCTGGAAAATCTTGTAATATTTCTAATTTATTACTGGACCATTTACGTAATGAAAATTGCCCCACAGCAAGAAGATTTATGAGTTTTTGTTGAAGTATCTCAGCGGATCCTTACGATTCTCCACTTGAAATCACATCATCCATACAGGTGTGATGCATAAGAACCCGTGCTGCCAGCGGATATGAACTGTCTTCATTAGAAACTAATTGTTGAAGTACCCGCTGAGCAAGATATGCAGAAGGAGAGAACCATACGTCAGAGTTTTAAGTTCATACTCTTGAACACTTTCCAGAGTAGAGGGACGCCAGAATATGTGTTGATATTTGTAATCGAAGGGTTGAAGTAGATTTTGACGGTACATCATACGAATGTCCGCACAAACAGCTACCGCATGGGACCAAAAAGAACAAATTATTTCCGGAAGACCCCGTTGTAGCTTGGGACCCGCACATAACCTTTCATTTAGGGATATTCCTGTAGAATCAGGAGCAGAGCCATTGAATACTACCCGCAGCTGGGTAGTACTGCTTGTGAGTTTATACACGGCATAATGGGGTAACATAAAATTAGCTATCTCCAATTTTTTACTGCTTTCCATATATTCCTATCTTCTCCTACTATTTTTAGAAGCTCTTTGTTGTTAATTTTATCTGTCTGTAGCACCACATTTCTTAGGCTTCTATCTTTTTCCGCCCGCTTCTTCTGCTATCCACGTTTAACAGTCGTACAATGCTGTACTCCACACATACGCTTTGAGCAACCTGTTACGTGATGAATTTGTCTACTATTACGGGGGAAACAATTTTAATTTGTCCTGACGGGACGGGAACCCCGTAACAATAAAAGAGGTGCGTCGTCTAACTGCAGTGGTCGCGAGTGGGTTCTTATAGATAATGAAAAGAATATAAAGAACACTAAAAAAATACAAAAAGAGTAAATAACCAGATTGCCAACTAAAAAATTCTGTATTACATTAACACTTGCCCTGAAAGGTCTTGTCTTCGTCAATGTCGAAGGGTGCCAAACAGTCGGTCGTCACAAGTCTGAGGATATCATTGTCTACATGGAAAATGATATTCCACATAATATTCCCTTGTTTTGGTTTTCTTACCTTCGATCGTCACATTTCTCTATAAAAATCAAATACTTCTTTCAGATATGATTAGTACTGGGACAACTGGACCACTTTTTCAAATTATTAATTATTTTCCTATTTTCCTAAATAATTAAAATAAAAATTCGCGTAAAGCTTGACCTCTATTAACATAAAAAAAATTCAACACACATGCACTTATAAAGACACTTTTCTAAAACTAACTTATTTTAATCTGGCCAGGTGTTATTGAACTGAACCTTAAAGAAAATTGTAAAACAAACTTAACTTAGCCCGGTAACGAAAAGCTTTGACGCTCCACATTTTCCTGTTTTCCTATTGAATTAGACACTTATTAATCCCAACTGATTACATTCCAATACCAACGTTGCACTATCACCTTGTCCTTTCTAAAATACATAATATCCACATATCTCTTAATATTTTACTGCTAATAAATTTATCCTTCGGCTACCGTCCTATATCGAAAAAAATGTCAACACATATTTACGTGTATTTTCACATAAATTATACCAAATCTTACATAAGTCTATACTATTACTTACAGTTTACTTCCTCAAATTCAGGTAATGTCCAGCTCATACTAATTTTTCCATTTTCTAAAACAACAGCTACAACGATTTCAAAATTCCCAAATTAATGATGGGATAAACAAATCCAGTTTCACTACCTACACACGGTCATAATGAACAAATTTCGTCATCAAGCGTTTCGAACTTTACCTTTCATTAAGCGTAAAATCGAAAACTCCGTATGCGGCGTCTACCATTTAACTGCGTTTAATTTCCCTTTCTAACATACCTGAACCTCACTACATTTCGAAATTCTAGACTAAGTCAATTCAATTATGTTAATTCCAAATCTGCCCTTAATTTAACCCTGCTAGGGGATTTAGCATTAATAACCCCCTCCCCATTCGACTCTATTATATTATTACATTTAGACGTTTTCAGATGACCGGTTGTTATGAGACTGTTTTCCTAATTCAATCTCAATTCGTTTTTACTATTTTTAATTCCTCTGCTGTTTCCGCTAATGTCCCGGGGTTTTCATATTATTACACAATATTTCTATTACTTTTTATGTAAAATAACACACAGGAAGTTCCTGTTATACTGTAATTAACGTAGGCGTATCTGTAATTTCTTTTGATCTGAAACTATGTATTTGCACATATTGCAGTCTAAATGTATAAAAGATTACATCATTTTTGGTAACCCTATAAGTGTGTATTTTTATGACTTAGCTCCTACAAATTACATTGTAATAATAGTATATTATTCAACATACGGTAATGTAGGCAATAACTCACGCAGATGAAGTTGCATGGCTACTTTGATATTTTTGGTAGGTAATTAAATAGAAATATAAGCTGGAAGCGTGAGTTATTATAACTCACGCTCATAACTCACGGTGTTTAATTATGAACACTATTACTTGTTCAAAAGTATATGAATAATGGTATTATAACTAAATAGGAGTAGATAAAGTGTATTTATAGTTTGATTTATTATAACTGTAACACTGTTTATTAAAATTTTATTGTATTGCTTGGAATTTATTTAACAACTTTAAAAGCTCAAATTTAAGGCGCATTTTAGTGAATTTTACAACTCTGAAAGCTTTTTAAAAAGAGCATGCAATGCTTCTACTATAAATTTTTATTAGAGGATAGGAAGGTAATAAGAGCTAGGCGAGTAATGGCGGCCGCCAGGTATTTTACACTTGCCGCAGGAATTGTTATCATTTTCTACTGTAGATTCCCTGTACAGTAATCCAATAGCAACGCACACTAACAACGGTCAGTCTATTCGTAGTCGTTGCAGTGTTGTAGTGAAGTGCATTTGTTAAAGGTATGTTCAAAATAATTGTTTATAAAAATTTTAAGATATAAGTTCGCCAGCAGATAGTAAATTTTCTTAGCTTTCTTGCCGTAACACACTCTTTTCTGTAAATTTGTATACAAAATTTGTATTTACATAAAATGCGTCTCTAGTCCAAGCGGGTAATGGTGGACGTCATAAAAGTCAAATGACGGCCGGTCGTTATTGCCCTTTATATAATGTTACATCTTACATCATTGTTACTTAGTCATTGTTCGTCTAATAATAACTTTTTCTTTAGATGGCCAAACAAATATATTACAAAAACCCACAAAGGCTCTTGCATTAGCGAGCAATTAATCCTTGCGTTAAATGCAATACAAAATAAAGAAAAACGTTTGAGAGAAGGGGCTCGTTCATTTTCTAACCTAAGGAGCACTCTGCAAACTAGAAGAAAAATGAGTAATCTTTCTGATCCATCTTTAGGACGTAAAGCGGTTTTCGGCATGGAGCAGGAAAAATTGTTAGTTGATAAAATTATAAAATTTTCCTAGCAATGTTATGGGATAACTGCCGAACAAGTGAAAACATTGGCTTTTGATTATGCGCACAAAAATAATCTACCGAATCATTTTTCCTATGCTAATCAATCAACAGGCAAAGATTGGTTTAGGGTTTTTTTAATAGAAATTCAAATATCACTATAAGAAAACCTGAAGCCACTAGAATAAATCGAATTTCTCAATTTAACAGGGATGAAGTGTCTTTTTTCTTTGAAAACTTGCATGCAGTTCAAGAAAAGCATAAATTTACAACTGCCAAAATTTTCAACGCCGATGAGACTGGCATAACAACAGTTCAGGCACCTGGTAATATTATAGCAGAATAGGGTCAAAAACGAGTAGGCAGATTTGTAACAAGCGGAGAAAGGGGAAAAGCCACGACTGTGTTGTGCTGTATTAGCGCTACCGGAATGTGCATGTCTCCTATATTTATTTATGCTCGTAAGAGAATGAACAACCAACTAAAAGGAAATAGTCCGCTGGGGCAATTTATGGTTGTTCCGATAATGGATGGATTATGGAGGATTTGTTCATGGAATGGCTTCGGCATTTCCATAACTTTATTAAATGTTCTAAAGAATATTCTGCACTGCTAATAATTAATAATCATAGTACCTATTATATATTGCACATAATTTTTGTAGAAGTAATGGGATTGAACTATTAATCATTCCACATTACACGTTACACAGACTTCAGTCCTTGAACGTTACCTTTTATTCGTCAATGAAAAATGTAAAAAAAAACGGATGCAGTAACTATTTGAGATCACATGTTGGTGAAAAAATTACAACCAACAAAAGTTCTGAACTCTTTCAGAAAGCTTTTAGCTGGGTAGCAGCACCAGAGAATGCTATACAAGATTTTAAAATCACAAATATTTCCAATAGATCCAAATATATTCACAGATGATGATTTTGCTGCATCTACAAATTTAATTATTAATCCTATAGTTGAAAAAGTAGCTAGTGCATTTGCGAGAAATGTTGCATCGAACATATTGACGCAAAATGTAGTTGGCAAAGAAAAGAAAAAAGGATTGCACAAAGAAGAGCAGGAGGTGCTTCAGCTCCCTGCGATCAAATAATTCCGCCGAAAGGAATTCTTTCTAATAAAGGAAATAAAGTAGACTTTAGCAGCAGCAGTTTTGAAATATTATTGAATGATTGACTTTCTTTGTCTTCTTGCTCCACAAGCAGTACAACTGGCAAACGAAAAAATTGACAAGAAACAATATTCCCAAATATTAATCTCCACGCCAATGAAAGAGGTGCTAAAAAATAAAAAAAGGGAACAAAAATTTAAACCTGGATAAAAACAACAGACTACTAATGAAAACGTTTTTCCTGATATTTACATCAAGAAAAAAAGAGTAAAATATGCAAACATAAACTATTGTTCAAACAATTCTTTTCTTCCGGTACCACAAACGAAGACCACGATAATGAGTTATCAGACGTACGAATAAATGAAGATGTATGTGCTATATGTGGGAAGTTTGTAAAAACCGAGAATTGTGGATAAGATGTACTACGTATTCTGGGTGTGCCCATAAACACGATACAGACTAGGTATTTGGACCATATGTATGCGATTTTTATTCAGAAGTATATTTTTGGAGCCTCTGCCGCTATTACTCACACATGGAGGGTAATTGCAGACAAATTCATTCTTTTTATTTTATACAATTTTATTTTTATTTGTTGTTTCTAATAAAAACTGTAATGTACATCTAATATTAAAATATCCTATATCTTAATTACGCTTCAGCTAACCTAAACATATCAAGTAGTTGAAACGTAGTAGATATAATTGTATAGGGAGTCGCCATTCCCCACTCTTCCCCTATTAAAATAGAATCGGTTTATTTACATTCTTGTGGTTTTAAAATAATTTGGAATAAAAATACGGATTTAATTATCAATCTTGATTTGTAAACTCTAATATGAAATAAAGATTCTACAGGGTGTTTTTCATAACAAATTAGTCAATTCAAAATTAAGTACTATGTGTTTGCCATCTAATTGATCTTGCGTAACGCGAGTTATGTATCCCCCAATCTTATATATATATATATATATATATATATATATATATTAAATTAGAATCTAATAGGAAGATATTAGAAATTGTTAAAAAAATCATAAGTCAATTACAACAATGTAATTCAAGGATAGATATAAAAAGGTTTTTAACCGTTCATGAGAACAGATGCAATACAATGTATTCCAGACGATAGTGATACTGCAAGTGGCAGGTTACAGACGGTTAAGATATCGCAATTACTTAGAAAATAAGATTGTAACAATGTAACAATGAATAGAATTAAGAATAGGCAGACATGAGCTCTGTAAGTTCTTACAGAAATGTGAAGGGCAGGAACAACATAAATACCCTGGGAACCCCTAGACCAGTCAGTCAGTCTGAGTATTACAGCTTTAGCATTGTTGTTTACCTACGCTACTCGCCCTAATAATAGTTCAATTAGTAATTGTTTTTCGACTTGGAATATTAAATCAAGATTGTCAAAATTACATATTTAATATCTGTTTGAAGAATAAATAAATTTGATACGAAGACTTGGAAATAGTTTCTAAAACACCGTTCCCAAGGCTCGAAACGTAACTCGCGTTACAAACCTTTACCATTTCCATGTTTGTTGTCTTCGAACATAGTAGTTGCTTTCTCTTGTTAAATGCAGCACGGCTTGTGATAGTCTGTTACACTTATCCGATCTTGAATTCCTGGCCTTCCAAGGTAGCATATTTTAGTATCGTATTTGTATTCTGTTTTTTGATTTATTTTCTTCTCCTTTACATACTAATACTTTAGTTTTATTTTTGTTTATTTTCATACCATATCTTTCTATTGGTACTGCTTCCATTTCATTAAGAACACTTGTACCTCTACCTTACTAGATGCTAATACCACTTTTTCGTCTCTCTTCGTGGGTACAGCGACTATGGTGTTATATTTGAAATATTTGGGTGTCTCGCCTGTCTTATACATATAGCTGACAAGTTGGAAGATACGTTTTGTTACTGCTTGTTCAGTGGCTTGTAGAGTTTCTTCTTGCACTTTATCTGTATCTAGCGCCTTATTATTTTCCGGGCCTTTTAATTCTAGTTTAAACTCATCTTTAAGAATGCGATATCTCATCATCCCTGTTAATGCCTGTTTTGTGTTCTAGTGCTTCTAGTCCCTGCCCTGTATATAAATTTCCTATATATTCTTGCCATCTATCCACTTTCTCTACATTTTCTATAATGATATCTCGTCCCGCGCCTTTTATATTTTTGCTATACAGCTTTATAAATAATTAGTTTGTATGTCTTGTCGGTCTTTCCTATTTCCAGCTAAGTTTGTACCTCTTTGCACTTTTACTTAATCCATTGTTCTTTAGCATTCCTGCATTTGAGAATAATTTCCATGTAATGACTTTGTATGTCTGTTTCCTTGCTTCGTCTGGTCTGTTTCTATATTTTTTATTTTTCTTCTATTAAGTTCAGAATATCCTTTGTCATCCGTGGTGTCTTATTTTCTTTTTGTTTACACCCCAGAATATTTATGGCCGCTATATCTAAGCTGGCTTTAATTCCGTTCCATTATGCTTCTACTTCCTTAGTATAATAAATTTTCTTGATGTCTTTCAACAATTTGTTTGATCTATTTCAAATCTTTTGTGGGTATTTATATCTTTTAGTTTCTCAAAATCAAGGTTCTTTTTCCGTTCCTTTTTTCGAATTTCTTAATTGAGACATGGCTTTCATAATTGCTATGTTGTTGTAAGTATCTAATCTGCTTTTGGGAAGCTTCTACAGTTTTTTAGTTGATTCTTAAACTGTTGTCTAACGTGAATGTAATCTATTTGATATCCTCCTATGTCTTCTGACATTTTCTACGTGTATCGTCTGCTAGTACAATGTTGAAATAATGTATTTTTGTTGGTTAAATCGTTTTTATAGCAAAGTTTTACCAGCCTATTTCCTCTGTGGTTCTTCATGTTTAAATCAAATAAACTCATTTACTAGTGCATTAAAATATCCCGTAATCATTAAATGTTCTTGCGCTTTTACGAATCTAATGCCATCGATATCTTTGTATGTCGCTTTCTACTTCTTCCTCAGTGCAGCTAAAGGTGGGCATGTAAACTTGTATTATTACAAAAATTTATCGATTTAGATTCTAATCTGATCATGAGTACTCGTTCGTTCTTTTGTGTTTGTCTGCAGAATGTTCTATCTTTTTTCGCATAACCATCCCACACACGAATTTCCTTCGTTCAATCCTGTATAAATTATCCTAAAGTTTACCAACAAAAAATTCCCCATCGCTGGCCATCGATCGTTTTTGGACGCTGTGCACTTGGGGGTAATCTAGTGGTTTTTAGTTGTCTTTCACATCACAGTAATGCGTTTTAGAATGTCATATCGACCTCTATGGTCTCTGCCACTCTAAGTATCGAAATAGGTTCTGCCATCTTTCGGGAACCTATTTTAGTCTGGTTGCTTACTAAACGCCACGAATTTGGTTAAAGCTATAATTAAGGTTCTTTAGCTTAATAAAACACGCAAGTCATTCTACGCGTTCTAGTATTCTAAAACTTCTTCAAGGTACAGGTGCATTCAGAACGGAAATAGCTATAATATAAAAAATAACTGTAAGTTATAGATATTTGAGCTTCTAATGTTTGAGGACACGGAAGCGCTTAGTGGCATCCCAAAGTGCATGCTCGGCTTGGCGCTCAAGGATGCTGTCCGTCCGGATCTGAGTGTCAACCCCTAGCACAGCATCGGCTTATTTGAGATATTAAATTTTTTTAAAACTTCTTTTATCTTGTAGTTGCACATAAAATGCGCTCCAATGCACCCAGGTTTTGATAAAATAAGTATGATAATAGGGCATGTGAGCCACTTCTACATTGTATAACAATAGATATGAAATGTATTTGTTTTGTGCTTTTATTAATGTTGCAATATATTGTTTTTACATGTGTTTATTTTAAACGTATCCTACAAAAATATGAAACATGACGCAATCATAGTTAAAAGAAAACAAAAAAATTTACAATGCAAAGGTTATTATAAATTTCTCAAGGCGTGGCTGGATGAGGTTATATAACTTGTCTGTATATGCAAATTTGTGGCGGTGAATACGTTTCAACCACAGCTGCACATACCTTCCACCTGCCTACTAAATAAACACGTAGAATGGGTTTGTTATTTATACCAAGTACTTCTATCAAGCTGTATGCTGTTATCTTGCAGCTGTACAGATGTTCTAAGCAATAAAATTGTCCCTCTTTGTTAACAATTCTTGGTAGCTGTTATCTCTTTATTTACAAGCTGTTATTTATAGCTGGTCTTTTTTGCAGGTGCTGTCTGAGGATTATGTTACGTGTTACGGTATTCTGTGCGGACAAGAAAGAACGCAGCACAGTAAGTAGTAGAAAAATTGCCTACACCAAATAGCGCAACCAAACACATGAATAGAATCGAATTCCAAAAGAGTCAGAGTTTGGGCTAGCTCAACAATGTTGGAGAGTGGGGTGGGTGATCTAGAAAGAAAATTGAATTGAGAACCTTAGCAACAAAGAAATATTTATTTTACAAACATATAGGAAAACATACAGCCCCAAAAGAATATTTACAAACGTAGAAAATACCTGGTTGCGGAATCGTTCGTTACAACGTGATGTACATAAAGCGTAAATTTACATAATATACACTTTACATGGAAAAATATCAAGCACACAATTTTACTATCTAATTACATGCATACTTAAAATATGTTCTAAACTAATTATGTATAAAATATAGAGTCAGTAAAAATTTCTGTAGGCAATGCATCTCGTATCATTAAAATTTTAAACAGTCCATTATTTGACGTTCACATTAACTTAAAACAGAAAACATATTGTACCTGGAGTTATCTTCTCTTGGGTACCATCTCACGAAACGCAGCTGGAACAACTTAACAGTATTGCACTAGCACAAACGCATTTTAAGCGCGACTTCACAACGCTCAAAGAGCAGTCCACTCAGTAAAGAAGCGTCGAATTAATAGCAGAAGAGTAGAATAGTAAAAGCTTTTGAATCATTAAAAAAGCTTTTCAAAGTTGGAGTCGTATTTATACAACTTTGAAAATCATGGATGGAAAATATCAAACCATTCCCACCGATATTGGTGTAAAATATTCTGAGAAGGCAAGCGAAAATATATACAACAGCAAAACTTTCCTAGAATTTAGAAAACAAAATACTATAATTAATTCTATTGAATTTGTTGGTTGCAGGGGAAGCAAGCTACATTTTAAAATGCCCCTGCAATATAGATAAATCAAACTACGGTGAAGCATGTAAAGTGGCCTAGGTTTCTCTAGCAAAACAGAGGTTTGTAAGATTATCGATTCACGCTATATTCTCGGAATAATTTAATAAGGAAAGATGTTGCTACGAACACGTGTAAATATACAACACGGCATTTCAAGGAATACTAGCAAATAACAAACACATTTAAGTATTAAATCTTTCCAAAAAACTTATTTAGAAGTAGTTTTAACTACCAGCAGCTATAGTGGGTAGAGGGTATAATTATTTTTCGAAGAATGGCTAAGGCGAGCTTCTCGGTTTTAGAATAGCAAATATTTCGGCGAATAACTAATAAACATAACGAGCGCATATTTGCAAGGAAGAAACATCATTTAAAATCGTTTAAGAAGCAAATATTTCAAAGAGTTCTAAGGGTTTAGTAGAGGCAAAAGCTTGTTTGTTTCTAACGAATTAATAAATGGTTACGGGATATATTTCACGTATTGAGGAACATTTTATGCAGGACGGTTTTAATACTTGAATATTTGTTAGGTTTGGATTAATTGAGAAGAATAACATAAGGAAGGGGTTTGTATTAGCGGTTTCAGTTACGGGCGTTTTAATTTCATGCAGAATCTTTCTATTTCCGAAAGTTACCGTAACAATTATCTACATTTGATCCTTCGGAGATATTTTTGAAAGCCAAACATCTTGACCCCTACGTGGTACTTTTCTTATAAATACAGACTGTGCTTTAAAAGCTGTAGATTCGATAAAACATCCATTTAGCGAAAAAAGGTATTGTTTGTCGCGATATTAAAATGCTTCCTGTACTAGGTGTCCTAAATTAGTTAAACTGGTTGAGTCAGTACCCAATCCATCGGCGGAAGTAGCTTGCATTTTCCGAATCCTGTAGGACGGTACCAGAAAGACAGACAGTGTTTCTGTTTTCTTTACTTTTTGATGCTGCTATGAAGAATAGACACTTCGTTTGCTGTTCATATTTTTCTTACTGATGATTATCCAATAAATTGCAGACAGCACGTTACACAGTTACGTCCACAGTGATCGAGTAATTATGTAATTAATTGCAAAGTCATAACTAATTAAACCAAAGCTCATGTTAGAGCACTTGTTACTGTTACCTTTTCTTTGAACATTCCTGTTAATGTCAACAACATGCTTACCAATTAGAGTAAGTGAACACCTGGTTCATTTAAGTAGGGTTATGTTATAGAAGTTTAATGACACGTTATTTCTTGAGGAGGTGTACTTTACAAAACAGAATGTATAGATTACGTACACTTCTTTTCTTGTAAAGTTTATGTCTAATTTTCTTTTGTATATATTTAGGGTTTGAAGCATTAAGTAAGTATATATGTACATAGTATTTAGATTCTAGGATTTTATATTTGCTTATAAGATTATATTTTTGTGTAATGCAATATGCAAATTCACGCTTTGTTTACCTTACGTTGTGAGAGGACGATTACGCAAATTGTTCGTTCTTTTATTGTTTTGTAAATATCACTTTTGGGACTATGTTTATAAAAGATTTATAATAGATCGGTTGACCAAGGTCTCCAATTTTTCTTTCTGTAGGATCCATTCATTTTGCGACATTTTGAGCTAGCCCGAACTCTAATTCTTTAGATTTCCATTTTGCCCTTCTTCCTGTTTTGTTGCGGTATTCGGTGTAGACGATTTTCTTCACTGACTTTATTGCTTTCCTTCGTGTCTGCACAGAATACCGTAACAAACCATTCAAACACTTCCTAACTGAATGTAAGCATTTAGTTAAAAATTGTAATTACAATACACTGGACTCCAACCAAACCATAGAGGACACGGCTCTTAGGAACAAAATTGTTATGGATACCTGGGATACCACGATAATTGAGCGCTTTTAAGAATCAACCAACTTACTTTGAAAAATCAGTTCAATTATTACTAACGTCACCTTGAGGACGCTCCTCTCGCTGGTTTCTCCATGAGTCTTGAACTCTTTCACTTTTAACCTCGCGGGGTGGTGCATCATTTCGCATAGCATCAACCCTCCTTAAATGGTTTTTTTATATCCTCCACTGACCTATAACCAGCGTTTATTATTCCTCGCCTAATTTCAAACGGAAATTGATCAACGCACATATTAGTCACCTCATCCACTCCTAAAGATTTAGACAAATATATAGCCTCCTTAATTAGTCTCAAAAAGTAATCAGCTTTTGTGCCCCTTCAAACTCGGCAAATTTAATTTTAGCAAAGGTTTTCCTTTCCTTTTCTACTGCCCAATACCTCTTAAGAATTGCTCTTTCAAATCCGAAAAACACTTAAATTGTTTAGTTTCAGCTCAATCTCAGCTGGGGCCTTTCAAACAACCTGACGTATAATAAACCTTTTTATTTTCAATGACCCCCGCCTCGTCTAGCAGAGTCGTTAATTTCACTATAAAATCAACCGGATGGTTTTTACTATTCGGAGAAAATTGTAAATTTGGTCCGTTAAGGCCTTTCCACATTGCAATATATTCTATCATGTGGTTAAAAGTGGATACATCACTGGAACATCCCGCAGCGCTAACATTTACTTCTACTTCGGGTGGAATATATAATTTAATATTACCTATCCCTATATATCTGAAACATTTCCGTTGCAAACGCTAGCATTAGCCCTATTTTCTGCCAATTTAAGGAGTATCAACTGACACACCTTCTACATGATCTATATTGATAATAGCATCCATGTTGGTTATATAAAAATTTTCATTTTCGTAGCTTCTCACCCGCCACCAGAAAAATATAGCACCCAAGACGGGTTACAGACGAACGTAACATCGCCCCTATCAATGCAGATGTAGGCTACACCGACTACTTGCAGTACCGGTTGCCTGCCTTTTTATTCCTAAAAGCTCGTCCTACTGGCGATCTGACTCGACGGCAAAGCCAAAATGATCAAGGTTGGGCTAGACCTTGACCTCTCGTCTAGGTGAAATCCGGGTCAGAGTGGAGTGTTGCTTTTCTCAAAAACCATCCCGTCTCGAGTCATGTTCAGCCACCAGGATCCTTTCATCTACCGGCATGAGTCGTCTCGCTCGGCACAAATACGAGGGTCTCTTTAAAACATAGTGTAAGACAAACTACTATTTTACACCTCGGAGGCTAGATATTTATTAAAGAGGTTGGGAAAGGATATGAGGATCGTGTAAGAAGGATGAAAAAAAGGGGTTAACGGTTGTCCCAGGAAGATGCCTTCTACGACCCGCGAAACTGATAACTGTCAGTAAGGAGGCCTGGTCTAGCAAAGTTATAAGGACTTCGGCGTCGTTTACACCTATGCAATACCCTTGGCTACGACACGACAGCTGGGTGGGTGTGGTTTGGATTGCATCGTGTGATTCGACTTCTTCTTGACTCGCATGGCCATGATGCAGATATCATCCGTTCAGGTTCACCAGTATGGTTTTGTGAGTGAGGCAGTTAACAGAAAGCAAATGTTTATAAAGTTTATTTTTACACCAAATAGAAATAATAAAGAAAAAAAATTAATGTGGAAGGTTGTATTCGATGGACAGATTATAACGGGGATTTGTTATGTGGTCATCTGCCAATTTGAAATCCTCGTGAGGTAATCACTTGTCGACTCGGTTTATTTCAGGTAACATATAGTCGCTGCAATGTTTTAAATGGTATTTCTTCAATGGCGTGAAAGGTCAAAGAACATCCGTCCTGATGGTTATGAATTTGAAACGTTCAATTTGTTAAACATTACGACCGCGTATGATGGGTTTTCTCGATGGTGCATAAATAACGACTTGTTGAGATAATGATCGCGCACGATCCAATATAAACCCGGGTTTTCCGATTTTATTGCGCTTCGCTACGCTAGGAATTGGCAGTTAGAATTCGTGTTGTTTGAACTATTGTTGAGTTTGATTCTTCAGCTGGTGCGTCGAAGGGTTTTCTACATTTTATTCGTCACTGCATTTCAAAAAAGCAATGCACGTCTTTTTGTTTAACAACTAGTAGGTGTCCTGCGTGTATTCGGTGAGTTTTCCCCGCGCGTACTCATTCTAATGAGATTCTCTTTTTGGCTTTTGTTTTTAGCTGGAGGCCAAACAACTTCTTTTGTTATGTAAAACAACTTCTTTCGTTATGCTGCTGCTGCAATTATGGTAGCAGAGGAAATGTATTCTGACTCCACCTCGACGGCTTGCGCGCTAAATATCAGGATACATACAGATATGCAACTTGTCTTTTGTGTGTGTCAATAATATTCCGTATAAATGTTTGGTGCAATCACGTGAAAAAAGAACCTGACACTATAAGACTATTGTTGGTTACTGCGATTCGATATTATCGCTCTATAGGTGCGATGTACTATTTTTAATTGCTGTCGGCTTGTGTTTCTTCTATCCGCTCCTGTGGTAGGTGCTTTCTAGTCCGTCTTTCTTTCTTCGGGAGCCACGACTCAGTCGACTGTAGGACTAGTCAGCATTCCTTTTCGTCAGTTTTTCGTTTGTTGCGTTCCTTTGCTACCACAGTTGAGAGTACATAGTTTCTTTTTACCAGCGTCCCTCCTCTCTTCCTCTCGTTCTCCCTTGTCCTTTTTTTCTTACTAGAGGCTTGACACCTTTGTCATTTTGGTTCGCACTGTTGGTTCTTTTCCTCACTCCGGTTTTTCTTTTGAGGTTGATAACCTTTCCGGTTTCTCTCTTGAGAAACATTCGACCTCCGACGACTTTTTCAGTGCCCGTGCCGTTCCATCTTGGTCCTCGTTACTTACGCATTACCCGTCGTCCTTCCTTCCTTCCTTTTTACTTTCTTCCTCTTCTTTCTCTTTTCTCATTCTTGGCTCTTCGAGCCGGATAAAAGTTTTTTTGGTTTTGTTGATTTTTATGGTTTCCTTATTCTCGTAACGGATGTTTTTTTAGTTTTCAAGCGAATTTTTTTCTCTTTTTTTTCTTTTTGGGTTTTTTTGGTCCTGCCTATTCCCGTCCTTTTGTTTTCCTACCCCGATCTTTTAATTTTGCTGGGGGGATTTGTTACGTTCCAATTTTGTTTTTAAAATTTTCCCTTGTTAATTCATTACTGTTCGAATAAATTCCGTTTCAATTCTTAAATTCTTCAATTCAAACCCCTTTGGCGTTAAAAACGAAAATTAATTTAGTAAACTTAAAATAACCCTGTCCGTTGCTGATTCATTATCATTCGTCTCAGTTCCATGTCTACTGTTCAATAAAATCGTTAATTTATAAGTAATGATAAATACGCTGTCGATAAATTAAATGCCTTGTTTTAGTTATCCCGGAATCTCTTAAATTCTTCAATAACATCCTGTTTTTAGGTAACCTTCAATTTGTTAAACATTACGACCGCGTATAATGGGTTTTTTCGATGGTGCAAAGCTAACGGCTTGTTGAGACAATGCTCGCGCAGGATCCGATATAAACCCCGGTTTTCCGATTTTATTGCGCTTCGCTACGCTAGGAATTGGCAGATAGAATTCGTGTTGTTTGAACCATTGTTGAGTTTGATTCTGCAGTTGGTGCGTCGAAGGGTTTTCTATATTTTATTCGTAACTGTATTTCAAAAAAAGCGATGCACTTCTTTCTGTTCAACAACTAGGAGGTGTCCTGCGTGTATTCGGCGAGTTTCCCGCGCGTACTCATTCTAATCAGATGCTCTTTCTAGTTTTTTTTTAGCTGGAGTCAAACAACTTCTTTCGTTATACTGTTGCTGCAATTATGGTAGCAGAGAAAATCTATGCTGACTCCACCCCGACGGCTTGCGACCTAAGTATCAGGATACATACAGGTATGCGACTTGTTTTTGTGTGTGTCAATAATATTCCGTATTAACGTTTGGTGCAATCACGTGAAAAAAGAACCTGACACTATAAGACTTTTGTTGGTTACTGCGATTCGATATTATCGCTCTATAAGTGCGATGTACTATTTTTAAACATGCTTATTTATTCGCTTTACTGATTAGTTTATCTTACAAAATGGTATTATGTACAGTTCAAAAACGTTCAACAAAAGTTCCCACATATTCATTTTCAATACTGATTAGTTTTATTTGCTGTAAATACGAGATGCGCAATTCGTATCTAAATTCCTGAATTGTCCATAAAATATAATTGTTTGCTTTGAAATAATAATGCTTAATTTGTTGCTTTAGTTTGTGTTTACAGAATCCTTTATTTATTTTTATTTGTTAATAGATAATTTTGGGCGATGTGCTTTAATTTTTTTTGTGCTTTATTCCTTTGTTTTTTTGGTATTTAGGTAAATCCCCCTCTCTCCGCGTTTAACAGCTAGCCTGGTATTTACTTTTCTTCCGGCTACGTTTAGGTACGTAGCACAGTTCCAGTTGGAACTGACAAGCGTATGGTTGCGTACTTTCGGTATAATCAAGATACACTTTGATAAGACTAGCGTGTAATGGCACAGATACCTGATTGAATATGTTGAAGAACTGTTTGGTGTGTGATAGAGGACAAGACCCAAAAATTGTCACCCTATGAAGACGCCATAATTCAACAGACTGTATAGTAGCAAGAGAGTAAACTGTATTGTCTTAGTGAACCGTTGTGCATCGGATCGAGTACTCTCCCGTGTGTTGATATTGTGGGTTGCAATGGCGATGCTGGTTGGAATGGCGATAGTGTTTGCTAAACTGAATGTAAAAGATTCGAGCATACCAGCCAAAATTAAATAAATGTAAAGCTGCAAAATTCATGTTCAATTCAATCTTCAAGCTTCAGTTGTCAAAAGTAAAGAATGAAAACCCTTACCTGGTTCTATCAATTAAAAAACATCTACTTTGTATAATCGCATTTATTTTAATAAAATTTGAAATTTGTTAACAGAATTTTTTCTGTTATTATTTACAGATGCTGCATCTTTCAAACAGTTTCGAATCCATAAATGCAACAAGATCGTTTATCGTTCTTAAATGTACAAAATCGTTGAATAAATGCGTTTATTGTTTTGAGATTATACTTATACTCTTGGGTGAATCGTTCATGCAGTTCTTTTCTTTATGCCCTTTTAATTCATCTTGTATCTCCTCTAACGTTTTCCCTTTGTTTCTGGTACAAAATATATAATATAAAATAATCCAATTAAACAGCTTGCTGAAAAGAAAAATAACGGAACGTGCAAACCAAACTTTTCGCTTGTCACTTGAAATATTTTAAACGTTACTGCACTGACCAGAGCAAAGTAAGCAAGGTAGATGCTGACAGCTTTAGCTTTAATGTTTATCGGAAATAGTTCTCCTTGTAATACTATTGGAATTGATTGCATTCCTAAACTAAAAAATATGGCGTATGCAATAATTGTCGCTATTGGAATCCATGGTAGTACAACAATGTTTAGTACTAAATACAAGCTTTCGATTAGTAGCGCTATACCAGAACCCATTATAGAAAATATTAATAACGGTTTGCGTCCTATTGTGTCGATGAGTGCGCTACAGACACCCAAGAATACTATGTACATACTAAAATAAATAATCGAACCTATTTCTGGAGAAAAGCTATTAGCACTACTCTGTTTAATAATTATTTGAGCATAGAACATAATTGAAATTACACCACAAGCTTGTTGAATTGTCCGCATTGCCAGCATTAAGAAAAGTGCTTTTCTGTTGATCGCAGAATTAAATATGTCGCTATATCTGCTACCGCTTGATTTCTGATCTAAAATTGCTGCATGAATTCTGTTAACTTCCACGGTAACATCTTCCTTGCCACATAACAATTTAAGAGAGTTTATTGCTTCCCCGTTTTTTCCTTTTTTAAATAAATAATAAGGACTGTCGGGCATCCAAAAAAATATCACAATAAATATTACAGGTATGGATGATGATATCAGCGCCGCGACTTTTATACTCAGAAAGGATCCAATAACGTTACTAAACAGCATACCAGAAAACCAAAATATAGATATTGCTGAACCGAACACTCCCCGTATTTTAGGATCTGAAATCTCTCCAATGTAAATAGGGACAGTGCATTGCAATAATCCATCTCCTATGCCCCCTATAAATCTTCCTGTTATTAATAAGAATACATTATTTGAAAAGGCAATTAATAACCATGATATAAAAAAAGGAACTGAACAGCTTGAAAGTGTAACTTTTCGACCTAGGGTGTCTAACATTATTCCCGTTAAAATAGCGCCACAAACAGTTCCACACAACAGGGATGTAGTTATCCATGATGCTTCTCCATTGGATATAGGAATGTGAGAGCCCTTACTAAGTAATTTTGGTAATGCTGCTGAAGACCAGCCATAGTGCATTCCAGAACTCATTCCAATAAAAAGGGCTGAAACAGAAAGGAAAATAAGTATTTTGGATAATCGTAAATGTGAGAATCTCTAAGTTGTCCTACATTTCCTTAAATTAGTTGAACCTACTAAGAACTCCCAATAAAATAAACTAAATTAAAAATTGGAATGTATGTAAACAATTTCATCAACTTTTGGTACTGATAATGACAGAAATTTATCTTGAAATATTTAGCTTCATGATTCTGTGATAAAACTGCTTCACAATAATTTTATGGCAACGTAGTTTATAGTTTGTAAAATCAGAAAGCTTTTATGCGAAACTATCAACTAAAAGATAAAGGTCGGTATTTCAATAATCTGCAACCGCTACTGTTTGTAATCTTAGGTTAAGTTTACAGTTGATAGCAATTGTGTTAGTTTTAGGTTGTTGGCAGCAAGAAAGGAACTCGCTTGATGTTTAATGAACTTAAGCAGTTGTAAAACTTATATAAATAGCTGTGTTTCGTATTAATTAAAACTTAAACTATACAGTGGAATAAAATTGTGCAGTGCGCTAGCGCCTCTTATAGTGAAACGCGTACGAAAGTGGTTTTGTTAAGTTTATCGAGGACTCTTCATTCGACCTAGTACCGGAACGGTTGCGTCTGGGCAACCTATACAAACAATAAAGCATAGTGCTTTGCAACAGTGCATTCAACCGACTCTCCCGGAGGCATAGCAGCAACATTGAAGAGGACCACAGACCAAGGACAATATTGGTGAGTGACTTTATGCATTTCTGTTTGTCTTTACATGCATACAAATTTTCGTATTTAAAGCTCGCGTTTTGTTATACTTTCGCAATACAGTCCACTAAAATTAATAAAGCGCGCCAGCACATTATTCATAGTTAATTAACTACAAGCTGCTTTCCACTTATTTCGGCAAATGAGCTTCAAGCACAGGGGCTCCATGCATAAGTGTCTGAAGCACTAACCGTTAAGTGGAACGTCATATTGCATTGATGGTTCTAACTTAACCTGACTTTTATGATACAACTATAAAATAGATCAAGTCAAACAGGAAATATGTTTAAAAAGCAAGAAATATAATATTCATTAAATGCTTACCTATCTATTAGTACTTGTAGTTGCAGTAGAGCAGTTATATAATAGTATGGCAATGATATCAACTTCAGAATCAGAATCCGAAAAAGATTCAGTTAGTGTACGGTTTATCGCAAAATAAAGGATTTTGTTGAAGTCACTGTTCATTTGTATGATGACAAACTATTTCAGCAACATTTCCGTGTAAACAGAGCTACTGTATATTGCTTGATTGGTAACAAATAGGAGAATAGATATATAACGTTACAATGGATATAATTTTGTCTTTTTGGTAAAGTTGGAACAAACTTCATATCTACCCAAACATACATTTGGTTCCAAAAAGATCTCGGTCGAAAAGGCATTGTTAATGACATTATGGTATTTGAGCAATACAGAAACATTTCGACAGATTGCTGATCGATGAGTTCAGGTCATCGAACTTTACAGAAAGTATTACGCTTTTTGTTGAGTTTACGCAAAATATATATTTGCTGGCCCAATGAAATTCAGAAACAAGAAATCTCTGAAGATTTTATAAAGAAACAGGGTATAAAGAACATAATTGGTGCAATAGATGGATGCCGTGTACGAATGTCAAAGCCCTAAAAGGATCAAGATTCTTATATTAATAGAACGAACTATATAGTAGTCTAATTATGCAAAGGTTTGTTACACATAATAAATTGTTTGTAGATGTTGTGTGTGGCTTGCCAGGATCATTGCACGACGCCAGAGTCCTTCGCCGGTCAAATATTTTTGCAAATGCTCAGGATCCGAATTATTTTGGTGAATATTATTTAATTGGAGACTACGCGTATTTTATATCTGGTTGGCTTATCGCCCCCTTAAGAGACAATAGATATTTGAGCCAAAAGCAGAAGATATTTAATTTCAAACATTCATCTACAAGGATCAGTGTTGAGCATGCATTTGGACTGCTAAAGGGCAGATTTCGCAGATTACACTCTTTGCTAAATCTACATATTTCCACGTGTTCCAAAATCATTATGGCATGCTGCATATTGCATAATATATGCATTCTCAACAAAGATAATACAATTTTCCCATACCAAATATTGACGATGATTTAAATTGCATACCGCCCATTTGGTAATTTTCATCACGATGCGCGTGGAATGCACATTTTTAATGAAATGTTTGGACAGTGACAAATTTGTTTGTTAATAATGATCGTATAACTATATAATATATTTATTCAGCGAGGATAATGTAATGGAACGCTCTAATTATTTCGGAAACGGCTTGTACAATATTTATGAAATTTGGTTTGTGGGGGTTGTGTAATATTTGTTTCTACTTTGACGTTTCGCGCTATATTTTGTTGTTGGTGATTATTAAAAGTGAAATAAATCATTTGTCTAAAAAGGAACGAATTGAAGTATTAATGATCTTAAGATCAGAAATAATTAGAGCGTTCGATTAGCCTCACTCTGTACGTCTTAACTAGGGATTTTGCTTTTCATATCATTTAAAATTTTAAAAAGTACTTACACCATGTTCTGTACTGACGCTTATTAACATATATTATTTGTAAATATACTCTCATTTTAGTATTTTAAAATTAAAAAAAAATGGGAAAACTTGAAATTAGATATCTCAATATTAAACAATAAAACAAAAAAATACTAGCAAGTATAAAAATAATGTATGCATAATATAAAATTATAATTTATCCAGCAAAGTTCGAAGAGTTTGCAGCTTTTGTTCCTCTACGTTTAATTTTTCTTTCTCTAACTGCATCCGTTCTTCGTGTCGACGCTGCTTGACTGATTCTACAGCATATTTCCTTCTTTTTGCAGAGGGTGTGATAACAGATTCACCAACTCTATTCTTGGAACATCCGATTCACTATCACTAACGTTAGTACTACACTCACGTGCCGATGAAATGGTTATATCACTAGAATCCAACACATGTGCACTTTTCATGGATGGCCTGTTGCCCAATAGATCATCTAACCTCTCGAAATAAAAAAATCTCGTAGGTGCTTGACCAGTTTTGTTCTTTTTGTCTTTTGTAGACTTGTAGCTACGCAACAGGTTCCACCATTTATTATGACATGTAATCGCAGTATAGCTAAAACCTGCATTCAACATGCCGTTGGCTATATTATCCCACACATACTTTTTCTTTTTGGGATGAGAGAGATCTTCCATATTCTCTTCCATACAACTAATTAAGCACAATGTCGCATCATAATTCCATATTTGTGACAAGCTTGGGGATGCAAGTATTTGTGCTTTGTCGCTGAAGTTATTTTCATCTTCTAAAACCAAACTGATAAGTATAAATAGTATAAACAACTTCATATTTGTTTTACCACTTAATGCTGTGTCTCCTGCTTCATCCTCCTTTGCTGCATGCAACAATAATTTGTGAGTATATTCTATATCTGTTCAAAAACACATTTATTAAAGGATTAGTTATTAATCAACAGAAAAGCTCACCATTACAGGCCCCTTCGTAATCATCATTGTTTAAACGTACTTCGTAAATGGCATTGGTTTCAAAATTGTGTAACCTCAAAATATTCATTGTGGAAAATCCTGCTTTGTCCATAATTATTAAAGTTGAAATGAGCTCATATACAAGCACGCCTGAGACAACAACAGAAAAAATAACCTCACTTTCCAAAATCGCGCTTCATATATATAGTGTTTCTTTTTACGTAAATGAGCAGCTCGCAACAGGTCCGGTGCATTAGGCTTTGCGTTCCTTTTACAAAGTGTTTCAAGCTCCAAGAGCTGCTAATTTACCCTTCCCCTGCCCTCTCAAACACCAACAATTTTGTTCGCGCTTCAAGCTCAAGAAGCGGTGCAACTGTCTTTAAACAAAAAAATACCAGTTTCTTTTAGGAATTGCTCCGAGCTACTTTGAGCTGTTCGGGAGCCTCACACCCCTGGTGCTAAACGCACTTAAAAGGAAAACAGCCATTTAAAATTTAGCTTTAGCTTAAGGAGAAAGGGGCGGATTGATTTTAAGCGCCAAGCACAAGAAATGAATTCATAACAAAAATGTGCGTACGATGCATCTGTGCACGCAAATGCTCAATTGGCCGCCCGATCATTGTAACGGAAAATCATCTAATATATCTTGTCATCATCATTAGGTCTTCAGTCATGAAACTGGTTAGACGCGTACCATCATTGTTTCCTACTCCGAACTAACCTACAGATTTCCCTGAAATTTGCACAGTCTACATCTATCACTATCTGATCTAGGTCTACATCTACCTCTTTTTTCCTATCTCTACTTGTATTATATCCCATACTATTCCCATTAGAACGTATTCTGCCCTTCTATTTCTCCTATTTTTTTTCCACAGATATCCTTGTTCCCTACTATTCCTATAACCTATTTGTTATTGACTAGGTCTGTCCATCCTCATACATCTGAAGCAGAGCATTTCAAAAGGCTGCTACCGTTTTTCCGTCTTCTTTTCAGACTGCCCGTATTTCATAAACATACTGTGCTGTGCTCCACACATATGCATTCAGCAATTTTCTTCTTGTTCTATGTTTGTTGTCTTTTATTATAGGTGCTGTTCTTTCTTGTTAGATGCAGTTCGGTCCCCTTCTATTGTTTTACAATTATACACCCTATTTCTCCGACATTCAGTGGTTGTGAAGGGAGGTAAGAAGCCTGTGGCTGCCAAGTTCCTCCATCACTTAAACATTGACCGATTTAATATTTTTTCCACTATATCTTTTCGCACAATCAACATTAGTTGCAGATATTTCACAACAAACACCTGTAGTTGTTTAAAATAATCATCAGATTTATCCGCGCTTATTTTTTCGTCATTAGGTTTTCCGTCTCAAAATTGGTTGGACACGTACCTGCACTTATTTATATTCTGAGCTAGCCTACACAGTTCCCTGAAATTTTCACACAGCATGTATACAGCTCGGTTCCCCGTCTATTATTTTCTAATTTTATGCCCTATTTCACCGAGATTCAGTAAAGGGGGTTAAGCAGCCTGTGGCTGCCAAGATCACCCAACACTTAGACATTTGCCGAAATAATAGTATTCCAGTAAATCCTTTCACACATTATTCAAGAATATTGCATATAATAATCATCATGTTTAAGTACAGCTACTTTCTTCGTCATTAATTTGTCCATCTTGGGACTGGTTGGATGCGTACCTCCATTGATTTCTATTCTGAGCTAGCCTACACATTTCCCTGAAACTCACACAGCCTACAGCCTGCAGTAGTCTAACCTAGGTCTACCTCTACTTCTATTTTTTCCTATCTCTGCTTCTAATATATTCCGGACTATTCCCTTATGCCGTAATATGTGGCCTATCATCCTATCTCTCCTCTTTTTTACCGTTTTCCACATATTTCTTTCTTTCCCTACCATTTTTAGTATCTCTTCGTTCTTAACTTTGTCTGTCTATAATATCTTGTCCATGTATCTTGTGCTTGACCATGTATTTATTGAACAACACCAAACACGGCGAAGTCGTTAATTTAAACATAGTATTTTAATGGTAACGGATTGAAACGGCTTGATTTCAGCGATTTATCAAAAGTAAGGTTAAGCACAATTACGGAAAAGTTATTAAATTTGAGAAGAATGTCCGAATATAACAAACCAACTGAATTAATTTTGGAGGGCAACCTCGCTGAAAACTTTAATCTGTTTAAGCAAGAAGTGGAAATTTATTTTGTTACTACCGAAACTAAACTGAAACCGACTGAAGTACAAATTGCACATCTACTTAATATATTAGGTAAAGATGCATTAAAAATTTATAATACAGTTAATATAGTAGCATTAACCAGTGTTGAGTTAATACTTAAGGAATTTGAAGCCTATTCTATGCCGAAACGAAATGAAGGCATGGAACATTTTAAATTCTTTTCTAGAAAAGAGAAGGAATGCGAGCCGTTTGACGTTTTTATTACAGATTTGGAAAATTTAATTAAGTCTTGTGGGTTTGGTGAAGCCGAAGACAAATTTCTCCGAACACAAATCGTCTTGGGTATCAATAATATGGACATACAAGCAAGACTATTGCGCGAAGATACATCTTTAAAGAAGGCCATATGTTATTGTCAGGCAGTAGAATTAGCAGAAGCAAACAAAAGGCCGCTTACAAATGATCGAGCCAAAATCTATAATGTAAACAGGTTTGATAAAACAGAAAAAGAGTAACAAGTTACTAAGAGTACGCATAAAAATAATAAAATTAACATGTTTGATAAACTCACTAAATTTAAGTGTAAAAGGTATACTCGAAATAATTTAAAAGGTGAATGCCATGCAATGGGACAGCAATGTTTAAAATGCTCTAAGTATAATCGTTGTAGGGTTTGTTCTGAAAGTAAAACACATGATAACGTAACAGGAGTAGTAAAGCTTATGGATTGTGCAATACTGAAGGTGACCACTCATTTCAAATTAATGACATTCGAAAGGCCGATGTAAATGATAAAGAACGGTTTGCACAACTGAAACTTGTTAACCTAGAAGTTAAGTTTAAGCTAGACAGTGGAGTAGCCACAAGTATCATACCTTTGACTATATTGTTACGAACTATTAGGCAACTCGTCAAACACGCAAGCTGCATAACCGAAGTGTATTCTACAGAAGTCCAGAACCTACCAGCAAATATCAGGCTATGAATCATCTATTTAATTTTAGGGTATATATAAGATCGGCGATAAGTGTACTTCAGTAAGTCTATATCCAAATGTCGTATATAAATCATTACGTTTTGAAAGTTCAATAGTAAATATAAATTTGTGTTATGTGAACGCATATATTGTACCGCCAGCTTGTACATAAATATACAAAAGTGTAATAAATAAATTATGGTAGTGTTTAGTGTTGTTAAGAAGACTTATGGTTAATGATTTAGTTTAAGAAGATATTAGTGCTAGTAAATAGCATTAGTGTGATAGTGCTTCATTGTAAATTGGACTGAAAGCATCTATAAATAAGGCATATACTGTTAATTAAACTTGTGGATAGTGAATAATAAAAACTTTTGTTATTACTTGTTCTAAATTGGCAAACGCGTTAACAGTATCCGCTACAATATTTAAAAAATTAAAAATTGTTAGATTAAACAAAACCAATGTAAAGCTAGAAGCTTTTGGAGGAATATTTCTACTTGTGGTAAGTTTCAAGGATTAATTAGTCATAAAAACGATTCAGTTTTTGCAAAATTCATAGTAGTAGAAAGTGATCTATATATTCATATATTAGGTTTAACTACATGTTTAGATTTAAAGCTCATTAATATAGTAGACAGTGTAAACAACGAGGAATATGCAAAAGCTAAATTTATTAAAGCTAATCAGCTAATCAGGATATATTTACTGGTTTTGGAGCATTTCCAGATGTAGTTTCATTAAAACTTAGTAGTAATGCAATTACTAAAGCCAATTTAAGACGAAACGTTCCAATTAAAATCAAAACCAATTAGAGGCTACTTTAGACAAGTATTAACAAAAGGGTGTTATAGTTGCATCAAGTGACCCTAGCGAATGGGTTAGCAAATTGGTATGCGAGTTAAGTATCCCCCAATCTATGTATGTATAATAAAATAGAAGTTATTAGGAATTATTAGAAATTGTTAGATAAATTCAAGTGCAACAATGTAATTCAAGGATAATTAAATAAAGATTATTAACAATTGTGAGAACTAATGCAATACAATGTATTCCAGGCGATAATGATACTGCAGGTGGCAGGTCACAAACGGTTAAGAACCGCGATTACCTAGAAGGTAAGATTGTTACATTGCATGATGAATAGAATTAAGAAATAAGCAGACGTGAGTTTTGCAAGTTCCCCACAGACATGTGAGCGGCAGAGATAACATAAATACCAAGGGAGCTCCAAGACCAGTTAGTCAGTCTCAAGTATTTCAGCTTTAACATTGCAGTTTACTTAGGCTACTCACTATTACTTTAATTATTAATTATTTTTTAACTTAGAGTATTTTAAATCAAGATTGTCAAAATTACATATTTAATATCTGTTGAAAAATAAATAAATTGTTACGAAGTTTTGGAAGTTTTTAAAAACACCGCTCCCAAATCCCGAAACGTAACTAGCGCGGTCGGTAGGATCCAGAAGGGCACTACGAATTCAAAATCGGAAGGCTAGTGACCAGGAATTTTAATTCGCAATTCTGGAAGAACCCAAACAAATTTGGAAGAGGTACAAGCATCGACCGAATCCAAAAAACACAACGTGGACGAAGTACAAAATCAACTAAGCCCACAGTCAGAAGACAAAAGAAACAGACCATAAAAATAATGTAAGTTAATTTCCCTTAAAATTAATTGATTTTTGACAAATTATTTAATATTAGCTAGTAATAGAATTTTTTTTATTAGTTTATGTATGTACAGAATTTTTTTAATTTATCATTTTATTATTGCAATTTATGCCATTTTTGAAAATAATTTACTAAGAGAAATTATTTTCAAACGAGAACTTATTTTTAGAAAATTTATTTTTAAAAGCAAGAGAATTTTAAACGAAAAAACTGAAAAATACAATTAATACAAATTATTATTAATACAAAACGTAACTGGCGCCCGAACTATTGAAACAAAACGAAAACAATTTTAAAATTCAAAAATAGTACGCAACTAATTTTTACCAATTTATTAACGAAAACTTAAAGTACATACGCAATAACGATTAGTTATAGAAACCATTTATTTAAACGTAACCTTCATCGCACTTCTATAAATTATAGAAACACTTTGCAATTATTATTAAATTAACCCATTACAAATTGATTCAAAGCGAAAATCTGAAACGCAACTATGATACGAATTATTACTGACAACTATTAGTGAATGAAATTATTCATCCATTCGCAACTTAAAAAAGCTACATTACTGAAAAGACTCATTCAAACGTGACATTTTATGATTAAATATTTCAATACGAAGTAATTAATTGTAAAAGATGCGATTTATTTAAAACTATTACAGACTGAAAACAAAATCTTTCAGAAAACCATTCGCAACTTTATAAAGTATAATTACATATTTTCAATACGAAGATATCTAATTATAACAAAAACATTTACGCAACTAATTTATTACGAGTCTGAAAATAAAATCTTTCAGTAAACTAAAACTTATAATTTAAACAATTTGTATAAATTATAAATGAGACATTGATGCAACTACTGTAACAAAACGGTAGACTGAAAACTTGCAAACTCTATATTTAGACTCAAGGTAATTAGACAATACAGAGAAAGGAAACATCTTATACACTTATCAATTACAACACTTAGGGAGACTAAATAATTAAAGCAGAATTAATTAATAAGCAGAAATAAAATAAAATCGTAACTGACGCAGAAACATACAAAGTATAACGCAAATTACTGCAAGAAATAATTAATCTACATAGAAAATCGCAGAAAATAAAAACCGTGACAACTTTAACATCCGCGAAATATAAATAAACGAATTTAAGGCTACAGCAACTAACTAGACCATACCAAGCCTAAATCGCTCAATTCAAATTATAGTACCGTATAATTACGTATAAAATACAAGCAACTCAATTCTTTAAATAATCTAACACAACTCAAGCGAAAAATAAAAAATACCCACCACACCAAAAATTAACAAACCAAACTAAAAAGTAACAGTACAAACCGCAAAATAAATCTCAATTTTTACAAAAATTTGAAATTAATTAAAACCAAAAGTAACTATTAATTATTAAAACAACCCTCAACAATCATGAGTTTGGATATGAAAATTTATCTCAAACGCATCCCTAATTTCAACGGAGATCAAGCTTTGCTAGTGAATTTCATTACAGAGTGTGAAATATTTTTGAAAACTTTTTACAAACCAGGAGACAACGAAAGAAATGTACTACTATTACGCCTAATAATAAATAAACTGACCGGATGAGTACTAATAGCCAGCCGAAATGACTTAGAACAGTCGGAAGACTTCAAACGCATATTGACTGCATACTTTGGCGATCAACGCAACATAAAATGTGTTATCCGCAACCTAATAAACCTTAGAATGGAAAGTAATCAATCCCCGTACCAATTCGGAATAAAATGCCAAGACGTAAGAAGTTTAATCTTAACAAAATTAAAAATCAAAGAACCCGACCAAAATATCTGACTTTTAAAGACAAAAATGTACGATGAAATGGCACTGGACACCTACATAAATGTACTACCAGAACGACTATCAGATAAAATCAGATTCCAACATCCCAAAATTTAGAAGAAGTTATGAATATGGTAATAGAAGAAGAAAACGTCATGTACTATCGAAACAGACTATATAACTCCAACGCGTATAAAAGTTATTCACCAATAAAAACCATACAAGCCGCAAGACAAACAACCACCCAACCAAAATTCACTCCAATTAACGCACAAATAAACCAACCGTGAAGTAATAACTCAAATTTTAGACAAATTTTAACAATCAATTCAAACAAGTTCCAAGACCAACGTTCAACTCAAATTTTACGAAACCCACATTTACACGAAGATTCAACCAAAATATGAACCAACAAAGACCAGCATTCAGCGCGAACCCTATTAGAAATACACCAGTGAATAATACTAATAATAATAACAACCCTAACAGTTACTACAAACCAACCTCCATGGATACCTCATCTGGTAACACCAGACAAAATACAAAAATAACGCACATCCGACCAAGCAATAACCAAAACGAAACCTTACATCGGAAGAACTATTTCACCAAGAAGTAGACGAATTTGACAATGACCAGAATAATTACACTCAACCCAGTATAAACAATGAATTAAACCAATTAGAAAATTATGAACGTGACGAACCATGCGAAATTTACGAGGAGGACGACGAAGAAAACGCGTGCTCAAATTTTCAGATACACCGATTTATAAACGACCAAACCTAATAAATTTAACTAATATGAATCACTTAGTAATACCATATATAGAAATACCCCACGCGGAACTTAAATTACTAATCGATATGGGATCCTCAAAAACACTAATTAGCCCCCGAACCGTAAAAAAACATTATTTAGACTTTGTAAAGAGAGAACCCTTTGAAATTAAAATAGCCCATCAAACGCCTCTACACCAATTCATAGCTAATATACCCTTACCAAAAACATTCAACGTAAAAATGAAACACAAATTTTGTATTTTTGAATTTAACAATAAATACGACGAACTAATAGGAATGGACCTTCTAAGAAAACTAGGAGCCAACATTGACATAAAAAACCGTTTATTAAGAACGAAACACGGACAAATCCCTATTAACTTTCAAAATACCCAAACCGAGCAAAAATACACAATAGAACCCCGAACAGAGAAAAAAATAAAAATCCCAGTAATTTAAAAAAATAAAGTAGGAATTATAATTCACTTAACACTTTAACAAGTAGTAGAAACCCCCACCGCATTAGTACAAATAAAAGTTAATTATGCCACTACAACGATTCTAAACCCAAATAACTACCCCGTAGAACTATCACTAACAAATCCAATTAATGTAAAGGAATTACATTTTAACGAAATGGAAATAGATGAAAATTTAGAATACGATTACAACCCCGTATAACACGACAAAATGTTAACAGAAAATTTAAGTAACATTCGCTTTAACACCGACATTAACAAAGAAGAGCAGAGAGCAATTAAAAACTTATGTTATGAATACCGCGACATATTCCATTGTAAAGGAATATGCTTAACCTTTACCAATACAGTTAAACATAATATAGAACTAACAGACAACAAACAAATTTTTACAAAAGCATACAGACTACCTCAGGCAAGCCAGGAAGAAGCCGACAGACAAGTAGCAGACTTATTAGAACAGGATATCATACAAAACTCCAACTCACCATGGAGCAGTCTAGTGTTAATTGAACCAAGAAATTAGACGCCCCAGGCAAGAGAAAATATCGAATGGTAATAGATTACGGAAAATTAAACGAAAAAACGGTAGATGACAAATATCCACTACCCAATATCACCGAAATTTTAGACAAACCAGGTAAATGTTAATATTTTCCAACACTAGACCACGCCTCAGGATACCACCAAGTAGAAATGGACGAGAAAGACACATCGAAAACCGCATTTAGCACACCTAGAGGACATTATGAATATAAACGAATGCCATTTGGACTAAAGAACACACCCGCTACTTTTCCACGAGTCATAGACAATATATTACGAGTAATACACAACGAGAAATGTCTTGTGTACCTAAACGACATCATAGTTTATTCAACATCATTAGTAGAACCTATAGAAAGACAGAGAAGTATTCGAAAGATTAAGAAAGGCACATTTTAAAGTACAACTAGATAAGAGCGAATTTTTACGAAAAGAAGTATCATTTTTAGGACATATAATAACACCCCAAGGAGTCATGCCAAACCCCGATAAAACGAACGCAGTACTAAATTACCCCCTACCAAAAACGAACAAAGAAATTAAAGAATTTTTAGGACTTAGTGGTTACTACCGCAAATTCATTAAAGGTTACGCACAGATAACCAAACCGCTGACAACTTGTTTAAAGAAAGGAAATAAAATTGAACATACCCCAGAATTCATTAAAGCCGTAGACAAAATTAAATGTATACGTTTATTGAACAATTAATGCAATTAAGTTGCTTATTTCAAATGGAACACCCTGTATATTTTAAAGTAGTAAAATGCAGAATTAAATTCTCCATTAAACAATATTACGTTACCCTATATTCATATTCAACCGTTTCCGAGTTATAAGCGAATAATTAAATATTTTATAACATTTAAAGGTTATAATAATTAAAATGGGAAGAGATTGTTAAAAAAGCATTTCTAATCCTAGCTTTCATGTTGTCTAATGTTGTGGGAGTAGTTGTATAAACTATGTCTTTAATATAGCCCCACAGAATTTTTCAATCCACCTTTGCGTAAAATTTAGATGTAAAAAATTACGCACAGTGGCTTTAAAGTGCGTGGGGGCCCCATCCAATTGAAACCACATACGTTGCCTGACGTTCTCAGGAACATTCTCAAGTAATTCTGGTAATGAGAACTTTATAAAACTTAAAAATTTTTCTTCAATTAAAGTCCCATCAAAGAAGTAAGGACCAATTACATGGTTTTTCTATCATTCCTCCCCATACATTCAAGGACCATCTGTTTTGTCGATTTGTAATAGACACTTGATGAGGATTTTTATTATCATAATAATGCAAATTGTGCATGTTAACAAAACCATTGTTATGGAATGTAGCTTCGCTTCATCACTGAATAAAACAAAATTCAAAAAATTATCATCTTCTCCGATTTAATCCATTACCCATTATCCAAAATCAATTCTGCTTTGAAAATCCCCATCCTTAAGCTCTTGGTGGAGCTAAATTTTATATGGGTGAAATTTGTTGGCTTTTAGTATTCTTGAAACACTAGTTTTACTCAATCCGGTTGTTCGACTGATTTTACGCAAACTAGTATTAGGATTTTCTACTACAGATTCCAATACCAATAATTGATTTCCTTCACTATTAGTAACATGCTTTACTTATTGAGTTTTTTCATATTCTGCATTACCAGTACTTCTAAAGCGTTGCAGTAATCTTTCAAACGCAGCTCTATTAGGATGCATTCGATTAGGAAATTTCTGAGCGTAAATTCTTGAAGCTAATAGACAATTTTCTTCGGCTTCGCCAACTACCAATATCATATCAATCCTTTCGTTAAGACTATAGGTTTTCACAACACAGATACAAAACTGATAAACAAGAAAACAAAAGTTAAACATGGTTGCTGTGGCAACGAAGTCAAATAGTTAATACTATTTGGTAGGCGACGCGCCGCCTGTGATCAAAGTAAATTACCCAACCTTAGAATTATGTACCAACATTTTTAATTATTCGCTAATAACTCGGAAACGGTTGAACATGAATTTAGGGTAACCTAATATTGTTTAATGGAGAATTTAATTCTACATTTTACTACTTTAAAATATACAGGGTGTTCCATTTGAAATAAGCGACTTAATTGCATTAATTGTGCAATAAACGGAAACCGATGTAATGGGCACCCTGTATATTATTTTGATAACTAGTATTATGTTTCTATTAACTACAAGTTTATACTATTCCCCTACAAAAGTTAAGTGTTCAGCATCATGTAAATCATGGTGTTACAAAAATTTTTAATGAATCATGCGATTTTGAAAAAATTTGAATATCTCAACAACTATGAGATTTAGGTATAGGTAATCCTGATAAAAGTTACCCTAGTTTAATTCGAGCAATCAGAATTTGTAATAAAATACTGGGTGTTACATTTAAAAAAACATAACTTTGGTAAAGAACTTTTTTATTGAGCACCCTGTATAATACCAATTAATTTTACATTGTAGCCATTTTGAGTATACATAAGATTTATTTGAAAACTTTTCGTTAAATGTTACCATTAAGCAGTAATCGAGCGTTTCGTATGCGTTGAGACACCCGGTATATACACCGACCATAGACCATTAGTATGGATATGCAAACTTAAAGAACCAAACTCAAAATTATAACGATGGAGAATCAAACTATAGAAATACGATTACGAAATTATATACAAAAAAGGAATTTATAACAATAACGCAGACGCCCTAAGTAGAATACAACTCAACGCACTAGAAACGGAATCAATTATAGACAACGTAAACGAGACAGAAGTAAAGAAGACCCAGAAGAGATAGACACAATACATTCGACACAAAATGAAGAGCCAAAAACCGCCATTAAAATTTTAAACGAAGCATTCGACATAAAACCCAATCAATTTATAATTACCGAATTTTTAACAAACCCCAATTCCGTAAAATATACAAAAGTAGACAACAAGAAAACATACCAAATTCAAATAACTAAAGACGACAACGAGGAACAAATAATTAAAATTCTAAAGGAATACACCCCCGAGAAAAAACCATTTTACTTTTACTTCAACACTGAACTTTTGTATAACAGATTTTCAGAATTATACGTTAAATTATTTAATGACTGTGGCCCTGAACTTATTCGATGCACAACAAAATTAATAGCCTTAGACGACCCTGAAGAAATAAACGACGTAATAGGAAATCAACACGAAAGCAAAACCAACCATCGTGAAATTAATGAAACAATATAGCAACTTATAAGACGATACTATTTTAAAGATATGAAAGAGTTAACACAGACTTTATCAACCAGTGCGAACTATGCGATAAAGCAAAATACGACAGAGCACCCCCAAAAATACCCTTAATGTTAACCAAAACACCTGACAAGCCTTTTTAAAAATTACATGCCGATACTCTTTTTAACCATTGCAGCTGCATTCACCAAAATAGGCCAAGCAGAACCCATCAATTTTAAAAATAGCAGTGACGTAACACAAGAATTTTTACAATACTTTACATTTTATGTCACACCCGAAACAATAACCTTAGAAAACGGCAGCGAATTTAAAAATGAAACGATACAAAGCATTTTAGAACTCCACAAAATAAGAATTCATTTTATAACTGAAAATCACCCTGTATCGAACGGATTAATTGAAGATTACATTCAACCCTGTTAGAACAAATCAGATTATTAAGACTAACTTACAAGAAGAAACACATCACCAATCTAATCTAATCGCTTATAACAATACGATCCACTCATCAACCAATTTTACACCCCTAGAATTAACATGAGCACAGTCAGATTCCTGTACCCCTTACGACATCCACTATAACAAGGAAGTATATCAGTAATACGAGTAACACGCTAAAGATCACAAAGAGAAATTAAAAATAACTTACGATAAAGTAAAAGATAAACTAGATAACGACAAAGAACGTATCTCCACAACCCGCAATAAGAATACCCACGCAAACAAATTTCAATAGGACAAACAGTGTACGACAAAACTTTCAAAGTAAACTACACAAAACGGCACCCAGATATTTAGGTCCATTTAAAATTAGGAGAATATCGGAGAAAAATATAGCCGTAGTAGACAACGGCAAAATAATAAAATACATTCACTTGAAAAACCTAAGACACCTTGTAATTTCACATGGACAGTCATCGCCCTTACTGTCCACCTCCGTCCAGGTAGAACGGACAACGAAATATTAATTAAAGACATAAAAAACAACCCCGGTATACAACCAATAAAATTGGAAAGTATGCAAAATACAATAGACTATTGGACGTTCGCACAAAAATTCGATTTAACGGAACTAAAACAAGAATTTCAAATAATCAAAGACAATTATTATCAACTAAAACAATCAGCGAACACAGCAAAATTCGGAAAGGAATGCGCAATAGAAAAGATGAACTACAACTGTATAATAGAAAGTATTTTAAGAAATATAGAAGATAAATTTAACAGATTAATACCCACAGAACAAATTGCAAGACGAAAGAGAGGACTAATTAACGGACTAGGTAACATAATACAAGCTATCGCAGGCAATTTAGATAACCAAGACCTAGAACGTCATGACAACGCAATACAACAGCTAATTGAAAACCAAAACGACATAAAAACCATTGTTAGCAATCAAATATCTCTAACTCAATCAACTATTATAAAATTTAACGAAACATTATGAAAGCTAGTAAGAAACCAAGATAGTATAGCCAATAGAATACAAACTCTTGAAATTAACATGCAAACTACCATGTTAGGAATGCGAGACTTAATTAGATTCATTACAATATTCATTCAAATAATATCAACCCTTACTTTAATTCAACAAATTTTAGTCACTTTGGAAAATGCTGTAACATTTGCAAAATTAAATACATTATACTCTAGTATCATAGAACCAACTGACTTATTAAAAGAGTTATTACGAGTCAGATCATTTATGACTAATAGTAAATTACCCTTTGACGTAACAGACTCAAACATTCTTATATTTGAGAAAATAGCTATAGTAAAAGGCTATGTGAAGAATAACGAAATAATATTTTTAATAAAGATCCCAATAATAGAAAGTAACAATTATAATTATTATCATTTATTTGCTTTTCCAATGAAAATTACTAGCATGTATCAAGTTATTATACCCAAAACCAAGTTCCTATCCTTAAATGAACTAAGATATGGTTACACAAACGAAAGATGTAACGAAGTCACGCCAAATCAATATTTATGCCAATCGTTAACAACAACAACTATTCACGAAGACAGCCCTTGCGAAGTACAATTATTAAAATTTTCAAATTATTACGAAAACTGTGAAGCAAAACCCGTACAAATCACCAATATGAAAATTCAAAAGGTTACAGAAAACAAATGGATTGCCATATTCCCAACAGAAGCAATAACAACTGTTCACTGCAATCAAGACGACAATAAACTAGCATTAACCGGAAGCAAACTAATCACCCTTAAAGAAGACTGTCATTTAAAACTGAAAAACGAAATAATCAGAGTTTATCAAGAAACTCGCAAATTTACGAGAGCTACAATTCAAGACAACGCAAACCGAAGAGGGAGAAATAATCAAGAAACCCATGCAACTAGAACACCTAAACTTAGACGAACTCAACCACGTCATGAAATTAATGGACAATTATAAAGAACACTTAAGTGAACTAAAAGTGCCCAAGTTACACTATGACAACATAAGCGTTTTGACAAATTTATTAAGCATTTACTAATTTTTATAATTATATATGTATTTTACAAAATGTATTTTAGATATAAGAATAAAGAAAACAATTTTAGACTTAAGAAACGAAGGTGAATAAAGAAACAAATATACCCTTAGGGACAATGAATTTTAAACAATGAATTGTATGAATTTAAAAATTAAGCTAAGAAAATCTTAATTTTTCATTTACGCCCCAATTTATATGTATGTATAATAAAATAGAAGTTATTAGGAATTAGTAAAAATTGTTAAAGAAATTATTAAGTCAAGTGCAACAATTTAATTCAAGGTTAATTAAATAAAGACGAGGTTTATTCTAGTAGAATTTAAAAAGTAATACCAAGGTGCACTACACTACCTTGACCATAACATTCAGAATGAAATCCCAAACTTTTTATGTGATAAAATTAAGATAAATCTAATAGTCAAATTAGTATTCTAAGTATTATTCATTAATTTTAGACTGTACTTCAGGTATATCACAAAAACAAATTACGGTTGTATTAAGTTTATTCATTTCAATTCTTTAAATAGATTAATATCAGGAAACATTTCCAAGTGCTTTATCCGAGTAGGAAGCGGATTGATAATTTTTTTTGTTAATAAGAAATTAACATTGACATAAAAGACATGGATATGAAATAGCAAAAATATAAAGTGCAAAAATATAAGTCGGTAAAATTTTTTAAATATAAATCCCAGACCTATTTATGTTCCGTGTACAGCTCATACCCTTTACTTGATTGTTAATGATGTCATAAAAAGTACTTTGGAAGTAACAATGAGTCAACAGGTATGTTTGTTTTTTGACATTTGCTCACCGCTGGAAGATTAAAAAAAGGAAATCGTCTCACCTACTGTTAAAGCTCTTTCTAATGCACGGAAGAAACGTAGAATTGATGTTGCTAAACCCTTAGATTTAAGATAGAGAAAATTTAGAATGGTATGTCTTTCTTTTTATTGATTCTTTGAAAGACTGATAGTAGAAATTATAAAATTAAAATTTAAAACCTGTTTATTTTCCCATACAATGTAGTACACAATTTTTACAAAAGAAATATTATAAATAAGACTCCCCTCAAGTCAATCTTCAATTTTCCAAAGGTTAAAAAGTGTTAAGTAAAATAAAAATATGTTTATCCTATCATCATTAGGTCTTCAGTCTTTGAACTGGTAGGACGCGTACTCCGATTGTTATCTATTCTGAGCTAACCTACGCATTTCCCTGAAATTCTCACAGCTTTCATCTTTCACTATCTGTGAGCAATAGTCTAATTTAGGTTTACCACTACCTCTTCTTGGAGGGGAGGGAGAGAGCAGGACAATTAGTGAAAATTTCAGAATGAAAACACGAGATTTTCATATATCACGCACTATTTCCTCATGCCTTAGTATGTATCCTATCATCTTATTTCTCCTATTTTTTATTGTTTTCCGCATATTTCTTTCTTTTTCTCCCATTTCGAGAACCTCTTTGTTCTTAACTTTGTCCGTCCATTATATCTTCATCATACGTCTGTAGCACCACATTTCAAACGCTTCATCTTTTTCCTGTCCTCTTCTCCCTCTGTCCACATTTCAATATGCTTTCAGCAATTTTTTTCTTGTTTCTATGTTTGTTGTCTTTGAACATAGTAGTCGCTTTTTCTTGTTAAATTCAGGCACGGTCTTGTGCTAATCGTTGCTTTATATCTTTTGCACTCTTCCCATCTTGTATTTCTTGACTTCCTAAACTGCAGAAACATTTAACATCTTGTAAGTTCTTGTTTTCTATTTATATTCTTGTTTTTGACGTAATTACTCCTACTTTACATACTAGTACTCTAGTTTTATTTTTGTTAATTTTCATACCGTATCTCTGTGTTAGTATTGATTTAATTTCATTAAGAGTTGCTTCTAACTCTTCCTTGCTAGATGCTAATACCGCAATATTATCTGCAAATCTAAGCATATCAATCGTTTGTTCCATTATAATAATTCCAAATGTCTTTCTGCATTTGACAGTATTCGTTGCCTCTTCGGTATACAAGTTAAAAATTAATGTAGATAAAGCACATCGCTGTTTTACCTCTTTCCTAATAATTACTTCTCTACGTAAACTGCTCTAATTCTATAACAGCCGTTTGCTCTTTGTATAAGCTATGTACTATTCGTCTACCTCTGTAACTCATTCCAATGTTAATGAGTATTTCGAACATTTTCTCCCATTTTACATTTTTGAATGCTTTTTCCAGATCACAAACTCTATGCATTCTTCTTTTTCTATTGGTTTTCCCATTAACACCGTTAAAGCTAAAATGGCCTCCCGTGTTCCCCAGCTTCGCCTAAATCCAAATGGATTTTCTGCTAGTATTTCTTCAGCCCGTTTTTCCATCCGCCTTTGTACAATTCTCGTTAATATTTTTGGCACATGTGCTGTCAAACTTATCGTTCGAAAACTTTTACATCTATCCGCACCTTCCTTTTTTGGTACAGCGACTATGGTGTTACGTTTGAAATCTTTGGGTATCTTGCCTGTCTTATACATATAACTTACAAGTTGGAAGCGACGTTCCGTTTCTGCTTGTTCAGTAGCTTTTAGAATTTCTGCTTGCACCTTATCTATACCCGGTGCCTTATTATTTTTCAGACTCTGTAATGCTAATTCGAACTCATGTGCAAGTATAGGATATCCCAAGTCATAGTTTTCAATGTCTGATTCCTGTTCTAGTGTATATTTATCCCAATAATTATAACATTACTTAATGACGCTAAAATCCTTGCAGGATAATTATGACTTCGAAATGAGATTTCCTGACGAGTCAAGTACGACTACACGAGAAGAGTACGTTCTTCGATTAAATTAAAAGACGGTCGTGTTAAATCTCTCATAACCTATTTTAAAGTTCATTTTTATTATAATATTATTGATGTCGCATTATCAAAGTTGGATGAAAGGTTTCAACTAAAGACATAACACAACGATTATTTCCCGTTTTTAAATTGGTTTGTATAAGAATACAGAATTAAAATATTGTGTGGATTACAAATTAAATCAACGGATTCGTTATCTAAAGAATTTGACATTAACGTTACGGTGTTGGTCAATGAAATTAAAATTTTGTATAGTTAAGCCAAAAGTAAGTTAACAGCTTCGGGAGTTTTACAGTATTTACATTCGAAAAGTTTAATTAGTACAGTCATAAAAATATCAATCGCCCTATGGATTTATCACAATACATGTAACCGTGGCTGAATGAGAACGATTATGCTCTAAACTAAAAGAAATAAAAAATGCTTTAAGATCTACAATGACTCAAAATAGGAATAATAAGATATAAATGAAGCAGTTGAAGATTTTGCAAAAATAAATGCGAGAAAAATTGATTTTTCTAAATTAGTAATACGTGCTTTTATTATATGAAGGATGTAACGCGTTTGTTTTACTTTGTATGTACACCAGGTAGGAAAAAACGTTTAATTTTAAACAGACTCCAAGAAAAGGGTTCACTCTGTATATTAAGATTTCACGAACAATGAACGTTAAGTAAGCATGATATTTGAATTCTTTTACTTTTAGAAAATATAGTTTCAATTAGAGCAGTTAGTATAATCAAAGCAATAAAATAATTTTTCTTAAAATAAATTGAGACATTTAATACAATACCCAGATAACGCATTCGTCATTAAGCGTGATAAATGTCGCGACAATAAGAATTGCTGAAGTAAATTATTCCATAAAACATACGATATAATAAATATGTTGTAAAGTAATGCTAAATATATGAGACCGAAAATTATGATTAAAACGAAACATGGGAGGAGTTGTGAATGAAATATCCACATTCGACAACTTAATAAAATTACGGTTAAAAGTTTTAATGAAATATGCTTTTCAATTTGTTTAATAATGCATTTCCATGTATTTCTATGACGAATAGAACACCCTCAGATTAATTTATATAAAGATTGATGTATGTTATTAAATGTTCTAATAACACACAAGTAGCATTAGCATAAAAAAGGAAAGCATTTTCAATTAATTTTAAGTGTCGCGTCCCGAAGCAATTTATCTTAGTTTTAATATTAATAGTTAAAATCACAGTACCTGTCTGTTGACATGTTCGTCATCATTTTCTTTTCGACCCTACTTACTGTCGGTTTGACGCAGCTCTAACTTCTTTTCTATTCTGTGCTAATCTAAAAAGTTCTACATACCCTTCACAACCTAAATAGCTTAGTCTAGGTGTTCCTATACTCTTCTATCTTTTTCCTATTTACCTGGCTCTACATAGATATTAGCAATCTGATGGTTGTTAAAGAACTCCAACATGTTTACATGATCCATTTATAAGGAAATAAAATATTACCTGGTTATCCCCTCCAAAAAAGGGAAAGTGTTAAATTATATGTTATGGTAAGGCCTAAGTAACGAATCGCTACCAACATTCCAGACCGCTAACTAATTGTGAGTTATGTCATGGAGACATTTATTAAGTTATATGTTGTGGTAAGACTTAAGCAACGAATTGCTACCAACATGCCAGACCGCTAACTAATTGTGACTTATGCCATGGTGACATTTAGTTAACTGATTTTTATTTATTTTTTTTTTCGTTTTGTTTTCGAACTTACTTAAAGTCGATTTGACGCAGCTCTAAATTCTTTTCTATTCTGAGCTAGTCTAAAAAAGTCTACATACTCTTCACAACCTAAATCTCTAATAATTTGACCAACATAGCTTTGTCTAGGTCTTCCTACTCTATTTTTATTTGGGAGTCTATAATCTAAGACTTTACTAAATAGTCCCTCATGTCTTAACTGGTGCCTCAACATTCTATCTCTCCTGACCTTTAATTGTTTTCATATACAGGCTTCCTCACCTATCCTTCTATAAACTTCCTCATTTGTTACTCCATCTATCCAACTAATCTTTAACATTCTCCTGTAACACCAAGCTTCAAAAGCTTCTATCTTTTTCTTATCTACCTCTTTAATTGTCAAAGTCTCACTACCGTATAATAGAAAGCTCCATAGGTACGACTTTAAGAAACTTTTTCTATTATCTAAACTAATACTATTAGTTATTAGTAAGTGTTTCTTTTTTAAAAACATTTTTTTAGCTTGAGCTATTCTAACTACTATATCCCTTCTGCTACGTCCGTCCTTTGTAATTATACTACCTAACTCTCAAAATTCATCTACCTGCTCTAACTCGGTATTGTCTATTTTTAATTTTGGTTTAGAACTAGGCTGTAACTCACTTGTCATTATGTTTGTCTTTCCTGAGTTAATTCTCATACTATAGTAACTCTGTAGTATCTCATCTAAAATATTTAAAAACTCTCCTAACTCTTTTCTAGACTCTGCTATAATGGCTATATCATCTGCAAAACGCAACATGTCTACTTTCTGTCCCTGTACACTAATACTTATCTTTTTTCTCTCTCTAGCTAAGTTTAAAGCTTTCTCAATATAAACATTAAAAGTCAAGGGAGATAGTATACAGCCCTGTCTAACACCATTTCTAATCTTAGCTTCCTCTTCTATTTCATCAAATCTAATTACTACGCTTTAGTTTTTATATAGACTGTAAATAATTTTTCTATCCCTATGAGAGATTCCTATTTTTCACAAAACCTTTAACATAACAATCCAATTAACCCTATCAAATGCTTTTTCTAAATCTACAAACGCGAAATGAGTCTTTTTATTTTTTTGTAACTTTTCTTCGATTATTACCCCAACCATTAGTATTGGTTCTCTAGTCCCTCTGTCTTTACGAAAACCATATTGGTCTTCGCCTAAATAATTCTCAGTCAAAGCTTCTACTTTACTTATTATTGTTAGTATTTTGGAAGCGTGGGAAGTTAAACTAACCGTTCTAAAATTCTCCACCTGTCAGCTCCTGACTTTTTTGGGATTAAGATAATATTTTTTTCGAAATCTATTGGGACCTCACCTGTGTAATATATTACTTTTACTAGTTCATATAATCTGTTTAAAGTTTTCGGACGTGCATATTTTATTAATTCTGCGGGTACATCTTCTATCCCCGGCGCTTTATTTAGTATACGATCCCTAACAGCTTTTTCAAATTCTTCTCTTAATACTGAGAACCCTATTTCTACATCCTTTTCTTGGTCGTTCTCTAACTCATCTATATCGTCTCCCTTATATAAATCTTCTAAATATGTTTTCCATGTATCTGCTACCTCAACATAATTTTTTAGAAGCTCATTATTCTCATATTTAATACCATTATATTTTTTCCTATCTTCCCCGAAAAACTTTTTAACTGCCCTGTAAGCCCTATCTGTCTTACCTACTCTCAAATCATCTTGTATTCCCTTATAATCCTCCTCCATCCATTTATTTCTAGATTTTCTATACTCATGTACTATCTTATTTCTAACCCTATTATATTTTTGCTTATTTTCGCTGTCCAATTCTCTGAAAGGTTTAAGCTTTTTTCTATTCTCTATTAAATCTAATATTTCCTTTGTTATCCAGAGTTTTCTCGCTTTTATTTTTTCTTACCTATTATCTGTGTTCTTGTATCATGCACAGCCCTTTTTATTTCTTTCCATCTATTTTCTACGTTTCCTCCTTTAACTATCTCTTTTATCTTATTATCTAATACTTGTTTATATTCCTTTTTTACCTCACTATCATTAAGCTTACCTGGATCCCATCCCTCTCTTTTAACCTTTCTCAATTTTTTTAATTTTTTTTCGAATTTTAGCTTACACTTCATTTTAATTTAGTTTGATATGTTCGAGTTGTATATAATTATAAGCTAGAGAGATATCCCTTGCTCAACGCTTAATTAAAATAATTAAGTTGTACAAGCAACGGTTCTAGACTTGTCAAATTTAGTTCAATAGTTTACCTAAAAGTTTTATTTATAGTTTTTTTTCGCTTGTGATTTGTATTTGTTTGTAAAAGATACATTCCGCGTACCAGCCGTTATTGTGTAACATCCCATTTTTATTTATAATTAGGTTATGCAAATGAACCATGGATCGGTCTTAGATTTACAGCCTGTAGCTTAGACACTACCATTTTATTTTACTTGTATGGCAAAATAACTATTGCTGTCAATTGTGTATTACAATCGTGTTTATATTCCATTGGTTTTCGTTATAAATTTATCAACATGTGGTTATCAAGGATGGTGATAACCAGCTGCCTGTTGGTAGTTGTACCCCATAGAGTAACCTTCAGAGTGTTATCTTAATACAAAAATTTGTCCTGACGCCATAAAAATCTATTTCACTTCATTATATAGATTGAAGGATGTACTATCTTTATCCATCAATATGTAAAGTATACTGAGAGGGCGCAAAACGCAATCTTAAATTTGACAGATTTCAAGATGATTTCCGGCGCGCAACTGTCAGGTTGACAGCTATCGGTGTTTAGAAAGTTAAACCAGCTTATAAACAAAGTTGTTCCTGCTGTTTATTACGTTTTTGTGTTTATATTTAATGTTTATGTTCATTTTTTTGTTTATGTTTAGGTTATTGTTTTGTTTATGTATTTGTGATTTAAACATTGATTCATTTATGTGTAGAAACTGTGCTCTTTTATTAGTTATCTATGACGCTAAAGCTAAAATACATTAAGAAACGTAAGGGAGTGACCAACTGTTTCTATGCATGTAATTTATATTATAAAATATAGAATTATATTATATCATTTACTATTTGTTTTGCAAAATGTCTTTTAAAAACTGGTTTTGCTTAAAATATATAATGAAGACCACGTAGAATTATTTTTCATTAAGTTTATTCCACGCTAGAGTTTATCATTTGTAGTGTTAAAGTTGGCTGAGTAATGTTGAAAACAACAAATTGTTGAAACGTTAGATACTACTCGAGACCAAATCACCATATGTAAAATTTTAATAATTAATATAAAAGAGAAATTAAAATTTTACATTGCATGGTGATTTGATCTTCAGTTGTATTTGAAGTTTCAAATAAATCTTTTCCTACCGCTCATTTGAAATTCCAGCCAAATTCCGCGCTTAATAATTTGAATTAAAGCGTTTCCTTCCATTTCCTCCCACCATTATTTGTGGCGCCTCTCAGTACACTTTGAATCTGTGTAAGAAAGGTGAAAGTATATAAAAATTGATATCTCTGTCTCTTGCAGCGTGCTACGTATCTAGACGTAGCCGGAAGAAAAGTAGATACCTAGCTAGTTATTCCACGCGGAGAGAGGGGGATTCACCTAAATACTAAACACAAAGAAATAAAGCACCAAAAAAATTAAAGCAAATCGCCCACGATTATCTATTAACAAATAAAAAATAAATAAAGGATTCGGTACACACACACTAAAGCAACAAATTAAGCATTATTATTTCAAAGCAAACAATTATATTTTACGGACAATTCAGGAATTTAGATACGAATTGCGCATCTCGTATTTACAGTAAATAAAACTAATCAGTATTGAAAATGAATATGGGGGAGCTTTTGTTGAACGTTTTAAATTGTATATAATACCATTTTGTAAGACAAACTAATCAGTAAAGCGAATAAATAAGCATGTTAATACATAGTACCTCGCACCTGTAGAGCGATAATATCGAATCGCAGTAACCAATAATAGTCTTATAGTGGCACGTTTTTTATCACGTGATTGCACCAAACGTTAATACGGAATATTATTGACACACACAAAAGACAAGTCGCATACCTGTATGCATCCTGATACTTAGCTCGCGAGCCGTCGGGGTTGAGTCAGCATACATGTACTCTGCTACCATAATTGCAGCAGCAGTATAACAAAAGAAGTGTTACATAACGAAAGAAGTTGTTTTAAGACGAAAGAAGTTGTTTTACATAACGAAAGAACCCATTTAGTCTCCAGCTAAAAAAAAACAGCTGAAAAGAGCATCTCATTAGAATGAGCACGCGCGGGAAAACTCGCCGAATGCACGCAGGGCACCTCCTAGTTGTTGAACAGAAAGACGTGCATCGCTTTTTGAAATACAGTAACGAATAAAATGTAGAAAACCCTTCGACGTACCAGCTGCCGCATCAATCTCAACAATGGTTCAAACAACACCAATTCTAACTCCAATTTCTAGCGTAGCGAAGCGCAATAGAATCGGAAAACCCAGATTTATATCGGATTTATGGTAAAACGGGCCTAGGAACTAACAAGTAAACTATATAGGGGGTTGTTGAATAATTTAAGAATTGAAACGGAATTTATTCGAACGAGCAATAAATTAACAAAGGAAAATTTTAAAAACAAAATTGGGCGGATAAAAAATTAGCATTAGTTAACTCTCTGAAGGTTACTCTATGTTGTACCTTCATCTTAGAAGGCGTTGGATCACGCTGTTGCTTCCCTTTTGTAGTTTGCAGATTCAAACGGTGTCGATTTTATTGTGATAGGCTACCTATTTGAGTATGTTTATTTGGAGCTCTGTATCGTTTATTACGGAGTATTAATCTTCCAAGAGACAGGAGTACATTTCGTCTTTGTGATTCTGCACCTGATCTTTGTCAGCGTTCACATTCGAAATTTGGTCAGCCTACGTATGTGGTATGTATATTTATACACCGTGTTTTACGGTGTTGCTTATTCGTAATTTTTAGGGAACTAGAACCTAAACTAGAAAGGGCACTAGCGCTGAAACTATCACTAGTACTAGCATTAGCAATAGTACCAGCTCAAGACTTTGTTTTGGAATTGGAATATGCACCATTCCTAGTATTGTGCCTAGCAGAACTAGCCCGAAAACAAACACTTTGTACCTGAAGGTTATCAATGTCTAGAACCAACTGCTTCAAGTCGTATGCTTAACTAATCGTTTCTATGTGTTGAAGTGAAAATAACTTTCGAATACTTTCAAATTATTTGTCTAGTGTGGTTTGAATTTACTGAGCACCTTCTGTGCATAATTTTGAACTTAGATTACTAGTGTTGAAACCCACCTTTCTGCTTTGTGTAAGGGTGGCCTGTTTAAATACAATTATGTTAAATTCTCTTGAGATGTGCTTGTCGTGGAATAGTATGGCAATTTGTATAATTTACTGTGATTCTTATGCATACTTGCACTATATCCTGGCCAGAATATTACCCGCAAGTGTTATTGATTTATTAAAGTTAATTATATAAAGTTACAGCCATACTATTACACCCTCGTGAAATAAACACTCACATGCTATAAAAGACTGAATTGGTAATGATTTAATTTGTGTTATTAATAAAGTTTCTTGTGTTTTAGTTAATGTTCGACTTATTACTTGAATTGTGAAACTTATGTATTGGTGGCAGAATTGTGCCTCCGATTCTGGTTATTTATGCTATAGTTAGTTTTTCGCCTCGTAATTAGTAGAAATTATCTTTGATAATGGTACCTTGTCGAACTGTTTGGACACAGTTCGAGGTCCCTTCATTGTTCCAAGTCCTTGGCGCCCTTATTTTGTATCTATTCAGTATCTGGATATTATATATGGCTTCTACATTCCAGTCACTATTGCGAACCCACGAGATTTAATCCCCCTCCGAACAGTGCCGGAGCATTTCAAGAGTCACTGTACCAATAAAAGCTTAGTTTTTAATATTTGCAAAATTACTGTGACAATTTGAGTAGAAGTTCATCTCGAACGTAGTTGTTGAGACTACCCCTTACAACAACTTTTGCAAGAGCATTTGTGGATCCTCATGAAACAATAACGGGTAAGTTCTTTTTGGTGTTTTGTATCATTCACAAGGCGCTACGCCGCAATTTATACAGTTCACCTAATTCCATATAAGGGGCACAGAAGCCCAACATTAAGCAATAATTAATTTGAGCAAAAAGCCTAAACAAATAACAGATTTCATTAATTCATTTACTAATTAGCGGTAGGATAGATATCTACACACATAACAACAAAGTTGCTAATCAACACTCATTTTGGTTAACACACGCATGAGTTCAGGTTCAACTAGTTACGGTATAGTCTCCTGTTATTCTGTAATTAAAATATTATAGCCACAATACGAGGAATGTTTTATTCACAGGCTCTTGCTGCAACGAACCCGAGTTTATCATATTCAAAAAAATAATAATGAATAACCAACTTCTGGTACTAACGAGGCAATTGTTTAAATACAAAATAGAATTCGCTGCCTTCTTCCCAGTGCTCACAACCCATGCGTAGGTTTGGAATGCTCGGCCGTTTCATTAGATTGTAATCTAAAGTATTAGAAATAATACGTTCGTTTTTTCAATTTGTAATAGATTATATTAAATACCTTATGTACACAGAGCAATGAATATTAGGGAGATTGCACTTCCACTAATTGTTAAGACAATAGAACGCAACTGTTGTTAGTTACATAAAGACACTGTGTGCACCCAGGACTTCAGTTAGTTCCGGATCTAGTACAGTAGTACAATGCTTTAGTAAGCCACTAGATATAATTTCAAACTCGGAACGGCTCAAGTATAGTTAAGTTAATTAAGCGATGTAATTAAAAGTAAAATTCAAGTTCAATTACCGTGATTGCCGTTGCTGCATACAGAGTTGAACGGAATTAGAGATCACATTAATTAAAGTTTATTAGTAGTGAAATCCACCTTAGAAAAATAAATTGAAGATATAGCAGAATAGATCGTGCGGAATGCTAGATTAAGTACAAAGTTTATGTTATACTGAAAGTCGACGAAATAATCCACTTTTAGTCAGTAGTGTTATTGCAATCGTAACGCTGTCGCGTTATTTTAATTAAACATACGCTGCTAAAAATGTATTTATTAGTATGGGATTGCTAGTCTAAAATGTTAGTGAGGATACATCCTGTAAATCAAAAGATTTTAAAATAATTAAAGTTAAGCAGCAGTGAGTTTGTTACACTCTCTGTATAAAAATATTGTACATACAGATGCCAATAACTAGTTGGAAATGTTTTATAAGATTCAATTATTACCGGACGCGATAAAATTATTTTCTTTACAACGAGTCAAGCGTGTAATACAAAAACGTCCAGACCTGAAAACCCCTATTATGCAATTGATTTAATACCCACGTAAGATATGGTTAGTATAATCCTCGGCGTCATCTGGTAAGACAGTCTTAGATTATAATTTAACATTCGAATACACACGCACGAAACTGTCGACACACGAAGATAAGATGGTGATGCCGTCATCATAAGATAATAAATGAATAAAGATATTACCACATTTATGTGGCACAAACAGCGGTAAATACTCCCTGTATGTTTGTTGTGGTTTGTTTAGCATTCTTCTTAATATTCTTTGGGATTGAAACCACTCATAGTTTTTAAAATCTATTTTATTTACGTTTCGATCCATGACCTAGGATCGTTGTCAAAATAATAAAAACTTCAAGTTTGACGTTTATGACACAAATTGAAGGTTACTTTGATTTATTGATGTTTGAAATATTTGGTTTGAGTACTCTAAGCAAAAATTTTTAAAGTTTAAAAGAATGATTGCCTTCAATTTGTGTTGCGACCTGGGATCGACTTTCCTATGGTAGCCAATACGCTTAACGTGAAATCAGCTGATTAATTTTTATTGGTGAATTTTATATAAATTCAATAATTGAAGGCAATCATTCTTTTAAACTTTAAAAATTTTTGCTTAGTGTACTCAAACCAAATATTTCAAACATCAATAAATCAAAGTAACCTTCAATTTGTGTCATAAACGTCAAACTTGAAGTTTTTATTATTTTGACAACGATCCTAGGTCATGGATCGAAACGTAAATAAAATAGATTTTAAAAACTATGAGTGGTTTCATTCCCAAAGAATATTAAGAACAAACAGCGGTGCTCCCTAAATAAAAAACCTGGTTAAAGTTAAGTATGGATGATCGCAATATGTGTCACAGAATTTAAGGATGCCGTCCGAAAAAAGCGATTTCATGCTGAGGATACGCAAGAATAAGAATATTTACCTACCAAAATTAAATGGGATTTTTGCTCGAGATGGGGTTGTACCATTACGAAGAAGACCTATTACGACCCTGGACTATGGAATCGTTTGAGTAGACAAAAACCATGACGGAACAAAACTGTAAGTGTTAGCGTTTGTGTATTTACAGACCTTTACACGAGGCAAAAATTGTTGAGATCAGGGTGAATGGACGTATGCTGAAAATCTCAGTATTCGAGTAGTTGACAATCATGTAATTACATTAGGGAAGAAATATTATATTTTTAGAAAACGCGTAATATCGGTTGTAAGTAGAAGAAAGTGGAAAATTTTTGGTTACTTATCATAAGAAGCAGGTTATTATTTTGTAACAGAGGGTTCCATCACACCAGTAGAGCGGTGAACCAAAAGAACCGTTAGGAAAATCCGTCTTCCGAATGAATTGGAACCTAGAAATTCGACGAGTTAGCACCCATTAATGTTTGGACTTGATATAGGTATCTTATGAAAAGCCTTTGAGATTGAGCAAAATGTTTTTCTGTGTTAGGACCCATCCCACACCACTAAAGTTAGGTGATACACCATAAATAGTTGCGCTCTTCCGCTCCTACAGGGTAAATTCATGTTAATAACGTAACGTCTGTTTAGTATCTAACACAGTATTAAAACTATAGCAGAAGCCATACAAACAGTGTAACAATTTCTTTTGACAATTATAAAAGTCTATAAATTTATCCATAAAATACACTGCACTATTTATTTAAATAAACAATTAATTTTTGCAATATTAATAAATGTACAGATCAGTGCAATATAGCCCAACCACGAGGCGTATATTAATTAAGCTTAGGCTCTATTCGCAAACGTTGGTTGTCTGAATAACATTCCAAATGTTAGACGAATTTTGTGCCTAGTGCGCATCCAGTCCACTAAGGTCAGTCAAGCTTGAGCTTTCACACTGGTGGCACACACCATGGCTAAGAATTTAGTTCGAGCGAGTGACTTGCGAATCGCCATAGGCATGGCAATGTGATCAGGTCTGAAAGCACTTGATTTTAGTTTTGTTTCTGATAATGGTAAGCAAAATAAATTATTATTGTGTTAGACTAAATGATTTTATTATAGCGCTCACAGATTTATCGATGCTAATTTCCTAGATTGATCAATAATAATCTCACTCATTTATTAATAATAATCTCACTGGCTTGCCGATTTTAATATCAATGGTTTACTAATTTTCTCAATAAATTATCAAGTTTTAATTTCATAAACAAAAATGTAATAAATGTAAATTCTGCACATTCACCGTTGATAAGCTTGCGAATTTATAAATTCAAATATAATATTTAATTTCTCAATTTACCGTTAAATAATCTCGCTTTAACATAAGTTAAAGAAACTCGAAAATGATGTACTTTGGATAGCCCGTTTTATGGATTGGTTTTCTTTCGATTTGCTTCAATGAATTGCACAAGTTTGTGTAAATGGTTCCCAGCAAGGATCTACTATAATACGCAATAATATGTGGAAAGTTTGCTGACTTCACTTGTTTGTCGAAGGATTGCTGACCAACGCATGTGATTTCGACCAGATATTTGTTTCAATGAAGTTCAAAGTACCAGTTTGCAAGGTAAGCGTTGTTCTATCAACTTGACCTGACAACAGTTGTTCCTATAACTTGACAGCAAGACAGATAATTGAAAATAACAGTAGCATTTTACGATTTTTGTTTTACAAAGTGATTATGAAAACTTTTGTTGTTTGAAATTTACTATAGTATGAATTATGCGTTATATTTGATATTACTGCAAATAATTAAGATTACGAATATCCTTATATAATCATAAATAGCATTCCATTTAAATTCAATGACACATCAAGTAATTATGAGAACTAATTTTAATTGTCTTTGAGTATTTATCATATATTTGTAAACCAAGGTATCAGATCTGTGTATTTTGGGTAATTGATTTAAAAAGCCTCACAGACATGTTTAATACATTATTAATATTTCGATTCATAGTAAAGAAAGTCATTATTTTTATATTTAAATACCTGCGTCTAAACCATTAGAGCACATTATTGATGTATATTTTGTATATAAACTTTTATCACAAACAGAGCTAAATTTAATTAAAGACTTATCATATAATTTAATTGAACAACTGTTTTATTTTGGACAAATGAGTTCAAAGGTAGAGTTAATTAAGTTAAAAGGTAAAAGCACATATATACCCTTTTATAAAGGTAAAGCTTTTAGCTGTGATTTGATAAAAAGAAGCACTAAACAGCACTTTCAAGAGGTTTAATATCTAAATTTCCCTTTATAATAATGTTTAAATTATTGGTACTAACAGCTACATCTTTTTTTATGGTGTAAGGTAGCAAGAGTGCATCTCTTGCGTCCTTTGTTATTATATTAACACTATTTCAACTTAATTACTTTTTACAGCTTCTGCTTTAGCAGTAAAGACGATTTTTCGCTCTAAGGACTGCCAAGTTCTTCCTTAGGGCAAACCGGTGTTTAAAAACTCTAGGACTTGGTGGCGCCCCTTTGCACCCTTATTTAGTATTTTAGAGTCAGTCAAATGATTAATTTTTTTTTTGGTTGTAAAACCCACGACCACTCATAAGCTCTATCCGAGGAATAGACCCCTAGCTTACCCGCTTACCCTCCATCATAAGGACATCGAATAATTTATCTATATAATATTTAAACAATCAAGATAAAAATATATAATAACGGTTTGAAAAATTTTACGCAAAATTTTAGAAGTGAATCGCTATAAATTGTACTTGCTACTTGAGGGAAATTTTACTGGTTGATATGATTTTTCTTTACTAGTGTTGGCCCAGATGAAAACCGAACCTAAACGGTTATCTTGCCTTGTGGTGTTTCAGGGCAAACTTCTTCATTCACTCATAGCTTTTCAAAGTAATTCGGATTGAAGAGGACGTATCTGCAACCGTCAGTGATGAACGGTACTTGCAAATGTTTAGAAACTATGCGATTCTGCAGTTACAAAACGAGCGTGAACGGTTTGAGGACATCATGCTTTTTTATGTACAATGGAGTATCTTTGCACATTTATCGACCCAATAAAAGAATGTTGACTGCTGTTTTTCAAATTCGTGTATTAAGCAAACATTTTGAAAATTTATGACCTGACGTGATTTTTTTTCCAATGCTCCACCCGAAGGTACTACATTGGCCAGGAAGCGAGTTTTTTTTTACCTGGAAAATTTGAAATTTTGGCGAACCCTTGCTGTTCCAAGCCTACACTCACACACGGGACCTCCATTTTACCTCTCATCCGAACGAGGATGTATTTTTGCGAAAAATGCTCACCTAAAATTTTTAAGCGGACCGTGTCGGGATTCGAACCCGGGACCTTGGGCGTAGTAGCCACACACATACCACTACGCCACGGAGCCGCCGAAAATTAATGACCTTATATGTGATTTTCCATGCTCCACCCGAAGGTACTACATTGGCCAGAAAGCGAGTTTTTATTACCTGAAAAATTTGGAATTTTGCCGAACCCTTGTTGTTCCAAGCAAGGTAGGGATCTTTAGCGTGCGTTACAACACTCACACATGGGACCTCCATTTTACCTCTCATCCGAACGAGGGTGGATTTTTGTGAAAAATGCTCGCCTAACATTTTTCAAGCGGACCGTGTCGGGATTCGAACCCGGGACCTTGGGCGTAGTAGTCACACACATACCACTACGCCACGGAGCCGCCTCGAAAATTAATGACCGCTGGATCACCTGATATTAACCCTGCAGATTACTTGTAGGGTTATTTAAAAGATTTAGTATGTAGAACCCGAATAAAAAACTTTAGGGGAATTAAAAGGAGAATAGACTGCAGCAATTCATCCAGAAATGTTACATAAATATGTATACAACTTAGAAGAGCGATTGGTGATTTTGGAACATCAAAACGAAGGCAATATCGAACATTTACAATAACTAGACATGCCCTCCATTATTTAAGCTATTTTATTTCTTTTACTTCTTGTTGTTCGACTAATGGGTTAAAATATATAATAGGTCAGCTAGCCTTGTAGGTCAGTAGAATGTGCATACTTCACGCATGTTGGAAAGTACGTCCGATTTTTTTTTATGAAAACTTACAATAACCTCCTGGTAGCAAGTAATTAGGGAGCAGGTGCTTGTTTGTGTATATACATATATGGGTGCACATGTCGGGTTCTTATGAAAAGCAACGAATGCAAATATGGGTATTGTATTGCATGTGTGTATATAAATGCTAGCTTGTGGTACACACAGTCTGCATCTGAACGTACGGTTGCATTTGTTTGAGAACACATGTACACGAATGTTTGCGTGCTTGTGTAAGTGCGTGTATTTACACGTGATTGTGGGTTTAAAGTTATAACTTATTTTATACACTGGTGGGTAACATGTTACGGGTTCTTTTTATCCCCTAATGTGACCAGTGACCTTTAAGGAAGGATTTCCTTAAAATGGTGGAACGCAAATATCTTCCGACTATGCTAGGGGTCTATTCCTTGGGCAGAGCTTAATAGGATTGGTCGTGGTTTTTTTTACAAAGCATTATTTTCTTACTAGGGCTAGATTCTTAACCAAACAGGGGTTTAAATAGGGCGCCACCAAGTCACTAACTTTAAACACAGGGTTTCCCTAAGGGGGACTTGGACGTCCTTAGAGAGAAATACTGTATTAACTGCTAACGCAGAAGCTGTAAAGAAAATTTAATTAAATTTACAAAAATGAGGACACAAGAGGTATTCTCTTGTTACCTCATATAAAAAACAACAAAGAATAATCAGGCAACAATAATATGAACACAGATTTTATGCTTCAAATTCTGAAAAGGCTATCAAAGCTTCTTGTTAAATTGGGTTTACCACTTTACGCTTTTTGATCTTATACCTTGTTACCCTATTTCTGAACGTACTTGTTCAGAATAAAACAATTAATTAAGAAAATTAAATGTTGTTTCTTTAATTAGAATTGTACTTTCATAAAAATTGTAAATATAAAATTTATGTTTAAGAAAAGATAACACAAGTTTCATCTACTCATAAGGTAGGATTATATATTCAAAGGAAATATTAAAAACTTTAAATGTTGCTTTCGTTACAAAAGTTTAACTTGAATTTATACCAGAAATATCAGATCTGTTTTTCTGTTTACATATTTATAAAAATTTAACTACATTGTCTATTAATTCATCATTCAGAAATTGTAAGTGAAATCATGCATATATAAAACATCAATAAGAACTCTTTAGGTTTGCCTAACTTCATAAAAATTAGTAACTGTGATTATACTGTACTAGTATTGACAATAAAAATTTACTTATGTGCTTCTTAGTTTGTTAAACGGATAAATGATAATAGGTGGTTACAAAGATATTTTCCGAAACAGCCTCGTATCAAAGATCACCAAATGTAGACGTGGTGTAAGAATAATTCTAATCTCTTACCTTGGTTCAGCAGGTGTTGTTTACATGTTGGCGTTACAGCATGTTAGGGCAGGTGTTAATACATACGTTTTTCAGAAAAACAAGTGACGTAAAATCCACATGTTCTACAGGACACGAACAGCTGCGTGATCCTTGGACGGGACCATACGAACTTCTATGCGTTTTTCTTATACGCACAAACTGGACCAACCAAACTCCAATACCAAACTTAGATGTTCTACTGTGTGTAGATCTTGACTAAAAACTTCAAAAGTACCATTTTAATTCATCATCGGACTTAATTTCCAAACCATAAAATTTCTACGTACTTTGTAGAACGTTTCTTTAAAATCCAAGCTTATTGTTTTCTCGCATAACATTACTTAAAATCCAACTATTCATCGTACGGTTGAAGGAGGTTCATCTTGGATCGATATTTTATCGCAAAGTTGACGTGAATGAACTATAACTTGTTACTCGCAGGTGTGAAAGTAGAATTAATATCCTCTTGAAATACAGCATACGGACTGCCTTATTTTTATAAAACAGATAAGGCGGGTTCATTCTAACAAATGAATATACGGTGGAGCCTTACAATTTATATACAAAACGACTTCTTAAAAGTTGAGAATTATAAAATAAAAATCTAATTGAAGATTTTCTAACGAAGCGTTGAAAAACATGTTTTATCGTAACTTCTACGAAACTATTAAAGGAATATTTTAAGTGCTACTTAAACAAATGTCTAAAGAATTATTAAATGAATTTATCAAAAGAATTATCCAAACAAAGTTATTTATAAAAGAAGTCATTTAAAGACGTCGTTAAAAGAGCGCTACAACAAAATTATTCAGTTTGTCTAATAACTTATTTTTTTAACTCTTACCATTGTTAAAACCACAAAGCCTAGTGTTCAGTGCACTAGGGCTCTACTACCGCACAAGGCCAGACGCAAATTACATGCTAAAACCCTCATGGTTTCCATGATGGTTCTCGACGAGAGCTCTAGCTAAAGTGAGTGCAGATGTGATATGCACGAAACTGGAAAACTGCTTGGCCTTGATAATATTTATACTAACATTCGGCGCCTGATGTTAGCAACCAAACTAGCATTTCTGTATGGCGGTTAGCACGCATAATACCAATACTGGTATTTATTTATTTAAAAATGGTTTACATGATATTAATGACTATACAAGAGTTTGTAAAACTAAAAATTCGTTGACGTTCTGCAGTGGTCAAAAAAACTGTTACAAGGTTGTACGAGCACACGCATGCTATTGTGAGTGGGTGATGAGCGTATGCGACTGCAATTGCGTGCACGTGTGCTTTATAGTTCATATCTGAGTAAAAATATGCGTGCGTGCACTTGGGTTATATGCAAATAGGTGTGTGTGCATTAGTTGTTGGCGTTTATGTGTGATCGAGGTTACACGTGCTTGCGTATGCGCTTGTGCTTATATGAATGTAAACTCGCGTGCTTGGTTATTGCATATTGTAACAGTAATTAAGGACTATATATTGCCGTGGAATGTGCCTTTTTGGTCACAGGAACTGGTACTTTCTAAAAAACATTTGAGCCCCACAGATTGGGCGTCATAAATTGCTGTGGAACTCTCTAATTTAAGCTCCAGACCTCGCCAGAGTCAAAATTAATAATTTTCAAAAATATAAAATTTCACACAAAAATTTTCTTACCCGGATTCTGCTTCATCAAATTAATTTCTTCACCAGCTTCTTTGGCTAGCTCAGCTGTGCCTCCTTTCGGATACCTAAATTTACTATCATTCTTTTTACCGTTCACACACCATTCAATAGAATCACAAAATAATACAACAATCATACAATATTTATTTACCACTATTTACAAATAGTAATTCCTCGTTATGTACAGTTCGGTGCTCAAGTTACACCTCAATAAATGCTATCTTTGTAAAGTCCTTGTTTTTAAAATTGAAATTTCAAACATATTTAATGCAACAGGAGTAAATGGGCCCCAAATAATACCTTATCTTTATATATTACCGCACACTGGAGTATGGTGAGCTCATGATAACCCAGTTTATTAATGTATGCTTTCCACTTTGCATACTATGACTACAAACTTAATAAACCCATGTACGCTTAACAATTAAATTGAAATTCATCATGAAATTTAATAAGCTTTACGTACACATTTTGTTTTATATTACAAAATACCATAATAATAGTCAGTTATACGTATTTTTTTCAATACGATAAATTACCAAAAATAACCATCAAAGTTCACTCACACATCACAAATAATTTCAACAGTTTATATAAAAAAAAACAGCAAATGCAAATGCGTTACCTGGAAAAAGCGTCAAAAGTCCATCTCCGTTGAAGAAGCTCTATATTCATAAACCCCTCGGCTTCGTGATTATGCGTGTCATCCACCAGCTATTTATAGATGACAACTCAGTTTAAACTGAGCTGCGTGCTACCAATTAACACCAATTCGAACATCCAAATCCATGTATATTACACTTGTTTATTATTGCATTATTAATTTACGAGCTTGTTAAAGTATTCGTGGACCTCAGTTAAATTTAAATTACACTCTATTATACTCGCTTTACTAACTATAAGGCCACAAATAATCTAATACTATTTCACTGAATGTTACAAGTTTTAAATACTCACAAGCTTTGTCAGTTGGTAATAATACGTTGTTGAGCGATGCAAAATAAAAGAAACCCTTTCTAATTATCCCGGAGTAGTTATATCATAAAGCTAGGCCCCCTTTAGCCACACTTTACGCGAAATACTTAAGCGAAATTAATATTTCCGCAAATTTTGTATACCCGTTTTAAACTTCTCGAAATATTCCCGCGTCAACACGCTATATCAGACAAACTATCACACCCACCTGTCGCGTGTTCATCTGTTCTACCACTATCTATTTCGACCAATGATACATTTCAGTGACGTCTTAAAACTCCGCCTGTAATATCTCTATTCCTGTCATATGCATATTTTATGTCGCATTCTAACCTTGCTTGCGTTGTAGAAAATCCATATAGCTGCCCGCGTCTTCATGGACTCCACGTGGATCGAAAACGTGCCTACTAAAGTAAATGCTTTTATGCCCGTCTCATTCTGAAGCATATTATTGATTGTTCATCCTTTCTGCTCCTTAAGAAACTTTTGTTAGCGTTTATGCGAAACCACCGACGGTTGAACAATATTTCCTTGAAGCTCGCATCGTTATCTTCACAAATAAGCGGAAGATGACCTTTCCAACATGCAGGTGTGCTAAATTAACGATCGTTTAAAATAACACTTCTCGGAGCTTACATCTCACAGTATTTTATATAACCGACGTCTGTTTGTTCGTTAAGAAAGCTTTTCGCCTTGGGATTATTGATTTTTCATGCTCTGATGCGCTTTCTGACGTTATAACCCGTTGAATTAAACTAAATTAAATTAATTAATAATTTCTATTGGCTTATAAAACTGATTTTCTTTATGAACCTATTAACTTTTAATCCCTAATTACAAAATTACGTCAATACTTGTTAATTTAAATTAAATAAATGAAATAAATTTTGCACGTAAACATTATGTTCCTTCCTCTACACAGGGTGTTTGAAATTGCATTGTTTATACCCAAATTTAACTCTTTAAATCCACTACAATATATATATATATATATAGTTGTGTAATTTGTAGCTAATCGTAGATATATAAGATCATAAGTCAAGCTCGGAGGTATAGTAATCCCTTACGAGAAAGTCAATTAGGCATTCTAGATAATTAGGATTTAAAATAATTAAAATAGAGCTTGGTCAACTTATGATAATTTAGGGTTAGTTTAATTTTAGTTGTATGTATTTAGAAAGGACGTAGTATAATATTTATTGTAGGATCGAACAATAAGAATTAGAAGCAACGAGGTAAAAATACTACTTTGAATTTATTTAACATAGTATACGAAAACATAAAAGCTTTTCATATTCGTTAGAGTAGGATTATTATTTTGAAGGGTAAAACCAGAAACATTTCAAAGCATAGTGTACAAACTAAAAAGGAAAATATGTCAAGATATCAGGTTACGATAAACAAGCCTATAAAATTTAATGTGTTACAAGAAGGAAAAGAACTGTTGGAAGTTAGTATAGTCAATATACAACACGGACAGAACAGACAACATTTAAGTATGACGAAGACGCAATATGTTTGTATAAGTATTCGATTTTAATTATAAAGGTAGTATAGGAGGGAAACTAAAACAAACTGTCATAAAGGGACAAGGACGGAGCAGAAACGCATGAATACAAGTGAGAAACAGCATATGTTGAGATTTAATTATAGATGCAGTATAGCAGGGAGACGACGAACAAACTTATTTTGAAGAAGGCAACAAAATCAATAATTTCCAGGAATATTATATGCAGATACGGATTGATTGAAAGCAAGGGAGAGAAATTGTGCGAAATGATTGGAAGATACAGGCATACGCGCAACAGTTTTGTATTAGGTAAAACAAATATCCAGCTGGTGGAAACATGTGTGAAAAGAGACTATATGAACAAGAGAGATGAAAGGCGTTTGTTTAGTTAGTAGTTAGTAATTTATTATAAAAGAAATCCGAAGAGTAAATTTTGGAAGTTGGATGCATATGGTTATATTTTAAATGAAAAGATTTTGAGGTAGCAACATGCACAGAGTGATGGTGATTCAACCGGGGAGCTGTTTCATGGACTAGTGCCATACTGGACCTCATCATCTTCACGGACTGGTTGGCGGATACCTGTTGGAAGATAGTTAGCAGGTTACCAATTGTATAAAAACATTTTGTGGTGAATATTTGCTATGGTTTTTTTGATTTTTTTTTGTGCTTTAGAGTGTTTCTTATTTGATGTATGTAATGAACTGACAATTTATGGGACTTTAGATGTAAATGAAATTTATTTAGGTAGTCAAGTATAATTAATCTACAGATAACCAGGCTATGTTGTAAAAAAGTATAGGGGGGTTATTTTATTTTTGTAGTGCGATAAATTTGCACTCACATTTAAAGAGTTTTATATGAGCTCATGATAAGACAAAGGGGTTAACGCAAGGTATGAGAAACGCCCTCTTACTTTAATAAAATATTTGTTTAATAAGGTTATCGAATGGAATTACTTTTGAAAATGAAACTGTTGACATTATTAATAACACGAGTGTACATAATGAAAGGTATTTTGAAAATGTAATACTTATTTCATGTAAATAGAGTGTGATGTATTTTGTGAATTGCGTTATTTTGAGTGTGTGTGTGTAGGGTGTGAATTTCTTATAGGTTATAGCATAAAGGCAGTGAGCGGGAGTTTTTAGATTCAGCAGTACCAGGTATGCGTCTGTGTTAGTTTTAAGAGGTTTTTGTGGATTTAGGAGTCACGAGCGGAGCAACCGAGGGAACTATACAGTATTATAGCACCCAAGTTGTGGGGCATGAATTAACCGACTTGTTCAACAGGAGAGCCCACAGTAATATATATATATATATATATATATATATATATATATATATATATAATTCTGGAACGGACGCTTATTCGGTTTTAACTAAAGCGGTCTGATATGTATAGCGGTAAGAATGGATGATTGACAGGTATTGTAATACAATAGAGTTGTTCTCGAAAAGTTTAATAACTAACATTCTAAATTTCTCTTCATTTTTCTTGCATAAAGAAGTATTGTATATAAGCGCAAATAACAGAAAATGGACAGCAAAATTTATTTATTTTTGAAGCACATTAAGTCAGGTACACAGGAACATGCAGAGAAACACGATCAAAACTCTGCAAGCTTAGCAGCAAAATTAAAAAAAGTAACACAAATTTTACATAAAAATTACTAGAAAATACGGAGAAACAAGAACGAAACGCCGCAATTAGACCAGAATGCGAAAGCGGTTGAACAATTAAAAGAGGAGCCTATAAAAATTCTAAATCTCCGAAAATACTGGGAAGCAAAACTTTCAGAAAGCTTCCAAAAATTAGAAGCTAAATTGTTTGAGAATTCATTAGAAAACTTGCGTGTGCACAAACGAGATTTCCGAAAGATTTTTAAAGACTTTGCGAAAAATGGAAAGAAATATAGAATGTGAGTCAGCAAACCTTTCGAGAACAACCTTATTGTATCGCGATACCTGTCAATCATCCATTCTTACCGCTAAACAGATGTGATGGTATTACAATACTTTTCAATCATCCAAAATTATCGCTGGACAGATGTAAATCCTCATTAGTAAGAATGGAATAAACGCTTTTTCCAGATTGTTCCATATATTTCTTAATTATTGTTACAATATGTACTTGTATGTTTGAGCTGGAAAACATTGCAGTATGTTTATATAAATATACGTCTAGCATGCTTGCGTTATTAGGATGTGCGAGTGTCCGTGTGGGTGTGCACGTGTCAGTGCGTGTTTCTATGCTAGCCGGTAAGGGTGCGTATTCGTGAGCAAGTATTTTGAGTTTTAGAGTGCGTACGCCGTACGTGTGCTCATAATTGTTCATTTATGTGTGAATAGTGTACGAATGCGGGTTTGCATATTGCGCATAAAAGCATCTACGGGCGTATGTGCGTGTTAGTGCGCACGTGTGCGTTCGTGTAATATGTGCGTACGTTTGAGAACGTGTGTGTGTACGTGAGTGGTTCAATCTATACGTTTGGATACATGTACGAGTAACAGAGCATGTGTGTATATTATGTAGGTATGCATGCGCATGTGTGCGTATGTGTGTGTACGTTCTGTATGGGCTTAAGTGATCGCATACGCACCCATGTGTTTTGTCGTTCTTTTTTACAATTGTTGGGAGCAGGGTTTATTTTATTGATCCTTTTCAGGATTATGCTTAAAGTAGTTTGTTAAAATGAGCTGAACCCAACTAGTATTTTCAAAACTAATCCCTTAATTATAAACAAACAACTTTATTTATTTATATCAAAGCATTGATATGCTTTTAAAGAATGTGATGAGGTGATGTATTAATATTGTCAGATGTCTTCTGTTTAAAATTGCTTAATTACTTGAGGTACAAATGTTAACTAGTCAATTAATTTAAATAAGTTTGTTATTAGTAGATACAGAAACTACTGGAACACAATCTTTGATAGTTAAACTCTTTTAGACATTCTTTTCAGTTGTCTCTGTATGTTGGTGTTATTGAAAAACCTAATGTAAGCTATAACTACATTATTAGTGTATGGTTTCTTAAATTATTTATAAAGCAATACCACTCTTTTTATATAGCAAAAAGTGAGTAAGAGGTTAGTTCATTATGTAACCACTTTTTGTGTGGGTGTCTATATTATCTTGCATAAATGAATAAGATTAAATTGCTTAATTCTTGCCCGTGATATTCATAAAAGTTATACTTCCAGTTCCTTTTTTACCACTGAAATGATTTCAATATAAAATAAATTGCATCACCATTATCTTACACTTCATACCATAGCTATCGTTATTCTTAATAGCAGTTTAAAAGGTGCTTACTAAACTATAACACGTCACACTATCTACACCACAACCCACTAATATTTTCTGAATTTCACAAGCTTACCTGTAGACTAGGAGAAATCCCGCTCGCTTAGGCAAATTAGCAAAATATAATAAATATTTTATACAAGAGAGTTGTTACCAGAATTAAAAAAAATATTTTCTTCTTTTAGACGTACCGTGTTTATTGTAGAAATATCATTATCGTCCACTTTGTAGAAATCATACTAATTTTCTGTGTAGGATTTTTAGATCTGCTTGATTTCAATGTCTGAATTCCTTTTTACGGCTTAAATTTTCGCATTTATTTAATGCTTGATTTCTGGTTTCAGTTGCAATACAATCAATAACGTTTTAAAAAGCATATATAGAATAAGTTGAAACTTATCACGAAGATATTAAAATTAATATCAATATTTCTAAATAAATAGCATTTCTTATAAAACAAGTCTTTAGAGATAGTGAAAGTAACACATATTATGAAAGCTGCTACTAAAATTTCGAAACAGAAGACAAAAATATTTATAATTAAAAAAAGTTTTTGACTTTTACAAGCAACCCATTTTTATTTGAATGTATATCAATCGTTAAAGCAAATTTCCATTCGGAAGATGGTACATTAAAAATTCCATTTTTGTGCAATTTATAGCATCTTTTGCTTTTAAAATTAGACATAGCATGTTTTAACAACGGGTGGTTTAACCTTTAAGATATCAAGAACACCATTTCTTTTCTGGTTTTAGGCTATCTGCTAGCAGTTAGGATTATGTGGATTATTGAACATCGACCAGCAAACTAATAATTTTAATCGTATCTAATATTATTGGACTATATGACATGATTTTTTAGTTTTATTCCTAGTTTTATCGCTAAAGATTTTAATTGCAATTTTTAGTATCACACCTTCTCCCTATGCAAATGTACGGCTAAAATGTGAAATATCTACAATTCTATTATTTTAAAGCTGCTTTGTAAAATTGTAGCGTACTAGTTTTGTAATCAGGAGCTTCGGGTTCGAATTTCATAGCAGACTACTTTCTTCTCTTAGAAAAGTGTGACGTCGGTATCTAAAGATGGCGCTTGTGCAGGCGTAGTAAAAATAGCGCCGTAAAACCACAGTTATGTGGTATTATGTGAAATTGTAGCGTACTGAAATTTACAAGTATGGTAAAGCCTGTATACAGGATGAAGCAAAAACGGATATTTACGATGTGTTGCAAAATTCGTAAACATTGAGTCAATATAGAATCGTGACGTAATCTAAAAAAGCGATGCGTCAAAGTGGTGTTTGTGATGCAATTAAAATTGCGGATGAAAACAAAATGTGATGTAAACAAAATAGTTGACGTGGCGTTCTAGGTTAGATCTATAAAAAGTAGCAATATTATAGATTTAAAATCTTTCTTAGTAACCGTGGCGCATTCCTCTCTGAATAAAGAGAGTTCTAGATTAATATTCAAAACTATAAAGTGTTATTTTGAAAAAGAATAAATATTTTATTTATGATATTATACAGACGCGGAAAAATAATTAAAGCTTGCGATTGTTTTCTTTACGGTGGTTCCGCGAATGTATTAAATGGCTTTCTATTTATATCTTAATGTGAAACTCGTTCATACTAAGTAACCATCAACGATTGAAATAAATTAATTTATAATTTGGGCTTTTAAGTTTACGTTTGTTTTATGATCTTTTTACAATCTGTCATAAATTTAATGCACGGAAATTTAATCACATAATTAATAAGGGCTTCTTTTAATGGCAAAGAAGTGCTCTTATATTATACAGGGTAGAACAATTAAATATTCGGAAATTTTTATTTTTTACCGTTTCCGTCTTTCTGTGTGGGTTTTATTTATAGAATTGGTGTATATATATAATTTTGATTAGATGAGCTATTTAATAAGTTATTGCAAGTTTCTGTATGTAAATACAAATTAATCAAACTTTAGAACGCTTTCTAATCTCTAGTGTAGTAATTAAAGATTCTAATAAAAAAGTTCATTAAGTGCAAGAGTTAATTTGCATCATTTTTAGCGTGTGTAAATATTAAAAAACTTTCACAATGTTTAAATGATAGGGAACATAATCCTTTAATCATAAATACCAGTTGCAAATAACAGGTGTCATAATTGTAAATATTCCTAGTGTATATTTTATAATAGCTTTAGTAAAAACTTTTAGCATTTGTGTAACCTTCAAATGCATAATAATAGCAAAGAAGCTGTAGTTTATAACGTATAGTGTTGAAAACATGTTCCTGATATTAGTTTACGAGTTGGAAAGTTGTTTAGCAAGGATTTCTGGGTAGCGTTGTGTTAATTCGTAAACAAGTTCAACCATCGCTCTAGCATATAATGTGCACAAAATAACATTTTAATTCTACAAAAGGTAGTTGACGATTAAACAGGCAAGGAACGACATAGAATAAAGAAAGATTGTTTATAGCATGTATTAGAATGGGATAAAGATATCGTGTGTTAAGTGTTCGTTTAACTTTGAAAAGAAAACTGCGAGACAAACAAAGATTAATAGATTGTGTATTTATAGGAGTATGATGAACGTATTTTGTATATCATTTAGAGTGGTTGATTTCATCAAGGACAGGTGAAACTGGCATATGAGGAACAGAGAAAGACTATTGGATTTCATATATAGAAGGGAGGCAGGCGATAGTTTTAAGATTGTTTAAAGAGGGCAAATGTTATTTTGGGTATAACCGAACTTGCAAACATGGTGTAAAAAGGATAGGGATGTAAAATACATGGTAGATTGGAATAGAGACAACTCGTGGTAGGAATATAAAATATGGAGTGGGTACGAAGTAAGAATGAGAAAATTTTCATATGTAAGTTAGAGTGAGACAACTTTAGTACATGTATTATGATGGGCGTGTAGTAACCAAGGAAGTTATTTTAGTAGGGGCTAGGATTCGGCAAAATAAAGATCCTTTGCTAAGCTAAAGTGTATTTTCGTGATAAACTGTTGTTTGTATTGTTTAAAATTCTAGGATTTCGAAGACGGTTGGTGCTCGGATACGAAATTTACGGAAAATTGTTGAAAGTTAGCTCGTGTGTTGTAGGAATTTAGTGGCAGTTGAAAAATTTGTTTGTGGAAGGGTCTTAACTGTTTCGAAAATTACCAAGAAGGCTAGTTTGTTTGTATTGATGTATTTACGAAAAATTTCATTTTAAGGGGGTAGATTTGGCTATATAAACACGAGGAAATAGTAATAGAGCCATCTTTTGCTGGTTTACGACGCGTCCACTAATATTGGCGAAGAAATCACTGTTGATTTTTTTTATCAAGTGAACTTTAATATTTGAATTAAAGTTGATAATATCATACACAAGTTGCTGTAATGTTTTACTAGCAGTCCAAAAATTTGATGAAATACGTTTTAACAAATACGAGGCATGTTTGAGTACTGTAAGTAAAGATGGTTTTATATTTTGGTGGTTGGTGCAAGTTGTGCACACTAATGGAGTAGAGAGTATTAATGGATCGATTTGGTGGTTTATCTATGGTAGATGGACCAGTAGCATAATTGGGGGAGTTGGATATACCCTCGCTTGGTAATCGAGAGATTTGAGCAGCTGATTGCCATCACGGATGGTGTTATACAATTTGGTAAGGTTTGAGAACGTGCAGTCATTGGTGAGGACTTTAGGCATTGATGGTATGATTGCAGTTCCATGTGCGATGGTGCATTCCAGGTAACAGATTCTTGTGAAATATTGTTTATTCTGTGGTTATTTGGTGTGTTACGACAATTTTGTGCCTTATAGGCATAGTTTTATAAACCCTAGGGACTACAGAGTTACTTAATGAAGATTTATGAATTATTATTTAACTATTTTATGTAGGAATTTATATTCACAAAATGATTTTTGTAATATTTGGTTGTGTACAAAGTAAGAGGGACTTATAGTAATTTGCAGTGCAAAATTTAACACGAGAATTTAAAAGTTTTAGTATGGAGCTCATATTAAAACCAAGGAAAACGTAACATGTATGGTTAAGCTCCGTTACTTGAAATTGTTTATTAAAGGATAGAATGTTATTTCGAAAATAATTTGAAAGAAAAGGTAGTGTTTCAAAATTAGGTTGTAAGTAATTATACTAATGTGTAAAATAACAATTAATAAAGATTTTTTTTGTTTGTATAAATCGAGGTGAGGTGCCGTAGTCGAGCTTTCTTTGGTAGGATAGTAGGGTAGTATTTTTTCAGATAGCAGCAGAGAAGCCGTGGTGAACGTCCTTGATGAAGATGAATTTTTAATAGTAACAAAAAGCTAGCACTAGTTTGGCGTCCATGAAGGTAGGTCATCTTCAGCCCAAGTATGGGGGTTTCAGCAGGTAAACGTCAGAGCAAGATGTCGACACAATTGTGAGTCTTAGATTTCGAAACCTCGCAGTAATTTATGGCTTTCCAACCGTGGGGCTCGAATTGGCTTCAGTTCCAGGTAACCTCGCAGTAATAATGACGTCTCAAAGTGAGGCCCGAATAAATTACAACTTCAGGTAAATTAGAGGAGAATTAGAAAGGAATTATTGGCAAGTGACTTAAATTCAGCCTCTAGGGCATCTTGCCGACGCGTTTCACCCTAATTGGGGCTTATCACGATAGGAGTAGCAAAGTTGTAATATTTAATACAGACACATTATAGGAAGTACAACATCACCTAGCTCACAATTTGTGTCTTCATATCGTTTCTCTTGACATCACAGGTTTTTAGCAACAATGGGCACGGAGGAGATCCGGCTCAACTGCCTTTTTCCATCACCAAAAGTTATAATTTAAAAGAAAAGTAGGTTTAACGAGTCTTAAATTAAACCGAAGTAAAAAGGAAATATTGGCAAGTGATTTAAATTCAGTCACGAGGGCATCCTCTCGACTCGTTTCTCTCTAATTGGGGCTGAATTTAAGTCACTTTTCTTTATATATATATATATATATATATATATATATATATTGCTATGATATACTCCTTTGAATGCGGGAACTGGGTCCTTTCAACAAAAAAATTCTAGTCCCACAGATTGGGCGTCATAAACTGCTGTGATCCTGTTTTCGCCTCGGCTGCTCACCTAATTTTATAAACCTCCTCATTCATAAAATTAAACAACACATTCCTACCACAAACCTCAACGTTAACTCTATTTACATCAATATTCAGAATACATTAAATTTTCAAATTAAATTTCAGCATATAATTCAGTTTTAAAAAGAATTTCAAGATTAATTTTATTATCATTTTAACGTGCATCCAGAATTAAAGTCCTTGTAGGATGTCTACTAATTAATATAACAATATAAGCAGACCGGAGTCTGAGTATAAAGGGAGCATCTACCACCCCTTTACGTTAATTAACCAGGTTCGTCTAATTGAGCTCAAAGACATACCCAAAGTTTCATCATAATTCAGAACATCAATACAAAATACCCCTTTCTACTTAAACAAGCAAATTTCATCTTAAAATTAAAATTTTACGGTTAGTACAATTTCACTAATGTCCATTTTAAATAAACAAATTAGAAAGTTATTCAACACACACCAACATCTCAAAGTTCAAACAAAATAGTATAATTTACCTGAAGGTTACTTGCACTCGTAGCTTCAATATACATCGTCCCTTTAGTTAATCACACCATTCCAACTGGATTATATTTACGGCTTCTAATTCTCAACGCTTTTAAAATTTTCTCCATCACCATTTATTTAAAGTTGTTTCTGGGCTTTTCCGGAACTCATCTGTGTATATCTGACCCTTGTTTCGTGGATCCAGACACGTATTTGAACCATTTAATTATTAACACCCCGAAAATAGCAAAGAAATTCATGCGTCTTTCACCAATATACGCCAAAACTGCCTACTTTTGTGTATACATTTGTCGTTGTAAATTTTGCTAATTGGTACAGTGATACTAAATTTTATTACCTTGTATCTAAGTGCACTGAAGTACATTCATGTTAGCACGTAAATAACAAACTATTTTGAATCACTAAAATATACGAGCAAACTTTAAATTATTTTATCAAACTAAAATGCACTGTTTAACATCTTGAATCAAGTCGCGGATGTACGAACTTTTAACGCATCGAATCGTCAAAAGTCTAAGAGGCCGAAATTCATATTACCACCGGTATATATAGCAAAAAGCCTGTCTGTCGGTCTGTTCCCCAAAACGGGTAATTCTAAAGAATTTCTCATTCTCTGTTCCCAGTCCGTCGCTCGCGCGTCGGTTTTTACGAATTTTTCACTCGCCCCCTTTAAATCTCAGAAATTCACACGGCACGCAAACATGTCCGAGAAAAACTAATTAATTTTGTACAGAAATTGTTGTTTCTACCTCTGATATTTGCATCCTATTTTCAACCAATTGTGACCCTCGTGACGTTGCTTAAATCACGCCTTTTACTATATGTGTCTTTGCTTGACGCATTTCTCTTTCCTTTTCTAACCTGTTCGTATTGGTGCAAATTGATATTCTTTATTATCGATTATATTTTAGTCCATGTGGACTATCTGGGTTAAATAACCCCGTATCGCACATTCTCGTGAATATTAAGCCCCGGTTTCTCCAAGATTCTATGAAACCATTTGTTATCTACACAATTTTCGCCGTACGTGATATTTAAACTACGCAGGTGTTCAAAATAATATTAATTCTCAGAGCTTTTTAAATAAACCCTGTTTTGTATTTCGTGCTAAAGCATCTGACCGTTTCCAATATCCTTAGAATCGACATGTTTATCTAAACAAATTAAACTGAAATTGCCTTTTAAAATACGCAGGTGTGTTCAAACATCCTACTTCTAACTAACACTTCTAGGATTTGCATTTTATTGGGTTTTTACAAGTTTCTATAGATATTATCTGTTACTAACGATTCAATTAACTTCAATTAAAAATAATAGCCTTTAATTTTTAGTGAATCCTAACTAAATATTAGTTATTATCTGTACGTTTTGTTCAATACCGGTTACTTGAAATAGAGTTAATTAAGATAAATTTTGCATGTAATTTCTCTTTTGTTTAGGAATAATTACATTACACGCAGAGCTTTTTTTTTATATAAAGCGTCTTGTACATGATTTAAATCTCTTATGTTTAATGAAACTAATAAATTTTTATGCTTCACGGTTTTAATAACGCGTATTATCTAATAATATTCATTATACACGGTGATTAAAATTATTTGATGTGATTATTTAATTTTCTACCCTGGTCTAAATATGAGTAATATATATATATATATATATATATATATATATATATATACATTGCTGTGAAATGTTGAAACATATTTTCTTTCTGAAAAGAATATTTTAGTACGTTTGCATTAAAAGATTTTGGAGTTAACAAACGCACCCTCTCCTAAAGTCATAATCCGATAGAGTCGAAGTTTTAATCCATAATGAGGGACTTTAAGGAGACTTGCGGGTTAACTCTGAACTCTGAACTTCAGTGGAGTTTGGCGAGCCTAACCAGAGATTCGTTATCGATTGCTCTTAAGCGCCACTACACTTAATAGGTGCTTACCAAGAATACCGTCTAGAAAGTGTAGGAACTAAAAGGTAATTAACGGATCTAAGCACAAATGTTTAAGTTGTAATATTTTCGTTATAGAACCTGTAAGAAAAAGATATTTGTAGGCTTATGAACCTTGATTATCAATATTAAGTAACCAGATATCAGTATAAAAGGAAAGTAATACAAAGCGTAAATGTACTAACCATGTATACTTCTACTCACACCTACACTGACGCTCTACTTATTATGAGGAAAATCTCTTATCACTTTTAGTATGAACTTGTTATCTCTAACTTCTCTCTTTTGCAGGGAAACTTATGCACAGTTGTTCGTCATATCTATTTACTGAAATCATAAGACCGGACAACAAAAATCACAACTCTATTTCTTCTTTCAAATAACGAAAATTACATTCATTTGGAATATTTACACAAATATATCAAGTACATTTTACTAGAAGAAAAATAAGTTATTGCATTTGCTATTTAATTAAAATGACAGAGTGGTTAAAATTCTTGCAGCCATGGTTGGCAAAAATTTTGCTTATCTTTCAGATCTGAAGTAAAGCATTACAAATTACATTAACTGTATATAATAATAATTAGAATGAGTTTTTAATAAAAGTATTGTATAGTATTCAAAATATATAAACTTTTACATTAACCACACTTCGTTATCATATTAAACAAAACTAGATTCTTTTATCATGACATAATTCAGATTTTTTTTATGAACTAAGAACACGAAATTATTTAATTAGTTAAACTAGTTTTTATTACCCTAGGTTTTTGGAAGAAGCAAAACTAGGAAAGAAAATTTTTAAGCAGAGTTGAAAGTTGATCGTAGTAATTAAGCGGAATTATTTATTATAACTCTCAGAAGGTTGCCGTAAATCGTTATACAAAACTACTTTGTTAAAAGTTTGTTTAGAAAATTTTTGTTTCAAAAATATCTGTTTAAAAAATTTTTTGTTGTTCGGTAGAAAGAAAAAGGTTAAATGCATTTAAATTAAATCAAAATTATTAACAATTTTGAGTTAATAACTTAACCTCGGAGTGTCTGTGTATTCAGATACCCACACAATTGCTTTTTGGAGTCAGTCGCCAGTTTCTCTCGGTCAATTTCATTCCCATGTTGCTTAAATTAAGGATGACGAACAACTGTCAAATTTGAACGACAATTTTAGCAACGCAAATCTGGGAAAGACCAACATGCGCCAAATGTTGCTTATCTAATTTTATTACTGTATAATAAAACAAAAACGGCTAAGTATAGTTAGCAATGTAATGTTTCGCTTCAAAGTTAATGTATATTTACTTTGTTTTCGATGAATTCAACTACGAAATTTAACATACGTTTTGCAACGAGCATTAATTTATAACTTTGGCTTAATGGGAAATAGCTAAGTATAATACAGGGTATGTCGCGTACAAAACGACTTAAAACCAAATCTGTTTACAATCTTTTATGTGTGTACGCGCCATATCTGTCCCCGTTCGGGGCATTCCCTTTCTCCGCGCGAGCGGGTCCGAATTGTTCGCGCTAGTTAATGTGAGTCGGTCGTCAAGTCTCGTGATAGCCACAACTAGTAAAAATAAGTCTGCTCTCTTCTTCTAATCCGGCATTGGACTCTTCCTTTCCTGTCTCCCTCCTTTCCTTCAACCCTTGGCCAAAAGCGGTAGTTACAGTGTTTAGTGCTTCTCAAGTGCCCAAGGAACTTTCAGTAAGTGTTTTTATGCCTTTGTATTATTCTACTCCTATAAACTGTTCTCACCCTCACCCCTTAATAATTACAGTCCACGCTCTATCTCGGAACCCCTTGTTTACGGCTTTTTGCACTCAAGGTGGTTCTATTTGTATCCCGTTACGGAGAACGGGTATTCGATAACAATGTGCATGGAAAATAAAAACGTTACATTGCCTCTCACAAAAAAGAAAAAAAACTTGTGGTATATAAACAATAAAGAAAACCGAAAAGTTTTTTTAATTTCTGTGTAACAAGAAAATCAAATATCAACTACAAATACGGCTACGAACACTAAATTCTATAAAATAACCTGGAATTATTCAAAACTTTACATAGATAACTTTGGAGTGAGTTTGCAACTTCGTGTATAAAACGATCAAAAAGACAAGGGACAGAAATCGAGGAGTCATATTAGAGATTTATCACAAAAAAGGAGAGGGTAGGGTCACAATATAAAAGTCTAACACCCTAAAAATTTGAAAACCTTCTTTTACTAACTTAAACAAAAATAATTTCTATGTGCTACTTCACACCAAAACTTATTAGTACTGATCTGTTTATATATGTACAACGTTTTAACAAAACTTTTTAAATTATTAATCTTCTTTCCAAAAGGAAAATAAAGTTTATGTGCTCAATTGCCACATAAATTTCAGACACTAGTCATCAAACTCTATAAAACGAATGACTTCATGCCTCTTACCGGCACGAAACATTATAACTTTCTACTATTGTCCTGCAACGGAAATTGTCTTTATTTAAAATTTTCTCTTTAATGTCTGTCACTCAGACACCACAAAAAATAAACCTCGTCGGTTTATCAAAATTCGCAGAACAAAACTCTGCGCACTCTCAAATAAGGTGTAAATCTTTGCTTTCAAAACTAAATTGACAAACAAACACAAACGTAAAAGTGGAACTACAATCTGCAGCACTTTTACACACGCTAGTGCACTGCTCTGTGTTGCTCAAGAGGCACAATCCAAGGACACCATATTTTGGTAAATATAAACCAAAACTTTTTAGCGAGAACTTACGTCTCTAATTAAATATTTGTTGAAGTTTTATCAAATCAAAATACGCAACAAAAAGATTTATCTAAGAACAAACCATCTATACTATCATCCACCATAACTATACCTAGGGTTAGTGTTCTATAATGATACTAATATCGATCATATGTGTATGCATACTAAAAATATCTCGTTTTTAAAAATTTAGATATGGTAGGAGCTTTGACATTACGAAGTAACAGAGTACGGCATATTTTGAAAACCAGTCTCTTACAACCAATGACCATTTATGACCAAGCTTAAAGCGTGGAAATGAACACGTAATTATTTGAAAAAGAAAATTAGCCTCTTTTTCATTTCCTATCAATCCTAAAGGATTGCTATTTGACGCTTTCTGCGTTCCACAGACTAAACAATTTCGACAAAATTATCTACACGAACTTTAGACCAATAAAAAATCCTTGGATACGACCCATAGTTTTAAAAAATCCTAAATGCGGTGCAACAGGAGGATCATGAAAAGAACGAATTATTTGTTCTCCTTGTGTTTTTGTGATCAAACGTTTCCACTCACTATTATTTGATTTTAATGAAATTTTTTACGGAAAAAATGTATAAACTAAAGTGTCCCCGATTTTCTATTGCGGACAATACGTAGATGAAGCTAAAATGTTGACCGCAAAGACACATACCAAATACTAAAAAGTTTTCTTGCAGTTGAAGTATGACGAAAAAAATTTACAAAAATTTAAAAAAGATATAGCCTGCAATTTACTAAACACGTTTTCCACATGAAGAACATAAATTTTCTGTGAATAAGAAGATAAATCTTCAATTTCAATTCAATTGATTAAAACGTTTTCCTTGGCTAAAGATGATCAGGGTGCAGGTATTGCACAATTTTTGCTGAATAATTTGGTGGAAAGGTAGTCATCAAAAACTAAACAAACTAGTTACCAAACCTTTTAATAACTGGAAAGATGCCATAGAAATGTTTGTTAAACATGGTGAAATTGGCTATCATAAAGCAACACCATTCATGCAGACAACTACATTGCGACTGCTCAAAAACCTATCCCATATATTATGCCAACTCGAAATTTTAGTCGTGCTAAATAAATTGCAGATAATAAAAGAAAACCGACACCTATAGTTAAAACTATTCCATTTTGTGATCGTCAAGAATTAGCGCTACGTGGGACTTCTGATTGTGAACAGCTGGCTTTACATCAAGCTGAACCTGTGCATAGCGATATTTCAGAGCTATATCGCAAATGCGTGTGCTTTATGGAAACAAAAATTTACTAGATCATATTCAAAATCAGTCCTTAAAACTATGTACATTAGTCCAATCATGCAAAATAATATTATTTTGTGATAAAACATGTATGATAAAATTGTATGTAAAATAAGTAAAGCAAAATCATTTTCAACTCTAGTATACGAAACAACAGACATAGCATGCACATAGCAATTGTCATTTTGTATTAGATACATAGACTGTAATGAAGGCGTCCTCGAATAGAGTGTACATACGTAGTTGGACAGGGAGACGTTGGTGCTGCTGTCATGAGCGCTAACTTTAAAGGCGTACATTCCTTAATAAGGGTGAAATATCTTGCTGCACTATATGTATACTGTGGTGTCCACTCCTTCAACTTGACTCTCGCTTGTGCCTGTAAGGTTCAATTATTGCATTGGGACAATAAAATCTGTAGGCTATTTACAAAAAGTTGAGCTAAGTGGATTGAGTTACATGGGCGGTTCCGTAGTTTAGTTGGTTTGCGCGTGACTACTAAGGTACCGGGTGCGATTCCCGACACGGATGGCATAAAAATGTAGGGTAGCATTTTTCATAATAATATGTCCTCGTTAGAGAGAGACGTAAAATGCAGGTCCCGTGAATGTGCTGTCGCGCACGTTAAAGATCCCTACCTTGATTGGAATAGCAAGGGTTCGACAAAAATCAAAATTTTCGGATAAAAGGAAAACTGGTTTCCTGGCCAATGTAGTACCTTCTTGTGGGGTATTGAAAAATCAAATGTAGGTAGTGAATTATTAGATGGCTTTGCGGATCAGACAGGTTTGCGTATGACTGCTGATGCAAAGGTCCCGAGTTCGATTCCCGGCACACACTGCTTGAAAAATGTTAGGCAAGCATTTCTCACAAAAGTACGTTCTCGTTCGACTGAGAGGAAAAATGTATGTCCCGTGTATGAGTGTTGTCACAGATGTTAAAGATATCTACTTTACTTGGAATAGCAAGAGCTTGGCAAAATAAAAAATTTCCAGATAAAAAAAACTTCCCTTCTGACCAATGCAGTACCTACAGGTGGAGCATTGGTAAATCAAATATAGGGACTGAATTATTAGAGCATAAAATGAAAGAACACTTATCAAAAACTAAATGGATTGAGCACATAGCTGTGTGCGAAACGCGATGTGTCGAAAATCACGATGGGCTGATACGGTTGAGTAAAATTTTTAAACCAATTATTATAACACCCGAAAAACTTCATTTGGTTAATGATATTGATACTTCCTCAAAATCGATGAAATTACTTCGGATGATAATGACAAGTGAATTCATCGTAGGTATGGTAACCGCATCCATCGTTTTTACTTTCACTCTATATTTGTGCAGAATGCTTCAAGCTGTTAAAATTGAAATTTCAGTAGCTACTGACCGTGTGGATACTGTCATAAAAACATCCTATTCTGTCCGGAGCACATTGATCCGAAGACTGGAAAACTGCGTGTATCAAAAACTCTGTGTAGCAAATTAATGGCTACACTAAATGCTGAAAGAAGATATGTGATCCATTATAGAAATCTGAAACAAGCTTTGAAAAATGGACTTAAATTATCTGCAATTCATCGAGTACTAAAATTTAAACAAAACTGCTGGCTAAAATCTTACATTGATCTCAATACTGAACTTCGGAAACGAGCAAAGAATGAATTTAAGAAGAACTTGTTCAATCTAATGAAAAATGCAGTCTTCGGGCAAACGATGGAGAATATACGCAAACATTGTAATGTGAAACTTGTGCAAAACTGGGAAGGAAGATATGGAGCCGAAGCCAGGATATCCACGCCCGTTATTCAAAAATGTTACAATCTTCACAAAAACCTTGTAGTAGTGGAACTTCTTAAATCTGAAATATATTTTAATAAACCTATATTTGTTGGTATGTGTATTCTCAATATAGCCAGTTGACAATCTACGATTTTTACTATGGATATATGAACGCAGCCTTTGAAGATGGGTGCCGAGCTCTTTACACAGATACGGACAGTCTAATTTATAAAATAATAAATCGGGATCCTTATGAAACTGTGAAGTGGGACTGTCAGCAACGTTTTGATACTTCCGACTGGCTTCCCTACAACAATTAAGGAATTCCGCTAATTAACAAAAACGTATTGGGGATGATGAAAGATGAAAATAATGGGTGACTTATGAGAGATTTTATTGGGTTACGATCAAGGATGTATGCGGCGAGGATTTTTAAGACAGCCGAGGAAGAAGAAGCTGAACTCTTACGAGAAGAGGAAGAATTACCTGGCATCCGAGACTTTGGTGTTACAAAAAAAATTAAAGGAATTAAAAAATCGGTGATAAAGAATAGAATTACTTTTGAGAATTATGCTGACTGTACAAAAGATTACAAGGAAGTATATTGTAACATCCAAGCATCAGGTTCATACCATCGCTAAGGAGAAGATTGCCGTAAGCCCTCACGATGACAAACGTCACTTGCTTCCTGGTTCTTATGCAACACTACCTGTTGGACCTTATTCAATTATGTAGCAAGAAAAAATATAATACTTATTACAAATGTAGAATATTGATTGTAAATATATTATCCTCAATAAAATTTTATATAGTTTATTTTAGTGTTATCCTATTCTTAAAAACTGAATGTAATAGTGTAACGTATTTTTTACTCAGTTACGCTTTCCTTATTAATCTAATATAATGTTTCAATAAACTAAAATTGTAATTTATAAATATCTGATCACTTAAAATAATTCATAAAGTATATAATAGATTATGCGCTCCTTCGCTTTAGAGGTCTAAGTTTCTATAATACGAATCGTCTGTCTGTCATTTCGTGCCACTTTTCTATCAGCGCTTCAACAGGTAAGCTGCTTTCCACAGCGTAGAAAGGTCAATATGGTATCCAGGCACATGGCCTGCAATACGGTTCGCAAGTAGGTTAAATTAATTTAACCTTCGTGTCTGAATGTGGTTCCTGACAGCTTTTGGGTAATGGTTTTATTTTGTATTCCACCTTCAGCGAGTTGGTTGATTCCTGCAGACCGAAGAAGATAGAAGCCCCCATCATTAAAACAGTTGGTATAATTAATTAGATAAAGTTTATTAATGCTTTCTTCGTAGTGCAATATCATAAATAACATAAATACCATAAATATCACTAAAATGAAAATTTAGTTTGAGATTTAGAATACAAGAAAATAATAGGACATACTTAATGAAGATTTGGTTTGGTTAGATAATATTTTGTTCGGAAGATCTTTTATAATTCCAGCGTAAAAATTCAGTCGTAATGGTATGTTTCCTGTTGCGTGCATCGCAGATGTATATGGAATAATTCACATCTGGTGTTATTTAGTTCTAGTCTAAAAATTCAAATTTTTTTGATTGAACTGAGTCACATGAGTGACATTTAATCTTTAATTCCAGTTATATTTATTTAAATGTTTTACGAATGATCGAAAGTTGAAATTTTACTTTGATTTAGTTATCTTAAAATACATTTAGAAAAAGAAAGATCCCGTACTAATGTTGTAACTTTACAAAATTTTAAAGATGGCTATGTAGTTTGCCTATCGTATTTGTTTCATAAGCAGACAGTAGTGACTACAGTAAAAAAGTTGTTATTGACACATGATGTCAAAAATATCTAGTTATTCAACATAATTACCACATGATATTTTGCGGTACTTTAAAATATCTTTGGTTATTTTGAGGTCATGTACTTTAATTCTAAAGAACATGATGAATTTTTTTATAAGATATAAAGTAAAGCTAACTCTTTGTTTGAAAGATACATTTTTATAAGACGTTAAAAAATCTAATTTCTTACTTGTAAAGTCGACCGTAGTACTACAGATGACTATAATTAAAATTTGAAATATGAATTATTAAGAAAGTGTATACCTTATAGTAAACTTATATAGAAGTATTCAATTTAGAGGTCCTTGTGTTTTTTTTGAAGACAGAACCATACTGGTTTTTTTTATGTGAATTTTTGTTGAAAAGTTAATACTGAAAAAAGCTAAGACAATTTAATTGAATAGAATTTATTTTTGCTTAATTCTTTTATTATTAAAAATTCAAGTAAAATTTTAGGTCCTTAATAAGCAAAAGGTTAACCGTGTTTAAAGACAACAAATACCCTGCATGTATATATTATTTTTGGTGAATATTTTTAAGGACACCAACGGTGCCCATGTTGTGCATTTGTTTGTTCACAGGTTAAGTCGAAACATCTGTAACACATCTGGCAATAGATATTTTGGTAAGTGTTTTGCAAGGTTAATATAGAGGTTTTGTAGCTATATAAGCGGTGTAGACTTCAGGTTTCCGCATTCCCCTAATACAAGTACATGTATCTTTGTATGTTGTTGTATTGAAAAATACGGTGGCGCTCTTTTTCTATATTTTTGGTCAACAGAGAACCCATGACCCAAGCTCATGATCTACCCAGAGCTAACACTCTACTAACCATTTATCTCTAAAGAGTTTTTCTTTTCCTCAAGCCGTTTTCCATTCATCTTTACCTTGGATTTCCATCATTAATAAGAAATTCTCGACCTTGTGATATCAGGTAAGGTAGTAGTTTATGTTATATGGAGATCCAATTTGCTATCTGATATTTACGAGGGAATAATTTTTTTTACAATAGACTCCTCCATCGTGGGTGTTTGTTGAAAAGTGAGCTGAATTGTTCTTATGATCCTCCTTATGGGGATTTTAATGCTTGATACAAAAAAGTGCAAAATAAACCTTAGATTTTTCTATAGGAAAATACATGCAAAAATTGCACTTTTTGCGCTCGTGGTAGCCTTGCCTATCTACTTAAGTCGTAAGTCAAGTGATAGAATAGAACGTTTCCAGGATGATGTTATCTAAGCGTAATTTGTAATTATGTATTTTCTAGTACTGTAATCTCAGCGCTGGTTTTATTTGACTTATTTTTCTACCTTTAGAATAGCTGTAAATATTGTTCAAATTTTATTTACTATTAAGTTTAAAAATTAACCCTACACTGCACAATTTCAAATATTAAGAAAATATTTTTTTTTTCAAAGTTATTACATGAGACTAACAATGAGAAAAATAATTTTAAAAATCCTTGTTGTTTTTGAATATATATTTTGAAACATTGGGCTTAGTGCAAGAAAATTATTAATAATACATTTTATGTATGGAATGTCATAAAGCAGTTGCTGTTTTTGTTTAAACATAAATGTACACCGCATTTACCACATGTTATCCAGGAAAATGGGGTGCATTTAGGCATTTTGCATCTTTGACGCTTTTCGTCAAGGATTGGCCAGTGCGCAGTTGCATCGGTCTTGTCATCAACAGGAGGTATATACGCAGTTGTAGCAGACCTTTGCTTTTTTTCCTGAATTAATTTATGGACAGAGGAGGTAGATAGTCTACCTCTTTTGTTCGCGTTATTTTTTATATTAAAGTGGCATAAACAATAGGCAACCTCGGCTCGAAAGTCAGCTGGGCGAATCGCTGTTTGGTTTTTAACTTTTTTACTGGTTTGCAGAGTAGCCAACTGTTGATGAGTGCCATATCTAGGAAATGGTAGAATAACCGAATAAACCATTTTTTGGATCGTATTTGAATTTTATAGCGACCAATTAGGCTGTCAAGAAGATCCACGCCACCCATATGCTTATTATATTGAGTGATAACATAAGGTCATTCAACATTAGCCGCACATTTTTGTTTGCGGTCATATTTTGAAACATTAGACATCGGTAATTTTCCTGCAAAGGATGATATACCCTATTCACGATAAGTATGGGACGACGTCACAGTACAAATAAATGCGGTGTTGTTGACTTTTTCTATGAGTATTTAATAGTTAGACTTCTATAATTTTTGTTTGTTATTAAAAGTTGGCATATGTTAAATTGTAAGGTTATTTTAAAAATAGCAATGCAACTCAAGATGCAGAATTAAGCTTTTTCAAGTAATAAAAGCAGTGTAAATTTTCACTTTAAACACATTTTTCGTCAAAGGATACAGAAGCAGAAGATGTTACAACACCGTACAAAACTGCCAACTGTAACATACTAAATCGTAATATCATTAAAGCTACGTTCATAGTTACGTCCACATTATACAATTACTAACACTTTATTACTTTTTACGACGTCATACTATATTTATCGTGAATAGGGTATAAAAATGTGACAACCTTGTTGTCCTTCCACAAGACTGCGGACACCTCAACTCCTTCAATGTCTGTCACATTTTCAAATGACGTTCCTCTTGCTTTCTTCTTTATTTCATTTTCTTTGGGCAACTTGCAATTTGGTATCCTTGGTCGGCGAACCAAGCTATGAATACCATCCTGTGCAAGATACACTACTAATGGGAGTGAAGTGTAGAAATGATCATAATACACTCTATATCTTTTATTTTTTGGAACAATTCTGCAAAAAACGTACAACAGTATTTACAGAAGCCCCAAGTCCGGTTCATCTGCTGTTCGGAAACTTGGATCATTTTCCCTGCCGGTATACATTTCAAATTTGTATGCAAATCTGTCGCTATCACATAATATAAAGAATTTGTAACCCCATTTATGAGGTTTTGCTGGCATATATTGCTTTAAATGGTGTCGGGTTTTCGTGGCACATAATTGCTCATCGACAGCTAGGCACTGTTTTAATGGCACAGAACCAAATTTTGCATTCAGCTCGTCAATAATTGGGCGTAATTTATACAATTTGTCAAAGTTGGTACTGTTATTGTCAGGCATGGAATTATTGTCAGCAAAAGTATAAAATTGCGAATTCTTCAAATTCGGATCACCCCATGATATTTTGTATTTGAGGGTAACCTAGATTATTGGACCAGTATGCTCTAATATTAGGTAGATGTACTAGTGACATATAAACACAAATACCCAAATATTTCTTGATAAGTGTTCTTTTCATGTCACGCGACATAGCTTTAGTCTGAAAATAAACAATAAAAAAAAAAAAAAAAAAATCAAGAATATCAGCTAAACCGTCTGCGAGTTTTAGTTAGTCACACGCACGCACGCACGCACGCACGCACGCACACACGCACGCACGCACGCACGTACACATGCACGCACACACGCACGCACTCACGCGCGCGCGCACATACACACACACACAAAAACATCATTGTAAAAATGGTCGCAAAACGTGCTAATCCACTGAAATTTGACCATATGAAATTTTGCCCGAAAACAATACATTCCCTTACTATACTACGTATATGGGGAATGTAAAAATATATGTCCACACAGCATCTCATTTAGGTGTCTCGCTATCATTTAGGCAAAGTAATATTATTGTCTCAATGACAAAATTAAATTTGATTTTATACATTATATAGGTATATAGTAGATATAGAAAAAGCATTCGACAATGTAAAATGGAAAAAAATGTTTGAAATACTAAAAGAGATTGGAATGAGTTATAGGGATAGACGAATAGTACATAGCTTATACAAAGAGCAAACAGCAGTAATAGAATTAGAGCAGGAACGTAGAGAAGTAAACATTAGGAAAGGGGTGAGACAGGGATGTGCCCTATCCCCATTGATTTTTAACTTGTACATAGAAGAGGCAATGAATACTGTCAAATGCAGGAAGACATTTGGAATTACTATGCAGGGACAAAAAATTGATATGCTTAGATTTGCAGATGATATAGCGGTACTAGCGTCTAGCAAGGAAGAGTTAGAAGCTGCTCTTAATGAAATGGAAACGGTTCTCACAGAGACATACGGTATGAAAATTAACAAAACTAAAACTAAAGTTCTAGTTTGCAAAGGTAGGGAAAATAAATCAAAAACAAGAATACAAGTATTTAACACGAACTTACAAGAGGTTAAGGAATTCTGCTACCTAGGAAGCCAAATAACGCAAGATGGGAAAAGCACAAAAGATATAAAACAAAGATTAGCACAAGGTCGTGCTACATTTAACAAGAAAAAGCAACTACTGTGCTCGAAGACCACAAACATAGAAACAAGGAAAAGATTGCTTAAAACATATGTGTGGAGCACAGCACTGTACGGCTGTGAAGCCTGGACAGTAGGAGAAGCGGACAAGAAAAAGCTAGAAGCCTCCTTTGAAATGTGGTGCTACAGACGTATGATGAAGATATCATGGACAGACAAAGTTAAGAACGAAGAGGTACTAAAAATGGTAGGGGAAGAAAGAAATATGTGGAAAACGGTAAAAAATAGGAGAGATAGGATGATAGGCCACATACTACGGCATGAGGGAATAGTGCGAAATATATTAGAAGCAGAGATAGGAAAAAAGAGAAGAAGAGGGAGACCTAGGCTAGACTACTGCACACAGATAGTAAAAGATGTAGGCTGCAGGAATTTCAGGGAGATGTGTAGGCTATCCCAGAATAGAAATCAATGGAGGTACGCATCCAACCAATCCCAAGATGGATAAACTAATGACGAGAAAATAACTGTGCTTAAACATGATGATTACTATAAGTAACTACAAGAATTGGTTGGACAACATTCTCAAATAATGTTAAGTGTGTGAAAGGATTTACTGGAAAACCATTATTTCGGCAAATATCTAAGTGTTGGGGATCTTGGTAGCCACAGGTTGCTTACCCCCCTTCACTGAATCTCGGTAAAATAGGGCATAAAATTAGAAAACAATAGAAGGGGAACGAGCTGTATACACAGTCTTTTGAAATGCTGTGCTTCAGATGTATGAGGACGATAGCATGGACAGACAAAGATAATAACAAATAGGTTATAGAAATAGTAGGGAAACAAGGATATCTGGGGAAAAAGATAAGAGAAATAGAAGGGCAGAATACGTTCTAAGGGATTTTTGGGTAATAGTATGGGATATATTACAAGCAGAGATAGGAAAAAAGAGGTAGATGTTGACCTAGATCAGATAGTGATAGATGCAGACTGTGCAAATTTCAGGGAAATCTGTAGGTTAGTTCAGAATAGGAAACAATGATGGTACGCGTCTAACCAGTTCCAGGACTGAAGACCTAATGATGATGATAGTAGATATGCAGCATTCATTCTTATAAGTCCAATGTATACAATTAGATACATCACTTCAAAACATACCATAAACTAATGAAATTGTTAAAAAACAGGCACACTATTAGATTATAATTATTGTCTTACTTTTATCAATTGTACAAAGACAAAAACACTAATTATTTCACTTATTTCACTGAAAATTTTATAAATACAGTATGCTAGCGTATAAGAGAATGCACTTGTTGCACTACCACAAACCGACACAAACCTAATATTACATGTTTACAAGTATGCGAATATAACTCTTATGTATCGTTAAAATAAGTTGTATATGATAAGATACGATGGACCCCCGGTACTTAAAGTTTTCATATGCGCTAGATTTTAAAATTTAAAATGTTGTATCAGATCAGATACGTTAGCAGTGTAGGGTTAAATGTTGTATGCAGTTTGTTGCAATTGCAATTTCTACAATAGAGAATAGGACGGCGCTTATATTTTACAAGAGGACGGCTAGTAGGTCAGGAATACCGCTACCCGTGGGTAGGATATGAAAATTAAACGGAATGGTTTATTAAATATGTATGTATAGACAGTTAAAACTTGCTCAAACTGAAAATGTTTTTGAGGCGCTATAAATTGCAAATAAATATTAAATAATAATACCACATTCTAAACTATTCTAAACTCAGCCAGCCATTGTACGCTGTTAAACGTTTAAAATGTTTTTAACCAGCGTTAGATTCGATCAAATTCAATTACTATAGGTTGTGAATAAAGTTCTTTTAAACAACGAAGTAAGGACCCGATTATCTGAATTATTAGTCCTTATTTGTTGATGAACTTATTGGTGTTTAAATTTGTTTTTTTTATTAGAAGAAATTGTGACCTTTACCAATTCGCAGTCCCATGTCCGATCATCAATTCTTGTTTTTACAGTTTTATCAGCCACAAACGGTTACCTGTTCGCGTAAAATATTTAAACAGAAGAATATAGATCTTTTTTAAACAAGAGCAGCAATTCTCTTTTGTCATTTAAAAATAACTGATTTTTAATTTTTAACTTACCTGAGAACGCAGCTAAATATTGTATTAAAGGGATATTTGAAAACTGTTTTACACTATTATTGTTAACCATTTTGGCTATTACACAATTATACCTAACTCGTTTTAAGCATCAGCATCTTTATATTGTAGTCGTTTTGATGTGATTTATATAAGTGTCTACGTTTTTTAAGTATAAATTAAGAACCAGTTTCACTCTTTTAAATGAATTTGTACTTCTACATAAAATAAGGAACAGGTTCGCATGTATCAATCATATATACAGAATAAATTAAACATAATTATTCATTTAGTTTTTGATAATTGTAATGTAGTACCTACCGAAACTGGCGCATACAGGATGTTTCAATCATTCGTTTTACGGATTGGGAAGATTTCCAAAAACACGTCAATTTTGTTATTAGATTAGGCTTAATCAGAATCACCCTCTACGGGACGCACCGTTCACTCCTGAATTTTGAACAGGGAACTTGGGTCGAGTGACACCTCATTTGAAGGTTGGTTTTGAATCTCTTAGGGCCATTATTATACCTTAAGTTTAAACCTTCGACTGCTAGTTAAACTATAGATTATTCATAAACTTGGTTTTATAGCTATTGATTATCTAAAATCTAAAGTTTAAACGGCAATTGGTAGACATGTTGATTTTAACTAAAGTTTAGTGGTTTGTTTTTATAAACACTGAATTTTATAACCTCCAAATAAACTAATGACGCTACACGTTTATCAAGCATAATTTCATCATTTGTAATTACAACTGTTATAAAATGCTCGATATTAATAAAATAGTTGAAATTTTAATAGACGATTATGATGATCACGATATGATTGATGTAGTAGAAACCCCCCGACAACCAAGAGTGTTTAGAGACCGGCCTAGTCATATGGATATATGGAATGACAAAGAGTTAATAGTAAGGTTTTGTTTATCGAAAGAATCGGTTTTAGAACTTTTAATACAAGTGAAACCTTTACTAATTAGACCAACAAACCAGTAAGTGTGTAGTTTATATCTAAAGGTTATGGAAGTTACTATTTATCGTTTTCTAGAAATCATGCTCTTACTCCGCAATTACAAATATTAATTACATTAAGGTTTTATAATAATCTATAGGAACACTGTAGCACGATTTAAATAAAAATGAATAAAAACCCTTAAACACAAAAAATATTTAAAATACTAAATACGTATTTCGACCACTATGTGGTCATCATCAGTAGAAATTTAAATAATAATTAGTTGATGTTCCAGAACACTTCAGAGGATATTCTCCTCACCACTTAGGCTGAAGTGAACCTTCCCAACATGCAATTTACTAAAATGTTGCTTTAAACACTATCGAGGATATTCTCCTCGCCCGCAGGCTGGTGTTCTCCACAACTAACAAGTGAATTGTGATGTTATAACTTAAATCTACTTAATTTATACTAATTCTAAATCTTCTGAAGCGGAACCAATTTAATCTTGCTTTCTCATTGGTTGTTGATTAATAGGGAAAGCAAGACAAATGGCTTTATAGGCCCTTTATCAGTGTTTAAAGGGGTCCTTTATGTTTAACAATTTTAATGGATTCATAGGCTTTTAAGAAGGAAAACATTGATACCGCTTTTAACAATTTAACATTTTCTAGTTTAACGGGGTGGCTGGTTTCAAAAATATGTTTGGCTACCTGAGACCTTTCGTATTTACCATATTTGAAGTGAGCAATGTGCTCTTTAAATCTTGTTGTTATATTCCTTTTGGTCTGACCAATATATTTTTGAAAACACTCTGGCCCTGAACAACTAATTTCATAAATCCCCGACTTTTGCAATTTTTCCACCTTGTCTTTTGGATTACCTAACAAATCTTTAATTTTATTAGTATTACAGAAAGCAATTTTGAAATTAATCAGTTTGAATATTTTATCAAGACCCTTTGTGGTTTTGTGGAACGGAAGTTGAACATATTTAACATTATCGTTAGAGGTGGTCGATTGCAAAGTCGTTGATTTACGAATGTTAACTATTTTACATTTTCTAAAAATATTATCTATAATATCAGAAGAGAAACCATTGTAATTCGCTATTTGTTTAATAAGAACAAATTCCTTATTAAATCTGTTTTTATTTAAAGGAAAATTCAATAATCTATTAATTAAAAAGTTAAATGAAGCCAATTTATGTTGTATGCTATGATTGGAGGAAGACAAAATAAAACGATTTACATTGGTTTCTTTTCCATAAATGTCAAATTCCAGTTTATTACCATTTCTAATTACTAATGTATCTAAAAAGGGTAATTGTCCATTATTCTCTAGTTCATACGTAAACTTTATGCTTTGAAATTTTGAATTCAATTCTTTAAGAAAATCTTCAACATTTGATTTAGAAGTGTCAAAAACTGCAAAAATATCATCCACGTACCTTAGCCATATTCTTGAGAAGTATTTGGAGTTTTCTTTTAATGCGGTCTCAAAGCGAGACATAAATAAATTTGCAATGAAAGGTGATAGGTTTTATGCTATGGGGAGCATGCTAATTGTTGCTGGAGATTTTGGCGGAATACGTCAAAAAACTTTATCACACATCTAGAACAATTGCATCACTATCTTGCAGATATATTAAAATGCCAGCGCTCCAGAGGAAATTCAACGATCAAAATTGCTCTTTTCTGAAATTGCAAGATTTCCTTAAGTGATAGGTGCTATTGATTGTACACTGAGACTTCAGTCTCTAGGTTTGTTTTATTTATTATTGTGGTGAATATTAATTTAAAGCAAATTTTATTATTTTATTGGTCTTTTAAGTGGAGACAATGCTGAGAATTTTTGAAATTGGAAAGGCTATTTCTCACTCAATGTGCAAACCATTTTAGACGCTAATTTGAAAATAATTAATATAATAGCCCGTTGACCGGGCGCTTCTCATGATAGATAGCACAATATTTACTAATAATAGGATGAAGGCAGCTTTTGAACAAGGTGCTTACAAAGATTGTTTTTATTAGGGGATTTCGCGTATGCCTTATCCGAATATTTATTGACACCGTTACAAAATCCACATACTGCTGCAGGAATTTTATATTATGAATCCCAGATTCGTACGAGAAATGTTTTTGAGCGGCAGTATGGAGTGTGGAAACCTAGATGCCCAATACCTAGTTTGGGTATTAGGTTGAAACTTGAAACTGTCCAAGCAATAATTGTAGCCACTGCAGTATTGCACAATATTGCCATTGACAGTAGTGACGATTTACCAGATGTACCTGAAGGAAAGAATGAAGATAGTCTTGAGCCTGATATACGTGTACTCCAAGGCAATAGAGTTATGGTTAGACAAAACTAATCAATGAATATTTTGCTTATTTGTAGAAAATAATTTATAATTTTTTTTGTTAAAATTACCTATTATGTATATATATATATATATATATATATATATATATTGTTCTGATACTGTAACAATACCCCTATGCGCCCTTTTTGTGAATTAATAAGGTAAAATTTTTAATCTGTCAATTTTTAGTTTTTAATAAATAATTTTAGTTGCGTCGGCTAACTCAGTTTTTAGATTACGCACGGAGCTTGAGACAATACGACGAACAAAGCATTTAACTTTACCTTCTACCTCTCCTTTCTGTTCTAATCTTTAAACCAAAACACCATTAAGTACAAATTATTATAATGTTCTCAAAAATTTTTACAGCGTATGAAAAGTTTAAAGAATTCTCTAACTAGAATTTTCTTCTAATAATTGAATAAAAAATTTAATAATTATCATTCCCAAAGATGATCAAAAAGCCAGCAACATCACTATTATTATTATTATTAACTGAAGCCTGATGAACGCTCATTCAATCTCTTTATTATTTACGTAATTTACAACGTATACTAAAAAAAACAGACCTTGCCGACGCCTCACATAAATTATCATGAAAGCAAATTTTAAAGTATTGAAATTGAAAATATTCAATGCAATGTTAATTTTTCAATCATTGAATTTAGCAATGTACAACGAAATATTCACAAATAAAATAATAAAACATTCAGATTGGCTAACCTGTTGTTTTCAGCTCGAATCAGTCCCTGGTCCAACTGTTTTCGATATTGTCTGCATCCTTCATAGCATAGCCTTAAATCACGCTAGCGTCCTCCATTAAACTCCTTGACAATTCATCATTGAAGTAAATGCTTGTGGCATTTCCTCATTTGTTCCAGTAACCATTTATAATCGCTTCCAGTATTTATTTAAACTGTTCCCCAGTAATCATTTAAACTTGTCTCTAGTATTTATTTAGACTTGTCTCCAGTACTCATTTAGAGTCCTCCAGTAATCATTTAGACTTGTCTCCAGTAATCATTTAGAGTCCTTTTTATTAAGGTTAATATTAGAATTTAAATTAAAACAACTTTTAGTTACTTACGCCTTTTAAATGATAAAACGACAAACCTATTAATTTTCCATAATTACAATGGTATTGTTTCACATCACAATTAAACACTTTACGTAAATTTCTTTGTTTTAAGAGACATGAACTATGCCTTACTTCAATGCGAAATGTTTTGCTTACAAATCCGGTCATATTTAAATACACCATCTATTTATTGACAAGCGCAAAGTTTGTTGTTGTGTATAAACTTTCATACCAGGTTTTCGGATACTCCATCATATTATGTTGTATGTTAACATCAACGCGTTACTTTTGTCACGTACCATTTTGAGTTAATAGCATTGATTGCTTTGGATTTTCATACTTCTAGATAAGTAAACCATTGTGTGTTCAAATAAATTTGGTGAGCTTTGATTTTAATTACCATGCCTAGCTTGTTTCCAATAAATTAGATGTCGATTTTAATTGTCTAGTCACGTAGACTTAATACACTGTATGAATTAAATTATATGCGTTTGCTCTCTTACGCATTTTTAAACCTGCTTGTTTTAATTGGAATCCTTGACTTAATAATGATGCGTTATCCATGCGTGTCGCGTTTCAGCTTGCAATTATTTGTTTTATGGCTTGCGAATTTGTTTTATTCAAATAAATCTTCAAAATATTTTTCATTAACTAAATTAATTATGATTATGATTTATATACAGTCTAATTATCGTATTTCTTGTTTTCTTCAGAAAACTGTCTCGTTCTCTGAGCCCTTATGCATTTTATATGGAGTGCGTTATACTGTTGGTCTTAACTACCCCTAAATGACCCTATTAACACAGCATTATATATATATATATATATATATATATATTGCCACGAAAACGTCTGTTGTAATGCTAATTTGGATTTCATTAATTGCTGCGATCTTCGGAGCTGATGAAGTATTGATATGCTGTGCCTGAACCGCTTAAAAAGAAATACATGCCACGACTGTTCAGCTGCTTTCTGCAATTCAACTAACACACAAACAAAAATAGCTGCTACGGTAAATCACAGACACTTATTACATACTCATAAAAAGAAATATACCCGCCAAATCATAAGTAAACTACTCCTTCATACAGTATTTACACATTATATACAATCCCTGATAAAATAATACTTTTCGCTATTAATAATTCTCCAAATTAATTATCTCCTATTGATTATCGAAGAAAGTAACAGGGCTTTTCCATATGTTTTACTCTAACCTAAATTTAATAAGAGCTCTAGTAAGCGTAACCTCTCGTGCTACTTTTCGCACCTCAACTAGCAAAAAGTCGCTTTTACTTTGTACAAACCAATATTACCAATACCCTAAACATTTTTCTCTTAATATAAATTTTCACATAACAATATAGTAAAATAATACTCCATAAAAGTTTAATGAATGACTCTTTCCAATTTAGTCTTTTTTGTTCGTAGATTATACCAACAATGCACAAACGTCATTGAACACCAGTTTATACACATAGGCAATATAAGCAACAGTTAACGCAACAGTTACCTGGATACTATTTCTGCATACGGTCTGCTACCATTCCCTCAGAGACTGCGGCATACAGGAACACCATCCTGACTTGCAATAACCATAACTGCTAGCAACAACCATTTAACCATGACATCACCTCATCTACCATATTAAAGATGCATCCAAATTCCTCAAGCTCCACTAATAATACTATTGAATGTTGATACACAACCAAATTGACTAACCACTAATACCCACTCCATCTCCATTTGTATGCTTTTGCACACTTAGTGCAAATTAAAATTAAAACGATCTTAACTTACGTAAAGTACTCTTTTATTATACTCGTAAACGTATTTTATTTGAAGCCATCAGCTGGTTGTACTTAGTCAAAGCTTTTCACTATTCGACCTCGGAGACTCAGAAGAACTAATAGAGCTAAGAGGACTAAGAGAGCTCCACAACAATCTGTTGGGGTTTATATCCTGTTTCTCACCCCACAAAACGCTGTCAATTCCTGCAACTTTGATCAATATAAACAATCGCTTCCACGTAAAACTTTCAACCGTCCAAAATTAAAAAAATTTCACTACACAAACAACTCCAACGGCGACCGTTTTCTAGTAATATTCTAACGTACGTTCAAAATTCTTTGTAATTTCTCTAACCGCCATGATTTTTCAAAACATTTCCTTGAAAATTTAACTAACGCTCCAACTCACACTCTTACTCGACTTGTTTCCCCATTCAAAACATCTCTCACCAATCCCGTTGTGTATATTTAAACACCCAACTGAGAAAGTTAACATTTAATAGGGCCCTAATGCAACAAGTGTAGTATCAATTTCTCTCCAACCTACGCCCCAAATTCATCTTTTTCTTACTTTGTATTCACTCCATTACCTTATATTCTTAACACGTGTTATCCTCATCTCATTCATACACGCTAAAGCAACTATCCTTTACTTCATCTGCCTTCTCCGTTGTCAACGAACGTTAAGCGTTCAATCTACACCTATGTCACTTGTACCTATCCTAACAAATAATCTTTCCATGTTTTCTGGTTTACAAGTTGTTATAACTGACAAAATCACTCTCTCCAACTTAAGTTTTATATCTTTTTAACGAGGCTATATATCTATCTTAATTGACGGCGGTCTCCAACCCTACCTGGAATTTCTGTAATTTGTTCAACGTTATCTCGACCTTCTTTATTAAAATTCAAGAACTTTGCAACGGTTACCTTCGTTTAGACTTTAATAACACTTTTAAAACTACTCGTAAACAATACAACGGTCAACCTTGCTTTATAAACTACTCGGAAAACAAGGTAAAAAAAAGCTTCTTAGAAATTATTCCTACAATCTAACTTTGCTGTATATAAGAAGGCTTGAATTATGTCAAATACGACGGATACTTATGACATTTGAAATGCTTTATTCTACACGGGCTGTTTCTAATATAACAACTCTACCATACGCTGTAGTTAAATACAATGTTTAAAATGTTTATAATATGTTTATAACTATCAAATTTGAAATGCTATCTTATATACGCTATACCTTATGAATATTTACATCTGCAATCTTATGAAAATTCACTTTTTAGCTTCCTAACGATTTGAAAAGCGTTTTCAAATTGTACTTTGTTGTTTTTACATGCTAAATGACGAAACAAATTGCAAAATGAATATTAATACTCTTATAACCCCCAAATATACCTATAGAGAAAATAAAAACTGCTTTTAAGGTAACTTTTTACGTAGAATTCAATAGCGTATATGACCATTTTAATTGGAAATGGGTTTTCAAGCTACAAACATAACCACACTTTTTTTAAATAGAAACCGTAGTTCAATATAACCCAAATTGAAAGGTTTTTTCTTCTGATTACCATAATGTAAGGGTTGATATTACTTATTTTCAGTAGTTGTCATGGTTAAGTTATTTTATATGTATTTCTTGATCAGAGTAACCATTTCTTGTGCGCGAGAGTCCAAATGTTTAGGCATTCTAAATTGTTAAATACTCGAAACTTGCAATGTATAAAATGTTTTAGTTCTGAAAAAACTGCTTTATTTAGCAAACATACAGCACAAATGATTTATTACAAAACTAAACAATGACAATAAAATGAGAAATGTCAAAGTAATAGAAGTAAAAAATGTTGCAACACCGATCATAACTGCCAACTGCTGCATACTAAATCCTAATATCATTAAACCTACGTTCATAGTTACGTTCACATTTTACAATATCTAGCACTTTATTACTGTTTATGACGTCATCCCATATTTAACGTGAATAGGATATACTTAACCTTCAAAAGCAAAAATGAATTTATAAAGTAAATAATCCAAAATCAGACCCACGTTTGCTATATCTTCATTACAACATTTGAAAGACGCAACTTTTCTATAACTATCCTAATATTATATTATATACCCTATTCACGATAAATATGGGATGACGTCGTAAACAGTAATAAAGTGTTAGTAATTGTATAATGTGGACGTAACTATAAACACAGCTTTAAGGATAATACGATTTAGTATGTTACAGTTGGCAGTTTTGTGCGGTGTAGTAACATTTTCTGCTTCTGTATCCTTAAGACGCAAAATTTGTTTACAATGAAATTTTAAGACACTGTTTTGTTATTTGAAAAATTCTTACTTCTGCATCTTGAGTTGCATTGTTACAATTTAAAATATGCCAACTTTTAATAATCATTTAATAATAAACAAAAACTATTCAAGTCCAACTATTAAATAGACATAGAATAAGTCAACCATGGCAACACAGCATTTATTTGTATTATGAAGTCATATCATGTTTATCGTGAATAGGGTATAGTTGTATTTTCTTGCTATGTATTGCGATGACACAAGCAAGTTTATTGGGACCCGGCTATATATATATATATATATATAAATAAATATTTTAGGTAGTTAATTACACAAGATAAGTTGATAAATACTATGGTATTACAGTGAATAATAACTTAGACTTTTATGCAAAGCCCAAATGATCATTTCATATCGAGCTAGTAATTAAAAGATGGAAAATATAAGGTCTTGGACAGGACTTCAACCTGTATTTTAATTTTGCCTGAACGATGCGTTTACCAATTACGCCACCGAGACGGATGACGACAATTGGGAAATTAAAAAATTTAAATCGTGTAGACAACTATACATAAACATAACTTTCAATTACGTTTGGCATTTTTGTCAATCATATCTGACATTGTCAAGTTTTTGACTTATGTCAGTTATAGACAGGAAGCTACGCTCAAAATTACAGCTATAGGCCAAGTATTAAATATATAAATATTTTAGGTAGTTAAATACACAAGGTAAGTTGATAAATACTATTGTATTATAGTGAATAAGATGAAATAATAACTTAGACTTTTATGCAAAGCCCAAATGATCATTTTAAATAGAGCTAGTAATTGAAAGATGGAAAATATAAGGTTTTGGACAGGACTTGAACCTGTGTCTTGGTTTTGCCGGAACCATGCGTTTACCAATTACACCACCGAGACGGATGACGACAATTGGGACATTTACAAATTTAAATCGTGTACACAACTATACATAAACCTAACTTCCAATTACGTTTGGCATTTTTGTCAATCATATCTGATATTGTCAAGTTTTTGACTTATGTCAGTTTTAGACAGGAAGCTACGCTCAAAATTACGGCTATAGGCCAAGTATTAAATATATAAATACTTTAAGTAGTTAAGTACACAAGGTAATTCGACACTGTCAGATATGATTGACAGAAATTCAAACGCAATTGAAAGTTAGGTTTATGTATAGCTGTGTATACGATTTAAATTTGTAAATTTCGCAATTGTCGTCATCGCTCTCGGTGGCGTAATTAATATACGCATGGTTCCGGCAAAACCAAGATACAGGTTCAAGTCCTGTCCAAGACCTTATACAGTATTGCCCGAAATAAACAGTACTGAAACTAAGTTGGCGGTGTTTTTATGCGTGCGCTGCCACACTCAAGTTAGCTAGTATAGACCTGTCAAGTAAACCTCAAACAAGTAATTAGTAGGGCCTAATTGTTAAAAATGGTGTTAAGTACAGAGGAGAAAGTGTTTCTGGTAGAGCATTATTTTCGTTCATACGGAATCGGCCGACATAATGGTGCAAGTTTGCTATACGTGTCTGATCAATTCACACAAAGGTTTAATAAACGTTCTCCAAGTAATGCTGTAATTTTGAAGGTTATTGAAAAGTTTAGAAATACAGGTAGTGTACTGTGCCAACGAAAAGGAAACTCGGGGCGTCCCAGGACAGTTAACAACAACAATAACCATGAACGTGTTTTTGAGCAAATCTTAGAAAATCCGAAAGTCAGCGTTACAACTTGATTTAAAAAGAACTTCCTTTCAAAGAATCCTGAAGGAGCTGGGTACATTTTCGTATGTGATTCAGGTACATCAACAACTACATCCTCGGATTATCGCAGTAGAGTGGAATATTGCGCCAGAATTCTCGCGTTACAGTATGAAAATCCTGAATTTTGAAAATGTTTGGTTTTCAGACGAAGCACATTTTCACTTGTCAGGGTATGTGAATCGTCGCACAAATCGATTTCTGGGCTTTGCCAGACCCGATGAGGTTCAAGAGGTTCCTTTACATAGTGAAAAGTGAGTGTCTGGTGTGCTGTTTCGGACACGGAATCATTGGTCCGTACTTTATCGAAGAGAATGGTAGGCAAGTCACACTTAATCAACAGAGGTACAGACAAATTTTAACACGATTTATCCCTGATCTACGTCAATTCTGTCGTGCACGTAACTTGGCATTTCGAAACCAATTTTTCAGCAGGACGGGGCAACTTGCCATACTGCTGCCGCAATTCGTCAATTTCTTCAAGAACATTTTCCAAGCAAATTCATATCACGATTTACCGACTTCCCTTATCCTTCACATTCTCCAGACCTCACACCTCCAGACGCATACATTTGGGGCATGGCTAAAAATGCCGTTTTCAAACGGGCACCACAAACCATCGATGAATTAAAGGATGCCGTTAGAGTCTTCTTCGCAGCCCTGAGACAACCCTTATTCAATAACATGACCAGAAACTTAGAACATCGTTATGAAGTCTGTCTCGAACGAGGAGGTGCACATTTAGAACATATAATAAAGTGTCAATAATATGTATTTTTTAAATATACAAAACAATTACAATTTCAGTACTGTTTATTTCGGGCAATACTGTATTTTCCATCTTTCAATTACTAGCTCGATTTGAAATGATCATTTGGGCTTTGCATAAGAGTCTAAGTTATTATTACATCTTATTCACTGTAATACGATAGTATTTATCAACTTACCTTGTGTAATTAACTACCTAAAATATTTATATATTTAATACTTGGACTATAACCGTAATTTTGAGCGTAGCTTCCTGTCAATAACTGACATAAGTCAAAAACTTGACAGTGAAATTTTGCAATGGTCGTAATCGGTCTCGGTGGCGTAATTGGTAAATGCATGGTTCAGGCAAAACCAAGATACAAGTTCAAGTCCTGTCCAAGACCTTATATTTTCCATCTTTCTGTTCTGCATTACAGAAGTTGCACAGGGTGTTTATGTGTGTAAAGTAAATCTGTTTTTCGTCTATTGTTAAGCCCAGATATTTTGTGTTTTGTGTTCTACTTATATTTACGCCGTCTAGTTTGATGGGGTCCCTTGCCAGCGTTCTCTTCATCACAAGATATGTAGTTTTTTGTGGTGTTATGGTCAGTTTGTTGGTTTTGCACCAACTTTTTTTGGGCTAGGACGATGTTATCTTTACGTTCTATTTCCCTTTTGGAATTGCCTTCAACCACCAGCAAGATGTTGTCGGCGTATGCAATCGTCGACAACACTTCGTCAACGGTGTCCAGCTTTTGCAGGAGTTCATCCATTACAATATTCCAAAATTGGGACCCGCATACGGAGCCCTGCGGGCAACCTTTGTTTATGTTTGGTAATGCTCTCCGTGTCTTGTAGGGTTACGTATCTGCCCCTGAACGAATAGTACAGTTGTGATAGACAGTTTATGGTCATAAGTCTGGTAAAACGCGAAGGCCACCAAAGATTATTAAATGCGCCTTGTATGTCCACTAATATTAATAAGATGTATTTTTTGTGTGATTGTTTAATTATTTGTACTTCTGTGGTTTGTCTGTGGTCCAGCATTTGTTTACGTTATAGTTTTTTCTACGTTTTTCCAAGGGTGTTCAAAAGATATATGGGTTGGTAAGAGGCCCGGTAAGGGCCTGGTTGTTTGGGTTCTTTACCTTTCCCTTTAGGGATAATCATGACATTCGTCTGTTTCCAGATGTTCGGAAAAGCAGCTTCTCGTATGCACTGATTGTACAGTGCTGTTAGCGTCGGTGTTAATTTATTTTGTAGTGCTATGCCAATCTCCGAATGGATTCCATCTGGTACGGGTGCTTTCCTGCTCTTCGATTGGCATAGTGCGTATTTCACTTCGTCTTCTGTGAAAGTATTTAAGTTGTCATCTTGTCTGGTCCATGGTCGGTTACCTACATTGTTTCTGTCAATTACTTCTTGTCGTCTGAAACGTTGTCGTCAGTGTCGTCTTGAACGTTGTCATCAGGCAAACATGTTTGTAATAGTAGTATCGCAGTTTCCTGCGTCTTTTGTGTATGTACCGTCTTGTTTTATTAATGTCGAATAAGTCATAGGTGGTTTGATTTTACCTTGAGTGATTTTATAGGGTATCTCCCCATGCGTCAGTTTGTAAGTGTCTCTCTACAAACAGTTCCAATGCCCTCCTCTTCATGTCAGTCAGTTTTTTTGGCATATGTCTTTTAATTGTCGGTAATTTGTTAGGTGGTATTTTCTCTCAGCCAGTGTTAGGGAGATTTGGTAATTTTTCTCGCTTGCTGTGTTACCCTTTTTAGGTTTGTAAGCGTCTTGCCCATTGAATTGTCTTTGTGTGTCGTTTGTTCTGTTGTTTTGGAAGTACCTGCTCCATTGTCCGTCTAATTGTGTTGGTGAGTAGTTTGCTACGTACCTAGACGTGGCCGGAAGTAAATACCAGGCTAACTACCAAACGCGGAGAGTGGGGTGATTTACCTACATACCAAAAAAACAAAAAAACAACCGTCGCCCACGATTATCTATTAACAATAAGAATAAATAAAGGATTCTGTACAAAACAAGTAAAAGAAATACTAGGTTATCATAAAGTAAGGGATATATTTTAAATCATTACAACTTTTTAATAAATTAAGTTAGTAACATAAAATAAACGAAATCTAGTTGCTTAATGAATGGGATTTTACCGTATGTATGAGAAACAAAAGCGTCGTCATAAGAATTGTTGACACTAGTGTCAAAACGAAATTATTCAATTTGAAGTTTTATTTTGAAATTAAAACTCAAGTAAACGTTGAGTTCAAACGACTCAACTGTAATAACATGGATTTACAAACAAGAATTGGTTTAGTTCAGTGCTATTATGAATCCGGCAGAAATTACACCGCTGGATTACGAAGATTTCGCACGAGAATGGGTTTGAGAGCGGGACCCTGTCAAATGAAAGCGTACCGCAATTTGATACAAAAATTTGAAAGAACAGGGCCTGTAACTGACTTACCAAGATCAGGAAGACCAATAATTAGTGATGTCCAAGTTGCAGAGGTTCTTCATGAAAATCAAGACATAGCCAGAAGCAATTCACTCGCAATCAGCAGTGCAAATGCGATATCCAAGCGATTGCAAATGCCGTATACCACGGTTTGGAAAATTTTACGCAAAATTCTAAACATGTATCCATATAAACTGAAAATGCTGTTTGAATTAAAGGACGCAGATTTGGCTACTAGGTACGATTTTTCTTTGCGAGTAATGGCTCAGATGGAAATTGAACCCGAAAAGTTATCCCGTATTTTATGGACAGATGAGGCACATTTTACTCTGAATGGTGGAGTCAATACTCAAAACTGTAGAATCTGGTCTGCAGAAAATCCGCAACAAATCGTTCAAAAGGTCTTCATGACAAGAAAGTCACCGTTTGGTGCGGTTTTACAGCTGATTTTATTATTGGTCCGTATTTCTACGAGGAAATGCAGAATGGACAAGCCGTATCTGTAACTGTAAATGGTGAACGATACTTGCAAATGTTACAAAATTATGTTATTCCACAGCTGCAAAACGAGCACTACGGAATTGAAAACATCATTTTATGCAGGATGGAGCACCCCGCACATTTTCGACCAGTCAAAGAATTGTTAACCAACGTTTTTAAGATCGCGTGTTAAGCAGACATTTCGTAAATTCATGGCCACCAAGATCACCTGATCTAAACCCAGCGGATTACTGGCTGTGGGGTTATTTAAAAAGTTTAGTGTTTAGAAGACGACCAACTACGCTACAAGAATTAAAAGACAGTATTACGGAGCAAATTGGTACAATTCAACCAGAAATGTTACGAAAGAAATGCTGTGTACAATTTGGAGGTAAGGATGGTGATCTTACAACAACAAAATGGAGGTCATATTGAGCAATTGCCGTAACCTGTTTTGGGCATACTAAATCCCATTTCATAAGCAATTAGATTTCATTTATTTCTTGTTATTAACTTAATTTATTAAAAAGTTATCATAATTTAAAATATATCACTTACTTTATGATAACCTTATACATTAAGCGTTACTATTTCAAAGCAAACAATTATGTGATAAGATTTTATGGGCCCTCTTCCGGTGTCCCGGGGAGGTGTAACCTATTTGTTTGTAATATTAGACGTTTTTAGTAAGAGGGTAACTTTATATTGTTTGAGGAGGGCCACTGCTCGAGCTGTGATTAGATGTTTGATGAATTATTTCCTTAAGGTGGGCGAACCTAAAGTTATATTGTCCGACAACGGTTCCCAATTTTGTAGTCGTGCCTATTTAAATGCGATGAAGTGGAAGAAATTAGGGTCACTCATACTTCTGTCTATTTCCCCCAGGGGAACATGGTAGAACGGGTCAACCGAGAAATAGGGAGGTTTCTGCGTACGTATTGTTATGCGCAACACCAGAAGTGGGCGCATGCAATTCAAACCGTGGAGAACTATCTCAACAATGTTATCCATTCAAGTACTGGATTTACCCCTTCGGAAGTGCATGGATAAAAGTGGATAAAATCCCCTTTCCCAGTAAACATCCAGGGACAACAATGTTGTGGCGTTGGCTTGCTCTAAGTTGATGTCTCGTGCTGAAAGACGTAAGAAGAAGCACGATGCCTCTCGTAAGATTACCCAATTTAACGTGGGTGACAAGGTTTTAATAAGGTCTCATGAAATGTCGTCAGCTGAAAGTAGTCAGATCCGTAAGTTTTTTCTTATTTACAAGGGCCCCTGTACTATTCAAAAAAAGCTCAATAATAATGCTTATGTTGTGGTCGATGATTCGTCTGGGATATCCCCATGTACACAAAACATTTACAATATTAAACCATATAAGTTTCCGGTCGAAGCATAATTCTACCTCCTGCTAAGTGGCTGTAGCTAGCTTCCAAATTCGTAAGCGTGCTAAGCGATAATTTTCTTTTAGTATATTTAGGTAGCGTTTTCTTTGTTGCTTTTTATAAGGGTTGATCCTCATTATGTTGCGGAGTATAAAAATGGATTGATGCCATAATGTTTCTGTTTATTTTTACGTTTAAGTATTATTGCCTACTGTGACAATATAGGGTTACTGTAACTTTTAATCACATGAGCTTTTAGTAATATTGTGTATGCTTTTTAGTTTTAAGGAGTAACAAAAACATTTAAATTTTGTTTCAATTTAGCATGTTTTTGTCGGGGGTAATGTAGCAGGTACGCCCCTGTATAGTAGTAATTTGAGTTGGTACGCGCTAAGTAAAGGGTAGTTGAGCGCGGGCTATCATACTAGTTGGATGTGCACGTGACGTATATAGATACGTTTAAGCATTTTGTACTGATATTATAAGTTTATGTAATACGCTAGCCGGTGCATTTTCATTGTTGTAATAAATAAGTGTAGTGTTTGTATATCGATTTTGGATTTTGTATTACCTCAAACTACGCGGGCAAGATTAAATAAAGCACCAGATTCCAGTTTGGTTTGTTATTTATTTATCCCCGAACCGTTACAATATGCTCTTGAAATGTGGAAGATATTATTACGATATCGTCAAGATAACAGAAAATGTTTGGTTCAAATTCTGGTTCAAAAATTGTATCAATAAAACATTGTTGTGTTTCGTAAACCAAAAGGAACAGTGACAAATCTAAATTGTTCTCTAGAGGTTACACTAAAGGCGGTTGTATCTTTCGACTCTTCCGTTAATGGAAGCTACCAAAAGCTATGTCGTAAATCGAGACTTGAGATATATGTAGCACCTCTAAACATACTTAAGAAATTGGTCTACATTAGGCATGGGGTAGCTATCATGAGTAGTTATTTCATTTAATGCTCTTCCATCAAAACAGACTCTGTAATCACCTGAAGGTTTCTTTACTAAAAGAATAAGAGAACACCACGGAGAGGTACATTTTTCTATTACATTTAAAGATAGCATTTCATCTGACTTTTCATTTAAAATTTTTGACATATAGGGAGACATTGGGTATGGACGTTTTCTAATAGGTAAATGATCACCAGTATCAATATTAGTAGTGTATTTATGGTGTAATCAGCACCACATTTCCCCCAGCATCCACATTTCCCCACACATCTGGACCAAAAAGTTTTCTTCGACTAACCATTTTTCATCTTTCGAGATAAATATATCTTAAATTTTTCATGTTTCGAGATAAATGAGCATCCTCATTTCCACCCACGAGATAAACCTATTTTTAAGATTTTTTTACCGCTCACATTCTGGACCAAATAGTTTTCTTCGACTAACCATTTTTCATCTTTCGAGATAAACCTATCTTGTTTGGTATCAATTAATATTAGATTTTTCTCAGCTACCCGAATTTCTAAGAATTTTTTAGATAGCATCATCCCCAAGGGATCTACCCTCATTTTAAAATTTCTTACCTGTAGCGACTTTTGAGCGTTCTTATAAATTTTTTAGTCATGCGATACATCTTGTTAGTCTAAAATTTTATGCAGAATTCGAATCTGCAAACAGATTTGAAATCGGACTACTTCTTGCAAAGTTTCACTTTAAGCTCTCAAACCTCTTTAAAAATTTTTGCTCGTATATATTTAACTCCATTTTTTAAAACCTTTTTCGCGCTCGTATATATTTAACACCATTTTAAAACCTTTTCGCTACCTATGACATACGCTTTAACCAATACAAAGAAATAAGTACACAAAGTTTAATAATTTATTTACAGTTTAATAAAGTAATCATTCAAATGTAATGGGTTTTAAATATGTGAATGGGAAGGTCAACTTTGGTGTAAGGATCGCTTGGTTAATAATTAAGAAAGCGCATTTTGCTTGTATGAAATCTATGGAATTTCTCCTGTAATGAAAGAAAAATGCATTCGTAATTTAAAATGCGTGCTACAACTTTCGCTAGATACCAACCATGTTAATTAGTGAATTACCGATTTAGATTCTAATATTAATTGATTTGTGTATGACATCATTAACTACCTAAATTTCAGAATTAACAAAATGTAATAAACCAGATTAAGTACTGTTCAATAATAATCAGAGTGAAAGTAAATGGGTCTTATTACATATTGAAATCCTAAATTACCTTACGTGACGCGGTAGAAGCATTATAACGCAAATTCCGGAAACTTCAATGTAGTATTAATTCATTTGTAACTCGTAATCCAGCAAATATTCTAGATTCTTAACGGACATGTGAATCACATTTAAAAGCTGTTTATAATTTCTTCTCCAAACAAATGCGGTTATTACAATAGGAAAGTACGCTAAATGCAAGTCAATTAACAGCAATTAAATATTGCTTACTGACCTACCTTAATTAGGTTGCTGTGCTATTAGGACCAGGGTATGCAGACTTTAACACCTCCATCTCGCACGCTTTACACGTATGTTGGTTGTTTCGTACAAGACCCTTTAACAACTGGCGGAGCTGAACGTTTACTGCTTAATGACATACCGTGCTGTTTTTCCTTGTGTCGCTGTGAGCTATTCTTGTAAAAGCGATACTGCAAGACCCAGAGCTTAAGTACTTTGCTGCCAACGAATGTATAAGCTTAACCGTGGACCACGACATTAAATGGCGGGCTTGAATATTTTTTTTTGGAAACAATCGAAGATTACCGAAGACACTCGAAGAGTGCACAAACGCGGTCACTAAACCACAATTAATAATCGCCTTTATAGGTTTAACATTTCTACCATTACCCAATAACTGGTACGTACATGGAAACTTTAATTTCTTATTGGAGAATCCTTATTCTCCCACGCACTGTTGCGTAGCTGGATGCCCACCCTTTTGGGAATATATGCTCGTTATAGGTTGTAAGACCCTCGGTTTTACTTAACTACAATTCGTGAGATCCCTTTAATCTTTTAATCGTATCTTTCTCGCCTACAGTACAGTAGGACTTAGCATTACTACCAACAAATTATAACACCAAGTCACCGTTAAACTCGTCTTTAAATTTCCCCACAACTTTTTGTTAACATGCGGTAAATTGTGTTTATTATTTGCGGGGTACACCACTTTAAACTTAAAAATAAAAACAGGATAGTTTAATACGTCTATTAATAATTTATGGTAATGTTAGCGATACAAATATGTAAAAACAAACTTTATCAAGAAAATATAATGTTTTAATAGAATACATACACGTATTGATAACATCTATAAACCGCTGTGGTAACCAGAGTCTGGCGAATCTGGGATAGCCAAATCTCTAAACATTTGCGCAAGCGATTGCCTTGCAGTTGCATCTTTTAAGTACTGAATGGGGAAACATTTAATAATTTCCAACACTGTCAAGTAATTTAAATTGCTGCAATCATTAGACAGAGAAATAATGGTACTGCTCTCTCCCTCTAATAACGTTTGAACCCTTTCTTCCTCCGTCGTATTTCCACATACTTTTTTTATATCACCAACAAATTTTTCATAAAATTCTGGAAAGTTTCTACACCTTAACTCTACCATTTTATAACAGATCAATTCTCGCAAATTTAATAGCTTGATGCACTCGTACGCAGGTAGCACAATAACATTCCCATCTTTCGTAATCTCCATATTATATAAATTCTCTTTTCAAAATTGTTCAACAGCCATATACTTCTATTAAAGGCTGTGCTCAGCTGCAATTTGAAATTTTGATCCAATTGTATGTCAACAACATCGTTTCCAGTAGTCAAACCATTTAATCGGACTTGTTTTGAGTCTTGAGCAAATTGGCGAATTTGAAATTCCACTTGAAAAGTACACAATTTCTTCCAATCGAAGTAAGAGAATGTTATCGTAGAATCAGCACACATACCACTACAGCAAATCACTTGGATGACAGGTTGAAGACCACCATATAAATCAAAACCAACTTCTAATATATGGTGGTGATAATTTGAAGGAAATTCGCCTAACCTATAGGTTGACTTACCAACTAGTTGGTTGATATTTAATTGTGGTACTCGCACATCACTTGTAACGTCAACACAAGAAAATCCATCTTTAATTTATAATTTTAATCAAACTCGACGATACTTTGACGACTAATGCACTGGAACATGGATCTCGCCTTTTATGCCGATGGTCGAGCGTGCGCAGCTCCTTATTATATTAGTTGGCGTTATATGCAAGTCTTGACTGGAAAAGTGACGCGTATAATTGTTTTATAGTGGGTTTTACCTGTATGTATTTAACCACCAACGCCATTTTTAGAATTATTAAACAAAATTACTCTTAACAGTATTTTAATATACCATCGTGTAAGATTTCAATTATTATTGTGTTTTCCTCAGGTTCTCAAATCCTCGGAAATTTTTTCAAATCGAATGACCCCTTACTGATTTGCAGAATAACCTTTTGCAAGCACCGTATATAATTCATCTTTAATCTATTTCTAAACCGTATCGCTCTGTCTTTTGAGATAAACCCATGATGTAACCTATAAAATTAGTATAGAATTTTCCTGGGAATTGAAATTAATTATCACGTCTTTTAAAATTAGTTCCAACAAAGACCTGTACATATTGTATTAATATTCAAAACCTATCAGCAAAACACCTTTGCATTTTTATTTAGATTTAGCTCGATAATAGAGTTAAACTCAAAAATATTTATTAGTGGCTAGAATTGTTAAATTTTCAATTAGTGAATCCTCATACAAATGATTAAACCAAAAGGTATAATACATATATTAATTCTGCACGATGACCTAGAAAGTGGTTCGATAATCTATTTTAAATGTAGTTCAACATAAGACGTATATTCTAAATAAATTTAGTGAAATGTATGATCATTAGCCTTGCATTGTTTGTCGATGACGTCTAACTATTAATTTAATAAAAGCACTTTCCACAATTCTAGTTAATATACGGGAATACACATTCTATAATTTGATTTAAATTGGGTTAATGTAAGGACAAATTATACTTATACTTTCTTTATGTACATAAATACGGGGGAAATGATACCAAAAGTTCATTTTAAGTTTATTTTGTAAAACGTAAAGTCGTTTATAGTGTAATTAATAGTAATACTGAATTTTCAGTCTTTGGTTTAAAATTTCGTGTGAGGACTATCGACAAAGAAGAGTAAGTCTTAGTTTGAATTATGCAAACGTAGAAGAAATTAATATTTACATGTATAATTCAAAACTGTTAATCAATAATTTTCTAGAATGAACATCTTAAGTATTGCGTGCAGTGTGTGCGAAAATGTTTTTACTGGATGTGATGCCATAAAAAACACAACGAAAGGCACATCGAGATGGTTTATTTCCAGGAGGAACTAAAATTACAGCCAATGAGTGGGAACAAATTAAGGATTTGGAAAACCAATCGACCGCAACACATAAAGAACGTATAAACGCTGCAATTCAGTTAGAACGAACCAAGTTACTATTTGAAAACCATACACCATAACAAAATCTTCTTCCAAAATCATAATTGTAGGCCTGAACCCGTTCGACGATTACAAAATAATTTTAGATTTGTTGACACCATTTCGCAGAGCGTACTTGATGTATCCCTCAACGTATTTAGGAAGTTTATATCAAATCTTCCACACATTATACGCACTATGGAAGTTGGCATGCAAAATCAGATATGCAAATTTGACAACTTGCGTTTTTATTTAAATAAGAATTGTTTAGTGAAGATGATGACATTTGATGGGAATTATATGATATTTACCAAAGGAACTTTAGAGCACTTTTAGGGTATCTCAGATCGTTCTCAACCATGCTAATACTTTAAAAGAACTAACGGAAAAGGGTACTCCTAATATAGATCTGTTTCTGTTAGATGTCGCAATGGAAAGATATAATAGGAATGATATTCTACAGAATCTCGCACATGATGTAATTAAAAGCAAATACAGTAATAGTGATATTGGAGTCATATTATACGAATTTATAAGAACCTACCCAAGATTGTTTGAAAACAGTATTTGTAAACAAGTTGAGTATATGGAAGAATACAACAGGTTTCCATTCCACGCATTTACGAGCGATGTTTAAATTTTAAGCCGAAGACTGAAAATTTTGTAACACTATTAATTACACTTTTGTTTTCTTATAATTTTCTAAACTGTTGTATTTCAACTACAGATATTAATAGACGTCAATGAAATTATGTTATAGTTTTAAATAAAACGATTCTGATTAATAATTTTGTAAAACGTTTATAACACCCTTTAATAAATAAATAATACACATCTTTGTTATAATTCTTTTCATAATTACTTAGATACCCATTTCAGTTACGTGAACATTTGAAAAATTAAACAATACCAATGTATGCTTTATATTTTAAAACATAAACAAGCTAATATATACAAAAATAATTTCTAAATTCACATCATTCATTTCTTATGATAACAGTTGTGGTGGTTAAATTTTTATTTTAAAACTTACAATTTAGTATATATTCCATTTGAATATCTGCCAACAGTTTTATAAACCCCATCTCCTCGATTATTTCCATAAAATCATCCAGATCCTCGGGCAATGATAACACTGCAGTACAGTGCTGTATTGCTTCCTCGTATGACTGACACATAAGACATTTTTCTCCTTCTATCGAAAAGCGTTGCCCACATTCTGCTTTTTTTACTCGTAGAGCATTGCGAAATCTTCGAATAACCTCTCCAAAGTTTTTATACATATTTATTATATTGTCTCTTTAAACCGTACAATCAACAAATAATAACTTCTACGCGAACAGTCCTTTTATATGAGCTACTCCTATTCGGATATGTACCGATTGCACCCGATTTGTGTACACGTACGAAGCAACAGGTAGGGAATGTATTCTATGAATTAATCTATTACATTCCTTAACAAAATGCTAAGGACTTTAAAAATAATTATAACTCTTGTTAGACCTCTAGTCTCTAGATAAACGTTATTATTTTAGGTTGTGTCACTGTTTTCTAAATCAATTTCCTACATACTTTTCCTAAACTATGCGTATCAATTGACGGTTATACTTTACTCCATAACCGACTTGTATATATTTTCGTATTCGTCTCTAGCTAACACGTCCGTATAATAAAGATGTACAGGCTCGTCGTCAACTGGTAACTTAATCTTTTTTAAAAGCCAGCCTTTGATTTCAACTTTAACGCTTGTTGTAGGTGTGGAAATTCTTTCCGCTATTCCTTGTGACTAGGAATCGGTAATTTTGCAAGGGATCAATCAATTGTTTGTGCACCTCATTGAATTTTTGTAGAGATGTAGCGTCCCCCTTTTTGTATGCCGCAAAGTTCTTTCGTACAGAATCCTGCATAAAATGAAGCTTACGTTTATTTACAATAAAATTGTTAACGTTCGTCATCATCGGACCCAGGATGGGAACTAACTTTTTGAATAATGTTAAATATTTATATTCTCGTCGAAATTCTTCCTATATCGACCATTATCCAAATCAAAATCTTTCACAACAGTTACAAAATTATGTTTTGAGTCACCCCAACACTGTAAACACATTTCTTTAAATTTCGGATATGTCATGTCACCACTTATATGATCCGAAAAGATATGTCTGAGATTGGTTTCATCCTGTTTCCATAAGGCGATTACATTGGCGTTATCTCTGAGTCTATGTTTTAAGGCACTAGCGTAAGTTTGACATAGATAGAACGAATCTATTGCTTTATGTCGACCGAACGAGAAAAACTGACTGATTTTACTTTGCTCGTTTGCAGGTATATCATCGAAAACCATAATTGAATCTTCTTTGGTATCTCCGGGTTCGATCAAATCATCGTAATTTTCAAACTCATGGTACCCAATTTCTTCTTTTAATGGTGTAAAACGTTTCTTAACAATTCGTATTTCGATTGATATAAACTCTTCGAAAATACATAGACATTTTGGAATCTAAGACCGTTCTCGTGCAAGATCAGAGATATTAAAGCGTTGGTCTTCCCACAACTCGATGGTCCCACGAATATAGCTCGTATGTTAGACGGGAACAAAGGACCATGTTTACCATCCTCTTTTGCATTAGCAATAGCAAAGTTATCATAATTCTGTATAGGTATTCTAACTTCTGGTATAACATCTCTGGATGCATCGTTGGAATTATGTAATTTCTTCACGTTCTGCAACCTTTTAACATATCTGCATAACGTTGTTCTAGGTATATTATATTTTTTACTAGCAGCGTAGAAACTCGAGCCATCCAGGATATCCTCTGCTGCTTTTGTAATAGATTGTTTGGAGCACCACTGATTGCTTGAATGCGACATCTTTCGAAAAATGTCTTACTATAACTAAGCTCAACCCAAAACTACTTCCTTATATACCAAATTTAATCTCCCTGCTCACATAACCACATGACCATATGACCATATGACCACATGACCACATGACCATATGACCACATGACCACATGACCATATGACCACATGACCATATGACCACATGACCACATGACCATATGACCGCATGACCATATGACCTAATTGCTTTTTAATGAGTTTTCTCATTAAAAACCCATTAGCACTAATTGCTTTTTAATGAGTTTTTCCATTAAAAACCAAGTGTGGACCTAGGTTAGATAAAAGGAAAAATTAGTAGGTTAGGTCAGCGCCGCGGCGCTGACCTAACCTACTAATTTTTCCTTTTTCCTACGACGGAGGAAGAAAGGGTTCAAACGTTATTAGAGGGAGAGAGCAGTACCATTATTTCTCTGTCTAATGATTGCAGCAATTTAAATTACTTGACAGTGTTGGAAATTATTAAATGTTTCATTCAGTACTTAAAAGATGCAACTGCAAGGCAATCGCTTGCGCAAATGTTTAGAGATTTGGCTATCCCAGATTCGCCAGACTCTGGTTACCACAGCGGTTTATAGATGTTATCAATACGTGTATGTATTCTATTAAAACATTATATTTTCTTGATAAAGTTTGTTTTTACATATTTGTATCGCTAACATTACCATAAATTATTAATAGACGTATTAAACTATCCTGTTTTTATTTTTAAGTTTAAAGTGGTGTACCCCGCAAATAATAAACACAATTTACCGCATGTTAACAAAAAGTTGTGGGGAAATTTAAAGACGAGTTTAACGGTGACTTGGTGTTATAATTTGTTGGTAGTAAGGCTAAGTCCTACTGTACTGTAGGCGAGAAAGATACGATTAAAAAGATTAAAGGGATCTCACGAATTGTAGTTAAGTAAAACCGAGGGTCTTACAACCTATAACGAGCATATATTCCCAAAAGGGGTGGGCATCCAGCTACGCAACAGTGCGTGGGAGAATAAGGATTCTCTCCAATAAGAAATTAAAGTTTCCATGTACGTAGCACCAGTTATTGGGTAATGGTAGAAATGTTAAACCTATAAAGGCAATTATTAATTGTGGTTTAGTGACCGCGTTTGTGCACTCTTCGAGTGTCTTCGGTAATCTTCGATTGTTTCCAAAAAAAATTCAAGCCCGCCATTTAATGTCGTGGTTCACGGTTGCTTATACATTCGTTGGCAGCAAAGTACTTAAGCTCTGGGTCTTGCAGTATCGCTTTTACAAGAATAGCTCACAGCGACACAAGGAAAAACAGCACGGTATGTCATTAAGCAGTAAACGTTCAGCTCCGCCAGTTGTTAAAGGGTCTTGTACGAAACAACCAACATACGTGTAAAGCGTGCGAGATGGAGGTGTTAAAGTCTGCATACCCTGGTCCTAATAGCACAGCAACCTAATTAAGGTAGGTCAGTAAGCAATATTTAATTGCTGTTAATTGACTTGCATTTAGCGTACTTTTCTATTGTAATAACCGCATTTGTTTGGAGAAGAAATTATAAACAGCTTTTAAATGTGATTCACATGTCCGTTAAAAATCTAGAATATTTGCTGGATTACGAGTTACAAATGAATTAATACTACATTGAAGTTTCCGGAATTTGCGTTATAATGCTTCTACCGCGTCACGTAAGGTAATTTAGGATTTCAATATGTAATAAGACCCATTTACTTTCACTCTGATTATTATTGAACAGTACTTAATCTGGTTTATTACATTTTGTTAATTCTGAAATTTAGGTAGTTAATGATGTCATACACAAATCAATTAATATTAGAATCTAAATCGGTAATTCACTAATTAACATGGTTGGTATCTAGCGAAAGTTGTAGCACGCATTTTAAATTACAAATGCATTCTTCTTTCATTACAGGAGAAATTCCATAGATTTCATACAAGCAAAATGCGCTTTCTTAATTATTAACCAAGCGATCCTTACACCAAAAGTTGACCTTCCCATTCACATATTTAAAACCCATTACATTTGAATGATTACTTTATTAAACTGTAAATAAATTATTAAACTTTTGTGTACTTATTTCTTTGTATTGGTTAAAGCGTATGTCATAGGTAGCGAAAAGGTTTTAAAAATGGTGTTAAATATATACGAGCGCGAAAAAGGTTTTAAAAAATGGAGTTAAATATATACGAGCAAAAATTTTTAAAGAGGTTTGAGAGCTTAAAGTGAAACTTTGCAAGAAGTAGTCCGATTTCAAATCTGTTTGCAGATTCGAATTCTGCATAAAATTTTAGACTAACAAGATGTATCGCATGACTAAAAAATTTATAAGAACGCTCAAAAGTCGCTACAGGTAAGAAATTTTAAAATGAGGGTAGCTCCCTTGGGGATGATGCTATCTAAAAAATTCTTAGAAATTCGGGTAGCTGAGAAAAATCTAATATTAATTGATACCAAACAAGATAGGTTTATCTCGAAAGATGAAAAATGGTTAGTCGAAGAAAACTATTTGGTCCAGAATGTGAGCGGTAAAAAAAATCTTAAAAATAGGTTTATCTCGTGGGTGGAAATGAGGATGCTCATTTATCTCGAAACATGAAAAATTTAAGATATATTTATCTCGAAAGATGAAAAATGGTTAGTCGAAGAAAACTTTTTGGTCCAGATGTGTGGGGAAATGTGGATGCTGGGGGAAATGTGGTGCTGATTACACCATAAATACACTACTAATATTCATATATATTTTATCAGTTCGACCCAATTTTGTATCTGTACTAGCAATTATATTAAAAGAATCTACTAGACGTTTTGCTTCAGATAATTTAGACGGGTATAAGTCTTCTAATGTACTTAATTTTATTTGATTTTGAAAATTTTCTGGAGAAAAATTTGTTAAAGGTAAAGATAAATTCGAAGACGAATGTGATTCCCAGATATTATTTTTAAAATGTATTGTTAGTTCGAATTTTTTTGCGAAATCAGAACCGAAGATAAATGAATGTGATAGTGTAGGAACTACAAGTCAGGTAACGAAACAACAAATATTTCCAATAAAGATAGTTAAGTCTAAGGTACCAGTAAAAGTTTGTGGGGTTCTATCAGTTATAAACAATTTATGTGTAGATAAAGTAAATATTTTTATTTTTAGCGATTCAATGATTGGTATTCCTAGAGATTCAATGACCGATATGTTACTGCCAGAATCAAAAAGAGCGGTAATATAAATGTCTAACAATTTTACTTGCACATAAGGGCTATTGTCAAGATGTTTAGTAATAAAATTATAAGTCTCTATCAAATGTGATTTTGATTTATACAAATTATTGACGGTGGTTAGTCATTTTAACCAATCATCACTAGTTTGTCGAGATAATTTATGTTTATTATAAAATGAATTATTAGATAAAGTATTTGTTTGTTTATACTGTTTTTTATTTTTATAGGTATGAGTAATTGTAGTCAGAGAAAATTTAGTACAGGGTTGGCTATATGTCCTGTACCTCATTAATCGTTTTTTGAACAAATAGGACATATAGAAATTTTTACATTAGGTAATCCACATCTATAGAGGAAAATTTTTCTTTTAATTTTGCAATCAGAGTATGTGTGATCTGATTTTAAACAGTTCCAACATTTAGTTGTAATAGGTTTGTAACTGTTTGAAAAATAACGGGTATTTTGATCATTTATAGTAGTTGTTGACCAATTTTCGTTTTTATTTTTATTTTCTAAGGTATGTGGACGTGTTTGATTTTTTGTAGTTGTATTATATTGTATTGTATTTAATTCTGACGTTGAATAGTGTTGATTTTGATTACTATTGTTTGTCTAACTTTTTGGTTTATTTTGTGAGTTACTAGTATAGTTATGTGATTTATTAAATGTTTGCTTATTTTCTTGAAATTTTTGTTTATAGTTATTTTGAGGGAAGGTATTTTTGTTTTGTACAAAAATAGAGGTAGTTGGTTTATAAGATTGATTTAAGGTAATTACTTAATTTTTACACGAAACAATTCTTCTAGTCTTTTTGTAGTTATTACTAAGTCAGAGATAGTATTTATTGTAGGTAAAATTATAGAAAGTGGAGTAATAAAATCAGGTAATAAATTTTGTGAGATAATTTGTATACGTGTTGATTCTGAAGAAATTTTTGGCAACGTCTTTCTCAATCATCGAGGCACTTAAAAAAATAATATGTTGTGATCTTGTTAAGCTCCTCCTTTGATGCCGTCTATTTCGCTTCCATTGCGATGATTGAGCTTTGGTTTCCACGTCATAAACATAAACCCATGAATCGTCATCAGTTATGAGCCTCTGGAGCAAATTTGGGTCGTCGCGGACCAAGTCCAACAGCTCCTTAGCAATGTTAACGCGGTACTGTTTTTGTTTGAAAGAGCAATTTTGGCACGAATTTCTCGGCGACTCGTCTCATGCCCAAATCATTGGTTTAGGTCTTCAGCAACCTCTCTAACGTGATTCGACGATTGGCCAATATTATGTTCTTCGTTTCATCAATGTATTCGTCGTTGTTGATGTGACGGGCTTCCGGCATGATATTCGTTGTTCACATCTTCTCGGCCCTCTGAGAACATTTTATACCACCGATTAACGTTGTTTTGGTCTCAGATAGCTTCAGCAAAGGCCACCGTCAACATTAGGAATGCGTCTGCGCACTTTCTTTTGTTTTTCATACAAAATTTGATACATATTCTTTGATCTATTTTTTGAATAGGCAAAATGAAAGGCAAGCAAAAATACGTCCGACGAAAATAGCTGTCAACAATTAACTAAACATTCAAAATGGCCGACTTTGTCAGTATAAGTGAGAGAAATATGTACCAACCTATCGCCACAAAAAAAATCAAAAATCGAATATTACGTAGCCCGCGGAAATTTAAAATTCGCGAGACTTTTTAAATAAATCTCGTATATAATAATCAATAATTTTGGACTACTCTAAGAACGTACTAGAATTATGCAAATAACATCCAGAAGGTTCCTATTGTAAATTTAATAAAGTTTTTAAAAGCAACCTCCTATAAGCTCTTAATCAAGTCCATCTGGAGATGTTTTGCCCAGGGTAACTATCAATCATTCTTTGTATACAAATGCCCTATTTATGTTCAGCTGTAATTTTCTGGTAATGGGTAAACTAAGTGACGTCTCGTTACATTAGTTTCTATCTATCGTATATGGTGATTTCTTCCTAGCTACGGCTTTAATAGACGTATTGTAGAAAACACCTAGATAGGTGGTATGCGTAATACGAAGATTAAATATTGGTTACATGTATACAAAATTGAAAAGCATCGTCGCTTGTATTAAATACGATATGGCGTAGCTGTTCCCATTTTCTTTAATTTTTGCATTGAAAATAGAAAGTGAGTATTTTTTTTCATAAGAACATGCCATTTCTCTATTGTCCATTGAATTATACGTATTACTGTAAAAACATGATTTCCATTTTAAAAATTTGAATTCAACCAACTTGTTTGTTACATCAAAAATAATTATGTCATATAATTTTAAATATAAAATGAATTCTTTGATATTAACTCCTTCTTAGAATTAGCTAGATTTGATTGCGTCCTTTATTGATTATTGTAACTTAATTTTGTTTGATGTTTTAATACAGCACATAATTAATACAGAATTTTGTTTAAATTTCTTATTGCATAATAAATATCACTAACTGATATAATATTCAAATTAAGAAAAAACACGGAATACAATACCTCGTCTATGAATCATGAAACTTTCACACGTTTATAAATATGCATCTATTACATCGGGTCTCAAATATTTTCGTTAAACTGCACAATAGAGATCTTCAATACTTTTACAAAGATATTGACTGAAATCAACCTTGCGGGAACTAACATATTTTGAGAAAATCTTATAAATAACTACATTTTGCTTTCACTTTACGGTCAAAAGTCAAATAGGTTCTTCACCATTTTACATGAGAGCGCAGAAGTCAAGTGATAGTTGAAGTCGCTGGTTAGAGTTGATGGCAAATATGACAAATGAAGTGGATTCTCTTTCGCAAAGAAATTCCGGTTACAACCCATTGCATCAATATGTAGCTGTATTTACAGGTAATTTTGTTATGTAATTTTGCATGTATTGCGAATTCATGTCCTTGTAGTCTGACTGTAGCTATACCACGTACGAACTAGCGTAGATATCTCCGATTATTTTTGAGAGACAAATTTTTAAACAATATGTACTAAAATCGTATAACCAATATGTGTTTTACGATTAAAAAGAACTACATCAACACAGTAACACGAACATTATTCGATAAAAAAAAAATAAACTTAGTGCCGCCGGAAAACCGTGAACTCACCATTCCGTTATCTTTCTTGTAATTGCAGTATACAGTACTCGTTTGCACTAATATATCTGCTTACTCAAACCTCGTATTCAAAAATTTATGTAGCCAAGAATGAATCACAAAAACTGGCAAAGATAACGCTTCAAAGACACCTGTAATCACGCTCTCCTTACCCGAAGTTTAACATTTTGCAATAGATAATTGTATAAGAATTACAACCGACGAGTAATGTCCAGTTGAGAAGTTTGGAACTGCCGTCTATGTTATGGCATTCCTAAAATAAATGTAGTTACGGCCAGCTACTTGTATTGCATAGTGGAAGAAAATCTTCTACCAAACTGATAAGAAAGTAGTGCAAATAGACTAGCACTAGGGTTAAAATCAGAAGAGTATGACTTCAAAAAATGTTTTTCGGGAGTGACTTACCTATTTGTTGCAGTGGGTACCATTTTTAAAATTTTTGAAATTGCCAAAAATCTGGTTTAACGATCAACCAAATAGAAAACATCGAAAGGGATAGTGCTTATAACGAATGCAAATCGGTAGTGTCATCTTCTTCAATAACTGAAGTAATACGACCATTTATACAAGTGAAAATTAGTTTAAGGTGTTATGTTTTTAGGAAAATTAATACCGGTAAGCACTTTCGAATGCCAAAAACAAAAATTTTGGCAACGATTTGAGAAAGAACAAAATCGCCCAGCTCCAAACACTGTCCAGTATTTGGAGAAAAGAATCGTTTCATCTAGGCACCTAAAAAAAGTTAAAAATTATGCGGTTTTGTGAATCACATTAATGTAAGCAAGTTTTAAATCCTGATTGCTAGTATCTCATTTGATGAATGATATACCCGACTTGAGAATCTTGCTAGAAAGTTCTTACTTGGAGAATAACAAAGTAGATTCAAATAGAATAAGTAAGGTTAGAAATTAGATCAAATAATACGATACAACTCAAACCCTTTTTTGGGGGATTGGATGTTACCGGTGCTATGCTCTAGACTTTACTCTAAGCTATAGAAAGCAATGATTCGGGGGTGGGAATTGATATTAAAAAAAATTAACAGAATATTGAGCGCCACTACATTCAGAAAAAAGGGGAATGCACAACCCAAAAGTTGACTACAACGATGAGATACCTGCGATAAATTACAAGATTAAAAATATAACATATGAGGCAGCAGTTTGCTCCTCCAATATATTTCAAAATAACATGATATTCTAAGTACCTTTATATCTTGTAGCATTAACCTTTATGAAAGTATTTTATATACTCAAAGATTGTATACCTTTTTGTTTAAATAAAATTGTTCTAGGTTTCTTTGAAAAGTATAATGTAGTATAATATCCTTTAACAAATTTATATGTTATAGTAAGAATGGAACGTATTTATAATTCAGGTATTTAAAAATGTTTGTGCAATAGTAACTTAACTTTCTTTAAATATATAGAAAATGAAAATATAACTTTCTTGATTTTAAGTTTCACGTTAATACTAAACCTTAACGTTTGATTCTAATAAAATGCAACAATTATTATTTTATGTAGAAATCGGATCCGTTAACTACTCACAAGTAGAATGTATAGATTTTAAGTACATTAATATAGTAAATAAATTGAGCAACGCTTCATAATCAGATGACAAAAGAAGCAAAAATATATTTAGTCAAAAATTAAATCAGCTGTATGATTGATACAATTTATTTATTAATATAATTTGAAGTATGGAATGTTGATAAGCAAATAAGCTTCAATATAAACTCACTAGAGTATTATAATGTCTCCCTTTATTCATAATAAGCGGTGAACAATATAAAAATTTACTTGATAGCTGTTATAGCAAGTTATAATTAATTAAACTAGAACTAGGGTTATGTTTGAATGTATTGATCAATATTATCAAATTACATAATCAATGCGAAATACACCCTGGTTCTAATTTTTAAATTCACTTAAATTTCATGAGATATTTATAGTCGTATTAGATTTTATAATGCCATTATTAAGATGTAAACAAAACGAAGTTGACAAGTGACATCTTTCGAATAAAATTATAAAGAGTACGCACCTTGAAACTTCAGTTCAGCACCTGTTATATCAACCAGATTTATGTATCGATTACGTGATGTTTTTGAAACGTAGTATGACTGATTGGACTTTGACCATGCATCTTCACAGATAATTAATCCATTTATTTAATTCAAACAAGGTGAAATCTTGCAATCTTGTACCAAGCAATTATACTGCATTGAAGTTACGAGCATCCAAGATAGATGTAAATAAATATCACGGCGATTCTTCAAAAACCAGACTAACAATCATGTGTGTGCATCTTTAACGAATTGTAATATTGGATTCTGAACTAACGTACCGAAAAGCACATTGTTATTTCCCTAAAGAATCGTCACGTAGGTCATTCGCGACGCTTCACTCACCTCTCTCACTATCCCGATCCTAAGGTCCGAGGACGCTAAACGAGCCATGTTAGTTTGATAAGAAGCGACTTAGACTGCTCTTGCGTATAGAACAAGTTGTCGTATACTACGACACATTCGTAACTTCGAATGTTTACGACAGATGGCTGCATATATTATAGCCTTTCTATTTATACTAAAGGATTTTTCCTATTAGTTTTTTTCTATGTGACCAGCTGAAAGGCACAAGAAAGTTTTACGAGGATTTCCAGTAAGTGTATAGAGCCCACTGCAAGTTTCGGTGGAAAATGGCTCGTAGATAAAAAAACCTCAAAAGGCTAAGCGGCTAGTCGAACTATTTGCTCTGGGTAGAACATGAGCTGTGGGTCGGGGTTGAACTGCGACCAAAAATGTAAAGAATATGGCGCCACCGAATTTTTCTATACGAAGAAGACCTTACAAGTCCCTTGTACAAGGCGAATGCGGAAACCTTTATTCAATTACCGCTATACAATTTATTACTGCAACACAATCCCTAAAGTTTCTTACCTTATGGCTCGACTTTGACCTTTATAGATGCACTGCTACACCTGTGAACAGATTAAACAAAGATAGCACTGTTTGTGCATTTATGCCAAAAATTTAAAAATTAATTCGAATCAACCTTCATTCATTCCAATTAAAAAGAATAGTCTTGACCAAAATAAAAATCTATTCCTTCAGTATTTAGCATGTTATTTACAAGACATCTTTTTTCTTTAATATAAGTTTGATTAAGTTAAATTCTTGAAAAATATGTACATAAGTATTTGATAGTATAAGTACTTTTCACCGTTAAATTCACCGTTAATTTCTATTAGAAATGTCTAGCAAAATTTATTTAAAAATGAGTGAGCATGAGTTTACTTTCTGAATAATTAACTATATGTAACAATTTCGGTTGGTTTGGGTAGTACTATTTAACCTCACAAAAATATTCCACCCAGCAATTAGTGGAATATGAAATGTAAAAATTTAATTTCTAAGATTTGAGTAAATCATGTTTCGAATAATTAAATCAAATTTCATAAAATATAGAATTTAACTTTTCTTATCTCATAATGACATCTTCCGTAAATTAAATGTATTAATAAAAAGATTTACAGGTTCCTGTTGCTTAATATGAAAAATAAATAGTCTGTCATTCACCTAACTTGAAGTTCAGGTCACGTGATCAAACAAAAAATTGTTTGTCTGCTATATCCATGCAACAGCTGACATATATGAAAGTAAATTTACATACCAGATGTTCATCCGATAGAAAAATACCTGCTAGGCATATGGGCTATACCCGGAATTATAATTGATGATTTATAATTCGCCTCTTTCAACAACTAAAATACAGGAAATGTCCAATTCCATACAACCAAATTAGCTGCTTACTAAAATTCCAAACCATATCACAGCGTCCATATTAAATAAACGATGCACGCCAAATCAACATTCGTACAAAGGTTAAACTTTACTAAATACTGATAAATTTCATTTCTTGTCCAAATAAATTAGTTATACTTCTTAAATTTTCCTAAATTTTCCTACGTTTCATGTTAATAAAATTGCATGCTAACTAAAAGTTCATTTCTAAAAGTTCATGTTAACTAAAAGTTGCACTGAAGATATTTATTTAGTAAGATTACAAAAGCAGTACTACTTACTGTTAACCAAAGGCCCTTCAAACAAAATAACGTCTCGTCATCTGCGAGCTATTTTCCAGCAAGTGTGAACAACAAAAGTGCGCGTCGCCGAGACGATATCATATCAAGAAAACAATTTAAATTTCGTGTGCTTCCAACACGTGGATTCAATAAACGTCATCGTCCTTGTGTTCAAGGAACAATTGACCTCTTCTGACGACAGCTGAGTTGGAAGTGATAATATCACGCGGGTTACCGCCTGACAACAAGCTTAATCTTACAATTGTCTAACAGAGGGAACTCTTAAGATGACACTAACAAAAAGTATCTTTTGTCACCGCATAATTTAAAATTTTACACTTCCGAATTGAAAGTTAATATTGTATTTGACAATATGTAAAATGTATTTCTTAGATTGTGTAGTGTCATTATGCATTAAGTTGATTATTATTAATTAAATAGGTTAAATATCTGTAGACATAATGACAGAAAATAAAATCGTTACAATATTACCAAATATTTCATAAAGATGTAAATTAGGAATGTATTTATTTATTTATTTATTATTTATTATTATGTTATAATGTATTAATTATAGCTGATTAAATATACCAAATTCGTAATAGATATTGTAAAGTGTGTTGCATATATTAGGGGTTATGTATGACTACATAATAAAAGTAATTATTGGGGTTATTTTGCAAACGTAGCATTTGAAAATGCTACAATGAATAAATTAGATTTAGTACATAATTAAAGCATTCAAATATGTGTTACGGTATTCCGCGCAAACACGAAATAAAACAGTAAATCAGTAAAGAATTACATTTCGCCGAATACTGTAACAAAACAGGTACAAAATGGTAGACTTCGGCTAGCTAAAATACGTCATAGAGTGACGTGGGTGAAACAAAAAGAACACACTGGAAACCTCTGTAAAACTATATTGTCAACATACAATCGCGAAAGACTTTACAAAACAACAAAGAAACCAATAATTTGCGCAATCGTTTGTTAACGTGATGGTAAACAAAGCATCAAAACATAAAAATATAAAATTGGTAAGCAAACATAACATCTTAGAATCTAGATATTTACTTAATGGTTCACCTTAAATATATACAAAAGAAAATTAAACATAAACTTTACAGTAATTCTAGGAAAAGAAATATACATAATTTATACATTCTGCATTGTAAAGTGCACCTTCACAATAAATAGTGTAACATTAAACTTATACACCTTAACTTAAATTAATTAAGTGTTAACTACTATTAAATTGATACGCAAGTTCTTTACGTTAATATCTATGCAAAAGGACAAAAGAAACAGTAACACGAACTCTAACACAAACTTTGATTGATTAATTTTTAACTTGAAGAATAATTGCATAGTCGCTAGTGCATTGTGAACGTGAATTTTGTGACGTGACGTTGCCAATTTACTGGATAATCATAAGTAATAACATTATGAACAGCAAATCAAATGTCTATTCTTCGCAGCAGTGTCACGAAAATAACGAAAACAGAAAATTGTACTTTGAGCTATCGATTTCTTGCCGGTATCATCTTATGAATGGGAAAATTCGGCTGCATTTATCTTTGGGCTGGATGCTGGATCCACCAACTTAACTCATACTAGCACAGAAAGCATTTTTATTAGTGCGACTTTACATTAGAATGTGAATGAGGGCCGCTATACTTGCGGCTACATCCCCTATGCTCCACCCAAAGGTATTACATTGGGGGGGGGGGGGCAACTTTACAACATGTCTCTTCGCTAAGAGGCTATATAGAAATATGTATAGAAATTGGTTCAAAGACCGGAACAGAACGAGAAAGGGCATTAGGAACAACATGATCTTTGCTCTTACGGTGAATAATGGCAAAATCATATTGCTGGAGGCGGAGGGCTAAGCGATCGGAAGGACTTTAGAGTTTATTGAGCCAAAGCAGGGAGTGGTGATCAGTGATAACGGAAAAATGGGAACCCTCGACGTAAGGACGAAACTTCTCAATCGCCCACATCACCGCCAGACACTCCTTCTCAGTAACTGAGTATCTGCGCTCAGGCTTGGTGAGTGCAAGACTGATATAGCTTACGACCTTCTCGCTGTCGGGATGGGGTTGGCTAAGGATGGCACCCAAACCGAAGTGAGGGGAGTCAGTTTGGATGATGAAACCACAAGTCCAATAATCTGAAATTTAAGAAAATCGAACCCACACAGTAAATAAAAAAAAGTTCGAGCGTATAGGACGAAAACATAAGTATTATCAGGCCGAGAAAAGGATACGGTAGTAACTTGGGCCGCAAACAAAATAAATCAGGCCAGAAGCAAAACAGAAATTGGGCCAGAAATTAAGCGGAACTAACTCGGAACACCAATTAACGAAAACCAAAATCGAAGCAACAGAAAAATTAACTACAACAAAATCGGGCCCAAAATTTCACGAAACAAAATCGCAGCACAAGAGAATTAATTAAACAAACTCGCAGCCCCACGTCAGGGCATCAGAAAATAATGCTACGTTCAGCGACGTAGTCTAAAACAAAAGAAAATACAAACGAGGAAGAAAAAGAAGAAATTGGACGGGCTCAAACGGCGACTGGGCGGGGTATTATACCTACAAAAGTTAAGGGAGACCTGAAATAAAATTATACTCACTCATGCACAATCAAACATTTACAAACTAAAAACCTCTTATTTAAAAAAAAACAAAATTATATGCAAAACACAATATACCTACCACAAATGAACAATTCGTAGGTACACAATATACATATTTACGAATAAAAAAAAATCATTTTTAACATGGCGAGCTGCAGTTTTTAGGTCACCCTCTATATTAATCTTCAAACAAGAAAAAGGAACAAAATTACCCCCACTAAAAATCACAACTCGAAATCAGCATTGTAAGTACGGAATTCTATACATAAAATTATCCTAATAAAGAAATCAGTAAACATTATAATATGCTCGCACATACAAACAACCAGTCATTTTACCACCTACAAGGTGATGAATCCGTAGACCCTTGTACATATGTTGTTTCCAACAACTACCGGATACCCATATAAGAAAATTAGTGTATAAACACTCACCCTCGAGTCACCACTGTCGTTTTGGCTTCTACCGTCTGTAAAAACGGTGCGAAACAGTGGTGCGCGTGCTCCCGCCTTGGGGTGGTCGTCCCATCACAACAAGGAGCGACCATTCATTGTGGCTTTAAGGTGTTGGTTGTGAAATATCTGCAACTAATGTTGACTGTGCGAAAGGATATATAAAAAAATATTAAATCGGCAAATGTTCAAGTGCTGAGGGAACTTGGCAGCCACAGGCTGCTTACTCCCTTCACAACCACTGAATGTCGTAGAACAAGGGTACATAATTGTAAAACAATAGACGGGATACCGAACTGTATCTAACAAGAAAGATCAGCGCCTATGATGAAAGACAACAAACATAGAAACAAGAAGAAAATTGTTGAAAACATGTGTGGAGCACAGCACAGTATGCCTATGAAATACGGGCAGTAGGAAAAGCAGACAGAAAAATGGTAGCAGTCTTTTGGAATGTTGTGCTTCAGATGTATGAGGATGATTATAAGGACAGACACAGTTAATAACAAATAGGTTATAGAAATTGTAGGGGAACAAGGATATTTGTGGAAAAAGTAGGAGAATAGAAGGGCAAAATACGTTCTAAAACATTTTTGGGGAATAGTATATATATTACAAGCAGAAATACAAAAAAGGAGGTAGATGTAGACCTAGATCAGATAGTGATAGATGCAGACTGTGAAAATTTCAGGGATGTGTGTAGATTAGTTCAGAATAGCAAACAATGAGAATACGCGTCTAACCAGTTCCAGGACTGAAGACCTAATGACGATGATGAAGTTCTTAAAATTTCCGTGATTAATATTTCACGAACCTTTCCTTATGTAAGTCCCACTATGTACAACTTTTTAAAAATTCGCATGGATAATTTTTAATTATTTTTCTTACCTTCGTAACTAACACGTAGCGGGGTACACCAAACCACATTTATTATGCGTAATATCCTAAATAATATTAATACCTTTAAAATGAATTATTTACTAAAATAATTTGTGGAGCGTTTTTAACGCGAAATATTATAATAGAGAGGCACTCTAGACACTAGACAATTTTATAATAATTAAGAGCTGTTTTGTTTTAGGACTATTAATAATCGTCTGTTGGGGAATGCATTTGGGATGGCCTTCACCATCATTACCACTATTGCTTAATCAAAATTCAACAATATCTGCTACCAACTCAGATGGATCCCGGATTGTGGTGGCATTACTTATCGCACAACCATTTGGATGTTTGATTGGATCCCTATTAGTAGATAGAATAGGAACAGGAAAACATGTATTTTAATTGGTTCGCCTCTAATGTGTCTATCATGGTTACTAATTGCACTTGCGACAAATGTATTCACGATAATATTTGCAAGAGCTTTATCAGGTTGTGCTGGTGGGATATTTTTCACATCTCTGCCAATTTATATAGGCGAAATAGCGGATCAAAGGATACGTGGATTGCTAGGCTGTAGCATCCAAATAGCATCTAAAATCGGAGGATTACTTATAAATGTTATTGGTCTACATGTTGGCATTAGTACGACTGCTTTTATTTCTGCTGTCATACCGATTGTACATTTTGTAACATTTTATTGGATGCCCGAAAGTCCATATTTTTTTATTCTGCATAAGAAGAATCAAAAAGCAGCTGCAAGTTTAAAAAGATTTACTAATGTTAAGGATGTTAATTCAGAAATATCTGAGCTAAGCGCAATGGTTGTAACACATTCGGAGCCTTCAGAGAAATTATTGGATTTATTTAATAAAAAAGAAAATCGAAGAGCAATTGGAGCAATTCTTGGTATAAAATGTATCGAACAGTTCAGTGGTTTTTATGTAATAAATTTCTATTGTCTTACCATTTTTAATGAAGCTGGCGGAAGTATCACTGGAAGTACCGGGACACTTATTTATCTTGGAACTCAGTTGATTGTTTCTACAATAGGATGTGCTTTAGTAGATAAAATTGGCAGAAGACCATTACTGATTGTTTCAATATCTGGTGCAGGTTGTTCTTTAGCCATTGAAGCTGTATACTTTTACTTAAAGTACAAAACGGGCATTAATATGTCGAGCTTCGGTTTTCTGCCGTTAGTTACACTATTGGTATACACTTCCAGTTACAGCATAGGCCTAGGTATTATCCTGATGCTACTCTTGGGAGAACTTTTTCCAATTAGAACCAAAGCATTTGGTAGTGGATTTGGAATTTCATGCTTTACTATATTTGGTGCAATTGTGTCAACGTTATTTCAAATTGTAAAAGACAACTACGGAATGCATGTTCCTTTTGCTATATTCGCGATGTGTTGCGCAGGTGGATTAGTATTTATTATATACTGTATACCTGAAACGAAAAAACGAAGTCTAGAAGAAATACAATTAAAATGCATAAATGGTCATTGTAGGATAGACAGCCATAATGACGCCAACGATAAAGGTTAAAGTAAAACTAAGATTTAGAATCTAACTTGTTTAATATTGTTAATTGATTATTTTGTTAAGAAGTCAATGTTACTTAAATACTAAAATTTCAAATTTTGCCTAACTCGTTATTCAATAGAATATCAAAGTCGTTGATTACTAAAACGTAATTTTTTGTATTGTTACTCATCCATAAATCAAATTGGGAATGATATTTCATCTTAATATTTTTATCCTTTATTAGTTTATATCCATGGTGTGACTATCAAAGTAATACAAAGCTGCCAAAACTACGGTATAAAAGCAAACTCATTTAAAACTATGTAAAAATGGTGATTATCGTTATATGTTATATAAGTAAGTGCAGGAGAGACAGACATACATTCACCTAATCACCTTGCTTATTACACATCGTTATTTGACTGCGCTTGTAACTCAACCACGTGACCGTTAATATTATTAACTCTTTCCCTAGACCTGCATGGCAAATTTTAGCACATACAGAATCATTAGTGTTGTACATCTTAAAATTTACAGATGACGTCATACTATTTGCATACACAGGCAAATGCTCCTACAATATTAGCACATATATATTTCTTAATTATCCTGTGAGTATGCCATGTTACACAATATTTGCAAAAAGTAATATGTTAAGCCCTTGAAATAAAATATACTACTATGGATTATTTGTTATATAGGTGTTAATATTTTCTAACTTTATATGGTATGCTTGTAGGATTTTAATTTTTATAGGAATGGGTTAAGTGTGTTTCGCAATTTAAGCCTTTACCCCTTTCGATAAACTTGCTTACTAAATTTTAGCACGTCTAGTAACATTGGCGCTGTATATTTTATAAACTCATAAGTCAACTGTGCTTTATTTATCTTCTAACAAATATTCGGACATCAAGAAGAATTGGATGGGTGTAGTACACTCTTAACCTGCTGTTAATACCACGTTTTTGTACATTATTGAAAATGCAGAACTTTCAGCGCTATTCTTATGTAACAGTAAAGGCGTTCAAGACTTAGTTATCGTCCGGAAAACCACGATATATTTTTAACACGCCGTTGGACAAAGAACAGCTATGTAATACTTTTTATTTTGCACATTTTATGGCTAATTTGTTACATGTCGAGCGTAATAGATTGGTCGGAATTTATAAAAATCGTTTTGAATTGAAAAGCATATGGTTGTAAATTTCAAATTATTGCGTGAACTATTATTAGACGCATTCAAGTAAACATTTTGTTGATAAGATTTGTATTATATTGTTTACTAATTGTTTTTAAATAATTACTGTTTTACAGGTTCTAAATTTGATAACGAATGATTACGGCGAGGGTCTTTCTAAACAATGTAAGATGTCGATATACTTGTATTATAATTCACAATTTTAAGTAGGTGAGCGGAAAACAATTAGATTGAATCAATTTTAGAGAGGTATACAAATTTGAGAAATCATCTTAAAACTAGTGAATTTAAGGGGTTATTAAGGGTTGAAGCTTATTAGTCTAGCATTTTCCAAAGCATACGCATCTGTGAACATAACTTAGTAAAGTGCAATCTATAATTTATTGAATAATCATGAGTACGAAACTACAGAACCAGCAAAATAAATGTCTATCTTCTACAGCAGCATAAAAGAAAAGTAAACAAAATAACTCTACCTTATTAGAACCAGCTGTCTGCCTTTATAGTACGTTCTCAAAGAATTAGCGAAATGCGGACTGCACTCGTCAATGAATTGGGCACTAAACCTTCCAATTTAACTAGACCAGAACTTTAAGTACCACAAAATATCTTTGTATCGCGAGTCACAACATTTCTTTTCGCTAAATAAATATTGTATAGAATAGCATGTTGTATGGAATAGAATAAAATAGGCCTCTTTCAAAAGATCAGCATGTAAATATTTTGTATTAACCAACGGAGGAAAGTAACGTACAACAATTCCTAACGGCAAGGTGTAAAATATTCTGTGAATAATTGTAAAAGTATATTTTTTAGACAGTAGCTGCGAAACATTCCTAGAACAGCCAATTAACGCCAGTAAAATATACTATAAAGACTTCCATTGAATTTTATGTGTTGTCCGCATGAAAAAGCAACGTATTTTTTAAATAAAGCAAGTACGCCACCCTGCTTACTGCCGCACGGAGAGAAACTTATAACAAATTGCCTAACTTATAGAAACATCAGCGATTTGTACATTATCGATGTACAATACCGAGAACGAAATAAGGGTAACGGTTTTATTACCCATAAACTTGAGTGAGCTGAACATCTGCATTGATAACAGATTACCGTTTTTATAGGATTTCTTAATACCATTAAAGCTTTTATTTATACGAAGCAGATGGTTTAAACGTATTACAAAGAATAAACTATTAGAAATAATACGCCGTTGCTTGCTTATTTCTATGGATTTATATAACCAAGTTGTTTAACGATGAGCAAATATTTTAGAGAATTTAGAACGCGTGAATTTTAACATTTGCAAAGCAGCAGACTATCATAAAATGTAGATTTAAAAAATTTTAATACCTATTTATTTCAATTGAACTTGTTAAATGACCGTCCGTATGATTAGAAATAGCATAGATTCGTTTAGGTCTAAAATAATAGGAGCGCTTATTAATACGAAATACACAAAGTAATTAGAGAATTTCAACTTTTATGAAAGATGCGAAATCAATCGATTTCAAAAATTTAACGTAACAAGGCAAGTATAATTTTATATTTGTTTATTTTGATTAATGAAACATTAAACATTACATATTTGCTTTAAAACGGGTTAACCCTTATAGCTAATCAAAGTTGTTACACACTTAGAGCTTCACGTTATACGCGCTAATGTAACGAATTAAGTATTAAAAAATTTAATAAAATTAAAATGTAACGTATTAATTTTTAACCCCACGACGTTGGGCGTCAATGTAGTGGAATTAATTAGTGGTAAATTGGAACTGTAAGAACTTGCCGCTTTTGCCACTAGCTTGGCTATTACCTCTGAGAGATCGTGAGAAAGGACAGGGTTAAAATATTCTTTGTTAAACTAAAATTAAATAAATTAAATTTGAACGCCACTGTGTCGGGCGAGTATTAAAAAGGGCATTTTAGGGTGATACGAGAAACTTATTGGAATGAATTTTTTAAAAACTTTTAATTTACCCTTCTTAGAAAATTAAACATGTTAGAATCGAAAAATATTTATTGTATAACAAATAACTTTTATCCAAAAAAGTTAAATCAGTTCACAAAGTTTAATGATATGAAACAAAATTATTATTTATTGAACATTTTTGTCTATTCAGACTTGGATGAACATCAGATCTGATAATCACGTACATGCTTTATTTTAAAACTTTCTACAATTGTTATAGCTTTAAATTCTTAAGTATAAAAATTTTATCAATTATCACTTCTATAGAATCAAATGCTTTGAATAAGAAAATTTACTAATTAATACTGGGTTACGACTTAACGATGAGGTGCCGAAACCTACGGATTACTAACATGGTTCCTCGGGGCAGTTCTTATGTAAAAGGGGCTTGCCAAAACAATGAATAGATACTTTTGGAAACCAGCAAAAACTCACTCACCATTAACCACTAGTGGTTGGCGACGGGTTTCAAGTGATCTAGCACAGATGCCGGTTGTATGACCACAAGGCATCGATCCCAATGCAGTAGTGGATAGATCTTCTTCAACATTTGTGATCTGGTTGTTTCATTATTGGGGTGGTTAACCCAACTACAGGAATTTTGCACTGCAATAAAAACCGATTAAGGAACTAAAGTTTTTGAACACCAGTCTCACCATCAACGACTTTCCAGTCCGCTTGACTCGAAAATGTAGTGGAAGGGAACGGATTAAGAAAATTACTTCCCAGAAGAGTTCAAGCGGTGAAAGTCTTACCAAAACAAAACTTTCAACACCCACGCACCGTGTGTATGAAGCAAGTTGGAAACTATGAGATATTTCCTGAACCGTAACGTTTTACACGGGCTTTTGAAAGATTAAATTGTTATTTCTGACTTTACAAAACAGGTTTAATAATAGCTGGTTTGTATTCTGTAAAATTGTGGATACAAAATGTTGAACGTAACCTTATGATTGAATCAAACTAGAAAATAACGAGTTTGTGGTTTTCCATATGTGACCAAGGACTTGTTAAAAATTAAGGATCGACCTGTAAATAAGAGGTCTGAGAGAATTTTTCAATTTTTTTATAATTTGTTTCAACCAGCAAATTTTCTCTTTCAAAAAATTGTTACATTCGCTTAAAATTGAAGCTGAAAATTTACTAACCTTTAGTATGATTGGGTTACATTATTATAGACAAATAGTACAGAGGTTTATTTAAAAATAACAGTACGTTTCGTAAAATAGTAACGTGATGTTTAGTACAATTTAAAGCATTGGTTTATTGGTTAGTAATGTCTAATAATCTGGTTTTTGGTAACTTTTTTCCAGTGTAGTTCGTGTCGGTACTTTATGTTGAAACTAATTTGTTTCCGGAAAGATTCGCTAAATAGGTCGTATCCAAAGACATGTCCACGATTTGATGCCACAATTGCCAGCTCTGTAATTGTAATACAGCTACCTACTTGAAAATTAAATCGCTTTTTATACTAAAATCCTTGAATGTCTTTGATGTAATTCATCTTAACTCATAACCAATTGTTTCGCAAATGCGAAAAATGCTAAAGAAACTATTTTATATTACTCTATGTTATCTTTATTTTCCAAAGTCGTCTCCTTAATTCGTAGCATTTAATGAGCAGTTCTCGGCCCTTGTTTCTCATCTTCAACACCTTTTCAACTAAATAGGTGTTTGGAATTTTTATCACTAACAACTCGTCCGTGTTGAAGGCATGCAAAATCGGTTTTTTGTTTAAATAATTAAATAATTTAAATAATTCCACAGTCTAGTTGGATAAAAATTATTTGTCAGAGATCATTTTAAATTTAGATATTCAAACTATACCTCCAACATGAAGCATTTTTTCATGAGTTGCAAATGCGCTATTGGAAATATGAACTCACTCAGGATTTAGTTCAGCTTCCACTAGAGTAATACGTATTGACATATGTTTACTGTTATTGTACTCGCCAATTACTTTTTGCAAAAACATCTCGGTCCTGCCAGTTTTAATTACAGAAACCGTTGTATAAAGCTAATTTTATATTTTTGCATGAGTTTTTAAACAAGTTCTTGAACGCTTTCACTTCAGATACAAGCTTAACAATTTTGCGTTTACATATTGTTTGATTATAGAGTCTGATTTCTCAAAGAGAGAACTAAGTTGTATGATACGTTGATTTCATGCATTGTAAACTAAAGCGTTACGATGTGTATTCTCCATAATGTTTAGACATAGGAAAAATGTTAGATTTAAAAGCCTTATTTCAAACCTTTTGGTGATGCAATCGTTGTTTTTAGTTGGGTTCTAGTGTGTCCACCAGCTTCTTGCTGCGAACACTAAGCGCGTCGTAGTCAAGATCCGAAACTTTAAGAATGCATTCTTGTTGTAGATTGTAATCTTCCGCATCAGATATAAGTACTAAACCACGGCCTGAAGGATTTTATATTACAACCTACCATTCTATGGACATTTTAAAACTAAACTACTTTTTATTACGATTATTCTGTTATACCCTCCTACCTCAACTCCTCTATTATGGAAACCATTTTATTTAGATTTTCTTCGCTAGTGTTACCAGTTATCAATAATCTCAGTCGACCTATTAGTTTAAGGATATTATTCAAACGATCGTACTGTGCACGACTGGCATGCAATTTTTTGCAAAACCCTGAACTACTGTGAACGTCTTCTTATTCATTGACGATGTTTTTTTGATTATTTTCGAAATTCTGCGATATGTGGAAGCACACATTTTTGAAATTTTATGCTAGTAGTTAGATATCCTGTCAAATCTTTTACTTTGAATTGATCGAAACATTTCGTAAAAATCGAAGCGAATTCAATCATTTTCAGATAATTTAATTAGTCCTATTGCTAGGCGATATCACCCTTTATCGTAATCAAGGTTCATATACGTTAGCAAATTGTACAGTCCAGGCGTACCACGATACTCTACATTATATAATGTAATGTTACTACTATCTTGACTAATTTCCAGCTTTTTGATTTTGAATATCTATTTATCATCTTGAACGGATTTGTCTATATTATCATCATCATCTTTAGCCAACACGTTTGCATGGTACAAATGCATTAGTTTTTCAGAAAAAGGTATTTTGATTTTCGTTAAAGGTACATCCTTGTTTTCAACTTTGACATTTATTGTAGGTTTCGGTAGTTTTCCGCAACATTTTGTAAATGTAACGCTGTAACTTGCAATGGTTTAGTTAACTGCTTGTGTGCTTCTTAAAACTTTCGTTGAGATATGATGTCCTCTTTTTGATCTCTGCACACTTAAGTTAAATCTCTGCAAGCGATCTATTTCTGCATAAATATTAAATTCCAACTAGGGCAATTTAGAGATGCTCTATAAGATTTCTAACTTCCCACTCATTAAGTGATTTCACAAGTTCGACTTTTTTTTAATTAGGGATGAACTCGGACTTGGGCTCGAATCCGGGCCGAGCCGTTGACTACTTTATTCGGGACCGGCCCGGGCCAGCTTATCCTTTTTCGGGCCGTGCCGGGCCAAACAAGTCGGGTTGGCCCGAACTTTTCGGGCTGAAAAACGCACGAGTATCTACTCCACCGTTATTTCACTTCTATCTCACATTGAGTAAGTAAACGTTCCTAATTATACTTTCACGCAGTGTCTTCAAGAATCCATTAATAATCAGTTTTTGGCTTGTTTAGTGCAAAGAAGACGTGGTATTATAACTCACTTTTTATCCCGAATATTTTTTTAGTCCAATTTAATGTTCCTCATGTTGTACCTTAGGCAAGTTAAAAATGCCCAAGACCATCAAACTAGGTGATTTATTCATAAATCAAAAGTTTGCACTTCAAATTTCAATCATGTGGCAAACATCGATATTATCAATCACGTGTATAGTTTATGTCTACCGCCTAAAACACTACAGAGTTATTGCAACGTCCATTTTATTAATTTTTTTAATAAAGTTTTCCCTTATTTGACATTTACACACCTTTAATGTTTGTACTTTATTTAAATACAGGACATCTTTATTTAATTTAAATACAGGTTTTTATTTAAGACGTCTTACCAAATGCCTAACGTACAAACTTACATTTAATTGTCTGCTTTCTGTATAAATATTGTGAAATTAAATGGCGTTTTGTAGTGTTGTTTCCGTAACTAAATTTAGAGATATAATGTCCAAGTTTATAACACGAAAAAGATATAAAACGTCAATGCTCTAAATACGAGGATGCTGTTTTGTAATGCTTTTTCTGGAAGTAAGGTGTAAAAATCATTTTGAAAACAGATATGCTATATGCTTGAGAAGAAGTAAGAAAACAGTGTCTTGAAGTAAACTCGAAGAGTATTTCGTGAAAATACTTTGACAACACATACAAATGTTATCGAATCGGTGGCAAATAAAGAACTCAAATAATAAAAAAAAAAGGTTCATCTTTGTGTTAATACAATTTTTTTGATCTTTTCCAATATAATTAAAACATGTATTATAGGCCACCTTATCACAAAAAGGATTAATTCTTTATTCATTTTTAAAACATAACGTATAAATATAGAATACTAAACATATATGTCAAAATAAAGAGTAAAGGAAAAAAACACTTGCAATAACACTGCTGTAAATCGGATGCAAACTTTTAATAAACGATACTTTATTGAAAATTCTTTTAATAAAGTCTGCTTGGAATGAGTTTGTTATAACTCTCTAATATCAAGTCGGTAATTTTAGTAAAATTCTTTGAAGTAGGAACGAGAAAATAAAGCGGACGCAAATTTATGATAAGGTTATAAGGTACGTTAAGCGTACACTCAATTTACATAAAAGTCCAATCGATGTCAATGCGTTTTTGCAACAAATTTCTAGGATTTACTGTCGACTCTTTTTTCAAAAATTGCGTGTTGATTTACTCACCTCATAAAATCATACGCCTGTGTTATATTTTTATATGCGCAAATTTTGCAGCCACATGTTGTCTTTAATAGCTTTCGTAGTTTAAATTTATAGTTTTACAGCTACAAGTTAAAAATGTGGTAAGGTTGTTTAAAAACGTCGCATATCTTCACTAAATTGGTAGTTTGCCGAAAAGCTGGATATACCCATTCTTTATAATCTCTCGTACATATTGTACATAATATTTTCATGCAGATGAAAGTCCGTGTAGAAAACAGTTGGTTTTTGTGGTAATTGTACTTTTTAGGAATGGTTTATTGTAGTTTCGTAGATTTTTAAAAACTTTGCTCAGGTCTCCCAGTCTCAGTTCGTCGATGACAACTTTATACTCAAGACTGCCTTTATTTGAATTTAATAATAACACTTATTTCTAGTATTGTATATAGACTACCGAGTATAACAAATATATAACAAATGAAATAATATTTATCTACTTTATATATGATTGTGTCGTTTGATATAATAACTATCATGTTAGACTTTGATAGCGACGATAGCGTGTAAGAACTTAATTATAATCTCAATGAAAGTGGTAATAGTGCTGCTGATGGTGAAACAAACCTACGTTTTGATATGACAACTGGGTCGACATCTCGCAGCAAATTTAAACAATTTTTTGAATTTGGTGTTATTTCAAATGATTCAAAAACTGCGTCATGTTTGTTATGTAAAAAGAAAAAACGCAAGGTGGAATTCAAAATTAAATATTCATGCACCACCAATTTAAAACGTCATTTAAAATCAGCTCATGAAAGTGAATATAAAGTTTTATTTGCAAATGCTGACCAGGCCGGATTCAGTAAGGACCTATTTTATAAGCAGAAGACTCTAAAGGAGATGTACCAGTCAAAGATAAGCATTTTATTTACTGATTCTTATAATTAAGAATTTAAAATTTCAAAATAAGGTGTTTGTGTATAGACGAACTTTAGATATAAATTACCTACAAAAGTTAAGATGTCTTCAAATGGCATCTAAACTAAACTTTACATCGACATCAACGAAGAGGAAAAATTGCATTATTATAATCAGTTTATTAGGATTAATTACATATTTTATTCTTTGCAAATTAACCGTAGGCATATACTTTTTATTGCTTGAAAAATTTAGGAAAGTAATTTTTGTTGACATATACGCCAAAAATAATATATGTGCTCACACCTATTCAATGACACAAATTTAGAACAAAAGTAACAGCTGTTATAGCTTCTCCGAGGTGTCCAACCATTTAGGTCTCAGGTAGATAATAGCATTTCTTCCATATAACATCACAGGGATTATAATGCAGGTGGTGGTACTATGTTTGTTCGTTGAACTTTCTCAATTGTATTTAAACGAAAGTGAAAGTTTACCTCACTAAAATGCCAAAAAGGTACCTTACCTACACCAATTTGTATCCGCACTTTTGTTCCTATCGCTCACGTTATTCAACCCTCAGAAAGTGATTTATTACTTATTCTAATTTACTTGCTTGAGCAGTTTCCAGTTTGTTTTAGAGAACTCGTATTAAAAAAACTAGAAACTTTAATTAATTTTGATTAAGTTTTGTTAGGATTTTCCCTGTCAATCCTCAAATAAAATTTCAGCCCTCTCAAAATTATATCTTGGAATTCTTCGAAACTTTTTGCAAAATTATGCAAGATGATTAAGATGAATTTGAATACTATTAAAACTAAAACCTAAAAACTCCCACTTAAAATTGATTCAAAATGCAAATTTGTAGATATTCATTCCCGATAGCCACAATGCTTTAAATATATTTGCAATATAGCCGTTAGTTTATATTAGATTAAATAAACACCATTAAAGTTACAGTTTTTATGTTCGCTATCACTAAAATTTACTGCGAAACGAAAACAACGTAAATTAGTGCTTGAAACGATATTTCATTAGATTAGCCGACCAATCGACTCACATCAGCTAAACGATTAATCGACCTTACATGTGATTTTTCAATGCTCCAGCCGAAGGTACTACATTGGCCAGGAAGCGAGTTTTTTTTACCTGGAAAATTTGGAATTTTGCCGAACCCTTGCTGTTCCAAGCAAGGTAGGGATCTTTAACGTGCGTGACAACACACACACACGAGACCTCCATTTTATCTCTCATTCGAACGAGGGTGTATATTTGTGAAAAATGTTCGCCTAATATTTTTCAAGCGGACCGTGTCGGGATTCGAACACGGGACCTTGGGCGTAGTAGTCACACACAAACCACTACGCCAAGGAGCCGTCTCGATTAGTAGATTAATCGACTAACCGGTGATTCGATGGAAACCTTGTAACATCTTATATAGGCAATAATTGTTTTATGAATATATAGGCAATTATTAAACTGCTATATGTTCGAAGGATTGCCGTGATTCAGGCGCGAAAATGTAGTCGACCCGTTTATCGATCCCTGCCGTCATGAGCGTGAGCTTTGAGGCAGCTGCTTGACGTACTTGATCGACCATTATTGTAGCAGATGTAGTCCGCATAACATATATAAAACGTCGTAGGAAGTTCCCTACCAAGATGAAGCATCCAAAGTTGGATTCGTGGGAGAGACATGTCGTCTGGTGTATGAAAAACAGATAAGTTGGAAGAATTGAAGACGATCCGCAGCAAGAACAAGGTCTAAATAAAACGGTTCGTAAGCATGTCAATATGGCGTCTTTGTAGAAAATAATTCGTTTGAATTTACAGCAAGCAGTTCCACATATAGTTTCACATATAGTTCCACATATAGTTCCACATATAGTTCCACATATAGTTCCACATATAGTTCCACATATAGTTTCACATATAGTTCCACATATAGTTCCACATATAGTTCCACATATAGTTCCACATATAGTTCCACATATAGTTCCACATATAGTTCCACATATAATTTCACCTATAAATTTCATCTACAAGTTTCATCTTTAATTTGTATGGAAGTCAATAAACTTTAGACAGATGATACATTCATTTGTAAGGTGGTTGAGTTGCACGTGCCTGTAATCTGCAGGTGTCGTAAGTGTAGAACTCTCCTTTGGTGAGTACATTGTAATTTTTTATATCAAACACTGACCCGAACAAGAATTAAGCTTACTTGGAGAATATATAATTCTCTAAATAATTTTTTTAAGAAAATTTAATAAATTTTTAATGTTTAAATGTATAAAAGTTTCCTGTTAAACGATTTTAAAATTGTAGCGTAGTTTCATACACTAACGTGTAAAAGCTTTTCTATTAGTATAAATTATGTGCCACAGAAAATAAGTAAAACAATTGGCTTGACGATTTCAGAATAGTTTTAGTGTTTTGAATACAGAATTAGAAGTTTTTGGTAAAAATAAAATCACTTTATTTAAAACATGTTAGGTAATTTGGTTAAATTTTTTGTATTAATTGTTAAATTCATATAGTCAATTAAGGCACATGTTGGTTTAACATCTGTCAGGTAAACACCTGGACTTGCATGTTTACTTAAACAAGTACATGTATGTAGCACAAATGAGTTGTATGATAAGCTAATCTGTGACTTATCCTTGTGAGCCGAGAACAAAGATCTTTGCTTGAAGCATTTGTGTAATGTTATGAAATATTAATTTTATGTTGGGCTTCACCCACTAGTAACTGCTACTTTTCTTAATTCAGCATCGATATGACCTTTTTTCTTAATGTCTGATAATTTTGATTGTCTTTAATTTATTTGATTAATTTCTTTGATTAATTTTTTTGTATATACAAGAGCTTGAAATAACGTTATTACATATCTGCAATCTAAGGTAATAGTTTTATTTCTGAAAATTCTAGCTACAAGGTTTAAGTGTATAAGAAACACTGTTATGTTGTTGAGTATCTATCTTCAGGTATAAGTTGATTCCCTTAAGGTTTATCTACGTCTTTCCTTAAGAAGACTATTTTTAGTGCTTATGTGTGTGACGTAGTGGCGCCCTAAAATTGTATAAAGACAAGTTAATTAATAAAAGACCCCCCCCCCATCTCATGTCTCCGCAGGAATAAACCCAAAGACTAGTTCGCGAGCTTATATAATTCTTTTTGGTAACACTGTTTGGCTCTATTTCACCTTAACTGAAGCCACCTTCTGCATTATTAACCAAAAAGTAAAAAGTTGTATAACACTGACGCCCGAAACGTGGGACTCGAGTTAAATTTTATTGTCGTTTGACTAAATTTTACTGTCGCTCGACTAATTTCACTGTCGTTCGAATAATTAAGCTTGTCTTTGTTAGTTCACATTTACTGAAATAATTTTGGTTAAGCCTGAAGTATTAAATTTTTTATTATAGTAGTAAATTTTGAGCTAGTATATTTTGTCGATGTTGATGAATTTATTAGTAGTCGGGACTGAACGTTAATTTTAGTAAGAATTAATCAGACTTTTTAGCACTGAATCTAAAAATGGCTGACGCTTATCAGATTGTATATTTACACAAAGAGGAACTAGAATATGAATTAAATATTCGTGGTATAAGAAGTACTAGGTCTGTTTCTGAGAAGAGAAAAATTCTAGGTCGTTTGTTGGCAAAAGAAGTTGGAAAATCAGGTTGTTTAATTGATCTCTCAGAATATACAGTAGAATTTTCTGTGGAATGTGCTGAAATTAATGCCACTATTGACTCGATAAGAAATATTTGGCCTGAATTTGAAGGAAATACTTCGAATTCTGTTTTTAAGAAAGTTCAATCTAGGTTGACTCATTGTTCTGGTCGCGTTAAGAGAATGCAAATTCCTTTAGAAAACCCTGAAGAGACTACCACATTTAAAAATGAAACAATAGCGACTGTCATTATTTTGGAAGCTGAGTTATATGATAAAGTGGAGAAAAGTTCAGAATCCACTTCCCATAATGATACAATTAATGCATCTTCCTCAACAGTCAGTGTGCTCCTATGCACACAGTAACGTATCTCTCGCCGCCAATACCTTTTAGTTCTTGGTCCGTAAAATTTAGTGGAGACCCTAAGGAGCTGTATATATTTTTAGATAGAGTAAATGAATTGGCTCAGTCTCGTAAGGTGTCGGAAGTAGATTTATTTAATAGTTCAGTTGAGTTTTTTGAGAAAGAAGGACTCCTTTGGTATAGAAGTGTGAGGAATTCATTGACTGATTGGAGTTCTCTAGTGTCTCGGTTAAAGGAAGATTTTTTACCTGCTCATTGTGAGGATGAAATATGGGAAGATATAAAATCAAGTAGACAGCAGAAGGATCAGCCGGTGGTATTATTTATTGCTCATATGGAGAGTTTGTTTTGTAGATTACCACAAGCCCCAGCAGAAACTACAAAGGTTAGGATAATAAGAAAAAATTTATTGCCAGATTTAGTTTCACAACTAGCATTGTCTGAAATAGATAGCATATTTACTTTGAGAAAATTGTGTAAGAAACTTGAGGAGGCCTCCTTGTTAAAACAAAAATCACTTTCAGCAATGTCAAATAATTCTAATAAAAATAAATGAGTAAAAGTAATTTTAATCCCAAGCCACAATATGTTTATAAACGTCCAATATTGAGTCGTAATTTTTCGGCATCTACAAGCCAAGAGTATAAAAATAAGACGTCCCCACAAGTCCAAGTTTCAGACAAAAATATTTCTAGTCCTGTATCGGTTAATTCTAAAAATTCATCGAATAAAAAAAATCCTATCTGTTGGAACTGTTCCCGTCCTGGTCATATGTTTGCAAGTTGTAGAGGTATTAAGAGAATCTTTTGTTATCGTTGTGGTCATAAAGGTGTCACATTAAATTCCTGTCCATCCTGCTCAAAAAACGAGTAAGGAAGCAGATGTTGCGTGGCCGACATCCTGCCTCATTTCAAAAGGCTACAGTTATGTTGTGTAACCAGAAAGAATATTTTTGTAAGGAAGAATGGTTTGATTGGCTTAAAGTAGTTAAACAATTCTGTTGTACGTCCAATGCTCCAAAAACTGATTCTTTGTTTGTGGAGAAGCCCTCTGATAATCGTCCATATATCATGGTTAAGTTATTTGATAGAGACATCACTGGTCTGTTGGATTCTGGATGCACTACATCGATAGTTGGACCCCTTGCCATCTCTTTAATAGAAGAGCTCAAGGTGAAGATATTTCGGTCCGATAGAAAAGGAGTATCTACTGCGGATGGAGCTTTAAAGCCTGTGGGAGGAGTAGTTGATTTGCCAATCTGCATAGGAACCCAGTGCCGTGTCCTTAATGCTTTAGTAGTCCCTTCTTTGCCTCATGCATTTATTTTTGGAAGCGATTCTGCGAAATTATTTGGACTTATAGCTGATTTTAAGAATACTTCTTGGTATGTACAGGGTGAAATAGAAAATCAATTGTCGTATATAGGACAATCTTCAGTGCCGTTAAAATGTAAAGATTATTTGCTTGACTTAGATGACCTTTCGGATGCTCAGAAATTAGAAGCCCAGCGTGTTGTAAATTCCTTTAAGGAAATCAGTAGTGTAGATAGATTGGGTAGAACGGATAAAATAGTTATGGACATTGATACAGGCGATGCAAAACCAGTTAGAAGGAAGCCTTATGTTATGTCACCTTACATGAGTAAAATTTTAAATGATGAGTTAGACGAGATGTTACGTTTGGGAGTAGTTGAGCCGTGTCAGAGCCCCTGGAATTCTCCAGTGCTCCTAGTAAAGAAATCTTCTGGCGAGTATAAACTTTGTTTTGATGGGAGAATGTTGAATGATATTACGAAACATGATAGTTATCCGATGGCAAACATAGATAGAATACTTAATTCGTTACGTAATGCAAATTTTATATCTAGCGTAGACCTGAGGAAGAGTTTTTGGCAAATCCCTCTTTCCAAGAGCGTTCAAGAAAAAACTGCTTTTAGCGTCATCTCTAGAGGTCAATATAAATTTGTTACTGTACCGTTTGGGCTGAGAAATAGCACGCAAACGCAACAACGTCTGGTTGACGCAATATTTGGTCCTCAATTTGAGCCTAATGTATTTTGCTACCTGGATGATATCATCCTTTGTTCGTCGTCTTTTGAAGAACATGTTGAGTTATTGAATGAAGTAAAAAAACGTCTTAAGAATGCTAATCTCACCATAAATTTAGAGAAATGTGAATTTTTTAAGAAATCCTTAAAATTTTTAGGTTACATAGTAGGTTCGAATTCTCTCAGGACAGATCCAGAAAAGGTATCGGCCATGGTTAATTTTCCTCGTCCAAAAACAACGACTGAGATAAAACGTTTCATCGGCATGTGCAGCTGGTATCGTAGATTCATAAAAAAAATTCTGACTTAGTTTCACCTACAAATGATTTAATTAAGAAGAAACAGAAGGGTCAAATTATTAACTGGAGCCCAAAAGCAGAATCATCATTTGTTCAAATTAAGCAAGCTTTAGTTTCTGCTCCCTTATTATCGCACCCTGATTATTCTGTTCCGTTTATAGTAGAGTGTGACGCTAGTCATATTGATTTAGGTGCTGTTCTTATTCAGAAAATTGGCTATGAAGAGCGTGTAATCTCATACGCAAGTAAATCTCTTAGCCGTACTGAACGTAACTACTCAGTTACCGAGAAGGAGTGTCTCGCAGTGATTTTTGCCATAGAAAAATTTCGTCCCTGGGTAGAAGGTACCCGGTTCACTGTCGTCACCGACCACTTTTCGCTATTGTGGTTGAATAATATCCAAAATCCAACTGGAAAATTAGCTAGGTGGGCTGTTCGTTTGAGACAACAAACTTTTGATTTAGTACATAGAAAGGGGAAGTTCAATGTTGTTCCAGATAGTTTGAGTAGAGCACTTCCTGTAGGAAAAGATACTGTTAATTTAGTTCAAGTTAGTTTAGATAATTTAGATCCATGGTATCTCTCATTGCGTGAAAAAATTTTATTGAAGCCTGAAGACTATCCACAGTGGAAAGACGAAAATGATTTTGTATTTAAATTTTTACCTTCTAATTTACCTCTTTCATCTAATATTGTGGAATGGAAGCATCTCGTCCCTAGGTCACAGCGGGAGGAAGTGATTCGTTCATGTCATGATCCGGGTATAGCAGACCATTTTGGTTTTTCAAAGACTATGGCACGAATACAAGAACATTACTACTGGCCTAAAATGAACATAGATGTGTTGAGATTCTGTCGCAAGTGTCTAACGTGTGGTGCGCAAAAATCTTCTAATTTGGGTCCTATGGGTATGATGGGAAAGGAGAAACCAGTGAAGTTCCCTTTTCAGACTATTGCTCTGGATCTTATGGGTCCATTTCCTCGTTCCAAGGCAGGACATAAATGGTTGCTTGTTGTAGGAGATTGGTTTTCGAAATTCACCATATTGCAACCCTTAAGAAATGCCAAAGCGCATCTCATTGTACGTTTCTTAGAAGAAAAAGTTTTTCTTACTTATGGAGTCCCACAATTTATAATTTGTGACAATGGTCCTCATTTGTCTGGGAAAAATTTCAAATCTCTGTGTGACAAATATGAGGTTCAAAAGATTTGGTATACTGCTGTGTATTCCCCCCAGTGTAATTTCGTAGAAAGGTTCAATAGAACTGTTGAAACCGCTATCCGTTCATATGTTGACGAGCATGACTCGTGGGATCTTGAGCTGCCACAGATCCAATATGCAATAAACTCCGCTAAGCATGAGTCTACGACTTATTCCCCAAATTTTTTAGTTTTCGGAAGGCATGTTAAAGATTTGAAGACTTTTTCTACTTTAGATCCAAATGACACTTCTGAAGGTTAAACAATGCTCTTGATATCTTGATTAAAAATAAGAAACATTCTTGTCTGTTTATTGTTTGTTCTGGCTAAATTTTTTTGGTCTCGGAGAATATTTTTGATGCTAACTAGTATGTTTTCACTTTATTAATTTCTTCTTTAGATGTGATCTTACCGTGAAGATAGTGGAGATGTTAAGTTAAGTATGGATATCCTCGTGGTGAAAAAGTGCATTTGAGTGCACGCGTTTTTTTTTGAGCTTGCGTTTTATAGATCTTGATTTTTTTTTTGGGTTAGTATGTCTTCTGTAAATAAGCTGCTTTAAAATAATTTACTTGTGTAAATATTAGTTTTTGTTTTGTTCATGGTTATGTGATATAGTATGTACAATATAGTTAAGGAATTCCTATTTGTTGGCATACTCTTATTTCTTTTGGTGCAGATGAAATTCTTTATTGGCTGTTTGCCAGTATGTAGTATTGGAATAGGATGATTGTAGACCAACATGTTTGGTTTATTTGAACTTAGTTCATTTTGGGTTTTGCTATATCCTGTTCGGATATAAAGACTATATCATAATATGGTGTAGGAATAGTTTACGGTGGTGTTTGACTTGAATTATTGTCAGGTAGAAATTTTAGGAAGCTGAATGCTTCAGTATATAGTTGATGTTCTGTGGTTATGTCTAGGAGAGACTACATGATCACAGAGTTGAGAGATATAAATTTGATCAGGCAGAATTCCGTTCTGATTGGTGATTCTGACCTCGATGTTTCATTATTCTTCAGCACTTTGAAGTTCCTTTGTTTAGTGGAGCTGACGAATATAGTTGTAATTATGTAAATAAATTTAGGTATAAAGTCAATATTAGTAGGATTAAAAATCTTCTAATTTTTTTTTGAAATTAGTATTAATATTTATCGGTATAGGTTTGGAGCATTTTGGTTAAATTTTTTTTGTAATTGTACAAGTATCCTTGACTTGCGTTTTATGTCATTCTATTCTTTTTAACTTTTGAGTGTTGGACTTACCTATTTGACAATTCCTGATTGTGTATTCCCAATTATGACTCCTCACGGACGTGTGGTACGTGTAGTTACCGTAGCACTAAATTGATTAATTTTAGTGTGTATTAATTATTGTCCAATACACTCCCCAATTTAATCCCGTACAAGGTCGAATTTTTTTTGAAGTCCAGTCGTATTTTATGTTAGGCTCTGTTCTTTGTTTACTTGATTCGTAAAAAAATGTTTGGTTTTGGTTATTTTGGTTTTGTTAAGCTCTCATTTTTCTTTTTGGAGAGAGGCAGTGTAACATCTCATATATAGGCAATAATTATTTTATGAATATATAGGCAATTATTAAACTGCTATATGTTCGAAGGATTGCCGTGATTCAGGCGCGAAAATGTAATCGACCGTGCCGTCATGCGCGTGAGCTTTGAGGCAGCTGTTTGACGTACCTGATCGACCATTATTGTAGCAGATGTAGTCCGCATAACATATATAAAACGTGGTAGGAAGTTTCCTACCAAGATGAAGAATCCGAAGTTGGATTCGTGGGAGAGACATGTCGCCTGGTGTATAAAAAACAGATAAGTTGGAAGACTTGAAAACGATCCGCAGTAACAACAAGGTCTAAATAAAACGGTTCGTAAGCATGTCAATATGGCGTCTTTGTAGAAAATAATTCGTTTGAATTTACAGCAAGCAGTTCCACATATAGTTCCACATATAGTTCCACATATAGTTCCACATATAATTTCACCTATAAATTTCATCTACAAGTTTCATCTTTAATTCGTATGGAAGTCAATAAACTTTAGACAAGATGATGCATTCATTTGTAAGGTGGTTGAGTTGCACGTGCCTGTAATCTGCAGGTGTCGTAAGTAAACTCTTTCCTTTGGTGAGTACATTGTAATTTGTTATATCAAACACTGACCCGAACAAGAATTAAGCTTACTCGGAGGATATATAATTCTCTAAATAATTTTTTAAAGAAAATTCAATACATTTCTAATGTTTAAATGTATAAAAGTTTCCTGTTAAACGATTTTAAAATTGTAGCGTAGTTTCATACACTAACGTGTAAAAGCTTTTCTATTAGTATAAATTATGTGCCACAGAAAATAAGTAAAACAATTGGCTTGACGATTTCAGAATAGTTTTAGTGTTTTGAATACAGAATTAGAAGTTTTTGGTAAAATTAAAATCACTTTATTTAAAACATGTTAGGTAATTTGGCTAAATTTTTTGTATTAATTGTTAAATTCATATAGTCAATTAAGGCACATGTTGGTTTAACATCTGTCAGGTAAACACCTGGACTTGCATGTTTACTTAAACAAGTACATGTATGTAGCACAAATGAGTTGTATGATAAGCTAATCTTTGACTTATCCTTGTGAGCCGAGAACAAAGATCTTTGCTTGAAGCATTTGTGTAATGTTATGAAATATTAATTTTATGATGGGCTTCACCCACTAGTAACTGCTACTTTTCTTAATTCAACATCGATATGATCTTTTTTCTAAATGTCTGATAATTTTGATTGTCTTTAATTTATTTGATTAATTTATTTGATTAATTTCTTTTGTATATACAAGAGCTTGAAATAACGTTATTACATATCTGCAATCTAAAGTAATAGTTTTATTTCTGAAAATTCTAGGTACAAGGTTTAAGTGTATAAGAAACACTGTTATGTTGTTGAGTACCTATCTTCAGGTATAAGTTGATTCCCTTAAGGTTTATCTACGTCTTTCCTTAAGAAGACTATTTTTGGTGCTTATGTGTGTGACGTAGTGGCGCCCTAAAATTGTATAAAGACAAGTTAATTAATAAAATACCCCCCCCATTTCATGCCTCCGCAGGAATAGACCCCGAGACTAGTATGCGAGCTTATATAATTCTTTTTAGTAACACTGTTTAGCTCTATTTCACCTTAACTGAAGCCACCCTCTGCATTATTAACCAAAAAGTAAAAATTATATAACAACCTATTAATCTAAATCAATTTAATCGGTTTTTGAATATTGAAAAGTTTTATTAGTCGACTACATTTATTTCGAATTTTGCCAGCTCTAGTATAAATACAACGTAAAGGTAGCAATAATATAAAATTTTATATTTTTCAACAGTTATACAAGCCTGTTTTTGTATTGTTACAGATTTCATTCCAAAAGGACAAAAATGAAGATGTCAACGATTCTGTTGTTGAATGGAAAGCTACAAAATACCTTCCATTCTCTTTTTTCGATGACGAAGCTACAAAGAAATTTTTCTCGCGTGTTAATCCGTCAATTAAGCTTCCTGGGGCGTAGAGCTCTTAAAAAGAAAACTCTTTCGCATTTTGCAACCGTTCAAGAAAAAGTTATGAAGATTTTGCAAAATAATACTTCAAAAATATTTTTTACCGTTGATGGATGGACTGCCATAAACGGTAAATCATACTATGGAATAACAGCCCATTTTATTGACAACAACTGGATCCGTCAGTCTTTCGTAATTGACTTTGTTCCCTGTCATGGACAATATTCTGACAAAGATATTGTCAATATTTTCGAAAAGTCGTTACAAGAGTACGGGATAGAATGCAAAATACATGGTATTACTGTAGATAATGCAGCAGCTAACACTACTTTTATGCAAGAACTTGGGCAGCTAATATCAAACTTCGATTGTGAAAACCAGTACTTTCGATGCTTAACACATATTTTAAACCTGACTGTTCAAGATTTATTGAAAACATTAAATTTGCAAAAAGATAGTTCTGGTTCTGATGAAAACGCAGATAGTGTAGATATCGAGGGAGAAAGTGATACTGACTCTAAAAGTGACATGGACAGCGATTACAGAGAAGGGTTCAAGATACATGCAACTACGAGTAGTTTAAATTTTATCGATAAAATTCGACTGATTTCTAAAAAAATTAGAAAAACAGAACAACTAAAAGTGCGTTTTAAAAGCACCTGTCAAACAGCAGGTGCACCTAGTGAAATAACCCCTGTTTTAGATGTTCCAACAAGGTGGAACTCAACTCAGGAAATGCTTGGAGTTGCATTAAAATTAGAAATGGGGATCAACTGCTTGTGTGATAGTGATAAAATTCTTAAATATCTGAAACAAAATGAAGACGAGTGGTTAATGTTGGAACATGTACAGAAATTTCTAAAAATGTTTCAGAAAAATTAGGAGGTGATAAGTATGTAACACTTCGCTATGTAATTGTAATTGTTAACATGCTCCTAGATGTGCTTGAAATTGAAACAAAAAGATTAGACGAAAAGCCTGATAGATTACCTTCTGATAAAAATCTTTTACTAACTCCCCAGTGTGCTGGAGATAAGATTTTAAAACAGTATCGTCTCACAAATTGGATTTATTGTGCAATACTGATTCTTGATCCACGACACAAAGTGAAAACATTTGAACTGACTTCATGGGGAAAAGAATAGAAGAATACATCGTTTTCTGTTTTCATGGATTTGTTCAAATGCTATCAAAATGGGAAGCAAATAAATTCACTTTCGAGTCTAGAGTCATCAGAACCAGACGACACTGAAGAACACGATTTTGACCTTGACAGATTATACAAATCAAAAAGGTTGAGAAAAATGAATGAAGCCGAAGAGGAGGTAAACAAATACCTTTCTACTCCGCGATGTAATGACAAAAAAAAATTTTATATTGGTGGAAAAAAAATCAAGAACATTTTCCTATTTTTGTGCCATTGCAAAGGACCGCACCCGCCGAAAGACTATTTTCAAAAGCCGGGCTTGTATTAAGAAAGTAAAGAAATAGATTAAGTTCTGAATCAGCTAGGAGTTTATTATGTCCAAATTCATGGGTAGGGACAAAGCAATTATTTAAATCTAATTAAATTATTTGTCTAATATGTATAATTAAATCAGTACAATGTGTTGGTTTAATCTTGTCATAATAATAATATGTATTAATAAATTTGAATTATAAGATTCTTAATTTACCTATACCATAATACATAGGTACATACTAATTTATCGAACTCCGTTACGATATGTCAAATTTTAAATGCATTTTTGACGTTATGAAACGTTACTTTTTTTATAACTGTCAGTCACTACATCACTAGTGATGTAATAGTATATTATTCAACATACGGTAATGTAGGCAATAACTCACGCAGATGAAGTTTGAGGCACGAGCCGAAGGCGAGTGCCGTAATTCATCAAGTGAGTTATTGCCATTACCGTATGTTGAATACTATACTTTATCTACGACTATAAGCACAGTAACAAGTTTTAATAAACACATGTATTCAAGATTATTTAAAAAAAATTATACTACAAATTTGTTTGACATTACGTAAATGTCAATCAGCATGGCTACTTTGATACTGTTGGTAGGTAATTTAATAGAAATATCAGCTGGAAGCGTGAGTTATCATAACTCACGCTCATAACTCACGGTGTTTAATTATGAACACTATTACTTGTTCAAAAGTATATGAATAATGGTATTATAACTAAATAGGAGTAGATAAAGAATTCTTACGTAACTTAAAACTTAGCTTTTATTTAGGAAACAATATCTAAATAAGAATAACTGATTTACGGCGTAATTTGGAATAAACAATTTAGCACTGACAATAGGTATTTACTAAATATCAATTCATACCAATGCTTAGATAAAGCGATTAAGCTAAATTTTTTGCATTTGGAACCGCACAATCCTTTCGTTATATTTTAAAGCGGACTTAGATAAAATATTGTACTTAACACGTTATGAAGTCTTGATTCTATTTGACTCATGAAATTTGCAAATCTCGCTCATGGCGTTCGTTCGTTTTGACAAATATTACATTCGTCAAATACAATTAGTCTTTTCATAACTGGTTACGTAAATATCTATTAAAAAACTTTTTAGCGTGCGTAAATTAATCTTATCGTACTAGTGTCTTAAAGATTGCTAAGCGACAACATCTACAAGTTTATATTTATTTGTCAAATTACATATTATGTCAAACGTAAATCTTTTAACTATGATCAAAAGTAGTACATTATCAGGGAAATCAGACCCACATTTCCTCCAGAATCCCACATTTCCTCACACATCTGGACCAAATTTACATGTAAATTCGCACTATAAAGTCTTATTTTTTAAGAATCTCCTCCTGGCTCCTCCTTGCTCTCCTCCTTGCTCGGACACCCCCACAACCATTTTGATTACATCACACCCGCATTCTTTCCACCCGCGAGATAAATCTTTCTCCACATTTCCACCCACGAGATAAACCTATCTTGTTTGGTATCAATTAATATTAGAATTTTCTCAGCTACCCGAATCTCTAGGAATTTTTTAGATAGCATCATCCCCAAGGGAGCTACCCCAATTTTAAGATTTCTTACCTGTAGCGACTTTTGAGCGTTCTTATAAATTTTTTTATACATGCCATACATTAAATTAGCTTAGAATTTTATGCACATCCCGAATCTGTAAACAGATTTGAAATCGGACCACGCCCTGCAAAGTTATACCCCTTTAAAGTCCTGATCTTCTAATTTTGCTATTTGCTCTATAAGCAAACCTAACAAATAGTTTTCTTCGTCTAGCCATTGCATCTTTCGAGATAAACCTATCTTGTTTGGTATTAATCAATATTAGAATTTTCTCAGCTACCCAAATCTCTAGGATTTTTTTCAGATTGCACCATCCCCAAGGGAGCTACCCTAATTTTAAGATTTCTTACCTGTAGCGACTTTTGAGCGTTCTTATAAATTTTTTTATACATGCAATACATTAAATTAGTCTACAATTTTACGCACAACCCGAATCTGCAAACAGATTTGAAATCGGACCACGCCCTGCATAGTTACACATATACCCTCTGCGAGATAAATCTTTCTCCACATTTCCACCCACGAGATAAACCTACCTTGTTTGGTATCAATCAATATTAGAATTTTCTAAGCTATCCAAATCTCTTTAAATTTTTCACATAGCACCATCCCCCAGAGAGCTACCCCCATTTTAAGATTTCTTACCTGTAGCGACTTTTGAGCGTTCTTATAAATTTTTTATACATGTAGCACATCTTGTTAGTCTAGAATTTTATGCACAATCCAAATCTCTAAATAGATTTAAAATCGAACGACCCCTTACCATTTTACACACACCCTTTAAATTATAAATTTCCTGCGGCTTATACATAAAAGAAAATCTAAAAACAATTCTTAAAACTTTTTTATTACAGACAATTTTTACTAATACAGTTTAAATTTTGTAAAACCACATTTCTAAATACATATTTACAATTTTTTATTTTTAACCTAGAACTTCTCATGTCGGCTTATACTTATTAATATTTATTTCTAAATAGAGCACCTTTTCCAAAGACCAACCGGACCCGCATGTTTCAAATTCCTCTGATTTTGTTCTTATGGTTCGCTTAAGACTTCGTACATATTTTCCAGATTACTAGAAGACGTTATAACCACATTTTTTGTGTTAAAGGATTTCACATCGGTAGTCTCTTCCCCCATTTTGGTGTAAACGCCGTAGAGTTCGCAGTAGACTTTTATTGCTGTATGTTGTATTCTTTTTTCATTTATTAATCGAATAAATCGCTCTTTCTGCTTCCAAAGAAACTCGGGCACTCCATCGTTGACACTGGCGTTCTTTATGCGATAGCTAGCCATACGGTTGTTAAACGCTGTACTAACCATTAGGCGGCTCCGTGGCGTAGTGGTATGTGTGTGACTACTACGCCCTAGGTCCCGGGTTCGAATCCCGACACGGTCCGCTTGAAAAATGTTAGGCGAGCATTTTTCGCAAAAATACACCCTCGTTCGGATGAGAGGTAAAATGGAGGTCCCGTGTGTGAGTGTTGTCATGCACGTTAAAGATCCCTACCTTGCTTGGAACAGCAAGGATTCGGCAAAATTCAAAATTTTCCAGGTAAAAAAAACTCGCTTCCTGGCCAATGTAGTACCTTCGGGTGGAGCATTGGAAAAATCACATGTAATGTACTAACCATTTCTACATCATCGTCGTTAGTAGCGGTAACTGATGCATTTTTATGTCTGTTGCTCCTTAAGTGCCAGCATAGGTAGTCTTTTCAATTTCGAAATCGCATACTTTACACATAATTCGTGGTTGTTTCGTACAAGTCCCTTTAACAGCTGGCGGAGCTGAACGTTTAAGGCTTAATGACATACCGTGCTGTTTTTCCTTGTGTCGCAGTAAGTTGTCCATTCTCGTAAAAGCGAAACCGCAAGACCCACAGTTTAAGTACTTTGCTGCGGGCGGATGTATAAGCTTAACCGTGGACGATGTTGCACCACGACATTTGTTCTGGTGCCGTTTGAAAGCATTTTTCCAGGTATAGGAAGCACCGCAAGAGTTGCACTTAAAAACGTTTGCAGGTACCATTTTAGTACAAAACAAAATCCGCACTATAGCACTTTGGTTAAACTTGTAAGCGAACTAACTTATAACTAAAGAGTTTATTCTTGCGCACCTGCTTTATGTACCCTATAGAATGCAAACCGAAGGTTTCCGAAGACACCCGAACGAAGTCTCGGATTCAGCGGGAACTAAATGACGTCATAATCCTCGCAGCTCGTCCAATACATTTAGCACCATTGTATGCGCCCGGTTCGCTTTGTCCATGCTGCGAATACCGTTAGTAGAAGCATCGGAAACGTCTTCCATGTTATACGGATCGCGTGCATATTAAAAATCCAAAAGGGTGATAGCACACAAATTGTGTGCAAGTCGTGCTGTAGAAGATGCAGTGCTACTATAACCAAAAACTTAATAAAACACTTTAAACCTTTGCTAAGGGAATACCAAACTTGTCTACAGAATACTTACTAATAAAGCAATTTAATTTTAAATAACTTCTACGTCATATTTTAGGAAATGGACGGCTTGAATATTTTCTAAATGAATCACCGAGCGAAAGTATATGCTTAGCAGTATTTAAATTAACCATTAATTTCCCATTTTTACGACCGTGGTTAATTATAGATTAAAATTTAATTTGTTCACGTTCGAGCTTCCCGTATACTAACAATGCGCTGTATAATACATGCATACCCCTTCGCCGCGCTGCTGCTATTCTTGTAATTGCTAGAAAAAGTCACTCTCCTTTTTACTGTTAGGACCGATGCAAAGCACCATTTTATACTTTCTATAGCACATCGCGCACTTTTCGTCTGATAATTATGCTTCTGTAGGCTATTACACTTTCGCATAGCGGTCAGCCGCACGTAATGATTTCTAGAACCGGTAAGTACTCGATATCGTCCAAATAGAGAATTAGATGCTCGATGTCTGTCAACTTCCAATTCCCTCGTAAAAGGTAGAAAAAACTCAGTCAATCATCCATCTAACTTAAACTTCGACCCGCTCCTGTTTTGATAATTTACAAACATTTTTCAAACGACAATGGGCCGAGAATTTTTAAACCTCCGGGGGATCTTTAAGTCGTGATCAATTACACATCCGAGCTACGCGTAAACTAACATATTTTGTAGCAACTGTATAATACATGCATACCCTTCTCTGCGCTACTGCTATTCTTGTAGTTGCTTGAAAAAGTCAGTCGCCCTTTTTACGGGTAGGACCGATGCAAAGCACCATTCCATACTTTCTTTATAAGTGTAGCACATCGCGCACTTTTTGTCGGATAATTAAATTTTGTTTATATAGGCCTTTACACTTTCGCTTATTTAAACATCCAATACAATTGATTAACCACTTTCGATTATTCTAACGGAGACCATCATACATCCCGCCGCACCGTTCTTTTTGAATCCAACGATCCTATGGGCTTCCACGCACTAACACCTGACGTATTTTTCCTACTATTTGTTAAACAAAACTACCGGCATCGCCATGTTCGTATACGAACGTAAGCAGATGTTTGTGGATATGTACGAGAATATGTAGTCATATACATTAACCAGTCTAAGCTATTTTATTTAGTTCACGAAAACTACTATTTTTCTAAACCATAATTAATAATCGTCTTTATAGGTTCCACATTTCTACCGTTACCCAATGACTGGTGCTACGTACATGGAAACTTTAATTTCTTATTGGAGAATTCTTATTCTCCCGCGCACTGCTGCGTAGTTGCATGCCTACCCCTTTTGGAGGTATATGCTCGTTATAGGTTGTAAGACCCTCGGTTTTACTTAACTACAATTCGTGAAACCCTTTAATCTTTTTAATCGTATCTTTCTCGCCTACAATACAGTAGGACTTAACATTACTACCAACAAATTCTAATACTGGATCCCCATTAAATACGGCTTTAATTTTCCTACAACTTTTTGTTGACAAGTGTTATATTATATTTATTATACGCGGGTAGTCACTCTTTTAAGATAAATATATTTTGCTAGGTATCAACTAATATTAAATTTTTCTAGGGACCCCAAATCTGTAAATAGATTTTAAATAGGACCACCCATACAAAGTTATGCGTTTTAAAGACCCAAATCACTAATTTTTGCTCATCTTTATTTAACACCATTTTTAAAACCTTTTCGCTACCCAAGACATATGCCTTAGCCAACCATCTCCCGAGAAATCTAAAACCGCCGTGTCCCGCGAATACCACGTGGAGATAACACGTATACTTTGTCAACCAAGATAGAAGCCGGAAGGATTTGGAAGGTGGGAGAAGAACTTAAAAATTATGGAATCTTAAAACTAATATATACAAATATAAACAACTATCTTATATCTTTACGCCCCCATGCGTTGATTGTTGTACTATTAGGAATGATGTACCTTTTGTCATCTTCTCTCGATAAACTAATTTTATTAATAAGCTGCGTATGCAAATCGTATTTTTTACTCCGGATACATACGCAGGCAAGTACTCGATACCATCCAAATAAAGATTTGGATGCTTGGTGACTGTTAACATCCGCTTCCCTCGTGTACGCCCAGACACATCCCAGCCCATGCGCACCCCTGCGCGTACGCACCCCTGCCCATGCGCGCTGCCCATGCGCACCCCTCTATGTGCGACTGCTATTTCGGGGTAACGTCACAGCCTTTTATAAATAAAGAACAATGTTATATACTATTATAAAATGTTTATTCTGACATTATACATAACAAATTTAAAAATATTTAATGCCAAGCATGGAGTCATTTAAACTTAATTTTAATACAAAGTTATACACAGAAAACAGTCCTTTCTTTATGTTTGTTTGGAGTGGCTTTAATTTTATCTAATTTTATTCGCAGCTTAAAATTTAAATCGATACCCAAGTCCTCTATCTCCTTTTCTAACCAATAGTTTGATACATACAGACCGTCTAGGTTTTCGAATTGTAAAATGTACCGAAGTTTGCCTCTATATTTAAAGTCTTTGATTCCGCCGACAACCAGATCCATTCCTTCGTGTAATTCTTGCAGCTTGTGACAATCTTTTAAATGTAGCTTTCCCACTATATCCTGCATACGTACCTTGTTAGCTTGATCGACTTCTTCTTGTCGGTATTGGAGGAAATCCTTTTTCTCCCACACACCGTTGTGTAGTTGCATATCCACCACTTTTGGGAATATATGGTTGTTATAGGTTGTAAGACCCTCGGTTTTAAATGATCCGAAAGGTTCTTTACTAGGTAAATATACAATGTTTAGCGGAACCCCTTTGCGTGTGGTGTACGCCAAGGTTACGAAACCCGCATTCCTTAGTTCGTCTTTGTTATCTGCCATTTTGATAAATACGTTTTTAGAATAACCTTTTAAAGAATATACGGATTTAGTACCATCCTTTTCTGCAAGAACACCTACATAACTAAAATAGTCTTTTTTTACTAACCACAAATGCATACAACTTGTAGAAACCAGATGTATCTAAGTCAGTCCATCGGCACATAAAATAATCTTTTAATTCTTCCTCATTTTCTCTAATAAGATGTTCTTTGTTTAACACATCTTTGAATTGATCGCGTATTGTCGCAGTGTTTTCCATGTAGTCCAATTTTCGCCTTTTTGCATCCATTTCCTCTAATTCCAGTTGTCTTTTCCTTCCACTTACAGCGTATGGTATACATAATGGGGCAATTTCCTTTAGCGTAAACGGATAGAATTTACTACCAATATTTGCGCGTTGTCGTACAACCTCTGGACGAATGTTAGGCGTATCTATCAATCCCAATTCCGAAATTACTATTTCTTTTGGAATTGTAGAATATGGTGTTGTAGATTGTGTAAAATATGTACTACCTACTTTAATGTAGCACTTGTGTAAGATTTTTATTTTATTTTGGCTATCTTCCTCTACTATCTCCAAATAATTTACAGGTAAATAGTTAAAACTAAAAGCCGAAAGCACATACTTTATCAATTTTTCCTTTTCCTCTGGTTTTTTGGACAACTTAATTTGCAAGCCTGTCAATTTCTTTGTATTGCCATTCCCCCAATACACGTACTGTAGCAGGTTATTATACACTAAACAGCAGCTATTTTGTAGCTTGTCCGATAGCTTACTCCACATTTTGGTAAGTGGTACCGAGTACATTGGCGCCTTTAGGAAGTACATATAACTTACTATCTTCCAATAAGGTTAAACAGTCTTTTAAGGGTTTATACACCCGTTCCGCACTGACATAGCTTCCAATTGCACAGTTGTATATTGTCGCTTCCAATCGCGTAATACCATGTTCTTTGGCCAAAGTAGACGCAAATGTTTCCTTAAACGTACATCTGGACAACGTAAAAATCTAGTATATGATTGCCAAGTTGTTTATTAACACCAGGACTTGTTATCTGACACACAAATTTGTTGTAAATCTTAATTCTTGCATTGGTTGTTAGCCATGTTAAACAATCAATCCCCGCAGTTTTATCGTTGTCAACTATAATATTACACTTTTCTTCGTATTCTCCCTTATAGCAAAAGTTATGCTTTGTAGTTAAATAATTACACATCTCCATCTTGCTAAATATGCCTGCAAAATCTTGGGTTACATCCATGTCAAAAAGATAGAAATAATCTATTTCGACTTCGTCTAATATATCTGGTAGTTCCTCCAATAAAGTTTCCAACTTAACATCTGCTAGTTCTACTTTGTAAGTAGTATAACTATGGAGAAGCTGGGACAGCCCTTTTTAAAGGGTCATAAATATCTTGTAAAGGGTGTGTGTATTATGGAAAAGAGAAGTATGTATGTGTGAAGGTCACGTATGTGTAGGTGTGTGTGTGTGTTAGTATTAGTTAGGTTTGAGGATAACGATAGTATGGCTATGGAGAAGCTGGCCGGCCCTTTTTAAAAGGATCATAAATATCTTGTAAAGGGTGTGCGTATTATATAAAAGAGAGGTATGTATGTGCAGGTGTGTGCGTGTAGGGTGTAGGGTATGTATGGTTTGTCGGTGAAGTTAACGTGGAAGTCGTGCCGCCCTCGTGATAAAAGTGTGTGTGTAGATATCGATCGGGGGCGGTGTTGTTGTTGTTTTATTTTCGAAAAGAAAGGTATGTATCGTTATGTGTATAGGTGTGTAGGGGGCGTGCGTGTTTTAGTCTAAGACGAAATATCGTAAGGGCGCGCAAGTGGTGCGAACGTGTTTTTGTTTTAAGAGTGTGTTTTCGGGGGTGGTGGTCGCGATCGAGAATAAGTCTGGGTAAATAACCGCAAGGGTTTTTTATTACAGGTGTCGATAAGAAAAAATTGCGATGGCCCTTTAAAAGGGCTGTCTCAGCTTCTCCATAGCTATACTACTGACGTAATCGTATTTTTGCTCAAGATGGTTCGATCGATGACGTGTGCGTGTATTTTTGCCCTCCGAGAGAAGATGATGAAAGTGCGCTATTTAATTCGTATACAAATACAGGGTCATGATTATCTCATCGGACACACGTGCAAGACGTTTCAAATAAACTTTTAATAATTTGGAAATGTTACGCTCGATGTTTTCGTAGGCAATTATGATGAAGTATTTAAAATAACGCAGAGATTTCAGATCGTCGGGCAAGAGAAAAAACGGGGTCGCGATTATCTCATCGGACACGTGCAAGACGTTTTAAATGTAATTGTTTCGGTATAAATGGTAAAAGTTCTCCCTTAATTTTGTGTGCATTATATGAACCCAAAGCATATACGATGACGAAATCGTATTTTGCCGAGAAATAAAAAGTGGTCGTAAATTTTGTATAGTATACATTCATTATATAAAGCGGAAGTTAAAATATAAATGATCGAGTATGTTTGTATAATTATTTTTTATTATCGAAGTCGGGAATCGCTTTTGTTAAAACATTGTATGTATAAAAGATAGCTTCTTGGAACGCGTTAAGAAAATACTGTAGTTTAAGATTACATCATTCGTGAGTAAGTTTTAATTTCAGTACACATCGTTTTGAATCATTAATTATATAGGAACCCATTACTTTTAACAAATATGGTTTATAAATCCTCGAAATATAGACGATTGAAATTTTTTATATTCTTTTATCGATGCCGAGTCGGCGAAAATGTCTTTGTTACTTACATCTTTAAATAAAAAATATGCTCATTAATTTTTATGCGATTTCAATATCCGCATAATAAAAGATAACGTTTTTAATTTGAATGAGCTTTTTTTGTCCAAAACAAGGGCAATGCTATTTAATTCTAATGAATTGCTATCGTTAATGTCTGAATCGTGTATGTGGGGAGCGGTTTTCAGATGCGTAATAAATTGTACGTCATTCGGAGTGATATAAATAGAAGATCCCTTGTAAGGCTTTTTTATCTTGTAAAATATAAGTTTGAGAGTCGTGCAACGTGTTTTGTCATCGTGCAGCTTGCATTAAAAAACAGGTAATAATTGTAAATATATTTTTAACTTTATGTAATTATATTCGTAATTAGAATTAAAATATGGAGTTAATTAAAAATCAATTCAGTAAGCCGCATCGATAGGAAGAAGACCGTAAAAGTCAAAGATCTCGAGCTACAGCGCCCTTATCCGGTTTTAAGCATCAAATCTCTTCAGTCAAAGAAGAATTATCGGCTCATTCTCGTCGAATTAGAAGAATGCGTTGTGTTCCTTCCGCAGAGAATCGCGGACGTAATTAGCGACAAAGATATCGAAGAGCTGAATAAACAGGAATGCCTTTGTTTGCACTACCTAGGATCGTTCGAAGTTGGTTAGTATTTAATATTTTAATTTTTATTTAAAAACTAATACGAAATTCGTTTATTTTAAAGGTAAACCTAATCCTGCAGCGAGTATTTCCTTCTGCTGCATGGGCGAAAACAAAAGGATCCATCATCATCAGCCCTCACGGATCCTCCCAAGGAAAATCAAGAACGGCAAGAGCAAAAAAGCCATCCGTATCGTCATCACACTAGAATACCTACCTATACATGGTAATTAATTTTATAATTTTAGTATTTTTACATCTTGATTTTTAAAGTTATGAGTATTGAATATAGAATTAGATCAGCAACCCATTACAATCGTGATATGCTAATTGCGGATTATCCACATAATTTTTATAGAATCGCATGCAAGGAATTGCCTGCTTATTTAAAAGACTTTAAATATCGGGACGGTTTTTGATTGGGTCTCGAGCCCTTTTTCTATTTTGCATGCAATTTAATTTGTTCGACAATTTAACGTGCTTAGAAGATTCGTATTCTAACACAATAGCGTTTTGCTTCACCGACGTGTCTCGTATGAAAGAAAAGCTTTTTAATTTATGTAATTACGACCGAAGGGCATTTTATAATATTAGCGAAAGCATCTCGGCCGGTATTAGGTTGTTTAGATTTGTAGATCAATCTGCCGTATCGCCATTAAAAACAGTGTTTAATTTTCAGTATAAATGTGAAAGTGACATTTTCTTTTATGCAATTCTAAGAACCGATTGCCTATACGTGGACTTAAAAAATAGAGAATTCGTGTTTTCAACTCAATTTATTAATTCTTTGTTGATTTGCAGAAAACCCTCCGCATGCGCTTGCATGAAATCGGCGATTTATTTGTCTATAGTAAATGTGTTAGAACGACAGATGTATTTTCTATAAAATCAACTAAAATTACAGATTCAGAAAAATATGCTATAGACTTATCCTTTTGTATAAGATTTTAAACTCGTACAAATTGTTAGAATAAAACGGGAACTGCATGCCGAATTAGAAGCCATTTTATGGTCCTGCGATTTATCGCCCAAAGACGATACGCCGAACGTATTAGTAAAATTGCACGGTTCAAAATACAGAAAGTTGGCATTGAAATACGAAAAAAAATGTTAACTAACAGAAAAATCGAAGCGGACGCGGGCGTTTCGATGTGTTGTGATCAGATGCTACAGTTGTATCGAAAAGTGCACGCAATTTTAACGAAATGTCGTAAAACTAAAGTATTTCGCAATTGGGTTCGAATATTAAAATCACACATTCACAACACCGAATCGATTTTAAGAACGGTGAAACAAACTTCTTCTTCGCTCTCGGCTAGTTATCTGAATCTATTCGAAAATCTTCTATGCCATATGAAAAGATATAAAATGCTATTTAAAATCTATTAAAAAACTACTGCGGCAGAATGTTCCTAAACAATGAATGTATTCTCGAGCACGCCTCGACATTCTGAATTGGTTTGGAAGCCGATCGTGTCTGCGTTTAAATCGAGAATTCAAACAGCTCAAATTATTAATGTTGCACATAAAGATCTTAATTTATTTATCGAAGATTGTAAAAACTAATTTTATCCAAATTGTATACGATTTTAAAAATCACTCGGTAAACCTTAAAATTAATGTCGTGTTAGCGTGCGATTTTTCAAATTTTCCGTCGCGCTCAACGAAAATGAGTTTCAAACTAGGTATTTTTCGACGCCCAACTTTTTAATTTGTTTCGGCAATTTAGAGAAGTTTAACGAGTGGTTTGCGTGCAATATCGCAACACGCTTGTTGGATAAAATAGAGAACGACGCAATGCACGGGTCAGGATTCACGCTATCCGAAATATTATTTTAAATGTTAATATTAATAAATGCTATGATATGTTTCACGCGAGTTGTTTCATGCCTCTTCCTATCGCAATTCAAAACAAAAGGCCTGTTTAAACATTAGAAACAATGATTTTCATGCTTTTATTGGAGCGTTTTAGCCGGAATAATTAAGCCTACAGCAGGTAAGCATGCTAATCGCACAACTTCGTATCCGCATTTTGCAGAAATTTTAATATGAAAAATTTCGTCAGCCCCATGCCTATATCGGATATATCGAAATTCGAAAAGCAGAATGATATTTCTGTAAATGTTTTGCTCTTATTTTAAAACGCGCTCGATACATCGTAACACCGGTACAATTAACTAGCCAAAAACGAGATAAACACGTTAATCTGTTAATTGTTGAAGATGCGTATGTCGACGAGTCGTCAAAATTTAATTCTGACGACGGCGAAGACGTCAACGGCGACGAGGACGACGACGACGGCGACGAGGCCGATAAAGTTGGAAAAAGTTTGGAAGAATTAAAAAAAAATATTAAAGATTATAAACGGGGCGTTAGATATCATTATTGTCTTATAAAAAATTTAGCCTCACTTGTGAGAGGTCAATTAACTAAACATACGGGTCACTTTTACGTATGCGATAGATGTCTCTCCTATTTTACGATCGCAAACGTCTCGATGCCCACGAGCAAGTATGCGAAAAACTTAACGAGTGTCGTGTTATTTTACCCTCCGAAAAAACAAATATTTACAATTTAAAGATTTTAAGTATAAAATACCTGTGCCGATGGTGGTTTATTCTGACATAGAATGCCTTATTAAAAAACCGAAAGAGCTTCCGAATCAGAACGCACTTTCAAATACCAGGAACATATTCCGTTTTCAATAGGATATTATTTTTATTGTGGATATGACGAATCTCTTTCATATTACAGTTCATACACGGGCACAGACTGCATTTCTTGGTTTGTGCGACAATTAAAACATATTGCCATATGTTATGGGAGCGCATTTTTAAAACGAGCCTGCTACGTCCTCTATAGATGCCTCGACGGCAAAAACGTGCTTTATTTGCGAAGTCGATTTCTTGCCGGACGACGAAAAGGTTATCGATCACGATCACATGAATGGTTCTGTAAGAGGTGTTGCGCATAGCAGCTGTAATTTAAATTTTAGGTTATTTCCAATTATTCCCGTAGTCTATCATAATTTGAGCAATTATGATGCTCATTTTATTATTAAAGAGCTTGCTAACGCTTTCGAAGGCCCCATGAATATAATACCCTTGAATAATGAAAAATACATAACATTTTCTAAAAAATACAACGACGCAAATGTGACGTTCAGATTCATAGATTCCTTTCGCTTTATGGCAATGTCATTGGAAAAATTAGCATGCGAGTTGTCTTTCGATTACTTTAAAGTTTTAAAAAAGGAATTTAGCTCGCTAAACCTGGATCGCATTAAATTGCTAATGCGCAAGCGTATTTTTCCCTACGAGTATTTGGATGACATTTTGAAATTAAGCGAAGAAAATCTTCCTCCTATAGAATGTTTTTATAGCAATCTTAATGAATCACATATTGAAGAATCGGAATATATTCATGCGCAAACCGTATGTAGCACTTTTAAATGCAAAAATTTAGGCGACTACGCGGACCTATATTTAAAATGCGACATTCTTTTACTTTGCGATATATTCCAAGACTTTAGAAAAAATTGTCTTGAAACATACAAATTGGATCCCTTAAATTTTGTGACTTTGGCGAGCTACTCGTGGTCTAGCATGTTATTATATACTAAAATCAGGCTAGAACTAATTTGTGACGTCGACATGTTTTTAATGATCGAAAGAGGCATTCGGGGGGGCCTTACTCAAGTCGTAAAACGATATGTAGAATCCAATAATAAATATTATCCCCAAACGTATGATCCATCCAAGCCGAATAAATTTTTATTTTACGGAGATATTAATAATCTCTATGGTCATGCCGAATCTTGCTATTTGCCTTACGGGATTTCAAATGGCTAACGCCTGAAGAAATATTAAAATTTAATGTTACAACGGTGAGCATTACGAGCGATAAAGGTTATATTATCGAATGCGACTTGGAATTTCCTACGGACATTCACGACGCTCAGAAAGAGTTGCCGATGTGCCCAGAACAGGACACGCCTCCGGGCTCGAAATTTTCAAAATTAATGTGCACTCTCACGAAAAGTGCAACTACGTTGTGCATTACAGAAATCTCCAGGTTTATTTATCTGCGGGCGTAGTTATGACGCGCGTTCATAAGGTTTTAGAATTCGGTCAGTCTCCTTGGTTGAGACCGTTTGTCGAATTAAATACAAGAATGCGCACGGAGGCTAAAACGGAATTTGCACAAAATCTATATAAATTTGCAAACAATTCCATTTTTGGTAAAACAATGGAGAATGTTAGGAAAAGACGCGTCATAAAATTAGTGACTCATTGGAGCGGTCGGTATGGTGCTCTATCTTTAATTTCAAACCAAATTTCCATTCGGCAACGATTTTTGACAAAAATCTGGTCGCGATCGAATTGAGCAAAACAGAGATAGAGTTCAACAAACCTATCTACATAGGTATGGCCATCTTAGAATTATCAAAATTGAATTATATAATTTTCACTACGATTTCATGAAGGCAAAATTTGCAAATAATTGCGAATTATGCTACATGGACACCGACAGCCTTTTGTATAGTGTGACGTGCAATGATTTCTATGAAGAGTGTATAAAGACGAATCTAGAAAAATTTGATACGAGCGCTTATGATCCCGATAACATCTATAAAATTCCTTTAATTAATAAAAAAGTCATTGGTCTTATGAAAGACGAAACTAGAGGTCGTATTTTAACGCACTTTGTAGGCCTTCGATCGAAAATGTACTCTTTAAAAATAGAAGGCCGTGAGATAATAAAGAAGGCTAAGGGTGTTAAAAGTACATTATCGATCAGCAAATCTGTTTCGATCACTATCTCGATACGTTACGAAATAAAGTAGTTATAGAACGAGACCAAAATAGCATACGATCATATTTGCATAAGGTATATTCCATACGTCAGACGAAAATTGCTTTAAGTTATCAAGATGATAAAAGATACATTTTATCTAACGGAATAGATACTTTGCCTCATGGGCACTATCTAATAAAGGACCTTTGAATAAAACCATATTTTATTTTGTGAATTGCATGTTTATTATAAAAAAATAATTAAAATCTTGTAACGAGAAAGAAATTGCATTGTCTTTTTGTATTTTTATATTATAAAAAGCGCATTGTATTTTTTTTTAATTTTTTATATTATGTATAAAATTAATTTAAAAATATATTTTAAGCGCTGTTGTAGAGGCTCTCTTTGTTATATTGTAATCAAGAAAAAAGCATTGTATTTTGTTATTTTTTATATTTATTATAAAAATTAATTAAAATATTGTAACAAGCCAAGATAAAAAAACTGCATTGTATTTTTTATTTTTTTATATTATGTATAAAATAAACTAAAATAATACATTTTAAGTGCTGCTACATGTCAAAGTATCGCAGTTGTAGCGTCTCTATCTTTCTTATTTTTTACAAGATCAAAAAAAATGTATAATAAAAAATCAAACAAAAAAAAGAAACAAATTTTTTATTTTTTGAAATGTAACATATTTATATAATAAAAAATATAAAAACAAATGTTTTATTTTTAAATGTAACAATCTATATAAGATCAGCTTTTTGAATCCAGGAAGGCTCTTGGAAGCCCAACCATTTGACGAGAATTTTGGTTCCTTTTCGCCTTAGTATTTTCTCGATAAGGTAAATATTTGGAACTCTCGTTTTCTGCAGCTCAGCTTCATAAAACTGTCCCAATACTGGATCGCCATGCATGTCGACGAGTAAATAAGTAGTCGGATTTGCTCGAAACACTTTACATATTTTAAACGTCTCCTCGCTCCAGTTTGCATTGTAGCCCTTAGAAAAATACTTCTATATTTTGAAATGCGTACAAAGTCGTCCACGGCATAACGAGGTTTTCTAGTCGCCAGTTTTAATTTATCGTAAACTTTCAGACGCGTTTTCGCGGTCACATTTTGGGTTTTCTTTTAGTGGTCGAATGCACCGTATCGTTGTATTTCGATACAATCGAATCGATTATATCAATCCACTTCCATTTGCCTCTCAGACTAAAAGCTTTATACAGTTTGCTTTTTATCGTTCTGATTGCACGTTCTACGATGGCGGCTTTGATTGAGCTATATGTGGAGTAATGATTAATATCGCCATATTCCTTCATCAGCCGTGCAAATTGGCCGTTATAAAATTCTGTACCATTATCTGTTTGCAGATTTTTCGGTAAAGGCGGCCGCGATCTTTTAATTTCATTTAGAATCTCGCGCATCGCAGATGTGACTTCATGACCATTCTTGGATTTAAGCGCTCTCGTCCATAAATATTTCGAATAGCAATCGATCACGAGTAGAATATACTTATGCCCTTTATTATATTTCGAATATGGAATAAATTCAGCAATATCGGCTTGGAATAAGTCGTGATAAGATTTGATGATCGTTCTTCGACGTGGAAAATTTATTCTAACCCCTCTGTGCAGTTCATCCACTAGTATTTCCTTATCGTTATATTTCTTAGACATTTTTAAGGTTTGACACGAGTATGAGAGTTAGACGACGAGGCTTTATCTTGCTCCAATAACACGTGCAGGTGTCTTATAACGTCGGTATTAATTTTGTGAAATTGTAAATCGCCTCCAGCAGACGTCTTGACTCCGTCTAATTTCAAGTGGTTGAAAATCAGGAAGTTCGTGTTTAAAACAACTTCGTTCAACACTTGAACGACCGATTGCAATACATCTCGAATGATCACGTTATCGCGGTGAATGGCGACACCTTCGATAAGATTTTGTATTCTCGCGTTCACATAGAACTTAGAAACGGCATCGTGCTCATCTTCGGCCTCGCCTATGTTGACAATTCTCAAGCCTCGAGAGTCGAAGTTCTTGGCCTTACCGTCGTCGATCGTGGTTAGTTTCATAAAATTTTGCGCTTTTTCTGACAACGTCGAGTCCACGTATCTCTTGTTAACGGCATCGCCGAGCTCTGCGGGGTCGTGCAAATTTAAAATGGATCGCGATTTGGCGTCAAATTTAAGTTTCTTATTAGCGTGCGTTTTTCCCGAAGATGAAGCGGTCAAACATATTTCCAATGCTTTGCCTATACGCAGATTGAGTTCTTCGCTGCAAAATTTTAAGTTTACGCCGTCGTTTGATTTTTAGGATCGGCCAAATTCACTATTCTAAAATCCTTCAAGTTAACTATTTTCTCGTCCTCGTCCAATACCAAGGCGCTTCGTTTATTTACCGCATCCGTTCCGGTCACGGGATTGCCTACGTTGCAAAGTTTTCTATTTTCTATGTTGAAATCGCCTTCCGGAGTTAGTTTAAAGCCTACACCAGGAGGCCCGCGCGCAGCGGTATTACCAAACCCTCCGCCTCCAGAGTCTCTGGCAACATACGCTCTTCCAAATTTATCGACGACCATTTTATTTCTGAGACTATTCTATAGAACGTGTATATTTTATTAGGCGATTAATTTCGCCTCCTTTAATTCGGATATAATAGAAAGAAATTCGTTTGGATTCTGAGAGCTATTGTTGCCCGCCGAACGTACGGCCATCAACAAACGAAGCCGGCTCACCAGCTCGGCCGGCGAGTCCCAATGAACGTATTCTATCTCATGATTAGAATTATCGAATTTTTTGTATCGCCAAATTCTGCTTATATTACTCGATGGCTGTCTTTTTCGATAAATTATCCATACCGCGACCTTTCTTTTCTTCGTTATTTTGGATCGTAATTGCATGGGAATCGTAGGAGTCGCCGATGCTGTATTCATCTCTCTTGACGACAACGACGACGGTGACGGCGACGAAGCATGCTGCGGCGAGGAGGAGGCGTAGATATTGTAGTCGCCACGGGCGACGGTGTTAAATTCGGAACGATATAATTTTTATATTTGGGCGTTTTAGGCAGATCCTTGCGAAACAGTTTATTATATGCATTGGTTTTCTTCAAAATATCGATGTAATTTTTTACATCTAGCTCGGAAGGATTGCCAGCAGGCGTTTTCTTATTCGAAGGGATTTTCTTATAAGTTAACAATCGAAGTAAGCCCTCCGTAATAGGATATTTTTTATTTCTAATATTAATCGTAGATCCGTCGTCTGCAATAGCTAACTCTGAATTGCCCATAGACTATTTATTCGAAAGGTCGTCGTATTGAATGCCGATTCCGGTATCGTCTATATTGGGATCCTCGCTTTTGGACAGGATGTCGGCATACTTTTTATGTAAGGCATCTGAACCGTCGCCGACATTATCAGATTCCTGCTCCGCATTCTGACGTCGAATATAATTAGGATTTTTACTTGCAGAGAATTTTGATAGCGATTTTAACGGTTCTAGTACTTGAGCATGCTTCATTCCGTATTTTAATTGAGCTCGATTTTGATCTCGTTTAAAATCTAAAAACTTTTTTCTTATCGTTTTAGTGGCCTGCACTACGGCTCGATTTAAATTCGTAGAGTGACGTCGTCGTCGTCCTCGTCTCATCGCAGCCGCAGACATTGCGTTGATGAAAGTTCGCTCGAACGTCGTGATTTTAAATACATATGTAATGATCGAATCCTTTACGGTAGCGGCCCTCGTTTATGGCTTTTCTTTGTCTACCACTAAGAATCCGTATCCGGCTTTATTGCCATCGCCGTCTTTTTTTCCCACGCTAGACGGCACATCTTTTGAAATCTTCGAAGCTCATGTCTGTATTAATGTGCTCCGAATAGATATGTCTTAAGTTCATTTCGTCTTGCAAAAAAACTATAATTAAATTTGTATTGTCGCGAATAAGATGCTTCGGTATTCTTGCATACGATTGGCTGAGGTAGAACGCGTCTATATTCTTATGACGGCTCATTGAAAATATTGACGAATCGCGTTTTGTTCGTGACATTGAATGTCGTCGAAAATGAAAATCGAATTACTCTTAGCATCTTGCGGTGAAATTATTTCAGAATTTTCGCTAAATTCGCAATAGCCTAGTCCCTTGATCGGTCTCAAAACTCGACTCAAAAATCGTATTTGGGCTGAAATAGCGACTTGGAGTAAATGTAAACGTTTTCAAATTCCAATCCGTTGGGTGCCAGTAACAAACTCAAAATCAGGTTTGTTTTACCGCACGCAGAAGGTCCGCATACGATGCATCTTATGCTGGCCGGTAAGAGATCTCCGTGCTTTTGCGCGTTCCAAAATAGGAATAAGGATCATCCTGCTCGACCGTTAGATCCATATTTGCAACCGGTAGAGATTGTTTCTGTTTAATAACCTTCATGTCTATTATTCGCTAATATGACGCGTAACGATTTCCGTAAACGGATCGTATTCGAATATAGAGTCGTGCAAAATTAATCAGTATGCTTTAGTGGTTTGATCGAAAATGTTGCTGGATTCGATTTCGAGACGTATATCGACGGCCGAATTTTTAATAGATTCTTCTTGACGACTGCAATCGATCACGAACACGGGACAATTGCCAAATTGCTGATAGTCGTTCAAACAACACAGAGCGTAGCTCAAATTGCTCGCGCCTGCATAATAGTTTTCCGGAAATTTCGAATAGTGCATGAACGGGGTCGAATAATCGTTATTGGCAAAGTCCGAATTCATATCTTGAAGTGGAAATTCTTGGGAATTAAGGTATAGTTTTAAATTTGTCAGATTTCAGTGATCGAACTGGGCTGCCGATTGCTTCGCATTATCATACTTGCCATGCTGAAGAGTAAATAGAATCCATCGAGGTTTTTCTAATTCGTTCGAATTCTTAATACGCCAAACGTGAATTTTCGAAGACGGAAAGGACGGCAACTCGTGAAGCTCCCAGCGACGAAAGTAAACCACAATTCTGGGATTTTATGCAAATGATGGAATAAATTTAATTTCGATTCATCGCTAAGCTTTAAATGCGGAACCTCCACGATATTTTAGTAATTTTAAATGTTAGCTCGTTTTCGTCCCTCTTGTAACAATTGACGTCGCTCTTGGATCTAATTAAAACAAGCTCTTGCGGCATGTTTACGACGGCTCGTTTATAATCCTCGCAAAATCCAAAAATATGCTTTAGAGGCACATTGCACGAGAAGCGTCCGTTCTTAAAAATGTCGGCGTTTGTATCTCCTCGAGGGTCCCAGGTGCTATTGCTCAAACCGTTGAATTTTTGTGATACGAAGCGAGACCCTTCATCGTGCACGTTATACCAGGCTGCTTACAAACGTCGACCACATGCGTGCTCCCATTTTGTACTGTATTTCATCGAACAAGAATAATATTGCGTTGTTCGTTATCGTATACGGTTTACCTTCGGTTTTCACCGAAAACGTTCCTTAATATTAATGTAACTGTCGTAGGTTGCGGTTATAGCATCGGAATTTTGGATTTCTATAATCACTCTATCGCTGTGGTCTGTGTTTCGCGTGAAGGGTAAATACGAATAATAATCTTCTTTCGAAATTGTCTCTTCGTAGCGAGGCCTTTTGAATACGTCTAATTTGGCCACCTCGTCGAAACGTAATTTCTTCAAAGGAGAACTAATCACCGACGAGATGTGATCTGCGACCATTTTCGTGCTACTACCAAAATCACCACGTATTTTACCGCCACGTTTAGCCATTTCTAGTACTTTTTTTCTATCTCGTATTCAAAAGCTTGTAGCCGAGCGCTTTTAAGAAACTTGCGTCTGCGCGACTAAGAGCGAGGTTCTTCTTCCTCTTCTTTTAATATGATGTCGCTTTTCACACCTCTTCCGCTTTTATTTCGTTATGGCCTAACGATGATTTGCGTGCGACTGCAGATTTCGAGAACGTTTTTGCGTTTTATATAGGTTTGTTTTGAGGAAGAAGAAGAAGAAGAAGAAGACTTCGGCAGCAACGACGATAACAATGCCCAACGCGCGGATTTTCTTAGGTATATTGACGACTGCGGCTAACGTCTGTTGCTGCTGCTGCTGATGCTGACGCTCGTCATCTTAAACGACGCCCATTTTAACTTAATAATAATTTTATTATTCGCGTCTTAGCTCTAGGCGAACGCAAAGGTACGTATCCTTCGAAAAATTAACCGCTTCACCCGTATGATCCACCAGTCTCAACGTAATGTTATCGAATTCGTCCACGCACAGAGGAAACGAATTATATTGCTGGGTTGTTGTTCTATGCTGTAGCCTGGGGGCACGGTTAGGCCAAATTCGTAAATGCTATGACAAAGTTGGTTATTGCGGTACGCTCCCGTCGTAATGTTAGTATCTACGAAAATATTAGATACCGAAATTATTTCCACATCGCGATCGGACGTATGCGAACGACCTTCCTCTAAAATTCGATCATAAAATCCCAGCATTCGACCGATGTTGCCGCGCTTCGTGAAGTCTACGGAGTATTTCGATTTTATTTCGCACTTTAGGGTATTATTATTAGCTCTTAAAGAAAACAAGCCGTCGACCAATCCGTCGTCGTCCAAAGTTACGGACGAATTAATTTCTTTGTTGGCTTTAGCCGACTCCAATATATTTTTTCTCAGGAACGTGTTTAGCTCGTCTATTTCGTAGCATCCCTCGTCGATGGTGATTTCTTTATCTTTATCGTAATAGAACTTATTATTTCCCTCGTAAATATTTCGATTGGTGTTGCACGTGTAAATACCCACCAAGCCGCAGGTGTACGTACCGCCATCGTTCAGTCTCACAGGTGGGTATAGCGTACCGCTGCTGATGGTATTTCCATACCCGAATATCGTGAATGTCCTAGACATGACTGTAGCGCTCCGAGGGCATTATGGTTCTTTTATGTAAAAATTTCAACACTAAATGACCACACACGATCGTGTTAAAGTCTTGCTCCCTTTCCACGTTATAATATATATCGCTACCGTGAAAATATCTTAAGACTTCCTCGGGAGGCCTCAGGTCTCCGAAACTATCGAAGTATATCACCGTATTGGCCCTTTTTTTATAACCGACCCAATGCGTGCCCGGACCGGATCCATCGTCTAAATTTATAATACCACTTTCGTTTCGCCACGGCGGTGCTAAGCTTCCGTCGCGTCTTTTTAGCGGCAACTCGTCTCGCATGTACACGCCTCTAAAATACGGAACACCTTTAGCATATTTGTGCAGATCGAGATCGGTCAATGCGCGCATGGGAGGTGTAAGGGTGGTGGTGGTGGTGGTGGTGGTGGCGAGCTTAGCATTCCTCGGCACCATCGAAGTCATCCGTTTTTTGAATCCCCCGGATAAGGTTTCAAGTACAAGGCGCTACCTTTCTTGTGAGGCTTTAAATACAATCCGCTGCCGACTTTTTTCTCTTCCATGGCTCTGTTGTGACGCGCGTTCTCGTCGAAATACCTCTTTGCATTTTGGCCGAATTGATGGCGTTTGCGACGCTCGACGCTCCGCCGGCCAGTGCTCCGAGCGCCGAAAGACCCGCAAATATCGGAATCAAAGGCAATAAGCCTCCTCGCTTGGGCACCGGTATTATGCGCGGTACTTTAATTTTCGAACGACCTCCCATCCTGTTGACTATAATTTTTGCAGCATTTATCGCGCTCGAAATGAGACGATTATGCGAAGCATCTCCGTGTCCTTTACTCTTGATGCTTTGTTTTCTGATTTCTTTAGATATTTTACTTATAAGACCGCCTCTGAAGGAGCATTTTCTGCCGACGTTACCGTTATTGTCTTTGAATTTACCCGAGCATCGACGTACTCGACGTCGTCGTTTTTGTCGTCGTCGTCGTCCTCCTCGCTGTCGACGATCCAGTTTCACGGCCATTTTCTTGTCTATTCCCATTCCTAGTTGTTTGCGTTTCGCTTTCATTGCAGCCGTTACGCCCAACGCTGCGAGCTTCTCGGACCACTTAGAATCTTTGGCCTTGACTCGCCGCCAAGCCGCTTCTTGCAAGACCTTGTCGGCCTCGTGCCTGCGCTCCACGTCTTTGTGATGCGAATACGCGATGTCGTGCTGCTTGCACGCTTCGTCTAGAGGATTAATACCTTTGTCTCCGCGATTTAAACGCTCTTGTAGCCTGGTTCCGGGACCGCAGAAGTTATGACCAGGAAGGTGCAGTTCGAAGGGCAATTTATTTAAGAGGTTGTTGAACAACCCTTCACCTCCGTGTACCAACATTGACTAACATCTCTCCTGCAATAACGTAACAATTATATATATATATATATATATATATATATATATATATAAAATAACTGCATACAGAATAAATTTTATTTACAAAAAGGATCATACACTATCTTTAAAATACAAAGGTTTCATTTCGACATTTAAATTCTTTTGATATAAACATAATACGTCATCGACAATTTCGTGAGGGAAATGGCGCGTGATTTCTAATAAGCCGAGTCTGTTGATGTCGTAAAGAACGTTTAGGGTACTTAGGGATGGATTTCCAAATACGTATTCGCTTATCATCTCGACTCGACATAAGATTTGATCCTGCACGTTCGAATAAAGTCCAGCATCCTCGAGGAGGGACGCCTTCACCTCCATCGTCGTCGCCGTCGCCGCTACTGCTCTTGCACCTGTTATACGCGTAAGCTCCGAACTCTTCGGGAAGGCAAGTGGCGACGCACTCTATATTTCTATCGTAGAACTCTTGAAAATCTTGTCCTTTCAATATTTCTAATTTGAGCATTATAAGAGGCGCTAGAGTAAACACTTTTGCAAATTCTTCGCGGAGAGAGAAATTCGCGCAACATTGTATCCGGATCCTGTTGTTGTTGATTCTAATGCGGCGAGAGCCGCAGCAGTTTTTGCACCTCGACTCTATGAATGGACTCGTATTCGTCTTTAAATTCCACTTCCAAGTATCCGTCGATCGTCTGATGCATTTCACGCCTCCAGTGCCATACGTCTGCGACTACGGAGGCGGCGGTAGCGCCTGCAGATGCAACCGTGGCAGTATCCGAGCGGTTGGAAAAAATTTTCTAAATTTATGTTCGATATTGATAGACGACAAATCTTTCCACTCGTTTTCGTCCATTTGCAATTCGCCTTCTTTACAAAATCTGTTGGGGCATATAAGTCTGATAACAGGGCTAAAATCCATATTGCTCTTTCGTTTGGTTAAGCCCACTTCGATCGTATGACCGTGAGCGCACCATTGCGCATTCTCCTTGGAGGAATTCAATCGGTATTCGGTGCTACATATCAGGATCCATCGCCTGATCGTTATCGTAGACATGAATACCTGACAAAACTTGCGGCGATCCAGATACTGCACACGTAGATGATGATGATGACGAAATTACGTCATCATCATCGTTATTTAAAAATACTTGACTGTCGTCACCACTTGTATGATTATTTTCGTCTTGAATATACTTCACCATAATTGCTATTTAATTAAGTGCAAAATTTCACGCACACATACACACCCTGAACGAAGATACCTCCCGGTTAGAACTGAAAATTATTTTGCATGCGTAGGTTTTCGTTCGAGCTCAAACGATGTTGCTCATGCGCGCATAGTTTATTTTTATATTTGTAATAGATGTAGTATGCCCACGCTCCTATTAATTGCATAAGTACGATGTGTTCTAAATACGTCCATACACCATCTGAACTATCAAATTCTCGATCTTTTTTTTTTCTCGCTCTCTCTTTCTCTTTCGAAGGCGATTCGTTTATGATTCCATGGCATGACGTACCATTCGGTCTCCGTAAAACTGCTATTATATTTAAATCTTATTTTAAACATCAGAAAAGGATCGATGCCAACTCCGTCTCCGACACAATCGCCCGCGGATCCATTGTTCAACCATTCGGCACCGTCGTCGTCGTCGTCGTCGCCGTCCTCGCCGTCGCCGGATCCATCTACGTTTTCTATTTCTCGTCGTCGTTGAAGGCGTCCTCCTCCTCCTCCTAGATAACTTTTATAAATTAAAAGGTCTCTCGATACCGCGGACGATGACGACGACGACGACGTCTCTGATGATGGCGATAAGGGAACCTCTTCCGAATGGTTCTGTTGCTGCTGCTGCCATTGCTGTTGCAGCTGCATGGTAATTAATTCCATACGTTTCCAATCTTTAGAGCGAGAGCATCTTATTTGTTGTTGTTGTTGTGACGACTCGGACTTCGACAATGCCAAAACGTCTTTATTTTCAACAACCTCGAAACATACGAATGCATTCGGAGGATCTACGGGAACCGGATTTCTTTGCCAGGAGGGCACGCTCGGTTTAAATATGTATAGGTAATTATTACATATTAAAGAGTAGGCGAGATATGCTGCGACGGCTGCGGGCGGTCCTTTAGAGTCATTTCGAACAATGAGCATTTTAATTGCATTCATAGGTTTTATTGCAGGGCTGCGATGTGTTGTTGTGCGCGCGTACATATGGGGTAGAACATGCGCATTCAGGACACGATTTTATTTGCAGAGGAGGTCCATCTATCTGATCTGCATGCGACGACGATTGTAAGCCATGCGCTAAACAATAGCGATGCGTCCATAATTGTTTTTGCAAATACTCCGGTAATTTATCGAAATTTCTGGCGACGTCTTTACTTGCATGCCTCTCGATATACTCGAGCGGTAATTTCGTAAGATCCTCGACCGTCAACATTCTTCTATATTACAAACGTATATGATTATTAAAAATAAACATATCATCTCGTAGACAATTTTCTTATCCCCCTTCCTTAAGAATGCATACTAAAGGTTCCTGCATGATTTATATTGACGCCTAAATTTAATATTCTCGAAAGAGCTAACCCGCTCTGCTTTTCGGTATATTCGTCCAGTTTATTGTTCAATTCCTGAATGGCTTCGGGTTTAACTTGAGTTTGAAAGTCTTCAATTTTTAAAATTTTATAATTTTTAGTAGTAAAATGTCTGAGCGATGACGACGATGATGATGATGACGATGTATCCACGGCTTCTGAAGACGATGATGTTGATGCGTTGGGCTTTACGTATTCACCGTTAAACACGAAATTAATTTTAAGAGATCCAAATTTTCTCAAACATTTTCTCAAACGTCGCTCTATTAGGGCGAATGCATCTTCTAAAATTGCATGGGATCTATGTGATATAAATTGACCACAGCACTCGAACGTATCCTGCGGGCGAAAGCCGATTTCAAATCGACCCACACGATATTGTTCGACGTTCTACGTCTTTTGACATTCTTCTTTGATGTTAATCTATCGAAATTTTCAGCAGGATCGTCGACTTCGACGTCGTTCGCATAACCCTCGTCGTCGTCCTTCGCACTAGTATTATCGCCGGATCCATTCTTTTACTAATACCTGCCCTCTGATCGCCCTATCACGCTTGCTTTTTGCATTAGAAACGATCTGATTACATTTCAGATTTAGCAGCATCGATTCATAGTGACGTTTTCGACCTACGTTGCAAGCACTTTTCAATTGTTTTAAAATTGCACGCGTTGAGGTAGGCGCGTCTGGAATTTTTAATTCGTCCGAAGCTTGAGACATTTTTACACTTTCGACACACGATGTTTACCGTTCGAATAATTACACAATAATAAATAGAAAAATATTTTGGACATTCTTTTACCAAGACGACGAAACTATTATTCGTAGTAGGGAGAAATTTTTTTCAAATACAAACGCAGCACGCAATTTTTTCTTATCGACACCTGTAATAAAAACCTTGCGGTTATTTCCCCCAGCCTTATTCTTCTTATACTTCATCATAATTGCCTACGACACATCGAGCTTAACATTTTTCAAATTATTAAAACATTACTTGAAACGTCTTGCACGTGTCCGATGAGATAATCCCGAAAACACACTCTTAAAACAAAAACACGTTTGCACCACTTGCGCGCCCCTTACGATATTTTGTCTTAGACTAAAACACGCACGCCCCCCCCTACACACCTATACACATAACGATACATACCTTTCTTTTCGAAAATAAAACAACAACAACAACGCCCACCCGATCGATATCTACACACACACTTTTATCACGAGGGCGGCACGACTTCCACGTTAACTTCACCGACAAACCATACATACCCTACACCCTACACGCACACACCTGCACATACATACCTCTCTTTTATATAATACGCACACCCTTTACAAGATATTTATGATCCTTTTAAAAAGGGCCGGCCAGCTTCTCCATAGCCATACTATCGTTATCCTCAAACCTAACTAATACTAACACACACACACACCTACACATACATGACCTTCACACATACATACTTCTCTTTTCCATAATACACACACCCTTTACAAGATATTTATGACCCTTTAAAAAGGGCTGTCCCAGCTTCTCCATAGTTATACTACTTTTGTATGGAACACATATAGGATTTTGGAATTTTTTATTAATGCATTCGAGGTCTTCTTTTCCGATAATTTCTTTTACTCTCTGGCCTATCTTGTTACTGCTTTTCAGAGAAAACGGAAGCTTAGCTTTAACACCATGCCTAGCGGAAACAAATCGGTCGAACTTTCTTCGTAGATAGCTGTTAAATGCGCCACAAATTTCTTTTTTTAGGATAAACATCCGTTTGTTTGCAGATGCTTGTTCGGTGTCAGAAAGGTCGCAAATTTTAACCAACATTATATTGTCACAAAATGGTTCTGTAATTGGTGTGTGTAGTCCACCAGTCAGCATCTTTTCGCCTTCGACATAACAAATATTACCAATATCTGTCACCAGATTATTGTTGCACATATTTTCTGCCAACAGCCATAATCCAAATCGCTCATTTGTCGGTTTCACTTTATTCCCAAGAAGTTGAGAAACGTTAATCACCTTGGAGACGCTCATGTTTACCGTTCTAGCTACCGTCAAAAACTAAATTGAATAAGAAAATTTGTTCCCTTATGTATCCTACAGAGTGGGGCGTATATTACCGAAAATAGTCGAATATGTCGGACACCGCCATATCGCTTACATTCTCTGGTTTAGGAACTGTTTTGTTATCCGACCTAGGTCGGCAGGGTTGCGCATCGACATATGTCCGGATAGATGTAGGATGTTATGTTAGGGTGAATTTACCCCATAGGGTGAAATTACCCCATACATGACCACATGACCATATGACCACATGACCATATGACCTAATTGCTTTTTAATGAGTTTTCTCATTAAAAACCCATTAGCACTAATTGCTTTTTAATGAGTTTTTCCATTAAAAACCAAGTGTGGACCTAGGTTAGATAAAGGAAAATTAATAGGTTGGTAGCGCCGCGGCTGACAATCTTAATTTTCCTTTACATACTGAGAAACAGATCCCAAGACGCAATGGTGCGCTCACGGTCATACGATCGAAGTGGGCTTAACCAAACGAAAGAGCAATATGGATTTTAGCCCTGTTATCAGACTTATATGCCCCAACAGATTTTGTAAAGAAGGCGAATTGCAAATGGACGAAAACGAGTGAAAAGATTTGTCGTCTATCAATATCGAACATAAATTTAGAAAATTTTTTCCAACCGCTCGGATACTGCCACGGTTGCATCTGCAGGCGCTACCGCCGCCTCCGTAGTCGCAGACGTATGGCACTGGAGGCGTGAAATGCATCAGACGATCGACGGATACTTGGAAGTGGAATTTAAAGACGAATACGAGTCCATTCATAGAGTCGAGGTGCAAAAACTGCTGCGGCTCTCGCCGCATTAGAATCAACAACAACAGGATCCGGATACAATGTTGCGCGAATTTCTCTCTCCGCGAAGAATTTGCAAAAGTGTTTACTCTAGCGCCTCTTATAATGCTCAAATTAGAAATATTGAAAGGACAAGATTTTCAAGAGTTCTACGATAGAAATATAGAGTGCGTCGCCACTTGCCTTCCCGAAGAGTTCGGAGCTTACGCGTATAACAGGTGCAAGAGCAGTAGCGGCGACGGCGACGACGATGGAGGTGAAGGCGTCCCCCTCCTCGAGGATGCTGGACTTTATTCGAACGTGCAGGATCAAATCTTATGTCGAGTCGAGATGATAAGCGAATACGTATTTGGAAATCCATCCCTAAGTACCTAAACGTTCTTTACGACATCAACAGACTCGGCTTATTAGAAATCACGCGCCATTTCCCTCACGAAATTGTCGATGACGTATTATGTTTATATCAAAAGAATTTAAATGTCGAAATGAAACCTTTGTATTTTAAAGATAGTGTATGATCCTTTTTTGTAAATAAAATTTATTCTGTATGCAGTTATTTTTATATATATATATATATATATATATATTTAAATTGTTACGTTATTGCAGGAGAGATGTTAGTCAATGTTGGTACACGGGTGTGAAGGGTTGTTCAACAACCTCTTAAATAAATTGCCCTTCGAACTGCACCTTCCTGGTCATAACTTCTGCGGTCCCGGAACCAGGCTACAAGAGCGTTTAAATCGCGGAGACAAAGGTATTAATCCTCTAGACGAAGCGTGCAAGCAGCACGACATCGCGTATTCGCATCACAAAGACGTGGAGCGCAGGCACGAGGCCGACAAGGTCTTGCAAGAAGCGGCTTGGCGGCGAGTCAAGGCCAAAGATTCTAAGTGGTCCGAGAAGCTCGCAGCGTTGGGCGTAACGGCTGCAATGAAAGCGAAACGCAAACTAGGAATGGGAATAGACAAGAAAATGGCCGTGAAACTGGATCGTCGACAGCGAGGAGGACGACGACGACGACAAAACGACGACGTCGAGTACGTCGATGCTCGGGTAAATTCAAAGACAATAACGGTAACGTCGGCAGAAAATGCTCCTTCAGAGGCGGTCTTATAAGTAAAATATCTAAAGAAATCAGAAAACAAAGCATCAAGAGTAAAGGACACGGAGATGCTTCGCATAATCGTCTCATTTCGAGCGCGATGAATGCTGCAAAAATTATAGTCAACAGGATGGGAGGTCGTTCGAAAATTAAAGTACCGCGCATAATACCGGTGCCCAAGCGAGGAGGCTTATTGCCTTTGATTCCGATATTTGCGGGTCTTTCGGCGCTCGGAGCACTGGCCGGCGGAGCGTCGAGCGTCGCAAACGCCATCAATTCGGCCAAAATGCAAAGAGGTATTTCGACGAGAACGCGCGTCACAACAGAGCCATGGAAGAGAAAAAGTCGGCAGCGGATTGTATTTAAAGCCTCACAAGAAAGGTAGCGCCTTGTACTTGAAACCTTATCCGGGGATTCAAAACGGATGACTTCGATGGTGCCGAGGAATGCTAAGCTCGCCACCACCACCACCACCACCACCACCCTTACACCTCCCATGCGCGCATTGACCGATCTCGATCTGCACAAATATGCTAAAGGTGTTCCGTATTTTAGAGGCGTGTACATGCGAGACGAGTTGCCGCTAAAAGACGCGACGGAAGCTTAGCACCGCCGTGGCGAAACGAAAGTGGTATTATAAATTTAGACGATGGATCCGGTCCGGGCACGCATTGGGTCGGTTATAAAAAGGGCCAATACGGTGATATACTTCGATAGTTTCGGAGACCTGAGGCCTCCCGAGGAAGTCTTAAGATATTTTCACGGTAGCGATATATATTATAACGTGGAAAGGGAGCAAGACTTTAACACGATCGTGTGTGGTCATTTAGTGTTGAAATTTTTACATAAAAGAACCATAATGCCCTCGGAGCGCTACAGTCATGTCTAGGACATTCACGATATTCGGGTATGGAAATACCATCAGCAGCGGTACGCTATACCCACCTGTGAGACTGAACGATGGCGGTACGTACACCTGCGGCTTGGTGGGTCTTTACACGTGCAACACCGTTCGAAATATTTACGAGGGAAATAATAAGTTCTATTACGATAAAGATAAAGAAATCACCATCGACGAGGGATGCTACGAAATAGACGAGCTAAACACGTTCCTGAGAAAAAAGATATTGGAGTCGGCTAAAGCCAACAAAGAAATTAATTCGTCCGTAACTTTGGACGACGACGGATTGGTCGACGGCTTGTTTTCTTTAAGAGCTAATAATAATACCCTAAAGTGCGAAATAAAATCGAAATACTCCGTAGACTTCACGAAGCGCGGCAACATCGGTCGAATGCTGGGATTTTATGATCGAATTTTAGAGGAAGGTCGTTCGCATACGTCCGATCGCGATGTGGAAATAATTTCGGTATCTAATATTTTCGTAGATACTAACATTACGACGGGAGCGTACCGCAATAACCAACTTTGCCATAGCATTTACGAATTTGGCCTAACCGTGCCCCCAGGCTACAGCATAGAACAACAACCCAGCAATATAATTCGTTTCCCTCTGTGCGTGGACGAATTCGATAACATTACGTTGAGACTGGTGGATCATACGGGTGAAGCGGTTAATTTTTCGAAGGATACGTACCTTTGCGTTCGCCTAGAGCTAAGACGCGAATAATAAAATTATTATTAAGTTAAAAATGGGCGTCGTTTACAATGACGAGCGTCAGCATCAGCAGCAGCAGCAACAGACGTTAGCCGCAGTCGTCAAAATACCTAAAAAAAAATCCACGCGTTGGGCATTGTTATCGTCGTTGCTGCCGAAGTCTTCTTCTTCTTCTTCTTCTTCTTCCTCAAAAACAAACCTATATAAAACGCAAAAAACGTTCTCGAAATCTGCAGTCGCACGCAAATCATCGTTAGGCCATAACGAAATAAAAAGCGGAAGAGGTGTGAAAAGCGACATCATATTAAAAGAAGAGGAAGAAGAACCTCGCTCTTAGTCGCGCAGACGCAAGTTTCTTAAAAGCGCTCGGCTACAAGCTTTTGAATACGAGATAGAAAAAAAGTACTAGAAATGGCTAAACGTGGCGGTAAAATACGTGGTGATTTTGGTAGTAGCACGAAAATGGTCGCAGATCACATCTCGTCGGTGATTAGTTCTCCTTTGAAGAAATTACGTTTCGACGAGGTGGCCAAATTAGACGTATTCAAAAGGCCTCGCTACGAAGAGACAATTTCGAAAGAAGATTATTATTCGTATTTACCCTTCACGCGAAACACAGACCACAGCGATAGAGTGATTATAGAAATCCAAAATTCCGATGCTATAACCGCAACCTACGACAGTTACATTAATATTAAGGAACGTTTTCGGTGAAAACCGAAGGTAAACCGTATACGATAACGAACAACGCAATATTATTCTTGTTCGATGAAATACAGTACAAAATGGGGAGCACGCATGTGGTCGACGTTTGTAAGCAGCCTGGTATAACGTGCACGATGAAGGGTCTCGCTTCGTATCACAAAAATTCAACGGTTTGAGCAATAGCACCTGGGACCCTCGAGGAGATACAAACGCCGACATTTTTAAGAACGGACGCTTCTCGTGCAATGTGCCTCTAAAGCATATTTTTGGATTTTGCGAGGATTATAAACGAGCCGTCGTAAACATGCCGCAAGAGCTTGTTTTAATTAGATCCAAGAGCGACGTCAATTGTTACAAGAGCGACGAAAACGAGCTAACATTTAAAATTACTAAAATATCGTGGGAGGTTCCGCATTTAAAGCTTAGCGATGAATCGAAATTAAATTTATTCCATCATTTGCATAAAAATCCCAGAATTGTGGTTTACTTTCGTCGCTGGGAGCTTCACGAGTTGCCGTCCTTTCCGTCTTCGAAAATTCACGTTTGGCGTATTAAGAATTCGAACGAATTAGAAAAACCTCGATGGATTCTATTTACTCTTCAGCATGGCAAGTATGATAATGCGAAGCAATCGGCAGCCCAGTTCGATCACTGCAATCTGACAAATTTAAAACTATACCTTAATTCCCAAGAATTTCCACTTCAAGATATGAATTCGGACTTTGCCAATAACGATTATTCGACCCCGTTCATGCACTATTCGAAATTTCCGGAAAACTATTATGCAGGCGCGAGCAATTTGAGCTACGCTCTGTGTTGTTTGAACGACTATCAGCAATTTGGCAATTGTCCCGTGTTCGTGATCGATTGCAGTCGTCAAGAAGAATCTATTAAAAATTCGGCCGTCGATATACGTCTCGAAATCGAATCCAGCAACATTTTCGATCAAACCACTAAAGCATACTGCTTAATTTTGCACGACTCTATATTCGAATACGATCCGTTTACGGAAATCGTTACGCGTCATATTAGCGAATAATAGACATGAAGGTTATTAAACAGAAACAATCTCTACCGGTTGCAAATATGGATCTAACGGTCGAGCAGGATGATCCTTATTCCTATTTTGGAACGCGCAAAAGCACGGAGATCTCTTACCGGCCAGCATAAGATGCATCGTATGCGGACCTTCTGCGTGCGGTAAAACAAACCTGATTTTGAGTTTGTTACTGGCACCCAACGGATTGGAATTTGAAAACGTTTACATTTACTCCAAGTCGCTATTTCAGCCCAAATACGATTTTTGAGTCGAGTTTTGAGACCGATCAAGGGACTAGACTATTACGAATTTAGCGAAAATTCTGAAATAATTTCACCGCAAGATGCTAAGAGTAATTCGATTTTCATTTTCGACGACATTCAATGTCACGAACAAAACGCGATTCGTCAATATTTTCAATGAGCCGTCATAAGAATATAGACGCGTTCTACCTCAGCCAATCGTATGCAAGAATACCGAAGCATCTTATTCGCGACAATACAAATTTAATTATAGTTTTTTGCAAGACGAAATGAACTTAAGACATATCTATTCGGAGCACATTAATACCGACATGAGCTTCGAAGATTTCAAAAGATGTGCCGTCTAGCGTGGGAAAAAAAGACGGCGATGGCAATAAAGCCGGATACGGATTCTTAGTGGTAGACAAAGAAAAGCCATAAACGAGGGCCGCTACCGTAAAGGATTCGATCATTACATATGTATTTAAAATCACGACGTTCGAGCGAACTTTCATCAACGCAATGTCTGCGGCTGCGATGAGACGAGGACGACGACGACGTCACTCTACGAATTTAAATCGAGCCGTAGTGCAGGCCACTAAAACGATAAGAAAAAGTTTTAGATTTTAAACGAGATCAAAATCGAGCTCAATTAAAATACGGAATGAAGCATGCTCAATTACTAGAACCGTTAAAATCGCTATCAAAATTCTCTGCAAGTAAAAATCCTAATTATATTCGACGTCAGAATGCGGAGCACGAATCTGATAATGTCGGCGACGGTTCAGATGCCTTACTTAAAAAGTATGCCGACATCCTGTCCAAAAGCGAGGATCCCAATATAGACGATACCGGAATCGGCATTCAATACGACGACCTTTCGAATAAATAGTCTATGGGCAATTCAGAGTTAGCTATTGCAGACGACGGATCTACGATTAATATTAGAAATAAAAATATCCTATTACGGAGGGCTTACTTCGATTGTTAACTTATAAGAAAATCCTTCGAATAAGAAAACGCCTGCTGGCAATCCTTCCGAGCTAGATGTAAAAATTACATCGATATTTTGAAGAAAACCAATGCATATAATAAACTGTTTCGCAAGGATCTGCCTAAAACGCCCAAATATAAAAATTATATCGTTCCGAATTTAACACCGTCGCCCGTGGCGACTACAATATCTACGCCTCCTCCTCGCCGCAGCATGCTTCGTCGCCGTCACCGTCGTCGTTGTCGTCAAGAGAGATGAATACAGCATCGGCGACTCCTACGATTCCCATGCAATTACGATCCAAAATAACGAAGAAAAGAAAGGTCTCGGTATGGATAATTTATCGAAAAAGACAGCCATCGAGTAATATAAGCAGAATTTGGCGATACAAAAAATTCGATAATTCTAATCATGAGATAGAATACGTTCATTGGGACTCGCCGGCCGAGCTGGTGAGCCGGCTTCGTTTGTTGATGGCCGAACGTTCGGCGGGCAACAATAGCTCTCAGAATCCAAACGAATTTCTTTCTATTATATCCGAATTAAAGGAGGCGAAATTAATCGCCTAATAAAATATACACGTTCTATAGAATAGTCTCAGAAATAAAATGGTCGTCGATAAATTTGGAAGAGCGTATGTTGCCAGAGACTCTGGAGGCGGAGGGTTTGGTAATGCCGCTGCGCGGGCCTCCTGGTGTAGGCTTTAAACTAACTCCGGAAGGCGATTTCAACATAGAAAATAGAAAACTTTGCAACGTAGGCAATCCCGTGACCGGAACGGATGCGGTAAATAAACGAAGCGCCTTGGTATTGGACGAGGACGAGAAAATAGTTAACTTGAAGGATTTAAGAATAGTGAATTTGGCCGATCCTAAAAAATCAAACGACGGCGTAAACTTAAAATTTTGCAGCGAAGAACTCAATCTGCGTATAGGCAAAGCATTGGAAATATGTTTGACCGCTTCATCTTCGGGAAAAACGCATGCTAATAAGAAACTTAAATTTGACGCCAAATCGCGATCCATTTTAAATTTGCACGACCCCGCAGAGCTCGGCGATGCCGTTAACAAGAGATACGTGGACTCGACGTTGTCAGAAAAAGCGCAAAATTTTATGAAACTAACCACGATCGACGACGGTAAGGCCAAGAACTTCGACTCTCGAGGCTTGAGAATTGTCAACATAGGCGAGGCCGAAGATAAGCACGATGCCGTTTCTAAGTTCTATGTGAACGCGAGAATACAAAATCTTATCGAAGGTGTCGCCATTCACCGCGATAACGTGATCATTCGAGATGTATTGCAATCGGTCGTTCAAGTGTTGAACGAAGTTGTTTTAAACACGAACTTCCTGATTTTCAACCACTTGAAATTAGACGGAGTCAAGACGTCTGCTGGAGGCGATTTACAATTTCACAAAATTAATACCGACGTTATAAGACACCTGCACGTGTTATTGGAGCAAGATAAAGCCTCGTCGTCTAACTCTCATACTCGTGTCAAACCTTAAAAATGTCTAAGAAATATAACGATAAGGAAATACTAGTGGATGAACTGCACAGAGGGGTTAGAATAAATTTTCCACGTCGAAGAACGATCATCAAATCTTATCACGACTTATTCCAAGCCGATATTGCTGAATTTATTCCATATTCGAAATATAATAAAGGGCATAAGTATATTCTACTCGTGATCGATTGCTATTCGAAATATTTATGGACGAGACCGCTTAAATCCAAGAATGGTCATGAAGTCACATCTGCGATGCGCGAGATTCTAAATGAAATTAAAAGATCGCGGCCGCCTTTACCGAAAAATCTGCAAACAGATAATGGTACAGAATTTTATAACGGCCAATTTGCACGGCTGATGAAGGAATATGGCGATATTAATCATTACTCCACATATAGCTCAATCAAAGCCGCCATCGTAGAACGTGCAATCAGAACGATAAAAACAAACTGTATAAAGCTTTTAGTCTGAGAGGCAAATGGAAGTGGATTGATATAATCGATTCGATTGTATCGAAATACAACGATACGGTGCATTCGACCACTAAAAGAAAACCCAAAAATGTGACCGCGAAAACGCGTCTGAAAGTTTACGATAAATTAAAACTGGCGACTAGAAAACCTCGTTATGCCGTGGACGACTTTGTACGCATTTCAAAATATAGAAGTATTTTTCTAAGGGCTACAATGCAAACTGGAGCGAGGAGACGTTTAAAATATGTAAAGTGTTTCGAGCAAATCCGACTACTTATTTACTCGTCGACATGCATGGCGATCCAGTATTGGGACAGTTTTATGAAGCTGAGCTGCAGAAAACGAGAGTTCCAAATATTTACCTTATCGAGAAAATACTAAGGCGAAAAGGAACCAAAATTCTCGTCAAATGGTTGGGCTTCCAAGAGCCTTCCTGGATTCAAAAGCTGATCTTATATAGATTGTTACATTTAAAATAAAACATTTGTTTTTATATTTTTATTATATAAATATGTTACATTTCAAAAATAAAAATTTGTTTCTTTTTTTGTTTGATTTTTATTATACATTTTTTGATCTTGTAAAAATAAGAAAGATAGAGACGCTACAACTGCGATACTTTGACATGTAGCAGCACTTAAAATGTATTATTTTAGTTTATTTTATACATAATATAAAAAATAAAAATACAATGCAGTTTTTTTTATCTTGGCTTGTTACAATATTTTAATTAATTTTTATAATAAATATAAAAATAACAAAATACAATGCTTTTTCTTGATTACAATATAACAAAGAGAGCCTCTACAACAGCGCTTAAAATATATTTTTAAATTAATTTTATACATAATATAAAAATTAAAAAAATACAATGCGCTTTTTATAATATAAAAATACAAAAAGACAATGCAATTTCTTTCTCGTTACAAGATTTTAGTTATTTTTTTTATAATAAACATGCAATTCACAAAATAAAATATGGTTTTATTCAAAGGTCCTTTATTAGATAGTGCCCATGAGGCAAAGTATCTATTCCGTTAGATAAAATGTATCTTTTATCATCTTGATAACTTAAAGCAATTTTCGTCTGACGTATGGAATATACCTTATGCAAATATGATCGTATGCTATTTTGGTCTCGTTCTATAACTACTTTATTTCGTAACGTATCGAGATAGTGATCGAAACAGATTTGCTGATCGATAATGTACTTTTTAACACCCTTAGCCTTCTTTATTATCTCACGGCCTTCTATTTTTAAAGAGTACATTTTCGATCGAAGGCCTACAAAGTGCGTTAAAATACGACCTCTAGTTTCGTCTTTCATAAGACCAATGACTTTTTTATTAATTAAAGGAATTTTATAGATGTTATCGGGATCATAAGCGCTCGTATCAAATTTTTCTAGATTCGTCTTTATACACTCTTCATAGAAATCATTGCACGTCACACTATACAAAAGGCTGTCGGTGTCCATGTAGCATAATTCGCAATTATTTGCAAATTTTGCCTTCATGAAATCGTAGTGAAAATTATATAATTCAATTTTGATAATTCTAAGATGGCCATACCTATGTAGATAGGTTTGTTGAACTCTATCTCTGTTTTGCTCAATTCGATCGCGACCAGATTTTTGTCAAAAATCGTTGCCGAATGGAAATTTGGTTTGAAATTAAAGATAGAGCACCATACCGACCGCTCCAATGAGTCACTAATGTTATGACGCGTCTTTTCCTAACATTCTCCATTGTTTTACCAAAAATGGAATTGTTTGCAAATTTATATAGATTTTGTGCAAATTCCGTTTTAGCCTCCGTGCGCATTCTTGTATTTAATTCGAGAAACGGTCTCAACCAAGGAGACTGACCGAATTCTAAAACCTTATGAACGCGCGTCATAACTACGCCCGCAGATAAATAAACCTGGAGATTTCTGTAATGCACAACGTAGTTGCACTTTTTCGTGAAAGTGCACATTAATTTTGAAAATTTCGAGCCCGGAGGCGTGTCCTGTTCTGGGCACATCGGCAACTCTTTCTGAGCGTCGTGAATGTCCGTAGGAAATTCCAAGTCGCATTCGATAATATAACCTTTATCGCTCGTAATGCTCACCGTTGTAACATTAAATTTTAATATTTCTTCAGGCGTTAGCCATTTGAAATCCCGTAAGGCAAATAGCAAGATTCGGCATGACCATAGAGATTATTAATATCTCCGTAAAATAAAAATTTATTCGGCTTGGATGGATCATACGTTTGGGGATAATATTTATTATTGGATTCTACATATCGTTTTACGTCTTGAGTAAGGCCCCCCCGAATGCCTCTTTCGATCATTAAAAACATGTCGACGTCACAAATTAGTTCTAGCCTGATTTTAGTATATAATAACATGCTAGACCACGAGTAGCTCGCCAAAGTCACAAAATTTAAGGGATCCAATTTGTATGTTTCAAGACAATTTTTTCTAAAGTCTTGGAATATATCGCAAAGTAAAAGAATGTCGCATTTTAAATATAGGTCCGCGTAGTCGCCTAAATTTTTGCATTTAAAAGTGCTACATACGGTTTGCGCATGAATATATTCCGATTCTTCAATATGTGATTCATTAAGATTGCTATAAAACATTCTATAGGAGGAAGATTTTCTTCGCTTAATTTCAAAATGTCATCCAAATACTCGTAGGAAAAATACGCTTGCGCATTAGCAATTTAATGCGATCCAGGTTTAGCGAGCTAAATTCCTTTTTTAAAACTTTAAAGTAATCGAAAGACAACTCGCATGCTAATTTTTCCAATGACATTGCCATAAAGCGAAAGGAATCTATGAATCTGAACGTCACATTTGCGTCGTTGTATTTTTAGAAAATGTTATGTATTTTCATTATTCAAGGGTATTATATTCATGGGGCCTTCGAAAGCGTTAGCAAGCTCTTTAATAATAAAATGAGCATCATAATTGCTCAAATTATGATAGACTACGGGAATAATTGGAAATAACCTAAAATTTAAATTACAGCTGCTATGCGCAACACCTCTTACAGAACCATTCATGTGATCGTGATCGATAACCTTTTCGTCGTCCGGCAAGAAATCGACTTCGCAAATAAAGCACGTTTTTGCCGTCGAGGCATCTATAGAGGACGTAGCAGGCTCGTTTTAAAAATGCGCTCCCATAACATATGGCAATATGTTTTAATTGTCGCACAAACCAAGAAATGCAGTCTGTGCCCGTGTATGAACTGTAATATGAAAGAGATTCGTCATATCCACAATAAAAATAATATCCTATTGAAAACGGAATATGTTCCTGGTATTTGAAAGTGCGTTCTGATTCGGAAGCTCTTTCGGTTTTTTAATAAGGCATTCTATGTCAGAATAAACCACCATCGGCACAGGTATTTTATACTTAAAATCTTTAAATTGTAAATATTTGTTTTTTCGGAGGGTAAAATAACACGACACTCGTTAAGTTTTTCGCATACTTGCTCGTGGGCATCGAGACGTTTGCGATCGTAAAAATAGGAGAGACATCTATCGCATACGTAAAAGTGACCCGTATGTTTAGTTAATTGACCTCTCACAAGTGAGGCTAAATTTTTTATAAGACAATAATGATATCTAACGCCCCGCTTATAATCTTTAATATTTTTTTTTAATTCTTCCAAACTTTTTCCAACTTTATCGGCCTCGTCGCCGTCGTCGTCGTCCTCGTCGCCGTTGACGTCTTCGCCGTCGTCAGAATTAAATTTTGACGACTCGTCGACATACGCATCTTCAACAATTAACAGATTAACGTGTTTATCTCGTTTTGGCTAGTTAATTGTACCGGTGTTACGATGTATCGAGCGCGTTTTAAAATAAGAGCAAAACATTTACAGAAATATCATTCTGCTTTTCGAATTTCGATATATCCGATATAGGCATGGGGCTGACGAAATTTTTCATATTAAAAATTTCTGCAAAATGCGGATACGAAGTTGTGCGATTAGCATGCTTACCTGCTGTAGGCTTAATTATTCCGGCTAAAACGCTCCAATAAAAGCATGAAAATCATTGTTTCTAATGTTTAAACAGGCCTTTTGTTTTGAATTGCGATAGGAAGAGGCATGAAACAACTCGCGTGAAACATATCATAGCATTTATTAATATTAACATTTAAAATAATATTTCGGATAGCGTGAATCCTGACCCGTGCATTGCGTCGTTCTCTATTTTATCCAACAAGCGTGTTGCGATATTGCACGCAAACCACTCGTTAAACTTCTCTAAATTGCCGAAACAAATTAAAAAGTTGGGCGTCGAAAATACCTAGTTTGAAACTCATTTTCGTTGAGCGCGACGGAAAATTTGAAAAATCGCACGCTAACACGACATTAATTTTAAGGTTTACCGAGTGATTTTTAAAAATCGTATACAATTTGGATAAAATTAGTTTTTTACAATCTTCGATAAATAAATTAAGATCTTTATGTGCAACATTAATAATTTGAGCTGTTTGAATTCTCGATTTAAACGCAGACACGATCGGCTTCCAAACCAATTCAGAATGTCGAGGCGTGCTCGAGAATACATCCATTGTTTAGGAACATTCTGCCGCAGTAGTTTTTAATAGATTTTTAAATAGCATTTTATATCTTTTCATATGGCATAGAAGATTTTCGAATAGATTCAGATAACTAGCCGAGAGCGAAGAAGAAGTTTGTTTCACCGTTCTTAAAATCGATTCGGTGTTGTGAATGTGTGATTTTAATATTCAAACCCAATTGCGAAATACTTTAGTTTTACGACATTTCGTTAAAATTGCGTGCACTTTTCGATACAACTGTAGCATCTGATCACAACACATCGAAACGCCCGCGTCCGCTTCGATTTTTCTGTTAGTTAACATTTTTTTCGTATTTCAATGCCAACTTTCTGTATTTTGAACCGTGCAATTTTACTAATACGTTCGGCGTATCGTCTTTGGGCGATAAATCGCAGGACCATAAAATGGCTTCTAATTCGGCATGCAGTTCCCGTTTTATTCTAACAATTTGTACGAGTTTAAAAATCTTATACAAAAGGATAAGTCTATAGCATATTTTTCTGAATCTGTAATTTTAGTTGATTTTATAGAAAATACATCTGTCGTTCTAACACATTTACTATAGACAAATAAATCGCCGATTTCATGCAAGCGCATGCGGAGGGTTTTCTGCAAATCAACAAAGAATTAATAAATTGAGTTGAAAACACGAATTCTCTATTTTTAAGTCCACGTATAGGCAATCGGTTCTTAGAATTGCATAAAAGAAAATGTCACTTTCACATTTATACTGAAAATTAAACACTGTTTTTAATGGCGATACGGCAGATTGATCTACAAATCTAAACAACCTAATACCGGCCGAGATGCTTTCGCTAATATTATAAAATGCCCTTCGGTCGTAATTACATAAATTAAAAGCTTTTCTTTCATACGAGACACGTCGGTGAAGCAAAACGCTATTGTGTTAGAATACGAATCTTCTAAGCACGTTAAATTGTCGAACAAATTAAATTGCATGCAAAATAGAAAAAGGGCTCGAGACCCAATCAAAAACCGTCCCGATATTTAAAGTCTTTTAAATAAGCAGGCAATTCCTTGCATGCGATTCTATAAAATTATGTGGATAATCCGCAATTAGCATATCACGATTGTAATGGGTTGCTGATCTAATTCTATATTCAATACTCATAACTTTAAAAATCAAGATGTAAAAATACTAAAATTATAAAATTAATTACCATGTATAGGTAGGTATTCTAGTGTGATGACGATACGGATGGCTTTTTTGCTCTTGCCGTTCTTGATTTTCCTTGGGAGGATCCGTGAGGGCTGATGATGATGGATCCTTTTGTTTTTCGCCCATGCAGCAGAAGGAAATACTCGCTGCAGGATTAGGTTTACCTTTAAAATAAACGAATTTCGTATTAGTTTTTTAAATAAAAAATTAAAATATTAAATACTAACCAACTTCGAACGATCCTAGGTAGTGCAAACAAAGGCATTCCTGTTTATTCAGCTCTTCGATATCTTTGTCGCTAATTACGTCCGCGATTCTCTGCGGAAGGAACACAACGCATTCTTCTAATTCGACGAGAATGAGCCGATAATTCTTCTTTGACTGAAGAGATTTGATGCTTAAAACCGGATAAGGGCGCTGTAGCTCGAGATCTTTGACTTTTACGGTCTTCTTCCTATCGATGCGGCTTACTGAATTGATTTTTTAATTAACTCCATATTTTAATTCTAATTACGAACATAATTACATAAAGTTAAAAAATATATTTACAATTATTACCTGTTTTTTAATGCAAGCTGCACGATGACAAAACACGTTGCACGACTCTCAAACTTATATTTTACAAGATAAAAAAGCCTTACAAGGGATCTTCTATTTATATCACTCCGAATGACGTACAATTTATTACGCATCTGAAAACCGCTCCCCACATACACGATTCAGACATTAACGATAGCAATTCATTAGAATTAAATAGCATTGCCCTTGTTTTGGACAAAAAGCTCATTCAAATTAAAACGTTATCTTTTATTATGCGGATATTGAAATCGCATAAAATTAATGAGCATATTTTTATTTAAAGATGTAAGTAACAAAGACATTTTCGCCGACTCGGCATCGATAAAAGAATATAAAAAATTTCAATCGTCTATATTTCGAGGATTTATAAACCATATTTGTTAAAAGTAATGGGTTCCTATATAATTAATGATTCAAAACGATGTGTACTGAAATTAAAACTTACTCACGAATGATGTAATCTTAAACTACAGTATTTTCTTAACGCGTTCCAAGAAGCTATCTTTTATACATACAATGTTTTAACAAAAGCGATTCCCGACTTCGATAATAAAAAATAATTATACAAACATACTCGATCATTTATATTTTAACTTCCGCTTTATATAATGAATGTATACTATACAAAATTTACGACCACTTTTTATTTCTCGGCAAAATACGATTTCGTCATCGTATATGCTTTGGGTTCATATAATGCACACAAAATTAAGGGAGAACTTTTACCATTTATACCGAAACAATTACATTTAAAACGTCTTGCACGTGTCCGATGAGATAATCGCGACCCCGTTTTTTTCTCTTGCCCGACGATCTGAAATCTCTGCGTTATTTTAAATACTTCATCATAATTGCCTACGAAAACATCGAGCGTAACATTTCCAAATTATTAAAGTTTACTTGAAACGTCTTGCACGTGTGTCCGATGAGATAATCATGACCCTGTATTTGTATACGAATTAAATAGCGCACTTTCATCATCTTCTCTCGGAGGGCAAAAATACACGCACACGTCATCGATCGAACCATCTTGAGCAAAAATACGATTACGTCAGTAGTATAGCTATGGAGAAGCTGAGACAGCCCTTTTAAAGGGCCATCGCAATTTTTTCTTATCGACATCTGTAATAAAAAACCCTTGCGGTTATTTACCCAGACTTATTCTCGATCGCGACCACCACCCCCCCGAAAACACACTCTTAAAACAAAAACACGTTCGCACCACTTGCGCGCCCCTTACGATATTTCGTCTTAGACTAAAACACGCACGCCCCCTACACACCTATACACATAACGATACATACCTTTCTTTTCGAAAATAAAACAACAACAACACCGCCCCCCCGATCGATATCTACACACACACTTTTATCACGAGGGCGGCACGACTTCCACGTTAACTTCACCGACAAACCATACATACCCTACACCCTACACGCACACACCTGCACATACATACCTCTCTTTTATATAATACGCACACCCTTTACAAGATATTTATGATCCTTTTAAAAAGGGCCGGCCAGCTTCTCCATAGCCATACTATCGTTATCCTCAAACCTAACTAATACTAACACACACACACACCTACACATACGTGACCTTCACACATACATACTTCTCTTTTCCATAATACACACACCCTTTACAAGATATTTATGACCCTTTAAAAAGAGCTGTCCCAGCTTCTCCATAGTTATACTACTTACAAAGTAGAACTAGCAGATGTTAAGTTGGAAACTTTATTGGAGGAACTATCAGATATATTAGACGAAGTCGAAATAGATTATTTCTATCTTTTTGACATGGATGTAACCCAAGATTTTGCAGGCATATTTAGCAAGATGGAGATGTGTAATTATTTAACTACAAAGCATAACTTTTGCTATAAGGGAGAATACGAAGAAAAGTGTAATATTATAGTTGACAACGATAAAACTGCGGGGATTGATTGTTTAACATGGCTAACAACCAATGCAAGAATTAAGATTTACAACAAATTTGTGTGTCAGATAACAAGTCCTGGTGTTAATAAACAACTTGGCAATCATATACTAGATTTTTTACGTTGTCCAGATGTACGTTTAAGGGAAACATTTGCGTCTACTTTGGCCAAAGAACATGGTATTACGCGATTGGAAGCGACAATATACAACTGTGCAATTGGAAGCTATGTCAGTGCGGAACGGGTGTATAAACCCTTAAAAGACTGTTTAACCTTATTGGAAGATAGTAAGTTATATGTACTTCCTAAAGGCGCCAATGTACTCGGTACCACTTACCAAAATGTGGAGTAAGCTATCGGACAAGCTACAAAATAGCTGCTGTTTAGTGTATAATAACCTGCTACAGTACGTGTATTGGGGGAATGGCAATACAAAGAAATTGACAGGCTTGCAAATTAAGTTGTCCAAAAAACCAGAGGAAAAGGAAAAATTGATAAAGTATGTGCTTTCGGCTTTTAGTTTTAACTATTTACCTGTAAATTATTTGGAGATAGTAGAGGAAGATAGCCAAAATAAAATAAAAATCTTACACAAGTGCTACATTAAAGTAGGTAGTACATATTTTACACAATCTACAACACCATATTCTACAATTCCAAAAGAAATAGTAATTTCGGAATTGGGATTGATAGATACGCCTAACATTCGTCCAGAGGTTGTACGACAACGCGCAAATATTGGTAGTAAATTCTATCCGTTTACGCTAAAGGAAATTGCCCCATTATGTATACCATACGCTGTAAGTGGAAGGAAAAGACAACTGGAATTAGAGGAAATGGATGCAAAAAGGCGAAAATTGGACTACATGGAAAACACTGCGACAATACGCGATCAATACAAAGATGTGTTAGACAAAGAACATCTTATTAGAGAAAATGAGGAAGAATTAAAAGATTATTTTATGTGCCGATGGACTGACTTAGATACATCTGGTTTCTACAAGTTGTATGCATTTGTGGTTAGTAAAAAAGACTATTTTAGTTATGTAGGTGTTCTTGCAGAAAAGGATGGTACTAAATCCGTATATTCTTTAAAAGGTTATTCTAAAAACGTATTTATCAAAATGGCAGATAACAAAGACGAACTAAGGAATGCGGGTTTCGTAACCTTGGCGTACACCACACGCAAAGGGGTTCCGCTAAACATTGTATATTTACCTAGTAAAGAACCTTTCGGATCATTTAAAACCGAGGGTCTTACAACCTATAACAACCATATATTCCCAAAAGTGGTGGATATGCAACTACACAACGGTGTGTGGGAGAAAAAGTTTCCTCCAATACCGACAAGAAGAAGTCGATCAAGCTAACAAGGTACGTATGCAGGATATAGTGGGAAAGCTACATTTAAAAGATTGTCACAAGCTGCAAGAATTACACGAAGGAATGGATCTGGTTGTCGGCGGAATCAAAGACTTTAAATATAGAGGCAAACTTCGGTACATTTTACAATTCGAAAACCTAGACGGTCTGTATGTATCAAACTATTGGTTAGAAAAGGAGATAGAGGACTTGGGTATCGATTTAAATTTTAAGCTGCGAATAAAATTAGATAAAATTAAAGCCACTCCAAACAAACATAAAGAAAGGACTGTCTTCTGTGTATAACTTTGTATTAAAATTAAGTTTAAATGACTCCATGCTTGGCATTAAATATTTTTAAATTTGTTATGTATAATGTCAGAATAAACATTTTATAATAGTATATAACATTGTTCTTTATTTATAAAAGGCTGTGACGTTACCCCGAAATAGCAGTCGCACATAGAGGGGTGCGCATGGGCAGCGCGCATGGGCAGGGTGCGTACGCGCAGGGTGCGCATGGGCAGGGGTGTGCATGCGCAGGGGTGCTCATGGGCTGGGATGTGTCTGGGCGTACACGAGGGAAGCGGATGTTAACAGTCACCAAGCATCCAAATCTTTATTTGGATGGTATCGAGTACTTGCCTGCGTATGTATCCGGAGTAAAAAATACGATTTGCATACGCAGCTTATTAATAAAATTAGTTTATCGAGAGAAGATGACAAAAGGTACATCATTCCTAATAGTACAACAATCAACGCATGGGGGCGTAAAGATATAAGATAGTTGTTTATATTTGTATATATTAGTTTTAAGATTCCATAATTTTTAAGTTCTTCTCCCACCTTCCAAATCCTTCCGGCTTCTATCCTGGTTGACAAAGTATACGTGTTATCTCCACGTGGTATTCGCGGGACACGGCGGTTTTAGATTTCTCGGGAGATGGTTGGCTAAGGCATATGTCTTGGGTAGCGAAAAAGGTTTTAAAAATGGTGTTAAATAAAGATGAGCAAAAAATTAGTGATTTGGGTCTTTAAACGCATAACTTTGTATGGGGTGGTCCTATTTAAAATCTATTTACAGATTTGGGGTCCCTAGAAAAATTTAATATTAGTTGATACCTAGCAAAATATATTTATCTTAAAAGAGTGACTACCCCGCGTATAATAAATATAATATAACACTTGTCAACAAAAAAAGTTGTAGGGAAAATTAAAGCCGTATTTAATGGGGATCCAGTATTAGAATTTGTTGGTAGTAATGTTAAGTCCTACTGTATTGTAGGCGAGAAAGATACGATTAAAAAGATTAAAGGGGTTTCACGAATTGTAGTTAAGTAAAACCGAGGGTCTTACAACCTATAACGAGCATATACCTCCAAAAGGGGTAGGCATGCAACTACGCAGCAGTGCGCGGGAGAATAAGAATTCTCTCCAATAAGAAATTAAAGTTTCCATGTACGTAGCACCAGTCATTGGGTAACGGTAGAAATGTGGAACCTATAAAGACGATTATTAATTATGGTTTAGAAAAATAGTAGTTTTCGTGGACTAAATAAAATAGCTTAGACTGGTTAATGTATATGACTACATATTCTCGTACATATCCACAAACATCTGCTTACGTTCGTATACGAACATGGCGATGCCGGTAGTTTTTGTTTAACAAATAGTAGGAAAAATACGTCAGGTGTTAGTGCGTGGAAGCCCATAGGATCGTTGGATTCAAAAAGAACGGTGCGGCGGGATGTATGATGGTCTCCGTTAGAATAATCGAAAGTGGTTAATCAATTGTATTGGATGTTTAAATAAGCGAAAGTGTAAAGGCCTACATAAACAAAATTTAATTATCCGACAAAAAGTGCGCGATGTGCTACACTTATAAAGAAAGTATGGAATGGTGCTTTGCATCGGTCCTACCCGTAAAAAGGGCGACTGACTTTTTCAAGCAACTACAAGAATAGCAGTAGCGCAGAGAAGGGTATGCATGTATTATACAGTTGCTACAAAATATGTTAGTTTACGCGTAGCTCGGATGTGTAATTGATCACGACTTAAAGATCCCCCGGAGGTTTAAAAATTCTCGGCCCATTGTCGTTTGAAAAATGTTTGTAAATTATCAGAACAGGAGCGGGTCGAAGTTTAAGTTAGATGGATGATTGACTGAGTTTTTTCTACCTTTACGAGGGAATTGGAAGTTGACAGACATCGAGCATCTAATTCTCTATTTGGACGATATCGAGTACTTACCGGTTCTAGAAATCATTACGTGCGGCTGACCGCTATGCGAAAGTGTAATAGCCTACAGAAGCATAATTATCAGACGAAAAAGTGCGCGATGTGCTATAGAAAGTATAAAATGGTGCTTTGCATTGGTCCTAACAGTAAAAAGGAGAGTGACTTTTCTAGCAATTACAAGAATAGCAGCAGCGCGGCGAAGGGTATGCATGTATTATACAGCGCATTGTTAGTATACGGGAAGCTCGAACGTGAACAAATTAAATTTTAATCTATAATTAACCACGGTCGTAAAAATGGGAAATTAATGGTTAATTTAAATACTGCTAAGCATATACTTTCGCTCGGTGATTCATTTAGAAAATATTCAAGCCGTCCATTTCCTAAAATATGACGTAGAAGTTATTTAAAATTAAATTGCTTTATTAGTAAGTATTCTGTAGACAAGTTTGGTATTCCCTTAGCAAAGGTTTAAAGTGTTTTTATTAAGTTTTTGGTTATAGTAGCACTGCATCTTCTACAGCACGACTTGCACACAATTTGTGTGCTATCACCCTTTTGGATTTTTAATATGCACGCGATCCGTATAACATGGAAGACGTTTCCGATGCTTCTACTAACGGTATTCGCAGCATGGACAAAGCGAACCGGGCGCATACAATGGTGCTAAATGTATTGGACGAGCTGCGAGGATTATGACGTCATTTAGTTCCCCGCTGAATCCGAGACTTCGTTCGGGTGTCTTCGGAAACCTTCGGTTTGCATTCTATAGGGTACATAAAGCAGGTGCGCAAGAATAAACTCTTTAGTTATAAGTTAGTTCGCTTACAAGTTTAACCAAAGTGCTATAGTGCGGATTTTGTTTTGTACTAAAATGGTACCTGCAAACGTTTTTAAGTGCAACTCTTGCGGTGCTTCCTATACCTGGAAAAATGCTTTCAAACGGCACCAGAACAAATGTCGTGGTGCAACATCGTCCACGGTTAAGCTTATACATCCGCCCGCAGCAAAGTACTTAAACTGTGGGTCTTGCGGTTTCGCTTTTACGAGAATGGACAACTTACTGCGACACAAGGAAAATATGTCATTAAGCCTTAAACGTTCAGCTCCGCCAGCTGTTAAAGGGACTTGTACGAAACAACCACGAATTATGTGTAAAGTATGCGATTTCGAAATTGAAAAGACTACCTATGCTGCACACTTAAGGAGCAACAGACATAAAAATGCATCAGTTACCGCTACTAACGACGATGGTGTAGAAATGGTTAGTACAGCGTTTAACAACCGTATGGCTAGCTATCGCATAAAGAATGCCAGTGTCAACGATGGAGTGCCCGAGTTTCTTTGGAAGCAGAAAGAGCGATTTATTCGATTAATAAATGAAAAAAGAATACAACATACAGCAATAAAAGTCTACTGCGAACTCTACGGCGTTTACACCAAAATGGGGGAAGAGACTACCGATGTGAAATCCTTTAACACAAAAAATGTGGTTATAACGTCTTCTAGTAATCTGGAAAATATGTACGAAGTCTTAAGCGAAACCATAAGAACAAAATCAGAGGAATTTGAAACATGCGGGTCCGGTTGGTCTTTGGAAAAGGTGCTCTATTTAGAAATAAATATTAATAAGTATAAGCCGACATGAGAAGTTCTAGGTTAAAAATAAAAAATTGTAAATATGTATTTAGAAATGTGGTTTTACAAAATTTATACTGTATTAGTAAAAATTGTCTGTAATAAAAAAGTTTTAAGAATTGTTTTTAGATTTTCTTTTATGTATAAGCCGCAGGAAATTTATAATTTAAAGGGTGTGTGTAAAATGGTAAGGGTCGTTCGATTTTAAATCTATTTAGAGATTCGGATTGTGCATAAAATTCTAGACTAACAAGATGTGCTACATGTATAAAAAATTTATAAGAACGCTCAAAAGTCGCTACAGGTAAGAAATCTTAAAATGGGGGTAGCTCTCTGGGGGATGGTGCTATGTGAAAAATTTAAAGAGATTTGGATAGCTTAGAAAATTCTAATATTGATTGATACCAAACAAGGTAGGTTTATCTCGTGGGTGGAAATGTGGAGAAAGATTTATCTCGCAGAGGGTATATGTGTAACTATGCAGGGCGTGGTCCGATTTCAAATCTGTTTGCAGATTCGGGTTGTGCGTAAAATTGTAGACTAATTTAATGTATTGCATGTATAAAAAAATTTATAAGAACGCTCAAAAGTCGCTACAGGTAAGAAATCTTAAAATTAGGGTAGCTCCCTTGGGGATGGTGCAATCTGAAAAATTCCTAGAGATTTGGGTAGCTGAGAAAATTCTAATATTGATTAATACCAAACAAGATAGGTTTATCTCGAAAGATGCAATGGCTAGACGAAGAAAACTATTTGTTAGGTTTGCTTATAGAGCAAATAGCAAAATTAGAAGATCAGGACTTTAAAGGGGTATAACTTTGCAGGGCGTGGTCCGATTTCAAATCTGTTTACAGATTCGGGATGTGCATAAAATTCTAAGCTAATTTAATGTATGGCATGTATAAAAAAATTTATAAGAACGCTCAAAAGTCGCTACAGGTAAGAAATCTTAAAATTGGGGTAGCTCCCTTGGGGATGATGCTATCTAAAAAATTCCTAGAGATTCGGGTAGCTGAGAAAATTCTAATATTAATTGATACCAAACAAGATAGGTTTATCTCGTGGGTGGAAATGTGGAGAAAGATTTATCTCGCGGGTGGAAAGAATGCGGGTGTAATGTAATCAAAATGGTTGTGGGGGTGTCCGAGCAAGGAGGAGCCAGGAGGAGATTCTTAAAAAATAAGACTTTATAGTGCGAATTTACATGTAAATTTGGTCCAGATGTGTGAGGAAATGTGGGATTCTGGAGGAAATGTGGGTCTGATTTCCCTGATAATGTACTACTATCAAAATATCAATCAAACGAACTGTCAAACTAATTGAAAACTATAATTATTTATGGAAATAATAAATCAAAACGACTAACACATTGAAATAAATTCAGTAATATGTAAAACTACATATGAAGTTTTGATGCAGGTACCTATGCATATATTAAAAAAAGCGTATGACATTCGTATATAAGTGCCTTTAAAGCATTTTTAAGCACCCATTATATTTTATTGTCAAATAAATGTTAAACTGTACAAAATAAAAAAATACAAGTTTTAAAGCAATACAAGTAGGTCAACAGACGAAGCAGTATCCATTGATAATAAGGTTTATCTCCTTGAATATTAAAAGTAGTCTCTATTTCTCTAAAGCAACCTAAAGGACCAAAAACAGTATGTTTTTTTTGTTGTTCTTACAGGTAAATATCCTTCGGTATACAAATAACTCTGCAGACGCTCTTCCGCGTTGGTTAGGTCAAAAACTATCCAAGTCGTTATCCCCTTATACCTAGTTTCCCGAAGGTAAAAGTAAAGACTGAAATTCTATGTAGGTTAACTACTAATACTTCTATTATCATGGTTGTCTTTTAATCCAACAGTCAGTTACTTAAGTACGAAAATCTCACTATTTTATCCCAGTACACATATACAATACAAAAATATTTTAATGACTCTCGCGAGATATTACAAGAAAGGGTTAATTACTTCTTATTAAGTAAAATACATATTTCTAAAAAATTTCGCACCGGTTTTTACATTTTTCAGTTGTTGAATACTAAATCAGAAAGTTGAGTTTATAATACTATAAGCTCTGAAATAGTGTAGAAATTGAACTATGTAGTACTAGAGCAGCCTACATTTTTCAGAAATTTTTAAGAATACTGTCGGTGTTTTAAAGATATTTCCATAGCAACATGTGATGTAAAGCCACTATATAAAAATCTAAATTCTAGCTATAGCTTAATCAGTTAAGTGAAAAAAAATTGTAATAAAACCATGCAAACGGTTACACCTTGGCCACACAATTATTGTAGCGACTCAAGATTATATCGCTTCCGTCGCAAGCGATCTATGCGATAAGCTTTCTCTCGGTATGCTAAAAAGCAATTTTGCGGCCCTGATATACAAATAACTATTTAAACGCTACCATGTAGTATATATTAATTAGCGTTAGATTCCTTACTGCTGCATGTATTTTTAAAAAACGATTTTAATAAAACTTTTGAAAATAACACGTTAATTGTCTATTCGTAGACTATAGTTATAGAAGACACTTCTAGAGTACTTGAAATTTTGAATTTCATACTTTGAATACTTTAATATTATCACCAGTAACGTAACTAGCCTTTTGTTAGGAAGGGGGAGAGGCTAAAGAGCCGTTAATCATTTTCTAAATACAACAATATTTTTATCGTTTTGTGAACACTCTTCTTGGGAAGGGCTAGAATATTTGGGGGAGAATTTAGCCCCATAAATCCCCTCCCCCTAGCTATGTGTATGATTATAACTTAATTTATTGTTATATAGTAGAATTTGGCTGCAGATATAGTTTTCTATTTATTGCGCAAAGATGTATAATAATGCCATTATCGAACTCATGCCATAAAAAAAAGGATAAAGTAAATAAAATTTTATTGGTATATAAAAGGAATTACGTACTGATTTATACCTTTTGGTAATCATTCTCTAAAAAACTTTGCAACCTAAAACAATTACTTCATTTTACTTCTATTTCATCAGATAATATGTATTTCTAAAGAATAAGGTATCTTATCCTCTACATTCCACAATTTGAAAATCCAACTTTTTTAAGGAAGCAATCGGTATATTATTTGACTTTCAGATTCCATAAGTTCTAATAACACTAGGTACCAATTTTCAATTGCTTGAGATATTAACCGATAAAGTTTGGTACCGTTTATACTGTGACCTATAAACAATTTATTTAATTTTTAGCATTCAGTAATTCACCAAAAGTGTTAAATCGTGAACTTTGACGCGATTTCTCAATCGGTCAAATAAAAATTTAAAAGAACTAGAACAAAGATAATCAAATTATAGACCAAAGTTTAACTCTTCAAAAGTTTCAGCTTATCAGAGTAAAAAAAGGCTATAAAAATCAGTCTGTAACAATTTCATAAACATTGAAAATTGCTACACATTTTGTACTTTTGCTATATATTTCTAGGATTCTTTAAAGAATAAAAAATCAAATGATATACTACGGTATATTTCACAAGTATCTTGATTGTAACTCAATATCATTATACTCTTAAATCAAACACAAGAGTGATAGTTACTTGTTGAACACAACTGAAAAAAATATCTTCTCATTCACTGAATGAAAGTCGGGTCGTCAGTTTTTATTTCGAGTCGGGCCTCGGACCGGGCCGATCACTTTTCTACGTCGGGCCGGGCCGGACTTATTAAAAACCCGGCCCGGCCCGGCCCGAGTCCATCTCTACTTTTAATTGAATCGAGTACTTATTTAAATGCCCTATAAAATCTCATAGTTTTTAATACAACGGTAAATACGTGGAGTCTATTCTATAATAATTTGCTTTGTTGTAGCAAAGGTTAAAAAAACCGCATTAAAAATTCCTTGAAATAAGCTAAACAAGTGCATCAAATACTGTTATGGTTTTCTTTAAAAGATTCTGAATATGTCTTACCATCATTTGCTTAAATGATAAACCTTCAGGTATGGATACAATATAGGACTATTTACCGGTTTTTCCTATAGGAATATTTTTTAAAAGACACTAAAGATTTATAATTCATTACATACCGTTCAGGACAGGTAAGATATTCTTCCTCGGATGTTACACTAGAACTGATTTAGCATTAGCAAAGGAAAGGATTCTTAATGAAGAGAGAAACGGAGAGAGAGAGAGAGAGAGAGAGAGAGAGAGAAAGAGAGCAACTGTCAAAATTGACTTTTATTACAGAAGTTTATGTACACTCCAGTTGTGTATGGGTGAGATTTAACTTCCAATGAATTAAATGAAAATATTTTCTAAAATTAATAACGCGAGCATCATCATTAGGTCTTCAGTCCTGAAACTGGTTAGACGCGTACCATCATTGTTTCCTATTCTGAACTAACCTACATATTTCCCTGAAATTTGCACAGTCTGCATCTATAACTATCTGATCTAGGTCTACATCTACTTTTTTTTTCCTATCTCTGCTTGTAATATATCCCATACTATTCCCCAAAAATGCCTTAGAACGTATTCTGCCCTTCTATTTCTCTTATCTTTTTCCCCAGATATCCTTGTTCCCTTACTATTTCTATAACCTATTTGTTATTATCTTTGTCTGTCCATGCTATCGTCCTCATACATCTGAAGCACAGCATTTCAAAAAGCTGCTACTGTTTTTCTGTCTGCGTTTCAGACTGCCCGTATTTCATAGGCATACTGTGCTGTGCTCCACGCATATGCTTTCAACAATTTTCTTCTTGTTCGGGTTTGTTGTCTTTCCTCATAAGCGCTGTTCTTTCTTGTTAGATGCAATTCGGTCACCTTCTATTGTTTTACAATTATATACCCTATTTCTCAGACCTTCAGTGATTGTGAAGGGAAGTAAGCAGCCTGTGGCTGCCAAGTTCCTCCAACACTTAACCATTTACTGATTTAATATATTTTCCAATATATCTTTTCGCACAGTCCTCATTAGTAGCAGATATTTCGCAACCAACAACTAGTTGTTTATACTAATCATCAGATTTATCTGCGCTTATTTTTTCGTCATTAAGTTTTCCGTCTCAAAACTGGTTGGACACGTACCTGCACTTATTTATATTCTGAGCTAGCCTATATAGTTTCCTGAAATTCTCACACAGCATGTGTATACAGCTCGTTCCCCTTCTATTGTTTTCTAATTTTATGCCCTATTTCAGCAAGATTCAGTAAAGGGGTTTAAGCAACCTGTGGCTACCAAGATCCCCCAACACTTAGACATTTGCTGAAGTAATGGTTTTCCAGTAAATCCTTTCACACAGTTAACATTATTCGAGAATATTGCTCAGTCAATTCTTGTAGTTACTTATAATACTCATCACAGTTATTTTTTCGTCATTAGTTTATCCATCTTGGGATTGGTTGGATGCGTATCTCCATTGATTTCTATTCTGGGCTAGCCTACACATCTCCCTGAAACCCCTACAGCCTACATCTTTTACTATCTGTGTGCAGTAGTATAACCTAGGTCTGCCTCTTTTTCTCTTTTTTCCTATCTCTGCTTCTAATATATTCCGCACTATTCCCTCATGCCGTAGTATGTGACCTATCATCTTGTCTCTCCTATTTTTTACCGTTTTCCACATATTTCTTTCTTCCCCTACCATTTTTAGTACCTCTTCGTTCTTAACTTTTTCTGTCCATGATATTTTCATCATACGTCTGTAGCACCACATTTCAAAGGCTTCTACCTTTTTTTTGTCCGCTTCTCCTACTGTCCAGGCTTCACAGCCGTACAGTGCTGTGTTCCATACATATGTTTTAAGCAATCTTTTCCTTGTTTCTATGTTTGTGGTCTTTGAGCACAGTAGTTGCTTTTTCTTGTTAAATGTAGCACGACCTTGTGCTAATCTTTGTTTTATATCTTTTGTGCTTTTCCCATCTTGCGTTATTTGGCTTCCTAGGTAGCAGAAATCCCTAACCTCTTGTAAGTTCGTGTTACATACTTGTATTCTTGTTTTGATTTATTTTCCCACCTTTGCATACTAGAACTTTAGTTTTAGTTTTGTTAATTTTCATACCGTATCTCTCTGTTAGAACCGTTTCCATTTCATTAAGAGCAGCTTCTAACTCTTCCTTACTAGCCGCTAATACCGCTATATCATCTGCAAATCTAAGCATATCAATTTTTGTCCCTGCATAGTAATTCCAAATGTCTTCCTGCATTTGACAGTATTCATTGCGTCTTCTATGTACAAGTTAAAAATCAATGGGGATAGGGCACATCCCTGTCTCACCCCTTTCCTAATGTTTACTTCTCTACATTCCTGCTCTAATTCTATTACTGCTGTTTGTTCTTTGTATAAGCTATGTTGTAACAATTTTATTTTTGCAGTAGGAGAATCCATTCATTAAAAGTACAATGAATATTAAAATACCTTTATTAATTAAAATAAATATTCGAGTAACAATCAAACTTTTATAGTATTATAATATCAAGGATTATTAGTCGAGTTGTTTCCGAGTTCGGTGTAATTTCACAGCCACTGGCGCGCGCGTGAGAGGTCCGAGAACTAAAATCCGGAACCTCCCACCATGCAAGAAAGCAGCGAGCGCACTCGTCGATAGTTAAAAGCAGCGTCAAGATGCATTCTAAAAGAATGGCGAGTGACCTCCGAGTCGCTCTATGTTTGTGAAACACTTCCTGAGTAACGGTTAGTACCTAATCCACATTTTGTATATTCGTTATCATATTAGCTAATTTACAAAATTTATTTAGCGCAACGACACATCTGAACTCGCAACGACACATCTGAAATCGCAACGAGAAATTAGAAAACTGCATGGATAACGTAGATATCGCACGCCACGTCGAAAATCACAACTGTAAAATTTGAGACAACATGATCCCTTTGAAGTTACAATTTAGAAACCTTAATTTGTTGGCTACGCAATGAAAAATTATATTAGTAAATAAATTTAGACAACGGAAGATTACGTTACGAAGTAATGCTGCCGTGATCCAAGTAAGGAATCCGCTTTGCTCCTACACCTGTGTTAAAGCATGGAAAGCAAGTATAATTAGTTGCTGTTCCCGCGCTGCGAGGTAGTTTCCATTACATCCAAGGACAACAGCTGCTCTTGGGTTCGTAATAGAATTATGATTTCCTGAGTACTTCCCTTCTGAAAGTACATTATTTCATTTTGTTTGTTAGACGTACAAAGATTATTATTCAGTTTACCTGTAAATAAGCTGGTTTTCCCAGTATCAAATTTGCTTTCACTTAGCTTCGTAAATATGTGACCACACGTGGCTTCAACGTAATTTAACAGCTGCTATTACATCACCTGTTTGTTTGATCACTATTGTCAACAATTGTCCAATGGCTAACACATGTTTAGCATTTTAGTACAACCACTATTGATAGCATTAGAGAATATCTTGGTGATTATTTTGACTTCAAACTAAATTTAAGTTTGTTAACTTAAAGAGAAAATTTCGTATATTCATTTGTAAATGACTCACACAGATCTGATTGGGTTATAAAAAACTCTAGCATTTTTAGTTACATAGAATTATAAAATATTTGAGTAAGGATCAGTTGATAACCCTTACTACCATTTTTGCAAGTACTTCAAATTTTTATTTTTATTTAATTACAATGATATTTTATTTACTGAAACAAAGAAAATTCTTATTAGTAAATTAATATTCTTCATTTAAAGTTTTTTATTCTGATCTAGTCTGATCAGACTTGGTAAACAAAAAGCAATAAGAACTAAATTTTATGATCCCATTATGCAGAAAATATTCTCTATACTTTTTAGGTATACTTGAGGGACGCAAATAGTGTTCCCATTTTTATGTGACTTAATTATTATTCTTTCTTACAGGAACAGCGTCTTATTCTGTTAAGACAAGTTTGTGTATCAACGAAGGCGATCTCTTTTTTGGGTCTCCAAGTCCGCCCTTAGAAAATTGCTATGCCCTAAAATAAATCAATTTGGACTTGGTGGCGCCTGTTTGTTTTTTTGTTAAGTGTAACCTCCATAGATTTTGACTTACCCCCATTGCTCATTGCTCTACCCCAGGAATAGACCCTAGCTACGTCGGAAGACTTCGTGGAGCTGGTGTAAATATAGAGGATAAGAAAATATCGTTTCACTAGCACCCATGTGTGAGGCTGGCCAGGAAAAATGTAGCACTGGCGCCGGCAACGTTTGGGGCTTCGAAATTTGTTTGTTCAACGAGTAATTTGTTGAAATTCGTTCGTTCATAATTTAATTTAGCTCGAAAGTTGTTTGTTCATAATTTGATTTACCTTAAAATTTATTTGTTAAAAATTAATTTGCTTCGAAATTTATTTGTTCTAAATTTAATTTGATTCGAAGTTTGTTAGCTCAAAATTTATTTTCCTTTGAAGTCCATTTGTCCAAAAATTATTTTGCTCGAAATTTGTTTGCTTAAGGTTTATTTGACATTTAGATTTGTTTGTTTGCTTTTGATAAAAGATTGGTTGTAACGGTAATCCCCATACACTCAATTCGTTAATTTGGTCAAATTTACTTTTGACTTTAATTCTGTTTTGACCCCTTAAATTTTTTTGATATTGTTTTGGCAAAATAATTTTACCAAAAACATTTTTGATTTTACCTTTAGTGGTACGAATTTGTTTTGATAGCTTTTGTAAGATTCGGATTAGTTAGATTTATCGGTTTGATTCCATTAGGTTGTAGTAACCATGTCGGAAAAATTCCAAATTGTTTGTCTACTTAAAGAAGAATTGGAGTATGAACTAAGAATCAGAGGAGTGGTAAGTGAGAGGCCAGTGTTGGAGAAACGGAAAATTTTAGGTAGATTGTTAGCTAAAGAAATAGATAAGCCTGGTTGTTTGATTGACCTTTCGTGTTATGAAGTAGATTTTGCAACGGAAAGTAAAGAAATTTCAGTTTCAGTCGAGTCAGTTCGTAATATTGTGTCCGAGTTTGAGGGCGACTCATCAGACTCAATTTTTAGAAGAGCTTGTTCAAGGATAAACCACCTTTCGGGACGAGCTAAGCGTATGAAAATCCCTTCAATAAATCCCGATGAAGCAATTAAGTTTAGAAATGAGACCGTAGCAACGATATTAACCCTTGAAGCTGAGTTGTACGATAAAATTAATAAAAGTACAGAGTCCACCTATTTAGATCGGTCCATTGTAGTATCTCCTTTAGTTAGTGCACCTATCCATTCGACTTCGTATGTAACACCTTCAGTACCTATAGGTTCATGGCCTGTAAAATTCTCAGGTGACCCCAAACAACTACATTCATTTTTAGATAGAGTTAGTGATTTGGCACAATCTCGTAAGGTATCCGAAGCTGATTTATTTGGATCAGCATGTGAACTTTTTGTGGGTGACGCTTTAGTTTGGTTTAGAACAGTGAAAAATTCTTTGCGAGACTGGAACTCCTTGTTAGAACGTTTAAGGGAAGATTTTCTACCTGGTTCTTCGGATGATGACATTTGGGAAAAGATCAGAAATCGTCGTCAAGGTAAAGACGAAAGGATTATTTTATTTGTCGCGCATATGCAAACCCTCTTTAGTAGACTGACCAACGAGCCAGCAGAAGTTACTAAAGTTAAAATGATTAGAAGAAATTTGGTTCCTGAATATATTTCGGCACTTGCATTGTCGGACATTCAAGATTTGTCGACCCTAGTAAATTTGTGTAAAAGGTTAGAAGAAGCTTCTTTGATGAAACTAAACTCGGTTTTGGCGTCTTCTAATAAACCTAACAAGATTTGCAACCTCTAAGCATCCATATGAGAACAAACATCCTGGGTTGAATGAGAAAGTTTATGCTGTTAAGAGTAGGGTGTTTCAGAATAAATTAGTCAATCCTCAAGTAACAGTAGCGGATAAGAGCTCTTTAGAGTCCTCGGTTTGTAATTCCTTTAGTCCCGATAAGAGGAATCATTTTGTTTGTTGGAATTGCTCCCGTAGTGGACATTGGTTTAGAGATTGTAGAGCAACAAAAAATTTTTGTTTTGGATGTGGTCGAAAAGGCGTTAAGGCAACGTCATGTCCACGTTGTTCAAAAACCAGTAAGGCGGCAGGTACATAGTGGTCGGTATCCTGTTCCGCGTCATAAGGCTACAGTTGTGATTTGTAAACAAGAAAAATACTTTAGTAAAGACGAGTGGTCGAGATGGCTTACAGTTGTTAAAAATTTTGTCAGGACTCTCCGAAGCCTAAGAATAATACTCTGTTCATTGAGAAGCAGTGTGATAATCGACCCTACATTATGGTGAAATTAATAGATAGAGACATTACCGGTCTTCTGGATTCGGGATGCACTACCTCAGTGGTAGGATCTTTAGCACTTTCTATTGTTAGAAAATTAGACTTGAAAATTTTAGTTCAGCAAAACAGGTATCACTACAGCTGATGGTTCAATAAAGTCTGTTGTAGGCTCAGTAGATTTGCCAATTTGTATAGGTAATGATTGCCGCATCCTTAATGCATTAGTGGTTCCGTCCCTACCGCATACATTTATTTTCGGTAGTGACTTTGCAAAATTATTTGGTGTAGTTGCTGACTTTAGAAGTAATAATTGGTTTATCCAAAGCAATGTTGGGAACGACATAGGGTATATAGGTCCGTCTTCCATCCCTTTGAACACTGAAGATTCTTTATGTGGTTTACATGACCTCTCAGATGCTCAAAGTGCGCAAGCACAAGAGTTAATAAGTTCATTTAGTGAGATTAGCAGCGACGATAGATTAGGACGAACTCACCTAATCGAATTGGACATAGACACAGGCAATGCCAAACCCTTCCACAAGAAACCATATGTCATGTCACCATATATGGGTAAGATATTGAATGAGGAATTGGACGACATGCTTAGACTTAAAGTTATAGAACCGTGTACTAGTCCGTGGTCCTCTCCAGTTTTGTTGGTTAAGAAGGCAGATGGAGAATATCGCTTCTGTTTTGATGGTAGAACCCTGAACGACTTAACTGTTCATGATTCGTACCCCCTTGCGAACGTAGATAGAATTCTCAATATGTTGAGAGGTGCGAACTACATTTCGTCCCTGGATTTGAGAAAATCGTTTTGGCAAATCCTCTTAGTGAATCGTCTAAGGATAAGACTGCCTTCAGTGTTATCTCACGAGGACAATATAGATTTACATGCATGCCATTTGGGTTGAAGAATGCTGCGCAGACGCAACAGCGTTTAGTAGATGCAATTTTGGTCCACGTTTTGAACCCCATGTATTTTGCTATTTGGACGACATAATATTATGTTCGTCATCTTTTGAAGAACATCTAAAATTATTAGTAGAGGTTAAGCAACGTTTAAAAGAAGCTAACCTTACCATAAATATAAGTAAATGTGAATTTTTTAAAAAAACACTTAAATTTTTGGGTTATATAGTAGGTTCGAACTCACTTCGTACAGATCCCGATAAGGTGTCGGCGATGGTTAACTTTCCCCGTCCGAAAACCACAACGGAAATTAAAAGGTTTATAGGAATGTGCAGCTGGTACAGGCGCTTTATAAAGAATTTTTCGTCTTTAGTTTCGCCTATTAATGACCTCATTAAAAGTAAGAAAAAAGGTCAAACTGTAAACTGGAGTGCGGAAGCAGAAAATTCATTTGTGCTAATCAAGCAAGCATTAGTTTCTGCACCTCTTCTTTCTCAGCCAGACTACTCGGCACCTTTTATCGTTGAGTGTGACGCAAGCAACACTGGGTTAGGAGCTGTGTTGATTCAGAATGTAAACGGAGAAGAGCGTGTAATTTCGTACGCAAGCAAAACCCTGAGCCGTACTGAGCGCAATTATTCCACCACTGAAAGAGAGTGTTTAGCGGTTATTTTTGCAATTGAGAAATTTCGTCCGTGGGTAGAAGGAGTTCGATTCACCGTTGTCACCGATCATTTTCGTTACTTTGGTTGAGTAATCTTCAGAATCCAACTGGAAAACTCGCCAGATGGTCAGTTCGATTAAGGCAACACTCATTTGATTTGGTGCATAGAAAAGGAAAGTTCAATATAGTTCCAGATTGTCTTAGTCGTGGTGTTCCTTTAGAGAATCCAGAAGTTAACTTAGTAGAGATTAAACTTGATGCAGTAGACTTGTGGTATGAGTCTTTGAGGAAGAAAATTTTGTTGTCACCCAAAAGCTACCCTCAATGGAAAGTGGAAGATGGGTTTATTTATAAGTTTATACCTTCCTTATTACCGCATTCGGCGAATGTTGTAGAGTGGAAATATTTGGTGCCAAAGTCTCAGCGCGTAGATGTCATTAAATCATGTCATGACCCCCTTCAGCAGGACATTTTGGTTCCTTAAAACTTTGTCTCGAGTCCAAGAATTGTATTATTGGCCAAAGATGATCTTTGACGTACGTAAATTTTGTAGGAAATGTTTGATTTGTGGTGCTCAAAAACCACCCAATAGAGGTCCCCTTGGAATGATGGGAAAGGAGAAAGAAGTTGGACTACCATTCCAAACCATTGCATTAGATTTGATGGGTCCGTTTCCTCGTTCCAAACGCGGACATAAATGGCTCTTAGTTGTTGGTGATTGGTTCTCGAAGTATTCGATTTTGCAACCTTTACGTAGTGCTACCGCACATTTGATCGAGAAGTTTTGGAAGAAAAGGTATTTCTTGTCTACGGAGTACCACAATTTGTTATTTGTGATAATGGTCCACAATTAGTTGGACGTATTTTTAAAGCTTTGTGTGCAAGGTACGAAATTCAAAAATTTGGTATAACGCTGTTTATGCTCCCCAATGCAATTTTGTGGAAAGAATCAATAAGACAGTTGGTACAGCAATCCGTACATACGTAGAAGAACATGATACGTGGGATGTTGAGATATCGAAGATCCAATACGCGATCAACTCAGCAAAACATGAGTCCACCAAGTATTCGCCAAATTTTTAGTTTTTGGTCGTCAGGTACCTTTAAGTGGAAAAGCTTATAATGATAATTTTATACCTGGTGAGGATGTTGATGTCGTCTCCAGTAGTAGACCTTCTTATGTTTTGGATCGTCAACTTTTGTTTGATATTTTTGGAAATGTCCGTGAAAATTTGCATGTAGCTTATCAACGTTCGTGTAAACGCTACAATCTTCGGAGAAGAGACATTTCATTCCGAGTCGGAGAGTATGTTTGGAGAACTAATAAGGTCCTCTCGAGTGCTAGTGATAAATTTTCCGCTAAGTTAGCTCCTAAGTTCGTTATGAGTAAAATTCGGAAAAACATTCCAGTTTAGTATATGAGTTAGAAAACGAAGATGGAACAAGAGCAGGGAAATGGCACGTAAAGGACTTGAAACCAATTGGAGTATCAGATCCAAATGAAAATGATGATTTTGACGATTAATTCCGGTCCGGTCATCTCTTTGATATTAAGTAATGACGTAGTGGTTTGTTTTGTTTTGTTCCAATTCTTGATTTAGTGTCGGTCCACTAATATTGAGTATTTTGTTTGAGGAGTGAAATAAGTGGTTTGAGATTTTGTAAATTTTGTAAGTTTGAGGTGTGCCTTGGTGCACGCTGGTCGTTTTGCTCGCGCGTTGCTCGGAGATGTGTTTGGAGGATGTCTTTGACAGATATCCTTACAATGTAGAAGTAGGTGGGCTATTTAACTATTGGTCCTGATTTCTACATGTCAAGGTGGAGAGAATGAATTGTTCTTTCCCTTGTTCCTTTTGACCGTTAGAAGTTCTTAGATTTGATAAGGTCAAAGTTGACTTGGTGATTTTCACCGTTTGGTCCATCACTAATGAGATCAGTTGATCGTTAGCAATTAGTGATAGGATGATCAGTAGGGTGTAGGATTCTACAACCCTAACTGGGTTATTTTGAGTTTGAAATTTGATGAGTAACCTTATGGTTAGGTTACCTTTGTTTTGATCATCCCTTTGCGATAAAGTGATGATATTTGTATTTGAAATTTGATGAGTAACCTTATGATTAGGTTACCTTTGTTTTGATCATCCCTTTGCGATGAAGTGATGATATTTGTATTTGAATTTGATGAGTAACCTGATGGTTAGGTTACCTTTGTTTTGATTATCTCTTTGCGATAAAGTGATAATAATTTGTATTTGAATTTGATAAGTAACCTTATAATTGGGGCACTTTTGTTTTGGTTATCACCTTGTGATGATGCTTAAATTTAGACCTATTAGTAGGGTATTTCTTTTGATTCTCACCTTATAGTGATGATATTTTGAATGGTAATGCTGTTCTGATGAGGAAGCATTCCTGTTTTTTTTGTAAATAGAGCTAAATGAGCTCCTGGAAGTGAAGTTTTTTTTGAAATTAGAAGTAAATTGTAAGTGTTTCATTTTAGGTCAGAAATATTAGCCTTATTAGAAGTAGGAATCTCAAGTCAAGAAATTTTGTAAATTTAAATTCTTTTGTCCCGTGGAGTGTTTGACTCTCTAATTTGACCCCCTCCCAATTTTGATTATTACCGATTGTGACTCCCCGATTTTGTCTCCCGATGGACGTCAGGTACACGTAGTTACCAACACACTCTCAATTATAAATGAAGGTCCCCCATTTGAATAAATTTATAAAATTGCATAGTTGGTTAGGAAGATAGGAAAGGCTAGTATTGTTGTAAAAAAATTTTTGTATTAGTTATATTTGAAGTTTTTCTTAAGAAAAAATTTTTTCTTTAGGAAAGAGGTAGTGTAACAATTTTATTTTTGCAGTAGGAGAATCCATTCATTAAAAGTACAATGAATATTAAAATACCTTTATTAATTAAAATAAATATTCGAGTAACAATCAAACTTTTATAGTATTATAATATCAAGGATTATTAGTCGAGTTGTTTCCGAGTTCGGTGTAATTTCACAGCCACTGGCGCGCGTGAGAGGTCCGAGAACTAAAATCCGGAACCTCCCACCATGCAAGAAAGCAGCGAGCGCACTCGTCGATAGTTAAAAGCAGCGTCAAGATGCATTCTAAAAGAATGGCGAGTGACCTCCGAGTCGCTCTATGTTTGTGAAACACTTCCTGAGTAACGGTTAGTACCTAATCCACATTTTGTATATTCGTTATCATATTAGCTAATTTACAAAATTTATTTAGCGCAACGACACATCTGAACTCGCAACGACACATCTGAAATCGCAACGAGAAATTAGAAAACTGCATGGATAACGTAGATATCGCACGTCACGTCGAAAATCACAACTGTAAAATTTGAGACAACATGATCCCTTTGAAGTTACAATTTAGAAACCTTAATTTGTTGGCTACGCAATGAAAAATTATATTAGTAAATAAATTTAGACAACGGAAGATTACGTTACGAAGTAATGCTGCCGTGATCCAAGTAAGGAATCCGCTTTGCTCCTACACCTGTGTTAAAGCATGGAAAGCAAGTATAATTAGTTGCTGTTCCCGCGCTGCGAGGTAGTTTCCATTACATCCAAGGACAACAGCTGCTCTTGGGTTCGTAATAGAATTAAGGATTTCCTGAGTACTTCCCTTCTGAAAGTACATTATTTCATTTTGTTTGTTAGACGTACAAAGATTATTATTCAGTTTACCTGTAAATAAGCTGGTTTTCCCCAGTATCAAATTTGCTTTCACTTAGCTTCGTAAATATGTGACCACACGTGGCTTCAACGTAATTTAACAGCTGCTATTACATCACCTGTTTGTTTGATCACTATTGTCAACAATTGTCCAATGGCTAACACATGTTTAGCATTTTAGTACAACCACTATTGATAGCATTAGAGAATATCTTGGTGATTATTTTGACTTCAAACTAAATTTAAGTTTGTTAACTTAAAGAGAAAATTTCGTATATTCATTTGTAAATGACTCACACAGATCTGATTGGGTTATAAAGAAACTCTAGCATTTTTAGTTACATAGAATTATAAAATATTTGAGTAAGGATCAGTTGATAACCCTTACTACCATTTTGCAAGTACTTCAAATTTTTATTTTATTTAATTACAATGATATTTTATTTACTGAAACAAAGAAAATTCTTATTAGTAAATTAATATTCTTCATTTAAAGTTTTTTATTCTGATCTAGTCTGATCAGACTTGGTAAACAAAAAGCAATAAGAACTAAATTTTATGATCCCATTATGCAGAAAATATTCTCTATACTTTTTAGGTATACTTGAGGGACGCAAATAGTGTTCCCATTTTTATGTGACTTAATTATTATTCTTTCTTACAGGAACAGCGTCTTATTCTGTTAAGACAAGTTTGTGTATCAACGAAGGCGATCTCTTTTTTGGGTCTCCAAGTCCGCCCTTAGAAAATTGCTATGCCCTAAAATAAATCAATTTGGACTTGGTGGCGCCTGTTTGTTTTTTGTTAAGTGTAACCCTCCATAGATTTCGACTTACCCCCATTGCTCATTGCTCTACCCCAGGAATAGACCCTAGCTACGTCGGAAGACTTCGTGGAGCTGGTGTAAATATAGAGGGATAAGAAAATATCGTTTCACTAGCACCCATGTGTGAGGCTGGCCAGGAAAAATGTAGCAATGTACTATTCGTCTATCCCTATAGCTCATTCCAATCTTTTTGAGTATTTCAAACATTTTTTTCCATTTTACCTTGTCGAATGCTTTTTCCAGATCTACAAACCCTATATACACGCTTTCCCCTTTTTCTATTGTTTTCTCCATTATCACTCTCAGAGCTAAAATAGCCTCTCGTGTTCCCCTGTTTCGCCTAAACCCAAATTGGTCTTGCCCTAGTAATTCTTCCGCCCGTTTTTCCATTCGTCTTTGCACAATTCTAGTTAATATTTTTGACACGTGTGCTGTCAAACTTATTGTTCGAAAATTTTCACACATCTATCCGCACCTTTCTTTTTTGGTATAGCTACTATGATGCTACGTTTGAATTCTTTAGGTATCTCGCCTGTCTCATACATATAGCTTACAAGTTGGAAGAGACGTTCTGTTACTGCATGTCCAGCGGCTTTTAGAGTTTCTGCTTGCACCTTATCTGTACCCGGCGCCTTACCATTTTTCAGACTCTTTAATGCTAATTCAAACTCCTCTCTAAGTATAGGATATCCCAAGTCATCATTTTCAATGTCTGATTCCTGTTCTAATGCAGTTAGTTCCTCTCCTGCATATAAATTGCCTATATATTCTTGCCATCTACCCACTTTCTCTACGTTTTCTATGATGACGTTTCCTTGTGCGTCCCTTATATTTTTGCTATACGGTTTTATGTCCCTAAAATTCATTCTAATTAATTTGTATGCTTCGTCTGTCTTTCCTATTTCCATCTTCGTTTGTACCTCTTTGCACTTTTCATCCATCCATCCATGGTTTCTTATTTTCTTTTTGTGTATACCCCAGAATATCTCTGGCCGCCATGTCTAAACTGGATTTAATGTTATTCCATTCTGTTTCTACTTCCTTAGTATCAGATATTTTCCCGATATCTTTGAGCAATTCATTTGACTTTTTTTCGAATCTTTCTTGAATATCTTTATCTTTTAGTTTCTCTAAGTCCAATTGCCTTTTTCTGTTTCTTTTTTTCGCCTTCTTAAATTTAAGTGCAGCCTTCATAATTACGATGTTGTGGTCAGTATCTATATCTGCTTCTGGGTAGCTTCTACAGTCTTTTACTTGATTCCTAAACCGTTGTCTAACAAGAATGTAATCTATTTGATATCTTCCTATATCTCCTGGCATCTTCCACGTATATCGTCTTCTAGCATGATGTTGAAATAATGTGTTTGTTATGATTAAATTGTTCTTGTCGCAAAATTCTACCAGCCTATTTCCTCTGTCGTTTCTTGTGCCTAAACCAAATAAACCTACTACCGCTCCTTCCCTACCCTCACCTACCACGGCATTAAAATCCCCCGTAATTATTAAATTTTCATGTCCTTTTACGTATCTTAATATGTCTTCGATATCTTTGTAGATGGCTTCTACCTCTTCGTCACTATAGCTAGAGGTGGGCATGTATACTTGTATTATTACTGTGTTTACCGGTTTAGATTCTAATCTAACCATGAGTACTCTTTCGTTCTTTTGTAAGTAATTTTCTACGCAGTATCCTATCTTTTTCCGCATAACTATCCCCACACCCAAATTTCCTTCCTCTGCTCCTGTATGAATTACCCTGAAGTCTCCACTCCAAAAATCCCCCGCCTCTGGCCACCGAACTTCGCTAATCCCTACTATGTCTAGTGATAACCTATTCATTTCGATTTTTAGGTTCTCTAGCTTACCTACTTGCTTCATACTTCTAACATTCCACGCTCCGACTCGCAGAATGTTTCCGACTCTTATTTTTAACTTTCCGATCGCATCTTCCGAAGTAGTCCCCTCCCGGAGATCCGAATGGGGGACTATTTTAACTCCGGAATCTTTTACCCCAGAGAATGCCATCATGTTTGTTGTAATTTAGGTACGCTGTGTACTTGGGAGATAATGTGGTGGTTTCCCGTTGCCTTCCACATCGCGGTAGTGTGTCTTAGACTGCCATACCGACCCCTATGGTCTCTGCCAATCTAAGTACCGAAAGAGCCGCTGCTCTCTTTCGGGGACCTGTCTTAGTCTGGTTCCTCACTAACGACCCTACTACTTTGGTTGGACCTGTAGTTTGGCTCTTTAGCTCATTAGAACGCGCAAGCCATTTCACCTGTTCTAGTAATTTAGAACTTCGGCAAGGTGCAGGTCCATTCGAAATGGAATAACGCGAGCAAACTTCAACAATTGACCTAAAATATATAAAATAAATGTATTAAAAAATTAGCATAATGGTTTATTTAAATAAAGCGTATATTGTAAGAGAGAACTAACCGCAAATATGCAGCATTACTAACAACCAGACATGAAATTTATTAGGCGCTATTAAGCTAATTTGGGAGATTAAATTTATATAAAAATAGAAATCTGGAGAGTGAAAGCAAGAGATTTACGAAGTTGTAACTTGATATTACTGCAGGAAAAAATATTACGTTACAATAGAAGATACGTTGTGTTTATCTTTAGTTTATTGTCGTAGCACATTCTTCAGAAATTCTATACTGACCGTGACTCATGTAAAAGCTACCTTCATTATGTTGACATCTTTGTTAGGACCAATACTATCGTTTAACTTCTAAATTCCATCAGCTTGCAAATATTCGAAGTATCGTAGTGTTAAAATACATTTAAATTCCTCTGTTTCTATCACTGCTCGATCACCAAATTTTATTTTTATTAATTCTGCTTTCAAAACGTTTTACTTTTGGTTCACAGTAATGTTTTTGCAATGTGTGAATGGCTTGCGATTGGTACTTTTGTTACAATGATTGAAATCCATATTTGTATTGAAGGTGCTTTACACTTCTTGATGGGAACACAAATATTATCATAATGACGAACTAATAAAGACTTCATATTTATATTGATAACAAATTTTGCTTATTCGTGAAGTGCAAAGAGGAACACAGGTGTCATCGACTTCTAAAATATTTAGATCAAAATGTAGCATTTGCGGATTACTCTTAAAGTTTTTGACCTAAGTTTGTTCTACTTGGAGTCCGAATCAACGTAGTTTTTACTGCTAGCTGCGCGGTTATCAAAACTATGCAACTGTATTTGGGTCATAGCAGTTTTACTGACCTACTTTAAGTTTAAATTAACGCTGTTTTTAGTCGGCTGACATACCTTGAGTTTAAAGTAACGCACTCTTTTAGTCGATTGACCTACATTGAGTGCACAATGACGTTCTTGTTAGTCGTTTGACTTTCTTAGTCGATTGGTCTGCACCGAAAGCACAGGCACGTTTTTTTAAGTCTATTTACCTGTAAACCAACGCAGTCACGTTCTTTTTAGTCAATTAACCTACATTGACCTTAAAATCGCATAGTTTATAGTCAATTGACCTACATTGAGTCCAAAATCGCATTGTTTTACTACTCAAAACTCAAATACAAACTAATATTAAAACTTGAATTTAAATCGACTCAGTAATGCACATGGCTCATTACATTACTTTCTATCTTGTAGAAAACACTTAAATAGGCAGTATGCGTAATACGAAGATTAAATATTAATTACATGTATACAAAATGGAAAAGCATCGTCGTTTGTATTAAATACGATACGGCGTAGCTGTTGCCAATTGCTTGAATTTTTGCAATGACAATAGAAAGTAAGTGTTTTTTTCTCATAAGAACATACCATATCTCTATTGTCCATTGCATTCTACGTAATACTATAAAAACATGATTTACATTTTAAAAATTTGAATTTAACCAACTTGTTTGTTATATCAAAAATAATTATGTCATATAATTTAAATAAAAAATGAATTCCTTTGACATTAATTCCTTCATAGAATTAGTTAGATGTATGTGCGTCCTTTATGTAAATGATTAGAGTAACTTAATTTTGTATTATGTTTTAATAGAGTACATCCTTAATACAGAATTTTGCTTAAATTTCTTGTTGCATAATAAGTAGCACTAACTGATATGATATTCAAATTAAGAAAAAACACTGAATACAACACCTCGTCTATGAATCATAAAACTTTCACACGCTTATACATATGCTAACAAGTATTATATATCTTATACATCTATTACATCGGGTCTCACACATTCTCGTTAACTTCAATACTTTTACAAAGATATCGACTGTAATCAACCTTGCGGGAACTAACATATTTTGAAAAAATCTTATTAAATAACTACATTATGCTTTCACCCCAAAATACTTTACGGTCAAAAGTCAAATAGTCGTACAATAATTGGTTCTACACCATTTTACTTGAAAGCACAGAAGTCAAGTGATAGTTGAAGTCGCTGGAGGGGGATTGATTGCAAATATGGAAAATGAAGGAGATTCTCTTTCGTCAAAAAGTTCTGGTTACAATCCACTGCATCAATATGTAGCTGTATTTACAGGTAATTTTGTTATATAATTTTGCATATATTGCAAATTCATGTTCTTGTAGTCTGACTGTAGCTATAGCACGAACGAACTAGCGTAGATATCTCTGATTATTTCTTTCGTCTATCAAATCTAAACTATTCACCAATCACACTTTCGATTATGTCATATCTGCGTCTATACTGCTTGGTGCTAAATATCGGCGACTATTTGCCATGGTGTTTTTTTCGCTTCTATAAAGTAGGCATAGTTCCGTTTGAAAAATGCTAAAATTAATTTATAAACGTCAAATTTATAAAAATTTCAAAATGAATCGTTTTGGTACAAACAATGGCGATGAAATTAATAATAAAATACAATTAAATGTGCCAGATAATAAAAAAAAAGCAAAAAAAGCGTATGAAATCAGTTCGAAAAATTTTGCGATGAGCGCAGATATGTATTTAATAATGATACACCTATTTCTCTATTGAATAATATACTCAAAGTTTGGGCTTGGAACACGAAGAAAGAAAGTGGAAAGACTGTAAAGAGTATACCGTAAAATACCCGAAATGCCAAGAACGCAAAAAGACGCGAGTTGCAAAAATGCCCAGAGAAAAGGAAAAAGTTCTACTGCTTTGAATATTGAAAATGTGTATACGATAGTCGACAGTTGTGATGAAGAAACACCTGAGGGCCTCCAGAAAAAATTTTATTTTATAGTGTCAGTAGAATTGGCATGGCGCAGAGGAGAAGGTGTATCTTGTTTGGTTCAACATTTTAAATTTTACATCCAAATTGATAGGACATAATCGGGTAGATTAGATTACAATCCAATTTTTACAAAAACATGCCAAGGAGGAAATAAAAAATGCACAAACAGTAAGTGGCTTGAACCCAATCAAAATACTCAAAGATGTCCTGTAATATTATTAAAAAAATTACTTGAAAAAAGAGATCCTAATTTTACTTGTCAACGGTTATTTTTGACACCACACGCATTTTGGAAAAGGGGCAAATCTCTGTGGTACAAACATTCACCAGTCGGACAAAATAAAATCTCGAAGTGGACTAAATTGGCAGCAGAGTCTATTGGTTTAAATACAAAATTACAAATCACTCTTGTAGATCCACCGTTGTTTCTCAACTTGCAAAATCCGGGGTACCGGAACAGCACCTAATTCAAATAACGGGACATGCTAATTCATCATCCATACAGCCCTACCTTCAAATGAATGAGCAACATCACCAAAATATTATTAGTAAATTAAGAAGACAAAATGACTGTTTTAATTCAGTAAACAGAGCTGCTACACCTTCAAAAACTGATCAGATGTCCCAAATTGTTCACACAGGCAACGTTACATATAAAAATTGTGTTTAATTTCAAGTAGTGTATAATTATTGCTGTTACGTCAAAATTACTAAAGGCCAAGTTAAATATTATTAAAAATAAATTGCATTTTGTGTTCCGAATTACATTTTTTAGAATGTTTAGATTAAAATTTTGTACATTGTTCTCGACTCAAGAAATAATCTTCCTAAATATAACGCGACCTTGATAAATCAGCGACTATTTGCTAAATTTCTCGTGTTTTTTACAATTTATTTCGACATAATTTTGTTATTAATAATCAAAGATTTAAGCCCTCGAACTAAAGCTCTCGGGCTTTAATCAGATTATTAATGACAAAATTATGTTTCGATAAATTAAAACAAAAAGACACTCGAAATTTAGCCACAATAAAATTAGTCGAATATTTATAAAGGTCTTGTTATATTACATATGATTATTTTCGAGAGAGAGATTTTCAAACAATTTGTACTAAAATCGTATAATCAATACGTCTTACGATTAGAAAAAACTACACCAACGTCAGCAACACAAACATTATTCGATAAGAAAAATACATTTAATGCCGTCGGAAAACCGTAAACCCACCATTCCGTTATCATTCTTGTAATTGCAGTATACAGTACCCGTTTGCACCAATATACCTGTTTTGTCATACCTCGTATTCAAAAATTCATATAGCCAGGTATCAATCACTACAACTGGCAAAGATAACGCTTCAAGGACACCTGTTATCACGCTCTTTTTACCCCAACTTTAACATTTTGCAATAGATAATTGTATAAGAATTACAACCGACAAGTAATGTCTAGTTGAAAAGTTTGGAACTGCCGTCTATGATACCACATTCCTAAAATAAATGTAGCTACGGCTAGCTACTTGTAATGCACAGTGGAAGAAAATCGCTTACCAGACTGATGAGGAAGTAGTGCAAATAGAACTAGCACTAGGGTTAAAAATCAGAAGAGTATGTTGTAAAAAATGTTTTTCGGGAGTGACTCACTTATTTGTTGCAGTGGGTACTATTTTTAAGAATTTTGAAATTGCCAAAAAACTGGTTTAACGACAACCAAATATAAAACCTCGAAAGCGATAGTGCTTATAACGAATGCAAATCGGTAGTGTCATCTTCTTCGATAATTGAAAATAATACGTCCATTTATGGTGCTATCCTTTTGGACAGATTAATAACAATGAGCAGTTTTGAACGCCAACAACAAAAATGTTGTCAGTGGTTTAGGAAAGAAAAAAGTCGCTCGGCTCCAAACACTGTCCAATATTTGGAAAAATAGTCGTCTCATCAGGACACCTAAAAGAAGTTAAAAATTATGCGGTTTCGTGAATCACATTAATGTAAGCAAATTTTAAATCCTGATTGCTAGTATCTCATTTGATTTTGCTGGAAAGTTCTTACCTAGAGAATAACGAAGTAGATTCAAATAGAATAACTAAGGTTAGAAACTAGATCAAATAATATGAATAAATTAGATTTAGAACATAATTAAAGTAGTCAAATATTTGTTACGGTATTCCGCGCAAACACGAAAGAAAACAATAAGAGTCAGTAAAGAAATCGTTTACGCCGAATACCGCAACAAAACAGAAACAAAATGGTAGAATTCGGGCTAGCTCAAAAACGTCGTAGAGTGATCTGGGTGAAACGAAAAGAACACATTGGAAACCTTGGTAAAATTATATTGTCAACATATAATCTTGAAAGACTATTTACAAAACAACAAAGAAACCAATAATTTGCGTAATCGTTTGTTATAGTCGAAACCATGAAAGAAGTCGTCTGCGTCATCACTTGTATTCGTACGAATTAAGATGAAAATTTTAAGTCAATGTAGCATCTAGTTCATTCATATTACCAAAGGATAGCCTGTTAAGTATATAAAGTTCAAAACATATGGACATATATTCTTCTCTGTTGTTTTCCCAGATGAACGCGTTCACGTATGTCTTTATTTAAAACACGTACAAATCGTATTACTATCTTTATCACATATACATATATATATATATATATATATATATATATATATTAATTAGTGAATTACACAAGGTAAGTTGATAAATACTATCGTATTATAGTGAATAAGATGAAATAATAACTTAGACTTTTATGCAAAGCCCAAATGATCATTTCAAATCGAGCTAGTAATTGAAAGATGGAAAATATAAGGTCTTGTACAGGACTTGAACCTGTATCCTGGTTTTGCCGGAACCATGCGTTTACCAATTACGCCACCGAGACCGATGACACAATTGGGAAATTTACAAATTTAAATCGTGTACACTATAATACGATAGTATTTATCAACTTACCTTGTGTAATTAACTACCTAAAATATTTATATATTTAATACTTGGCTTATAGCCATAATTTTGAGCGTAGCTTCTTATCTATAACTGACGAAGTCAAAAATTGACAATGTCAGATATGATTGACAAAAATGCCGAACGTAATTGAAAGTTAGGTTGACGTATCGTCGTGTACACGATTTAAATTTGTAAATTTCCCAATTGTGTCATCGGTCTCGGTGGCGTAATTGGTAAACGCATGGTTCCGGCAAAACCAGGATACAGGTTCAAGTCCTGTCCTGGCGGTTTGCGTTACTCTTCGGACGGCTTCGTGTTCTACTTGTGGGACAACGTTAAGTTAAAGAATTAATGCGGCATGCCCCAGGCATGGCGCCAGGCAGCGTAACTGGTCGAAATTAAGCAGACTATGTAGAGCATTGCTATACGTGGTTTACTGAACTATAGCGACGTGCCCCAGGTACGGCGTCGGGCAGCGTAACAAGTCAAGAATATGCAGGCTATGGAGAGCACTGCTATACCTGGTTTACTGAACTATAGAGACGTGCCCCAGATGAAGCGGCGGGCAGGGTAACTGGTCGGAAATTAAGCAAGCTATGGGGAGCACTGCTTGCTGAAGTGGTTTACAGGTTTTGGTGGGCACTGTAGTTAAGTTCTTAGGCTATGGTGAGCACTAAGTGTACTGAATTCTGTTGGATTCGCAATTGTATTTATATGCTTTCTTCCCCTACGCAAGGTATGTTGAAAAAAGGTTAGTGGAATGGGCATTCAATTGATTTTCTACTTTTAGGGTAGCACAAAGAATGAGTTTGAGATCCCGATTTTCTAGGCCTTTGTTCTATGTTCAGCACGTGTATTTTAATATAGGGTAACATCCCCCCCGCTGAAGAGTTTAACGTAGCTAGATTGATGCAAAACGGTGGGGGTCGAGTGGGTGCTGATCGAATATCTTTGGAATGTATCTTCACATCTCCCCGTTCCAGCCGAACCCAATAGATATTGGGTCCGGCTCTCATTTGGATCGGGTGGGGTCCGGTCCGTTTCGTCTCGAACTGATTCTTGGTTGAGGAGCGGTTCCTAATCCTGACCATGTCCCCAAGTGAATACAGGGCCGAATCTTGGTCTTGGCCATATTTGACTCTAAAGCGGCGCTCGCAATCCTGGATTTGTTGGATGCGGCGACGTAGGGCTTCTACTTGATTGCCCACTGGCGGGTGGTGGAGGTCACCTGGACGGGGTAGTTCATATCCCAGTAGGGCGTAACTGGGTGTAGTTCCCGTAGCTGCGTTCTTCCTAGTGCGGAGGAAATACAGTATTTCGAGTAGATTCAGGTCCCAGGATCGTGCGTCGTGTTGGGTCACAAAGGCTCGTAAGGATTTCTTGATCTCCTGATTCCGGCGTTCGACTGGGTTCGCATGTGGGTGGAAGATTGGCGTAGTCCAGTGGTGACAACCCCATTGATCCAGTGTCCGATCCCACCGTCGAGACACGTATCGGACTCCGTTGTCGGCGAGGATCGCCCTTGGGTACCCCTATCAGAAGATTACTTCAGTTTTGAGTACTTTGATGACGATTGCTGATTTGGTTCAGGCGTAGCGAGCATTTGATGCTGCCGGGTGGCCATTGATTATTTGCGAGTTGGAAAATAGAGGTTGTCCGCGAAACTTGATTTCTTTGGTCAAGAGTTATTTGTCGCGGCGATTGGCACAGGTTGAAATCCCGGGTAAAGTTTTGTCGCGCAAGGTGGAAAGGGGATGCTCGCAGAGGTCATGCTCTGGTCCCACATTTTGGAAGTTGTTGTATGGAAGCATCTTTAGGGTCAAGTTGCCCACAGGATGCTCAATCGTTGGGTTTGCGGATGATACGCTTTTAATTATCAGATCGCGATTGTTAATGGATATGCGCACAAAACCGAACGAGGCGCTTAATAAACTACACGAATGGTTGCAAGCGGTAAAATTAAAATTTAACACGGGGAAGTCAGAGGCGCTTTATTTCGGAAAGAAACCGAGACAGCGACCCCCTAGGCTAGAGCTAAGAGGGGGGAAAATACCGTTTAAGGAAGCAATTACATACCTCGGGGTAAAGATTGACAAGTTAAATTTGAAAGCTCACGTGCAGTACTTTAAACGCAAAGGCAGCAAAATATCAAATAAAATTATGGCGGCGGCGAAAATAAACTGGGGTTTCAAGGGCGAATCGCCGAGGACGATTTATGCCGGAGAAATTTAGCCTGCAATACTGTACCCAGCTTCTGTATGGGCGGAAGGTTGTAAAGTCCTTACAACGCATAGCCGCGGTAAAAGACGCCCGGGCGTACAGGACCACCTCCACGGAGGCGGTCCTGGTGATCAGTAGGACTCTCCCTATCGAATATGTCGTTAGGTGTATTAGAGATAGGAGATTAATAAATATAGGGAAAGGACGCGAAATTATCGAAGATATTAATCTTGGTAATAGGGAAGATCGTTGTATCAGAGTTGGGGCATCCGGTCGATATTACAGGAATCGAGTTTGTCGAAGGTAATGGGGACGCGACGGGTATCAGAATTTACACGGACGGTTTACGTATGGATGACGGACAGGCAGGCGCGGTGTTTGTCGTGTATAAGCAGGAAAGGGCTTCAAACCAAATTCGCGAACTGGAGCACTATCTTCCAATGCGAATTGGTAACCATACGAAAGGCTATCGATTACTTAATAAACCATACGGGCAGAGACGAGTAATCAATGATAGTAAATCGACGCTGAAAGTTTTAACTAAGATGAACATCTCGACAGACCTCCACGGGGACGTCTTACTTGTGATTTCCCCAATGCTCCACCCGAAGGTACTACATTGGCCACGGGATTCAAGCCCGGAACCTTGGGCGTAGTAGTCACACACATACCACTAACGTCACGGAGCCGCCAAGCGGACATCTGAAGGATAGCGCATACGGCGCTCGAGTTTCGACGTTTAAAGTTCTGTTGGGTAAGGTCGCACGATGGTAACGTAGGAAACGATAGGGCTGATGAATTAGCTAAAGAGGCCGCGACGGACGACTTTCGGATATCACATTCGTCGATAAAGAGGTCTATAATTAAAAGAAAGCTGCGCGAAAAGTCAATCCGACATTGGGAAGGGAGGTGGAAAACGCTGCCACGGGCTGGTTGCCCCACAAATTCGTACCCAGAATAGAAGCTAGAGGTAAGATCGAGGTGAAACTCGATCGTAAAATGATGCAACTGATAACAGGGCACGGCGCCCTAAAATCGTATTTACAAAAATTTGGTTTAACCGATAACGACCGCTGCGAGTGTGTAAAATCTTCCATAGTCTTTTAAATCACGTACGCTTTGTTTATACAGCAAATCTGTTGAACTTTGCTTTAGCCTCATGCTTTTATTATTTCCAAATTATCAAGGTGTTGGATTTTTATACTTTTTGGTCATATAGCTATATATTTATTGATGTACGAAATTATATGCGTTCATCTGTTTTACACATTGAGAAACCTGTTCGTTTAATGGAATTCCTTGTATAATAATGATGCACTACTCACGCGTATTGTTTTATGGCTTCTGTCCATGTGGTTTTATCACTTGCAAGGTTGTTTATTTAGTTGAATCTTTACGAATACTCTTTCTTTCTTTGAACATAATTATAATTATAGTTTATATACAGGTCGTTGGTATTTGCCTTTTTGCCTCATCGTCGAATTTTGCATTTTTTTTGGTAAAATGTCTAATTTTCTGGACTCTCACGATGTCTATATAAAGCGCACTATCCTAGTGACCCTGTATACCCCTAAATGACCCTATTATCATAGCAATATATATGTATATATATATGTGTGTGTGTGTGTGTGTGTGTGGGTGCGTGTGTGTGTGTGCGTGTGTGTGTGTGGTGTGTGTGTGTGGGTGTATTGCTACGATATCTCCGCTTGCCAGGTATATGTAACGCTCAGTTGCCTTGTTGACCGCCACCTCTCTGTGCCTCTAAACAATTTAGAATAATTTTAAAATCCACGCAATTAAATTTATGCCTCAGCTAGCTCAGTTATACCCCGCACAGAGTGAACGACGATATGATTACAAAAAATATTTACACCTTTGCCTCGAACACTTCATACCTGAATAAGATAAACAAAACTCACCAAAATTTGTATAATAAACTAAGAAATATGTACAATTTTCACCTCTACAACCTTCTTAATGTCATTTGCTATTTAAAACCTTTGAATCAAAGTAAAAATAAATATTCAATTTGCTCTTTACAAAATTGTAACCCCTTTTTAATCGATTAAAGCCAGCAAAAATAATTATGTATTATATCGAATGCTTCGTTAAACGTTCAAAGAAGCTTTCCCTTTTAACGTATTTTCTACGTGTTAACAAAAAAATCTTTTTGATGACCCTTTACACAAAATATTTAAGTACATGTAAGTTTCAAATATTCAAAAATAAGATTTATGCTTTTAGTTAAAACATAAATGCTAACCTGGTATTTTTCCGATTGATTTCCTGATTCGAATCAGTTGCTAGATTCGTGGATTCTAAGTTGTGACCCCGTACTTCTGCGTGCACCCAAATACTTTTAACTGCCTCTACACAGCGTGTCGCTACCCGATGACTTCGTGTTACTTTAAGCTTTAGTTGTACTCTTAACGTCTTGATTTAGAGTTTTCCCATTTATCGTATTTGGTACTTATAGTATTGTAGTTTTACGTCCATACTTAGTTAGATTTCTTATTGAATTGTTTATTGCCGTTTTATGTCAACGGCGGATTTCTTATACACTCGTATGTTTGAACGCGCACTTGACTGTATTCTTTACTTGAAATCTGAATTACTGTGACCTTTACTTATAAATTTTTATTTAACTTCACAATTGAAATTTGGGTAATACTTTTATTTTTATTAGTACAGTTCGTGCTTCGGCTAAGGAATAAATGAATGTTGTCTGTTTAGGTAAATAATATAGATTAGCCCTTCCGCCTCTGTTATTGGTTGACCGCTTGCTATCTTTCAACGTACACAAGTTGGTGTACTGTAGAAATAACTGCTTTAAATGTGTTAAATATATTTTGAAAATCGAAGCATGCAGAATAGTAAGTAGAAATTACTTACTTATTTTGGTGGCTGGTGCTTGTTGAGCACTCAAATGGAATTGTAAAAGTAAATAGAACGTTAGCTAATGTATAGAGGATTTGGACTTACAGTAGATTGGAGGAATAAACTTTTGGATAAATGATTGCTGTCCCAAATGGTGTGAGTATATTTCGGTGAATTCTCTGGACAAAGAAATTGAGTATTTAATATTTTTAATGAATTATGTAGAATATGTTGAGATCGAAATTTTGTATTATATAATAATTGTGTTTTAACTGTTTATGTAAAAGATAAATGGGTTTTAAGTGATTTTCCGTGCAGAATAAAGTTTACCACAAGTACAGAAAGGTTTACTATGAGCTCTTACTAGACCAGTAAGGTGTGTGGTTAAGCCCAGTTACTTTCAATAATTTATTTAGTCAGAGGAGTAAAATTGTATATCGAATATTTTAATAAAAATGAATTAGTAATCAATGCGGATATACGTAATCAATGAATGCATGCTGTAATAATTGGAAAAGTTTGCTGTGAGATTTTCTGTGTAAATAAATTGTGATAGATTTTGTTTTGTAGTCGAGTTTCTTTTATAGAAAAGTAGGGCAGGATTTCATAGGTATGCGTAGAGTAGCTGTGGCGAACTTCACTGATAAAGTTAAGTTTTTTTATTATAGGACTAAGCTGGGGGTATTTTGGCGTCCAAAAGAATGAGCTTCTTCGGGGGATAAAAATAAGTATCGAAGAGAAGTAAGTTAAACAGAGTTTTGTATTCCAGCTAGACTTCAGAAATTTATGGTTTCCAAAGTGTGGGGCTTTTAGAGCTAACCTTCATAATATTTATGTCGTCCTAAAAGTAGGGCTCGAATTAGTGATCCAGCGCATGTTTTTAGAGTTAGACTTCAGAACTTTATAACGGCCCAACAGTGGGGCTTTTCCAGGAAAATTTCACAACATTATGACGCCCAATTTGTGGAGCTCGAACTAATTTTAGGCTTCAATCGAGGGTGAGCTTCACAAGATTATGGCGCTCAACGATAATGCTCAAATTTTTAGAGTTAAACCTCACAGTAAATTTTAACGCCCAATTTGCGGGGCTTGAAAAAGGAAGACTACATAACAATATATATAGTTGATAAGATGAAATAATAACTTAGACTTTTATGCAAAGCCTAAATGCTTGCCTTGTGTAATTAATTACCTTATATATATATATATATATATATATATATATATATATATATATTAACATTTTTATCAAAAAGTAAGCAATTCGCCAATTAGACAAAACGCAAATATCAAACACACTGTATAAAATTCACAACCAACTTTAAATAAATACGCATCAAGAACATTGAAAGTCAAACAAACATGAAACAAATTTTCTTAAACTCGGCGCATTAATTATCATGCGTGCCTATAATGAACGGATCTTGCAATACAAGCAAATTACAGAACATAGAAGGTCAATAAAAACGCATTGAATTTATGCTACTATAAAATTTGACTACGTGATCTTTTAATAGTGACCTTGACTAAATTCGAATAAAATACAGCACATTGGTGAACAAAAATAAGGAAACATACGTTTGACTACGTGCGAAATTAAATGAAAAGCTTGAATAAATTCCTATACAAATAAGAGGACGTGACTTGAGAAGGTACAAGGTATCATGGTCAACGGCATCCACAGTGTAAAATTTTGATGGCAACGCGATGTGCTAAAGCATTGTGACGAAATTTAGAATAGTAGCTATATGGAAAATCGAAGGCTTGCACGATAAGACAAGTGCAACGCCTCAATCAACAAGATAAATTTGTTAAACCAATTATAACAGGTGAATAGGCGTGCCTTTAAATAGCACACGAGTTGATAAAGAGTCAGTCTATCGACGAACAAGGCACGCTTTGTACTTGTTTGAAACAAGATAACACGCGAAGTTAAACCACCAAATTAAATCACAATATTCAAGTGAAAGTTGGTGACAGAAAATTTCAAGAACTAGTACAAGTGCAAATATACAACAGAAATTCGCAATTTGACATTTAAAACGTAAGTTCAAAATTCTAATTAAACAAAATCTTTAATATTTTATTAACTTAGGTCTTCTAGTATTGAACCAGGTATTACACCAAGTATTACATCCAGGTATTACACCACGTATTACACCAAGTATTAAACTAATTTTTGAACTGATTATTGAACTGAGGATTGAACTAAGGGTTGAACTAAATTCAACTAAGTAAACGATTAAGTGTTAAACTGAGCGTTTAACCAAGCTGTACTACGCGATTCAATAAACAACTACCAAACAAAATCAATAAGAAAATCTAACTGAAAACAATCTAAGGACACTGGTCAACAGCACGCAGTGGCAGTTCCAAAAATTGGGGTGCATGCAGAGACGCGTGTTCACAACCAGGAGTTCAACAAGGAAAACAACAGGTCAGAGATAAAATTCATGAATGGCATAAGGCATTAATTCCTTTGAACACTTAAATTTTTGTATGTACTGAGATATTTATGTAAAAGGACATCAAAAATTTTTGGTTGATACGTAGAAATTACGTGAAAGGGAAAGAAGGTCACATTTAACGTTCAACGTACTTTCAGTGGTATACAGAGTTATTTTTGCTGGCTTTAAACTGATCTAAGAGAGTCATAGTTTGGGGACAAACTGATTTATACTATTACTTTGATTCAGGGGTTTTCTCAAATAGCGAATAATATTATAAAGATTGTGGAACTACAAATTGTACATATTTTGGTTATTATATTAATTTTCATTAATTTGTTTACCTCATTCAGGTGGGAAGTGTTAGATAAAAAAAGGGCAAAAACTTTTCTGTTATCGTATCGTTGTGCACTCTGTGTGGGGTTGAACTGAACTAGTCGAGGCATATAAAACGAATTGTGTAAAATCTAAAATTTATCCTAGCTTATTTAGAGACACAAAACGCTGGCTAGCAGCATGCAACTGAACGTTAAATACATCTGAGTACGGCGATATCAAAGCATATATATATATATATATATATATATATATATATATTTTGGCCTAACTGGGGCTCATCAGGACAGGAGTAGCAAAGTTATAATATTTAATACAGACACCTTATTGGAAGTACAGCATCACCTAGTTCACAATTCGTGTTTTCGTGTCGTTTTCCCTGACATCGCAGGTTTTTTGCAACAGTCGGCACGGAGGAGATCCGGCTCAACTGACTTTTGCCATAGCAAAAAGTTATAATTTAAAAGAAAAGTAGGATTAGTCTTAAATTAATACAAAGCAGAAAGGAATTATTGGCAAGTGACTCAAATTCAGCCACAAGGGCATCCTGTCGACGCGTTTCGCCCTAATTGGGGTTCATCAGGGGAAACGACATGAAGACACAATTCCAAAATCCATGAAGCTTTTTTTCCAATTCGTAATTAAATATCTTCTTATTTTTAAATTGACGTTCAAATCAGCAAAAAAAATCCTCTTATTGTCTACATTTCCATTCAGAAACCAATGTGCATCCTCGATTTGGTTATTCGATGAAAATTTTAATAGCTTTTTATGTCGGAGCACTTCCCATCTTCATTGTATATAATTAAATTTAATAATTTCCATTTTTTAACATCAGGTTACGTTTAAAAAAACACTTCTTTATGCATTGTAACATCGTGATTATTAAATTTAAATATGCGTTCTGCATATTTCAAATATCAACTCGCAAAGCAACAGTCTTGCGACTTTAATCAAAGTAACATTTCGAGGTCCAATTCTTGAAATGAATTGTTTAATCAAATTTCTGAATTTATAAACAAAATTATCTCGTTTCCAGAACCTTCGAGCTTAGTATGGAATAATTTACACCGTAATCACGCAAGATTTCCCAGAACTCATTAGCGTCTAAAATCGCTCGTTTTATTACCTCGTTAACGTATTCCACTTATTAGTGACGTGCAATACTAGTCTTTGTTTAACACCCAAGGTTATTGTGTCGTCGCATACTAATACCAAAATAATCAATTTTTATCACTTATTTTGTGGATTTTGTGGGTTTTTCAATGTTCCAGTTGCTTCTTGGAATACACGTTTCTCTATTAATTAGGTATTTACGAAATTGAGGTGTTACTAAGTACGATGATTCATCCTTTCTCTATTCCTAATATTCGAAAAAATTATTTATTTGAAATAAATTTAAGTAAAACACAGAGGAATTTAATTTAAACTTTAATGGATTGATAAAGCAAATTGGTTGCATTTTTATAGCAAATATTTGCTTTCACGGTAAAATGTTTTTAATACCTATAATTAAGATTACGATTGAGGTTTTAAATACACGGAATTTCATTATAAATGCACGCAAAGAGAATTTTTTTGTTACAAACGAATAGCTTTTAGTATTTATCTTAAAATGACCGATTTGCGTTCGCAGTTAGTGCCCTTTATGTATCTAAAAGTATCTTAAACTTCATTATTTGTACATATATAGTTTCCGTTATTTGCTATGTATTTACAATACGTTTATATTTTACAGGGTGATTGTTTATTCATACGGAACTTGCTTTGTCCATGGTACTTTAATAAATAAAAGTATACTTGTATTATGCAGGGCGTAACCATAAATTTACGGAAATTTCCATTTTTTCCGGATTCTTTTATATTTGGTGGGATTTATTTGTAGAATTTGGGTTTTAACGACCTCTCGTAACCCCACGTCAATATATATATATATATATATATATATATATATATATAAATATATTGTCGTGGAAATTATAGGTTAAGAAGGGTATAAATGTCTAGATAATAAATATTTAACAACTGTGTATATAGGAAATATGAACAATTTATTTACGCGACAAATTAATCAGTTTAGATAGTGAAAACGGACGGTTATTAAGATATTTTTGTATTTCTAAATCAGAATGTTAGAACTGCATAAAGGGGGGAAGCTTTAGAGTACATGAAAACTCAAGGATACGCATAATTAGTTGTAATAGTTTAAATCAAGCGCATGGGATAAGAAACGTAGCTTTTGAGTATAGAAAATCAATAATGTAAACGCATATTTCCATTTAAATAAACAAAACGTTTGTTATTCAAATCTTAAGAAGTGTTAAAACTCGGAATTATAGTTTTAAACGGATTGTTTACTTCAAAGAAACACCTGTTAGTTAAATGTCAAGTTCAAAGAACCGAAATATACGTTGGGACAAAATTCTAGAAAATTGTTTGTAACGGTCGGTACGACAAGCTGTTAAAATAACAAATTCTTTGAAGACGAAGTGAAATGAGATATCCATAATGTAAAACAGACAAAGAACATGTATAATAAAACGATGGTTAATACACTCGTCTAAAATAAACAGTAGATTTGGACGCCAACCACAATATCGATTTTCTGTAGGTTGAGAGGGGTTCTAAAAGAGACAATAAATATGGGCGAAACGAAGAAAGGTAGCTAGGGATGTTGAATGTTAAAACGGGAGAAAGCAATATAATTGGTCGAAGGCTAAAAGTTTTGAGAAGCTCGCATCGGTTAGAGATGTTGAGCGAATTTCTATGTAACAGCACGGTAAGCTTGGAATTTTTCAGACGCTGAAGTTCGTTACGAACAAAATTTTGAGAATCGGTTTGGAAAATAAGCTTCCATAATTTTTACAACTTTGCTTTGTATTTGTAACTTCATTTCTGAGATCGTTTGATTTGTTTCCTTTAGACCATCACTTAAATTTTTATTTCGAAGCCTAAACTTTGCCCATTCTCATTAATTTGCATTGTCATGTTTTTCATGGACTCTTCATTTTTATCCATTTTATTGTTCAGCGCTAGTAAAATTGACATGATTTTTGATTCATGCGTGGTCTGCTGCTCCTTGCTACGAATGCTTTCTAATACTCTCCCCTCAATTTCTGTCTGTGTCTCTTGCAGGATTACACTTTTCTGAGATCCTATTTCTACCTCTTCATTCCTTAACGCCTCTCTCGCATTCTTTTATCCATTTCTATCTAAATCCTAAATTCTAATTTAACTTTTTAAATTTCTTTCCTATCTGCATGTAATTTCTAATCTTAATTAATATATAATTTCCAAATTTTTCTAACCCATAGTTTCTCTCCTCTCTTGTTGTCAATGTTAAATTTTTACCTTTGGTGTGATATTCTATCCCTACTTTCGAGTCGCTAAATTACTTTTCTTTTTGTTCTAGTTCCTACGTTCGGGTCGCCAGATTTCTTTTGCTGTACGTTCTAGCCTCACGTAGATGCGTCAAATTTCTTATGCTTTACGTTCGATGCATCTAATTTCTTTTGTTCGAGCCCCTATGCTCGGGTCGCCAAATATCTTTGTTGATATTTTAGCCCTACGTTGATACGTAAAGTTAATCTCTTTCCAGTATTCTCGCCCCACGTTGATGCGCTATTTATCTTTGTTATGATATACGGGTGGTCGTTTCTACTTCCCTTTTTTTAAATATAATCTCAATTTTTAATTTTTAAAGATACCTCTTCTTATATGCCTCGACTAGCTCAGTCCAATTCACACAGAGCCGATACGACAACAAAGATGGTTTATTCCCCCTTTTGCTTTAGCTCCTTTCTATTTGAATGATATAAACGAAACAAACAAAAATTTGTATAATAACCAAAAATATGTACACTTTATAGTTTAATAACTTTGATACTTTGATCTGTTATTCATATATTAACCCCTGAATCAAATAATAATATCTATCTGATTAGACCCAAATCATAACTCCCTCAAAGCCAGCAAAAATACCACTGCCTGTTACTAGAAGCACTTTTGAACGTTCAAATGACCTTCTTTCTCTCTACATAGATTTTCAAAAAATTTTTGATGACCTCTCACAAATTAAATATTTCAATATATAAAAATTGTAAGTGTTAAAAATTGAAATAAAGCCTTATGCTAATAATAGTTATTAAATTATACAAGGAAAAAGTACTAGATTTTAGCTCGAGAGCTAAAATATTACATTTTTACCCGTGTATAATACATTATTTTTTCTATGACATGCAAAACGATAATTTAATATTGAAAAAAATATTACAATATATAAAAGTCCTAAATCAATCAATGTCAAATTTGAACTTTTAAACAAGTAATCAAATATCTGTCAATTTAATTCTGCGAGTGGTTTCAAAAATTGCTTACTTATGTTGTTTATATCGGTTGTTTTGAATATTCTGAAGTCAGAAATGGGCAGTTTTACGCTTCACGTCCACCCAGGTGTTGCGCCTGGCTTTAAATTATATATCTTCGTGTTCATACTTATTTGCACATACCCGGAAAAAAGTACTAATTTTTTCCCCTTTGTTACCTGCCAAGAAGTATGAAATGTCAAATTTTTTCCCGTCACAGAAAAAATAATATTTTTATCTCTGACCTGCGTTCTCCTTGCTCGTTTCTAATTCTTAGAACTGCCTCTGCATGTGGTTGGTCAGCACCCCTGGATTGTTTCCATTCAATTTCGCTCAGTATAACCCTTTGTTGATTAGTTTTCCTTTCGATGCTCAGCTATCAATGTTTAGACTTACATTCGTTTCTTAAATTCGTTCTGGAGTTTATGTAGATTTACCCAGAGTATATTTAGAATATATTTAGAGTGTATTTAGAGTATACTTGGAAGATATATAGAGTATACTTGGAGTGTACTTAGAGGGTACTTAGTGCCGTTTTTCAATGTAAACGGCAACTTCTATTATATCTATTGGCACTTGAATTATCACGACTTTTAAAATCTTTCTATCACTAAATAATTATTTAAATTTTTCTATTTCCACTCGCGTGATATTCGGCTTTGAATTGTTATAGTTTGTGCCTTGGTCGAAGATACACCCATTGTTTATTACGTCTGTGTTCTATATAAAGACTCTCCTTCCATATGTGCTATTGGTTTTACTCGCGCACTTTGTTCATTGAGGCGTTGTGCTTTGCCTTTATCATTGCAGCTTTCGGACTTTCTACAAATTTACGATCCAGACCCGTGGCGAAGTGATGTATATTCTCACGTAGGCACGTACCTTGCATAGCGTATTTCTTTGAAAATCCAACTTTGAACTTCGTTTAAATCACGATCTCTTGTTTATATTTGCTACTGTTCAAATTTTATCGTGTAATCAAACATTTGTTATTTGTTATTTAGTACTCCAAAATCTGTTGCATTTTATGAAAAAACAATGTTGTTGGTTACTTAATAAAGTTTTTATGATGACGTATTTGAATGCGTTTATTTATTTATGCGTTAATATTTTAAATGAGATTTGTTTATAACTAGCATTCTAGGTTATTTCCTTTCACTAATTGCATATTTATTTCAATAAAGCTCGTTGCGTTTAGGACGTTATTCCTGCGTATTACTTTTCAATTTTATGCTTGTATATTTAATTTAAAATGCATTACACGACGTACAAGTTGTTTTTCTTACTAAATATTATGTGACTTTTTGAAGAATGAGCTTCCTTTCATGAATGAAAGTTAGTTGTGTTTTATATAGTGTGCTCGATATTGGCTTTTTGCTTAATTGTCGAGTTACTCCCATTTTATGATGAAATAGTTTGGTTTTCTAAACTTTAATGATATTTACATGTATCGCACGACCCTTATGACTTAATACACCCCTAAATCACCCTATTATCATAGCAATATTTTTTTTTAAATTTATTTTTAGAATATATATATATATAATGATGTGATAAGGGGTCACTAGAGGTCATAAAAGCCCAAAGTTTACAAATAAAGCTTACTAAAATATAAAAGAATCCGGAAAAAATAAAAATTTCCGTAAATTCATGGTTATGCCCTGTATAAATAATGTATATAATAATGTATAAATAATCATCCAGTTTGATATAAGCGTATTGTAAATACATAGCAAATAATGTAAGCAGTATAAGTAAAAATAATTAATAGTAAAGAAAGAATGTAAAAACGCATTAAATTTAGATCTTATGCTTTATGAAAATTAATCAATTTCAAGCGTAAATACATAGCCATTAATTATCATAAAAGCAATACATTTCCCGTTACATGTCAAACATTCGTTCTATTTAGGGAAGGAGCTATATCAATCTTGCTAAAGACCAAACGCTTTAAACTTAATGTGTACTAAAACACATTTTACCATGAAACCAAATATTTTCTATAAAAATGCAGCTAACTTGTATTATAAAGCTTTAAGTTAAAAGTTAAAAGACCCATAAGATGTAATAAAAATCGATAAGAAAACTGTTTAATAGCCTTATGGATTAGTGAGGGAAGCCGCGAACAATTAACTATAGGTGACAAAGTAGGATGGTGAAGCGCTCGTCACTAATTGGTGGATCGCGCTAATAAGGAATTTCCAGAAAATTGTATCCGATGGGCGTGTAATATTTGGAATGACATTCCATACAAAGCTCGAACGTACTAGAATATAGATAAATTGTATATAAACCAAAAATTGTATTAAAATTCATTCATTATTTAATCCGCGTCAACCAAGCAATATGTAAAGAAATTCGATTCAATTCATTTAAATCGCAAAGACGTTATTTGAGTGTGCAGTACGCACACAGTAATTTAATAACTACGTTGTTAAATGAATAGAGAAGTGATAAAGTTAAACGTAACCTGCATATAAATATGAAAATTGATAAATACAGTTATTGAATTTTGTAATATGTAATGAAGATGGCCCAAGATAAAAGCTAATTTAACAATTTAATTGAATAAATAAACCGAGGATGCACATTGGTTCTTAAATGGAGATTTAAATGGAAATCTTGTAGCCTGATTTTAAACGTCAATCTAATAAATAAAGCCAAGAAGGCGTTTTTTTGGATTCTGCAAATATTACTTTTAGGTTTATATTATTCGTAACAGATACTTGAATTTCGCCATTTATTTTAAGCTAGAATAAGTCCTAATCATATAATAATTTCTTTGTAAAAGCATATTTACCAGAAAATTTGTGTTCAGAGTTCGAAACATTCTGACCATTTTTATAGACTACCTGTCAAGGTTTTTGGCCAAAACAAACCTTACAAGCGTGGGAATAAAAAGCCAGGTAAACTATCCATAAGCGAAAAGATTGAGTACTGTAAATTTAAACCTAGATAAGGCAAGGAACATTTTTATAATTAAGTAAATAGGTGCTAGTTAGAAATAATTTGATGTTTGAAACAAACAATGTTATTTTTGTAGGAGAGAAAATATTTTATACTGTATAAATCCTTTATTATATTGCTGTGTTTGATTTTATTCTGAAAACACCGTCAATTCCATTGAGCTAGCCAGGTAAAGTAAAGTTAGAAAGGAAGGTAAGTCAAAAAAATTTCAAATTTCAAATTTCTTTTAACGACGCATCAAAACGAGCCGTTGTGACAGCAGTATATACATCTATATATATATATATATGTGTATATATATATGTATATATATATAGACAAGATATTTGCGGCCGCAGTCTCAAAAATTTGTGTACACCAATAAATTACTGAGATGTATCTGTAAATAAACCTTTATTGGAAATAATAAAAGCATATTTACGAATAGAAATAGAGCTAATAGTTGTATAGCCATTAACAAAACAATAACTCTATTACTTCATGAGGGAAAGAAACTTCACTGACCGGTTTCGGCTTGCTTAAAACCTCGTCAGAGTATACTGATCTAGCCATCTTATATATATATATATATATATATATATATATATATAATATATATATACATACATACATATATATTACTGTGGAATGTAGTCTGAAGATGTGGGCCACGTTGGGCGCCAATAAAAAAGCTGTTAAATGAAGCGTTTAAAAAAATGAATTAAAATGAGCTCTATATATTGGGTGTCAATAAAGCTGATGTGAATTATTGCGTGAAAATGTCCGTATTCTTTTGCTAGTTCATAATAGACGAAACAGCGAGAATCTAACATCAAACTTATACTAACATCAACTATTCATTAGCAAACCAGCTTTTAAGTATTAATAATTATTACATCCCCAAACATGTTTTTCAACACACACTATGCAAAAAGATTACTTACATACAGACATTAAAATCTACAAATGAAGACTAATATCGTCGGTACATCTTAAGTCGTAAAAATATTTCATAACTATTAGATACTAATATAGAGTTCTTAAAATTTTCCTGATTAATTTTTCACGAACTTTTCCACTATGTATAACCTTTTAAAACTTCGCATGGATAATTTTTAATTATTTTTATACCTTCGCAACCAACACGTAGCAGGGTACATCAAACCACATTTATTATACGTAATACCCTAAGGGCCGGTTTTTCAATTGAGGTTTAAACCGAGTTCATAGTTTAAACTACGTTCTACGGTTTATTAGTTTTTTCAATACCAGTTCAGCGAGTGAACTTAGTTTAAACTTGATCCTTCGTTGTCCACGGTTTAAACCAATAAACCTAACCTCAATAACTTTTTTGATTTGTCGGTAGGTTAGTAGGTATATATCTAGTTGTTTACTTTTAAATTATGGAATTGGCTTTAGCTGATTTTATGTTAGAGGATGAAGATGTAATAGAATATTTAAATTATTTGATTAGGCCAAGGAGGTTGGTTACCCACTATTAGAGAAAGAAGACCATTTTGAAGGTGGGATAATTATGATTTCTTTTTGAGGTTTCGCCTGTTTAAAGAAACTGTTTACAGGATTGTAAATGAAATTGGTGGTTCAATTAGTTCCAATACTAATAGATAATATATATATTTCATTTAAAATGTATAGATTTGTCAATATTTGTTTTTAGGAATCGTGCAATTTCGCCTGTTATAATGGTACTCTTAACCATTCGATTTTATGCTACAGGATCCTTTCTTATTGCTGTTGGTGATTGAATGGGAATTCATGAGTACTGTAGGCAAGGCAATTTATAAAGTTTCTCGTGCTTTAGCACAACTACGCCCACACTATATTAAGATGCCAAGCACTAATTAGGAAATATTGAAAGTTCGTCAAGAATTCTTTAATATAGCTAGATTTCCTAGATGTATAGGTGCTTTTGATTGTTCCCACGTTAAGATTCAATTACCCGGGGGCGACAATGCGGAAACGTTTAGAAATAGGAAACATTTCTTTTCTTTTAATGTTCAAATTATTGCTGGACCAGATTTAAGAATACAAAATATAGTAGCACTTTGGCCGGGTTCTGCGCACGATTCAATATACATCTTAACAAGTTAGTTGCATTGTCGCTGCGACATGCACATAACGTTAAATTTATAATGTATTTTTGCTACTTTACACTGTAATGTTGTTGCAATATTCAAGTATTGTTTTTTGCTCAGTGGGTAGGTATTAAATACTGTATATTTTGATTGTACATAATTTATGGCACACAAATATTATAAAATAAAATTAAATGCTGATAATGTTTTATTAATAACAGGTATAAAGAAATATAAAGTTGTTAGGAAGGTTTTAAGTAAATACATAATACAAAACCTGTAAGTAAATAATAACAGAAACTTTTAAGAACACTAAAACAAAAATCTTACCCAAAAAATTACAACCTAAACACAATACACATTATGATAGATCAATAACATGTAGTTGAAACGCTGAACCTATGCAGTCACGTGTCAATTTCAGGCTATACTCAAAGACAAATAATTCTGTTTTGATTATAATTAAGCATGGAGTAGAACTGTAAATGATATTGTGATTGTCTTTTTATGTGTAGAAACACCTCGCTGACAATTTCAAATGAAATAAACGAGGATCTTTGTTATCATGTGATTGAAAAAGTCCAGCGTTTGAACTATGCATCCTACGGCCTTGTAAATCATGTAGCTACTTAACACTAATGATACACTTTTATAAGTTACTCTATATATGTACATAAATGTAAATAAAAATATTGTTTTAACGTTCTTTAAGTTGCTTCTCCTTTATCTTAATATCTAATTGGAGCGATTTTAATTCATGCTCTTCTTTTAAATGCTGCACTTTCAGTGCATGTTTCACCTTTTTATGCTCCATATCCATTATTAAAATCCGCTTCTGCATTTTTATTAATTCTAATTTTGTTTCAGCAACAGAATTCCAGGCACCTACTGCATTGTTCCGCTTAGTTCTTGTGCAGTCTGTGTACAGTAAATACAGTTAAATATTAAAGTAAAAAAATGATTGTACATACTTGTATTTGGCCTATTACGGATATCCTGTTTTGCAGAAGGTTCTTTATTTTCTTTGATCCCACTCTAAGTTTCTTCAATTACTTAAAAACAACATACTGTATAAGTAATTTTTTAAATACAAATTGAGAATGCTTACTTTTTTTGTGTTGTAATGGTGCTGGCATCAACTGCATGCTCCTAGGTTTTTGTAACATGCTGGGTGTGTAAGTTGCCCATGTATTTCTAGGTGCTCCTGTTGAAGGTACTGTACTTGCTACGGAAAAAAATATTTTATTATTAAATGTGTATATATATACATATATATATATATATATATATATATATATATATATATAGTGAATAAAATGAAATAATAACTTAGACTTTTATGCAAAGCCCAAATGATCATTTCAAATCGAGCTAGTAATTGAAAGATGGAAAATATAATGTCTTGGACAGGATTTGAACCTGTATCCTGGTTTTGCCGGAACCATACGTTTACCAATTACGCCACCGCGACCGATGACACAATTGGGAAATTTACAAACTTAAATCGTGTACAACAACTATACATAAACCTAACTTTCAATTACGTTCGGCATTTTTGTCAATCATATCTGACATTGCCAAGTTTTGACTTATGTCAGTTATAGACAGGAAGCTACGCTCAAAATTACGGCTATAAGCCAAATATTAAATATATAAATATTTTAGATAGTTAATTACACAAGGTAAGTTGATAAATACTATAGTATTACAGTGAATAAGATGAAATAATAACTTAGACTTTTATGCAAAGCCCAAATGATCATTTCAAATCGAGCTAGTAATTGAAAGATGGAAAATATAAGATCTTGGACAGGGTTTGAACCTGTATCCTGGTTTTGCCGGAACCATGCGTTTACCAATTACGCCACCGCGACCGATAACACAATTGGGAAATTTACAAATTTAAATTGTGTACAACCGGCAAAACCAGGATACAGGTTCAAATCCTGTCCAAGACCTTATATTTTCCATCTTTCAATTACTAGCTCGATTTGAAATGATCATTTGGGCTTTGCATAAAAGTCTAAGTTATTATTTCATCTTATTCACTGTAATACTATAGTATTTATCAACTTACCTTGTGTAATTAACTTGTTACGTTAATTCGTGGCAGCCACGTTGGACGCCAAATTTATGTTACGTTGGCTCGTAGCCGTGCGTAACACAAAGAAGATCAAAGAAATGACCGGGCTCAATCGAAGATTGGGGGGGTTGTAGAAAGCAGACTGACATATAATGTATGCGGCGGTAAGGAGTTAGTGACAATACCTGCAAGAAAATTAGTTAAGCAAACCTGAAAAAAAAAGAATAAGCATAGCAGCAATGAAAAGTCTAAGTTATTTAGTACTTTGTAGAATGTAAATAAAACTGTTTAGATAAACTATATAATATAATCACGATAAAAGCATTACAAAAATTTTTATTACAAAGTGAGGTAATATTGGGGAGTAGTAGAAACGTTTCCTCACACACCAATTAAACATAAATCAGACAAAATGTTAACAAAAGATAAATAGGTAAGACACAATTGATATGAGTAATTCAGTAGTATTGATTTTTTTTCTTCTTTTTTTTCTTAATAGCAGGCAAGTCTATTGTAAAAAGGTATCAGAACGACGAAGATATGGCAAAACAACGGATAGATATTTAAAGTAATAACAAGTAGGAAATAGTTCAACTTACAAAAAGTCCTTCAGTAACGCTTCCTTGCAATTGAAGTGTGGGATTCACGATGTCCTGCACTAACGAAGCACTTCACCCTTGACTGTGAGGGTATTGATGGAATTTCTTACACTTTACACTAATCACACCTACGTATTTCACTGGTGTTAGCAGCAGACATTATCATGCTGATGGAACTATGTAGCATTGATAAATTTCTTGTTAATTTTATTTCCTAAGACAATAATTTCGAAATATTTTGTAACACAAATCGAAAAAAAAATGGTAATAAAAATTTAGAATCACGGGCTTTCAAGGCACGATGTAATGCATTAAACTAACAGTAACGTGAGATGTTTTATTTGCTACCTATGGTAACAAAGAAAAATCTAATGCTTTTGAATAACGAAATTTGCGCAAACAATGATCTATTTTAGATTCTTTGTGGTTAGAAAATTCAGAAACTACAGTATCAACTGTCTTTACATGTGAATGAGATACATGTTTAAAAGAAGCAACCTTTTTTTCTACTAAACCTGCTACAACTGTATCATCATTTTTTTTAAACACTCAAGCTTAAAACTGTATTTGGATAATCCAAAGTATGCACTACTCTGATAAAAAAAAAGGACCACAAAAACTAGATCGCACACACAGTTCAAATATAAAAAGACAACTCAACAAAAAAACACAATTAATAAAGCAACGCGTATCATTAAGTCAATGTTCCGTAAAACGCACGTCAAGTTCTACTACTTTTATTTCCAACAGAAAAGCAACAAAAAAACCAATTAGTAGAGCAACGCGCATCACTAAAACCCGTCAGGTCGAGGAAACACGTTCGCTTATATAGCATACTTCCTTCAAAAAGCAATCAGAACTACACTCTCCACTCTAATCTGTTATATAAACTAGTTGTACCATAAACTCTTGTCGACTATTATCTCGACTTCGTTAATAACATAAGGAACATCCCAAAACGTGAATGCCGCAATCATATCTACTAATTAACTACGAGCTGTTTATCATTTACGATAAGTTGAAAAGTAATTTACGAATAATCCTATTTAAAACTCGTTCCTTGCAATTTATTTATTAATGAAAATCAATCTTCAATTAAACTACTTTTAAAGTAATACCCACGAGTTAAATGGCATACAAATCTGAATTATTCTGAAGTATTTCCTTTATACAAACAGCGATCCCAAAGAAACGATGTATTTACTAATTGGGAAAAAGCGTAAAATGTTAAATTAAATTTCAGCCTAAATTTCAGTATCATAAAATTTCAAGTTTAAATTTGTCATCATTTTAATTTGCATCCAGAATTAAAGTCCTGGTAGGATGCATACTAATTAATTTACAATATGTGCAGACCTAAGTCTGAATAAAAGGGAGCATCTTCCACCCCTTTACGTTAATTAAACAGGTTAGTCTAATTGAGCTCAAAGACAGACTCAAATTTTCATCATAATCAAAACATAAACTGCTAAATACTCCCTTCTACTTAAACAAGAAAATTTTACCTTAAAATTCAAAATTTGTTGTTTATACAAATTCACTACTGTCCATTTTTTATCAAACAAATTATAAAGATATCCAACACACACCAAAACATCAAAGTTCGAACAAAGTTGTATAATTTACCTAAAGGTTACTGCACTCGTGGCTTCAATGTACATCGTCCTTGCTAATTTCACCATTCCAACTGGGTTATGTTTACATCCTAGGCTTCCTGGTCGCCTTTTAAAATTCATCTACAACACCATTCGTTTAAAAAGTTTCAGGGCTTCTCAGGAACGCATCTATGTATATCTAAATCTTGTTTGTAGATCCAATCACGTTTACTAATAACATTTGATTACTCACTCCCGAACAAAATAGCAAAGAAATTCATAATTCGTTCACGCTATACTAAAAACTGCATACTTCAATGTATTTATTCATCGCTACTAATTGGGATAATTGGCACAGTAACACCCGCAAATATAACTAGACTTTATTACCCTATCTATCTTCTGTAAGTGCACTAAAGCATAATAACTTGTATCGTAGCACGTATTCTGCTTGAAATATGGTATAACAGCAAAAAAATAAAGAGCAAAACTGTTTAAAGTATTGAATAAAAATCGAAAATCTAAGAGAGCGAAACTCCTATAAACACGAGTTTATATAATAGCGCGCTTGCACGTCGGTTTTGTCCCTCAACGGACAATTTGTAGAATTTCGCATTCTCTGTTCCCTTTCGACGGTCAGGCACAGCGATTCTCCTAAATTTGCACACGTCCAAGTTGAAAATCTAAGAACTTTTCACACGCCTCGCAACGCGTCTGCGAATAACTAATTAATTTTATCTAGAAATTGTTGTTTCCACCTCTCATATCTGCATCGTATTTCAACCAATCGTAAAGCTAGTGACGCTTCTCAAATCCAGCCTTTTATTATCTGTGTCTCTGTTTTACCTGTTTTATCCGTCTCTTTCTACCCTGACCTAAGTGCTACAAATCGATATTCTTTACTATCGGTTATTTGAAATCCACGTGGACTCGCGACGTGACTTACTTGAGTTAAATAACTCCTTATCTAGCCTTTCCCGTTAATATAAGCTACGGCTTATCCGACCGTTTCCAATATACGTAGAATCTGCATGTTTATCTATTCCAATTTATTAGAACTTTGACATTTAAACATACGCAGGTGTTCAATCGTAATACTTCTACGATTTGGATATTCTACGTATTTTAACTTTCTTGATAGATTTGTATGCTAGCAACGCGTCTCATATTTGGTATTATTGGGTTTTTAAAAGCTTTTATGCATATTATACATTAATAATCGTTCAATTAACTCCAATTAAAATAATAATGAATGGCATTGACTTCTACCCTTTAATTTTTAGCGAATACTAATTACATATTAATTATTATTTGTACACTTTGTTTAATACCCGTTACTTAAAAATTGAATTAATTAATATAAATTGCGCACGTAATTTCTATTTGTTTCTTTATACTTGGAACAATTAAATTACATACAAGTTGAGCATTTTAATTCTGCTTCTTTTTATAGAAAGCGTCTAGTGAGTAATTTAAATCCCTTATTTTTAATGAAACGAATAAATTTTTATGCTCCACGGTTTTAATAACGCGTATTATCTAATAAAATTCTATACAAACCCTACATTCTAATTGAGTGATTTAAATCTTTACACTAGGCATTTTAATTACGCGTACTTTTTCCCAAAGCTTCCTTATGCACGGTGATTAAAACTATTTGATGTCGTTAATTAATTTTCTACCCTGGTCTAAATATGAGTAATATATATAAAAAAAAATATCTTACAAACTGTTGCACTACCGCATCCAACGATTTCAGTGGTATGTGTATCGGAGAATTGTGATTCATAAGCGAATTCTACTATTTCATTTTCGTCGTCATCTTCAACGTGATTTATTATTTGCTCTGAGATAGGAAGCTATTATTAGAACTCGTTTGCGTAATAAAATATAATATGAACCTGTAGTCGCGCTGAGTTCCACATCATCATGAAATTCTGATTGTAGGCCTGTCACTTGTGCACCTAACATTTCCTTAATGTGCATATCCGTTTCGGTAATTTTAACGACCAATGCAGGAAAATGCTTTTTTGGATCGCTTTTCTAAGTTTTCGTATTTCCGACGAAGAGTTAGGTGGTTCTGAATAGTATTGCTATTAACATAAAATGCATCAGCTTAGCAATTTCCACCCTGCTTCTTTAGCTTGTGATAAAACAGCATCCGTTTTCTTACATTCCAATATTTTTCGACGTTTTGCCACTAACGATTTATCTACAATTATTACAATTAGGTAATTTCAACAAAACAAGTAATATAGAAATATAGTAGATGGTGTTTTACTAAAATATGGCCCAATAGTTGCTTCTCTGCTCTACTAAAATTTGTTGCCCTTTTAACATTATCCATTTTTAAAGAATGTTTATTAAATTTAAAAGAATTACAATTCAGTATGTCAACAACAACGAAATTATCGTCAAACTATTCACGCAGTCGCGTTTGGTAAATCTCCTACCAACCTAATTTTAAGAAAATAAAATCTAGGTTCAGCTAAACTGGAGTTTGAAATACCGACAACGGGCTGAACTGAGATCAGAAAATAAACTTGGTTCAGTAAAACTCAGTTTAAACCAGAATTGAAAAACCGGGCTTAAATAATAATACAGTAATCCCTTAAAATTAATTATTTACTAAAATAATTTGTAGGGCGTTTTTAACGCGTAACATTATAATAAAGTGGCACTGTAGACACTAGACAATTTTATAATGATTAAGAGCTGTTTTGTTTTAGGACTATTAATAATGGTCTGTTGGGGAATGCATACGGGATGGCCTTCACCCTCATTACCACTATTGCTTAATCAAAATTCAACAATATCTGCTACCAACTCAGATGGATCCCGGATTGTGGTGGCATTACTTATCTCACAACCATTTGGATGTTTGATTGGATTCCTTTTAGTAGATCGAATTGGCAGAAAAACATGTATACTAATTGGATCACCTCTAATTTGCCTATCATGGTTGCTTATTGCATTTGCGACTAATGTATTTACGATAATATTTGCAAGAACTTTATCAGGTTGTGCAGGTGGGATAATTTTCACCTCACTGCCAATTTATATAGGCGAAATAGCAAATCAAAGGATACGTGGATTGCTAGGTTGTAGCATTCAAATGGCATGTAAACTCGGAGGATTACTTATAAATGTTATTGGTCTTCATTTTACCATTAGTACGACTGCATTTATTTCTGCTGCCATACCCATTATACATTTTGTAACATTTTATTGGATGCCCGAAAGTCCATATTTTTTTATTCTGCATAAGAAGAATCAAAAAGCAGCTGCAAGTTTAAAAAGATTTACTAATGCTAAGGATGTCAATTCAGAAATATCTGAGCTAAGCGCAATGGTTTTAACAAACTCGGAGCCTTCAGAGAAATTACTGTATTTATTTACTAAAAAAGTAAATCGAAGAGCAATTGGAGCAATTCTAGGTATAAAATGTGTAGAACAGTTCAGTGGTTTTTATGTAATAAATTTCTACTGTCTTACCATTTTTAATGAAGCTGGCGGAACTATCACTGGAAGTACCCAGACACTTATTTATCTTGGAACTCAGTTGATTGTTTCTACAATAGGATGTGCTTTAGTAGATAGAATTGGGAGAAGACCATTACTGATTGTTTCAATATCTGGTGCAGGTTGTTCTTTAGCAATTGAAGCTGTGTACTTTTACTTAAAGTACAAAACGAGCACTAATATGTCAAGCTTCGGTTTTCTACCGTTAGTTACACTATTGGTATACACTTCCAGTTACAGCATAGGCCTAGGTATTATCCCGACGCTACTTTTGGGAGAACTTTTTCCAATTAGAACCAAAGCATTTGGTAGTGGATTTGGAATTTCATGCTTTGCTATATTTGCTGCAATTGTGTCAACGTTGTTTCAAATTTTAAAAGACAATTACGGAATGCATGTTCCTTTTGCTATATTTGCGATGTGTTGCGCAGGTGGATTAGTATTTATTATGTACTGTATACCCGAAACGAAAAAACGAACTCTAGAAGAAATACAATTAAATTGGACAAATAATGATCATTGTAAGATAGACAGACATAATGACGCCAACAATCAAGGTTAAAATAAAAAGTAAGTTTTAGAATCTAACTCGTTCAATATTGTTAACTGATTATTTTGTTAATAAGCCAATGTTGCTTAAATACTAAAATTTCAAATTTTGCCTATAGTACTCGTTGTTATGCAATATAATATCAAAGTCGTTGATTACTAAAACGTAATTTTTTTGTATTGTTACTCATTCATAACTCGAATTGGGAGTGATATTTCATCTTAATATTTTTACCCTTTATGACTATCAAAGTAATACAAAGCTGCCAAAACTTAGAAAAACAAACTCATTTAAAACAATGTAAAAAGAAGAAAATTCGCCCATAAGAAATACATGGTGATTGTTTCTATATGTGATATAAGTGAGTGCAGGAGAGATATATATTAACCTAATTAGCGTGCTAATTACACATCGTTGTTTGGTTGCGCTAGTAACTCAACCAAGTGACTGCTAATGTTATTAACTCTTTCCTTAGACCTGCTTTCTAAATTTTAGCACATACAGCATCATTGGTGTTGTACATCTTAAAATTTACAGGTGACGTCATACTATTTGCATACGCAGACAAATCGTTCCATAACATTTACACATATATATTTGTTAATTACGTCGTGAATTAACCATGTTACACAATATTTGCACAAAGAAATCTTTTAAGCGATTGAAATAAAATATACTACTACACATTATTTGTTCAATAGGTGCTAACATTCTCTAACTTTATATGGTATACTTGTAGTCATTTAACTTTTATAGAAATGGGTTCAGTATATTTCGCAATTTAAGTCTTCACCCTTTCCCTAGACTTGCTGCCAAATTTTAGCGCGTCTAGTATCAATGGCGCAGTATACTTCATAAACAGCTACGTTAACTGTACTTTATTTATCTTCTAACAAATATTCGGACATCACGAAGCATTGGATGGATGTAGTACACTTTATACTCTTAACCTGTTGTTAATATTACATTTTTGTACATTATTGGAAATGCAAGCACTATTCTTATGTAATATTAAAGGCGTTCAAGACTTAGTTATCGTCTAGAACAACCACGATATATTTTTAACATGCCGTTGGATAAAGAACAGCTATGTAATACTATTTATTTTGCTAACTTTATGCCTAATTTGTTACATGCCGAGCATAATACATTGGTGGGAATTTATAAAAATCGTTTTGAATTGAAAAGCATATGGTAGTAAATTTCTAATTATTGCATGAACTATAATTAGACACATTCAAGTAAACATTTTGTTAACAAGATTTGTATTATATTGTTTACTAATTACTGTTTTTATATAATTACTGTTTTACAGGTTCCAAGATTGATAACGAATGATTACGGTGGTCTTTAAAAACAATCTAACATGTCGATATACCTGTTTGTAATTCACAATTTTAACAAGTTGAGCGGAAAATAATTAGATTGTATCAATTAAGGAGGTATAAAAATTCGAGAAATCACGTTAAAAATAGAGAAACTTATACGGTTATCAAGTGTAGAAGCGTATTAGTCTAGCGTGGTCCAAAGCATACGCATCTGTGAACGTAACTTGGCAACGTGTAATCTGTAAATTATCGAATAATCATAAGAGTAGGGTAGCTAAGCCGGTTTGGCAACAGAGATCCACAGCAAGATATGTATACGCCGGTTCGAGAACAATATGAACAGCTAAGTCGCTTTAGGAAACAAAACGTGCAGCAAGATATGTATACGCCGCTTTGAGAACAAAATTGTCTTTGTGTGTAAATTTGTTGCGTCGGGGGGGTCGTTAGGTCTTTGGGGTGTGCGTTCGGCGGGGTCGTTAGATTTTTGTTGTGGGGTGGTGCGCGTGCGCTGGGGTGGAGATATTTTCTTAGGAAATTTTTTAGCAGCGTTCACGACGTTAACTATTAAATATTAAATTTTAAAAAAATGTTGGTTCGTATTTTTCTGGGGTAGGTTAAGCTAAAAATTAAAACGCCGAGGTGAAGAATTTTTTTAATATTAGGCAAACGCGTGCAAGTGGTAAAGAGTGTTTTAGCTCTCCTCATTAGCTGCGTTTTGTACGAAGTAGAAAATAAAATTGAGAAAATATACGAAATGTTATATGATGGAGGTCAAATTTTAAACGTCTGCAGGTAAAATCTTGTAAAAAGAAGTCGTTCACTTCTCGCAATTTCAATGTCACGATAAAATACTAAGAATTTGCATGCAGTCGAATATAACCTCGTGTTTTTATCTGGTAATATATATGCAAATTATTCAACTTTTAATATAATGTATTTAATTAACATAAGGTGTGTTGCAAAACCATTCAAGACAGGTATGTCGTATATTTCCTTTTGGTTACATCATCCCAAAATAATTTATACAAGTACACTGAACTTGCAGTCGGATCTAACATATGATCTTTTAATTATACCCGTATGAATTTAAAATATATGCAAATTATACCACCTTTCATCACGATTTATTTGACTCTCAAATTATTTGATTTGATCTTATATCAAGGCTTATGTATTAACTTTTACAACTCAAGGTGTAGCATCAAGGTTTTACGTCACTCTCAAACTATAGAACTTAATAAAAATAGCTTTCCTTAGCACCAATATCATTTAGAAAATATGTGTTTCATTAACATATACTTATTTATTAAATATTTCCTACCAAAATTTATTCAAAAATTTAAAAGTTCTTTATTTTCATTTTCATATAGGTAAAATCACCACGTTGCTATGCTCTCGGCTACCTAGTTCCGGCTACTTTTCCAAGGTCGTTGTGACGTCATAGCCTTTTATAAATATAGAGCAATGTAATACTATTCTAAAATTCTAAAAAGAGTCTTTCTTACTAACCACAAATACATACAGCTTGTAGAACGCGGATGTATCCAAGTCAGTCCATCGGCACATAAAATAATCTTTTAATCCTTTCCTCTTTCTCTAATAAGATGTTCTTTGTCTAACACATCTTTGTATTGTTCGCGTATTGTCGCAGTGTCTTCTATTTAGTCCAACTTTCGCCTTTTTGCATGCATTTCCTCTAATTCCAGCTGTCTTTTTCTTCCACTTACAGAGTATGGCGTGCATAATTGGGCAATTTCCTGCAGCGTCAACGGAGAGTTTACTGCCAATATTTACGCGTTGTCGTACAACCTCTGGGCGAATGTTAGGCGTACTTATCAACCCCGATATCGAAATGGTTATTTCTTTTGGAATTGTAGAATATGGTGTTACAGATTGTGTAAAATATGTTACCTGCTTTAATGTAGCACTTGTGTAAGATTTTTATTTTATCTTGGCTGTTTTCCTACTCTACTATCTCCAAATAATTTACAGGTAAATAGTTAAAACTAAAAGCTGAAAGCACATACTTTATCAATTTTTCCCTTTTCTCTGGTTTTTCTGACAACTTAATTTGCAAGCCCGTCAATTTCTTTGTATTGCCGTTCCCCCAATACATGTACTGTAGCAGGTTATTATACACTAAACAGCAGCTATTTTGAAGCTTGTCCGATAACTTACTCCACATTTTAGCGATACCGAGTACATTGGCGCCTTTAGGAAGTATAACTTACTATCTTCCAATAAGGTTAAACAGTCTTTTAAGGGATTAGCGAATGTTGCTCTTAAATGTGCATCTGGACAACGTAAAAAATCTAGTATATAATTTCCAAGTTGTTTATTAACATCAGGATTTGTTATCTGACACACAAATTTGTTGTATATCTTAATTCTTGCATTGGTTGTTAGCCATGTTAAACAATCAATTTATATTAAAATTAAGTTTAAATGGCTCCATGCTTGGCATTAAATATTTTTAAATTTTGTTATGTATATTGCCAGAATAAAAATTTTAAAATAGTATTACATTGTTCTTTATTTATAAAAGGCTATGACGTCATGACGTCACAACGACCTTGGAAAAGTAGCCGAAACTAGGTAGCCGAGAGCATAGCGAAGTGGTGATTTTACCTATATGAAGAATTTTGTTATGTTAAGTAAAAACGTGCAAGTGGTAAAGAATTTTTTAGCTTTCCTCAAAAGCTGTATTTTGTATGAAGTAGCGAATAACATTTAGAAAATATACGAAATGTGATATAATGGATCAAATTATAAAGTCTGCATGTAAAAACATGTTGTTCACGATTTCATTACCAAGATAAAATAACAAGAATTCGCAGTCGAATATAACCTCGTGTTTTTTTATTGAAATTATAGCTCTCTGGTAATATATATGCAAATTATTCAACTTTTAATATAATGGATTTAATTAACATAAGGTGTGTTTGCAAAAACATGTTAAGACTATTTCCTTCTTGGTATGCAAATTATACCACCTTTCATCACGATTTATTTGACTCTCAAATAAAAAAATTAATTTGATCTTATATCAAGGTGTTCTTGCTTACATTTAGCAATTTCAATATATATTTAATATGTGTGTGTATATGTAAAAAACATGTTAAGACAGGTCACTCGTTATTTTATTCATGATTGCATCACCAAAATAATTTATACAACCACACTAAACTCGTACCCGGATATAAAATTTAACCTTTAAATGTATGCAAATAATGTTGTTATTTAAAAGGTGGTGAAGAATTTGGATGGGGATGTACTCATTCTCAAATGCGGAATGGTACTCCATAAGGCGTTCTGAACGGAGGCTTTGCACGCATTAGGTGATTGAATACTTCGGAGATTTTTAGGTTAAGCAAAAACATGCACGTGTTGACGAATCTCCCGAGAATTTCAAAAATTATTTTGTATTAAATATATAATATTAAAAGAAACACACAATATTTTAATGTTTTATTTACAAAACTTACATTCTTTAATTGTCCCTATCTTTTGTAGGTGGCGGTAGCAGATTCTTATTTGAATAAAATATAGATAAGACTTCCACATTAAGAAAAATGTATCTTAGTTAAATGTACGGGATTTTATTAATTATAGTTTAGTAAAGTGCATGGTAGTTAATGACCTCGAGGTTGTGATATTTATAACAACATACCGATATATGTAAATTATATATGGAAACTGCATAACTTCAAATCATTTTAGCATAATTGTTAATTACCAAAATTCATAATTTCTACTTCCGTTAAAAACAAATTAAGTAAATAAGTTTATACATACCGATAATACAATGGTAAAAATTCTTCTACAACACATTAAACAGCTTATTTATATTTGCTACCTTAAACAACTATGCGGAGTGCATATAAATGTCAGAGGAAGATTTCTTATCGTTCTCTTCCAATCTTAAAATTTATATCGTCAATAAAATAATAAACAGATTACTAATAATAGGTCGTCAATGGAACTAAAACAACATATACAAAATGTGTACAAATGAAAAGACCACTTATTAATTAATCATGACTATAAATTCCTTTAAAGATTTGATATTCATAGGTAGTAACAATGTTGGTGCTATATATATAAACGACTTTTATGAGCATAGTTTAAATTAAAATAACACCGAAATTTATGTAAATTTAATAGTTCTGGTTTATAGTTGGTTGATCTTTGGAGAATAAATTTTATGAAACTTAGGTTTAAGAAATTAATCATTTTACAGGTGGGATTAAATAAAATGTACTACTTTGATGATAAAAACCTATGCAATGCATTTTATGTTTACACAACTATAACATACTTTAAAATTTAATACCTCGGTAGTAGAATATAATTTTTAATTGTATTATTGTAACATAAAGTTTGCATAAAAATGCAAAATACATATCCGTTAAGAGGAATTTTCAATATGATACTTACAGATTCGTTAGTAAGTTTTACAATTAAACTTATTTCAAGACATTTTTTGAAACATATCTTACTAGTCTCAAGGAATATGTATGTATGTAGGTATAAAATATACAAATAAAAACACTACTTAATGTAAACATTATTCTTTATTAAAAATGAATAATTGGTTATATGTACAAACCAGTTTTTGAGTACAATTACATCTGTGGTTGCGCAATTGAATGACGAATGTTGTGTGGTATGCTAGAAACACTTGTGTGAATTGGTGTAATACTTTAATTTATGTAGAGGAGTACACCCTAAATCTTCTAGGTTAATAACATTTAGGTGTGGAAATTCATTGTAAATTGCCATCATCTCAAGATATACCGTGAAAGTTGCTTAACCATATCTTTTGGTATTTGAAGCGAGCTGATAGACAGTTCCAAGAATATGGTGGTTTCAGCACATATGTTATTGCAACTCCATTCGATAGGGATAGTTGTAAAACAGCCATTTCTTTAAACACAAAGTTATTATGTGCAATTTTAAACTTTTGAACGTCGACAACTAATGGACTATTAATTTTAGACTTCACTCACAATATTGGTTGCAGGATTGTAGCGGACCAAACGATCGTGTAGAATGAGGCAGTACGCTGTAGTGTGAGCTTTAAGCGCTTCTTTCATTTGAAATTCTAATCGTACGTCAACCGCTCCCACTTTCACTATTTCGTTTTGATGGGAACAATCGATGACTACAAGTGGAGCGTGCGTTTGAAATTCATTGGGTGTTAATATCGGCTCGCTGATACCCCCGTAGTACGATTGTTGAAACTGTGCATACATCTCATATAGTATAGAATAGCGATTGGTATCGAAATCAATGTTAAGATTATCGTAAGGATACATAGATGAACCCAGATGTAATTTCATATTGGTCAACTTACAGTGGTCGAACTGACTGCGCCCCTTTTGCGCGATGTATCGGTTTGAAAGCAGACAATAACAAAACGTGGTTTCTCCACTTGAGAAGCCGTCTTCACGGCCCACGTATGCGTGTGTGTTGTATGTAATTCTGGATATTCGTGTAGTTCCCAACTGCAAAGCTTATGTCCATGGTGGCATTGCGTTGAATATGTTTGAGTAGTTTTAAGCGCTCTGCATCTGCAACGGTTATATGTGGAATCCGCCATGATATATGTGTAATAGTAATTTTGATTGACTCTTTGGTATCAGAATTCGATATAGCTGCATCGTCAGCACTACTTCTAATAAGAATAAGCTCTTGTTTGATATTCAAAAGAATTTTTCGGTAGTCCTCCGCAAATCCTAAAACCATGCGCAAGGGAATGCATACGTTGAAATGACCATTAGCATCAACGAGATCAAGCTTATCGATGGGGACCAACCGGCGTTTCTAAAGCGACGACTTTCGCTATAATCGTAGGATAGGAAATTTTTAATAGTCGTAGTTATACCTGGATTACGAACGCGGTCAATAGTCTTTCCACCAAGTTCATAACGAATTTCATCAAATAAAAATAAAACTCCGTTGTTGACAAAATCGGCGGTAAGCGAAACGCCACCATCTGACTTATTCATTGTACCCTCAATATAAATTACGCTGTCCCATGGTAGTGTATAGACATCTTCGTTTTCTATTGGAATCCGTATAACATCGTTCTTCTCATACGTGGTATTGGAGTACGGAGTATGCATATGTTTGTCGGCATTGATGATGGTTGTATCAAATATAGCACGTTGCGTAACATTTAAAATATTACTATCCATTTTAGCTATGTAGCACTTTGAGTCCTAATGTTTGCGGAAATTTAACGTTTTCCGGTGTTAATCGGTGCACTGGTGTCTTGTAACTGGTAAAGGTGCTGATAATGCGTCTATTAATAGGTTTTGGTGGTTTATGCTCATAGCGCAAAACCATTGTTTAAAGACGCTTTAGATAAAGTCTAATCGTGATGGTTTCCCGACGAAAAGTGATGAGATTACCGTTTTGATCAACTATTTTAACAATGATGCGATCGATGATTCGTGTATTAAGTGGCATATAGGTGACTTTCACGGGGTTTTCAATAATCTTGTACCCTGCAGCAACTGCAGGAAAGAATTGATGCAAAATGTGTACAGGTTTGCTATTCGATACGATCCGACCACAAGATTACATTCAATACATATTGAATTGATTGGAAAGACTTGTGCCGGATGGTCCGAAATAGCAGTAGTGAGAGCTGGTAGTTTACGTTTCTCAAAACCCAGCAACGAAGCAAGTGAATTTGGTTGTGTAAAGTCCACTATACCTGATGCTTTGATTTCTGTATGTAAACTGTTATTATTGGCTCGAATATCAATAAGATAACGTTTGGATGAAGTGCGTTCACGGGGATCGTTCAGATTACGTCGTACGAACTTATTAATATCTGCCACTTCATAAGTTCCTTCTGGTAAAGTAAGCACGATGTCATCAATGTAAAATTTATTGTTCGCTTCCGTTACATTGGGAATTGAAAATATGTATCAAAGTTTGTAAGACCAATAACGTATTCATGTTCATCATCGAGAACAATTGGTGGGTTGATGATTGCGGTGAGCGTAGATTCAGTTCCAGTTAAAGTAAATGTGTACATGTTCGGTGGTTGACGATAAACTAACAACTAGTCGTATTCGTAGTTGGGATGGGGTAATAAAAGCAAATTCCTGAAACACTTGCAATATATGGTTTTAATTAAACACTTTTATACAAAACAGTTAAAAATACACTAAAATCAAATAATATATAACGTTGTTAGAAACTTAGCGGAGGACTATTTTGCAGTAAAAATTTCAATACGAAGTGTCCACAGGTAACAGTGTTAAGCGGTTGAAATTGTTCATAATTATAATAGAGAGTGCATGGTCCTGATGAGGTTAAGTATTTGACAAGTTCCCTCGGAGGTCGTAGATTACCAATGCTATCATAATAGACTGCCCTTGAACCATCTTTTTGTACGCGGTCCAATGAGTTCCCACACCACGTGTAGTATCATGATTAAGAATACCACATTCTCGCCAACGAATTGTGTTTGGAAGTGAATTGCGCATGAATATTCCACGAAAGTGGGATATTGGTAAACGTTTTATGTATTTGTTCAAGTCAACATTGGTCAACGCTCGCATAGGTAGATTTAACGAATGCGTTGAGTTTTTTTTTGTTGTCTTTGTTTACGCAAACCTTGCCCGTGTGTAAGAAAAGGCTTTAGGTACAGTCCATGTCCACGGCGATAAGGTTTCAAATAGAGACCCTTTCCAAGTGTCACTGCCTCTTGTGCCATATTATGTCGTTTCGCTTCATCTAATTGTTGTTGTCCAAGTTTAGCATCGTTGACAGCTTTTGCAATCCCAGCTGCTCCACCCGACAACGCTCTAATTGCGGAAAGGGCTGCAAAATAGGTATCAAAGGTAGGAAACCACCAGTTTTGGGTACAGGGATTACACGTGGGATGCCACGAATTTCATCTGTTATTTCTTTAATCGGTGCCACTGCAAGTTTAGCAGTTTTAATAAGATCAGTCGGACGAACGTTTTAATGCGTTCCCAAATGGTGCGAATTAAACGCTTGAATGGTATACCACTTCCTGTACGTAGACGCTGACCACATCGTTTTCCTTTACACCTTATCGTTTTTTGCGACAACCCATACCAAATTTAACTTTGGCATTCATTGCAGAACCAACAGCAAACGCAGCAAGTTTTTCACCTAACGAAGCGTCGGGTGCAGTACGACGTTTTGTGCTGTTTCGGCAAGACGTCGATCAGCTTGGTGTCGGGTTGTTAAGTCTGTAGAAAGATCGTAGGCGATGTCGTGTAGTTTGCAGGCTTCGTCTAAGGGATTACGACCTATATCACCACGCTCGAGGCGTTTCTGAAGCTTAGTACCCGGTCCACAGAAGCGATAGCCTGGTAAATGTAATTCTACCGGTAAACGATTGATAGCACTATTGAGTAACCCGTAGCCACGATAGGATTTCATTAATCTTGTCAGTCGAAAGGTTTAAAGGAGACTGGTCATGCGTGTAGAATTACTCGCTTAAATGCTTACCATACTGCAATTACGTTTTAGTATATGGATAGAATGCGTCTGGTAAAGCAACAATTGGCGTTGCCAATTACGGACCACAACTGCAGCAACAACACTAACGTGCAAAAGCATGGACTACTATTACCATCAACAATACGGTGTATCATTACAGGTCCATCCAATTGTGGTAAAACTAATGTAGTCATCGGTCTCTTGAAACATCCGAATGGTGTACGCTTTGAAAACGTTTATCTCTACTCAAAATCCTTGTATCAACCAAAGTATCAGTACCTAGAGAGGTTATTACAACCAATAAAAGAAATAGGATATTTTGCGTTTAACAAATGTGATGCAATTGTTACTCCAGCGGATGCAAAACCTAATTCGATATTTATTTTCGATGACGTGTCGTGCGATAAACAAAATGTAATGCGAGAATATTTTTCTTTAGGTCGACATAAGGCCATTGATTGTTTTATCTATGTCAGACCTATTCCAAAATACCTAAACAATTGATTAGAGACAATGCTAATGTCCTAGTGCTATTCAAACAAGACGAACTCAATTTAAAACACGTATACGCTGACCATGTAAACACGGATATGTCGTTTAACCGGTTTAAAGAATTGTGCGGCGTATGCTGGCGAGATCGGTATGGGTTCCTGGTGATCAATAAAGATGGCGATTTGCAGAGCGGTCGTTACCGAAAAGGTTTTGACACCTATATATACTTATAAAGCACATAAATAGCATATCACTTCCTACCCGTTTCTAGACGATGGCAGACGACGTGAAAACCAAACAAGAACTCATAAAAGTACGAAAGGCAGTCAAGAGGAAATTACAAGCGCTAAAAGCAGGTGTGGTTGAAAAGGAGCTTGCATTAAGTAAAGTCTATGCACCTATTACAAAACGTTTACAAACACTTCAGACCGGTCTGCTGAAAGATATTAAACAGGAGTCCAAGATCGAAAGCCAGCACTGGTTACCACAACAACATGACGTACAATCTACTCCTAAAAGACGCCCTAAATTTCTCGATCAGGTGCGCAGTTCAACACCAATCGCCGCACCACCAATAGAGGAGGCATGGGAACACAATCCTCATAGCCCAGTCCAGTCTGTGGAGTCCACCTTCGAAGAATCGGAGAGTAGCGGCAACACTCCAGAGACCCATACAGAGTACGAACGGTACCTAAACAGCGAAGAACATCAGGCCTACTTACAACGATTCTTACCATCGGTAAGATACTATGTCGATAATCTGTTTTCCAACTTTACTGGTATTTATAACAATGACACGGAGCACTTGCGCAGGGATAAAGTACGTTTTAATCCGGAGACAGGAAAATTAATGATTGGTGATTCGGACATTATCTTCGGGATTGGTGAAAAGGTGTGTAGAACGATTTTGCTACAACGGTAGCAAAGGGTTGTACGAGCAGCTGTTCCTTCTCAATCCTTTGGGTAAATTCTCACTTAAAGAAATTAACGATTATGCGGACATTAAAAAGAAGTAATGCAATGTATAGCTTACGACAGCAAACTATAAACCCAGTGGTCGTGGTCTACTCATGGATTATAACGAGAAGCCACTAGAGTATGTATACTTTGATGATCCCAACGAACTGTGCGAACGGCTCAAGCTTCTGGTCGCCTCGCAAGATGCAGGTAACACCGGTCACACAAACGAAATTACATCGATTATGGAAGAATTACGCGAATTGCGTATAATAGCGTAGATTGTGCGACTTGTTATTCATTATCACGATGGTTATCGACAAGTTTGGACATGCGTCTGACTGTGCTTCATATATTTCTTATGATGATTACTACGATTTTGACAACATGAGATTAGCGCGCGTCGCTACACCACAAGAAGATGATGATGCAGTCACGAAAGCGTACTTAGAATCGCGGTTAGCAACGCTACACCAGCAAGAGGGCGAACCAACGCTTGGAAGTGGTTCCACTATTCAGCAGTATATAGACACGCTTGTGAAGGAGACAACAAACAGTATGATAACACAATTCTCGAGCGAGTATGTTACAAGATCAGACTTTAACCATTTTGAAGAGATGATGCGTAACCTTGTTCCAGCCACTGTGAACGCTAATGTTGCACAAATCGTAACCAAACGGATAGATGATTCTATGAATAGCATATATAAGACATTAGACGCTGCTATTCAACAAGTGAAAGCACAATTTAGAATAGACATTGCACGAATTCAAGCAGATATTCAACAGTTGCAAGAGAAACTTAAAAACGCACGCATATAGCCGTCAACCATACACACACACATATATTAGCAATATGTCTGTAAAGGAGCAAATCGTCCACGAGTTACATAAGCCTGCTCGCATTAACTTTCCTAGAAGACATGTAATCACAAAAGGATTAAACGAGCTGTTTCAAGCCGATTTGGTGGAAATGATCCCATATGCAAAGATAAATAAAGGATTTAGATACATTCTAGTTGTTATCGATGTATTTTCTAAATACTTATGGGCCGTACCGGTTAAGCGCAAGACGGGTAAGGCTGTTTCAAACGCTTTTCAATCAATTTTCAACAAAGACCATCGTATTCCACGGTACATTCAAACGGATTTGGGAAAAGAATTTTATAATTCAACATTTAAGGCTTTAATGGAAAATATGAGATTACACATTATAGTGTGTACAGCAATAAAAAGCTTGCGTAGTAGAACGCGTTAATCGTACCTTAAAGTCAAAAATGTGGAAACAATTTAGTTTGAATGGTTCGTATCGATGGCTGAATATACTATCCTCACTCGTGACTGCATATAACAACACCAAACATCGAACAATCGGCATGCGACCTGTAGATGTGTCAAAACGCAATGAACGCAAACTCTTCAATACAGTGTACAGTACGATCAAAACAGTTAACTTAAAGAGTAAAAAATTTTCTGTTGGAGATCATGTTCGCATTAGTAAACATAGAAGTCAATTTACCAAGGAATACACACCAAATTGGTCTAACGAAATTTTTACGGTGTACAAAGTGCATTTGACTAATCCTTTAACGTACCTGTTGCGCGATAGTCGAGGACAACCAATATTAGGCGGCTTCTATGCAGAAGAACTTCAACGAACACACTATCCGGATGTATATTTAGTGGAAAAAGTATTGAAGAGAGTTAAAAATCAAGTATATGTGAAATGGTTAAATTTAGATTCTAGCCATAATAGTTGGATATCCAAAATCATATTTTGTAGATCTGCTGTTACGTGTTTGTTTACCATCATATGTCATTCATCAATAAAAATTTTTTACTGTTATATGCTTTATTATAGCGACACACACACACACACACACACACACACACACACACAAATTACATCTATGTACTACTAATTACTACACTAGTTCTACGTCAAGAAAGTTGTTTATAATTCCTCATGCCCGAAGCGCAAAACGTTGATGTAGGTTGATTTTCGCTGTTTTGGTTGAACTTGAGTATTTCGATGTCCGTGAATATGTGTAAATAACAAGCAGGTAAAAACACATTACCTTCTCAGCTAACAATTTCTCCCCGTACTTGACCAACACTCGAGGTATATATATTTATTGTAAAAGGTATGCGACACGTACAATAGCATCCTCCATTATATCTAATAAGTGCTATCTATAGCGCATCAGGTAGGATTACCAAGATGACATAATTTACATACAAAAATAGTATTAAACTAAAACAATAACTTTAATAGCATATACACTTTTTATAATCATCTATACTATTTGATGGCCATGTTCCCGAATCCGGACCACACGTCCATCCTGGTTGCTGTTTTGAGCCCTCCATTGCCAAATTCTTGAGGAGCCAGTTATATGTTGTTCTATGAGGGCCAACTACATTAGGTTGGTACTTATAATTTACCTTATACTTTAAAATTAACTTCAATACTTTTTTTAATATCATAGGTTGTGCGAAATATACAACATCTACAATCATATCGTCAATCGCTGTGACCAGTGATTTATAGTTGCATTTATATTCATGATAGGAAATGCCTTCGTACTCAATACAGCTCGGTTGGTTAGTAATTCTTCAAGGAGATATACATCGCTCAAACTATAATTACTCTCTATTGCGTCTAGTACACCGCGCACCTGATGACATTTTAACTCTGTTTTGCCGTTGCAAGCATCAATGAAGTTTGATACAAATTGATCGCACCTACTCTGTTGTTTAAACAGCATGTCCATTACATCAATGGATGTATCATTGGTCAGCGTTAGCCATTTGAAGGCTTTAAAGGGAACATGAACACCTACTCTGAACAGTATACGTTTGATTTTGTCTACATCATTCAATACTATGGCATGTTTCAGATGTTGGTGTAAAATGCGTTGTTCACTCTCGAACAAATCGTACAGTACATGGTCCATGTTAACTTGAAAACTTCGCACCACTATCGTTGTTGTTCCACTCACTGCGAGATCTATCCAAGTACCTAGCTTTTATGGCACATTCATCAAAATAGGTAATGCTAAAGTGTTGTGATACTGAGCATCACCTAGTTATTCGTCTGATAAACCCCCCACTAGTTTTTGTAACAGCATTAATAAATCAACAACCTTGAGATGATCTCTGGCAAGGCGACTCTGTTGAATTTGAGCAATATATTTAAGGAAAATCCAATTAGAGGTGTTTTGGTGGTGATAGATTGTTATTCAAATTATCTATGGGAATATCCTTTACTTTTAACGAAGGATGCATGCCCGGTAAATTGCAAATTAATCAAAAGACTATAACGTTAATCATTACTCTACATAGAGCACAAAAAGCTGTCATAGCCATGCGAGAAATATGTTGCCTGATAAATACTCCCTGTATGATTGTTGTGGTTTTGACAATTTTGACAACGATCCTAGGTCATGGATCGAAACGTAAAGAAAGATGAGTTTAAAAACTATGAGTGGTTTAATTCCCAACGAAGATTAAGAAAAAGGTTGTCTGATGTCGCTAAATCTATATATATATATATATATATATACCAATGATTAATACCTTGAAAGTAATAGGGAAAATAAAATTTAAAGTTGTCAACCATGTTCGGGTGGTAATGTTGATTCGGTCATTGATACCTACTGCAAGTTAAAACAAGTCGTATACAATGATGAAAAGTTTTTTGAAACTAACTAAATGTGATCTTGAATACATGCTTTGTAAAAGCGATATAGTTCAGATTCTGCTACGATTCTTCAACAGACAACAACAGATAACAATAAAAACTCTGTTTAAATTAATTTTTAATAACGACTTAACATTGCGTAATTCTATTAAAATGATTTGAAATATAACGGTATTATTTTTATTGTTTAGCATCAATTTAATAACATTTGTTGATATAAGATGAAAATTGTGAATTTTGGTAATTGACAATTATGCTAAAATGTTTTGAAGTTACCTTGTTGCCATATGTTCCATTTAACAGAATTAAAACTCAGATATATTATAGACATTCTTGCAATTATTTACCATATGTGTATATATTTCTCTTGACAATAATTATTAATTTAAGAATAACTTATTGAATTAAAGTAAGTTATTTATAAGCACTAAATTCTACAATAATTAAAACGAGTTTGAAAATAAAAATGTATTGACAATGTAGCTATACTTGTAATTTATTCTGCCAGGATCAACAAAATATAATGCAAAATAGTTGTTTTAGGTATAAACCAGAACCATATAATTTACATATGGAGATATGTTGTTATATTTATACTATAAATAGCCCAATCGCCGAGGTCATTAACTACCATGCACTTTACTGAACGCGGTTGTTAAAGGGCGTTATATGAACGTTTTTGCAAAGAAATAAGTAATATTTATCTCAGTTTGCGAGATGTTGAAACGTTTAGATCCGTAAGTTATGCATATCTTTTAGAAAACATATTTGCTTTTATGGACAAATTTTTGCTTTACATTCCTTAACTTTAATAATTTCACTAATCATGTTTACAGAGTTTTTAAATAATAATATCCTTTGAACATACTATCATCTGGAATACAAATTTTGTTATACCTATATCTAGTACTAATAATAATTAGTGTCTCTAGCACTGTAAAATTTAACTAGAATAAATAATTCACAATCTTTTATAGTGTTTAATTAAATCGGTCTTTTAACAACAAAAGAGGTATTTTGCACATTGCAAATTATTATTACCATGCTTGTAGCAATAAATATTACATAATAAATTGCTGGTTATTCACCTAACAATAAAATTTTACACTAAGAATATATAATTGGTGTATGCTGGGTTGCCTGCCATAGATATGCATATATTTTTAGAATTTATGGAGTACCATTCCGCATTTGAGAATGATTACATCACTATCCAAATTCTTCACCACGTTTTAAATAACGACATTATTTGCATACATTTAAAGGTTAAATTTTAGATCCGGGTACGAGTTCAGTGTGGTTGTATAAATTATTTTGGTGGTGCAATCATGAATAAAATAACGAGTGACCTGTCTTAACATGTTTTTTGACACACACCAATATTTTAAATTAAAACCATTATAAAATACGAGTCGAATAATTTCTCCTATTCTTTTGATATTTAATACAAAATAATGGGGCAGAGCCCCGTTTAGGGCACGTTTAGAAGCTCCCTTCCCCACCATTCATCATTTTGAGAGTGATTATGTCATCCACCACATTTCCTATTTTTGCTTAACCTAAAATCTCTCTTTAATTAACTAAAGCAACGAGAATAAAAACAATGACGAAGCTCTAAAGATCACCGCTAAATTCTTCACTACATGCACGTTTTGCATAACCTATAAATTTTTATCACGTTTGTGCAATTAAACGAGTTATATATATACAATGTCTAATACGTCATCTACATACAATCACCAAACCGCTAAAAGTAAAAGAATTTTTCTTGCCACATAAATTAAATGTATAATTACATTTAAATATTTAAATATATTCAAATTGCTAAAATGTAAGCAAGAGATCCTTGATATAAGATTAAATTAATTTTTTATTTGAGAGTCAAATAAATCGTTATGAAAGGTGGTATATTTTGCATACCAAGAAGGAAATAGTCTTAACATGTTTTTGCAAACACACCTTATGTTAATTAAATCCATTATATTAAAAGTTGAATAATTTGCATATATATTACCAGAGAGCTATAATTCCAAACTCGAGGTTATATTCGACTGCGAATTCTTGTTATTTTATCGTGACATTGAAATCGCGAGAAGTGAACGACTTCTTTGTAAGCAAGACATCCTTGATATAAGATTAAATTAATTTTTATTTAAAAGTCAAATAAATCGTGATGCAAGGTGGTATAATTTGCATACCAATAAGGAAATATACGGCATACCTGTCTTGAAATGTTTTTGCAACACACCTTATGTTAATTAAATACATTATATTAAAAGTCGAATGTCGACGTGATTTACATATATATTACCAGATAAAAGCACGAGGTTATATTCGACTGCATGCAAATTCTTAGTATTTTATCGTGACATTGAAATTGCGAGATGTGAACGACTTCTTTTTTACAAGATTTTACCTGCAAACGTTTAAAATTTGACCTCCATCATATAACATTTCGTATATTTTCTTAATTTTATTTGCTACTTCGTACAAAACGCAGCTTATGAGGAGAGCTAAAACACTCTTTACCACTTGCACGCGTTTGCCTAATATTAAAAATTCTTCACAGCGGCGTTTTAATTTTTAGCTTAACCTACCCCAGAAAAATACGAACCAACACGTGAACTCCATTTTCTACACACACAACATTTTTTAAAATTTAATATTTAATATTTAACGTCGGGAACGCTGCTAAAAATTTCTTAAGAAAATATCTCCACCCCAGCGCACGCGCACCACCCACGACAAAAATCTAACGACCCCGCCGAACGCACACCCCAAAGACCTAACGACCCCCGACGCAACAAATTTACACACAAAGACAATTTTGTTCTCAAAGCGGCGTATACATATCTTGCTGCACGTTTTGTTTCCCAAAGCGGCTTAGCTGTTCATATTGTTCTCGAACCGGCGTATACATATCTTGCTGTGGATCTCTGTTGCCAAACCGGCTTAGCTACCCTACTCATAAGTACGAAACTACAGAACCAGCAAAAAAGGTGTTTCTATCTTCTGCAGCAGCATAAAAAAAAGTAAATAAAATAACCCTACCTTATTAGAACCAGTTTTCTGCTTCTCTGGTAACTTCTTAAAGAATTTGGGAAATGCGGGCTGCATTCTCCGGTGGATTGGACACTAATTCATCCAATTTAACTAGATTAGAACTCTAAGTACTACTAAACATCTTTGTATCGTGAGTCACAACATTTCGTTTCAATGAATAAATGTTGTATAGAATAGCATGTTGTATGGAATAGAATAGAATAGGCTTTTTTCAAAAGATCAGCATGTATGTATTTTATATTAACCAACGGAGGAAAGTAACGTAAAACAATTCCCAGCGACAAGGTGTGAAATATTCTTCAAATATTGTAAAAGTATATTTTCCGGACAGCAGCTACAAAACGTTCCTAGAACAACAGTCAATTAACGCAAGCAAACTACACTATAATGACTTCCATTGAATTTTATGTGTTGTCCGCATGAAAAAGCAGCGTATATTTTAAATGTTCAGGCAAGTACGCTACTCTGCTTACGCCCCATGTTGAGAAACGTGTAACAAGTTGTCTAACTTATAGAAACCACAGCAATTTGTACATTATTGATGTACAATACCAAGAATGAACGGTTTTATTACCTATAAACTCAAGCGAGCTGAACACCTGCACTGATTGCGAAATACCACGTTTATAGGATTTCTTAATACCATTAAAGCTTTTATTTTTTTGATGCAGATGGTTTAAAACGTATTGCAAAGAATAAACTATTGGAAATAATAAGCCGCTGCATGCTTATTTCATTGAATTTATATAGCCAAGTTGTTTAACGATGAGAAAATATTTCAGAGAATTTAAAACGCGTGCATTTTAAACCTTGCAAAGCAGCAGACTTATAAAATATAGACTTAAGGAAATTTTAATACCTATTTGAACTTGTTAAATGGCCGTTCGTATCATTAGAAATAGCATAGAATCGTTTAGGTCTGAAATAATGGGAGCGCTTATTAATACGAAGTACACAAAGTGATTAGAGAATTACAACTTTTATGAATGATGCGAAATCAATCGATTTCAGAAATTTAACGTATCAAGGTAAGTATACTTTCACATTTGTTTACTTTGATTAACAAAACATTAAACATTAAATATTTGCTTTAACGCGGTTTAATTCTTATAGCTAACCAAAGTTGATACACATTTTGAGCCCCACGTTGTACACGCTAATGCAACGAATTAGGTATTAAAAATTAAATAGAATTAAAATGTAACGTATTAATTTTTAACCCCACGACGTTGGGCGGCAATGTAGTGGAATTAATTAGTGGTAAATTGGAACTGTAAGAACTTGCCGCTTTTGCCACTAGCTTGGCAATTACCTCTGAGAGATCGTGAGAAAGGACAGGGTTAAAATATTCTTTGTTAAACTAAAAATTAAATAAATTAAATTTGAACGCCACTGTGTCGGGCGAGTATTAAAAAGGGCATTTTAGGGTGATACGAGAAACTTATTGGAATGAATTTTTTAAAAACTTTTAATTTACCCTTCTTAGAAAATTAAACATGTTAGAATCGAAAAATATTTATTGTATAACAAATAACTTTTATCCAAAAAAGTTAAATCAGTTCACAAAGTTTAATGATATGAAACAAAATTATTATTTATTGAACATTTTTGTCTATTCAGACTTGGATGAACATCAGATCTGATAATCACGTACATGCTTTATTTTAAAACTTTCTACAATTGTTATAGCTTTAAATTCTTAAGTATAAAATTTTATCAATTATCACTTCTATAGAATCAAATGATTTGAATAAGAAAATTTACTAATTAATACTGGGTTACGACTTAACGATGAGGTGCCGAAACCTACGGATTACTAACATGGTTCCTCGGGGCAGTTCTTATGTAAAAGGGGCTTGCCAAAACAATGAATAGATACTTTTGGAAACCAGCAAAAACTCACTCACCATTAACCACTAGTGGTTGGCGACGGGTTTCAAGTGATCTAGCACAGATGCCGGTTGTATGACCACAAGGCATCGATCCCAATGCAGTAGTGGATAGATCTTCTTCAACATTTGTGATCTGGTTGTTTCATTATTGGGGTGGTTAACCCAACTACAGGAATTTTGCACTGCAATAAAAACCGATTAAGGAACTAAAGTTTTTGAACACCAGTCTCACCATCAACGACTTTCCAGTCCGCTTGACTCGAAAATGTAGTGGAAGGGAACGGATTAAGAAAATTACTTCCCAGAAGAGTTCAAGCGGTGAAAGTCTTACCAAAACAAAACTTTCAACACCCACGCACCGTGTGTATGAAGCAAGTTGGAAACTATGAGATATTTCCTGAACCGTAACGTTTTTACACGGGCTTTTGAAAGATTAAATTGTTATTTCTGACTTTACAAAACAGGTTTAATAATAGCTGGTTTGTATTCTGTAAAATTGTGGATACAAAATGTTGAACGTAACCTTATGATTGAATCAAACTAGAAAATAACGAGTTTGTGGTTTTCCATATGTGACCAAGGACTTGTTAAAAATTAAGGATCGACCTGTAAATAAGAGGTCTGAGAGAATTTTTTCAATTTTTTTTTATAATTTGTTTCAACCAGCAAATTTTCTCTTTCAAAAAAAATTGTTACATTCGCTTAAAATTGAAGCTGAAAATTTACTAACCTTTAGTATGATTGGGTTACATTATTATAGACAAATAGTACAGAGGTTTATTTAAAAATAACAGTACGTTTCGTAAAATAGTAACGTGATGTTTAGTACAATTTAAAGCATTGGTTTATTGGTTAGTAATGTCTAATAATCTGGTTTTTGGTAACTTTTTTCCAGTGTAGTTCGTGTCGGTACTTTATGTTGAAACTAATTTGTTTCCGGAAAGATTCGCTAAATAGGTCGTATCCAAAGACATGTCCACGATTTGATGCCACAATTGCCAGCTCTGTAATTGTAATACAGCTACCTACTTGAAAATTAAATCGCTTTTTATACTAAAATCCTTGAATGTCTTTGATGTAATTCATCTTAACTCATAACCAATTGTTTCGCAAATGCGAAAAATGCTAAAGAAACTATTTTATATTACTCTATGTTATCTTTATTTTCCAAAGTCGTCTCCTTAATTCGTAGCATTTAATGAGCAGTTCTCGGCCCTTGTTTCTCATCTTCAACACCTTTTCAACTAAATAGGTGTTTGGAATTTTTATCACTAACAACTCGTCCGTGTTGAAGGCATGCAAAATCGGTTTTTTGTTTAAATAATTAAATAATTTAAATAATTCCACAGTCTAGTTGGATAAAAATTATTTGTCAGAGATCATTTTAAATTTAGATATTCAAACTATACCTCCAACATGAAGCATTTTTTCATGAGTTGCAAATGCGCTATTGGAAATATGAACTCACTCAGGATTTAGTTCAGCTTCCACTAGAGTAATACGTATTGACATATGTTTACTGTTATTGTACTCGCCAATTACTTTTTGCAAAAACATCTCGGTCCTGCCAGTTTTAATTACAGAAACCGTTGTGTAAAGGTTAATTTTATATTTTTTAAACAATTTCATGAACGCTTTCACGTCAGATACAAGCTTAGCAATTTTGCGTCTACATATTGTCCGATTGTAGTATCTGATTTCTCAACGTGAGAACTATGTTGTATGATATGTTGATTTCATGCATTGTAAACTATAGTGTTACACTGTGTATCCTCCTTAATGTTTAGACAGAGGGAAAATGTTAGATTTAAACGCCTTATTTCAAACCTTTTGGTGACGCAATCGTTGTCTCACTTGGATTCTAATGTATCCACCAGCCTCTTGCCGCGAACACTAAGCGTGTCCTCTCCTGGTTTGAACACGAGCGTATATCAATGGTTAACGACATCGCAGTCAAGATCGGAAACCTTAAGAATGAAATCTTGTTGTAGATCGTAATCTTCCCCCATCAGGTGTAAGCACTAAACCACGGCCTACAGAATTTTATCTTACAACATACCGATCTGTGGGCATATTAAAACTAAACTACTTTTTATTACGATAATTCTATTATACCCTCCTACCTCAACTCCTCTATTATGGAAACTATTTTATTTAGATTTTCTTCTCTAGTGTTACCAGTTATCAATAATCTCGGTCGACCTATTAGTTTATGGATATTATTCCAACGATCGTACTGTACACTTCTGGCATGCAATTTTTTGTAAAACCCAGAACTACTGTGACAGTCTTCCTTTTCATTGACGATGGTTTTTTTATTGTTTTCGAAATTCTGCGATATGTGGAAGCACACATTTTTGGAATTTTATGCTAGTAGTTAGAAATCCTGTCAAATCTTTTACTTTGATTGGATCGAAACCTTTCGTTAAAATCGAAGCGAATTCAATCATTTTCAGATAATTTAATAAGTCCTATTGCAAGTTGATATCACTCTTTATCATAATCAAGATTCATATACGCTAGAAGATTGTACAGTGCAGGCGTGCCACGATACTCCACATTAAATAATGTAATGATACTATTCTCTTGACTAATTTTCAGCTTTTTGTTTCCGAACATCCATTTATCATCTTCAGGGTTATATCTTACACTATGAATGGATTTGTCTAAATTTTCATCCTCCTCTTTAGCCAACACGTTGGCATAGTACACATGCATTAGTTTTTCAGAAAAAGGTCTTTTGATTTCCGTTAAAGATAGATACTTGTTTTCAACTTTGACATTTATTGTAGGTTTAGCAACGTCTTGTAAATGTAAAGCTAAAACTTGCAATGGTTTAGATAACTGCATATGTGCTTCTTTAAACTTTTGTTAAGATATAAGGTCCCCTTTCTGCACACTTTGTTACGTTAAATCCCTGCAAGTGATCTATTTCTGCATAAATATTCAATTCCAACTACAGTTATTTAGAAACGCCCTATAAGATGTCTAACTTCCCACCCATTAAGTGATTTTACAAATTCGACTTTCTTTTAATTGAATCGGGTACTTATTTAAATGCCCTGTAAAATTTCATAGTTTTCAGTACAGCGGTAAACACGCGAAGTCTATTCTATAATAGTTTGTTTTGTTGTAGCAAAGGTTAAAAAGGCCACGTTATAAATTCCTTGAAGAAGTTAAAACACCTACATCAAATATTGTTATGGTTTTCTTTAAAAGATTAGAATAACTTCGCCTTATAAATTCTTTGAAATACGTTTTAACTCTCTGCATCGTAAATAAACGCTTTTAATGGGTTGCTTATCTATACCAAGAACTTCTATCACAGCTATATTCTGTTCTCTCGCAGATGTGCACGTTTACGAGCAATATTCATGAAAGTCTTTATGTTGACATTAATTGGGCTTTGTCCGCAAGCTGTGCTCTACGAATGCTTCAAAGCTATTTTATTGAAAATACTGGAAGGTGCTGTTTCTAGAAATTGTTTGCATTTTGCGAAGCGAATTGTTTGGAAAGAGCGTTGTTTTTATCCTTATAAATACAGAACCATCTACCGTAAAGAAACTCTGTAGCGTTGCGGTGCAATTTAAGATGCTTTGTTCTACTTAATGTTACAGTCAAAGTGAAATTGATTCATATAGTATTCAGTCCGGCGGCAAGTGTAATGCACACTTTCGTATCAGCTACGATAGTACCAGAGGCAGGCAACTACACTTCTTACGGTGCAAATTATTGTTTCCTTTTTCTTAATGTTGCTATTGTGGAATTATAATTAAGTTATAATAAACGCTGAGTCGTAAATATACTTTTATAATTAATTATAACCTTTTTTTATAGTAAACAGGGTATTTTACTATTGAACAATTTAACCATAATCTTAAACAGTAGGAATTAGAGACAGCCCGTCGTACGTCGTTATCACAAACAATATATTACGTCTCACATATATTGTTAACACGTTTTTCGCTCACCATGGCTACTGTAAAACCCTTCGCGGCGGGGTGCGGCGCAGGTCGTTGTTCACAGATGTGTGACGGCTTGTTGGGCGACGCAGGCCCGTATCCTACTATATCCAAATTAATAAATAAATTATAAATTAAATTAATCTTATCTAAATATCTATATATAATGTATATGTATATTGTTGTGATTAGAAGTCATTTAAATGTCAAATAGCACCAATTTTTCAACATACAACACTCGTAATCTGGCAAAATAAAGAAGTTTTAAAAGAAAATCAAATTGTGTAAATATTCTTTTTTTACAGTAACGTATTGGAATACCCGATAAATTGAATTGTAGATGCATAAAATCCGTGATTCAATAAATTTCATTCGTATTACCTAACTTAGGCTATTTTAGATAATGGCATTCGCAATATTTTACGTGTAGAAGGAGTAAATGCGATTGCTATAAAAGATTATGGAGCCGCGTAAACAAACGCGTTTTAAAAGATTTTATTTGATACTCTGTCAAAAATTGATAGTATGAAAGTGTATTCATGTTTGCAATGTAAAGTCGTGTATATAATATATCGGAAAGTAAGAACGTATTTCATTAAACCTCGAAAACATTCAATTGATAATAAAGTTGAATGGACATTCCAATTAGCAACTACAATATAAGAGAAAACAATTAACGATAGCTACAAAACGGCCGATAAAGGTCGTAGAACGAAGCAAACTAGGTGAGCGTCTTTATATCTTATTTCAAACTTCGATGTTAAGAGGCCGTAGGCTGTAATCATTCTACTGGTGATCGGGACTCGTTTGCAAGATTTAAGAAATCCTTCTCCCCAGGGCCATTATTAAGGAGATAGCATTCTCTTTGTTGCACCAACCGTTGGCTACTGCAGCAGCTTCAAATTGTTTTAAATATGTCAGCCAAGGTGTTTTACCATCAACTGTGTGTGGTTTAACTCTAAATTTTGACAATATTGACTCGCTTTGTTACGTTTTTTTCGTGGCAGCCACGTTGGGCGCCAAATTTATGCTACGTAACACAAAGAAAGTCAAAGAAATGACCGGGCTCAATCGGAGAGTAGGGGGCGGGGGGTTGTAGAAAGCAGACTGACCTATGATGTATGCGGCGGCAAGGAGTTAGTAACAATACCTGCAAGAAAAATACTTAATCAAACCTGAAAAAAAAGAATAAGTATAGCAGTAATGAAAAGTCTAAATTATTCAGTACTTTGTAGAATGTAAAAAAAAACTGTTTAGATAATCTACATAATATAACAACGGTAAAAGCAATATAACAAATCTTTAGTACAAAGTGAGGTAATATTGGGGAGTAGCAGAAACGTTTCCTTACACACCAATTAAACATAAATCAGACAAAATGTTGACAAAAGATAAATAGATAAGACACAATTGGTATGAGTAATTCAGTAGTATTGATTTTTCTTTCTTTCTTTTTTTTTCTATGTTTTAAAATAGCATGCAAGTCTATTGTAAAAGGTATCAGAACCACAAAGATATGGTAAAGCAACAGATAGATATTTAAAGTAATAACCAGTAGGAAATAGTTCAACTTACAAACGTCCTTCAGCAACGCTTCCTAGCAACGGAAGTGTGGGATTCAGCGATGTCCTGCACTAATGAAGCACTTCACCCTTGACTGTGAGGGTGTTGATGGAACTTATCACACGTTACACTAATCACACCTACGTATTTCACTGGTGTTAGCAGCAGACATTATCACGCGTCGGAACTATGTAGCCTTGATAAATTCTATTTCCTACGACAATAATTTCGAAATATTCTGTAGCACTAGTTTAATTTCAACTGGGACCAGAGGTATATTATTTTCATAAACATCCCAATAAGCAGTGAGAAACTTCAAACAATACCTTTGTAAGCCGGTACTCTGTTATATTTCGCAAATAACGCAATTTGCGCAAGCAAGGATCTGTTGTAGATTCTTTGGGGTTAGAAAATTCAGAAACTACAGTATCACAGCAACAAAAAAACAATTAGTAAAAGCCACGCGTATCACTAAAATAAGTCCGTAAAAAAAATGTTCCGTAGAACACGCGTCACACTTCAAATATAAAAAGACAAATCAACTAAAAAAATACAATGCGTAAAGCAACGCGTATCACTAAGTCAATGTTCCTTAAACAAGCACGTGCGGTCGAGTCAACACGTTCTCCTATAAACCATACTACTTCAATCGGAATTAATATACAACTTTCACTTCACAAGAAAACAACTAAAGGCGTGTCGTAATTGTAGTTAATAAATATAAAATCACTATCACTATCTTCAAAGCAAAACGGAAAGCAGTATTTTTACCGTAATTAACATATAGGAACAAAGGACAAACTACCACTCCAAACACAATTAGTAAAGCCACACGGAAACAGTATTTTTAACGTAATATATCGGAACGAAGAACAAAAACAAACTACCAACTGCTCTCTAATCTCTTTCTATTCAATAGTTGTTACCATAACCTCTTATCGACTATTATCTAAACTTGTATATCCACATAAGCAACAAAATTTAATTACGAGCTGTTTATCATTTCCGATAAGAGGGAAAGTAATTTACGAATAATCCAATTTACAATTCATTTATTAATGAAAATCAAACTTCAAATTATCTACTTTAATTAATAAAATGTTAAGCTATTAAAAAACAAGTTGAAAATGCAAGGCATTGTCGCAACAAACTTCCAAATGTAGACTTACTTTAAAACAATTTAAAGAAATTAAAATTATTATGTTGTAATAATTATAAGTATTCAGATAAAATACAAAAATTTATAAACAACAAAAGAGACATTTTAATATATTTTATTTTATTGAATAAATATTTTAAAAGCTATATATGTGTGTGTGTGTATGTATGTATGTATGTATGTATGTATGTGTGTTTGTGTGTGTGTGTGTGTGTGTGTAAATAAGGGGGCATCATATTTCGATTCAGTTTTTTCAGAGGATTCTAAATATGTATCGCACATTAATTTTGGACCTATTTGAAATTTTGATAAAATTAATTCCCCGGGGGGGTCGGGTATCCGTGGTCAGATTTTGTGGGGGGTACCATATTTCGACTCAGCTATGTTAGGGGAGTCCAAATATGTATCGCACATTAATTTTGGACCTATTTGAAATTTTAATTTTCCCGACGGAATATCGCGGGGGCACGGCGTCCCCGTGGCCCGATTTCAACTGACATCAAAACTTAAGCTCAGGACACCGAGCTGAATCGATTGATGTATCACACATTGATGTCCGACCATTAGAAAGGCCTCGGACGGACAGACGGACGGACAGACGGACAGACAGACGGACGACAAATCGATTTCATAAACGAACGAAGTTCGTTGAAAATGCCCGTTATAGCTTCCTTCTATGCTTCTTGTTTCTGGGATGTTTTGATTTACAACTTGGTTTGCTAATTTAACTGGCAGCGTTGTTAGTGAAATCATTTGTTCTTGCAGCCTTATTACATTTTTACCAAATAACTGTCCAACTTTTGCTCAACTGTTTTTACCTGTTCAGTGAAATCTTCTTTCAATGCAATGGCGCTTTCCATTAATCTTTATTCTAACGTGGCTGTATTTTCATTCAACTTTTCTTCCATTTTCTCGGTATTTTCACATAACTTTTCTTCCATTTTCTCAGCATTTTCACTAAGTGTCACTTCTAGTTTAGCCGACCTCTCTTCCATACCGGATTTAAAATCCTTAAGGAAATTAATTAAAGTTTCTGCGTCCATTTTACTTTGGCTTCATGTAACTGGCATATACAAACTACTGAAATGTCTTTAGTTGTGTTTTTTTAATTAATCACTATACACCCAACACAGCCTGACACCAGTGTTGCGGGCTACTATTAACCCGTTTCACCAAGTTAAAACAAGTAGTAACAAGTTTTTATTACTCACTGTTCACAAGTCTAATTAACAGCATATGCCATATGTATAGATGTTTTAGTCCAATTAACAATGAAGCACTATCACATTAATGTTCTTTACAAGCACTAATATCTTCTTAAACTAAATCCTTAACCATATGTCTCCTTAACAACACTAACACTCATATAATTTATTAATTATCTTTTTGTCTATTTATGTACAAGCTGGCGGTACAATATTCACGTTCACATAACACAAATTTATATTTACTATAGGACCTTCAAAGCGTAATGACCAATTAACTATAGACCATATGATTTATATACGACAGTTGGATATAGACTAACTCATGTACACTCATCACCGATCTTATATATACCCCAAAATTAACTAGATGATTCATAGTCTGGTGTTTGCTCAAGTGTTCTAGACTTCAATAGAATACACTTCGGTTATACAGTTGCGTGTTTGACGGGTTGCCTAATAGTTCATAATAATAAGTTATTTCTGAACGGGCATAGATATCAAGATTTCTTTAGAGAAGACAAAATCGGTGTTGCGGTCGTTAAAAAGTGCTTTAAAGAAGCTTCTATGATGAAAATTAACCAAGATATTGCCGCTCAAACTTGACTAAGTTTTGTCAATTTTTACCGCTTTTGCTTTATACAATATTTTTTACAATTATCATACACAATTGTTTTTTAAATAGAATGCAATTTCGAAGTCATTTGATAACCATAAAGTTGCAAAATTAATTTGTGGTTGCAAAACAAAATAATTAAATAACACCAGTTTTGACCATTCCTTCAGTCTTGACATTTTTTTGACTTTGAACAGTTTCTGTTGTAGGTTTTCTATTTCTACACTGTAAACAATATGATACATATGATACATCTTTTGAAAGCCTTTTATCCCAGTCAATATGCTCCTAGATATTGGTAGGATTTTGTCATGTTGTTTCAAAATGTCGACCTTTCTGGAATTAAATAAAACATAACATAGACATAACAAAAAACAATCAAATAATTTATGAAAAAAGGATTAAGTGTTAGGACGGACAGTGCAAGAGTGATTATTAATACCTTAAAATAAACAAATGACTTGTTACCTACTTAACACTGGCGGACCTTCTAAGAAGATACTGCACCCAGTGCTAAACGAGGAAGTTGGTCGACGGAAACCAATGCATTTCCAATTAAATATTAATGGTTATTTCTTTCGTCTATTAAATCTAAGCTACTCACCAATCACACTTTGTCATGACTCAAACCAATCGAAACAAAATATTAGCGACTATTCTGCTTGGTGCTAAATATCAGCGACTATTTGCCATGGTTCTTTTTTTCACTTCTATAAAGTAGGTATAATTCCGTTTGACAAATGCTAAAATTAATTTATAAACGTCAAATCTATAAAAATTTCAAAACGAATCGTTTTAATACAAACAACAGCGATGAAATTAATAATAAAGTACAATGTGCCAGATAATACAAAAAAAAGCAAAAAGCGTGTATGGAATCAGTTCAAAAAGTTTTGCGATGAGGGCAGATATGTTTTCAATAAAGATTCACATACGCCCTCTATACTGAAATATAAGCAACTAACATCGATGACTGTTTCCAGTCTCCGACGTGATAGTATAGATGGCATTGCCGGACAAAATTTTAATGGTCAGTCAAAAGACAAGATGAAAAATAAAATGAAACAATGACCTGTTACCTACTTAACACTGGCGGACCTTCTAAGAAGATACTGCACCCAGTGCTAAAGAGGAAGCTGGTCGACGAAAACCAATGCGTTTCCAATTAAATATTAATGGTTATTTCTTTCGTCTATCAAATCTATGCTATTCACCAATCATACTTTCGATTATGTCATGATTCAAACCAATCAAAACAAAATATCAGTGACTATACTGCTTGGTGCTAAAGATCAGCGACTATTTGCCATGGTCCTTTTTTTGGCTTCTATAAAGAAGGCATAGTTCCGTTTGACAAATGCTAAAATTAATTTATAAACGTCAAATTTATAAAAATTTCAAAATGAATCGTTTTAGTACAAACAATAGCGATGAAATTAATCAGTTCGTAAAGTTTTGCGATGAGCGCAGATATGTATTTAATAATGATACACCTATTTCCATATTGAATAATATACTCAAAGATTGGGCTTGGAACTTGAACAAAGAAAGTGGCGACGACTATAAAGAGTATACCGTAAAATGCATGTGGAATTTTGTTGCTTTAAGCTTACAAGAACTTTATTATAATAAATATAATGTGATAATTGATGCATTTCAAGGAATACAATTTAAAAGGGCCCGAGATGCCAAGAACGCAAAAAACGCGAGTTGCAAAAATGCCCAGAGAAGAAGAAACAAAGTTCTACTTCTTTGAATATTGAAAATGTGTATACGATAGTCGACAGTTGTGATGAAGAAACTCCTGAGGTCCTCTAGAAAAAATTTTATTTTATAGTGTCAATTGGCATGGCGCGGAGGAGGTGTATCTTGTTTGGTTCAACATTTTAAATTTGACATCCAAATCGATGGGACAGAATCGGGTAGACTAGAATACAAGCCAATTTTTACAAAAACATGCCAAGAAGGAAATAAAAAATGCGCACACAGTAAGTGGCTTGAACCCAATCAAAATACTCAAAGATGTCCAGTAAGATTATTTAAAAAATTACTGGACAAAAGAGGTCCTAATTTTACTTGTCAATGGTTATTTTTGACACCTAACTCATTTTGGAAAAGGGGCAAATCTCTGTGGTACAAAAATTTACCAGTCGGAAAAAATGAAATCTCGAAGTGGACTAAATTGGCACCAAAGTCTATTGGTTTAGATACAAAACGCTTAAAAAATACAAATCACTCTTGTAGATCCACCGCTGTTTCTCAACTTGCAAAATCCGCATTACCGGAACAACAACTAATTTAAATAACGGGACATGCTAATTCATCATCCATACAGCCCTACCTTAAGATGGAGCAACATCACCAAAATATTATTAGTAGATTAAAGGGACAAAATGACTGTTCTAATTCAGTAAACACAGCTGCCACATCTTCAATAGCTGATCACATGTCCCAAATTGTTCACACAGGTAACGTTACATATAAAAATTGTGTGTTTAATTTAAAGTAGTGTATATTTATTGTTGTTATGCTAAAATTACTACGGCCAAGTAAAATATTATTAAAAATAAATTGTATTTTGTGTTCCGAATTACATATTTTAGAATGTTTAGATTAAAATTTTGTACATTTTTCTCGACTCAAGAAATAGTCTTTCTAAATATAACGCGACCTTGTATATTAGCGACTATTTTTGTTATAGCTAGATATCTCGTGTTTTTTACAATTTATCTCGACAGATTATTAATGACAAAATTATGTCTCGACAAATTGAAACAAAAAATCACTCGATATTTACCCACAATAAAAGTACTCTACTATTTATCAAGGTCTTGTCATATTACATCTGAATAATTTTCCCTGGCATGGGAAAAGTAATAAGAGCATAGGGAACAAAAAATAATATAAATTGTTGGTTATTTTACAAAAAGAAAAGTCCGTGACCGATTTCACTGTTCATGCAGATCAACAGCCGGACGCATCTCTCTTTGCAAAACAATCAAATTCTGGCGTAATACACAAATTAAAGTGTATTTATAGTGCAAATGTTTCTCATGGGCCCTCTATACTCGAATATATGCAACTAACATCGATTACTGTTTCCAGTCTCCGACGTGATAGTATAGATGGCATTGCCAGACAAAATTTTAATAGCGAGTCAAAAGACAAGATGAAATATAAAATAAAAAAAATGACCTGTTACCTACTTAACACTGGCGTACCTTCTAAGAAGATACTGCATCCAGTGCTAAACGAGAAAGTTGATCGACGGAAACCAATGCGTTTCCAATTAACTATTAATTAATAATTTTGCCTGGCATGGGGAAAGTAATACGAGCATAGAAAATGAAAAACAATATAAATTGTTGGTAATTTTGCAAAAAAAGTAGGTAACAGATCTTTTTGTTACGGTATTCCGCGCACACAGAAAAGAAACAGCAAGAGTAAGTAAAAAAATCTTTTACGCCGAATTAAATAACGTTAAAAATATTTTTCAGGTGTATAAAACGAGCACTACACATACTTTAAACCAATCGTTTTTTGTTAGTTTATGAGAACATATGAGCGCCCAATGCACTTCCATGAGATACAGAATAATTACACAAAACGTATGAAAATTGACATTCGTTAGTATGTGATCAAATGCAAGCTTTCAAATCATCCTTAAAAGGTGTAACATACACGCACAATAAATACGTAAATAAACGTTCGTTAATATGTAATGACGTTTGAACCTTCAGTGTACTTTTATAGGATGCAGAATAATTACACAAACTTTATGCAAATATCTGTTTGTTAATATGTGATTGTATGTGGCTCCTCAACTTTCTTCTTCCATATCCAGAGAAATTACTTAAAGTGTATGCAAATATACGTTCATTTATATGTGAAAACATACATTTTTAAATGGTTTTTATAAGATTTTGAATAATTACAGTTTACAAACGGACGTTCGTTAGTATTGGACCGCATATGACTTGCCACATTAACTTTAAGAAATTCAGAATAAGCATGGAAATGAGCGTGAGAATATATGAACTTTCGAGACACTTTTACAAGATACAGAATAAATAGATAAATTGCATGTCACAGACGTTCCTTAGTATGTGATCGTGTTATTTGTTTACAAATTTGCTTTCTGTGATACAAAAATCGTATAATTCTACAGTTTTTGGAAATGCTTGTCCTTACAAATAGCACATTTCAATTATGTTCTACTTTTTACATGGGCTTTCTTATACGTTCACAATAGCATTTCTTTTTATAGCACACATCTTTTGTTAGTAATAAGTACGTACAAGTTCTACAGTACCCATTCTGATTCAAATTAGTCGTCGATTGTATCGTTTACACGAGTTTGTTAAAAGAACTAAGTACAAAAAGTTGAGTACACAATTATTTAAACTGTCAATTTTAAATTAATTTTCTCCGTAGTTATCTGAACATTAATTTATCTTAGCATGTTCTTCATATATGCTTAAAACTTTAATATCTAAAAAATCATCATTGTAGCAGGATTTCAATAGGGTCCTAGTATGTGATAAGAGCTGAATGGTTTGTCATTTAGGAGATTCTTTTTAGGGCAAACAAAATAGCATATGATTACAAATTCACCAATAATACGTCTGATAAATCTTTACTTACTATTTGTAATAGGTATTGAGTTTAAACTTTCAAAAATAAATGCAATTATTTTAAAAAATAATGTAATATTAGTAGAAAATTTAATAATAAACAAATACAAAACTTTATGTAATACTAAGAATTCACCAACTTGTGGTACAATAATAAAGGATACACAAATTAAATAAAATTATCGTTATGTACATTTCAATTATGCTGCATTCGAAAATGCTATAAAATATTAATTAACAAAAAAACTATATTGTGCGCTAATTAAAAAATATCTAAAAATAGAATAGGTAACTTATATATTAATGAACCCGTAAGTATATGACCACATCATGCAATTAACTGTTATAATGCAGTAGGAATACTGCCAATTTTTTTTTAAATTTACAATTTGATATAAAGATTGAAATATGCATCACTTAATTTGAAATTCTTCTGTGATTCAGACATGTTCGAAGTAATTTTTTTAGGAATTGTCTTTAGGAGTTGTCTTCAACTGCTTCTAACGCCGAGCGTTAATAATAAAAACCACATCTTTCTTTGTCGCTCTAAGACTTTACATTGCACAATCTAAACTATAACGATATTCTTACATTTTGTTTAATTCGAATTCTTATACGCAAGCAAAACTTATAAAACTTTTTGAAAGTTATTTCAAAGCATTTTATACAGTTTTAGCTAAAATTCTCAAAATGAGCTTCTAAATGATGACAATCGTGTTGCTTTGGATTACAATTCAGTCTCTAATTATTCACTTTAATTTGCTTTCTTGGTATATGCTGGACATATATTTTTAGGTATCATCACAAGCTAAGTCATTGATTCTGGAGTACACTTTCCAAATCTATCTTTAGAATTTTTAGTATGTGAATGAATATAAATTTTTAAGTTACTTTTATGAGATGCAGTATAACCATGCAATTTGAGGATCATTTAGTACAGTTTCGTATACGACGTTCCAAATTGCTTTTACGATATGTAAAGTAATTACATAAATTGCATTAAATTAATGTACACTAGTATTAATATGGGAGGGCATATGTTTTTGTAGAGAATACTTTTGTGATGCGGAATAATTACATAAATTGCATGTAAATGGACGATCATTTGTATGAGACCGCATATGAATTTTCAATGCATTTTTAAAAGATGCAGCATAATTACATAAATTGCAGGTATATAGACGATCGTTAGTATGAGTCCGCATATGAGCATTCAAATGACCTTTACAAGATGCAGCATAATTACATAAATTGCATGGAAATGAACGATCATTAGTATGGGACCGCATATGAAATATCAAACTCCCTTTAGAAAATGCAACATAATTACATAAATTGCATGCAAATGGACGATCATTACTATGGGACCGCACATGAATTTTCAAATTACTTCTACAAGATGCAGTATAATCACATAAATTGCACGGAAATGGACGATCATTGGTATGGGTTCGTATATGAGTTTTCAAATTTCTTTTACGAAATGTAGCATAATTACATAAATTACATGCAAAAGGATGATCAATAGTATGAGACCGCATATGAATTATCAATTCACTTTTAGAAATTGTAGCACAATTGCATAAACTGCATGCAAATGGACGATCATTAGTATGGGACCACAGATGAGTTTTCAAACGACTTTTGCAAGATGCAGCATAATTGCATAAATTGCATGGAAAAGGACGATCATTAGTATGGACCCGCATATGAATTTTCAGACTCCCTTTAGAGGATGCAGCATAATTACATAAATTGCATGCAAATGGACGATCATTTGTATGAGACCGCATATGATTTTTCAAACCACCTTTACGAGTTGCAGCATAATTACATAAATTGCATGCAAATGGACGATCATTAGTATGCAGTCGCGTATGATCTTTCAATTTATCTTTACGAAATGCAGCATAATTACATAAATTGCATGAAAATGGACGGTCATTAGTATGGGTCTGCATATGAATTTTCAAATCACCTTTACGAGTTGCAGCATAATTACATAAATTGCATAAAAATGGGCGATCATTAGAATGCAGTAGCGTATGAACTTTCAATGTATCTTTACGAAATGCAGCATAATTACATAAATTGCATGCAAATGGACGATCATTTGTATGAGATCGCATATGATTTTTCAAACCACTTTTACGAGTTGCAGCATAATTACATAAATTACATGAAAATGGACGATCATTAGTATGCAGTCGCGTATGATCTTTCAGTTTATCTTTACGAGATGCAGCATAATTACATAAATTACATGCAAATGGTCGGTCATTAGTATGGGTCCACATATGAATTTTCAAATTCCCTGTAGAAGTTGCAGCATAATTACATAAATTGCATGCAAATGGACGATCATTAGTATGAGTCCGTATATGAATTATTAAACGACTTTTATCTAATGCAGCATAATTACACAAATTGCATGCAAATGATCGCTCATTAGTATGGGATCGCATATGAATTATCAATGTATTTTTAATCGATGTTGAATAAGCACATGAAAAGCATGCAAATGAGCGTTCGTTAGTATGTGAGGACATATTAATGTGCTGTACTATGTGAGCGTATAGCGCAATTGAAATTTTGTTTTTGGTGCTACTAAGATCGCGCACTGGATTGCTTTTGAGGATGAAATCGTATACATGAAGCACAATAATGACATAAATTGTCTATCAAAATAACGTATTTCAATAATCTTCTACTATTACGTCGATCTAATTAAATGTTCATAAGTGCTTTTTACTGTAATTTCACATTCGCTGTCAGTAATACCACAGATTCGACAAAACAATTTTCGCTCTAAAATTAGGTATCGATCGCCTCGCATACATGAACTTGTTTACGAACTAAATACAAAATGATACTATATTCTACACCAGCGGTGGCCAACCTTTTTCGAAGCAAGTTCGCAATGAAAAATTTTTACAGAGCGGTGGGCGCATGTTTTTTTATGTGGGTAGAAGAGAGAATAAAAATAAACATATATTAGCGTTAAGGTCTAGACACATGGGAGTAGTTAATTGCCATTAACTATAAATGGCCTATTGAGTTGTCTGTGTGTCAGGTATTCATAATCTTTAATGGCCATACAAGCGCCATTACTCGGTTAATGGCCATTACCATCACGATGATGTTTTAAATACGCCATCGACATGAATTGTTTAAAATCGCCAATTTTAAAACCACCGCGCCCACTATCCTTTTCACAAAATGGTTGTACTTTAACAGCTGTAATGATTATGTTTTTCTGTATTCATAACCTATAATGAATTGTTCAAAAAATTTAAAATTGCTACCAAACTTGTATTGTTTGTTACGGTAATCGTGGCCGTGCGTAACTCAAAGAAAGTCAAAGAAATGACCGGGCTCAATCGGAGAGTGGGGGGGTGGGGTAGAAAGCAGACTGACATATAATGTATGCGGCGGTAAGGAGTTAGTAACAATACCTTCAATAAAAAAATTAGAATAGCAAACCTGCAATAAAAAAAAATTAGTCCTGCAAACCTGAAATAAAGAAAAAGCATAGCATCAATGAAACGTCTAACTTATTCAGTACTTTGTAGAATGTAAAAAAAAATTGTTTGGATAATCTATATAATATAACAACGGTAAAAGCAGTACAAAACTTTTTAGTACAAAGTGAGGTAATATTGGGGAGTAGCAGAAACGTTTCCTCACACATCAATTAAACATAAATCAGACAAAATGTTAAAAAAAAATAAATAGGTAAGACACAATTGATATGAGTAATTCAGTAGTATGATCTTTCTTTCTTTCTTTCTTTTTTTTCCTTATGTTTTAAAATATCAAGCAAGTCTTTTGTAAAAGGTATCAGAACGACAAAGATATGGTAAAGCAACGGATAGATATTTAAAGTAATAACAAGTAGGAAATAGTTCAACTTACAAAAGTCCTTCAGCAACGCTTCCTTGCAACGGAAGTGTGAGATTCACGATGTCCTGCACTAACGAAGCACTTCACCCTTGACTGTGAGGGTGTTGATGAAATTTCTTACACTTTACACTAATCACACCTACGTATTTCACTAGTGTTAGCAGCAGACATTATCATGCTGATGGAACTATGTAGCATTGATAAGTTTCTTGGTAATTCTATTTCCTAAGACATTATAATTTGAATTAGGGCCGCTATACTTGCGGCCACGTCCCCAATGCTCCACCCGGAGGTACTACATTGGGTTTAAACGCGAAAAATAGTCGTGCTCCTAATTTATTCTTACTTCATAGTTGATTCACCCTAAATAAAAACTAAATAAAAATCTAACAAACCTAAAAATCTAACAAACCTAACAAACTCTAACAATCTAATAAACCTAAAAATCTGACAAAAACTGGAACAAAACAAAACAAAACTAAAAACAGGGTTGTAAATAATGGTATCCCTAGCGCTGACTTTCGAGTGTACCCGATCAACAAGCAAAAATGAGAGGGGGAGGGATCCGTAATACCGGATAGCAGACGCCGGTTCTGCTTACCAGTGCGACCTGAAGGGTCGTCTTAAAACTATCCAAATCTAGCTAACCAATTTAAATCCATCCCTAGCTTTCCTATCGTTCCCTAACTGATTTACATTATGATTACAATCTTCGCAATTCTGCTCGTCCTTCCCAAATATATACTGCAACCAAAATGGCGACAGAACGTCAAACAAAACAAATAAGCCACATAATACATGCTATATATAAATAAATATAAAGTGTAAATATAAAATATAAATAAATATAATTATGTAAATATATAAATAAATGTTTAATAAGCGTTAAGCATATAGCAGTGCACAAAATAGCGAAAGCATCACCCTATTTATCAGGTGCACTCGCACAAGCATTATGTCGGCTAGCGCCTTTACACACCAAACGTGCTTCTTAAATTATTTCAAAACTACTAATTAATGTAAATCAATGCTTGTGCGAGTACAGCCGCCACATTTTAAGTCTTACCTCGATAATAAAATTCTCCAGCATCCGAAGATCTGGTCGTCTGTAACTTACTTCTAAAGGTGGGACGGGGTGCACTGCTAAAGTCCTGGTGGGTATGCACTAAATGTTTTTGGGGATCACAATCACTATCACTATCACTTCACTTTCAAGTCCTGGGGGGATGCGCGGTTGCACTCTGTTTTATTATCCTTGTTTACTTTATTGATTTAATTTAATGAGGGTTTATGATTTATTTGTTATTGTTTATTTGGTATTATTTATTCCCGATTTTCCGCACATAATTATGAAGATAGGCAGTGATTGTATTAATGGAGTGGGGTTTCTCGTGCATATTGGACATTTTGGTATAATTATCTTTTTTTTTTTTTTTTTTTTTTTTAATATCAGGTTTTGGTTATGCTCGTATCCTTACTCACGCCAAGTCAATCTAAAATTTTCAATCCTCCCACCAACCCCACCGAATTTTTACACGCGGTCGTCATTGATTGTCTAATCTCGCGACCCTTCCCGCGAATTCTTTAAGGCTGTCCAGAACGCCTTCTGGTTAACCACTTCCCGACTTCCTCTAGGCTCTTTGGCCATGCCAGACCTAGGATAGCTAGTTTGCTATCAGCCAACCCTCGATTTCCCGTCTCAAGCGGGCAGTCGAAGAGCACGTGCTCTGCGCTTTCCGCGCCCTCACCGCATTCGCAGCGGTCGCTATTGGTTAGACCGAACCTTTGTAAATACGCCTTCAGGGCGCCGTGCTCTGTTATCAACTGCACCATTTTGTGATCGAGCTTAACCTCGATCTTACCTCTGGCTTCTATGCTCGGTATGAATTTGTGGGTCAACCTGCCCGTGGCAGCGTTGTTCCACCTCTCTTCCCATTGTCGAATTGATTTTTCGCGCAGCTTTCTTTTGATTAAAGACCTCGGTATCGACGAATGTGATATTCGAAAGTCGCCCGTCGCGGCCTCTTTAGCTAATTCGTCAGCCCTATCGTTTCCTACGTTACCATTGTGCGACCTGACCCAACAGAACTTTAAACGTCGAAACTCTAGCGCCGTACGCGCTATCCTCCAGACGTCCGCTTGGAGATCTGTCGAGGTGTTCATGTTTGTTAAAGCCGTTAGCGCCGATTTACTATCACTGATTATATAATACTCGTCTCTGCCCGTATGGTTTATTACGTAATCGATAGCCTCTCGTATGGCTACCAATTCGCACTGGAAGATAGTTATTTCCTAAGACAACAATTTCGAAATATTCTGAAGCATTAGTTTAATTTCAACTGGGACCAAAGGTATATTATTTTCATAAGCATCCCAAAAAGCAGTGAGAAACTTCAACCAATACGTTTGTAAGCCGGTAGTCTGTTATATTTTGCAAATAACAGAATTCGCGCAAGCAATGATCTATTTTAGATTCTTTGGTGTTAGAAAAATGCAGAAACTACAGTATCCACTGTATTTAAATAAGCCAAAGTATGCACCAATCTGATAAAACAAAGGGACACTAGACTAGATCGCACACACATTAATCCTAAAGAAAGAATCGGTCAGTTTAGCAAGTTCTACGACTATTATTTCACAAGACAAACAACTAAAACCACCAATTAGTAAAGTACGCGTATCACTAAAGTAAGTCCGTCAAATGTTCCTTAAAGCATTTGTCTCACAAGAAAAACAACTAAAAACAATTAGTAGGCACGCGTAAGCAATAAAACCGTCTGTCAAATGTTCCGTAAAACACACGTGCCTCGAGTAAACACGTTCGCCTATCAAGCATACTTCCTTCAAAAGTAATCAGAACTACACTTTGTACAGTTAATATACAATTTTTATTTCACAAGAAAACAACTAAAAATCGTGCCGCGCTTGTTCATGAACAATACGAAAATTAATCCCGCATTAATTCTCACTATTGTCAAAAGCAGAAAGAAGCAGTATTTTCAACGTACTTAATATAAATAACAAAGAACAAACTCCGACTCTGTTGATCTGTTTATATCAACTCGTCGCTATTACAACCGCTTATCGCCTATTATCTAGACTTGTTAATAACATCAGGAACATCCAAAACGTGAATGCCGCAATCATATATAATAATTAATTACAGCGGTTTATCATTTCCGATAAGTTGGAAAGTAATTTACGAATAATCCACATAAGGAACAAAATTTATATTTACGGCAAGACAAGAACGATGCAATCTATTCATTATAACACGACACATTCGTCAACGAGTTAATAAATATTAAATATAGAAATAGTAATTTGTAGAAATGTATTTATAAATTGGGAAACAGCGTAAAATGTTAAAACTACCAAAAATGCCCGTTACATGTTGTTACAAATGTATTATATGACTGAGCAATTAATTGCAGAAAATAATAAGAAAATTGTAAAACGCAAATATTTTATTCAATTTGCGTTGCGAATTAGAAAGAAACGTAAATTGCGAATAGACAGAAGAATATGGAAACTTGTAAGTATATACGTAATGAACAGGTGTGTTTTTAAAAGCGATATTTTTGGATCCTTCTAGGATAGATCTAGTAAGTTTTAGAAAAACGTAGTCCCTATTTATAATGACTTAATGTTTAAACAAAATTTTTTAATTAATCGAACAGCTTGTGATATACTTGTGGAGGAGTTACATTATTTGGAAGCCCAAGATATAAATATGCGACCTACCATTCCTATACGAAAGAGAATAGCAATTACTATGTATGCTCTCTGCAGTTCTGCAGAATACAGAACCGTGGCTAGTCTGTTTGGTTTTGGAGGAACAAGTATAGGTGAAATTGAAAGAGATTTCTGTGAAGCAGTTTGTTACTTCTTAGAAAAACAGTATATTACCACTTATCCTATTGTAGTACTCTCCATACACCCACCGACAAAATTAGAATTATTAAGATAGGAAGATAGTAAACCCATTAGGTAGCTGCTGGTCACTAACCCGAAATAAGCTTAGTTTACAATTTAAAATAGGGGCAGAGCCACTGTGAGGCAAGTAAGAAAACATATCAGCGGCAGTTCCACTCCAGACTTCAACTGGTGAAGTCTCTTCAGAAAAAAATATGTACTAAAAGTAAGTCAATTGAAAGTAATGAAAGTAGTGATAGTGAGTTATTGTAATTTCGGGTAAGTGATGTAAAATTGTACTAAACATAAACCTGTGTATATGGGAGCTGGGCCCAGTACATATTTATTTTATCTGAAGAGACTTCACCAGTTAAAGTCTGGAGTGGAACTGCCGCTGATATGTTTTTTCTTACTTGCCTCGCAGTGGCTCTGTCCCTATTTTAAATTGTAAACTAAGCTTATTTCGGGTTAGTGACCAGCAGCTACCTCATGGGTTCTGCTTGGACTTTGCCTGTATTGCTATTCTGATGTACTTGACTATTTCGAAAATATAAACTATTTTGCAGGCCTTATGTTGTAACCAACTATTTCCTCTATTGGAAACTAGCGCACAGGTTGAAGATCTGAATGAACTTATAATACGTTTAACATTACGTACTATCTTTATAACTGAGTTTACTATCTTCCTATCTTAACAATTCTAATTTTGTCGGTGGGTGTATGGAGGGTACTACACTATCACAAAGCAAAAATCAGAAGAAATTGTCGCTGGTTTTGAACATATGGAATTTTCGCAGTGTATGGGAGCAATAGGTATATATATATATATATATATATATATATATATATATATATTGTTATGGATTCAAAGGGTTAAATTTGGGGTAAGCAATGCAATTTTGTCCACCCTGTATAGAGAAAAGAACATATTATTTACGCGCAAAATTTATTTAATTTATTTAATTTAAACGGACAAGTATTGACGTATTTTTATAATTAATGATTGAAAGATTAAAGGTACATAAAGAAAAAAGTTTTAAAATCAAATAGAAATGCATAATTAATTTTAATTCAACGTGTAAAATCATTAGAAATCACACCAGGGTAAAGAAAATCAATAATCCCAAGACAACGGGTTTCTTGGTAACAAACAAGAACGTCAGTTTTATCTGATACGGTGAAATATAAACTCCAAGAATTGTTGTTTTAGACGGTCTATAATTAAGAACAACTGCATATTTAAAAGGTTACATTCTTTGAAATTATCAGCATAATAAAGCAGGAATTCATAGAAAATAGTTTTCAACCGTCAGTTGGTTCAAATAACAAGCAAACAATGTTCTTAAAGAGCATGGGAGATGCACGATCGGTAATATGCTACAGATAGAGATGGATATAAAAGCATTGGTATTCGGAACGCACGTACTAATGCACGTGGAGTGATGGGAAGCTGTCAGCAATATCGATTTTCTATAACTCACGTGGGGTTTGGAACGCGTCATCAAATATGCATAACACAGAGATAGAAATAGTACAGGCGGGGTTTTATGACGACACAGAATAGTATCATTGATTGGGAACGGATAGTTTTACAAACGTACGAACATGCGACAGGTGGGAGCGATTTTGGTTCATACGGCGCGTCCACGAGGTGAATTTCAGGAATCTTCAAGTTGGTTATATCAAAATTTGCAGAATTGTTATTTGAAAATAAGTTTATCGCGTGAAGTGTGTTCTGGAGGTGTCATTTTGAAAAATATAAATACTCTAGGAGAATTAGGAGGTCTCTCTTTGTATTCTGATCGCTTTATACTACTTACAACGATAGACCGACGTTATAGTAGAGTTTTTAGTTATGTGAGTATTCAATATATTCATAATAGCACTTGCAACTTGGTAGTTGAGGCCTTATAGTTATTAACGTGCGTAGTGTCGATTGAATTAAATTAACCGAAGTCCAACTAATACTATACCAAGCTAGTAAATTGATAAATAGAAGTATAATATACGTGAGTTTGTATGCTGTTATGGAATGGTATTTTGAAGCAAGGCGCTTGGCGAATTTATTGAGATTATCATCTATGAATATGTGGAGTATCGGAGCGCATAGTCACGAAGCCAAGGGGTTCTGGTGATCATCGTCGAAGGGATGGAGGCCTGAAGCATTCTCTAGGTAGTTTATTTGAAATATCTGTTATTTGATAAACTTTTGTATTATTTGGTGATGTGTGAGTGAATATTGAGGTTATTTGTGGATATATAACGTATCGGAAGAGATATGTGTACTGGACAATTATTGGGGTTATTTAAAATATTGAAAAAGGGTGTATTTAAAACTTACTAAATTTTATTATGAATATAAATTGGATTGTTACGGGTAAACGGAACTATTAATTTTGTATTAATTTTATGCAAGGTAAAAGGCATACATTAATAAACTGGGTTATTATGAGCTCACCATACTCCAGTGTACAATAAATTTAGGGTATTATTTGGGGCCCATCTACTCATATTGTATTAAATGTGTTTGCAAATAATAATTTAAAGCAAGGTCTTTAAAACATATCACTTATTGAGTTGTAATTAGAGTACCAAACTGTTTATACCTGTGAATAATTTGTCTGTAAATAGCGGTAAATAAAAGATTATATGATTGTTGTATTATTTGGTGATTTTATTGAATGGTGTGCGAGTAGAAAGGAAGAATGATTGTAAATTTAGCTATCCGAGAAGAGGCACAGCTGAGCTAGCCAGGGAAGCTGCTGAAGATATCTTGAAGCAAAAAGTAACGGGTAAGAAATTTTTTGTTTGAAATTTTTTGTATTTTTTTGAAAATCAGTTGTTGACACTGGCGATGTCAAACCCATAAGTCCACGACCACAGCAATATATATATATATATATATATATATATATATATATATATATATATATACACGCACAAAAGTATTTTATGTTTAAAAACTTAATGTAAAAATTGTAGATGGTTGCCACGAAATAAGTCCTCCAAAAGAACAAGCTGTTGATTATTACAACTACAAAGGATGGTATTCCATGGTTCTATTGGCTGTTGCCGATTTTACCAAATACTCCATTTTTGTACATGTAATTTTACTTATTGGAATATCGGATCACCCGGTAGAAATAATGATGCATACATTTTTCAACATTCAGGCAATTAGGAGAGAACATTTTTACAATCCATTTTATAATCGCAATGTTCGCACTATACAGGATACTACCGTACCAGTTTTATTGATTGGCGATTCTGCTTTTCCACTATCTCCGTATATAATGAAACCTTATCCATTTTGTATTAATCAACCTTCATGCGAAAAAACTTTTAACTATCGGCTATCAAAATGCAGACGAGTCGTCGAAAATGCCTTTGGACAATTAAAAGCACTTTAGAAAACTTGCCTAAGGTTTAGAGGTAAACATTAAAAATGCTCCATTAATCATTAGAGCATGCTGCATTCTTTACAACTTCTGTATTGCAAACAGAAATGAGATTTTAGAGAGTTGGTTAGCAGAAGAGAAAATAAACAGACGTGAACAACCAACCTGTGTAACATCAATCGGAAATAATCTTCAATGTGTCATGAATGTTCGAAATGCAATAAAAAATTTGTTTGGTAACGACTTATTTATTTAAATATAAAAAATATAATATAGTGAACTTATTCAGAGTTTTCCTTTTCTTTTTCTAAACGTTTAAAAAGCGAATTTGCAGTCTTCTCGATCATTTTGAGAACTTGCTTTTGTTGTTGACACAATGTATCATTTGAAATTAATTCCTTTCCGCATAAGTCATTGGATCTTTTTAACTCTTTTAAGAGTTCCTTATCAATATCCTCCTGCAGTTTACGCTTTAATGCCTTTTTTGTTTTTGCAGCAACTGGGACTGATGGAGACGGCAGTGAGGCCAACGATGGAGATGGCAGTAAGGCGAACGGTGATGATGGACATGCCGGAGTTTGATGTGGTCTTTGCTCAGTACCCTGTTAATTAAGAGCAATATTAATAATTTAGAATTTTTATACAAATACATAAGAAAGCGTTTACTAACTGTTATTTCATTACTGCTTGTCCCTTCCCCTTCCGAGTCACCTTCGACATACACTTCTATTAAATCGCCTACAAATATTTATTGTCAAGACTTTCGTTGACAAGTGAGAAGTCGTTACACGGTAAGGAGCCCAATATTGAATGGATTTTTTTCAAAGTGGATCCATGGAGATGGGTTACCACCTAATGGACCAACGCATTTCTTTTCATTTCTGTAATATAATAATAAATGTGTAATGCATAATAGTTCACGTAATTCATTATACCTGTAACGTTGGCTACGATTGCATATTTTATTAATGATATCATTTCCATCAATTGGAGTATCTATTTTAGTGTAAGCGAGACTACATTTTAGTAATTTAACTATCTCATTGTAAACATGAGAGTTGCGTTTTTGTTTTCGTAAATCATCCAACTTACTTTGCCAAATGTCCAACAAAACGAACTCCAAATCTAAACTCTACTTTATTCTTCATTTTTAATTTTTATTACTCATGTTAGTAGCTCTCCCGGTAAAATTATATACAATAACCTTAAAACAAAACAGAACAGCTAATATAATGTGCATGTATTTACGCTGCTGGTTCTTTAACGATATTTACTGATCATGCGCAAATTTCTGTGTGTGTCACCCTTGTTTACTTATTGCCAATTTATTTTATGGCCATTATATCAAATGGCCATTAGCAGTAGCCGTGTGTCGTAGATCTTACAGTAATACACAATCGTCACAATCTGCTATCCACTTTTCGACCGGATAATTGTCTTTTCCAGAAAGAGATCGTATAGCGCCTTCAATATCACGAAACGACAATAAAAAGCGCGGCTTTGTTGATTCCAAGGTTCGATTCGCGTCACTGTTAGAAGTGTCTTCGCTCCCGTCCCCGGTAGCATTAACTTCATGCGGTTCCTCAATATCGTCTTCCTCGTCATCGTCTTTTGCCAATGAAAAATCACATAAAAGCTTACACATAGAATCAACAATTGCGTCTTTAGTCCCGTCACCGTCTAATCTTAATACGTCACAGGCTAAAGCTAAATCGCCCGCAGTAACACTTCTGATCACTTGCGCGGTTTTAATTTTGTATTCGGCAGAGTCAATTTCAAACTCAAAACCAGTAAAGTTTCTTAATCTTCCTCGACTGCCGCGATCACCACCATTATTGAAAACAATTCTATGAACAGCACGAATCGCTTGCACTGAAGAATTATTTATTTTCTTTGCCATAATCGGATTATCGTTCAAACACGCCATCATAAAATTGGAATAATAAAGTTTTGAACGTACCTTAATAGTGCCTCTTGTTTATATATACAGATTTATTTCCTGACCTTACTGAAGTCCAACCCCTACGTGTGGTATGCAGCTAATGCTCGTGTCTTTAAACCTGATGCTTTTTTATCGTCGAATGAACCAATAAAGATAACACACTACACGCGTTCCACTACACACGGTAGTTAATAATTAACGTTATAACAAAAGCACACCAATACCGATACAAAAGAATAACACGTTCATATCAACTTTATGGTAAACACTCACAATCATGCACCATATGTGCTTCAAATTTAACAAACGATTACTCGATTATACGATTTGCTTATACGGCAGTTTTGTACTAATTTCACTATCTATGAACGACCGACTGTTATAAGATTTTTAAATCACAGGATCTCGTTTACTTTATTTCGCTTTATCACGGTCGAGCCCCCAAATTTAAAATAACAAATTGCGAGCGAACGGAAATGAATAGAAGTCACCTTTTTTATTTTAGTTAACATCTATTATCCTAACTATTGTTGCGATCCACTATTAGGCAACCCGTCAAACATACAAACGCCGGAGGCACAACATATTCTCCAGGATTCCAGAATTCTTCCAGAAACTACTAAAGAATGAGTCATATCTTTAGCTCAGGGTATATATAAGATTGCTTATGAATGTAAGAGTTAGTCTACGTAGGAATGTCGTATATAAATTATATCGTGTATAGTGAATGTAGTTGAGCTTTTGAAAGTCCGAGAGTAAACATAAATGCTATATGAGCTGAACGTGTCTAATGTACATGCAGCTTGTGGTATACATAAATAGATAGAAGTGTATAAATAATAGTTGTGTTAGTGTTAGTTTAAGAAGACATTAGTGCTTGTAAATTCATTAGTGTGATAGTGCTTCATTGTTAATTGGACTGAAAACATCTATAAATAAGGCATATACTGTTAATTAGACTTGTGAACAGTGAGTAATAAAGACTATATTTAATTACTTGTTTTAAATTAGTCAAGCGCGGTAGTAGTAGCCCACTTCACTATTATGGGATTATAATTAAGTTATAATGAACGCTGAGTCGTAAATAAACTTGTATTATTAATTATAACCTTTTTATAATAAACAGGGTATTTTATTATTGAACAATTTAACCATAATCTTAAACAGTAGAAATTAGAAACAGCCCGTCGTACGTAGTTATCACAAACGATATATTACATTTCACATATATTGTTAACCAATTTCGAATGGACCTGCACCTTGCCGAAGTTCTAGATTACTAGAACAGGTGAAATGGCTAGCGTGTTCTAATGAGCTAAAGAGCCAAACTACAGGTCCAATCAAAGTAGTAGGGTCGTTAGTGAGGAACCAGACTAAGACAGGTCCCCGAAAGAGAGCAGCGGCTCTTTCGGTACTTAGATTGGCAGGGACCATAGGGGTCGGTATGGCAGTCTTAAACAGACGACCGCGATGTGGAAGGCAACCGGAAACCACCACATTACCTCCCAAGCACACAGTGTACCTAGATTATAATAAAATGATGGCATTCTCTGAGGTAAAAGATCCCGGAGTTAAAATAGTCCCCCATTCGGATCTCCGGAAGGGGACTCCTTCGGGGGATGCGATCGGAAAGTTAAAAATAAGAGTTGGGAAAATTTTGCGAGTCGGAGCGTGGAATATTAGAAGTATGAAGCAAGTAGGTAAGCTAGAGAACCTAAAAATCGAAATGAATAGGTTATCACTAGATATAGTAGGGATCAGCGAAGTTCGGTGGCCAGAGGCGGGGGATTTTTGGAGTGGAGACTTCAGGGTAATTCATACAGGAGCAGAGGAAGGAAATTTGGGTGTGGGAATAGTTATGCGGATAGAGATAGGATACTGTGTAGAAAATTACTTACAAAAGAACGAAAGAGTACTCATGGTTAGATTAGAATCTAAACAGGTAAACACAGTAATAATACAAGTATACATGTTCACCTCTAGCCACAGTGACGAAGAGGTAGAAGCCATCTACAAAGATATCGAAGACATATTAGGATACTGTTGCGATCCACTATTAGGCAACCCGTCAAACATACAAACGCGCGAGGCACAGCGCATTCTTCAGGATTCGAATCCTTCTAGAAAATACTAGATAATGAGTCATATCTTTAATGCAGGGTATATATAAGGCCGCTTATGAATGTAAGAGTTAGTCTATACTTGAATGTCCAATATAAATTATATCGTGTATAGTGAATGTAGTTGAGTTTTTTTGAAAGAGTATATATACATAAATGTTATATGAGCTAAACGTGTCTAATGTACATGCAGCTTGTAGTATACATAAATAGATAGAGCTTGGATTGAATAATAGTTGTGTTAGTATTGTTAATGGACCTATGGTAAAGAAGTTAGTTTAAGAATTAGTGCTTGTAAATTCATTAGTGTAATAATGCTTCATTGTTAAGTGTCCTGAAAACATCTATAAATAAGGCTTATACTGTTAATTAGACTTGTGAACAGTGAGTAATAAAAACGTTTGTTATTACTGGTTTTTAAGTTAGAGAAACGCGGTAGCAGTAGCCCGCTTCACTGGTGTCAGGTGCGGGGTATATAGTGATTAATTTAAAAGGAAAATACACAAGTCTAAAGACATTTAAGTAGTTTATATATGCCAGTTACAAGAAGTCAAAGTAAGATGGACGCTAAAGCTTTAATGAATTTCCTTAAGGATTTTAAATCCGGTATGGAAGAAAAGTTTACTGAAAATGCTGCGAAAATAGATGAAAAGTTTACTGAAAATGCTGCCAAAATAGATGAAAAGCTTAGTGAAAATGCTGAGAAAATAGAAAAGTTAAGTAAAAATACAGCCACGTTAGAACAAAGATTAATGGAAAGTTCCATTGCATTGAAAGAAGATTTCACTGAACAGGTAAAAACAGTTGAGCAAAAGTTGGACAGTAAATTGGTAAAAATGGAAGAAGATATTATGAGGCTGTAAGAACAAGTGATTTCACTAACAGCGCGGCCACTTGAATTAGCAAACCAAGTTGTAAATAAGAACATTCCAGCAATAAGAAGCATGGTAGAAAGCGAGTCAATGCTGTCTAAATTTAAAGTGAAACCACCCACATTCGATGGTAAAACACCTTGGCCCACATATTTGAAACAATTTGAAGCTGCTGCAATAGCCAACGGTTGGTGCAACAACGAGAAGGCTATCTCTCTAATAATGGCCTTACGGGGGGAAGCTCTTAACATCTTACAAACGATTCCCGATCACCAACAGAATGATTACGGCCTCTTAACATTGAAGCTTGAAATGAGATATGGAGATGCTCACCTTCAACAGGTTTACCATGCACAAGTTAAGAACCGCTCGCAAAAGACAAGTGAAAGCCTGCAAGAATTTGAAGCTGACATCGCCAGATTAGTCAGATAGGCATATCCAACGGCACCAGATAGTTTCCTCGAACAACTGGCTATACAAACATTTTTGGATGGCGTTAAAGATGGAGAAATACAGCAAGCGCTAAGATTAGCACGGCCAAAAATGTTAGATGATGCACTGGCCTATGCGCTTGAATTTGAAGCAGCTAAGCAGACATCACATAGGGTGAGTCACAAAGTTCGGTCTGCCTTAGAGGAACCTGGTCAAGCGCAGAACAGCATAGATGAAATAGTCAACCGTCTGACGGAAAGACTGGAAAGACAACGACCGCGGAGATGGCGTCTGCAAGGCTGGAGCTGCGGTGAAGTTGGTCATTTACAGAGACGCTGCACTCAACCAGCAAAACAACCGGTTGAGCAGCAGGAAAACTAAAGCAAGTCGACGTAAGGGGGCGAACGTCGACAGCACAACGTAGTGCCCCGGAGATTATCATCCGTGCTGCATCGTCAATGGGAAGTCTGGACAGCATTTATATCGATGGTAGAATTAATGGTAGGGTTGTCCGATTACTTGTGGATACAGAAGCGACAAGAACTATTGTGAGACCAGATTTGGTTGGTCGTGGAAAAGTGCTACCTGTATCGGTGTGTCTCCAAACGGCAAGTGGTGAGAAGATTGGTGCTCACGGAGAGACTGCCGTTATGTTGACAATTTGGGACAAATTAATTAATCATCGAGTGTTGATAGCTGAAATTACAGAGGAAGTGATCTTGGGAATGGATCTCATGAGAGAATATGGGTTTCATGTAAACATGAAAGAAAATGAGCATTCGAATAGATGATGATGAGATTCCATTTCAAGGTAGGAGTAACCAGACGATGCAAGTTCGAATGATTTGTGATATGAAAATACCCGAGAAGGCGGAAATGATAGTAATGAGACGCCCGGATGGTACGCTCCGGGAAGGACAAGTATGCATGATGGAAGCAACTGAATCGGGAATGGGTCAGGAGGGACTACTGATTGGAAGAACGCTGGTAAAGTCTCGAAATAAGGTACCAGTAAGGGTGCTGAACATTAATCCGCATACGGTGACGCTGAAGAAAGACACGATTGTGGGAAGTTGCATTCCGGTATACCATATTAAACGTTGTGTGGACGACACGAAAGATAAACCAGCCAACGGTTGCTCACAGAAATTGCTGGATATGTTAATACCTTTGTGTCAAGGATTAAACGGCGACCAACTGGGCAAGGTAAAAGAGCTGGTCGGACGATATCTAGGTGTGTTTGCACTGGATGATAGTGAGAAAGGAAGGACAAATGTTGTGCAATACTGCAATACTGGAGATGCGCAACCGATAAGGCAACACCCCAAGCGGCTTCCTTTGGCAAAACGTAAGGAAGCTGAGCAAATTATCACCGATATGGAAGAACAGGGAGTGATTGAACCCTCGAATAGTCCATGGGCATCCCGGTAGTGCTTGTCAAAAAAAAGACGGGTCGACAAGGTTTTGTGTAGACTACCGGCGGCTTAACAATGTGACAAAGAAAGACAGCTATCCTTTGCCCAGAATTGATGACACCTTGGATACTCTATCCGGATCTAAATGGTTTTCGACCTTGGACTTGAAAAGTGGATACTGGCAAGTAGGCTTGGAGCCAAACGATAAAGAAAAGACTGCGTTTACAATTGGAACTGGATTATGGCAGTTCAAGGTCATGCCATTTGGATTATGCAATGCCCCTGCTACTTTTGAACGGTTGATGGAGTCGATACTGCGTGGACTGTCTTGGAAGACTTGTCTGGTGTACCTAGACGACGTGATAGTGTTAGGCCGGTCTTTTGAAGAACACCTTAAGAACCTAGAGGAGATATACCAAAGATTATGGGGGGCAAACCTTACATTGAGCCCCAAGAAGTGTCACCTGTTTGGAAAAGAGGTGAAATACCTAAGACATGTCGTTTCGGAGACCGGAATACGAGCTGACCCTGACAAAATAAAAACGGTACAAGAATGGGCTACACCAGCAGATATACACCAACTACGAAGTTTTCTAGGATTGTGCACATATTACCGACGTTTTATACTTGGGTTTGCAAACATTGCCAAACCGTTAACGAAACTAACCGAAGATGAACAAGAATATGATTGGAATGACGACTGCCACAGTGCATTTGAACAACTGAAACGGCTACTAGTTACAGCACCAATTTTGAGTTACCCACGGATGGAGGGTAAATTTGTGTTAGATACTGATGCCAGTAACATAGCTATAGGAAGCGTTCTTTCTTAAGTGCAAGACGGACAAGAAAAACTTATTGGGTATTTCAGTAAAGTCTGGTCGCGGCCAGAAAGGAACTATTGTGTGACAAGAAGGGAGCTGTTGGCTGTCGTCAAATCCGTAGAGCACTTTTATAAGTACTTATACGGCCGTAAATTCCTGTTGAGAACAGACCATGCTGCACTAAAATGGTTACTGCAGTTTCGAAATCCTGAAGGGCAAGTGGCAAGGTGGATAGAGCGGTTGCAGGAATATGACTTTGACACAGAACATCGTGTAGGAACTAGCCATCGGAATGCAGACGCACTATCAAGGAGACCTTGTCCGGTGGACTGCAGTCATTGCTCCAAGATAGAACAGAAAATAAGTGTCATCCATAGAATGAATTGGGACGTATTATTGAGTAGAAAAGTAGAGGACCAGCTTGGGAAGAAATTAGTATTTCAGGTAGGAGCCTGAAGGCATACTGGGCACAGTGGGACTCCTTGATGATGGAAAATAGAATCTTGAAACGACGCCTGGAATTTGAAGATGGCACTGAGAGACTTCAAGTGATAGTGCCGAGAAGCAGAGTGCCGGAAGCGTTGCAGCACTTGCACGATGGTATTTCCGGAGGGCACTTTGGCGTGAAAAGAACTCTCGAAAGAGTGAGAGACAGATTCTATTGGGTGAACTGCAAAGATGATGTGAAGGAGTGGTGCCGGAAATGTGAATTGTGTGCCTCTGCAAATGGCCCGGTCACAAAACGGAAAGCCCCAATGAGACAGTATAACGTGGGGAATCCATTTGAGAGGGTAGCCATTGATATAGCTGGTCCGTTTCCTGAATCAGAGAAAGGAAATAAATACATCTTGGTTGTAATGGATTATTTTACCAAATGGCCGGAGGCATATGCTATACCTAACCAAGAAGCCGAGACGGTTGCAGATGTACTAGTAAAGGAGTTGTTTTGTCGCTTTGGAGTTCCGTTGGAATTACACTCCGATCAAGGTCGGAACTTCGAATCAGCATTGTTTCAAATGTCTGCAAGCATCTTGGAATCAGGAAGACTAGAACCACTCCACTTCATCCCCAATCGGATGGAATGGTTGAAAGAATGAACAGGACGTTAGGGAAGTACCTGGCCAAAGTTGTCTCTGAACATGAACGAGACTGGGACCAATATCTACATTTATCCTACTGGGGTACCTTCGGTACATGACAGCACAGGGTACTCGCCCGCTTGCGTAATGTTAGGACGTGAATTGCGACTACCATGTGATCTTCGGTTTCGATTTAAACCTGGAGAAGAGATCGCAGGTGAAGATTACGTTAGTAAGCTTCGTGAAAGATCAAATAGCATTCACGAAAACGTCCGAAAGAATATACAGGCAGCAAGCGATCGAATGAAATCACAATATGACACGAGAGCACAAGAAGGTGGTTATCAACCTGGAGATTTAGTGTGGTTGTACAATCCACAAAGAAAACGTGGATTGTCGCCAAAACTACAAAGACAATGGGAAGGGCCGTACGAAGTGTTAAAAAGAATTAATGATGTAGTGTACCGGATCAGAAGATCCCCTCGTGGTAAACCGAAAGTGGTACACTTTGACCGTTTAACATCATACGCTGGCAATAACCAGGAAGACTCGAATAATGATAATGGTGTTCGACAAGTTATTAATCATGAGCCAATTGTAGATTTTGAGAGCTTTATGGCGGCGTATGGTGGTTCCGCTAAAGCGAGATTTGGCGTTGTTGTTGAAAAACAGCAAGATCTGTTTAGAGCATCAGAAGAGTATGCCCTTGCACATTGCGTAGCTCAAAATTTGGCAATGTCAAGGGGAATAGCTGTTGTTTTCAAGAAAAAGTTTGGATGTGTGGATGAATTAGTACAACAGCAGCCAACTGTAGGAAAATCTTTGGTTCTTCAAGATAAAAATCGTTATGTTTACTATCTGGTCACCAAAAATTCTTCATGGCAGAGACCTAGTTATGGACATCTATGGGAGGTTTTGCTAAATCTTAAGGCGCAGATGATGGAAAATGGAGTAACGAGACTAGCGGTGCCCAAACTGGGCTGTGGACTGGATCGCTTAGATTGGAGGATAGTCCGAAATATGCTAGAAGTAGTTTTCCAGGGAACCAACGTCCAAGTTCTTGTTTGTTGTTATCAACCGGTTGCCTACCAAGACCAAGAAAAGAGTGTTGACTGTTACTTCCAACGACGCGGTGAATGCACCAGAGGAGATAGCTGCCGATACCGTCACCAGTCATCGAATTGGCGTCAAAATGGATTTACAATTACGAGACGTAACGGTTTTAAAGAGGGGGCAGTGTTGCGATCCACTATTAGGCAACCTGTCAAACATACAAACGCCCGAGGCACAGCGCATTCTTCAGGATTCGAGAATCCTTCTAGAAAATACTAGATAATGAGTCATATCTTTAATGCAAGGTATATATAAGGCCGCTTATGAATGTAAGAGTTAGTCTATACTTGAATGTCTAATATAAATTATATCGTGTATAGTGAATGTAGTTGAGCTTTGAGTGTATATACATAAATGTTATATGAGCTAAACGTGTCTATTGTACATGCAGTTTGTAGTATACATAAATAGATAGAGCTTGGATTGAATAATAGTTGTGTTAGTATTGTTAATGGACCTATGGTAAAGAAGTTAGTTTAAGAAGATATTAGTGCTTGTAAATTCATTAGTGTAATAGTGCTTCATTGTTAAGTGTCCTGAAAACATCTATAAATAAGGCTTATACTGTTAATAGAATTGTGAACAGTGAGTAATAAAGACGTTTGTTATTACTGGTTTTTAAGTTAGAGAAACGCGGTAGCAGTAGCCCGCTTCAATACGTAAAAAACACGAAAATTTAATAGATACGGAGGATTTTAATGCAGTGGTAGGTGAGGTTAGGGAAGGAGCGGTTGTAGGTTTATTTGGTCTAGGCACGAGAAACGACAGAGGAAATAGGTTGGTAGAATTTTGCGACAAGAACAATTTAATCTTCACAAACACATTATTTCAACATCATGCTAGAAGACGATATACGTGGAAGATGCCAGGAGATATAGGAATATATCAAATAGATTACATTCTTGTTAGACAACGGTTTAGGAATCAAGTAAAAGACTGTAGAAGCTACCCAGAAGCAGATATCGACCCTGACCACAACATAGTAATTATGAAGGCCGCACTTAAATTTAAAAATTTGTAAAAAAGAAACGGAAAAAGGCACTTGGACTTAGAGAAACTAAAAGATAAAGATATTCAAGAAAGATTCGAAAAAAAGTCAAATCAATTGCTCAAAGATAACGAGAAAATATCTGATACTAAGCAAGTAGAAACCGAATGAAATAACATTAAATCCAGCCTAGACATGGCGGCCATAGATATTCTGGGGTATACACAAAAAGAAAATAAGAAACCATGGATAACAAAAGACATCCTGAATTTAATAGAAGAAAGGCGAAAATTCAAAAATAAATCAGACGAAACAGGAAAACAAAGATACAAAGCCATAAAATTGGAAATTATTCGCAAATGCAGGAAAGCTAAACAACACTGGATTGATGAAAAGTGCAAAGAGCTACAAACTAAGATGGAAGTAGGGAAGACAGATGAAGCATGCAAACTAATTAGAATCAATTTTAAGGATAAAAAACCGTATAGCAAAAATATAAGGGACGCGGGAGGAAACGTCATTATAGAAAATGTAGAGAAAGTGGATAGATTGCAAGAATATATAGGCAATTTATATGCAGGAGAGGAACTAACTGCATTAGAACAGGAATCAGACATTGAAAATGATGACCTGGGATGTCATATACTTAGAGATGAGTTTGAATTAGCATTAAAGGTACTGAAAAATGGTAAGGCGCCGGGTACAGATAAGGTGCAAGCAGAAACTCTAAAAGCCGCTGGACATGCAGTAACAGAACGTCTCTTCCAACTTGTAAGCAATATGTATGAGACAGACGAGATACCCAAAGATTTCAAACGTAACATCATAGTAACTATACCAAAAAAGAAAGGCGCTGATAGATGTGAAAATTTTCGAACAATAAGTTTAACAGCACACGTGTCAAAAATATTAACTACAATTGTACAAAGAAGAATGAAAAAACGGGCTGAAGAAATACTAAGAAAAGACCAATTTGGGTTTAGGCGAAACAGGGGAACACAGGAGGCTATTTTAGCTCTTAGAGTGATAATGGAAAAAGCAATAGAAAAAGGGGAAAGCGTGTATATAGAGTTTGTATATCTGGAAAAAGCATTCGACAATGTAAAATGGAAAAAAATGTTGGAAATACTCAAAAAGATTGGAATAATTATAGGGATAGACGAATAGTACATAGCTTATACAAAGAGCACACAGCAGTAATAGAATTAGAGCAGGAACGTAGAGAAGTAAACATTAGGAAAGGGTTGAGACAGGGATGTGTCCTATCCCCATTAATTTTTAACTTGTACATTGAAGAGGAAATGAATTTTGTCAAATGCAAGAAAACATTTGGAATTAATATGCAGGGACAAAAGATTGATATGCTTAGATTTGCAGATGATATAACAGTATTAGCATCTAGCAAGGAAGAGTTAGAAGCTGCTCGTAACGAAATGGAAACAGTTCTAACGGGGGGATATGGTATGAAAATTAACAAAAATAAACTAATGTTCTAGAATGCAAAAAAGGGAATAATAAATCAAAAACAAGAATACAAATAGGTAACGAGAACTTACAAGAGGTTAAGGATTTCTGCTACCTAGGAAGTCAAATAACGCAAGATGGGAAAAACACAAAAGATATAAAACAAAGATTAGCACAAGGCCGTGCTACATTTAACAAGAAAAAGCAACTACTGTGTTCAAAGACAACAAACATAGAAACAAGGAAAAGATTGCTTAAAACATATGTGCGGAGCACAGCACTGTACGGCTGTGAAGCCTGGACAGTAGGAGAAGCGGACAAGAAAAAGGTAGAAGCTTTTGAAATGTGGTGCTACAGACGTATGATGAAGATATCATGGACAGACAAAGTTAAGAACGAAGAGGTACTAAAAATGGTAGGGGAAGAAAAAAATATGTGGAAAAACGGTAAAAAAATAAGAGAGATAGGATGATAGGCCACATACTACGGCATGAGGGAATAGTGCTGAATATATTAGAAGCAGAGATAGGAAAAAAGAGAAGAAGAGGTAGACCTAAGTTAGACTACTGCACACAGATAGTGAAAGATGTAGGCTGTATGAGTTTCAGGGAGATGTGTAGGCTAGCTCAGAATAGAAATCAATGGAGGTACGCGTCCAACCAGTCCCAAGATAGATAAATTAATGACGAAAAAGTAACTGTACTTAAATACGATGATTACTATAAGCAACTACAAGAATTGGTTGGACCATATTCTCGAATAATGTTATTTGCGTGAAAGGATTTACTGGAAAACTATTAGTTTAAGTGTTGGGGGATTTTGGTAGCCACAGGTTGCTTAACCCCCGTCACTAAATCTCGATGAAATAGGACATAAAATTAGAAAACAATAAAGGGTAACCGAGCTTTATACATGCTGTGTGAGAATTTCAGGAAACTGTGCAGGCTAGTTGAAAATATTAATAAGTGCAGATACGAACCAGTTTTGAGACGGAAAACTTAATGACGAAAAAATAAGCACAGATAAATCTGATGATTATTATAAACAACTACAGGTGTTGGTTGTGAAATAACTGCAACTTATGGTGACTGTGCCGAAAGTTACATTGGAAAAAAAATATATATAAAAAAATTTTAAAAAAAGTATATTAAATCGATAAATGTTTAGGTGCTGGGGGAACTTGGCAGCCACAGGTTGCTTAGCCCCCTTTACAACCGTTCATTTACATTTCCAATGCTCCACCCGTAGGTACTACATTGGCCAGGAGGCGAGTTTTTTGTTGCCTGGAAATTTAAAATTTTTCCGAACCCTTGCCGTTCCAGGCAAGGCAGAGATTTTTAACGTGCGTAACAACACTCACACAAGGGACCTCCATTTAACCTTTCATCCGAACGAGAGCGTAGTTTTTGTGAAAAATGCTCACCTGCCATTTTTCAAGCAGTCGGCCGTGTCGGGATTTGAACCCGGGACCTTGGGATCCGTAGTCTTACGCTTACTACATTGATCCACGGCGACGCCTCCCCCTTTACAACCACTGAATGTCGGAGAAATAGGATATATAATTGTAAAACAATAGAAGGGGATCGAACTGCATTAAACAAGAAAGAACAGCGCCTACAATGAAAGACAACAAACATATAACAAGAAGAAAATTGTTGAAAGCATAAGTGTGAAGCACAGCACAGTATGCCTATGAAGTACGGGCAGTCTGAAAACAGTCAGAAAAACGGTTGCAGCCTTTTGAAATGTTGTGCTTCAGAGGTATGAGGATGATAGCATGGACAGACAAAGTTAATAACAAGTAGGTTATAGAAATAGTAGAGGAACAAGAATATCTGGCGGAAAAAATAAAAGAAATAAGAGGGCAGAATACGGTCTAAGGCATTTCTGGGAAATAGTATAGGATATATTACAAGCAGAGATAGGAAAAAAGAGGTAGATGTAGACCTAGATTAGATTAGTGATAGAAGCAAACTGTGCAAATTTAAGGAAATGTGTAGGTTAGTTCAGAATAGGAAGCTACGAGGGTACACGTCTAACCAGTTCCAGGACTGAAAACCTAATGATGATGATGATAATATTGCTAACACCTCTTTCACTCACCACGGCTACGGTATAACTCTTCGTGGCGGGGTGCGGCGCAGGTCGTTGTTCACAGGTGTGTGACGGCTTGTTGGGCGACACAGGACCGTATTTTATTTATAAAATATAAATTAAATTAATCTGATCTAAATATCTATTATAATATATATGTATATTGTTGTAATTAGCAGTCATTTAAAATGTCAAATAGCACCATTTTTTCAACATACAACACTCCGAATCTGAGCAAAATAAAGAAATTTTAAAAGAAACTCAAATTGTGTAAATTTTCTTTTTCACAGTAACGTATTGGAACACCCGATAAATTGAATTGTAGATGCATAAAATCCGTGATTCAATAAACTTCATTCGTATTACCTAACTTAGGCTATTTTAGATAATGACATTCGCAATATTTCACGTGTAGAAACAGTAAATGCGACTGTTATAAAGGATTATGGAGCCTCATAAACAAACGCGTTTTAAAAGATTTCGTTTGATACTCTGTCAAGAATTTGATAGTATGAAAGTGTATTCGTGTTTGCAATGTAAAGTCTTGTATATAATATATCGGAAAGTAAGAACGTGTTTTATTATACCTCGAAAACATTCAATTGATAATAAAGTTGAATAGACATTCCAATTAGCAACTATAATATAAGAGAAAACAATTAACGAAAACCATAAATCGAGCGATAAAGGTCGTAAAGCAAAGCAAACTAGGTGAGCGTCTTCATATCTCATTTCAAGCTTCGATGTTAAGAGGCCGTAGGCCGTAATCATTCTGTTGGTGATCAGGAATTTTTTGCAAAATTTAAGAGCTCCCCCCTCTAGGGGCACTATTAAGGAGATAGCCTTCTCTTTGTTGCACCAACCGTTGGCTATTGCAGCAGCTTCAAATTGTTTCAAATATGTCAGCCAAGGTGTTTTACTATCAAATGTGGGTGGTTTCACTCTAAATTTTGACGATATTGACTCGCTTCCCTCCATGCTTCTTGTTTCTGGAATGTTCTGATTTACAACTTGGATTGCTAATTCAAGTGACCGCGTTGTGAAATCATTTGTTCTTGCAGCCTCATTACATCTCTTTCCATTTTTATCAATTAACTGTCCAACGTTTGCTCAACTGTTTTTACCTGTTCAGTGAAATCTTCTTTCAATGCAATGGCGCTTTCCATTAATCTTTATTCTAACGTGGCTGTATTTTCATTCAACATTTCTTCCATTTTCTCGGCATTTTCACATAACTTTTCTTCCATATTCTCAGCATTTTCGCTAAGCGTCACTTCTATTTTAGCCGACATCCAATCCATACCGGATTTAAAATCCTTAAGGAAATTCATTAAAGTTTCCGCGTCCGTTTTACTTTGGCTTTATGTAACTGGCATATACAAACTACTGAAACGTCTTTAGTTGTGTTTTTTTTTTAATTAATCACCATACACCCAACACAGTCTGACACTAGCATTGCGGGCTACTATAAACGCGTTTCACCAAGTTAACACAAGTAATAACAAGTCTTTATTACTCATTGTTCACAAGTCTAATTAACAGCATATGCCTTATTTATAGATGTTTTTAGTCCAATTAACAATGAAGCACTATCACATTAATGTTCTTCACAAGCATATGTCTCCTTAACAACACTAACACTCATATAATTTATTTATTACCCTTTTGTCTATTTATTTACAAGCTGGCGGTACAATATTCACGTTCACAAAACACAAATTTATATTTACTATAGGACTTTCAAAACATAATGACCAACTAACTATACACGATATGATTTATATACGACTTTTGGATATAGACTAACTCACGTACACTCATAACCGATCTTATAATACCCTAAAATTAACTAGATGATCCATAGTCTGGGGTTTGCTCGAATGTTCTAGACTTCTATAGAATACACTTTGGTTATACGGTTGCGTGTTTGACGGGTTGCCTATTAGTTCATAATAATAAGTTATTTCTGAATGGGCATAGATATAAAGATTTCTTTAGAGAAGACAAAATAGATATTGCGGTCGTTAAAAAGTGCTTTAAAGAAGCTTCTATGATGAAAATTAACCAAAATGTTGCCGCTTAAACTTGGCTAAGTTTTGTCAATTTTTACCGCTTTTGCTTTATACCATATGTTTTACAATTATCGTACACAATTGCTTTTTAAGTAGAATGCAATTTCGAAGTCATTTGATAACCATAAAGTTGCAAAATTAATTTGTTGTTGCAAAACAAAATAATTAAATAACACCAGTTTTGACCATTCCTTCAGTGTTGACATTTTTTTGAATAGTTTCTGTAGTAGATTTAATATTACTACATTGTACTACTGGTCAATAATCAATAAATTTTTTTACTTGCAACTGTAAACAATATGATATTATGCATTTATTAAATAGCAATGAACGGCTTGTGATACATCTTTTAAAAGCCTTTTATCCCAGTCAATATGCTCCTAGATTTTGGTAAAATTTTGTCATGTCGTTTCAAAATGTCGGCTTTTCTGGAATTAAATAAAACATAACAAAGACATTACAAAAACAATCAAATAATTTATGAAAAAAGGATTAAGTGTTAGAACGGACAGTGCAAGAGTGATTATTAATACTTTAAAATAAACAAATGACCTGTTACCTACTTAACACTGGCGGACCTTCTAAGAAGATACGCACCCAGTGTTAAACGAGGAAGTTGGTCGACAAAAACCAATGCGTTTCCAATTAAATATTAATGATTATTTCTTTCGTCTATCAAATCTAAGCTATTCACCAATCATACTTTTGATTATGTCATGATTCAAACCAATCAAAACAAAATATCAACGACTATACGGTTTGGTGCTAAATATCAGCGACTATTTACCATGGTCTTTTTTTGGCTTCTATAAAGTAGGCATCGTTCCGTTTGAGAAATGCTAAAATTAATTTATAAACGTCAAATTTATAAAAATTTCAAAATGAATCGTTTTAGTACAAACAAAGCGATGAAATTAATAATAAAATACAATTAACTGTGCCAGATAACACAAAAGAAAACAAAAAGTGTGTATGGAATCAGTTCAATAGGTTTTGCGATGAGCGCAGATATGTATTCAATAAAGATACACATATTTCCATATTGAATAATATAGTCAAAGATTGGGTTTGGAACAAAGAAAGAAAGTAAAATGCATGTGGAATTCTGTTGCTAAAAGCTTACAAGAACTTTATTATAATAAATATAATGTGATAATTGATCCATTTCAAGAAATACAATTTAAAAGTGCCCGAGATGATGCCAAGAACGCAAAAAAACGCGAGTTGCAAAAATGCCCAGAGAAGAGGAAACAAAGTTCTACTACTTTGAATATAGAAAATGTGGTATACGATAGTCGACAGTTGTGATGAAGAACCTCCTGAGGGCCTCCAGAAGAAATTTTATTTTATAGTGTCAGTAGAATTGGCATGGCGCGGAGGAGAAGGTGTATCTTGTTTGGTTCAACATTTTAAATTTGACATCCAAATTGATGGGACAGAATCGGGTAGACTAGAATACAATCCAATTTTTACAAAAACATGCCTAGGAGTAAATAAAATCTCTGTGGTACAAAAATTTACCAGTCTGAAAAAATTAAATCTCAAAGTGGACTAAATTGGCACCAAAGTCTATTGGTTTAGATACAAAACGCTTAAAAAATACAAATCACTCTTGTAGATCCACCGCTGTTTCTCAACTTGGAAAATCCGGGTTACCGGAACAACAACTAATTCAAATAACGGGACATGCTAATTCATCATCCATACAGCCCAACCTTCAGATGGAGCAACATCACCAAAATATTACTACTAGATTAAGGGGACAAAATGACTGTTCTAACTCAGTAAACACAGCTGCCACATCTTCAAAAGTTGATCAGATGTCCCAAATTATTCACACAGGCAACGTTACATATAAAAATTGTGGGTTTAATTTAAAGTAGTGTATAATTATTGTTGTTATGCTAAAATTACTACGGCCAAGTAAAATATTATTAAAAATAAATTGTATTTTGTGTTCCGAATTACATTTTTTAGAATGTTTAGATTAAAATTTTGTACATTTTTCTCGACTCAAGAAATAGTCTTCCTAAATAAACGCGACCTTGTATATCAGTGACTATTTTTATTATGGCTAAATATCTCGGGTTTTTTACAATTTATCTCTACACATTATTAATGACAAAATTATGTCTCGACAAATTGAAACAAAAAATCACTCGAAATTTAGCCACAATAAAAGTAGTCTACTATTTATCAAGATCTTGTTGTATTACATCTGAATAATTTTCCCTGGCATGGGGAAAGTAATACGAGCATAGGAAACGAAAAACAATATAAATTGTTGGTTATTTTGCAGAAAGAAAAATCCGTGACCGGTTTCACTGTTCGTGTAGATCATCAGACGGGCACATCTCTTTTTGCAAAACTACCAAGTTCTGGCATAATACACAAATTAAGGTGTATTTATAGTGCAAATACTTCTCATGTGCCCTCTATACTGAAATATAAGCAACTAACATCGATAACTGTTTCCAATCTCCGACGTGATAGTATAGATGGCATTGCCGGACAAAATTTTAATGGTCAGTCAAAAGACAAGATGAAAAATAAAATAAAAAAATTACCTGTTACCTACTTAACACTGGCGGACCTTCTAAAAAGATAATGCATCCAGTGCTAAACGAGGAAGTTGGTCGACGGAAACCAATGCATTTCCAATTAAATCTTAATGAATAATTTTGCCTGGCATAGGGAAAATAATACAAGTATAGGGAACGAAAAACAATATAAATTGTTGGTTATTTTGCAAAAAAGTGTACAAAACGAGCACTACACATACTGCAAACAAATCGTTTGTCGTTAGTTTATGAGAACATATGAGCGCCCAACCCACTTCGATGAGATGCAGTATAATTACACAAATCGTATGACAATGGACGTTCGTTAGTATGTGATCACATATGAACTTTCAAGTTACCCTTAAAAGGTGTAACATACACACACAATAAATACGTAAATAAACGTTCGTTAATATGTAATGACATTTGAACCTTCGGTGTACTTTTATAGGATGCAGAATAATTACACAAACTTTATGCAAATATCTGTTTGTTAATATGTGATTGCATGTGGCTCCTCAACTTTCTTCTTCTGTATCCAGAGGAATTACTTAAAGTGTATGCAAATATACGTTTATTTAAATGTGAAAACATTCACCTTTAAATGGTTTTTATAAGATTTTGAATAATTACAGCTTACAAACAGACGTTCGTTAATATTGGACCGCATGTGACTTTCCGCATTAACTTTAAGAAATTCAGAATGAGCATGGAAATGAGCGTGATAATATATGAACTTTCGAGACACTTTTACAAGATACAAAATAAATAAATAAATTGCATGTCACAGACGTTCTTTAGTATGTGATCGTGTTATTTGCTTACAAATTTGCTGTCTGTGATACAAAAATCATATAATTCTACAGTTTTTGGAACTGCGTGTCTGTACAAATAGCACATTTCAATTATGTTCTACTTTTTACATGGGCTTTCTTATACGTTTACAATAGCATTTTCTTTAAAATACCACATCTTTTGTTAGTAATAAGTACAAGTTCTATTCGAATTAGTTGTCGGTCGTATCGTTTACACGAGCTTGTTGAACGAACTAAGTACAAAAAGTTGAGTACACAATTATTTAATCTGCTAATTCTAAATAAATTTTCTCTGTAGTTATCTGAACATTAATTTATCTCAGCATGTTCTTCATATATGCTTAAAACTTTAATATTTAAATCATCATCAATGTAGCAGCATTTCAATAGATGTCCTAGTGTGTGATAAGAGCTGAATGGTTTACCGGCGTGAACTTGGCAGTTAATTTCCAGCAGCGAATTTACGATTATTGCCGAACGCCCAGTGGCGCCGTTAAAGAAGGATATAAACAAATGAGCTGCTCAGCAGCGAATTTACAGACGCATTAAAACATATAAATTGCATATTTGTGATGTTAATTTTAGGCAATCACATTATAATACCACAAATTCAAACTTTTAAAACGTAGTAGCTACTCTTGAACAGGAATTATTAGCAAAGTTATTAGTTCGTTTCGAAAATGTTTATCGATATAACATAACAATTTTAAAATAATTACAAAAATTTTTTTAAATTAAAAACCACGAATCTTTTTGAATTAAGCAGATCAAGTGAAATAGAAAATAACTTGTCATAAATTACGTCTGTGCGCCCAACTTTATCTCTTAATCTCGGGAATGTAAGATTGCATAATATCCTGGATATTTGCAAAATCATGTAGAATAATACAGATGAAATATACCTACTCGCAAATTGCACAGTGAACGGTAAAAATTTTTTAGAATTGACACACCTATGATCGTGAAAAAATTATTTTCATCTTTTAAGTTCACGAACGCACGAATTTCGGAATATCCCGAATATTTGCAAGATCATGAAAAATAATACACATGAAAAACATTCAATCGCAAATTGCACGGTGAAAGGTAAAAAATTTTTAAAGTTTACACACTTATGATTGTAAAAAAATTATTTTCATCTTTTAAGTTCACGGATGCACGATTTTCGGAATATCCCGGATATTTGCAAGATCATGTAGAATAATACACATGAAAAACATTCACTCGCAAATTGCACGGTGAACGGTAAAAAAATTTTAAAGTTGACACACCTATAATCGTGTAAAAATTATTTTCATCTTTTAAGTTCACGGATGCACGATTTTCGGAATATCCCGGATATTTGCAAGATCATGTAGAATAATACACATGAAAAACATTCACTCGCAAATTGCACGGTGAACGGTAAAAATTTTAAAGTTGACACACCTATAATCGTGTAAAATTATTTTCATCTTTTAAGTTCACGGATGCACGATTTTCGGAATATCCCGGATATTTGCAAGATCATGTAGAATAATACACATGAAAACATTCACTGCAAATTGCACGGTGAACGGTAAAAATTTCAAAGTTTACACACCTATAATCGTGAAAAATTATTTTCATCTTTTAAGTTCACGGATGCACGATTTTCGGAATATCCCGGATATTTGCAAGATCATGTAGAATAATACACATGAAAACATTCACTCGCAAATTGCACGGTGAACGGTAAAAATTTTTAAAGTTTATACACCTATAATCGTGTAAAATTATTTTCATCTTTTAAGTTCACGGATGCACGATTTTCGGAATATCCTGGATATTTGCAAGATCATGTAGAATAATACACATGAAAAACATTCACTCGCAAATTGCACGGTGAACGGTAACAAATTTTTAAAGTTGACACACCTATAATCGTGTAAAAATTATTTTCATCTTTTAAGTTCACGGATGCACGATTTTCGGAATATCCTGGATATTTGCAAGATCATGTAGAATAATACACATGAAAACATTCACTCGCAAATTGCACGGTGAACGGTAAAAATTTTAAAGTTTATACACCTATAATCCTGTAAAAATTATTTTCATCTTTTAAGTTCACGGATGCACGATTTTCGGAATATCCTGGATATTTGCAAGATCATGTAGAATAATACACATGAAAAACTTTCACTCGCAAATTGCACGGTGAACGGTAAAAAATTTTTAAAGTTTATACACCTATAATCGTGTAAAAATTATTTTCATCTTTTAAGTTCACGGATGCACGATTTTCGGAATATCCTGGATATTTGCAAAATCATGTAGAATAATACACATGAAAAACATTCACTCGCAAATTGCACGGTGAACGGTAACAAATTTTTAAAGTTGACACACCTATAATCGTGAAAAAATTATTTTCATCTTTTAAGTTCACGGATGCACGATTTTCGGAATATCCCGGATATTTGCAAGATCATGTAGAATAATACACATGAAAAACATTCACTCGCAAATTGCACGGTGAACGGTAAAAAATTTTTAAAGTTTATACACCTATAATCGTGTAAAAATTATTTTCATCTTTTAAGTTCACGGATGCACGATTTTCGGAATATCCTGGATATTTGCAAGATCATGTAGAATAATACACATGAAAAACATTCACTCGCAAATTGCACGGTGAACGGTAAAAAATTTTTAAAGTTGACACACCTATAATCGTGTAAAAATTATTTTCATCTTTTAAGTTCACGGATGCACGATTTTCGGAATATCCCGGATATTTGCAAGATCATGTAGAATAATACACATGAAAAACATTCACTCGCAAATTGCACGGTGAACGGTAAAAATTTTCAAAGTTTACACACCTATAATCGTGAAAAAATTATTTTCATCTTTTAAGTTCACGGATGCACGATTTTCGGAATATCCCGGATATTTGCAAGATCATGTAGAATAATACACATGAAAAACATTCACTCGCAAATTGCACGGTGAACGGTAAAAATTTTTTAAAGTTTACACACCTATAATCGTGTAAAAATTATTTTCATCTTTTAAGTACACGGATGCACAATTTTCGGAATATCCTGGATATTTGCAAGATCATGTAGAATAATACACATGAAAAACATTCACTCGCAAATTGCATGGTGAACGGTAAAAAATTTTTAAAGTTGACACACCTATAATCGTGTAAAATTATTTTCATCTTTTAAGTTCACGGATGCACAATTTTCGGAATATCCCGGATATTTGCAAGATCATGTAGAATAATACACATGAAAAACATTCACTCGCAAATTGCACGGTGAACGGTAAAAAAAATTCAAAGTTTACACACCTATAATCGTGAAAAAATTATTTTCATCTTTTAAGTTCACGGATGCACGATTTTCGGAATATCCCGGATATTTGCAAGATCATGTAGAATAATACACATGAAAACATTCACTCGCAAATTGCACGGTGAACGGTAAAATTTTTAAAGTTTACACACCTATAATCGTGTAAAATTATTTTCATCTTTTAAGTACACGGATGCACAATTTTCGGAATATCCTGGATATTTGCAAGATCATGTAGAATAATACACATGAAAAACATTCACTCGCAAATTGCACGGTGAACGGTAAAAATTTTAAAGTTGACACACCTATAATCGTGTAAAAATATATTTTCATCTTTTAAGTTCACGGAATGCATTCAATTTTCGGAATATCCCGGATATTTGCAAGATCATGTAGATTATAATACTATTCATGAAATAACATTCACTGCAAATTGCACGGTGAACGGTAAAAATTTTTAAAGTCTGTACACACCTATAAATCGTGAAAAATTATTTTCATCTATTTAAGTTCACGGATGCACATATTTTCGGAATATCCTGGATATTTGCAAGATCATGTAGAATAATACACATGAACAACATTCACTGCAAATTGTCACGGTGAACGGTATTTAAAAATTTAGAAGTTTACACACCTATAATCGTGAAAAAATTATTTTCATCTTTTAAGTTCACGGATGCACAATTTTCGGAATATCCCGGATATTTGCAAGATCATGTAGAATAATACACATGAAAAACATTCACTCGCAAATTGCACGGTAAATGGTAAAAAAATTTTAAAGTTTACACACTTATGATCGTAAAAAAAGTACAATAGAAATTTGATGATATAGCACTGGAAATTCATTTGAATGTTTTTGTTATAGTATATATACTAATGACAATCATGTATATCGATTTGATGCTGATGTACTTAATTTTATGTTGTAATATTATACGACCCAAGCAGGATAGATTTCAGGTATTCGTAACATATTTATTAAAATCCTGGTACGCTATGGTTAATGTAAAATCTGAAAACACATTGCTAATTACTAAATTAATTTTGAAAGAGTATTTACCTATTATGTATTAGTAATGTCTGCACAAGTAGCAAGCACTGTTAATGATGTAGGTCTGATTGCAACTTTCTTCAACATATCTTTGACAATACATACATTGTTCACATTCGGAAGTGTTGATTTGTTGAGAACAAATAAGGCATAGGTCTTTAACTGGATCTGAATTTTTAAGCAGCTGGTCTTGCAAGTATTTCCTATATGTATCAAAGTCAATATCCTCTAGGAGATCCGAATGGTTGACGATTTTTTCGAATAAATTAATTATAATTACTCCGCAGTTGTAATCGTCTATTTGTTTATAATGACTATATTCGAATATCTGAAGGGAATTAGTGCTTCTTATACTATTTGTAAAGTAATTGTTATAGGTATTTAGAAAGTAGCTATAGTAGCAGAAAAACGTTTTCATCCTTGAACGTGTGCAACCTAAAGGGTCGATCACTGAAAATGTATTTAAGTCATGATCAATAAGTACCAAGCAGTGATGGTTGCTATTTATTAAAACTGGCATTGCGAGCCGTGTATTTTTCCATTTAAATTTTTCAATAAAACTCCTAGGGTAGTCCTTTTTTTGCTTTCCAGTGAATATATATGTACTTGCTTCTTCAGGTATTATATAATACCTTTGTTTCTTATTCAGTAAATTTAACAGAATATCTATTACAAAATTTGTTAACCAATTCTTTCCAGTTAGTGAGTTATAATCAGACGCCATTAATTCCTTATTGGGTAATTCAACACTTTTGTATACGCCAATAGTGTAATCCCTCTCAGCAGAATTTAGTTTGTAATAGGATACGTTTGTCACCACACCGTTTTCAAAAAAATCTAATTTTGACGTTGGTTTCCACAACCATGCACCCTGGTTGGTTCCTAATAATGTTGGAAGTAGATGGCAATAGTAGAATGTATTTAGTTTTGGCAGCATGCTGTTAAAGAACCTTTGATTTCAAACAATTTTTTCAATAAATATACCCTTAAAGGTGTATATTACAAAGTCACACCAGGGTCTATTGACTATTTCTAATAATCCTTGTATTTGAAAATAATAATTGCTATTCCGTTTCAATTTTCCTTCATGACAATAATTTAAACTATCCGGAAGAGGTTTATGGTTTCTAATTTTGTATGGACATTTTACTTCCAAGATTCCATCATTATTTATTAAACCATCTGGAGATCCTGCTAAAAATGGGTATTTTTTATGAATAATTAATCCACAAAATTCATATTTGTTTTTGGTTTCTTCTAAGTATTTGGATATTGCATTTCTTTCATTTTCAATACCATGTTGTATTGCTGCAGTAATGAAATTTTTTCTTAAATTTTTGGCGATATTCTGTTTTCGTTCTAACGTTTTTGCTTTGCATATGTTGCCGAAGTTTGAGGCAGTTAATCGCTTCGCTCTTTCTTTAAACCATTGTGGACAATCTCTTTGACCTTTAGTAAGTTGTTGGATTGTATCTCGATTTGCACCTTTTATTTCTTCTAAAATTAAATCACATTTTGCTCTTAAATTAAAAATCAAAGTACTGCAAAATTTGCATACAAATGTTCCGATATAGGTACTACTATCTATTTTTAGCTCGTTACATGGCTGGTGAATCCACTTTTGGCAACGTTCACACTGCACCCATGAAACAGTGATATCGAGAGATCCTAACCCGCAATATATGCATTTACTGTCGCATTCTATGGAGTCATTTGGCGCATTTAAAGTGACATCATCATAAGAGGTTAGATTTACAGATTGTACAAAGTTGTTATCTCTATCTATTTTTTGTAGTGTTTTTAGAAAAGTACCCTTGAAATGAGTAGATGAAATCTTTACCCGCTTTTTCCACATTTCTTCCACGACAAATTCATCCATCACTTTTTTATTCTTCTTTCTTTCCTGAAAGCCTGACCGTGGAATATTTAGCTTAAATTCCTTGTAAATACTTAGGACATTTTCTCGTGCTTTTCTTAGGAATCGAGCAATTTAAATTTCTTTCACCTGCCAGTATATTTGTTTTAAGTGACCGAAGTAATTTTCACATAATTATTGCTTACTCTATCTTTTGTTCCTTTATATGGAAGCATAATTCCAGTCCAGAGTGATGAAAACAAATATATTTTCTATACATGTATTAAAAAATCTGGTTGGTAGTATTCTATTAACAATAGTGAACCTCATCAGTTTGTAATAACATAAACAATCAGCATACCACTCACCGAACATTTCCACCAGCATTTCACATCTTAACACACATCTGAGAACCTAAATTTAACATGATAAATTCGCACATATATTAAGTCTCGTATGCTGATTTAAGAATCCACCGCTCTCTCGAACACGATGGAGATGAAATCTAACACCCATTACGAATGGAATTCATGGCACCGTTACACACCAGAACACATTTTGAACTTACATCCCACACCGCATTGCTTTCCACCGAATAACGATACTTTCATCCACATGTTAATCACCATCACCAGTCACGATATAACGCTATCATTGATTGCGTATCAGATTAACAATTAGACATTTATCTCAGTCACCTGCAATCTAACAGGAATTTCACGATCATGCATCCATCAGCCAGGATTGCTACCGCGATTTGACAGATTATTTACACGAACATCTCATAGACGACATTTCTACATTCTGTATAAATATCTTATACCAGTGCGAAGCATTCACATTCGTTCACGCAAACATTATTACACCGAACGTTGACGTACCATTGCAAACAGTTACTTTGAGCAATCTGACATCGCGACCGTACAACCAATTACACTTTAGCAATACTCGAACTACTCTTCTATACATGTTACAGACCTGATAGTACTTTCAACCAAAACGGTTACAACATTAGTTTTCCATCGTAATCTATGCCAATCATGGTCCGTTGAGATAACAACATCACCTATTTATATCATAATTTATAGATTTACGTAACAGACGACATGACGATGCGTCTATTTCTAACGTTACGCATCATCAAGCAGCAGTCTATGTGCGCCGAAACGTACGAACAACGCGTAATGAGCAACATTAAGATTATTGTAGAACATCTGCATAGACAGCATTTTACCTCGATTTGCACACACGACGACACATACTGAGACACAATATTCAAATACACTTTATTGAATCAACTCACCATTAGCTCGTCGTAACTGAACTTATCCATCTTAACGTCCAGTATAACGATGTTATACGCTACAATATTCAACACCAATGAACGATAGTTTCCACGATCCAATGATAATTATGATGTAAATCATAGTAGAAACGCATTCTACGTGACATGAAATCCCTCAGTCTGAATTCATCTGCCGTGTATATGACATACCTACTACCAGAAACTCTGTATACCGCTTTAATTACACACATGCGAGAATCATGTCGCAACCTACCTGCTACACAATTAAGACGCATAATAAAGTTTCATTCCAGATGTTTAATAATTTGCTAACTGACTAAATACATATCAACGAATTTAAGAATACAGCTGTTCATCCTATAACTTAACTCAGTTGGACTTGCTCAAATTCGCAATGTTGACGAAATTCAACCGCATTCCAATGAAATTCCAATCGATGCTTAAAATCGAACGAGAAATACAAGGTCACTTTTAGTATGTCCAATGAATTGTCCTAACTACTCAAAGGCACACGCTGGTATAAACGAAAATCCTATGGAATTTCTACCTGAAATGAAATGCAAGAATGCATTCGTAATTCGAAAATGCGTGCCTACAACAAATTAATCGTTTAGATACCAGCCATGTATGCTTTAATTAGCAAATTTGTGTATGACATCATTAACTACCTAAATTGAATTAACAAAATGTAATAAACCAGATTAAGTACTGAAAGTAAATGGGTCTTATTACCTAAATTACCACTGACGAGCATTATAATGCAAATTCCGGAAACTTCAATGTATATTAATAAATTTGTAACTCGTAATCCAACAAATATTCTAGATTTCTTAACGAACATTTGAATGCTGTTTTATAATTTCTTTTCTTGGACTTTCTATTAATTATGTTGAGAATATGTTTCATAACGCGCATTTCAAATCGAGATATAATTGTTTGTAGATTACCAATACACGAGGCGCTGAAAAGTGCGTATTTACGGAAAATACAAACCTCATTTAGTAGTATAATTAACGGAGTAACAGTGGACGATGTTCCACGACATTAAATGGCTTGAATATTTTCTTTGGAAACAATCGAAGATTGCCGAAGACACTCGAAGAGTGCACAAACGCGTCACTAAACCACAATTAATAATCGCCTTTATAGGTTTAACATTTTACCATTACCAATGACTTTAATTTCTTATTGGAGAATCCTTATTCTCCCACACACTGCTACGTAGTTGCATGTCCATTCCTTTTGATATATCTCGTTATAGGTTGTAGCACCCGCGTTTTACTTAACTACACTTTGAGATCCCTTTAATCTTTTTAATCGTGTCCTTCTCGCGTACAATACAGTAGGACTTAGCCTTACTACCTACAAATTCTAACACCAAGTCACCGTTAAACTCGTCTTTAAATTTCCCCACAACTTTTTGTTAACATGCGGTATATTGTGTTTATTATTTCGCGTACCACTTTAAACCTAAAAATAAAAACAGGATAGTTTAATACGTCTATTAATAATTTATGGTAATGTTGGCGATACAAATATGTAAAACAAACTTTATCAAAATATGTTTTAATAGAATACATACATGTATTGATAACATCTATAAACCGCTGTGGTAACCAGAGTCTGGCGAATCTGGGATAGCCAAATCTCTAAACATTTGCGCAAGCGATTGCTTCAGTTGCATCTTTTAAGTACTGAATGAAACATTTAATAAGTTCCAACACTGTCAAGTAATTTAAATTGCTGCAATCATTAGACAGAGAAATACTGCACTCTCTCCCTCTAATAACGTTTGAACCCTTTCTTCCTCCGTCGTATTTCCACATACTTTTTATATCACCAACAAATTTTCGTAAAATTCTGGAAAGTTTCTACACCTTAACTCGCCATTTTAAAACAGATCAATTCTCAAATTTAATAGCTTGATGCACTCGTACGCAGGTAGCACAATAACATTCCATCTTTCGTAATCTCCATATTATATAAATTCTCTTTTCAAAATTGTTCAAAACCATATACTTCTATTAAAGGCTGTGCTCAGCTGCAATTTGAAATCTTGATCCAATTGTATCTCAACAACATCGTTTCCAGTAGTCAGACCATTTAAAAGGGTTTAAGGGAAATTTTGAAACCACAAAAAACAATTTTTAATAATAAGAAATGACGTGAATCCAATAATGAAACACTTGGACAGGTTAAACCACCAAAAATCAAAACCAATTTAATAAGGGGGATAATTTGAAATTGCCTCCATGGTTGACTTACCAAAGTTGGGTTTTTTTATGGGTTTCCCCAAAACCATCGATTTGCAGAACACTTTACCATTCAATCATTTTAAACTATGCCTTTTAACACAGATCCTCAGTGCCGAACACCGTACACCATTGAGACCATACGCCTTGCATAGAGAAGCCACAACACACAGCACGTCGTTTAATCCCACAACTTGCATGCGGTATGAGTGTTTATTATTCCGCCTCCATACCTAAATAAAAGAAAAACTATTTAAAAAAGTGCATCATGTAACACTTACAAATTATAGAACAGATTTACATCCAACCTGACAAGTTCTGAGAATCAGGCAACCTAAACATCGCAGCATTCACGTGTTAACTAGACATTAATAGTCAAACGAAGTAAACATTCAAATTGAAACTGCATTTCTCAAACGGAACCTTTATTACAATTACAAAAATTTCAAAGAAGTTTCACCAATCCTAAACGAACGCAAATAATGTTGATGCAGACAGAGACATCATCCACTTTCGACAAGAAACTGTTACAAAGAGATTTAAAGACCTTAACTATTAAACAGACGGTCACTCATCGAATAGCTTGATCCAAGTTCCACGAATCAGATCAACTATCGCTTGAAAATTTGACACATTTGCACAATGCAGAAAATATTGTGTGCGCATTGATAAGAATATGAAACAATTTCATGCAAGCAACATGTCATTGAAGATAACATGATCAAACGTTTGATGTTTATAATGGATAGCTACACACGTGAAGCAGCAGATTGTTTATGTATCACAGTTGAAAACAAAAACAAGGCATGTTTGAAACACGTAGTTCATCACGATTGACAATGTGACGCATTGTCATAATTTTTCATCAACTAGACACCATTAGTACGTGAACATCAATAACACGTATGCTTTTTTAAAGACATAACAAACAACATTCATAAAATCACCACATCATTCATTTCATGATAACGTTGTTGGCAAATTTTAAAACACTTAGTTATCTCATTTGTACCCACGTTTCATACAATTCCAATCTCGATTTCACATCCAGATCCTGGCAGCACGCACATGCATCCATGCCTTGACACATGTTCATGCTTCCACATCGTGCACTCGAGTTTAATCTCGAACCTCCAAGATTTCAGCTATTATGTCTTTAAATGCAATCAACAACTTTCACGCGAACAGTCCATTCATCGATCAGATCGATTGCACGCACGAACAGCTGGAATGTATGAACAAAATCATTATAGATCAGCAAGACTTTAAACAATTATAATCTTCCAGAACTTTCAGTCTCAGATAAACGTTATTAAGTCAATCGTTCAAATCACTACATCTTTTTCCCAACCATGCGTAGACGGTTACATTACCACAACCGACTATTCGTTCTCTCAACATCCGCAAGTAAAGATGGAACGCTGGAACGAGTTGCATTTTCAGGTACGTCATGACTTTAACCTTGTTCATGGATGATACAGCTGGGTTTGCGGATCGATCGTTATCGCGAGACTTTGCCAGATGCATCTCCCTTACGTTACAACCGAAGCATCTCGCATAAGAAGACGCGTTATTTGCACATTAACGTCCGTCATGAAATCTTGATGAACTATTTTGAACAATATCAAATTTCATAGTCGATCATTCAAATCACTCCAACAGTTAATACAGCTTGAGTCGCCCCAACACGTAAACATTTTATTCGGATCATCCTCATATGATCCGAAAGAGTCCGAGATTGTTTCATCCTGTTTCACACGACATTGGCGTATCTCGAGTTCAGCACCAGCGTAAGTTTGTACGATAGAACGAACAGCTAGTCGACGAACGAACCGAGGATTTGCTACGTAAATCGAAAACCAACCTTTGCGTTCGATCTCATCGCTTCAAACCACGGTCAACACTTAATGTCTTTCATCTCGATACAACCTTCGAAATACATTTTGACAATCAGCCTCGCAAGATCAGCAGCGTTGGTCTTCCACACCGATGGTCCCACGAACAGTCAGCAGACGGAACAGCGACCACAGCCATCCTTGCCATTAGCACAGCAGTTATCATACGACGTATTTAATCTCGACCATCGTTGTACACTCAGCCACCGCACATAACTTCTGCATAACCAGCAGGATACCTTGTAGACCGATTCCGCCGCTGTAACATGAGCGACACCGATTGCAGCGCACACTTCGAAACCAGCCCACCAAACTACCACCACGCCCCACACACGCACACACATGACGACCACATGACCACGACACATGACCAATGACCATGACCACATGACACGATGCATCATGACACATGACCAATGATCACGACCTATGACCACAGTACGAGTTTCAGACATACCACATGACCAGTTTTGACATACAGTTTTCCATTAAAGACCAGGTTGATAGCGCATACAGGTTAGCCAGCGCGCGGCGCTGGCCCAACCTATTAATTTTTCCTTTATCTAACCTAGGTCCACACTTGGTTTTTAATGGAAAACTCATTAAAAAGCAATTAGTGTTAATGGGTTTTAATGAGAAAACTCATTAAAAGCAATTAGTGTTAATGGGTTTTTAATGAGAAAACTCATTAAAAAGCAATTAGGTCATATGGTCATGTGGTCATGTGGTCATGTGGTCATGTGGTCATATGGTCATGTGGTCATGTGGTCATATGGTCATATGGTCATGTGGTCATATGGTCATATGGTCATATGGTCATGTGGTCATATGGTCATATGGTCATATGGTCATGTGGTCATGTGGTCATATGGTCATGTGGTCATGTGGTTATGTGAGCAGGGAGATTAAATTTGGTATATAAGGAAGTAGTTTTGCAGAGCTTAGTTATAGTAAGACATTTTTCGAAAGATGTCGCATTCAAGCAATCAGTGGTGCTCCAAACAATCTATTACAAAAGCAGCAGAGGATATCCTGGATGGCTCGAGTTTCTACGCTGCTAGTAAAAAATATAATATACCTAGAACAACGTTATGCAGATATGTTAAAAGGTTGCAGAACGTGAAGAAATTACATAATTCCAACGATATATCCAGAGATGTTATGCCAGAAGTTAAAATACCTATACAGAATTATGATAACTTTGCTATTGCTAATGCAAAAGAGGATGGTAAACATGGTCCTTGTTCCTGTCTAACATACGAGCTATATTCGTGGGACCATCGAGTTGTGGGAAGACCAACGCTTTAATATCTCTGATCTTGCACGAGAACGGTCTTAGATTTCAAAATGTCTATGTATTTTCGAAGAGTTTGTATCAACCGAAATACGAATTGTTAAGAAACGTTTTTACACCATTAAAAGAAGAAATTGGTTACCATGAGTTTGAAAATTGCGATGATTTGATCGAACCCGGAGATACCAAAGAAGATTCAATTATGGTTTTCGATGATATACCTGCAAACGAGCAAAGTAAAATCACTCAGTTTTTCTCGTTCGGTCGACATAAAGCAATAGATTCGTTCTATCTATGTCAAACTTACGCTAGTGCCTTAAAACATAGACTCAGAGATAACGCCAATGTAATCGCATTATGGAAACAGGATGAAACCAATCTCGGATATATCTTTCGGATCATATAAGTGGTGACATGATATATCCGAAATTTAAAGAAATGTGTTTACAGTGTTAAGGACTCAAAACATAATTTTATAACTGTTGTTAAAGATTTTGATTTGGATAATGGTCGATATAGGAAGAATTTCGACGAGTATATAAATATTTGATATTATTCAAAAAAGTTAGTTCCCATCCAAAGTTTCATGATGACGGACGTTAACAATTTTATTGCAAATAAACGCAGTCTTCATCTTATGCAGGATGCTGTACGAAAAAGTTTAGAAGGTACAAAAGGGAGATGCTACATCTCAGCAAAAATTCAAAGAGGTGCACAAACAATTGATCGATCCACTGCAACAACCGCTTCCCAGTTGTAATCGATCACCGAAAAATCCCCATACCTACAACAAAGGTTAAAGTCGAAAACATGGACGTACCTATAAAGAAAATTAAGCAACTCGTTCCAGAAGAACCGTTCCATCTTTACTATGCGGAGTGTTAGCTAGAGACGAAGACGAAAATATATACAAGTCGGTTATGGAGTAAAGTATAACCGTCAATTGATACGCATAGTTTAGGAAAAGTATGTAGGAAATTGATTTAGAAAACAGTGACACAACCTAAAATAATAACGTTTATCTAGAGACTAGAGGTTCAACAAGAGTTATAATTATTTTTAAAGTCCTTAGCATTTTTCTTAAGAAATGTAATGATTTTGTTCATAGAATACATTCCATACCGGTTGCTTCGTGCGTGCACACAAATCGGATGCAATCGGTACATATCCGAATAGGAGTAGCCCATATAAAAGGACTGTTCGCGTAGAAGTTATTATTTGTTGATTGTACGGTTTAAAGAGACAATATAACAAATATGTATAAAGACTTTGGAGAGGTTATTCGAAGATTTCGCAATGTTCTACGAGTAAAAAAGCAGAATGTGGGCAACGCTGATAGAAGGAGAAAATGTCTTATGTCTCAGTCATACGAGGAAGCAATACAGCACTGTACTGCAGTGTTATCAATGCCCGAGGATCTGGATGATTTTATGGAAATAATCGAGGAGATGGGGTTTATAAAACTGTTGGCAGATATTCAAATGGAATATATACTAAATTGTAAGTTTTAAAATAACAATTTAACCACCACAACGTTATCATAAGAAATGAATGATGTGAATTTAGAAATTATTTTTATATATATTAGCTTGTTTATGTTTTAAAATATAAAGCATACATTGGTATTGTTTAATTTTTCAAATGTTCACGTAACTGAAATGGGTATCTAAGTAATTATGAAAAGAATTATAACAAAGAGCGCTACATTTAATTTTAATCGAAATGACTACAACTACGTGTTTAAAACATACCTTTTAGTTTTTTGTTTTTTTTTCAACTTCTATGATATTACATAAACCAAAATTCTGCTACTGCTTCCGAGTAATTGTATCCTAACAATACCATTATATATAAATAAAACCAAAACGTTTGAAACAATATTTATATTACAATTCAAATACTTAACATGTACACTTCACATAGAAATATATTTTTATTCATTAAAACTAATACACACACACACACACACACAAAAGTCACTTTTTCCTCCTTTTAATTGGCAAATGTAGTATACATATCCAAATTTTGCACACGATTTTCGTTTGATCTGAGTTTCGTATAGAGTGTAGCTTTGAACATTGTAGATTTCGGATGCTTCTGAACCAGTAATCCATCCTTTGTTTATTTCGTCAAGGGCTTTATTTAAATCCTCTTTAGTATACGATTTAAGTTGTCTCTTTCTTTTTCTGTCAGAAACGTCTGACTTGGAGTCTATGTTCTGATCTTTCGCATCAACATTATCATGTGTAGGTTTATCTTGCACTATTTTAGTATTTACCAGAGATTCATTAGACATACCATTCAAATGTTGGCTAGTTGAGTTGTTTGATAAACTTGTTTTCATCTCCTTGACAACTTCTTCTAAAATTTTTATAGCATCTAAGGATATAATTTTTCCCCGCTCATTTTTATTACGATGTTTACTTATCAAAATGCAAATGCAGACTATTCCAATTTCACAATTTCGAAAAATATGTATAAATATTTACCCCGTCTAACTTTGTTCTCGTTTGATACATCCGATAATTATAGATGTAGCGGTAAGCAAGAAGTTAATTGATTTTCACCGACGTGAATAGACTGGTATGAAATGTTACTCAAGGTTAAACGACGCTGGGTTTCTCCTAATTTAAAAGTAAACTACCTAATTAGTGGCTACATTAAGATGGACAGTGTAGAGGATGTTAAATCTTCAACACTGAAATGTTGTGCTCACCTCCTCCAGTAACCTAGGGAGATCTACACCCTTTGTGGAGAGGATGTCAGCTAAGTCAGAGGAGTTCCAAGAACGAGATTCTGAGTTTCTACAATAATTTATTTTTCTAATTTTTAAATTTTAGGATGGACTCTGAAACAGGCGTTGTACTTGGAGATTAATGTAAACAAGTACAACCCTTTGCGTGATCCTCATACATCGAGCTCCCCAAATGGGTTCGAAACACCAGAGCTGTTATTAATATACAAAATGACGACAACGCATGCTTTGCCTGGTGCGTGATAGCTGCGCTCTACTCAGTGCTCACAATCCGCAAAGGGTCGGTAGCTACCCCATTACAGCACCATTCTCAATTTGACAGGACTGCAGTTCCCGATATCCATAAAGGATATACCCCGGTTCGAGGAATTAAACAACATCAGTGTCAACGTGTTTGGGGTGGAAAGGAAGTCGATTGTGGGACACACCAGGGATTTATCTCAAAAGACAGAGCGATACGGTTTAGAAATAGATTAAAGATGAATTATATACGGTGCTTGCAAAAGGTTATTCTGCAAATCAGTAAGGTGTCATTCGATTTGGAAAAATTCCGAGGGATTTGAAAACCTGAGGAAAACACAATAATAATTGAAATCTTACACGATGGTATATTAAAATACTGCTAAGAGTAATTTTGTTTAATAATTCTAAAATGGCGTTGGTGGTTAAATACATACAGGTAAAACCCACTATAAAACAATTATAGACGTCACTTTTCCAGTCAAGACTTGCATATAACGCCAACTAATATAATAACGAGCTGCGCACGCTCGACCATCGGCATAAAAGGCGAGAGCCATGTTCCAGTGCATTAGTCGTCAAAGTATCGTCGAGTTTGATTAAAATTATAAATAAAAGATGGATTTTTCTTGTGTTGACGTTACAAGTGATGTGCGAGTACCACAATTAAATATCAACCAACTAGTTGGTAAGTCAACCTATAGGTTAGGCGAATTTCCTCCAAATTATCACCACCATATATTAGAAGTTGGTTTTGATTTATATGGTGGTCTTCAACCTGCCATCCAAGTGATTTGCTGTAGTGGTATGTGTGCTGATTCTACGATAACATTCTCTTACTTCGATTGGAAGAAATTGTGTACTTTTCAAGTGGAATTTCAAATTCACCAATTTGCTCAAGACTCAAAACAAGTACGATTAAATGGTCTGACTACTGGAAACGATGTTGTTGAGATACAATTGGATCAAGATTTCAAATTGCAGCTGAGCACAGCCTTTAATAGAAGTATATGGTTTTGAACAATTTTGAAAAGAGAATTTATATAATATGGAGATTACGAAAGATGGAATGTTATTGTGCTACCTGCGTACGAGTGCATCAAGCTATTAAATTTGCGAGAATTGATCTGTTTTAAAATGGCCGAGTTAAGGTGTAGAAACTTTCCAGAATTTTACGAAAAATTTGTTGGTGATATAAAAAGTATGTGGAAATACGACGGAGGAAGAAAGGGTTCAAACGTTATTAGAGGAGAGAGCAGTGCCAGTATTTCTCTGTCTAATGATTGCAGCAATTTAAATTACTTGACAGTGTTGGAACTTATTAAATGTTTCCATTCAGTACTTAAAAGATGCAACTGCAAGGCAATCGCTTGCGCAAATGTTTAGAGATTTGGCTATCCCAGATTCGCCAGACTCTGGTTACCACAGCGGTTTATAGATGTTATCAATACATGTATGTATTCTATTAAAACATATTTCTTGATAAAGTTTGTTTTACATATTTGTATCGCCAACATTACCATAAATTATTAATAGACGTATTAAACTATCCTGTTTTTATTTTTAGGTTTAAAGTGGTGTACGCGGAAATAATAAACACAATATACCGCATGTTAACAAAAAGTTGTGGGGAAATTTAAAGACGAGTTTAACGGTGACTTGGTGTTAGAATTTGTAGGTAGTAAGGCTAAGTCCTACTGTATTGTACGCGAGAAGGACACGATTAAAAAGATTAAAGGGATCTCTCAAAGTGTAGTTAAAACCGCGGGTGCTACAACCTATAACGAGCATATACCTCAAAAGGAATGGACATGCAACTACGTAGCAGTGTGTGGAGAATAAGGATTCTCCAATAAGAAATTAAAGTCATTGGTAATGGTAAAATGTTAAACCTATAAAGGCGATTATTAATTGTGGTTTAGTGACGTTTGTGCACTCTTCGAGTGTCTTCGGCAATCTTCGATTGTTTCCAAAGAAAATATTCAAGCATGCCATTTAATGTCGTGGTGTAACATCGTCCACTGTTAAGCTCCGTTAATTATACTACTAAATGAGGTTTGTATTTTCCGTAAATACGCACTTTTCAGCGCCTCGTGGTATTGGTAATCTACAAACAATTATATCTCGATTTGAAATGCGCGTTATTGAAACATATTCTCAACATAATTAATAGAAAGTCCAAGAAAAGAAATTATAAAACAGCATTCAAATGTTCGTTAAGAAATCTAGAATATTTGTTGGATTACGAGTTACAAATTTATTAATACTACATTGAAGTTTCCGGAATTTGCATTATAATGCTTCTACCGCGTCACGTAAGGTAATTTAGGTAATAAGACCCATTTACTTTCAGTACTTAATCTGGTTTATTACATTTTGTTAATTCTGGAATTTAGGTAGTTAATGATGTCATACACAAAATTTCTAATTAACATACATGGCTGGTATCTAGCGAAAGTTGTAGCACGCATTTTCAATTACGAATGCATTCTTCTTTCATTACAGGAGAAATTCCATAGATTTCATACCAGCAAAATGCGCTTTTTAGATATTTAAAACACATTACATTGGACATCAAAAGTCGACCTTGCCATTTCTACATTATTGTTAAGCATGCATTGGAATTTTTGGATGCGGTAATTTCTTGTTTAAAGTAACTTAGTTAAATAAAGTGTAATTTAAATTGTGATTGTATAGTCAGTTATTGCAATTGAAAACACATTCAGGGAATAATTTATTTGCTCTATATATTTTACAGTAAGCGCGGAAAAACTTTCTGCTTTTAATTAATTAAAAGCATACAAGTTTCTGGTGTATATTCCAAAGAGAAAATAAGTAGTTGATGTACCGTTGAATGGAGTTCATCCTTGTTTACACAAATTTCAGATCCTGCGAACTAGCGTTTTGTTAATATTATTTAAAAATCAATACGTTAGATGGATAAGGTGTTCAGTAGCGGCTATTTTATCAATAAATTTTATTTAATATGTTTAGTTTTTATTTTCAACACCAAAATTCTAAGGTTCACAAAACAATTTCTACAACCGGTTTTAAGACGTTGAAAAGAGCTAGCCGCGGAGATCTGAAAATTAGAAATAAAAGATTCGGGTAGCTGAGAAAAATCTAATATTAATTGATACCAAACAAGGTAGGTTTATCTCGAAAGATGCATTGGCTAGACGAGGAAAACTATTTGTTAGTTTTGCTTATAAAGCAAAGGCGAAATTTAGAGGTTTGAGAGCTTAAAGTGTAATTTTGCAGGGCGTTGTCAGATTTCAAATCTGTTTGCAGATTCAAATTCTGCGTAAAATTTTAGACTAACAAGATGTATCGCATGTATAAAAAAATTTATAAGAACGCTCAAAAGTCGCTATAGGTAAAAAATCTTAAAATGGGGTAGCTCCCTTGGGGATGATGCAATCTGAAAAATTCCTAGAGATTCAGGTAGCTGAGAAAATTCTAATATTAATTGATACCAAACAAGATAGGTTTATCTCGTGGGTGGAAATGTGGAGAAAGATTTATCTCGCGGGTGGAAAGAATGCGGGTGTGATGTAATCAAAATGGTTGGGGTAAAAATTCCATTAAGGAGGAGATTCATCTCCACAGGAGAGAGCAGGTGGAGATTCTTAAAAATAAGACTTTATAGTGCGAATTTACATGTAAATTTGGTCCAGATGTGTGTGGAAATGTGGATGCTGGTGGAAATGTGGTGGTGGCTTGCCTGATTTTCCTCTACTTATAACAGGAATTAATTTTTTAAAATGATTATAAAATGGACTGCTTTTGTACAATGCAATACTTTTATCGTTTTCCAGTTCATCTGCATCGCCCTTCATTCCTGTGACGCCTTCTGAGTTTATATCTATCAAAGCTTGAGTATTAGTCAATTTTATAATGCTATTCCTAACCAATTGGGTACTGTAAGGAGTTAATAACAGAATAGAGATATTTGTAAACCACATTTCCAACTGAGTTAATTTTTTTATTGTAATTGCAAACGCCATACAATCTTTTAAAAAATTTGAAATATTTTTGTCAGTATACGCTACGTCAATTTTTTTTGCAAATATCTTCATGATATGAGCGCAGCAAAGATGCAGTGTTATCAGGGATGTTGGACAAACTTTACTATTTATTAAAATGTCATAGGTTATGTGCAAATATTCAAGAAAAGTACAGCGATTGAATGATTTCACGATTGCATGAATATTTGCAAAACTAACATCTGAAACAACTGAGCAAAAGATTGGCCATCTATCACTTTCCTCACACATGTTTCGAAAATCGTTTAATATTTTAAAAATGGAATTTGAAACATGAGTACTGCTAATCATTTCAAATATTGGGAATATTCGACCAGTAGCAATTGGAATAACAGCGCTATAAAGTAAAATTTTTTTGGTAACTCCTACAAATTTTTTAATAACCGATCCAGTAGCATCAAAATATATTATGGGCAAATCACCTTTATCGTTGTGGCTGTTAACTAAAATTTCTAATTGCTCTTTGCTATATATTTTGACATTAAAAGGCATACAAATTTCTTTTATGTATTCCCTATGATTGGACTGCATCTTCATTAAATCTAATAAATCGTTCTTATCTCTGTCCCAATGTGCAATGGCTTCGGATTTAATTTTTCTAACAGTGGGGTCAGATTTAACAGATTGCAGGTTGCCAGATCTTACAATTTTTCTTTAGCGTTAATTATGGTATGTCTTTTATACGTCGATGGTTTGCTCTTTAAAATCTTTTCTTTAACAATTTCTCTCTGTACTCCCTTAACACATGAAGTAAGTCTTTCAGGATGGCAGTAATTAACAGAAGAAGTGTGAACATCTACGTGCAGCCCATTAATCTCTATTACAAATTTTTGCAATTGTAGTTGTTATGCTTACATACGGCAAATATTTTATGACTCTTTTTTCTTTTAAACCTTTTGTATTTAAATATGATATTACAAACGTTGTTGCATGAATTAGAAATTCTATTTTTAAATAAAACGGATAATACTTTGATACTAATTTTTGTTTTGAAAATAGCATTTGCTGCATTGGCATCAATTTCAAAAGTTCCTTCCAAGTGTCTGCAATCTTTAAAGGATGTTTTGACAAACAATTAACGTTTTCTGCATTTTGAGGTAATATATAGGAATAATTTTCTATTGATAAGTTCTTGAAACACTTAGGAATATTAAAACTTTCAGGCGTCACCTCAGATTGTTTTTCATTTTGACAGACCGAGTGAACATAACTATCTTTTACTAGGATGGGCGAGATATTTGTAAATTCTTTAGCTGTGTCTACATAGAGTGTGCTTTCCTGCTTATTTAATGGGGTAGACGAAACTTCTGAAATAATAACAGGAATGTCTCCAATACTCCAACTCAGAGTATGGATGTAGGTGTTTAGGTTGTCGGTGTTAAGATGGGAACGGTGTGGTGATTCTCTACAATAATCTAATGGAGTCTGGTCAAATAAAGTTTGTATATGTTTGGAATGTCTTTGAATATATCGCCATAAATCAGAGTGTATTTTAGTTTCTTTGTATTGATATTTCGCAGTATTTCCATTAATACTGCATCGCCTCTTGTCATACATGTTAAATGCATATATGTAATTTTACTATTGATTTGCCTTGCTGCGTTGACAATTTGTCGGGCAGCCCTATTGTCGTTCGCCTTGAGCGTTTTATAGTTTGCCCTTGTCATACTGGACAGCCACTACTTAACCCACTGAGAAGCTGGTATCTGTAATTAGTCTCATTAGATTTTACCACTTTCACTTTTAGTTGTGATAGGTACCCAAGTAGCACAGTAAACCCTAAATAGGCCACGCCGAGCCTTCCCAGCGTATTCAAAAGCATTCTGGTTATGATAACCATTTATGATAATGTCAGCAATATCTAACAAGTAAAGAAAATTGCATGGTTATACAGAGTGGAAGAAAAGTCTGAAAACGCCTACCCAGATAGCATGTAAGCTTATGACAAGCTTGTCATTTTCCTTGTTTTATACTTGTTAAAACAAGGATGACACTGAAATCTTTGTCACCAAGTTTACAAAAGCTTACAAAAATACGGTTGTCATGAAAGACCTATAATCAAGCTTTATATAATCTTTACCTAAACCAGTTTTGTTCAGATAATAATAATAAAAAAATAGACTTGTTTTAATGCCTGCAGAATCATGCTTGTCAATTATGAAAGAAAACTACATGGTATAATTTGCTTGTCATAGTCCTTTCCTAACCTTGCAGTAAGCTTACCGTAACAAGCTTACAAACAACCTAGGCGTGTGTCAACTATAGGAACCTTATCCTGACATTGTCATAAAACTTGCACACTTTGCTAACAAAGTCTACAGCAAGCTTGTTCCCTTCCACTGAAAAGTTTAGAACAGGCTTGTGCCAAGCTTAAATTGCTGTCTGGGTAAGTTTCTCTAAAACTGGTAGTCAAGAATATATCAAATATGGCATTTAAGTGTTTAAGGGATGTTTGTTATTATTTTGGTATTTACGTTGTTGTCAGATTTAAATTTTTTCCGAAAATACGAGTCACTTTTAATTTTTAAATGCAACGTCCTGTATATTTCAATTTTGCAATCTACCCTTCAATATGAGTTCAACCATCTGTCAATGAAAACTTGACCACACTGTGTAGATTGCAATAGTGCAGTGCAAATAACAAAACGGGAACCGCAAATCCTTCAACCCTCATATCTCAATTGCTGCAGATGTTTGCTAACCAGTAGTTGAGTAAATTATGCGTTTCCAGAATTTTTTTTCACTCTGTATAGCTAAATGTGCAACCACCCAACGACTATATACAAATAGGGCTGGCAAAATTTGAAAAAATTGTATTCGGTTAATCGAATCTTGAAATATTCGAAAACCGATTAAACCGATTAATCGATTTTCTATCGATAATTCGGTTAATTGAATAAATTAATGATATTCATTGTGTTGGTTGCGAAGTAGTTTCGGTACATTGATATATATATATATATATATATATATATATATATATTTGCTGTGATAAGGGGTTGTTTATGGGTGTATTGTGTAGCAAGGGTCGTGGAGAAACCATAAATTGCAATAGGAAGCAGAAAACTCCATTTATTTAGTAGAAAATTAAGTAATTTGTATATTATATAAATAGTAAGCATTTAACACCCTGTATATAGATCATAGTTAGCTTTAAGCAATGCGAATAAGCATATCTTACAACAATAAGTACTCGTATTTAGCAGGAAAATAGGTAATTCATACATTAGGTAAATAGCAAATATTTAACACTCTGTATATAAACCATAATCAATTTTAAGTAATGCAAAGTGAAAATATCTTTCAGTAGAAGTGCGCTTATTCAGGAGAAAATGATAGTAAATGTAATTAAACACGCGTTGAGGAGTGTTCTAATTAGTTATAAAATAAAGGAAGGATAAGAGATAAAACCCAACAAAGCTTTATGTCAGTACGCAGAAATAATAAACATTTTTGATAAGAAAACGCAGTTCAAAGATGCGTAAAATAAATAAACATACACGAAAGCAAAATTGAAGTTACATCATATTTTTGGTTAATTATGGAAAAGGCGATATCTAAACAAACAACGTATGGTCTAGATAACGATGTATCTGTGGCAAATAACCATTACCTGGAAAACCGAATATATTACATCAGAAAATACAGAAAATACAAAGACCTTATTGGTTAAGATAACTACGAGACTTGTTGTAAACCCAGCCCACATATAAGGGGGAAGAGCCTATATTAAACAAGCGAGCAATTATAACAGAGTTCAGTTTTAAACTCAAGCAGGGCCAAGCTGTGTCACTGTGAGTTAAAAGTCACGCGTAATTTAATATTTAATAATATAATAGTGGAAGTTATAGTGACAAATGAAGTGCGACAACTATGAAGATTTCTTTTGCCGTTTAACGGCTCTGAATGTGATGATAATTCAAATTCAAATGTGATATAATACTTCGAATGCATGGACGATATAATACTTCGAATTGGGTGATAGAATATTTCAAATGTGTGTATAATTCAAATCCGAAGGTGTTGATGACAATTCTAATTGGGGGATATTTTGAATGGAGTGATATTAATTTTAATTAACGGTATAATATTTCGAATGCATGGATATTTAAATGTGGAAATATTTTAAAATGGATTAATATAATACTTCAAATCAGCGTCGACAATTTTGGTACAATTTTGAGTTGCAAGAATAAAAAAAAAAGCACGAAGTAATCTATGGAAAACAAGGGGTTCAACTAATCAGAGCAGGTCAGATCTAATTAGTTTTAAGACATTCTTTCTATTTTAAATTTCATTACTGAAGTTATTCAATTTACTTAATTTATATAAAAGTGTAACAAAGTCAACAACAAACATTGCATACGTTAAAAGTGCGTAATATATTATAAAAATATCTGGAACGTTCGAGATTTCTTTGGTAAAACGGGTAGTTTTTGCTGACTTTAGATTGATTTCAAAGCACATAAATTTTGGGATAAATAATTCTTATGATATTGATTGATTGAGGAGTATATTTAATATTTTTCAAAACTTGTAAATAATATTTCTTTTCATTATATGGAATTAATCGACTTCGTTGTATAATTCAAACAAATAGGTAAATCATAAAGGGGTAGAAAAAATTGATCATCGTAACGTTGTGCACTCTGTGTAGTTTAATAAAAGCTAGCCGTGGCATAATAATAAAATTAGTGAAAATAAAATTTGATTAGATAACACTGAGAGGTGGAGTTATAGAAAACGTCCATTGACACCGAGTACGGCTTTATCATATCATATATATATATATATATATATATATATGTGTGTGTGTGTGTGTGTGTGTGTGTGTGTGTGTGTAAGTGCGTGCGTGCGTGCGTGCGTGCGTGCGTGTGGGGGGGCTAATATTGACTCACTTGCCATTAAATTTTATATTTTGATATTATTTTAAGACTCATTAAATTTACTTATTCTTTATAATTATAATCTTTGGGTATGGAAAAGGCAGTTCAGCCGGATCTCCTCCGTGCCGACTGTTGATAAAACCTGCAAAGTCAGGTAAAACAGCACGAAGGCAAAAATTGTGGGCTAGGTAATGCTGTACTTCCCATAATGTGTTCGTTTAAAATATACATCTTTGCTACTCCGTCCTGATGAGCCCCAATAAGGGCGAAACGCGTCGACAGGATGCCCTTATATATATATATATATATATATATATATATATATATATAAAGACAAGTTATTTGCAGTCCGCAATAAGAAATAGTATATAAAGTAAGATGTGTCTGTAAACAAACTCTTATGAAAATAATAAGAGCTATTGACAAATACAAATCGGGCTGGTAGTTATATAGCCATTAACAAAACATTAGCTTTATTACTTCACAGGGGTGGAAACATCCACTGACCAATGGTATCAGCTTGTTAAGCCTCATCAGAGTGAAATAGTTCCCAAGAACCCTATGAAGTAATCAAAGCTATTATAATGATATAATTTCGAAACAATCACTGTACTATGGCAAAAGTAAATAAAACCGCCATCAGGTGATAAACCACCAACACTACTAAAGTGTGGAAGTACAGAATTGAACCGAAACTACATAATAAATTTTATAGATGACTATAAAAGTACGTATGGCCTTTGAGATTTGCGGAATGTTACAGCAAAATTTATTTGCAAACGTATTGCGGACTGCAAATAACTTATCTTTATTTATTTGAATTGCCTTTGGGGCATGAACCCGGGTGTCGCCACGAGAAGGTTTGTTGCTTTTCAGCATTAAATACGGCAATTACGATATTAACAAAATCCGTGATATAATTCCATGATATTGCTTACTTCCTTGTTTTTAACTGTATGATATTAACTGCATGATATTTTCTATATCCAAAATATTGCACTAAGAGGAAAGCATTAATAAAATGTATTTAATTAATTATACCAACTGTTTTAATGATGAGGGAACCTATAATACTTCGGCCAGCAGGAATCGATTGAGCAGCTACAGGTGGAACACAAAATGATATAACTACCAAGAACCACTTTTCGACTTGAAGGTTAAAACCATTTTCTTTTCTTGCGGACTGTGTTACAGGTCACGTGCCTGTCTACCATCTTGACTTTCTATGCCGCTGATAGCAGCTTACCTGTTTAGACGCTGATAGAGAAGTGACACGAAATGACAACTTGACGAAGCTTATAGTAGGAACTTAGACCTATAAAGCGGAGGAGCGCATATGCTATTGTAAATTATATGAATTATTTTTAGTCATCAAAAAATTATAAATCATATTTTTATATTATTACGGTATTATTTTAGATTAATAGGCAAAATGTAACTGCGTAAAAAATACGTTACAATTAATTATATATATATATATATATATATATATATATATATATCAAAATATATTGAAAATATTAATATGTTTGTTCTTCCTTAATATACTGATTCGCATTAACACAGTTAACGTAAGAGACTCTGGCGACGGGACGGGGGCGGGGTCACGTGCCCTCCAGAACTTCCCCCTAAACCCGCGTCTGGAGGCAGCAACGTTGTTTTCGATATAAATCAAAGCAAAAGCAGACCGTCTATTTGAAACATTGTGCTCCTGCTACCGCCGCCTCTGGGAGGGATGTTTAAATGTCGTTCCCTTTTAAAAGAAACTGCTATGTCGATCCGCCCGTGACACTTAATTTTCGGCACCTAAATCTAACTATTATTTATACACAACCCCTTTTAACGGCAAGTTTCAAACTAAAAATAGGAAAATGTAATCATTAATGTCTGGTAGAATAATTGAATAATGAATAAATTACATTTTCAACAGCGACTGCCATTCTTATTTAAGCAATTTTAATTAAGATATTTTCTTTACATAGTGAAATGCTATGCTTCTTATTTCATAATAGAAACAATACAATTTATGTTTAAGCCACGATGTATGCACGTTTAACAGTTTACTGAACCAATAGAATATTTTTACAGCATTTTATTATGTGTAAAGGTCAAAAGAACTCTAATTTATCATCACTGTACCTGCTATAACCTCCAACTTTATCGTTTTTTAGGATATCGGCATATACCTACGTTATGCTATATAAAATAACCAATGTATAATCTAATTGCTGTAGTCAGTCACATGGACATAAAAAATGCGGTAGCTGAAACATTTTCATGGCTATAATTAATTATCAAAATTGTACTTTCCAATTTAAAGGAAGCTTAAGCTTCAAATACGTCATGAGAGTTCAAACTTGGCTATACCTATCAGTTCAAAAGTCATGCGCTACTTGGGTATATCTTTTCCTGAAAAAGTTATTTATTTTGTATATATTAATAATCCAGAAGTCGCGAGCAGAGCCGAGCTCACTAATAATAAAACTCGGTTCGGCTCGAGTCCATCACCAAAAAATTACCTAAACCGTTTATTTTTTTTAAATTTTGAAAGGCCTAGGCTTAGATCACTAAATCTTACAATATTTAATCAGATGTAAGTAGTATTTAAAAAATTTGCCAAGATTTTTTTGAAAAAGGGGATTTTTAAAGTATTTTAAATATATTTCATTTTAATTTCTAGCTGTATTGCTTCTGATTTTTTATTTATAAATTTTTCCACAATTATCTAGCTTTTTCGCATGTTGCATTTGGATAAAAAATCTTCCCTTTGTAGGGTGGATCGAGCGGCAGAATAAATAAAACTAAAAGAACTAATTGTCAGATTTAATAACCGAATAATAAACAAAATAAAAATAAGTACTGGTGACGAGCATAAAACGGTTGCTTTCGATCACCGGACATTCGTAGTAATAATAATGCTGGTTGCGTGCGCAGTCCCTCTTCAGCTCCCACTTGTCACAAGAGCCAATCATAAGGTAGGTGCCTGGCGGGAACTTTAAATAATAGCTTACAGTTGGTGCTTGGCGGGAAATTTAAATAATAGCCTACAGTTCGGCCATCCTGACCCTAAGATCGACCTCGATCTCTACATAATTAATAAATATAAATTTTAACATAACATAAGGTTGAATAATGTTTGACATCGAATAAGCAATGATGTATCATAAAATAAGTTATCACAAATGACAATAAACATAAGCACATATTTGTGATGAATAAGGAATAATTCATAATAAAGTTTTATCACAAATTGTGGACAATCATAAATACATATTTGTGATTAATAAAGAATAACATAAAACCTTAATAAAGTTTAAAGTTTTACATAATTTAGCCACTTAAGTGACCCGTGGGTCTAGCTATAATAAAACATTCTACTAATGTTGAGCATACATAAGTTCACAAAGATAATAAGGTGAGTAAATACAATAAGGTAAGTATTAATAATATTCGGTTAATAATCAGGTAATTATATGATAAAAAAATATTATTGTGAGTAAGGTTTTAACCTTCTAACATCTAAAATACCATTATAGGGTATTTGGGTATTCTGAAATCCAATAATGTCCGTCACTATATATCTGTCATGAGGTAGAACTGTATTGATAACGTAGGGCCCTCTATATTTAGGGATGAGTTTTTTGTTAACACCCATAGATGTATCAACATTTGATATCATCACATAATCTCCTACATTATATCTGTGCGCTACTTTATGGTGCTTATCATAATAGTTTTTATTTTGTACTTGCACTTGATCAATCTTTTAGATGCATTTAATCGTGTTTGTTCTAAATCAATTTCTTTTCATTAAAAGATTCTAAGGCTAGTCTTAAATTGTCTTGAATGATGCCTAATTGATGACGTCCGAAAAGTAATTTACTGGGGTATTTCCGATGGAGCGATTTAAACTATTGTTAATACAAAACTCCATTTCGCCTAATAAGGTATACCAAGGAACTTGTTTTTCATCTGTAGTTTTAGCTAATAAGGGGGTTAATAAACGATTTATGCGCTCCATTTGGCCATTAGCTCTAGGTGCGGCCGAAGCTATCAGAATATGCTTAACATTGTTTTGTTTTAAAAACTCTTTGAAATCTTGGGACGTAAAAGCAGAACGTCTATCAGAGATTAATATTGTCGGTCTGCTATAGTTCCTAAAATAAGAAATAAGATGATTAATGACTTCTTGTGTGTTTACTGTTTTGCATGGATAAAACTTTGTAAATTTAGTGAAACCGTCAATAGTTTCAAATATATATTTAGCATTATTGCCAGTTTTTTCCAATGGACCATAATGGTCAATATGTAAAGTTTCGAATGGGACTTTACCTTTGGGAATATTATTTAAAAGACTTTCGGATTTTCCAAATTTCGGGTTAAATTCTATGCATTTGAGACAATTTTCAATATGTAATTTCACTTTAGATTTAATTTTGGGAAACCAGTAAGTGCGGGTTATGAGCTCGATAGTTTTATCAGCTCCAAAATGGCCCATATTATTATGATAAGTATGTATAATTGAGTATTCCATACTTTCAGGTACATAGAATAAGATACTGTCACCTAACTTCCTATAAACCAAATCTTGGCGCAGCTCAAAAAATGGGTGCTCGGTTTCCAATAACTTCTTTTTAATAATTATTATTTGATTATCACTGCTCTGTTTCAAGGCAAGAATCTGCTCCAATGTGTTGCCCTCTAACACTAGGATATTATTAATTCTACTTAATGCATCCACATGGCGCATATTTTTATTAGGCCTATGCTCAATTGAGTAATTATAATTTTGTAATGTTAGACACCAACGCATTATGCGAGGTACTATTTCTTTTTTGTTCATTGTAAGCCTAAAGCTGTCGCAATCTGTGATTATTTTAAAATTAATTCCTTGCAAATAAGTGTGGAATCGTTTAAGGGAGTAAACAATCGCTAAGCACTCAAGCTCGTAACTGTGGTATTTGGATTCAGTGTCTGAAGTGCGTTTGCTGAAATAAAACACAGGGTGAAACTTTACATCTGATTGTTTCTGCATAAGAATTGAGCCGAAACCAATAGCACTTGCATCACAGTGCAGCTCAGTTAAATTAAAGGGGGAATAAATAGATAAAACTGGTCGACTAATCAATTTTGATTTGAGTAATTCAAAAGTTTCTAAGTGTTGACTTCTAAAATCGAATTTGCAATCCTTTTTTAATAAGTTATACAAAGGGGCAGCTATGATACTAAAGTTTTGGATAAATCTTCTAAAATAACTGGCCATACCTAGGAATGAGTGTAGCTGTTTGGCATTGTTTGGTACAGGGTATTGCTTTATGGCTGAAATATTATTAACATTTGGACTGATTCCTTCATGATTAATGTGATACCCTAAATAATCTATTTCGGTGGTTAAAATAAACATTTGTCTACTCTCAGTTTTAGTAAATTATCAACCATTAGTTTGAAGACTTGCTTTAAAATACCAATATTTTCATAAATTGATTCTGTGGCGATTAAAAGATCATCAAAATAAATCAATAATTTATTGTCCCTAATTAAATCTTTAAAAATTTTGTTTACAAAACGAGCAAAGACAGACGGGCTTGTACTAAGACCAAAAGGCATTCTTAAAAATTCAAATTGACCTAAGGGGGTCGTAAAAGCAGTAAATTTTATGGACTCTTCTGATAAAGGAACATGGTAAAATGCATTTTCAGGTCAAGTTTTGTAAAATATTTCTTTCCTTGTAAATGCTCTAAATGGTCATCAATTAAGGGATCGGATATACGTCACGTGTTAAATATTTATTTAAGTTTCGAAATCGATACACATACGTAACTCGCCTGATTTTTCTTGATTAGAATAATTGGAGAGCAGTACGGAGACTCGCTTTCCTGATAATATTTTGACTTTGAAGGTCAACTAAAATTTTTGTAATTCGTTTTTCTCATAAAATGAAAGACGTCTTGGTTTGCATGAAAAGGTTCGTGCTTGGCAAATTCAAGCTTCATTTCAAAATTTACTTTAGGGTGATGTGGTTTTGGTGCCACCAAATAATCGTTATGATAGAGTTTTTCGATTTGTGCTTTAATATCATTAGGTAAATTATTATTTATTAAAGGTTTTCAGTAACCGTTATTGGATTCTGAACATAATTGATATGCATAAGTTCACTAACCTCATTTTGGAAATTAATATTCTTACCACTATCATTTGACTCAATGGTAGGATCCTTCACTTTAAGCTTAATGTGTAATTCATTATCATCGATATCGATTTGTACATTAGGATGTGAAATAAAATCTCTCCTAAAATAGAACCATATGTCATAGTAGAATCTGGTACTACAAAAATTTAAGTTTCGTATTAACTTCGTTTTCAATGCAGACATCGGTTTCAAATATACCCAAAATATCCAATTTTGAACCATTAATACCTTGAAGTCTCTCTCTAAAATTCTTTAATAATACATTCATTAGGAACATATTTTTGCTTAATTAAACTTATTGGCGACCCTGTATCTAAAAGGCTGCAAATTGAAAATGTACATACATCTAAATAATCATAATTAACGTTAAATTTTAGGTTAATTACATACGGTTTAGTTGAATTGCATTCAATAACATGTGCAGTTGTGTCGACTCTCTGGTCTGGGCAGTCTTTTGACGATGACCCATTTTCCCACAAAGAAAACATGATCCTTTTGGCCTAATTGGTTTCTTGCAATTGTTAATTCCGTGACCATCCTCATTGCAATTGTAACAGCGGAGTTTTCTGTTATTGTGAAATGATTGATTACCATTAAAATTCTTCCTCGAGATTGAACTGTTGGAGGAATAAATGTAGACTTATATGATGCAGATTCATCACGAACGACATTATTTAAAATTTTGAATAACTCTTCGACTGTTTTAATATCGTGGAGTAACATTCTAGCTTGACTTTGTAAAGTGCGGTCATTCAACCCATCAATAATGTACTGAATCATTTCTTGTTCTGGAACAGCAGCGTTGTTACCTAACAAAACTTTATCGTGATAATACGACGTGAAATGTTCATTAGATTTCCATAACCGATTTTCAAACTTTTGCGAAGTACAACAATATTTTGTTGAGCATTAAACATTTTGCGCATTTCTAATTTAAGTGTAATCCAATCCATAGTAATATAACTTACTTTTGAATTGTACCATTCCTGGCGTGTTTAATAAATTTGCCTACGGCGATTATTTGCATAACCTCATTTGAAATTTGATACGTGGTTTGTACTGCATTAACTCTTTCCAGCCAAACATTTATATCCACGTCTTTTCCGTTAAATTCAGGAGTAACATGCTTATTTCGTGATTACTAAAAGTAGGTTTTGCATTCGCGCTTACAGAACCTCGTGGTTTTGTAGCGTTATCTACAGGTTGTTGCTCTTGGAATAACATAATTCCGCGAACTGTCGTTTGAATAATATCATTCATCGTTAATGTGCTGAGTTCTCTTACACTCGCATTTAAATCAGGGCTGCTTCTTCTGGTTTCATCAGAATCGGCTTGAATAATTTGTTCAGTCATGGCGTCCATGTTTGACCCGGAGTTTTCGTAACGTACTTGTAAAATTGAAATTTCTCTTGTTGTTGCCCACACCTGAAATCTGTAGGGTGGATCGAGCGGCAGAATAAATAAAACTAAAAGAACTAATTGTCAGATTTAATAACCGAATAATAAACAAAATAAAAATAAGTACTGGTGACGAGCATAAAACGGTTGCTTTCGATCACCGGACATTCGTAGTAATAATAATGCTGGTTGCGTGCAGTCCTCTTCAGCTCCCACTTGTCACAAGAGCCAATCATAAGGTAGGTGCCTGGCGGGAACTTTAAATAATAGCTTACAGTTGGTGCTTGGCGGGAAATTTAAATAATAGCCTACACCTTTAATATTTTCAATTTGTGCATTTCAACATTTCAAGAATTTTCTTTTGAAAATTCTATTACTATAAATTTGGTCAGGTATTTTAATATTATATTATTATGATTTATTGTTTTGCTTTTTATGAAACACAGACAATTACGTGTAAAACGACAAAAACCCTGCGCTTTTATTATAAAAATATATTTTTAAACATAGTTCAGTAAAAGATATATGAGTAGCCCAAAACAGGGTTGTTGAGGTTTTATCTGTCGATACTCTTTCCTCAGCTTTAACCCAGGGAGTCCGGCACTGTTTGCTCTTGTAATTCATGTTTAATTGATGGTAATCTAATTTTGAGGTAATCATGTAATAATTAAAGTAGGGTCGTTAACTATTGTAGTTTTATATCAAACCTTCCCGCTTTAATGCCATCTCAGTGTATATTTGGGTTAAGTTACGATCACACAATGTAGGTACAGTACAGTATCACTGATGAAGCTTTAAAAAGCGAAAACGTTATAATAACCTGGACTTATTTGAATTAATTATGTTTTTGGCTGCTCGTATATCTTTTACTGAACTTTATGAAGATAACTAGAGCCGTATCAAACGTTCAACCTTATAGTTTTAAACGGTGACAAATTTTCTAAATACTTTATCTATAATGGTCATTATCACACATTATCAATTTTGAATTTTTGCCCAGAAGAAACTTTTTGCTTCCTTTGTTAAATAGCATTTTTAGATGAACATACTTTGGTTGTTACTATTATATACATTAATTAGAAATAGAAATAATAGATCTATACCTTATTTTTCTCGGCGGATTTTGCACTTGATTAATCGCTTGCAGCCAAGTGGTTTTTGATTTGTATGTTACTTCAAAAGGCAGCATATATTTCTTAGGAACATGAATAGATCTAAATTGCACAAACCGATTACGGAGTTTGGGCTCAACTAAACTATTCCTGAAATATTAACTTATACGCATCTAAAACAGAAACTAATGTTACGGCGATTTAAACGCGTCTTATAGAAACATTTAGCTATAGGGTTAAACCTAAAAAGATGGGGAAATTACACGGACATCTACTTGTTGCAAGCCTTAACACTTGCCAGGACTGTAACAAGTAGCGAAAATTACTGTATTTCAGGGGAAATTACCTTATATTTATAAAAATTCGTCAAATTCTGTAATAGGTGCTAAAAAATTATTAAAATTAAATTTTTTTTTAAATAAATTACAAATTTAAAGAAAATACGAATAACGAAATAATTTTAAATGACATCTATCGTACCAAATGCGTATTTCACAAATCGTGCAACAGAAAATAATTGAATATAACAGAGAAAACGTATTTCGCCTTTTGTCGATATAACATTAAATAAAACAGAATTAGTTATCGACTACCAATGGTTGGATTATTGTGATTTATCGATAGAAAACCTTTAGTTATCGATTAACCGATAGTTAGAAGTAAAAATATAGTTAATCGATTAATCAATAGTTATCGATTAATCGATAAAAATTCCCAGGCCAAAGCATTCGTGTGTAAACATTAAAATTTTTTACCGTTCACCGTGCAATTTGTGAGTGAATGTTTTTCATGTGTATTATCCTACATGATCTTGCAAATATCCGGGATATTCCGAAAATCGTGCATCCGTGAACTTAAAAGATGAAAATAATTTTTTAACGATTATAGGTGTGTAAACTTTGAATTTTTTTTACCGTTTACCGTGCAATTTGCGAGTGAATGTTTTTCACGTGTATTATTCTACATGATCTTGCAAATATCCGGGATATTCCGAAAATCGTGCATCCGTGAAATTAAAAGATGAAAATAATTTTTTCAGGATTATAGGTGTGTAAACTTTGAAATTTTTTTACCGTTTACCGTGCAATTTGCGAGTGAATGTTTTTCACGTGTATTATTCTACATGATCTTGCAAATATCCGGGATATTCCAAAAATCGTGCATCCGTGAGCTTAAAAGATGAAAATAATTTTTTCACGATTATAGGTGTGTAAACTTTGAAATTTTTTTACCGTTCACCGTGCAATTTGCGAGTGAATGTTTTTCATGTGTATTATTCTACATGATCTTGCAAATATCCGGGATATTCCGAAAATCGTGCATCCGTGAACTTAAAAGATGAAAATAATTTTTTCACGATTATAGGTGTGTAAACTTTGAAATTTTTTTACCGTTCACCGTGCAATTTGCGAGTGAATGTTTTTCATGTGTATTATTCTACATGATCTTGCAAATATCCGGGATATTCCGAAAATCGTGCATCCGTGAACTTAAAAGATGAAAATAATTTTTACGCGATTATAGGTGAGTAAACTTTAAAATTTTTTTACCGTTCACCGTGCAATTTGCGAGTGAATGTTTTTCACGTGTATTATTCTACATGATCTTGCAAATATCCGGGATATTCCGAAAATCGTGCATATGTGAACTTAATAAATGAAAATAATTTTTTCACGATTATAGGTGTGTAAACTTTGAAATTTTTTTACCGTTCACCGTGCAATTTGCGAGTGAATGTTTTTCATGTGTATTATTCTACATGATCTTGCAAATATCCGGGATATTCCGAAAATCGTGAATCCGTGAACTTAAAAGATGAAATTAATTTTTACACGATCATAGGTGTGTAAACTTTGAAATTTTTTTACCGTTTACCGTGCAATTTGCGAGTGAAGGTTTTCACGTGTTTTATTCTACATGATCTTGCAAATATCCGGGATATTCCGAAAATCGTGCATCCGTGAACTTAAAAGATGAAAATAATTTTTACACGATTATAGGTGTGTAAACTTTAAAATTTTTTTACCGTTTACCGTGCAATTTGCCAGTGAATGTTTTTCACGTGTATTATTCTACATGATCTTGCAAATATCCGGGATATTCCGAAAATCGTGCATCCGTGAACTTAAAAGATGAAAATAATTTTTTCACGATTATAGGTGTGTAGACTTTGAAATTTTTTTACCGTTCACCGTGCAATTTGCGAGTGAACGTTTTTCATGTGTATTATTCTACATGATCTTGCAAATATCCGGGATATTCCGAAAATCGTGCATCCGTGAACTTAAAAGATGAAAATAATTTTTTCACGATTATAGGTGTGTAAACTTTGAAATTCTTTTACCGTTCACCGTGCAATTTGCGAGTGAATGTTTTTCATGTGTATTATTTTACATGGTCTTGCAAATATCCGGAATATTCTGAAAATCGTGCATCCGTGAACTTAAAAGATGAAAATAATTTTTTCACGATCATAGGTGTGTAAACTTTAAATTTTTTTTACCGAACACCGTGCAATTTGGGAGTGAATGTTTTTCATGTGTATTATTCTACATGATCTTGCAAATATCCGGGATATTCCGAAAATCGTGCATCCGTGAACTTAAAAGATGAAAATAATTTTTTCACGATTATAGGTGTGTAAACTTTGAAATTTTTTTACCGTTCACCGTGCAATTTGCGAGTGAATGTTTTTCATGCGTATTATTCTACATGGTCTTGCAAATATCCGGGATATTCCGAAAATCGTGAATCCGTGAACTTAAAAGATGAAAATAATTTTTACACGATCATAGGTGTGTAAACTTTAAAATTTTTTTACCGTTTACCGTGCAATTTGCGAGTGAATGTTTTTCACGTGTATTATTCTACATGATCTTGCAAATATCCGGGATATTCCGAAAATCGTGCATCCGTGAACTTAAAAGATGAAAATAATTTTTTCACGATCATAGGTGTGTAAACTTTAAATTTTTTTTACCGAACACCGTGCAATTTGGGAGTGAATGTTTTTCATGTGTATTATTCTACATGATCTTGCAAATATCCGGGATATTCCGAAAATCGTGCATCCGTGAACTTAAAAGATGAAAATAATTTTTTCACGATTATAGGTGTGTAAACTTTGAAATTTTTTTACCGTTCACCGTGCAATTTGCGAGTGAATGTTTTTCATGTGTATTATTCTACATGGTCTTGCAAATATCCGGGATATTCCGAAAATCGTGAATCCGTGAACTTAAAAGATGAAAATAATTTTTACACGATCATAGGTGTGTAAACTTTAAAATTTTTTTACCGTTTACCGTGCAATTTGCGAGTGAATGTTTTTCACGTGTATTATTCTACATGATCTTGCAAATATCCGGGATATTCCGAAAATCGTGCATCCGTGAACTTAAAAGATGAAAATAATTTTTACGCGATTATAGGTGTGTAAACTTTAAAATTTTTTTACCGTTCACCGTGCAATTTGCGAGTGAATGTTTTTCGTGTGTATTATTCTACATGATCTTGCAAATATCCGGGATATTCTAAAAATCGTGCATCCGTGAACCTAAAAGATGAAAATAATTTTTACAGGATCATAGGTGTGTAAACTTTAAAATTTTTTTACCGTTCACCGTGCAATTTGCGAGTGAATGTTTTTTATGTGTATTTTTCTACACAATCTTGCAAATATCCGGGATATTCTAAAAATCGTGCATCCGTAAACTTAAAAGATGAAAATAATTTTTTAACGATTATAGGTGTGTAAACTTTGAATTTTTTTTACCGTTTATCGTGCAATTTGCGAGTGAATGTTTTTCACGTGTATTATTCTACATGATCTTGCAAATATCCGGGATATTCCGAAAATCGTGCATCCGTGAACTTAAAAGATGAAAATAATTTTTTCAGGATTATAGGTGTGTAAACTTTGAAATTTTTTTACCGTTCACCGTGCAATTTGCGAGTGAATGTTTTTCACGTGTATTATTCTACATGATCTTGCAAATATCCGGGATATTCCAAAAATCGTGCATCCGTGAGCTTAAAAGATGAAAATAATTTTTACACGATTATAGGTGTGTAAACTTTGAAATTTTTTTACCGTTCACCGTGCAATTTGCGAGTGAATGTTTTTCATGTGTATTATTCTACATGGTCTTGCAAATATCCGGGATATTCCGAAAATCGTGAATCCGTGAACTTAAAAGATGAAAATAATTTTTACACGATCATAGGTGTGTAAACTTTAAAATTTTTACCGTTTACCGTGCAATTTGCAGTGAATGTTTTTCACGTGTATTATTCTACATGATCTTGCAAATATCCGGGATCTTCCTAAAATCGTGCATCCGTGAACTTAAAAGATGAAAATAATTTTTACGCGATTATAGGTGTGTAAACTTTAAAATTTTTTTACCGTTCACCGTGCAATTTGCGAGTGAATGTTTTTCGTGTGTATTATTCTACATGATCTTGCAAATATCCGGGATATTCTAAAAATCGTGCATCCGTGAACCTAAAAGATGAAAATAATTTTTACAGGATCATAGGTGTGTAAACTTTAAAATTTTTTTACCGTTCACCGTGCAATTTGCGAGTGAATGTTTTTTATGTGTATTTTTCTACACAATCTTGCAAATATCCGGGATATTCTAAAAATCGTGCATCCGTGAACTTAAAAGATGAAAATAATTTTTTAACGATTATAGGTGTGTAAACTTTGAATTTTTTTTACCGTTTATCGTGCAATTTGCAAGTGAATGTTTTTCACGTGTATTATTCTACATGATCTTGCAAATATCCGGGATATTCCGAAAATCGTGCATCCGTGAACTTAAAAGATGAAAATAATTTTTTCAGGATTATAGGTGTGTAAACTTTGAAATTTTTTTACCGTTCACCGTGCAATTTGCGAGTGAATGTTTTTCATGTGTATTATTCTACATGATCTTGCAAATATCCAGGATATTCCGAAAATTGTGCATCCGTGTACTTAAAAGATGAAAATAATTTTTACACGATTATAGGTGTGTAAACTTTAAAAAATTTTTACCGTTCACCGTGCAATTTGCGAGTGAATGTTTTTCATGTGTATTATTCTACATGATCTTGCAAATATCCGGGATATTCCGAAAATCGTGCATCCGTGAACTTAAAAGATGAAAATAATTTTTTCACGATTATAGGTGTGTAAACTTTAAAAAAATTTCACCGTTCACTGTGCAATTTGCCAGTGAATGTTTTCATGTGTATTATTCTACATGATTTTGCAAATATCTAGTATGTTGTAAAATTTTGCATTCCCTAGATTAATAGATAAAATTGGGGGCACAGACGTATTGTAAGCCTGGTTATTTTCTATTTCACTTAATCTGTCTAATTCAAAAGGGTTTATGTTATGTAATTTAAATAATTCTTTGTATTTGCTTTTTATTTTAAAATATTTGTGTTTTATCGATAAACGCTATCGAAACGAACTTGTTCTAATAAATTTTCTAATGGTTCCTGTTCAATAGTAGCTACTAAAAGTGTTAATAGTTTGAATTTGTAGTTTTATTTGCAATTTATATATGGTTTAATGCGTCTGTAAATTCGCTGCTGAGCAGCGTATTTGTTTGTATCTTTCTTCAACGGCGCCACTGGCCATTCGGCAAAACTCGTAAATTCGCTGCTGGAAATTAACTGCCAACTTCACGCCCCGGAATGGTTTGTCATTTAGGGCATTCTTTTTAGGGCGAACAAAATAGCTTATGATTACAAATTCACCAATAATACGTCTGATAAATCTTTACTTACTATTTGTAATAGGTATTGAGTTTAAACTTTCAAAAATAAATGCAATTATTTTAAAAAATAACGTAATATTAGTAGAAAATTTAATAACAAAGAAATACAAAACCGTATGTAATACTAAGAATTCACCAAGTTGTGATACAATAATAAAGAATACACATATTAAATAAAATTATGGTTATGTACATTTCAATTATACTGCATTCGAAAATGCTATCAAACATTAATTAACAAAAAAAAAACTATATTGTGCGCTAATTAAAAAATATCTAAAAATAAAGTAGGTAACTTTGAAACGTATTATTCAAAGGCCTACTAAAACACTACTTTATTAACACCATACTTCAAGTTAGGTGTCTGCAAAACGAAATCTTCCGACGTAACTAGGGGTCTATTCCTTGGGTAGAGCTATGAGCAATGGGGGGGGTAAGTCGAAATCTGAAGGGGGTCACACTCAAACTAAAACAAACACGCGCCACCAAGTCCAGATTGATTTATATTAATGGCATAGCAAATTTCTAAGGGCGGACTTGGAGACCCAAAGAAAAAAAGATCGCCTTCGCTGACATACAATTTTGTCTTAACAGAATAAGACACTGCTCCTGTAAGAAAGAATATAGTTAAGTTACCTAAAAAAAATGGGAACACTATTTGCGTCCCTCAAGTATATCTAAAATGCATAGAGAATATTTCTTACATAATGGAATCATAAAAATTTAACTCTTTCTGTGTTTTGTTTATCAGGTCTGATCAAACCAGATCAGAATAAAAAACTTTAAATGTAGATAATTAATTTACTAGAAAGAATTTTCTTTGTTTCAGTAAATAAAATTTCATGATAATTAAATAAAATAAATATGTGATATTCTTGCAAAATTGTTGTAAGGTTTAACAACTGATCCTTACTCAAATATATTACACTTCAGTGTAACTAACAATATTAAGTTTCTTTATAACCCAACCAGATCTGTGTAGGTCACTTACAAATGAATATATTGAATTTTCTCATTAATTTAACAAAATTAAAATTAGTTTGAAGTTAATAGAATCACCAAGATATTCTCTAATTTTATCAAAAGTGGCAGTACTGTAATGTTAAACATCTGTTAGCCATTATGCAATTGTTGACGGCATTGTTCAAATAAACAGGTGACGTAATAGCAGCTGTTAATTTACGTTGCAGCCATATGTAGTCACATCTTTACAAAACTAAGTGAAATCAAATTTTGATACTGGGGAAAACCAGCTTAATTACAGGTAAACTGAATAACAATTTTGTACATCTAACAAACAAAACGAAATAATGTACTTTCAGAAGGAAGTACTGAGGAAATTCTTAATTCTATTACGAACCCAAATACCGGCTGTCGTCCTTGGTTGCAATGGAAACAACTTCGCAGAGCGGGGCCTGCTGTTAAATATGTTTGTTTTCCATGCTTTATTACAGATGCAAGAGCAAAGCGGATTTCTTACATTGGTTCACGGCAGCTTTAAATCACATCGTACTCCTCCGTTGTCTAATTTTATTTCAAAGTGGTCATGCGGTTTTCTAATTTATCGTTGCAATTTCTGACGTATTGTTGCTTTTCTAACGTATGGTTGCTTTTTCTAACGTATGGTTGCTTTTTCTAACGTATGGTTGCTTTTCTAACGTATGGTTGCTTGCGCTAAATAAATTTTAAATTAGCTAATACGATAACGAATATGCAATATATGGATTAAGTACTAACCGTTACTCAGGAAGTGCTTCACCAAATTAAAGCGACCCGGAGGTCACTCGTCATTCTTTTTGAATGCATCTTCACGCTGCCCTAAACTATCGACGAGTGCGCTCGCCGCGCTCCTGCAAGGTGGGAGGATCATAAGTGTGGTTCTCGAACCTCTCACGCGCGCGCTAGTGGCTTGTGGATTTGCACCGAACTCCGAAACAAATAGACTACTAATCCTAGATATAGCAATATTATAAAAATTTGATTGTTACTTGAATCTTTATATTAATTAATAAAGGTATTTCAATATTCATGGTACGTTTAATGAGTATGTTCCTTTACTGCTAAAATAAAATTGTTACACTACCCCTTTCCTAAAAGAAAAAAATTTTTTTTAAGAAAAACTCTAAATATAACAAATACAAAAAAATTTTTATAGCAATACTAGCCTTTCCTACCTTCCTAACTAACTATGCAATTTTATAAATTTATTCAAATGGGGGGGACAAATATTTACAAATGAGTGTGTTGGTAACTACGCGTACCTGACGTCCATCGGGAGACAAAATCGGAGTCACAATCGGTAATAATCAAAATTGGGAGGGGTCAAATTAGAAAGTCAAACACTCCACGGGACAAAAAATTCAAATTTACAATATTTCCTGACTTGAGATTCTTACTTCTAACAAGGCTAATATTTCTTACCTATAACCAAACACTTACAACTTACTTCTAATTTCAAAAAAAAACTTCACTTCCAGGAGCTCATTTAGCTCTATCTACAAAAAAAAGGAATGCTTCCTCATCAAGACAGCATAACTATTCAAAACATCATCACTACACGGTGATAATCAAAAGTAAGATCCTACTAATAGGTCTATATTTAAACACCATCATCACAAAGTGATAATCAAAACAAAGGTGACCTAATCAAAAGGTTACTCATCAAATGCAAATACAAAGTATCATCGCTTCATCGCAAAGAGATGATCAAAACAAAGGTAACCCAGCCATAAGGTTACTTACAAAATTCAAATTCAAAAATATTATCATCACAAAGTGATAATCAAAACAAAGGTAACCTAACCAAAAGGTTACTTATCAAATGCAAGTACAAAACTGGGCCAGTCAGGGCTGTACTATCCTACACCCTACTGAATATCCTATCACTAATTTCTAACAAACAACTGATCTCATTAGTGATGGACCAAACGGTGAGACTCACCAAACCAACTTTGACCTTATCAAATCAAAGAACTTCTAACGGTCAAAAGGAACAAGGGAAAGAATAATCTAATATTCTCTCTACCTGGATATGTAGAAATCAGGACCAATAATCAAATAGCCCATCTACTTCTACATAGTAAGGATATGTGTCAAAGACATCCTCCAAACACATCTCTGAGCAACGCGCGAGCAAAATGTCCAGCGTGCACACTAAGGCACACCTCAAACCTACAAAACTTACAAAATCTCAAACCACTTACTTCACTTCTCAAACAAAATACTCAATATTAGTGGACCGACACTAAATCAGAATCAGAACAAAACAAAACGAACCACTACGTCATTACTTAATATCAACGAGATGATCGGATCTGAATTAATCGTCAGGATCATCATTTTCATTTGGATATGATGCATCAACTGGTTTCAAGTCCTTTACGTGCCATTTCCTGCTTTTGTCCCATCTTCGTTCTCTAACTCATATACTAAATTGGAATGTTTTTCCGAACTTTACTCATAACGAACTTAGGGGCTAACTTAGCGGAAAATTTATCACTGCACTCGAGAGGACCTTATTAGCTCTCCAAACACTTTCTCCGACTCGGAATGAAATGTCTCTTCTCCTAAGATTGTAGCGTTTACTTGAACGTTGGTAAGCTACATGCAAATTTTCACGGACATTTCCAAAATATCAAACAAAGGTTGACGATCCAAAACATAAGAAGGTCTACTACTGGAGACAACATCAACATCTTCACCCGGTATAAAATTATCATTATAAGCTTTTCCACTTAAAGGTACTTGACGACCAAAAACTAAAAAATTTGGCGAATAGTTGGTGGACTCATGTTTTGCTGAGTTGATTGCGTATTGGATCTTTGATATCTCCATATCCCACGTATCATGTTCTTCTACGTATGAACGGATTGCTGTACCAACTGTCTTATTGATTCTTTCCACAAAATTGCATTGAGGAGCATAAACAGCATTATACCAAATCTTTTGAATTTCGTACCTTGCACACACAGCTTTAAAAATACGTCCAATTAATTGTGGACCATTATCACAAATGACAAACTGTGGTACTCCGTAGACAAGAAATACTTTTTCCTCCAAAAATTTCTCGATCAAATGTGCCATGGCACTACGCAAAGGTTGCAAAATCGAATACTTCGAGAACCAATCACCAACAACTAAGAGCCATTTATGTCCGCGTTTGGAACGAGGAAACGGACCCATCAAATCTAATGCAATGGTTTGGAATGGTAGTCCAACCTCTTTCTCCTTTCCCATCATCCCAAGGGGACCTTTATTGGGTGGTTTTTGAGCACCACAAATCAAACATTTCCTACAAAATTTACGTACGTCAAAGATCATCTTTGGCCAATAATATAATTCTTGAACACGAGACAAAGTTTTTAAGGAACCAAAATGTCCTGCTGAAGGGGGGTCATGACATGATTTCATGACATCTAAACGCTGAGACTTTGGCACTAAGTGTTTCCACTCTACGACATTCGCCGAATGCGGTAATAGGGAAGGTATAAACTTATAAATAAACCCATCTTCTACTTTCCATTGTGGGTAGCTTTTCGGTGACAACAAAATTTTCTTTCTCAAGGATTCATACCACAAGTCTACTGTATCGAGTTTAATCTGTACTAAATTAACTTCTGGCTTTTCTAAAGGAACACCACGACTAAGACAATCTGGAACTATATTGAACTTTCCTTTTCTATGCACCAAATCAAATGAGTGTTGCCTTAATCGAACTGACCATCTGGCGAGTTTTCCAGTTGGATTCTGAAGATTACTCAACCAAAGTAACGAAAAATGATCGGTGACAACGGTGAATCGAACTCCTTCTACCCACGGACGAAATTTCTCAATTGCAAAAATAACTGCTAAACACTCTCTTTCAGTGGTGGAATAATTGCGCTCAGTACGGCTCAGGGTTTTGCTTGCGTACGAAATTACACGCTCTTCCCCGTTTACATTCTGAATCAACACAGCTCCTAACCCAGTGTTGCTTGCGTCACACTCCACAATAAAGGGTGCCGAGTAGTCTGGCTGCGAAAGAAGAGGTGCAGAAACTAATGCTTGCTTGATCAGCACAAATGAATTTTCTGCTTCCGCACTCCAGTTCACAGTTTGACCTTTTTTCTTACTTTTAATGAGGTCATTTATAGGCGAAACTAAAGACGAAAAATTCTTTATAAAGCTGCACATTCCTATAAACCTTTTAATCTCCGTTGTGGTTTTCGGACGGGGAAAGTTAACCATGGCCGACACCTTATCGGGATCTGTACGAAGTGAGTTAGAACCTACTATATAACCCAAAAATTTAAGTGTCTTTTTAAAAAATTCACATTTACTTATATTTATAGTAAGGTTAGCTTCCTTTAACCGTTGCTTAACCTCTACCAATAACTTTAGATGTTCTTCAAAGGATGACGAACATAAAATTATGTCGTCCAAATAGCAAAATACATGGGGTTCAAAACGTGGACCAAAAATTACATCTACTAAACGTTGTTGCGTCTGCGCAGCATTCTTCAACCCAAATGGCATGCATGTAAATCTAAATTGTCCTCGTGAAATAATACTGAAGGCAGTCTTATCCTTAGATGACTCACTAAGAGGGATTTGCCAAAACGATTTTCTCAAATCCAGTGACGAAATGTAGTTCGCACCTCTCAACATATTGAGAATTCTATCTACGTTCGCAAGGGGTACGAATCATGAACAGTTAAGTCGTTCAGGGTTCTACCATCAAAATAAACGATATTCTCCATCTGCCTTCTTAACCAACAAAACTGGAGAGGACCACGGACTAGTACACGGTTCTATAACTTTAAGTCTAAGCATGTCGTCCAATTCCTCATTCAATATCTTACCCATATATGGTGACATGACATATGGTTTCTTGTGGAAGGGTTTGGCATTGCCTGTGTCTATGTCCAATTCGATTAGGTGAGTTCGTCCTAATCTTTCTTCGCTGCTAATCTCACTAAATGAATTTATTAACTCTTGTGCCTGCGCACATTGAGCATCTGAAAGGTCATGTAACCCACATAGAGAATCTTCAGTGTTCAAAGGGATGGAAAACGAATCTATATACCCTATGTCGTTCCCAGCATTACTTTGGATAAACCAATTATTACTTCTAAAGTCAGCAACTACACCAAATAATTTTGCAAAGTCACTACCGAAAATAAATGTATGCGGTAGGGATGGAACCACTAATGCATTAAGGATGCGGCAATCATTACCTATACAAATTGGCAAATCTACTGAGCCTACAACAGACTTTATTGAACCATCAGCTGTAGTGATACCCGTTTTGCTGAACTAAAATTTTCAAGTCTAATTCTCTAACAATTGAAAGTGCTAAGGATCCTACTACTGAGGTAGTGCATCCCGAATCTAGAAGACCGGTAATGTCTCTATCCATTAATTTCACCATAATATAAGGTCGATTATCACACTGCTTCTCAATAAACAGAGTATTATTCTTAGGCTTCGGAGAGTCCTGACAAAAATTTTTAACAACTGTAAGCCATCTCGACCACTCGTTTTACAAAATATTTTTCTTGTTTACAAATCATAACCGTAGCCTTATGACGCGTAACAGGATACCGACCACTATGTACCTGCCGCCTTACTGGTTTTTGAACATTGTGGACATGACGTTGCCTTAACGCCTTTTCGACCACATCCAAAACAAAAATTTTTTAGCTGCTCTACAATCTCTAAACCAATGTCCACTACGGGAGCAATTCCAACAAACAAAATGATTCCTTTTATCGGGACTAGAGGAATTACAAACTGAGGACTCCAAAGAGCTCTTATCCGCTACTGTTACGTGAGGATTAACTAATTTATTCTGAAACACTCTACTCTAACAGCACAAACTTTTCATTCAACCCAAGATGTTTGTTCTCACATGGATGTTTAGAGGGGTAGCTATTCTTGTTAGGTTTACTAGAAGATGCTGAAACCAATTTTAGTTTCATCAAAGAAGCTTCTTCTAATCTCTTACACAAATTTACTAAGGTAGACAAATCTTGAATGTCCGACAATGCAAGTGCTGAAATATATTCAGGAACCAAATTTCTTCTTATCATCTTAACTTTAGTAACTTCAGCTGGCTCGTTGGTCAGTCTACTAAAGAGGGTTTGCATATGTGCGACAAATAAAATAATTTTTTCGTCTTTACCTTGACGACGATTTCTGATCTTTTCCCAAATGTCATCATTTGAAGAACCAGGTAGGAAATCTTCTCTTAAACGTTCTAACAAGGAGTTCCAGTCTCTCAAGGAATTTTTCACTGTTCTAAACCAAACCAAAGCGTCACCCACAAAAAGTTCACATGCTGATCCAAATAAATCAGCTTCGGATACCTTACGTGATTGTGCTAAATCACTAACTCTATCCAAAAATGAATGTAGTTGTTTGGGGTCACCTGAGAATTTTACAGGCCATGAACCTATAGGTACTGAAGGTGTTATATACGAAGTCGAATGAATAGGTGCACTAGCAACTGAAGGAGATACTACAACGGACCGATCCAAATGGGTGGACTCTGTACTTTTATTGATTTTATCGTATAAGTCAGCTTCAAGAGTTAATATCGTTGCTACTGTCTCATTTCTGAACTTACTTGCTTCATCTGAATTTATTGAAGGAATTTTCATGCGCTTAACTCGCCCTGAAAGGTGGTTTAACCTTGAACAAGCTCTTCTAAAATTGAGTCTGATGAGTCGCCTTCAAATTCAGACACAACATTACGAATTGACTCGACTGAAACTGAAATTTCTTTACTTTCCGTTGCAAAATCTACTTCATAACACGAAAGATCAATCAAACAACCAGGCTTATCTATTTCTTTAGCTAACAATCTACCTAAAATTTTCCTTTTCTCCAACACTGGCCTCTCACTCAACACTCCTCTAATTCTTAGTTCATACTCCAATTCTTCTTTAAGTAGACAAACAATTTGGAATTTTTCCGACATGATTACAACAGCTTAATGGAATCAAACCGATAAATCTAACTGATCCGAATCTTATAAAAGTTATCAAAACAAATTCGTACTGCTAAAGGTAAAAATCACAAAAAAAATGTTTTTGGTAAAATTATTTTTGCCAAAACAATATCAAAAAAATTTAAGGGGTCAAAAAAAATTAAAGTCAAAAGTAAATTTGGCCAGATTAATTAATTGACCGTACGGGGATTAACGTTACGACCAATCCTTTATCAAAAGCAAACAAACAAATCTAACTGTCAAATAAACTTTAAGTAAACAAATTTCGGAGCAAAATAATTTTTGGACAAATGGTCTTCAAAGCAAAATAAATTTTGAGCTAACAAATTTCAAAGCAAATTAAATTTTTGAATAAACAAATTTCGAAGCAAAAATAAATTTTGAACAGACTATTTCAAAGTAAAATTATTTTTGAACAAACAAGTTTCAGAGTAAAAATAATTTTTAAACGAACGAATCTCGAAGTAAAATTAATTTTGAATAAACAAATTTCGAGGTAAATCAAATTATGAACAAACAAATTTCGAGCTAAATTAAATTATGAACGAACGAATTTCTACGAATCACTCGTTGAATAAACAAATTTCGACGCCCCTAGCGTTGAACAAACAAATTTCGACGGCCCTAACGTTGCCGGCGCCAGTGAAACGTATTATTCAAAGGCCTACTAAAACACTACTTTATTAACACCATACTTCAAGTTAGGTGTCTGCAAAACGAAATCTTCCGACGTAACTAGGGGTCTATTCCTTGGGTAGAGCTATGAGCAATGGGGGGGGGTAAGTCGAAATCTGAAGGGGGTCACACTCAAACTAAAACAAACAGGCGCCACCAAGTCCAGATTGATTTATATTAATGGCATAGCAAATTTCTAAGGGCGGACTTGGAGACCCAAAGAAAAAAAGATCGCCTTCGCTGACATACAATTTTGTCTTAACAGAATAAGACACTGCTCCTGTAAGAAAGAATATAGTTAAGTTACCTAAAAAAAATGGGAACACTATTTGCGTCCCTCAAGTATATCTAAAATGCATAGAGAATATTTCTTACATAATGGAATCATAAAATTTAACTCTTTCTGTGTTTTGTTTATCAGGTCTGATCAAACCAGATCAGAATAAAAACTTTAAATGTAGATAATTAATTTACTAGAAAGAATTTTCTTTGTTTCAGTAAATAAAATTTCATGATAATTAAATAAAATAAATATGTGATATTCTTGCAAAATTGTTGTAAGGTTTAACAACTGATCCTTACTCAAATATATTACACTTCAGTGTAACTAACAATATTAAGTTTCTTTATAACCCAACCAGATCTGTGTAGGTCACTTACAAATGAATATATGGAATTTTCTCATTAATTTAACAAAATTAAAATTAGTTTGAAGTTAATAGAATCACCAAGATATTCTCTAATTTTATCAAAAGTGGCAGTACTGTAATGTTAAACATCTGTTAGCCATTATGCAATTGTTGACGGCATTGTTCAAATAAACAGGTGACGTAATAGCAGCTGTTAATTTACGTTGCAGCCATATGTAGTCACATCTTTACAAAACTAAGTGAAATCAAATTTTGATACTGGGGAAAACCAGCTTAATTACAGGTAAACTGAATAACAATTTTGTACATCTAACAAACAAAACGAAATAATGTACTTTCAGAAGGAAGTACTGAGGAAATTCTTAATTCTATTACGAACCCAAATACCGGCTGTCGTCCTTGGTTGCAATGGAAACAACTTCGCAGAGCGGGGCCTGCTGTTAAATATGTTTGTTTTCCATGCTTTATTACAGATGCAAGAGCAAAGCGGATTTCTTACATTGGTTCACGGCAGCTTTAAATCACAGCGTACTCCTCCGTTGTCTAATTTTATTTCAAAGTGGTCATGCGGTTTTCTAATTTATCGTTGCAATTTCTGACGTATTGTTGCTTTTCTAACGTATGGTTGCTTTTTCTAACGTATGGTTGCTTTTTCTAACGTATGGTTGCTTTTCTAACGTATGGTTGCTTGCGCTAAATAAATTTTAAATTAGCTAATATGATAACGAATATGCAATATATGGATTAAGTACTAACCGTTACTCAGGAAGTGCTTCACCAAATTAAAGCGACCCGGAGGTCACTCGTCATTCTTTTTGAATGCATCTTCACGCTGCCCTAAACTATCGACGAGTGCGCTCGCCGCGCTCCTGCAAGGTGGGAGGATCATAAGTGTGGTTCTCGAACCTCTCACGCGCGCGCTAGTGGCTTGTGGATTTGCACCGAACTCCGAAACAAATAGACTACTAATCCTAGATATAGCAATATTATAAAAATTTGATTGTTACTTGAATCTTTATATTAATTAATAAAGGTATTTCAATATTCATGGTACGTTTAATGAGTATGTTCCTTTACTGCTAAAATAAAATTGTTACAACTTATATATTAATGAAACCGTAAGTATATGACCACATCATACAATTAACTGTTGTAATTCAGTAGGAATACTGCCAATTATTTTATAATTTACAATTTGATATAAACATTGAAATATGCATCACTTAATTTGAAATTTTTTTGTGATTCAAAGACACGTTCAAAGTAATTTTTTTAGGAATTGTCTTTAGGAGTTGTCTTCAACTGCTTCTAACGCCGACCGTTAATAATAAAAGCCACATCTTTCTTTGTCGCTCTAAGTCTAAGACTTTACATTGCACAATCTAAACTATAACGATATTCTTACATTTTGTTTAATTCGAATTCTTATACGCAAGCAAAACTTATAAAACTTTTTGAAAGTTATTTCAAAGCATTTTATACAGTTTTAGCTAAAATTCTCAAAATGATCTTCTAAATGATGACAGTCGTGTTGCTTTGGATTACAATTCAGTCTCTAATTATTCACTTTAATTTGCTTTCTTGGTATATGCTGGACGCATATTTTTAGGTATCATCACAAGCTAAGTCATTGATTCTGGAGTACACTTTCCAAATCTATCTTTAGAATTTTTGTAGGTGAATGAATATAAATTTTTAAGTTACTTTTATGAGATGCAGTATAACCATGCAAATTGAGGATCATTTAGTACAGTTTCGTATACGACGTTCCAAATTGCTTTTTCAATATGTAAAGTAATTACATAAATTGCATGTAAATTAATGTACACTAGTATTAGTATGGGAGGGCATATGTTTTTGTAGAGAATACTTTTGTGATGCAGAATAATTACATAAATTGCATGCAAATGGACGCTCATTAGTATGGGTCCGCATATGAATTTTCAATACATTTTTAAAAGATGCAGCATAATTACATAAATTGCAGGTATATGGACGTTCGTTAGTGTGAATCCGCTTATGAGCATTCAAATGACCTTTGCAAGATGCAGCATAATTACATAAATTGCATGGAAATGGACGATCATTAGTATGAACTCTCATATGAATTTTCAAACTCCCTTTAGAGGATGCAGCATAATTACATAAATTGCAAGCAAATGGACGATCATTTGTATGAGATCGCATATGAATTTTCAAACCACCTTTACGAGTTGCAGCATAATTACATAAGTTGCATGAAAATGGGCGATCATTAGTATGCAGTCGCGTATGATCTTTCAGTTTATCTTTACGAAATGCAGCATAATTACATAAATTGCATGCAAATGGACGCTCATTAGTATGGGTCCGCATATGAATCTTCAAATCACCTTTACGAGTTGCAGCATAATTACATAAATTGCATGAAAATGGACGGTCATTAGAATGCAGTCGCGTATGATCTTTCAATTTATCTTTACGAGATGCAGCATAATTACATAAATTGCATGCAAATGGACGATCATTTGTATGAGACAGCATATGAATTTTCAAATCACCTTTACGAGTTGCAGCATAATTACATAAATTACATGAAAATGGACGATCATTAGTATGCAGTCGCGTATGATCCTTCAATTTATCTTTACGAGATACAGCATAATTACATAAATTACATGCAAATGGTCGATCATTAGTATGGGTCCACATATGAATTTGCAAATTCCTTTTAGAAGTTGCAGCATAATTACATAAATTGCATGCAAATGGACGGTCATTAGTATGGGTCCGCATATGAATTTTCAAATCACCTTTACGAGTTGCAGCATAATTACATAAATTGCATGAAAATGGACGATCATTAGAATGCAGTCGCGTATGTTCTTTCAATTTATTTATACGAGATGCAGCATAATTACATAAATTACATGCAAATGGTCGATCATTAGTATGGGTCCACATATGAATTTGCAAATTCCTTTTAGAAGTTGCAGCATAATTACATAAATTGCATGCAAATGGACGGTCATTAGTATGGGTCCGCATATGAATTTTCAAATCACCTTTACGAGTTGCAGCATAATTACATAAATTGCATGAAAATGGACGATCATTAGTATGCAGTCGCGTATGATCTTTCAATTTATCTTTACGAGATGCAGCATAATTACATAAATTACATGCAAATGTTCGATCATTAGTATGGGTCCACATATGAATTTGCAAATACCTTTTAGAAGTTGCAGCATAATTACATAAATTGCATGCAAATGGACGATCATTAGTATGGGATCGCATATGAATCATCAATCTATTTTTAATCGATGTTGAATAAGCACATGAAAAGCATGTAAATGAGCGTTCGTTAGTATGTGAGGACATATTAATATGCTGTATTATGTGAGCGTTTAGAGCAATTGTAATTTTGTTTTTGGTGCTACCTAGGTCGCGCACTGAATTGCTTTTGAGGATGAAATCGCATACGTGAAGCACAATTATGACATAAATTGTCTATCCAAAAAACGTATTTCAATAATCTTTTACTATTACGTCGCTCTAGTTAAATGTTCATAAGCGCTTTTTATTTTAATTTCACATTCGCTGTCAGTAATACCACAAATTCTACAAAACAATTTTCGCTCTAAAAGTAGGTATCGATCGCCTGGCATAACATGAACTTCTTTACGAACTAAATACAAAATGATACTATGCTCTACACCAGCGGTGGCCAACCTTTTTCGAAGCAAGTTTGCAATGAAAAATTTTACAGCGCGGTGGGCGCAGGTTTTTTTATGTGGTTAGGAAAGAAAATAAAAATAAACATATATTAGCGTTAAGGTCTAGACACACGGGAGTAGTAATTGCCATTAACTATAAATGGCCAATTGAGTTGTCTGTGTATCAGGTATACATAACCTTTAATGGCCATACAAACGCCATTACTCGGTTAATGGCCATTACCATCACGATGGTGTTTTAAATACGTCATCGACATGAATCGTTTAAAATCGCCAATTCCACCGCGCCCACTATCCTTTTCACAAAATGGTTGTACTTTAACAGCTGTAATGTTTATGTTTTTCTGAATTCATAACCTATAATGAATTGTTCAAAAATTTTAAAATTGCTACCAAACTTGTATTGTTGTTACAAATGTATTATATGACTGAGCAATTAATTGCAGAAAATAAAAAAAAAATTGTAAAACGCAAATATTTTATTCAATTTGCGTTGCGAATTAGAAGGAAACGTAAATTGCGAATAGACAGAAGAATATGGAAACTTGTAAGTATATACGTAATGAACAGGTGTGTTTTTAAAAGCGATATTTTTGGATCCTTCTAGGATAGATCTAGTAAGTTTTACGAAGATGAAGTCCCTATTTATAATGACTTAAGGTTTAAACAAAATTTTAGAATTAATCGAACAGCTTTTGATATACTTGTGGAGGTGTTACATTATTTGGAAGCCCAAAATACAAATATGCGACTTGCCATTCTTATACGAAAGAGAATAGCAATTGCTATGTATGCTCTGTGCAGCTCTGCAGAATACAGAACCGTGGCTAGTCTGTTTGGTGTTGGAAGAACAGGTATAGGTGAAATTGTGAGAGATTTCTTTGAAGCAGTTTGTTACTTCTTAGAAAAACAGTATATTACCACTTATCCTATTGTAGTACTCTCCATACACCCACCGATAAAATTAGAATTGTTAAGATAGGAAGATAGTAAACCCATGAGGTAGCTGCTGGTCACTAACCCGAAATAAGCTTAGTTTACAATTTAAAATAGGGGCAGAGCCACTGCGAGGCAAGTATGAAAACACATCAGCGGCAGTTCCACTACAGACTTCAACTAGTGAAGTCTCTTCAGAAAAAAATATGTACTAAAAGTAAGTCAATTGAAAGTAATGAAAGTAGTGATAGTGAGTTATTGTAATTTCGAGTAAGTGATGTAAAATTGTACTAACCATAAACCTGTGTATATGGGAGCTGGCCCCAGTACATATTTTTTTATCTGAAGAGACTTCACCAGTTGAAGTCTGGAGTGGAACTGCCGCTGATATGTTTTCTTACTTGCCTCGCAGTGGCTCTGCCCCTATTTTAAATTGTAAATTAAGCTTATTTCGGGTTAGTGACTAGATAAACATTCATAAAGTGTGTAAAGGTATTAACGTAAACGCAAGCAGAAATTATGCATTATTTAAAAGCGTACGTGATCTAAGAGAATCACAGTTGTTCGAAAATCCAATATATTGGGAAATAAACAAACACCAAATTTATTCAACTTAGGTTAGAGTAAGGCCAACAAACAAGACTACGTGATCGATATGTACGAAAATTCCTGGGATTTCTGAAGTAAATATAAGCTATAACAATTGAATAAGTGACTTGAAGCACCGCGACATGCAATTAAAATACATACAATTGGTAGATTTTCCAAAAATAGTAAGTGATAATATGCTTGTGGCCTCGCCTAGCACGTGAAGCCAGCAAATCACAAACAAAAGTGGGACAATCTTATAAATATCTTGAGAACGGAATATCAAGTTAGTATACTTTGAAAGTGCCAAATATTTACATGAATAATAAATATTTGTTAACAGTGAAATTATAAAGTGTATAATTGTGAATATTGTGCCGTTTTCTGAGACGTAAGTAAATAAGATTTAGGAAATTATAACATTTCTAATAATAAATAAAACAGGGCTCTGAATGTCCAGCTAAATTCCGCTCTGAATGTCCATCTAAACTACTCTCTGAGGGTCGATCTAAATTCCTTTCGGAATCTGAATTTACCATCTCAATTACGATATATTACAATCAAAATAATGTTGCGATTCCTGTAGAATTTTGAAATTACGAGCCATTACCATCAAAAATGCAATTTTGGAGAATGCTGCCTGTTCAAGCAAATTGAGGGTAAATATTCTATTACGGAAATGGAAAACTTTTCATAGAAATAAACGCACCAATAACGATTTGGATATCAACTTCAATTCTTGGGAGCACCTATGAAATAATTCAGGTTAGAAATTTTGATATGACTTATTTTTGAAACTGTTTTATCTCAAATATTTTTGATATGATTTATTTTTATACTGTTTTATCTCAATCATAATTTAAAGTGTAAAAACCGACAAATTGGGGGTTTCTTGCAAAAGTTTTATGAAAAGTTACAGGCAGCTTGAAACGTTTCAATAAGTTTTTAAAGGTAATAAAAAGCTCGTTTGCTGGCTTGATTTTCTAATAATTTGACAGATCTATATGATATAAAAAGGGAGAAGATAGTTAAAAGAGTTGTAAATATTAAAGCATTATACTGTGTATTAGAGAAGTGCTTTATTTAATTGAATCAGCTAGTCGAGGCAAAAGAAAATTATAAATTAACATTTTAACAAGTGTTTGAGTGGCATAAGGGGCTGTGAGAGAGTAACAGGGGTTATCACAGCATAAATTTATGGCACCCAAACCGTGGGGCCCGATATAAGGGATATAACTAAGGTATATTATTTTTCCTACAGGAATTATCACAGGATAAATTATGTGCTGCCCAGCCGTGGAGCGAGTAACACAGCAATATATATATATATATATATATATATATATATATATATATTGTTATGGATTCAAAGGGTTAAATTCGGGGTAAGCAATGCAATTTCAGACACCCTGTATAGAGAAAAGAACAATTTATTTACGCGCAAAATTTATTTCATTTATTTAATTTACACGAACAAGTATTGACGTATTTTTATAATAAGGATTGAAAAGTAATAGGTCATAAAGAAAACCAGTTCTAAAACAAATAGAAACGCATAATTAATTTAATTTATTTTAATTCAACGTGTAATAGCATTGGAAAACACACCCGGGTAAAGAAAATCTATAATCCCAAGGCAAAAGGTTTCGTGGTAGCAAACAGACGTCAGTTGTATCGAATACCGTGAAATATAAGCTCCTAAAATTGTTGTTTAAACGGTCGATAATTAAGAACACCTGCATGTTTGAAAAGGTTACCTTCTTCGAATTTATCAACATAATAACGCGGGCTTCAAAGAAAATATTTCCAACCGCCAGCTGCTTCGAATAAACAAGCTAACAAACTTTCTTAAAGAGCGGAAGGGATGCACGATCAATAATATGCTACATATAAAGACGGATATAAAAGCATTGGCTTTAAAACGCACGTACTCAATCCACATGGAGTCATGAGACGCGTTCAGCAATATCGATTTTATACAACTCAAGTGGGGTTGGAACGCGACATCAAATATGCATAACACAGGGATAAAAATATTACAGGCGGAGTTTTATGGCGACACAGGACTGTTACATTGGTTGAAATAGATAGTTTTACGGCGGACGAACACGCGACAGGTAAAAGCGATTTTTCGGATTAAATTGTGTGTCTGAGGTAAATTTCCGAAAGCTTTAAGTCAGTTAGATTAAAATTTGCAGAAATATTATTTTAAATTAAGTATTTCGCGCGAAGAGTGGCCGAGAGGTGGCATTTTGAATTGCATAAATACTCTAAGAAAATTAATAGCGCGCTCTTTGTATTTTCATCGCTTTAGACTACGTATAATAATCAACCGACGTTATGGTAGAGTCTTGTGAGTATTGAAAAATTGTATAATTCAGTAAAAATAGTATTAGCACTTATAACGTGGTAAATTAAAGCCTTGTAGTTATTAATGTGTGTAGTGTCAAGTGAATTAAATTAACCGAGGTCCAACTAATACTATAACAAGCTAATAAATCAATAAACAAAAGTATAATGTACGTGAATCTGTATGCTGTGACGGAATGGTAATGGGTAGCAACGAGCTCGGCGTATACGGAGGTTATCATCTATCTGGAGGATCAGAGCGTAAATTCTCGGAGCTAAGGGGTTCTGGAGGATAGAGCATCATCGCAGGAGATGGAATCTTGAAGCATTTTCCAGGTAACTCATTTGTATTTTCTGTTATCTGATTAACTTTTGGAATTATTTGTGATGTGTGACTGAACATTGGGGTTATTTATGGTTAATATAACGTATCGGAAAAGATACGTGTACTCGACAATTATTAGGGTATTTTAAATATTGAAAAAAAAGTGTATGTAAAGCTTACTAAATTTCATTACGAATTTAAATTGAATTGTTAAGTGTACATGTGTTTAGTAAGTTTGTAGTAATTTTATGCAAGGTAAAAGGCATACATTAATAAACTGGGTTATTATGAGCCCACCATACTCCAGTGTGCAATAAATATAGGGTATTATTTGGGGCCCATTTACTCCTATTGTATTAAATGTGTTTGCAATTAAAATTTTAAAACAAGGACTTTACAAAAATACCACTTATTGAGTTGTAACTATAGTACCAAACTGTACATATCTGTGAATAATTGTTGGTAAATAGCGGTAAATAAAGAATGTATGATTGTTGTATTATTTGGTGATTTTATGAATGGTGTGTGAGTGGGAAGGAAGAATGATTGTAAATTTAGGTATCCGAAAAGAGGCACAGCTGAGCTAGCTAGGGAAGCTGCTGAAGATATTTTGAAGCAGAAACCAGGGTAAGAAAATTTTTTTTTTGTTGTAAACGTTTCATTTTTGAAAAGTATTTAATGACTCACTCTCGATTTTTAAACTTTAATCCGCGGATTCACAGCAATCTTATGACGGTCCAACGTTAAAATTTGAATAGGTTTTAGGAAGTTCCAGAGACTGTCCCCACGATCCACAGCAATATTATGGCGCCCAATCCGTGGGGCGAGAAATTTTGTAAGATCCACAGCAATCTTATGGACAGCCCAACGATGGGGCACGAATTTTAATGAGAACACAGCAATATATATATATATATATATATATATATATATATATGAATAAGATGAAATAAAACTTTTATGCAAAGCCAAAATGTTTATTTTAAATCGAGCTAGTAATTGAAAAATGGAAAATATAAGGTCTTGGACAGGACTTGAACCTGTATCCTGGTTTAGCTGGAACCATGCGTTTACTAATTACGCCACCGAGACCGATGACGACAATTGGGAAATTTACAAATTTAAATCGTGTACACGACGATACATCAACCTAACTTTCAAATACGTTCGGCATTTTTGTCAATCATATCTGACATTGTCAAGTTTTTGACTTATGTCAGTTATAGACAGAAAGCTACGCTCAAAATTATAGCTATAAGCCTTGTATTAATAATATAAATATTTTAGGTAGTTAATTACACAAGGTAAGTTGATAAATACTATCGTATTATAGTGAATAAGATGAAATAATAACTTAGACTTCTATGCAAAGCCAAAATGATCATTTCAAATCGAGCTAGTAATTGAAAGATGGAAAATATGAGGTCTTGGACAGGACTTGAACCTGTATCCTGGTTTTGCCGGAACCATTTTGAGCGTAGCTTCCTGTCTATAACTGACATAAATCAAAAAACTTGACAATGTCAGATATGATTAACAAAAATGCCGAACTTAATTGAAAGTTAGGTTGATGTAACGTCGTGTACACGATTTAAATTTGTAAATTTCCCGATTGTGACATCGGTCTCGGTGGAGTAATTGGTAAACGCATGGTTCCGGCAAAACCAGGATACAGGTTCAAGTTCTGTCAAAGACATATTTTCCATCTTTCAATTACTAGCTCGATTTAAAGTGATAATTTTGGCTTTGCATAAAAGTCTAAGTTATTATTTCAGAAATAAGTCCTCCAAAAGAACAAGCTGTTGATTATTATAACTACAAAAAATGGTATTCCATGGTTCTAATAGCTGTTGCCGATTTTAGGTATTTTTAATACAAATTACAAATAAGTAATTACTTACCAACTAATCAATTTTTGTAGATGTAATTTTACTTATTTAAATATCGGATCACCCGGTTGAAATAATGATGCATGCATTTTTCAACATTCACCAATTAGGAGAGAACATTTTTACAATCCATTTTATAATCGCAATGCTCACACTATACAGGATACTACCATACCCGTTTTATTGATTGGTGATTCTGCTGTTCCACTATCTCCGTATTATCCATATAGTATTAATCAACCTGTATGCAAAAAAAACATTTAACTATCGGCTATCAAAATGCAGACGAGTCGTCGAAAATGCCTTTGGACAATTGAAAGCACGGCTTAGGAAACTTGCCAAAGGTTTAGAGGTAAACATTGAAAATGTTCCATTAATCATTGGAGCATGCTGCATTCTTCACAACTTGCTCTGTATTGCAAACAGAAATGAGATTTTAGAGAGTTGGTTAGCAGAAAAGAAAGTAAACAGACGTGAACAACCAATCTGTGTAACATCAATAGGAAATCATGTTCAATGTGGCATGAATGTTCGAAATGCAATAAAAAATTTTTTTGGTAACGACTTATTTATTTAAATATAAAAAATATAACATAATGAACTTATTCAGAGTTTTCATTTTCTTTTTCTAAACGTTTAAAAAGCGAATTTTCAGTCTTCTCGATCATTTTGAGAACTTGCTTTTGTTGATGACGCAATGTATCATTTGAAATTAATTTCTTTCCGCATGTCATTGGATTTTTTTAACTCTTTTAAGAGTTCCTTATCAATATCCTCCTGCAGTTTACGCTTTAATGCCTTTTTTGTTTTTGCAGTAACTCGGACTGATGGAGACGGCAGTGAGGCCAACGATGGAGATGAAGATGGCAGTGAGGCCAACGGTGATGATGGACTTGCCGGAGTTTGATATTGTCTTTGCTCAGTACCCTGTTAATTAAGAGCAATATTAATAATTTAGAATTTTTATACAAATACATAAGAAAGCGTTTACTAACTGTTATTTCATTACTGTTTGTCCCTTCCCCTTCCGAGTCACCTTCGACATACACTTCTATTAAATCGCCTACAAATATTTATTATTACAAAACGTAACTACTTGTTTGTAAATCTTACTATCATTCGAATTAAAATATTCTTTTAAACGAGATACTACATCACTCAATAAGTCCGTAGGATGATACATAGATGGCGTTGCTATGTAATAATCCATATGATTTGTAGGAAGTACTAACCTTAAAAAGATATCTGTCAAAATTTCATGACAATCCGACGATTAGTTTACAAGTTACAGAGGTTCAAGTGACGATACTTTTGAGTTTTTCAAAAAAATGAATTCCAAGCAATTTCGCGTGTTGATTTATCATTGCTTTTTGATGGGTAAAAATACCATCGCAGCCAAAGCATGGCTTGATAAGTGTTATCCGGGCTCTGCTCCATCGAGGCAAACGGTGGAGAAGTGGTTTGCTGATTTTAAACGTGGCCGTACAGACACTGACGATGCTGAACGCTCTGGAAGGTCAATTGAGGTGGTTACACCGGAAAACATCAAAAAAGTCCATCGAATCGTTTTGGAAAACAGAAAAGTGAAATTGCGTGAGATAGCTGACACCTTGAAGATATCAGAAGGCAGTGTGCACACTATTTTGCATGAACATTTGTCCATGAGAAAGCTGTTCTCAAAGTGGGTGCCGCGTTTGCTCACAGTGGACCAAAAACAACAACGTGTCGATGATTCTGAGAGCTGTTTGGAGCTGTTCAACCGGAATAAAAAGGACTTTTTGCGTCGGTATGTGACAATGGATGAAACATGGATCCACCACCACACTCCAGAGTCTAATCGGCAGTCAGCTGAGTGGACTGCAGCCGGAGAACCACGTCCAAAGCGGCCAAAACCGCAAAAGTCGGCTGGTAAGGTTTTGGCGTCTGTATTTTGGGATGCGCACGGAATTTTGTACATCGACTATCTTGAGAAAGGAAGAAGAATCAACAGCGAATACTACATGGCATTATTAGTGCGTTTGAAGGAAGAAATTGCCAAAAAACGGCCACACATGAAAAAGAAAAAAATTCTCTTTCACCAAGACAATGCACCGTGTCACAAGTCGATCGCAACGATGGCCAAATTGCACCAATTGGGCTTCGAATTGCTTCCGCACCCACCGTATTCTCCAGATTTGGCCCCAGCGACTACTACCTGTTCGCAGACCTGAAAAAATGCTCACCGGAAAAAAATTTGGCTCGGATGAAGAGGTGATCGCTGAAACTGAAGCTTATTTTGAGGCCAAAGACGAATTGTTTTACAAAAAAGGTATCGAAATGCTAGAACGGCGTTGGACTGATTGTATCACTCTTGAAGGAATGTATGTTGATGAATAAAATCGAATTTCGCCAAAAAAATGTGTTTTTCTTAGTTATCCTACGGACTTATTGAGTGATGTGTTATGTCAAGATTTTCGTTGACAAGTGAGAAGTCGTTACACGGTAAGGAGCCCAATATTGAATAATTTTTTCAAAGTGGATCCATGAAGATGGGTTACCACCTGATGGACCAATGTATTTCTTTTCATTTCTGTAATATAATAATAAATGTGTAATGCATAATAGTTCACGTAATTTATTATACCTGTAACGTTGGCTAAGATTGTATATTTTATTTTTGACATCATTTCCATCAATTGGAGTATCTATTTTAGTGTAAGCGAGACTACATTTTAGTAATTTAGCCATCTCATTGTAAACATGAGAGTTGCGTTTTTGTTTTCGTAAATCACCCAACTTACTTTGCCAAATGTCCAACAAAACGAACTCCAAATCTAAACTCCACTTTATTCTTAATTTTTTATTTTTATTACTCATCTTAGTAGCTCTTCCGGTAAAATTATATACAATAACCTTAAAACAAAACAAAACAGCTAATATAATGTGCATGTATTTACGCTGCTGGTTATTTAACGATATTTACTGATCATACGCAAATTTCTGTGTGTGTCACCCTTGTTTACTTATTGCCAATTTATTTTATGGTCATTATATCAAATGGCCATTAGCAGTAGCCGTGTGTTGTAGATCTTACAGTAATACAATAAAATGATTATAGTACATGGTAAATGATAATAATAATACATAAATGGTAAATAAGAAGTAAACATAAACATAAAAAAGCTATTATCTTTTTTAATGAGAAGGTTGATACTGTATTTCTTCACACAATTTTTCATAATCAAGACAATTTGATACTGCTATTTTTAAGCAATTATTCAAATTTTCATCCGTAAGACTTGCTCTAAACTTATTTTTAATAAAGTGCATGGAAGAAAACGTGGCTTCACTTAGATAAGTCGACCCGAAAAACGATTTTACCTTCAGAGCGCAATTTTTTAATATTGGATATTTATGTGAATCAACAAATTTCCAAAATGTCTTATCCATTTTAACAGTTTTCAAAGCCATGTCATTTTGTTATTCTATAATTTCTAATTTTAAATTTTCTATATTTGTTTCATTAAATTTATTTAATTCCGCACTTGAAATAGTAACATCAACGTTATTCATAGGATTTTAAAAGAAAAATAAAATCAATTCCAAATCATCAAATTGCTTAAATCTTTCATCAAAGTCATTCTTAATTTAGTTAGATAAATAACATATTGTTACGAGCTACTATTAGGCAACCCGTCAAACACACAAGCGCTGTAAGCAATGTATATACTAGAGAAGCCTAGAACTTTCTAGCATATAGCGGAGTATGAATCATGTATTTAATTCAGGGTATATATAAGACCGCTGATGAAGTACAGAGTTAGTCTATATCAGAATGTCGCATATAAATCATCTCGTATATAGTTAGTTGTTCATTACGTTCTGAAAGTCCTTTAGTAAATATAAATTTGTGTTATGTAAACGTATATATTGTACCACTAGCTTGTAAAATACGTAAATAGACAAAAGTGTAATAAATAAATTATAGTAGTATTTAGTGTTGCTAAGAAGACTTATAGTTAAGGAATTAGTTTAAGAAGATATTAGTGCTTGCAAATAGCATTAGCTGATAGTGATTCATTGTTAATTGGACTGAAAACATCTATAAATAAAGCATATACTGTTAATTAGACTTGTGAACAGTGAGTAATAAAGACTTTTATCACGATTTGTTTTAAATTAGTGAAACGCGTAATAGTAGCCCGCTACAATATATTCGGCAATCTCTCTGATTGTCTAGAAATATTTTTGACATTTCAGAAAAATTGAGTCAACGATATGTTTTGAAAATGTAAAATCCAAAAGGTTAATCTAGTTTTAAATGCTTTGATAGCACTTACCATATCTACCAAATCTTTACTTTCACCTTGCATTTCAAGATTTAACTGATTCTATTTTTGACAAATATCAGCTAAAAAAGATAAATCACATAGCCAGTTAGGATCTTCAAGAATATTATAAATTTCCTTTTTTTGTTCAAGAAATGCTATTATTTCAACAAACAAATTAAGAAAACGTTCTAATACTTTGCCTTTGCTAAGCCACCTCACTTTTGTATAAGTTAGTAAATCAGAATACACAGTATCATTATCTTCTAGTACTTTTTTGAAAACTCTGTGCTGCAATGGCGTAGATTTAAAGAATTTATTATTTTAGTTATGGGATCCAAAACATGGCTAAGTGAAACAATTTTAGAGCACAGAACTTGCTGGTGTACTATGCAATAATAAGCAAAAAAATTGGAAATGATTCATCTTTTCTGCATTAGGTTATAAATCCCCTGTATTTACCGATCATGCCTGGAGCTCCATCAGTTGTGATTGAAGGTAAATTATGTAGGGAAAGTTTTCGTTCCAAAATAAAATTTTTAAAAACTTGATCAATATCTTCACCTCTTATTCTCTCTTTCACTGACAAAAGACAGCATTTCTTCCTTCACAGAGTAATTCTCAAAAACCATTCTCGTTATTATTATTAATTGAGATGTCCCTGTTATATCCAATGATTCGTCCAAGAGCACCTATCCATATCATATTCATGTTGATTATTAAAGTTGGTCGATATTGCAGTAGTTCTTCTTTTAATTGTATTACGTGACAATTGTAAATCATTTATTGCACTAACTATTTCTTGTTTATTGGAAAAAGTATCAAAAAGAGAATCGGCTCCAGCAACTATAAAGCATTTTTAAATAATTCTCCGGTTAAATACGGTTTCTTGTTCTTTAAAAAAAAATGTGTAATTTTGAACGATGCCTTAGTAACATTTTTTTAATTGTCCCTCACTTTCTTAAACAATGATTGCTGACCCACTAATGCCTTTTTTAAAGTATTTATTTTTGTTTTTCTTATTCTTATTGGGCATATATTGTTGATGAAAGTTTTTATGTTCTAATTTATAATATCGTTCAATATTATATTTTTTAGTTGTTACGATGCGATTGCACAGAAGACATACGGCATTTCCTTCTGCTTCCACAAAACAATATTCTGCTTCCCAGTCTTTTTGGAAGATGTAAAACGGTGGCCGTTTACTCGGTCGTGCTTCAGACATGTCGTTTTTGTGGTTATATTTTTGTAATCAAAAATTACTTTAAAAAATTTGCGAATTATTAGAGACAACCTGGAAATATATAATATAGACAAATCAGACGTTAATATCAATTCACAAGCATGATATACCGTTTGGTCGTCATTGAACGTACACTTACGAATGATGCAAAAAGAACCCGCACATTTCGGAGCCTGCCAGCAGTTGCATACAGCGCGCACGTGTTCCAACTCACCTCCCTCAATGGCGACGATCCAAAAACCGTCTGCCTCCCACTTATGTTATACCTCTCATATACTCAAACCACTAAAATAGATGAAAATAAAGTTATTATTACTTACGTCAAAATTATTCTCATATGGTTTAGAAAAGTTTTAAAAAATGGTATTTTTAAATTAGTATTTTTGAAATCTTGCAGCGGGCTCATTAGAAATCAACCGTGGGCGCATATGCGCCCGCGGGCGCGGGATTGGCCACCGCTAATCTAGACAATGCATTTACATTAAAATTTTGCTGACTAAATTGACTGAATTTTTCCTGTGTTCCTGTAGTTGAAGCACTTTATATACCGGTGATGTGTTTTAATTCCTCAGTCTTTGGCAAGTTGTAGTTATGGTGTTTAATATTATAACAAAAAAAGATATGAAAATTTTTCCAAAATTAGCAATAAGACGGTGTAGATAAAGTGAGGATATTGAATCAATTTATAATGGGTGCCAATATAGTCCTAAAGGAGCCGTTGGCACTGTGGACCAATCCGCCGATGACAAATACAATCTAATAACACCCGAAGGAACACAGTATATACACGTTAGCTTAACATAAATTTAATTTATTTAATGTATTTGCTTTATCTAATCTTTATCTGTATTTTTCTGTTAACAAGAACAACAACAATTAGAAACCACCTCGACTAGTACCACAGTTTCCGAAGCGCAGAAACAGATTGAGATGATTGTCCGCACGGAACCAATAAGGTAATATTTCACTATTTAAAGTTTTTTATGTGATTAATATTGTTATATTTACAGATCTGGAAAAACATATTAATGTTGAAATGAATGGTTGGAGACGACGAAACCGTGGAATTAGAAAAGGAAGAAGAAGACAAGGATTAGAATTTTTGGAAACAATAGAGGAGCGTTGTGGGAAAATTCGACATCGTCTTCTAGAAGAACTTGAAGCTATAATGCGACAGAAAAAAATTTTAGTTACAAGGAAAAATAAAATTTTAAGTTGTAAAAAATGACACACAATTTTAAAATTTAAATATTTATGTTAGGTTACTATTCCTAGTTAAGTATTTTAAGTGTAGTAATTGGTTAGTTTTATTGTAAATATTAATAGTTCTGAAAACAAAAAGTAAAGTTTATTTGAAATTTGTGATGCTTGCGTATTTATAGAAAGAAGGTTAAAGCAACTTAGTTGATTTATAGTGTGTTAATTCTACAGAACATTTTCAAATGGTGTCTTATAAATTACAATAAAAAATCAATATATTGTACCCTACCTTTTTCCAGGTGTATTAAAAATGATAGGTGCACGACAGTGTATAAATAAATTACCCTGGCTAGCCTCGATTGTTTTTGGTTGCGGAGGTTGCAAAAGACTTAGAATCTTTAGGGGAAAAATAACAGAACGTTGGAAAACTCTAATCTTATAAAGAAGTTATTACAAAAAAATATTGAAACGCAGATTTGTGGAATAGAAATGCTTCAGTTTTATATTACGAAAAATTTAAATTGCAATAAATTGTTTACTAGACAAAAAAATTAACTTAAGTAGACTTTGGATATAAGTCAAGTATAGTAGCAAGTCACAAAGCTTTTTGTTTGATCATACTACTTTTAAATTTGTTACGTATTTCTAGTAGACGCCACGTTGTTCGTCAAAGTTATGTCACGTTGGCTCGTAGCCGTGCGTAACCATAGATAAACACCCACCCACAATAGATGGGTAACGGCCTAATACTAACTTCTTCTAAGTTCTTCGCGACCTCTAGCGGGCGTAGTCTAAACAACTATTATGGCGGTAATATTTAAATTATGCAGTTTCTATTATTATATCCTTTTTCTTGAACCAAAGAACCACGTGCAAGAAAAATATCATTTATCAGACGTTTTCAGAAATGAAAACGTTCCATAAATACTATTTTCTCAAGAAAAAGAAACTATGAACATGAATAATGGTCAGACTTCAATATTTTGGGTAAAATTATATAAATACAGATCATATATAATAAAAGCTATAAATTCGTTCTGTTAAACTGAAATTTTAATTTAAAAGGGTGTCTGTAATTTTATAACAACATTTCAAGTCTTTATTACTTAATTTTATTTAGTAACAATCAGTACAATATCTCGCAATACACAGAAGTTGTATAGGAATTTTACAATCATATTTAATTATTTCACAAAACTTACGATGTCATCAGTAGGAAACCGGTGCATTTTTGTTTCAGAGTTTTTCTTACAACACAAAGGCACACAGCACAAAAAAAACATTGTTCTTATAGATTAATCTAACCTGCACTGAAGTTATCCTTTTTAAATACAAAAATTAAGTTAATAAACGCGCAACACAATAAATTAATCTGCAAATAAAAACACTAAATATTCCGAATGAAAGTTCAACAAATAACAATAAGTATACAATACCTACAAATGTCACCATTGGCAAAAGTTTTATGTTAGAAATGTCATCTAACGTTCGACAGTTTCCTGCATTACAAATTACACGTACCATCTCGCGGGCGTAGTATGAACTAAATCAATGCTAAAATCGCGGCCATAAATGTTACCCATCTATTGTGTGGTCTTATCTATGTGCGTAACAAAAGAAAATCCAAGAAAACAACAGTGACCGGGCTCAATCGGAGAGTAGGGGGGGTTGTAGAAAGCAGACCAATCTAGAAGGGACGCGGCTGTCAGGAGTTAGTACCAGTATCTGCCATAGAGAAATTAGAATAGTAAACCTGAAAGAAAAACAAATTAGTCCTGCAAACCTGAAACAGAGAAAAAGCATAGCCTATGGATCAAGTATAAATTGTTCAGTACTTTATAGAATAAAAATAAAAGAAACTGTTTAGATAAACTCTATAATCTAACAACAGTAATAGCAGTACAGAAAAATTCTGAGTACAAAGTGAGGCCATATTGGGGAGTAGCAGAAACGTTTCATCACCCACCAATTAAACATAATTCAGGTAAAATGTAACAAAAAAATATAAATAGATAAGACATAATCACTCTAAGTAATTTAGTAAAATTTTTAGCAAAGACATAAATAAGTAGATAAGCACAATTGTTATGAGTCATTCAGTAGGGTTGATTGTTCTTTCTTTTTTTTTTGTTATTAAATAGCGGGCAAGTCTATGGAAAAGGTATCAGAACAACAAGGAATATTGCAACAACAACGGGTAGATATTTACAGTAAGAACAAATAGGAAATAGTGCAACTTACACAAAGTCCTTCAGTACCGCTTCCTTACCATTGCAGTGTGGGATCCACGATGTCTGACACTAACGAAGCACTGCACCCTAGACTGTGAGGGTGTTGATGGAACTTATCACAACTTACCCTAATCACACTGACTGATTTCACTGGGGTTAGCAGCGGACCTTATCACGCGAAGGAACTAGGTATATTAGTTGCATAACCATACAAAAAGGAGCGAGGAACTTCAACCACTACTTTTGTATACCGGTAGTCGGTCACAGTTTAAATATCACCAGACCAAGCAAGCAACAAAAGCCATAATAAGTAAAGCACATGTATCACTAAAGGGAGTCCGTAACCATGTCCTTAAAACCCGCGTGCATCGAGTTAAAAGCAGAACGAAACAGTATCTTGAACGTAATTCCTATATCGGAACCAAAGACCAACTACGACTCCGCGACAGTTAGTTCTACGGCTTTTTTTTCCCATAAGAAAGACGACTAAAAACGTTTAGTAGACACGCGTAAGCACTAAAGCCGTACGTAGAAAGTTCTTCGAACACACGTGCGTCGAGTTTCACCAACTCTACCACTCTTAGTTCAACCAGAAGAACCGTATCTTACACTTAATTTTTTGACATCTCGCAAGCAAGAACAAAACACGACCCTTTTTTGTTTATATCTAATCCTACTAGTACAACTTCTGATCGCCTACCTAGACTGTATTTCCACATATTAATTACAGCGGGATTATTTATTAATGACAAGTGGAAAGTAATTTTATGGGTATTCCAATTTACAACCAAACCATCTTTTAAAATTAATACCGGCGAGTCAACTTGCATATCAATCTGAAAACTAGGCGGAAGTATTTACTTTATACAAACCGCGATCCAAAAACGATGTATTTTAAGAATTAAGTAGACTAAAAATGTTAGGCCACCAAAAATGCACGTTACAAATTCCCCCCTAGCAAAATAAAGACGTTGGGGTGAAAGAGAAAAAAAAAGAAAGAAAAGTGGCAGACCAGGAACCAAACAAAAAAAAAATTTTATCCGGTTCGAAGGACCAACACCAGTATAAGAGAAAGAATATCTTTCCAAAAGAAGACAAAGTCATCTATCGTAACCAACAATGACAGAATAGGTAAAAAAAGTATTAAATAAACACCCAATGAGGATTAAAGGTTATAGCTACTTTCAGAATCGTCAAAAGACGGATGTCCCCAAAAAGGACATTTCTGTTTTCCACCTCAAAAAAAAGTTTTGGCTTCCCGCGAAGAAACCAAAAGAAAATTAAAAAAAAACGAGGAAGAAAACTCGTAGCAAATCCACTAAACGACATCACTGTCAACCTCAAGTGTGCAGCAACGAAAGAACCAAGACAAAGAAAAGAGCAAAGGCAAACTAGTACACCATCTGGAATACTTTCAACTGAGGTAACACAGATTCGTATGAAACGATTACTCAAGCAGAGTATGGCTAACAGACCTCCAAAAGCGACTAAGTCGAAATTCCTAAAGGAAAAGTAAATAGATCTGAAGCCTACCTCAAGTAATGGATGTAGAAAGCGACTATAATAGTCCAATAGTGAACAAATGGTGGAACTGGCCAGAAGAACAAGTCACGGGAGGGGCTAGCTAGGAATACGAAGTGGGCGCCAGTGTTTTCGGACTCAAGCTTATCAGCGAAAACACAAAACGAATAAGCCAAAAAAACAAAAGAGAAAAAAAAACAAGTCATTAGGGATAGCGATACGTAGGGGTCAAAATAGAATCCGCCGGAGGGAGCCCATAAGGATCCGGAAGTTCAGGATCAATGTCTGGCGGGTCTAAAGTTTTATCGGGTTTGAGGTCCTTAATATGCCAAGTACCCAGATCGTTACCAGAATCATCCACTAAGATATAGGTCCACGGAGAAAGTTTAGTCCTAATAGTAAAGGGATCCACATATTTGGGAGCAAGTTTAGCATTGAAGTAGCGAGTAGCATCCGAAAGAACATAACTGCGTTTCCACACGCGATCGCCAGGAGATAAAGTTAAGGGACGACGTCGAAGATCGTAGTGTTTAGCATTTTTCTTGTATGCTAAGGAAAGACGTTTCGAAATTTCTTCACGAAGTGACTCAAATTAGACTAAGTCAGTAGGAGGAATAGGACGTTCGGGATCCATAAGAACATCATCAGGATCCGGAGGTTTTCCAAATTGATCGCCGTAGAGAGCATGTTCACGACCATATAGAGCAAAATACGGGGAGTAACCAATGACCTCATGTTTGAGTGTACGAATAGCACAACCAATTTTTGCTAAATTAACGTCCCACCGACGTTGATTATCAGAAACGTAAGAAGAAATCATAGTTTTCAGGACTCTATTAATACGTTCGGCCGGATTCGCCTGAGGATGATAGCGAGCATTAAACAGAATTTGTGTTCGATAAGAATTACAGAGTTTAGTGAAAATATTACTACGAAATTGTACACCATTGTGCGCAATTAGATACTGAGGAGTACCATACACCAGGAAAATATTTTCCTCAATGGTTCGAGCAACAGCAGCGACCGTAGATGCACGTAGAGGAAAGAAACAAGCATATTTCGTAAAACAATCGGCCACAACTAAAATGAAGGAATTACCTTTAGAGGATCTAGGAAGAGGTCCGACAATATCCGTACATAGGACTTGCCAAGGACGAGTGGTAGTAGCACGAGGAGACAGAAAGCCAGGTTTCTTTTGTTCGACTTTGTGTGCAGAGCAAATTTTACAACAACGGACGTATCGAGCAACAGCGGCTCTAAGTTTAGGCCAATAGTAACGCATGGAAATTTTAGAGACCGTTTTGTGTACACCAGGGTGACCTGAAGTAGGTAGATCGTGATTCTCGTATAGAACCCTATTCCGTTGTTCGCTGGGAACTACTAACTTCCAATCGTCTTGAGGATGTTGGAGCAAAGACTGTTTAGATTTTACATGTTTGTATAGTAATTCGTTTTCCACATGCCAGTTACTGTATAGTTTAGGATTAGAATTAACACGAGTCTGTAGCTTAAGATACCAAGGATCCAGAATTGGCAGAGTAATAGAAGATTTAGGAAAGTCATCAATTACGTCAATTTTAGGTACTGAGCGAGATTAGGCGTCGGGAACGATGTTATCTTTACCTTTCCGATGTACGATGGTGAAGTTATGTTGTTGAAGTCGTACAGACCAACTAGCTAAACGACGGTTGGGGCTTTGTCGATTATTCAGCCAGATAAGCGAGTGGTGATCCGTGATCACAGTAAAGTGAGAACCCTCGATATAGGGACGAAATTTCTCTATTGCCCATATAACACCAAGACATTCTTTTTCGGTGGCGCTATAGTTGCGTTCCGCCTTTTTAAGAGAACAGCTAATGTAGCTAATGACTTTTTCGTCATCACCCTGTTGTTGCGTCAGCACAGCACCCAGACCAAAATCAGAGGCATCCGTCTGTATAGTAAAGGGTAAAGAAAAATCAGGACAACTCATCACTGGAGCTGTTACCAAGTGTTCTTTCAGCAGCTTAAACGCCTGCTGACATTCTAAAGACCAATTAAATTTAGAATTTTTCTTAGTCAAAGCAGTAATCGGAGCAGTAAGAGCAGAAAAATTTGGGATAAAGCGACGATACCACGAGCACATACCAACTATGCGTCGTACTTCAGTTACAGTAGTAGGAGGAGGAAGATTAAGAATGGCCGAAACTTTTTCTTGGTCGACATGGAGTCCATGGCGATTTACTACGTATCCCAGATAACGGAGTTCCGGTCGGCATATAATGCATTTATCTCTGTGTTGAGTAAGACCTGCAGAATTTAAACGAAAAAGCACTTTCTGTAGTACCACAAAATGTTGTTCGAAAGTCGGGGTAGCGATGATCACATCAGCTAAGTATGCGAAACAGAAAGGTTCGAGATCAGCACCAAGCACACGATCTATAAGTCGCTGAAATGTCGCTGGAGAATTATGAAGACCAAATGGCATTTTAGTAAACTGGTATAAACCTCTACCAGGCACCGTAAATGCAGTAATCGCTTTAGAATTAGAAGAAAGAGGTATTTGCCAATAAGCAGAGCGAATATCCATACTAGTTAAGAATTTTGCGTCTCTCAGGCGGTCTAGAATCGTAGAAATGTAAGGCAGGGGATAGGCATCTTTTTCTGTAACCTCATTGACCTTTCTAAAATCGATGCAGAAACGATACGTGCCATCTTTCTTAGGCACCATAACAATAGGGCTAGACCAAGCGCTATTAGATGGTGTAACATACTGTTTTAATACGCTCTGTTTAATGTGAGGCTGAGTATTATATTAAGAATAAATAACCACTTGATTACTCTGTTAAACATTTAATATAAACAGATTACATATTACATTAATCTTGCATAATGATAGATATGACATGACATACGTACATTACGTATATATATGACCTTAGACTATTGCTAAAAGGGATGCGTTCCCAAACACTTCACTACACTAAACACCTCCCCCTTAAAGATTAAGTTTCACTGCCGGTTTGATAATGCGCCCATATCTTGATCTATTATAACTAATCACAGGTTCGTTCTTATGGTTATTATCGACTACATTATCAAATAACAAATTTAAATCATAATTATCAGAATTGTCATTATTAACAGTACATAGTTTGTCATTAACATTTGTTTGTGATTCATCATAACAATTTTCAGGATACAACTCAGGTTGAAGTACAAAGTCGTCACACTTATGTTTGGTAATAGATGGTTTTAGCTGGCTCGTATTACGACGTACTATTTTGTTGTTGCTATCCTTATATATCCAATATGATTTTGGTTCGACTGCTTTTTCCAATACTGTAGCTTTATACCACACTTTATCTATTGAACTTTTACAACCACCTTATCCCCTTTTAAATTCTCTTTCAGGTTTTCGACTAGTTTTATCATAATGTACTTTAGTTTTATTTCTCTGTTCACATAGAGATTTATAAATTTGATTTTGAATTTTAGGTTCAAGTTTATTTTCTGAAATTGGGAGTTCTGTACGAAGTACTCTACTTTGTAAAATTTGAGCTGGGGATGCATTTAATCCAATTATAGGACAGTTATTATATTCTAGTACAGATTCTCTAAAATCGGTTTTATCTTCATAACTTTTACGTAATATTCTTTTCCCTATATCAACAGCTTTTTCGGCTAAACCGTTGCTCTTATGGTAGTGCGGAGTACATGTGAATACTGTAATATCTTTACTTTTATAATAATTTTACATTTTATAGAAAGAAAGGGTAAGTTGTCAGCGATTAGACATTGAGGGTACCCGAATCTACTAAAAACATCTTGCATCGCATTTATTACTGCGTCAGAAGTTTTATTTGGTAAACGACATATTTCCAACCAATGTGAAAAATAGTCCATTACAATTAGGTATGGTTTAGAACCGAATTCTAAAATATCGACTCCTACTCTATTATATCGAAGACTTGGGATAGGATGCGACATAAGTTTTTCTTTAAAATCGTTTGGCATATATTTCTCGCATATCCTACACTTTTTTATGAAATTTGTAATATCTGAAGCTAATGTTGGCCAATAAAATAATTGTCTAGCCTTGTGGATAGTTTTGTTTATCCCTAAATGACCTTTATGAAGAACGTTTAAAATGTGATTTTGAAGACTTTTGGAACAATCAATTTGTCGTTAACTAACACTAAACCTGCTTCTACATACAAGTCATCTCTTAAATTATAATATGGTTTACATTTTTCAGGTATTTTATTAACTTTTGGCCATTCACCGTAATAATAATCAGACAGTAACTTTAAAACTTCATCGTTGGCTGTTGCTTTTCTAAATTTAATTCTCATTTCACTAGTCATTGGAAAATGTTTAGTTACAACATGAACCATTTCAAGCATTTCGCGATCAAAAGTTTTCTGTTTTACACTAGCCCTAGACAACATATCTGCGAATTGAACTTTATTGCCTGGCACGTAATATACATTTAAATTATATTTTAACAATTTTAGTCTTAACCTTTGTAAACGTACTGATCCAATTTTACAAATTGGTTTGTTCATTATCGAAATTATAGGTTTGTGATCGGTTTGAACGTCTACATTAGCACCATATATAAATTCGTGAAATTTTTGAGTACCGAAATGTATAGCTAGTAACTCTTTTCGGTCTGACTATAATTAATTTCATGTTCGTTCATGGTACGTGACACACAAGCTACAAGCTTTAATATATTTTCGTGTTCTTGGAACATACAACATCCTAATCCATTTTAGATGCATCGCATTGAAGTACGATCTTCTTTTCGGATTATATGATACCAATGCAGGAGAATCAGTAATTAATTTCTTTAATTTATTAAAAGTCTGTTGGTGGCTTGGTAACTAACTCCACTCAACGTTTGTTTTTAATAATTCACATAACGGACTCATGTATTCTGACATATTTGGTACGTACCGTCGTACATAATTAAAAGATCCTATAATTCGTTGGAGTTCACATTTATTTTTGGACTTTCTAACTTTTGTAAAGCATCTATGCGTCCCTGATCTATCTGAACACCCAAACTTGAAAAATTTGGCCTAAGAATTTAACCTGACTTTGTGCGAATTGAAATTTATCCACATTAAATTTTGTGTTTGACTCTCTAGCACGAGTTATCACTTCTAATACTGTCTTGTCGTGTTCCTCTTGCGTAGAACCAGCGACAATCATGTCGTCATGACAAATAATTAAATTTTCAATATTTCCAAAAATACTTTCAACTTTTTCCTCAAACAAGTCTTGAGAGTTTGACAACCCGTAAGGTAATACAATATATCTGTATACCCCAAAGGGAGTTGCGAAACAACATTTCCAAGAAGAGTCTTCATCTAAACTTAGATGATGAAAACCCTCTGATAAATCGAAAATTGTAAAAATCTTTTTACCGTACAATTTGGCGCCTATTTCTTCAATATTTGCATTAAGCCGTGGCTTCCTAACAATACTTTTATTAAGATCGGTGTCGAATATCTTAGTTCAACTATCTATCAAACATCTAAATACTCCGTCAAATTATATTCAATCATTTATGTACATATCTTGTAGCACCAGTTTTATATATTCAAAGTTAAAATAATCTGTTGCTTAACCAGTTTATACCTGTACGGCAGCCGCTTGGAATTTCCCTCCTTCAGCTTCGTGCACCCTTGCTTTGTATAACGTTAGTTATTGTACTAGCACGAGTCTTTATGCAGCCTTGTTATGGTGTAGATGTAAAACATTAAATTTGTTTGTAGTGTCTCGCCTAATAACATGTAATAAATTTAGTTTGTTCTTTATCGTTATCATTTATTACATTACAAGATTCTACATGGTCCTCGAGTCGAAAGGTTTTTTTACAATTACAATGGTTTTAATCAGTCCAGAAGAGGCGTGAATGTATTCATCATCCCTCGCGCAACGTCAGGGTCAAGTGCCTGCTGCTAATGTAAGTCTGTTCCATATTACTCTTCCCGTTGTATTCATAAATGCATTTTATTATTGCTTTAACTTGAATTGTATTGTATTGTAGATTTAGTAACTCACAGGTAATTATTAATATTAAAATCGGGCATTACAGTATTTAACATATAATTAATTATACACTATATCGTCAATCAGGTTAAAGTACATCGAACTTATTACAATGGAGGAACAACGACGGCAGCTTACCACAAAACGCGCTCAGATTAAAGCAACATTTACGCGTTTCGCAAAATTCTTTGAAAAATGTTTATCTGAAACTAAGGATGAAAATATTTTACAATTAAAATCACGTTTAGAGCAAGCGCTTCCTACTTTAGAACAATTTAATAATATTCAAAGCGAGTTAGAACTACTAGATGAAACAGAAATAGAAAGCGATGAGCGGCAAAACTTTGAAGACCGATTTTACGGTATTACCTCAAACGCAAAGCATTTAATTTCAAAACACGACCATAATTCATTAATTATTGCTAAGGAAACAAACGAAAATGAAATATTAACATCAAATAATTTAGGTACAGAAAACTCCAACCAATTAAAAGCGAATGTTCAATTTCCGGTCCTAGAACTGTCAAAATTTTATGGCGATTATGACAAGTGGGGTCAGTTCAGGGATATGTTTACGTCACTAGTACACAATGATTCTTCCTTAGATAATATCAGAAAATTCTTTTATCTTTTGAGCTGCATCAAGGGGGAGGCCGCTAAGGTCATCGAAAGCATTGAAGTAACTAATGAAAATTACGAAACCGCGTGGCAACTCCTAACGTCGCGCTATCAAAATAAATCAATTATTATAAAACCACGTGGGAGCATTGTTTGACTTACCCATGGTTAGCAGGGACGCTCACTCAAGTCTCCGTAAATTAACCGATTCAATTCAAAAACACATTAGATCATTAAAAACTTTAGGCGAACCCGTGGAAAGCTGGGACACCTTATTATTCTATTTAATATCAAAAAAATTAGACCAGATCACTGCTCAGCAATGGGAATCGCATATTATTTCTAGCACTATTAATAATCGACAATTGCGAATGGACGATTTGATTGATTTCTTGGAACAGCGTTGTAGATTATTAGAAGTCATTGGATCTGAAAACGAAAATAAATCAGGTAATAAAATATTTCAAAGGCCATACAAAGCACAAACCTTTTCGAAGAAAACTACGGAAAGGGAATTTTCTGGTTTCGCGTCACGGGATAATAAAGACGGGTGCGCTTTATGTAAGGATCAACATCAGATCTTTGATTGTGAAAGTCTAAAATCTCTTCCGGTAGAAGAGCGTCTTTCGGAAGTAAAAGGTTAAAACTGTGTACCAATTGCTTGCGGGGTAATCATCCATCCTTCGCGTGCAAATCACGGGGTTGCAAAAAATGTAAAAAACGTCATAATACGCTTTTGCACCTCGATAATGACGTACCAATTAAACATGAAGAAAATCAAATTAATAACACTTCAACGTCAAATATTAATCATACGCGATCTGTAGCATCGGCAACCACACAACTGGTGACTAATTATTGCAAAAACTACGATCGACAAATTTTATTATCAACCGCCATTATCCTAATCAAGGATTCAAATAATAAATGGCAAGAATGCAGGGCTCTGCTAGACAGTGGCAGTCAGCCCAACTTTATTACACGCCAACTCCATGAATCATTAAAATTACCGGCAATCAACATTAATGCACCCATTGTAGGTGTGGGTACATCGGTTACTGATATAAATAGAAAAACTTCAGCAATCGTCAAATCATGTCATAGCAATTTTAATGCCGAGTTAACATTTTAATACTTGAACAAATTACAGAAACTTTGCCAACAAAATCATTTACCACAGAAGGTCTGAAATTACCTATAAACACGGTGTTAGCGGATGCTCAGTTTAATATCGCGGAACAATAGACATTTTACTAGGCGCGGGTATATTTTATCAGCTTCTTGGTTCACGTCAAATAAAGCTCGGCCGCGACTTACCGGTGTTACAAGAAACATGTTTAGGATGGGTATTATCTGGACCGTTATCAAATAATTCATGCAAAACGTATAATGCGGTATGTAATCTATCGATCAAAAAATTTTTGGAAGATTCCATTGAACGATTTTGGCGTGTCGAAGAGGTTCAATCAAACACAAGTTCCTATTCAAAGGAGGAACAAGAATGTGAGCACCTTTTTTCAAAAACCGTCAAGCGCAATTTAAACGGACATTTTACAGTCACGTTACCGACACGAGCGAAACCTAACGTTATAGGACATTCATTGAATAATGCACTGAAACGACTTTATTCGATAGAGCGTAAATTTCAAAGAAATCCCGAATTTAAAAGGGATTACGTAAAATTCATGAAAGAATACGAGTCACTGGGTCATATGACAAAACTCGACCAAACAGAAGTCAATAAAGTTAATACTTCAGGCGTATTTTATTTACCTCATCATGGCGTTATTAAAGAATCAAGCGCATCAACCAAATTACGCGTCGTATTTGACGGATCGGCAAAATCCTCAAGTGGCGTATCATTAAATGATATTTTATTGGTAGGACCAAATATTCAGAACGACTTGTGTAGTATCTTATTGCGGTTTAGGAAGCACAATTTTGTATTCACTGCCGACATCGCAAAATGTACCGACAAATTGACGTAACCCAATTGCAACGCGATATGCAGCGAATCGTCTGGAGAAATGATTCCAATTATGAGGTAGAACATTATCGTCTCAACACCGTCACTTACGGTACATCATGTGCCTCATTCTTGGCAATTCGTAGTTTACACCAGATAGCATTCGAAAATGAAGACACTCATGCTCATGCATGCAATGTGATTCGCAACGATTTTTACGTGGACGATGTATTAACTGGAAGCGATGTTATGTCAGAAGCAATAAAATTAAAGGTAGATTTAACAACGCTACTCAATACTTATGGGTTTGAGTTGCGCAAATGGGCGTCCAACAATTCAGAAATACTCGACAAACAAGGTTCTTATAACACAGATAAATATAATATCTCTGATGGTGATATACACAAAACACTCGGCCTCATGTGGCAAGCCAAATCCGACATGTTACTTTATACCGTTGATGAGACCGCATTTGAAGTTTCCAAAGTTACAAAACGAGTACTATTATCATTAATATCAAAAATATTCGATCCTCTCGGACTATTATCACCCATTATCATTAAAGCTAAAATCATGATACAATCACTATGGCAAATTGATATTAGCTGGGACGATGCAATACCAGAAGGGATGTTATTTCAATGGTCACAATTTAAAACGCAACTAAACACAATTAATAACACTCGCGTCCCAAGACATATTGTTTTACCAAAATACAAATATATTGAGCTGCACGGCTTCTGTGATGCTTCACAAATGGCATATGCCGCCTGCATATATATTAAATCGGTTAACCAAAATAATGATGCAGCGGTGACACTATTATGCTCAAAAACTCGCGTAGCACCCTTAAAGTCAATAACTATAGCTCGTTTAGAACTTTGTGGTGCGCTGCTGCTTGCACAACTTTACAATAAGGTACACAAATCCCTTTGTTTAAATATAGATAAAGCATATTTTTGGACGGACAGCACAATTGTTCTATCATGGTTGGCAGCGGCTCCAAATACGTGGAAAATTTTTGTAGCCAATCGAGTGGCAGATATACAAAACTTAACCGAAAATGGCTTATGGCGTCACGTGCCCTCAGCCAGCAATCCAGCGGATATGGCGTCGCGGGGAATCGATGCCACCAATCTGAGTAACAATTCTTTATGGTGGAATGGCCCAGATTGGCTAAAGGGCGATTACGAATATTGGCCACAAAGTAAAGAGGTCGTAAACGAAGCACCCGAAACACGAGTATTGCATACTGCGCTCTCAGCCACCTTTCGTGATTTCAATTTATTCGAGAGATTTTCTAATTTATACCATCTTCAACGAGTAACAGCTCTATGCATAAGATTTTGTAACAATCTTCGTAACAAGGAATCCAAAATTACCGGTAAAATCAAACTGGAAGAACTTAATAACGCACTAATAATTTTAGTTAGAATAGCACAACATGAAAGTTTTTGCCCGAGATTAATTGCTTGCAACAACTGAAACCCCTATCCAAAAGGTCAAGGTTAAAATCATTAGATCCGTTTATAGATTCTCATAGCTTACTTCGTGTGGGAGGCAGACTTTCAAAATCAAATTTATCCGAAGAAAACAAACATCAATTAATTATCGCTTCCAAACATTTATTAACACAACTGATTATTTCAAACGAGCACCTTCGTAACTTGCATGCCGGCCCGCAAATGATTCTTAATACTGTAAGAGAGAGATTCTGGCCGATTAACGGCAGACGTACTGTAAGAAGCGTGTTACAAAATGTATAGTTTGCTTTCGAGCAAGCCCAACAAATATAATTCGGAAAATGGCCAATCTACCTTCGGACAGAATAATTCCAAATCGTCCATTCTATATTGTGGGTGTGGATTATGCAGGCCCCTTTAATATTAAAGACGGAAAGCTCCGTAATCGAGCTATCATTAAAGCGTACTTGTGTATATTTATATGTTTTACCACAAAAGCGGTTCATTTGGAGTTGGTGAGCGATCTAACTACCCATGCATTTTAAACTCATTGAAAAGGTTTGTGGCACGCCGAGGTCTCTGCAAAAAAATATACAGTGACAACGGTAGCAATTTTATAGGCTCACGAAATGAATTGCAACAATTATACCAATCTCTTCCGAATTTTTTAAATGATCGTGACGTAATTGACTTTTATTTAAAGAATAGCATAGAATGGCACTTTATTCCACCTAGAACCCCCACCACGGCGGTTTGTGGGAAGCTGCCGTCAAACGAGCTAAATATCACGCAACGCGGATTGTGGGAAAACAAATTTTACATTTGAAGACCTCTCTACAATTTTTACGCAGGTTGAGGCAATAATGAACTCACGCCCAATCACGCCTCTATCCAATGATCCTTCAGATTTATCCGCTTTAACACCTGGTCATTTCTTAATTGGTCATCCATTAACGAACATACCCCATGCAGACTTAGCGAATGTACCCACAAATCGCTTAAAACAGTATGCAATTCTACAGCAAGCAACACAAATATTTTGGAAACGTTGGAGTACCGAATATTTAAATTCTCTACAGCAACGCTCACGCTGGAGTGATAATCGGTTTGATGGTCTGAAAGAAAATTCTTTGGTATTACTGAAGGAAGAAAATGTTCCACCACTTTGCTGGAAGATGGGAAGAATCTTAAAGTTACATAAGTCCAGAGAGGACGACATTGCCCGTACTGCCACAATTCGCACTTCAACAGGAATTACTACTCGTGGTGTGCAGAAACTGTGTCTTTTACCGGTGGAACCGAACAATTAAATTTCGCTAGTTAAAAAAAAAACAATAACAGAAGTGGTTCAGTTTATTGTATTAGTCTTAAAAAACTGTAGTTTATCAAGAGTGGCGGGATGTCGAATATCTTAGTTCAACTATCTATCAAACATCTAAATACTCCGTCAAATTATATTCAATCATTTATGTACATATCTTGTAGCACCAGTTTTATATATTCAAAGTTAAAATAATCTGTTGCTTAACCAGTTTATACCTGTACGGCAGCCGCTTGGAATTTCCCTCCTTCAGCTTCGTGCACCCTTGCTTTGTATAACGTTAGTTATTGTACTAGCACGAGTCTTTATGCAGCCTTGTTATGGTGTAGATGTAAAACATTAAATTTGTTTGTAGTGTCTCGCCTAATAACATGTAATAAATTTAGTTTGTTCTTTATCGTTATCATTTATTACATTACAAGATTCTACAATCGGAAGGATCTAAACACAATCGTATTTTACCGTTAGCTTTCTCTACTAACACGATTCTATTTATACTTACTCTAACATCTATATTCTCGACTTTAACTATAGCTTTTCGATTAACAAGCTTTTTTAACTCGTCTTCGTAAGCTTTACGAATAGCCAATGGTACTTTAGTTGGAGGGTAACAAACCGGTTTAAAATTTTCATTTGTGGTTATACTACAATTACCAGGAAACCTACCAGACCCAGTAAACACATCTATATTTTGCTTAATAAATAATTCTGCACTAGAATTATTCTTAACTTCAACATTTCTGATTCTTTTAATCATATTCATTTGTAAACATGTCTGACCACCAAGTAAAACCTGATTTGCATCCTTCACAATAACAAAATCCTCATAGCAATCTGCACCTCTAAATTTACAATGCAAATTAACAATGCCAAGTGCTTTTGTGGTACTCCCTTCAAAAGCTTTTAAAATATAATTGATTGGTCTAACCCTAAATTGGTTATCTATACTTTTAAACATTTTAAGTGGCATGATATTCACATCAGCACCTGTATCAAGTCTAGTTTTAAATTTCTTATTTTCAATCTGAATAACCTCTTCCCACAAACTAATCCTATCTATTGTCTTAAGTCTACAATTACTTACTAACATTTCAGTTGAGCTATTACTATCATGCTCTATGTTTCTTACATTCTTAACAACACATGATTTAGCAAAGTGATTCAATATACCACACTTTCTACAATTTTTTCCATAAGCCGGACATTTACGTGGACCGTGCTTAGTTTGACAACGCTTACAATTAAATTCATTGTTGTACTTATCATTATTAAAATTCTCACCTTTTTTACCTCGAAGCTTAAACTTGCCCCTTTTTCCGATATTATTGGCCTCATATACCTCTTTCTGCAAAATTCCAAATCTATCGTTGATGCCTTGTTGAAATTGTTGATTCTGCTGCTTACTTTGTTCGCTTGTTCTACAAAATTGTATTGCCTTTTCCAACGTAAGTTGATCGACACGCAATAAAGCTTCTCGACTAGTGGAGTCCCTAATCCCCATTACTATTTTATCGCGGAGTGCTTTATCCTCTAGAGTTTGGTTAGCGTCTACAACGTTATAATTACGTGACTTAACGAGGTACTTACAATCAGTTAAAAAGTGTTCGAAGCTTTCGCCTTCCTTTTGCGTTCGTTGTAAAAAATTATACCGCTCAAAACATTCATTTACCCTTGGATTAACATATTTATCCAGCATTTCCATCATATAGTTATAATTGTTTTTTTGCTCTTCAGATGTTGTGAAAGTTGACATGATTCTAGCAGCTTCCGTGCCCATAATATTTCTTAAAATTGATAATTTAATTTTATCGGCAGCTTCGTGCTGACCAATTGCGACCATGTAGTCTTCGAAGGACGTTTTCCAGAATGACCATTCAACCGAAGCATTTTGTCCTTGTAAATCAAAATCAGGGGGCAGTTTTACTGGTCCTGCGCTCAAACTCAAGCCTAGATTTGCCATATTTATACTTAGTTTCATGTGGTTTTACACTTAACCTAAAATTTCCAACGTGGTTTGTTAAACTTCAGCCTTTACAAAATTTTCGCAGCGCCATGTTTAATGTGAGGCTGAGTATTATATTAAGAATAAATAACCACTTGATTACTTTGTTAAACATTTAATATAAACAGATTACATATTACATTAATCTTGCATAATGATAGATATGACATGACATACGTACATTACGTATATATATGACCTTAGACTATTGCTAAAAGGGATGCGTTCCCAAACACTTCACTACACTAAAAACGCTCTAATAGTTCTATTATTTCTAAAAATAGTTATTTTCTAGTTTAATTTTAGCATTCTAATTATTAGAAAGAAGGTCTTGTAGCATAAATATGTCTGCAATTGTAAGCAGCTGCAAGATCACCCAAGAGCGTCCTAGCGAAGTTCCAGGTAGACATAATCCAAGAGTTAATTAATTTTTCTAAAGGCACTTTACTTCAAAGGCACTAAACATGTCAGATTAGTTGCTATCTATGATTAGATGTCAATCATGTTCTAGGACCCTATTTATGTCTGGGTGGTCGGAAGGAATTTTTCAATTAGCGGAGTACTCAACTAAAAATTAGTTCTGAGATCTACTTGTGTGGCTATCTTAGTGCAATTAGCAGTTTAATTAATCTTAAAGATTTACGACCGGCGTATCCTAAGCCGAGTATGAGAGCCAAGAAAGGGGTTATTTTTCAATTAACTTAAATGTATATAAGGATGCCAGCCGGTGGGAATCGGGGTTGTTTATTTCCAGACGCGTTAGAGGTTAAAGCTGGTTGTTTATTTCCAGACTGAGTGAAGTGTTTTATTTCTCTGAAGTCAAGTGCGTGCCGTTATGTTCTAAGTTAATTATTTCTCTGAGTAAGTAAATAGTATATGTGGTATTACCATAAACTCAAGGCTGTGTTATGCAGCCTAAGTCAGTTATTTGTTTAAATACAGTATTTGTCGACTTCCATAAAATACAACTCCGGGTTAAAGCTCAGTTCAAGTAAATTGATCCGTTAGATTATTGTTTTGGGAGATCGCATCGTTTTAGAAGGGTCTACTATTATATTGTGTTTCGACGGTGTCAGAGGCCGTTAATCACTAAGCCACGAGACTACCTGAGTATGCAAGCTCAGGTCGGGAGTCACGTTACTGTAGTATTTGACCATTGAGAAGGTCGTATTTTTCCTGGTGTTGATGACCCCGTGGGTTAAAGGAGGGTCGTCGCCATAAGCAAGTTATGTAGACTACGGTAGAATTAATTAATTATTGTATTGGGGTGGTTTCACCCAGAACTGTTATTAATATTCATAAAATAAGGATCTTAGTTTAGTTTAGTTAAGTTGTGTTTGTGCTAGCCGGAGACTTTAAAAGATCGGCCCCTGTGAAGTGATTATTTTCTGTCCTGCAATCTTGGTTCATCGCCCACGAACAAAGTGCGACGAGAGCTATTACCGCGATTGGTCCATGGGCCGTTTAATTTCCATGGTGGCGCCCTATTGTAAATAATGTTATTTACTGTATATTTTTGTTATGCATATGTAATTAGTTGAAGTTTTAGTTAGTAGTCCATTTAATAAAACAATCGGAATTTCGTCTCAGTGTGTTTGTTTAATGAACCCCCCTCTCACCGACTGCTGCAGCTTGCGAGGCAACTTCCCGAAACGTGAGGGTACGATAGTGCTAGAGGTCCTGCCATTTATTATTTATTGTTAATTGGATACCCTCACGCGGTAGGTAAATATTCTAATTACAATGGTTCTACAACACCACTTTCTAGCATCTCATCCAGAGCTTGATTGACATGTCGAAGTACCGTAGGGGACATGGGATAATATCTTTTCATGATAGGACTGGATGTCGTACGGATCTGATGTTCAATGAGATTAGTACAGCCCAAAGGTAAAGTATCATCGTTAGGAAACATCTGTTGGACTATACGAGACAATGCGGATTGTTGTGTGTTCGATAGATCGGAAAGAGCATTGATCTGAGTGATCGAGACAGTAGAAGAAGAACGGAAAGTCCATTGACCCGCTCGAAAATCCGAGACAACACCCATGGATTTCCAGAAGTCAATGCCTAAGATCAGAGACTGAGAAATAGAAGGAACGACTAGGACGTCAAGAAGAATAGTTTTATTTTCGACTGACATGGGTAAAGTAAGTGACCCGAGAATGTCACAAGATTGACCATTGGCTACCGTACAGCTGTGGATCTCCGTTTGGGACAAAGGCAAAGAAAGAGAATAGAGAATATCCCAACCAGGACCACCAATAATAGTGCGAGAAGCGCCAGAATCAAGTAAACCCTTAAATTCGATGTCGAAAATGGTCACAGTAAGATAAGGTCTGTCGTCCTCACGAGAACTAGCTAAAATAAAATCCAGAACATATTTAGATCGGTCATCAAGACCAGAGAAAGGATTTTCTGAGGAGATAATAGGTACCGAGATAACTGTAGAAGGAATCGGGTCGGTTTTTCGGCTTAGCGACTCGATCGGTAGTTTAAATTCTTGTTACACCTCGTGCAATTGGCACGGGTAACATTAGGTGTACCACAACTATAGCAATGAAGTATTTGCGGTTTAGTACAGGAAGGAGACTTGTGTCCTCGTTGGCCACAGTTCCAACAAGTAACGGGAGAATTAGAACTTTTTTTAGGAGCATCACTTGCACCAGGTGTAAGTGTTTTCGAAGTAGTGACATCAGAACGGGGAGGGACATAAGCGGACGTAAGTTTGCTGCGGACCACAGGACCTGTATAAGCTAAGTCGGGCTCTAGGAGTTGAGAAAAGTTCAGAGCAGGAGGAGACTTGAAATTATCTGCTTGGATTTTGCGCTGTTCCAGTCTGCGACCCACCCGCAAAATTTCGGCAATAGTATTCAGATCCAGCAAAGCTAAGTTGGTTTGGTAGAAAGGTGTAAGATTTGGTAAAATAATATCGAGTTTCTGTAGTTCAGAGAGAGAGAGAGATTGTTAGACGAGCAAATAAATTTTCCATCGTAGCTAAATATACCCCAATAGACTCTGAGGGACCCATAGTACGTTGCTTTATTTCCTCCAAAAGTTTTTCGTTGTAATTAACGGGTTGGAATTCTTCCCTTAATAGCCGAATAACGTCCTGCCAATTTGTTAGGGATTTTCGATGTGCTCTGAATAAAATTAAAGCTTTTCCTGAAAGTAAGTCCGATGCCGAAGAAAATAGTTGAGAAGCAGAAACGTTGCGTGCCGAGCATAATTCGTCCACGCGTAATAGAAATGCATTTAACGATATGCGGTCATCACCCGAAAATTTTAAGTCCCATTTAGACACCAGCTGTCCATAACCAGACGTAGCAATTGATTTAGAAACAGATATAGGTATAGGTAATTCATCCGAAGATTCAGCAGAAGTAAGATCATCCTCAGTATCCGTAGTAGTCGGATTAATAGTAGCCGTAGAAACAAGTGGTACCCTAGGGGAAGTGGAAGAACGTTTAAAGCGACGGTATAATCTATCGCAATCACTGCGGAAATTGCTGACACCTAGCAACAACTTTCGCTGTATTACGGTTTGAGCGTCAGAAGTCACATTCATACGTTGGATTCTCCCTTTAAGATGCATAGCAAGGCTAATAATACGTTTGCCGTCGGCAGTTGAAATATCACCATTAAAGTCTTTGACCTTCGTCGTTAACTCAGTTAAACCCTCGGTCACGGCTTTATTATCCGCCTGGAAATCGACACCAGATTTAAGTGGACTTAGCGCTTTGGAAGATTCCATTTTTAAGATATTCCTCAAGGACTTACGAAGTTCGGATACAGGTACATTTGCTCGAACCCACGCGAACCGACTTCATATTTGAGTTCAGCCTCATGTAACCGATCAACTTTTAATCTCCAAAAATCATCCATTATTACCGAAACGACAAACAACACCCAAATATTTAAAGACACAAAACGACTTATTAGGTTGGTTCGCCAGAGAAACCAAATTAACGAAATAACTGAATAGTAAACACAATCCAGTTCAGACGAGAAGGGAGAAAAAAAATAATTTGAGCCGCTACACCAAACGAAAAAAAATCAATGTCAAAAACCATCAAGGTCAAAAAAAATTTTTTAAGAAAAATCAAGAACAAATAAAAGAAATCGGGCAGAAAAGGAAAAAAATCGAGCAAGAGAGAAGAAAAAAAATCGAGAGCAACTCAAGAGAAATCAAGCCCCTTGTTTATCGGGCAGCAACGTTTACCGAGTCGGGCCCCACGTTTATCGAGTCGAGCCCCACGTTTATCGAGTCGAGCTCCACGTTGGGCGCCAAAAATTATGTTACGTATTTCTAGTAGACGCCACGTTGTGCGTCAAAGTTATGTCACGTTGGCTCGTAGCCGTGCGTAACAAAAGAAAATCCAAGAAAACAACAGTGACCGGGCTCAATCGGAGAGTAGGGCGGGTTGTAGAAAGCAGACCAATCTAGAAGGGACGCGGCTGTCAGGAGCTAGTACCAGTACCTGCCATAGAGAAATTAAAATAGTAAACCTAAAAGAAAAACAAATTAGTCCTGCAAACCTGAAACAGAGAAAAAGCATAGCCTATGGATCAAGTATAAATTGTTCAGTACTTTATAGAATAAATAAGAGCAACTGTTTAGATAAACTCTATAATCTAACAACAGTAATAGCAGTACAGAAAAATTCTGAGTACAAAGTGAGGCTATATTGGGGAGTAGCAGAAACGAATTCATCACACACCAATTAAACATAATTCAGGTAAAATGTAACAAAAAAATATAAATAGGTAAGACATAATCACTCTAAGTAATTTAGTAAAATGTTTAGCAAAGACATAAATAAGTAAATAAGCACAATTGTTCTGAGTCCTTCAGTATGGTTGATTGTTCTTTATAAATAGGTAAGACATAATTAATCTAAGTAATTTAGTAAAATTTTTAGCAAAAACATAAATAAGTAGATAAGCACAATTGTTATGAGTCATTCAGTAGGGTTGATTGTTCTTTCTTTTTTTTTTGTTATTAAATAGCGGGCAAGTCTATGGAAAAGGTATCAGAACGACAAGGAATATTGCAACAACAACGGGTAGATATTTACAGTAAGAACAAATAGGAAATAGTGCAACTTACACAAAGTCCTTCAGTACCGCTTCCTTACCATTGCAGTGTGGGATCCACGATGTCTGACACTAACGAAGCACTGCACCCTAGACTGTGAGGGTGTTGATGGAACTTATCACAACTTACCCTAATCACACTGACTGATTTCACTGGGGTTAGCAGCGGACCTTATCACGCGAAGGAACTAGGTATATTAGTTGCATAACCATACAAAAAGGAGCGAGGAACTTCAACCACTACTTTTGTATACCGGTAGTCGGTCACAGTTTAAATATCACCAGACCAAGCAAGCAACAAAAGCCATAATAAGTAAAGCACATGTATCACTAAAGGGAGTCCGTAACCATGTCCTTAAATTTTTAGCAAAGACATAAATAAGTAAATAAGCACAATTGTTCTGAGTCTTTCAGTATGGTTGATTGTTCTTTATAAATAGGTAAGACATAATTAATCTAAGTAATTTAGTAAAATTTTTAGCGAAGACATAAATAAGTAGATAAGCACAATTGTTCTGAGTCATTCAGTAGGGTTGATTGTTCTTTCTTTTTTTTTTTGTTATTAAATAGCGGGCAAGTCTATAGAAAAGGTATCAGAACAACAAGGAATATTGCAACAACAACGGGTAGATATTTACAGTAAGAACAAATAGGAAATAGTGCAACTTACACAAAGTCCTTCAGTACCGCTTCCTTGCCATTGCAGTGTGGGATCCACGATGTCTGACACTAACGAAGCACTGCACCCTAGACTGTGAGGGTGTTGATAGAACTTATCACAACTTACCCTAATCACACTGACTGATTTCACTGGTGTTAGCAGCGGACCTTATCACGCGAAGGAACTAGGTATATTAGTTGCATAACCATACAAAAAGCAACGAGGAACTTCAACCACTACTTTTGTATACCGGTAGTCGGTCACAGTTTAAATATCACCAGACCAAGCAAGCAACAAAAGCCATAATAAGTAAAGCACATGTATCACTAAAGGTAGTCCGTAACCATGTCCTTAAAACCCGCGTGCATCGAGTTAAAAGCAGAACGAAACAGTATCTTGAACGTAATTCCTATATCGGAACCAAAGACCAACTACGACTCCGCGACAGTTAGTTCTACGGCTTTTTTTTCCCATAAGAAAGACGACTAAAAACGTTTAGTAGACACGCGTAAGCACTAAAGCCGTACGTCGAAAGTTCTTCGAACACACGTGCGTCGAGTTTCACCAACTCTACCACTCTTAGTTCAACCAGAAGAACCGTATCTTACACTTAATTTTTTGACATCTCGCAAGCAAGAACAAAACACGACCCTTTTTTGTTTATATCTAATCCTACTAGTACAACTTCTGATCGCCTACCTAGACTGTATATCCACATATTAATTACAGCGGGATTATTTTTAATGACAAGTGGAAAGTAATTTTATGAGTATTCCAATTTACAACTAAACCATCTTTTAAAATTAATACCGGCGAGTCAACTTGCATATCAATCTGAAAACTAGGCGGAAGTATTTACTTTATACAAACCGCGATCCAAAAACGATGTATTTTAAGAATTAAGTAGACTAAAAATGTTAGGCCACCAAAAATGCACGTTACAAATTAAACACTTGTAGGCTGTTGCATGCCAAATTGGCAATGTAGCACTTTTAGTTTTAGTTATAATTTATAAGTTAATTGCCGTGTAGTTTTAAATTAATAACGCCAACTTCCGTCGTCGCGGACAGTCGCACCTGCGCAGAAAGAATGTGGAGGTGCGCGAGTGTCGAAAGGGGGATTAGGCCACGAGATGTGAACGAAGCAATAACTGTCGGGGGTGGTGTGTGTGTTTCTCTTTTAGAAATAGGTATGTAGGTTCCTTGTACTTTACCTTTGTTGTACCTGGTACCTATTCCTTCCGACCCCTATACGATAGTAATAAAAGTTACGTGAAGGACAGATGGCAATCTGAAGTTCAACACGGCGTAACCCAACCCAACTTAACCATTGCTGGATCCTGAGATTAAGTTCCGAGATACCCATCACGTGAGTAATTTGATTTTACTTAAATTGTGCATGTAAAATTTGACTTATATATCGATTGCATCGCTCGTAAAGCGTGGTGAGTATATGTTATAAAATGGCGGGTAATTATGCCGCGTGTAACTATAACAAGGCTTAAGGCCTTATGTTTTTTAGTTCTTAAATTTAAATCTACACTTCATAGCAAAACACATATTTAACAGATAATGTCAGCTGAAACATATACTGTATAAAGATAACAGTGGTTTTAGTTTTAAGATAATCCTGAACCGGCAAACATTGTCTTCCATTATCAATGAGTAATCCCTCTAACGAACAGCATATAAAAGCAAACCAGATAAAATTTAATAAAAAGGAAGACCCTAAATCCAAACTGTGTTAGGAAAGATATTTCCACATGCTTACAAAAAACTATAATATCTGAATATATCTTACCATCATTTACTGTAATGATCGATACAATCTAGGTCTATTCACAATTTTTTACTATAGCAAAATTTTTTAAAAACATGAAAGATTTATATTGTATTATATATCGTTCAGGACAGGTAAGATATTCTTCCTCGGATATTTAAGTAGAGCTGATCTATAGTGCGTTTAACGAACAGATTCAGTAAATGCTCCGCCCATAATTCAGCGCCAAGTTTAAATAAAGATTTTGTATTGGTTGGCCGGATTCACACAACCACACATTTCAATTTGTAACATTAACCTACAAATGTCAATTAGTTTTTCGTGTTTGTCTTTGCTTTATTTTTGTTCACTCGTCTTTCGTAGTTTTTGCTCTTGTACTTTTTTTTTCCAAAACAGTATTTTTCAATACTTATTACATTTGTGTAGGTTATTTACAATTAATTACGTGTAAATCAAGCTTATGCTCAGTTTGTACTGCGCAACTAAGCCCATCCTATTATTTTAATTACTGAATCTGTTCGTTAAACGCACTATAGTATTACTAAAGGAAATAATTCATAATGAAGAGAGAGAGAGAGAGAGAGAGAGAGAGAGAGAGAGAGAGAGCGAGATAGGAAGAAAAGAGAGAGAAAGAGAGAGAGAAAGAGAGAGAAAGCAACTGTCAATATTGATTTTTATTACAAAAGTTTATACACACCCCAGTTGTGTATGGGTGAAATTTAACTTCCAATGAATTAAAAGAAAATATTTTCTAAAATGAATAACGCGAGCAAACTTCAATAATTAGCCTGAAATATGCCTTTTAAACCTTGCATTAATTAAAACAAATTTACAGACCCGTTTACCCTTTACAACACAATTTATATCCTAAATAAATTTTTAATATATTTGAAATACACCCTTTTTCAATATTCAAAATTAGTAAATTGTCCTGTACATGTGTCGTTTAAAACAAGTTTCTACAACCATAAATATGCCACAAAAAAAAGTCAACCACAACACAAAATTCCACAAATGTTTATAAAACAACTGAAATTTCAAAGTAATTACCTGGAGAATTCTTCAATCTTCATTCCCGTCGGAGATGGTTACCATAAAACCCCTCGGCGTTATCTCCATTTACTATGCTGCTTGTCGAATCCACAGGCCTCTACCATCTGATATCTCTGCAAGCTATTTTGACTACAAGTTTCCATACCCATACAAAATTTTCCAAATAAAATAAGTTGCAAAAGGACAGTCTTCATTTAGTATAAGTTATAACCATACTAAATCAAAAATTAGAACAAAACGAAACAAACAAACAACTGATTTACTTATAATCAAAGAAATGACTGAACTGGAACTAATCTTCAGGATCATCATTCTCATTTGGATCTGATGCAGCAAAGGGCTTCAAGTCTTTAACATGCCATTTTCCGGCTTTTGATCCATCCTCATTCTCTAATTCACATACTAAATTGGAATGTTTTTTACGCACTTTGCACAAAACGAATTTTGGAGCTAACTTAGCGGAGAATTTATCACCAGCACTCGAAAGTACCTTATTAGTCCTCCATACTCTTTCTCCAACTTGAAATGAAATGTCTCTTCTTCTAAGATTGTAGAGTTTACTCGAACGCTGATAAGCTACGTGTAAATTTTCACGGACATTCCCAAAATATCAAACAAAGATTGACGATCCAAAACATAGGAAGGTCTACTGCTAGAAACAACATCAACATCTTTATCGGGTTCAAAATTGTTACTATAAGCTTTTCCACTTAAGGGTACCTGACGACCAAAGACTAAAAAATTTGGCGAATAGTTGATGGATTCGTATTTCGCTGAATTAACTGCATACTGAATTTTTGATATCTCAATATCCCACGTATCATGTTCTTCTACGTATGAACGGATTGTAGTACCAACTGTCTTATTAATCCTTTCCACAAAATTGCATTGAGGAGCGTAAACAGCATTATACCAAATCTTTTGGATTTCGTACTTTGCACACAAAGCCTTAAAAACACGACCAATCAACTGTGGACCATTATCACAAATAACAAATTGTGGTACGCCGTAAACAAGAAACACTTTTTCTTCTAAAAATTTTGCAATCAAATGTGCCTTGGGACTGCGCAAAGGTTGTAGAATCGAATACTTTGAAAACCAGTCGCCAACAATTAAGAGCCATTTATGTCCGCGTTTGGAACGAGGGAACGGACCCATCAAATCTAAAGCAATGGTTTGGAACGGAAATATAACCTCTGTTTCTTTTCCCATCATGCCAAGAGGACCTTTATTTGGTGGTTTTTGAGCACCACAAATCAAACATTTCCGACAAAACTTACGTACATCAAAAATCATTTTTGGCCAATAATACAATTCTTGGACACGAGACAAAGTTTTCAAAGCACCAAAATGTCCTGCTGTAGGGGGGTCATGACATGATTTAATGACATCTTTACGCTGAGATTTCGGTACTAAGTGCTTCCACTCTACAATATTCGCCGAATGAGGTAATTTGGAAGGAATAAACTTAAAAATAAAACCATCTTCCACTTTCCATTGTGGGTAGCTTTTAGGTGACGACAAAATTTTCTTTCTTAAAGATTCATACCACAAGCCTACATTATCAAGTTTGATCTCTACTAAATTAATTTCAGGATTTTGTATAGGAACTACACGACTAAGACAATCTGGAAATATATTAAATTTTCCTTTCCTGTGTACTAAATCAAATGAATGTTGCCTTAATCGAACAGACCATCTGGCAAGTTTTCCAGTGGGATTCTGAAGATTACTCAATGAAAAGTGATCAGTAACAACTGTAAATCGAACACCTTCCACCCACGGACGAAATTTTTCAATTGCAAAAATGACTGCTAAGCACTCTATTTCTGTGGTGGAATAATTGCGCTCCGTACGGCTTAGGGTTTTACTTGCGTACGAAATTACACGTTCTTCTCCTTTTATATTCTGTATCAGAACAGCACCTAACCCAGTGTTACTGGCGTCGCATTCGACAATAAAGGGGGCCGAATAATCTGGCTGCGAAAGAAGAGGTGCCGAAACTAAGGCTTGTTTAATTAACACAAATAAATTTTCTGCCTCCGGGCTCCAAGTTACAGTTTGACCTTTTTTCTTTTTCTTAACGAGATCATTAATGGGCGAAACTAATGACGAAAAAATTTTTATAAAGCGACGATACCAACTGCACATTCCTATGAACCTCTTAACTTCCGTCGTGGTGTTCGGTCGAGGAAAGTTAACCATAGCTGATACTTTATCGGGGTCTGTACGAAGTGAATTTGAACCTACTAAATAACCCAAAAATTTAAGTGACTTTTTGAAGAATTCACATTTTCCTATATTTATAGTAAGGTTAGCCTCTTTTAGACGTTGCTTAACCTCCGACAATAATTTCAGATGTTCTTCAAACGACGACGAACATAGTATTATGTCGTCTAAATAGCAAAATACATGAGGTTCAAAACGTGGACCAAAAATTGCATCTACTAATCGCTGTTGCGTCTGCGCAGCATTCTTCAACCCAAATGGCATACACGTGAATCTATACTGTCGTCGCGAAATAATACTAAAAGCAGTCTTATCTTTAGATGACTCACTAAGAGGGACTTGCCAAAACGATTTTCTCAAATCAAGTGACAAAATATAGTTTGCACCTCTCAGCATATTGAGAATTCTATCTACGTTCGCAAGCGGATACGAATCGTGAACAGTTAGGTCGTTCAAGGTTCTACCATCAAAACAGAAACGATATTCTCCATCTGCCTTCTTAACCAACAATACTGGAGATGACCACGGACTAATACACGGTTCAATAACCTTGAGCCTAAGCATGTCGTCCAACTCATCGTTTAATATCTTACTCATATACGGTGACATTACATACGGCTTCTTATGGAAGGGCTTAGAATTACCTGTATCTATATCCATTTCGATCAGGTTAGTACGTCCCAACTTATCATCACTGCTAATTTCATTGAACGAATCTATAATCTCTTGTGCTTGCACACACTGAACATCCGAAAGGTCATGCAAATCAAACAAGTAATCATTAGTGCTCAAAAGGATAGAAGATGAACCTAAATACACAATACTATTCTCAATATTACTCTGAATAAACCATTTATTGTTCTTAAAATCGGCAACTACACCAAATAAATTTGCAAAATCACTACCAAATATAAAAGCATGAGGTAAGGACGGGACCACCAATGCATTAAGAATACGACAATCCTTACCCACACAAATTGGTAAATCAACAGAACCTAAAACAGACATTACTGATCCATCAACAGTAGTAATACCTGTCTTTGCTGAACTAAAAATTTTTAAGTCTAACTTTTCAATTATCGAAAGAGCTAACGATCCAACCACTGAGGTAGTACATCCTGAATCTAGAAGACCGGTAATATCTCTATCAAACAATTTCACCATAATGTAAGGTCGATTATCACACTCCTTTTCTATGAACAACGAATTATTCTTAGGCTTCAAAGAAATCTGACAAAAATTTTTTACAACTGTAAGCCATTTCGACCAATCATCTTTGCAAAAATATTTTTCTTGTTTACACAACATAACTGTAGCCTTATCACGCGAAACAGAATGCCGACCACCATGCACCTGCCGCTTTACTAGTTTTTTTGAACATTGTGGACACGAAGTTGCCTTAACACCTTTTCGGCCACATCCAAAACAAAAAATCCTTTTGGGTGTTCTACAATCCTTAAACCAATGTCCACCACGGGAGCAATTCCAACAAGCAAAATTATTTTTCTATCAGGACCAAACGAATTAAAAACTGAAGGCTCAGAAGTACCATTATCAACTACTTGTACTTGAGAATTAACTAATTTATTTTGAAAAACCCTACTCTTAACTGCATAAACTTTTTCACTCGAAACGGGATGTTTAATTTCAAATGGATGCTTAGAAAAACTCAAAGACTTGTTAGGTTTACTAGAAGATGCAGAAACTGAGTTTAGTTTCATCAAAGAAGCTTCTTCTAATTTTTTGCACAACCTTACTAAGGTAGGTACATCTTGAATGTCCGACAACGCAAGTGCTGAAATAAAATCAGGAATCAAATTTTTTCTTATCATCCTAACTTTAGTTACTTCTGCTGGCTCATTAGTAAGTCTACTGAATAAGGTTTGCATATGCGCAACAAATAAAACAATACTTTCATCTTTTCCTTGACGACGATTTTTAATTTTTTCCCAAGTATAATCATCTGAAAAACCGGGTAAAAAATCTTCCTTTAAACGTTCTAATAAAGAATTCCAATCCTTTAACGAATTTTTCACAGTTCTAAACCAAATCAAAGCATTTCCCACAAAAAGTTCACATGCTGATCCAAATAAATCAGCTTCGGGTACCTTACGAGATTGCGCTAATTCGCTGACTCTATCTAAAAATGAATATAATTGTTTGGGGTCCCCCTGAAAATTTTACGGGCCACGAACCTATAGGTAAAGAAGGTATTACATACGAAATTGAATGGGTAGGCACACTATCAACTGAAGGTGATACTACAATAGACCGATCAAAATTAGTGTACTCTTATTGACTTTATCATATAACTCAGCTTCTAGGGTAAGTATGGTTGCTACGGTTTCATTTCTGAACTTAATGGCTTCCTCTGAATTTATTGAAGGAATTTTCATGCGTTTAACTCGACCAGAAAGGTGAATCAACCTTGAACAAGCTTTCCTAAAAATTGAATCCGACGAATCACCGTTAAATTCGGACAAAACATTACTAACTGACTCAACTGAAACAGAAATCTCTTTACTTTCCGTTGCAAAATCTACTTCATAACTCGAAAAGTCAATCAAACAACCAGGCTTATCGACTTCTTTAGCTAATAGTCTACCTAAAATTTTTCTTTTCTCAAGAACTGGTCTCTCACTCACTACTCCTCTGATTCTCAGTTCATATTCCAGTTCCTCTTTAAGTAAACAAACAATTTGGAATTTTTCAGACATGACTGTGATAGTCTAATATTTTAATGAACTTAAATTGATAAATCTAAATGATTTAAGCCTTACGAAAATTGTCAAAACAAATTCGGGCAACAAAAGGTCAAAGTCAAAAAGTGAATTTGGTAAAAATAGGTTTTTGTCAAAACGATATCAAATAAAATCTTTTTTCTGCGACGGGAAAAAAATGTGACATTTAATATTTCTTGACAGGTAACAAAATGTCACTTTATATAAAATTACTTTTTCCCAGGAAAAAATGAGTACTTTTTCCTGGTAAGTGCAAATAAGTAAGAACACGAAGATATTTAATTTTAGAATATTTTATTATGTATAAGTTACGTTTCCTTAATGTTAAAAGTACAGTTATTAAATGTACATTGCCTGAAAGACATGTTTTTGAACAATTAGGAATGTCTGCTACAGTGGAATTTTCTTGATTTGAAATAATATTTTGTGCCACTGACACAACTGCCGTTGATGTACTTGTTCGCAAATTGGATTCTGTTTCAGCTGATGCACTGCCACACAAACTAAACAGTTTCTTAGCTATTTCTGTCTTGTGCACTATCGATTCATCAACATACCCTTCAGCGACCATTGATGACTTCCAACCACCATGTTTCTTTAGTGTCATCAAGTCTCCCCCAGATTCAACTAAAAGTGTAGCAGACGATCTTCGAAATGCATGACCTGTATATGACTTAGCATTTTTAAGTCGAAGAAAATTGGCTACTATTTCAGGTACCTTATAAAACTGATTTCTACCCACAACTTGATTGACGCATTTCCCATTGCGATATGCATAAAACAGGCGGCGATCCTTTGCTGCTGCTGGACGAAGTGCCATGTACATTCTGTAAAATTTAATATATTCTTCAGTAACTATAAATCTCCTATTTACATCATTCTTTGTTTGCTTAAGTTTCACAATTAATGACGTTCCCACGTCTTCAATATCATCTAATGTTACCTGGCTAATTTCACATATTCGACAGGCTCCTGCAATCCCAAATACAACAACAACCTTGACCAATAAATAAACTTCATCAGGAGCATTATTTAAAAATCACTAATATGTGTACTCGTAAATATTGCAGATTTTTGGGCATGTAACCTTTCCCATTTTGTTTCAGAAACGTAATTAGTTTGCAATATTTTGAAATGTCTACGTTATTATTGACTTGTAACATACTTTTTATCATTGAATAATTCGACCACACTGTTGATGGCTTTTGTTGTTGCGCTAGTTCCGAAAAATAAACCAATAACACCGTCTCCGAGTAAGAACTACATGTCTTTTCGCCTTCCATTCCATGAATCTTGAATACGCAGTTTCGTAAATTTTTCGTGATTTAGCTGGCAATAATTTTATTGATGCTACTTTCGCTGCCTCTACCAATTCCGGTGGAGTAAGAGAAACTTCTGAATCAGTACTGTCCATTTTTGAATTTTGAATATTCAAAACAATCGATATAAACAACTTAAGTTCGCAATTTTTGTAACCACTCGCAAAATTAAATTGACAGATATTTGATTACTTTAAAGGTTTCCTTAGCAACGCAGATCTAACTGTCCCTATAAGTACATCAGCCTACCTGTTTGAAACTTCAAATTTGACATAGATTGATTTTTTGACTTTAATATAATTGGTAATATTTTTTTAAATATTAAATCATTGTTTTGCCAGTCACAGAAAAAAATAGTGTATTATACGCGGGTAAAAATGTAAGATTTTAGCTCTCGGTGTTTTGTCTCCCTCCGCTTCGCGTCGGGAGACAAACACACACCTCGAGCTAAAATCTAGTACTTTTTTCCCTTGTATAATAAATAACTATTATTGGGTCAAAATAAAATTAAAGTTAAAAATAAATTTGACTAAGGTAATTAACTGACTGGAGGAAGGTCAATGTCTCAACTAAATTTGTGCCAAAACAAATTTCAAGAACAATAGCAAATTTAAGCAAACAAATTTCGAAACCCTACACGTTGCGGCGTCACTGAAACGTCTTTTTGTTCTATTATACTGAAATCACCACTGAAACGTTATTTCTTCTACATTAAGGCGCTAGTGAACAAAAATCTTTCGACATAGCTAGGGGTCTATTCCTGGGTAGAGCAATGAGAAGTGGGGGGTAAGTCGAATTCTATTTGCAAACCAAAGCCAAACTAAATCAAATAGGCGCCACCATGTCCTGAGATAATTACGATAATAGCAGAGCACAGTTCTAAGGGCGGACCTGGAAACCCAAAGATAAAATAATCGCCTTCGTTAACTAAAACCTGTCTTATCTAAATAAGACGCAGCTCCTGTAAGAAATTACAAAGATTAAATAAATAAAAAAAGTAGAACACCATTTGTGTCCTATAAAAGTATAAAAAAAGTAAAAAATGTACATCCAATATGATATTGGCACCAAATTATTACTCAAGAAATTTTACCTTTGTGTAATTAGATTTGATTGCATTTGACCAAAATAAAAGCCTCAAATTTGAACTAATTGTTTACTAAAAAACTCTTTTAAAATATCGGAACTTTTTAACACTTTATACTTTATACACTTAATACTTTTATGATCCGTTACAAACTGCTTTACATACTTTAAATTAGGATGTTGTACCGAATAAACAACAATTAATACAACTTAAGATCCCGTATAAGCAATTACGTTAGATATCTAAGCGCGATATCAGATATAATATATAAGAGAGCTTTAATATTTTCCTCAGAGTATTTATATGCTTTTCGATACCCCCATGGAACCTATTTTCATCAAAAAGCTTATTTTCTAAGCCGATTCTCAAAAATTTTATCGTAACGAACTCCGACGGCTGCAAATTCCCCGTTCATCGTGCTGTTACATAGACATTCGTTTGATACCTTCAACGTACGCGAGCTTCTCAAAAACTGCCATCCTTTGACCAATGATATTGCTTTGCCTCGTTATAACGTTCCACCTCCCAGCTACCTTCTCCGTTCCACGCATATTTTCCGTCTCATTCCGAATCCCACTCAAGCTACAGAAAATCGATATTGTTGTTGGCCTTCATATTTCCCCTTGTATTTTAGACGCGAGTTATAACCAATGCTCTCTGTCTGTTTTACATTATATATCTTTTATTTCACTCAGATTTCAAAGCACTTGTTATTTTAGCAGCTTATACATTGACCGTTACAAACAAAATTCTATAGAATTTTGTGTTAATGTTTGTTTAAGTTTCCTGAACTCGATATTTTACCTAACAGGTGTTTCTTCGAAACAACCGTCCGTTGAAAATAACAATTCCGAGTTTAACCATTCTTAGGATTTGTAAAACGAACGTTTTCGTTTCTTTAAATGAACATATGCATTTAAATTATTGATTTTCTATACTTAAAAGCTCCTTTCCTATCTCATGTGCTTGATTTAAAATTATTATAATTAATTTGCGTATCCTTGAGTTTTTTATGTACTCGAAAGCTTCTACCCGTTATGCAATTTTAATATTCTAATTTAGAATTACAAAATATGTTAATAACCGCCCTTCTTCACTATCTAAACTGATTAATTTGGCGCGTAAATAAATTACTCCTATTTCTTATATACACAGTGGTTGAAATTTTATTATCTGGACCTATTTAACCTATAATTCCACGACAATATATATATATATATATATATATATATAATCAATAATTCTGGACTATTCTAAGAACGTACTAGAAATCTAGAAGATTCCTATAGTAAACTTAATAAAGTTTTTAAAAGCAACCTCCTGTAAACTCTCAATCAAGTCCATCTGGAGATGTTACGCCCAACGCAACATCAGTCATTCTTTGTATACAGATGTCTCATTTATGTTTAGCTGTATTTTTCTGGTAAGTGGTAGACTAAGTGGGGTCTCGTTACATGACTTTCTTTCTATCATATATACGATAGAAATTTTGGGAGGAGTTAAATCCTGGTGATTCCCTTCCTAGTTACGGCTTTGATAGACGTATTGTAGAAAACACCTAAATACGTGGTATGCGTAATACGAAGATTAAATATTGGTACATGTATACAAAATTGAAAAGTATCGTTGTTTGTATTAAATACGATATTGCGTAGTTGTTGCCACTTGCTTTAATTTTTGCAATAAAAATGGATAAGTGAGTTTTTTTTTATAAGAACATACCTTATCTCTATTGTCCATTGAATTATACATAATACTGTAAAAATATGACTTCCAATTTAAAAATTTGAATTTAACCAACTTATTTGCTATATAAAAATAATTATGTTATATAATTTAAATAAAAAGTGTATTCCTTGACATTAATTTCTTTATAGAATTTGTTAGATTTATTTGTGTCTTTTATGTAAATGGTGAGAATAATTAATTTTTTGTGCTTGAATATAGCACTTTATTAATACAGCATTTTGCTTAAATTTCTGTTTTTATAATAATTATTACTAACTGATATGATATTCAAATTAAGAGAAAACACTGAATACAATACAAAACCTCTGCTATGAATCATAAAACCTTCAGGCGTTTATAAATATGCTAACAAGTATTATATATCTTATACATTCATAGTCTCAAATATTCTCGTTAAATTTCACAATAGATATCTTATATACTTTTACAAAACTATCGACTGTAGTCAACTTTGTGAGAACTGACGTATTTTGCTTTCACCACGGTTAAAAGTCAAGTAGTCGTAATAGTTGGTTCTATACCATTTCACTTGAATGTACAAAAGTTAAGTGATATTAGAAGTCACTGGAGGGGGAATGAAGTCATCTATGGCAATTATGACAAATGAAGTAGATTCTCTATCGCCAAAAAGTTCAGGTTACAATCCACTGCATCAATATGTAGCGGTACTTACAGGTAATTTTGTTATATAATTTTGAATAATATTTTTTTTTATCTGTTGCGAATTCATGTTCTTGTAGTCTGACTGTAGCACGAAGGAATATACCTCTGATTGTTTTGGAATATCCCCATTACAACTGTTGAGATTTTCAAACAATATGTACTAAAACTCTATAACCAATATATGTTTTACGATTAGACAGAACTACACCAACGTCAGCAACACGAACATTATTCGATAAAAATAAAATTAAGGTAGTGCCGTCGGAAAACCGTAAACCCATCATTCCCTTATCATTCTTGTAATTGCAGTATACAGTACTCGTTTGCGCCAATATATCTGTTTATTCATACTTCGTATTCAAAAATTCATGTAGCCAGGAATCAATCACTAAAACTGGCAAAGATAACAACACTTCAAAGACACCTCCTTCTATAATTGAAAGTAATACGACCATTCATACAAGTGAAAATTACTTTAAGATATAATCCTTTTAGGCAAATTAATAATGGTAAACACTTTCGAATGCCAACCACAAAAATTTTGTCAGTAGTTTGGGAAAGAATAAAATCGCCCGGCTCCAAACACTGTTCAATATCTTGAGAAAAAAATCGTTTCATCAAGGCACCTAAAAGAAGTTAAAAATTATGCGGTTGCGTGTATCACCTTAATGTAAGCAAATTTTAAATCCTGATTGCTAGTATCTCATTTGATGATTGATATACCTAACTTGAGAGTCCTGCTAGAAAGTTCTTACTTAACGAATAACGAAGTATATTCAAATAGAATAAATAAGGTTAGAAATTAGATCAAATAATATGAATAATCTATATTTAGAACATAATAAAAATAGTCAAATATTTTAGGACGCCCAAACAATAGTTTCAGTAAATTAAAAAACTTAATTTGTAACGACCTTTGTTTTACAGAAGGCACCACGTAGTGAGCGCCACTGAAACGTTATTTCTTCTACGTTGAGGCGCTAGTGTAACTTATTTTTCTTAATGGGCGCCAGTGAACAAAAATCTTTCGACATAGCTAGGGGCCTATTCCTGGGTAGAGCAATAAGAAGTGGGGGGTAAGTCGAATTCTGTTTGCAAACCAAAGCTAAGCTAAATTAAATAGGCGCCACCATGTCCTGAGATAATTACGATAATAGCAGAGTACAGTTCTAAGGGCGGACGTGGAAACCCAAAGATAAAATAATCGCCTTCGTTAACAAAAACCTGTCTTATCAAAATAAGACGCAGTTCCTGTAAGAAATTGCAAAGATTAAATAAATAAAAAAGTAGAACACCATTTGTGTCCTATAAAAGTATAAAAAAATAAAAATAAAATAAATATCCAATATGATATTGGCACCAAATTATTACTCAAAAATTTTACCTTTGTGTAATTCGATTTGATCGCATTTGACCAAAATAAAAGCCTCAAAGTTGAACTAATTGTTTACTAAAGAAACTCTCTTTTAAAATTTCGGAACTTTTTAACAAGTAACAAAAATGTATCATTAACATCTATATCAAAGTCAAGGTTTTGACTTTTTAAAACAACCTACTACACTTTAAATATGAACCTGCTTTAAACATTTGAGTGAAAATAATTTGTAAGCATAATACACTGAATTACGTTCTAACCTGGGTAGATCTTCTTAGGTAGATTACAATTTCTAGAATCTTATACAGAGTGTCTTTAAATTTTCAGATTTAAATTTTATGATTTACATGTAAATAAATGCTAATCACAAAAATAGGAATGTTTTGGTTTAAACTCAATGACAGCTGCACGAAGCATTTGTTTTCATGACAACATCTGTCAATTGTGCAACACAAAAAAATATGACGTCGAAAACATACGTTGAAATTATCTAAGGTTCAGATGGAGCAAAGCTTGTATTATAAAAACCCAATCTGACAAAATTTTGTTCTACGGCTTATAAAACCAGCTCAATAATAGTTGAGAATTACACAGATTACATGTTGAAAACATAATAGCAACTTTACGTGCTTTATATGATAGACGGTTTATCAAATTTTTATGACATTCAAAACACATGCATGAAATATCTTATATCTAATAACGAACCAAACTGCTTTTTTGCTCCACGATAAATCGAGAAGGAAATTTATATTCTTCAAACAAAGTTACCGGCCATTTCTAACTAGAGACGACTGCAATCCAAACTAACATCCATAATTCCTAGTTACCAAATTTCTTAGTAGACAAATTTCATATCGACAAATCCTAAGTGACGAATTTTAAATTATGAATCCTACATGACGCGCTAAATAAATTAAACCAAATTAAATTAGTTCGTAAAATATATACTTTACCAACCGTTAGTAGAAGGTATCTTAATAGTTTCAGGTCGAGCACGACCTGACCTGCTTACTTTAGTAATTGATGCGAAGGTCGCCTACCTCTAGCCGAAAATACATGTTGATAAAACTGTTGCTAGCGGGCGACTAACTTAACGAAACAAGAACCGAATCGTCGCGACGTTAGAGGCGTGGAATACGAAAGAACAACTAGAGATACGCGTGGAAATAACTTTATGTGACACAGATATTTTAATATAAGAAGATTAATAAAGAATAATGCACGCTTAGCGCATTATTCTCGTAATTCAATGCGCATAATTATTACTGAAATTAAACATGTTACACTACCCCTTTCCCAAAAGAAAAAAAATCTTTTATCACAAACAAATTTTAAGCAAAAAACAAAAGATTTTTTTTTATAAGAGCTTTCATCAAACTCCTAACTAACATCACAATTATTTGCCAAACATCACAGTTTACGAATTAGAAATACCTATTTAATCAACATCCAAAATAACCAGGAAAATTATGAAAACGAGAGGGACTAATATACACAAATTTGAGTGTGCTGGTAACTACGTGTACCAAACGTCCATTGGGAGACAAAATCGGGGAGTCATAACCGGTATAAGTCAAAATCGAGAGAAGTCAAATCAAAAAGTCAAACGCTCCACGGGACAAAAAAATTAATTTAAGTTTAAGGGAGTTCTTTTGTTAGAGCAAGAATTTTCTTACTCCTACTGAAGGCAGTACGTACTAACTATAACTAAACACAACATAAAATATCCAAACTTTCCAAAAATAACGACTCCACTTCCTGGAGCTCTAGCGATTTTACCAACTAAGAAAGACGCTACCATATCAAAATAGCATCATAATACAAAATATTATCAGCTCAAAGTGATAACCAAAACCAAAATAAACTAACCAACAGGTTACTCACAAAAATGGCGGTGAGTGCACATCACCACTATAACTCAAAGTGTTAGAAGTTTTGCCTCTACCAAACTCAAACTTCTACGCAAATATCTCACAAACAAAAACACAAAACCGAACCAGTCAGGGCTGAAATCTCCTTCACCCTACTGATTATCCTATCACTAATTTCCAAACATCATCACCTATTAGTGATGGATCAAATGGTGAGGTTCACCATGCAAACCTCTGACCTTACCAAACAAAAAAATTAAAAAAAGGTCAAAATCAAGGGAAAGAATACGCCAATATTCTCTCTACCTAAATATGTAGAAATCAGGACTGACAATTTATATAGTCGACTTATTTCTACTTTCTAACAATATCTTCTACTAGCGCAGGACAGTCTTCATTTAGTATCAGTTATAACCATACTAAATCAAAAATCAAAACAAACGAAACAAGCAAACAACTGATTTACTTATTATCAAAGAAATGACTGAACTGGAACTAATCTTCAGGATCATCATTCTCATCTGGTTCAGATGCAGCAAAGAGCTTCAAATCTTTAACATGCCATTTCCCTGCTTTTGATTCATCCTCATTCTCTAATTCATATACTAAATTGGAATGCTTTTTACGAACTTTGCACAAAACGAATTTTGGAGCTAACTTAGCGGAGAATTTATCACCAGCACTCGAAAGTACCTTATTAGTCCTCCATACTCTTTCTCCAACTTGAAATGAAATGTCTCTTCTTCTAAGATTGTAGCGTTTACTCGAACGCTGATAAGCTACGTGTAAATTTTCACGGACATTCCCAAAAATATCAAACAAAGATTGACGATCCAAAACATAGGAAGGTCTACTGCTAGAAACAACATCAACATCTTTATCGGGTTCAAAATTGTTACTATAAACTTTTCCACTTAAGGGTACCTGACGACCAAAGACTAAAGAATTTGGTGAATAGTTGGTGGATTACATGTTGAAAACATAATAGCAACTTTACGTGCTTTATATGATAGACGGTTTATCAAATTTTTATGACATTCAAAACACATGCATGAAATATCTTATATCTATTAACGAACCAAACTGCTTTTGTTGCTCCACGATAAATCGAGATGGAAATTTATATTCTTCAAACAAAGTTACCAGCCATTTCTAACTAGAGACGACTGCAATCCAAACTAACATCCATAATTCCTAGTTAACAAATTTCTTAGTAGACAAATTTCATATCGACAAATCCTAAGTGACGAATTTTAAATGATGAATCCTACATGACGCGCTAAATAAATTAAACCAAATTAAATTAGTTCGTAAAATATATACTTTACCAACCGTTAGTAGAAGGTATCTTAATAGTTTCAGGTCGAGCACGACCTGACCTGCTTACTTTAGTAATTGATGCGAAGGTCGCCTGCCTCTAGCCGAGAATACATGTTGATAAAACTGTTGCTAGCGCGCGACTAACTTAACGAAACAAGAACCGAATCGTCGCGACGTTGAGGCGTGGAATACGAAAGAACAATTAGAGATGCGCGTGGAAATAACTTTATGTGACACAGATATTTTAATATAAAAAGATTAATAAGGAATAATGCACGCTTAGCGCATTATTCTCGTAATTCAATGCGAATAATTATTACTGAAATTGAACATGTTACAAATTAATCTGATATGGCAACTGAACCTGTAAACCATTAGTTAATAAAATTACATATGAGAGCGAGTACCCTGCTTATGTTTCGTATAAATTCCTAATTTCAAATCATTTTTCATTTTACACTTTCAAACTAATATAAAGACGCCTTTCGAGTCTTCAAACTCCCAAACGACATTTAATTGCTGGTGTCTACTGGTCTTAGAACCCCTATAAAAGATAAAACGAACATGTCATTTACTTGCTAGTTAGTATGTTAATGTAATTTTACAAAATAAGCGTTCCATTCTAATTAGCAAAAGCTGGAATTAGGTCGTCCGACCCATATCTGACCCATTAAAGTTCATATTTTTTTAAAAGATACAGATAAACGTCGCGTACCCTTTGTATCTATTGGTCAAGTTAGGTAAGTTCACCAACGCAAGCAATAAAGTTGTCTTTCTGTCGATTCTCTTCAATTAACTACCGTTCCTTGTTTGAATTCTCGTAATTCTCAGACAGCAGCTCTTTTAAATACTCATCTTTTGTGGTTAATCTACCATCACCTGCAGGTGTTGTATTAAAAATTAAACTTATCGCGTGGTTTTAGAAGCGACTTGAGCTCGACAAGGCTAGCGTTAGTCTTAAAACTGTATATATAAACCCCTATATTTTAGCTTTACGATAAATGTGCAAGCAATTGGCTATGCACAATTAAATGTATTGAATTTAGTAGCAAGATGGCCAGACTTTACGCATGAAGCATGAGGCTACTGTTTTCAATAATAGTAACATAAGAGATAGGTTTGATGTTGACATTTTTCTAATTGTATATTACTTGGTAATTCGATGTAAAAATAATTGAATTGTATATTATTTAATTGGGTTATAGCGGATATCCTATTGGACAATACTTTTTAACGCAACTATTAAACCCTCGCACCACAAGACTAGAGGTGCTATATAAAAAAGCACACATTCGTACAAGAAACAGTATTGAAAGATTATTTGGAATATGGAAAAAGGAGACTTCCAGTTCTGGCATACGGTATAAGTTTAAAATTAGACACTGCAATGACTGTAATAGTTGTAGCGGGAGGGTTACACAATCTTGCCATGCTGCATGATGGAGCAGAGGCACATTCCGCATAGAGCATTGATCCAAACGAACTCGAGAAGTTGATTCAACTTGGGCAAATAAACATGTAACCGAATGCACAAGCTAATGGAAACAGAGATGATGTACGTAACCTTTCTTTAAATAATTATTTCAAAAACTTGTACAAAACTTTTATTATTGAAATTACAACTGAAAGCGCGTATTAAAAATATTTTCTCGCATAGCGTATATGAAAATGAATCATATTTGCTCTAAAAATGTGACTGAAAATAATCCTTTGCGACCCTAGAGCCGCTAAACTCATAACAGCATGATTTTGCAGGTTTTTCACAATCTAGACACCAATGACTATCATTGAGATTCATTTATTGCGACTTATTACTTATCAAATAAGATTAAAATTTTTCAAAAAATCCTAACAAACCAAGAACATCAGCAGCTTAGTACCAGCACAAATAACACAATTGGCATGTTAAATGCTTTAAACCAAATAAATGAAATACTACACCATGCTACCAGCAACTCAAATACTTACCAAGTGCCTACAAATTCTGGTATTACTATCCATAATAATGCTCAAGGGATAATTAATATCAATTACTATAATAAATAAATACGTCAAATGTTATTAACCTTCTTTATTTTGTGTTATTTTTCCTATTTTTTTTTTCGTTAATGCTAGGCGAAAAACAGTTGTGTGTCACACAGGTAAAAATGCATTAGCAGCCCTTAGCTATCAGCTTCCCTTGCTCACTTCGCTCGCTCAGGCATCTAATAGCTGCGGGCTGCTAATGCTGATTTTCTGCCCTTGAGACACAATAAACTATTAAATAAAATTAATTTCTATTTTTCAATTTGTTATGTTTTCTTGCTTAGTTTCTATTTTTAATTGCAATAACTTCAACTCCATTGCCTTCTTCTCTTGCTCGTTATTAAACTTTCTTTTAATTGTTTTTCTTTCAGTTCTCCAATGGATTGCTTTTTAACAAGTAGTTGCAAGTATCTTTCAGAAACTTCTGATCTGAAGATGTCAAAGCTTTAACAATTGTTGTCGGTCTTCAACGACTAGAGCTCTATAATAAGTAAAATGTTAATGAGACTGCTTTGGAAATCATAAATAATTTACTTGTGGGAGCTTTGAAAGATCTTGCTGTTTTACTTGTTGTACTTCCTGCGTGAAATATTAACAACGAGATATAGCATCTGGGAGTCTATTCTCGAAAGAAGGTGATGTTTATCGCATGCGATATTTTACGATTTTCGCACGAAACGACGGAGTTGGTATTCTTCGAATTTCGCAAGAGATATTTGGGTCAAAATCTACTAATGGGACAATTTTAAGTGACCACATTTTAAAAAAAAATAATCAAAATTCCAAAAATTTTCCACTGCAACTTATACTAAGGACATTATAAGATAATATGCTGTAGATCTTCATTCATAATGACGATTATTTTTAGAGTAACAAAAACTAATGGGGACCGTCGTTATAATGCACAGGGACCGTTGTTATCATTTAAAGGGACCGTTGTTATTTATTTATAGCATAATGTATAAACAGGAATGAATCCATAGAATGCAGTTATGGATTTATGCATACATAAGTATATAATAATAGTTACTTAATTTGTAATAAATAGTATTACAATTTTGTTCATCGTTTTTATAAAAACTATATTAATATGAAATTGAATCAATCAAACCTTTACATTTGAGATTAATACAACAAGTCAATATTTGCACTTTCTTTTATAACGTAGTTCCTTTTGGTGATTACAATTGGTTTTGAACATGCAGCCATGATCTCGTATTGATTGATGCAGTATTTTTCATCTTTACTGGGCCATATAAAGTAGTTGCCATTTCTCTTCATAAATCTAATAGAAAGAAATCCTGAATTTTTATTTTCTATTTCACCTGTTGGGAAAGGAGAAATGTATATTATTTTAAAATTTACATTTATTTTATTACCAGGATACCAGTTATCCTCCCACGATATAGCCACAAAATCACCAACATTTAATTCCAACTGTATTAATTGTTGATTTGTATGCAAACAGTTTTTTTGGTTTCAACTAAACGCAGAGCTGCTATAAATGAGTTTAAGGAAACAATACTATATATTTATTGAAAACTGCTAATTACTAATAGTTTATATAAGAGGAAACAAAACAATAAATATGAATAGAAAGGATACGAGCCTCATCAAATCCAAAGTAACCAGTCTTGTTTACGGTATAATGTGGATAAATTGAGCTGAAGCTGCAAACTGTGCAACCCAAAGTTCGTATAAAAAGTATGGCTGGATTCTCAGAAGTCCAAGTTATTTGATGGATAGAGATTATTCCAGCCAATGCCGATAATTTTTCAAGCAGTAGTTTCTTTTGAATGTCTTCATCGAGTATTACAAACAATTTAATTTTTGGACAAGCCTCAGTTAACTTATCATGAAACTGAGTGGCATTTAAAACATCTTTACCATGAGATACAAGTGTGTCGGTAGTCCTTTTCAAAGTTCCTCCAACACCATCGGCAGCTCCTTTGCCGTGCCCAGATATGGAAAAATTCCAAGAAGCTTTTTTAACTGTAGGTATTATTTTAGGAAGTAATTTTACAAAATAATAGAAATTCTTTCTATTTTTATATTGAGAAGAAGGTCCATCTGAATGAAAGAAAATAGTTTCTATTTGTGGATGATGTTCTTTAATATAATTAAGGATAGTGCTAAGGTGACTCCAAATGGCGGATGCGGTGTGATCCAAATTCTCAGAAATGGTACCAAAAAAATTGGGTCGAATTATGGCATCAGTTTCATCGTAAATATAATACGCCCCTGTATGTAGAGACAATTTCCTCTGTGAAGCACCAAAGTGTATAGCCTGTACTTCTTCAGTTGAGCATTTAAAAGTATAATTTTCAGAAAAATCAATGTGAATAAAAAATTCGTTTTCTGTTAAATTTTGTCGTATACCTGCTAAATATTCAAACTGGTGAATTAAATTGAAAATATGCTTTTTATATTCAGGTAGTTCTAATTCAACTCTTTCAATCACTCCAGAAAGCGAAGTCATAATTTCTTTCCTTTTTGTAATTCTAACTTTTACTTTTTGTCCTTTAATTTCTCTATTTTCACTTTCTGTAATCCATTGCTGATACTTGATATTCATGTTTTTAATATTTCCAAATAGATTATATTTCAACTTCATTGACTTAGTAAATACAATTACTGTACATACAACTAATGTTTTTCTGATCACAGACAGTTGTCTCGATTGGGTTTGGATTCGGCCTTATTATCTTATAATGTAATAGTTTTTGCATCATATACTTAAAATTTGAATGTAAAATACAGACATGTATTTCTGTCTCTCAATTTTGGATGTACTATATATGATGGCCTGCATCTAAAGCATATGCTGTAAGATATTTTCTTTGAATGGGTTTGATTATACTTTTTATGTACGGTTTTTAAATTATCTCGAAGAAACCTTTATTGCAATTTTTGATTTTGATATATTTTATGATCCCTTTTTCCTGGACAAATACGACTATTTGAATCCTCTTCTAAAAATTGTACCACAGAGCTGCGCACTTCTTTTAATACACAGTCTTTTCTTTTTATTAATTTATTATTTTTGGAACATGCTTTTAGATACATTTTGTAGGAAACTAACTCTTTTGCCTGATAAATCATGCCCAATTTCTTCAGTCTTTTAGACGACACGATTTTAGCAAAATTGAACTTGGCACTAGGTCCACTATGTGCCTTTTTCTGTTCTTTCAAGTGATCTATAATTTCGTCAGCAAACACCAAGCGCTTTACCACTACTTGTGGAACGGAATTTTTTGAATCTCCTAAGGAAGCCGTAGTTTTTGAGATAGGAGATAAACCTAGCTTGGATTTTAGTTGCGCAATCTGCGTTTATAACACTCCGCACGCCGATTTGAAATCTTTAACTGCAATTCAACTTTATTTAAATCTCGATACACCTTGCTTTTGTTTCTATCTTTCTTCTTGCGCCCTGATACTTGTTTAGCACTCAACAATTGATTACGATTATGGTTAACTTCTAAGAGCACCTGTTCTTGCATATCGTCATTATCGCTCTGCGGAGGCGTATTCTCTGCTAATTGTTGGTCCAAAATGCCTAAACCTTTTTTGTTTTCTCGAAACCGTTTCGCCCTCTCATTATTTTGCTTCCTAACTACTCGCTTTTCTCTGTCTGTCAAGTCTGTGATTTTTTTACATTTCTGTCGATTATATTCTCTGTCACGTTTTCGCTTCCGTTCCTTTTCGTCCTCAGTCATAGTTGCTCTTTGGCGTCTCTTTTTCTCTTTCTCATATTCCCTACGCTTCTTTACGTCTGTATCCGATAACCGCGATTTCTTCTTCTTAGTTTTTGGTTTATTATGTAAGCAACTACTGCCAAGTTTAATTTTTAGGTCATTATTCATTTTGGTACACCTACAAAAAACTTACACAGTTTAAGATAACTATGTTTATTTACATTTATAACACATTAAACCGCGTATAAAGTTCGCTTAATATTTATATTTTACAGAATAATAACACCGATCCCGCAAGCAGTAACAACGGTCCCTTTGTAATAGGGACCGTCGTTATGGGGACCGATATTACTCTTTTTAAATCAAACCTCATTTACTACACCTCCTGATAAAACTGGCAACATGTTAATATCTAAATAGGTAGTGCACATCGTGATACATGTATTCCGAATATTATGATTTTTTAAAGTTTATGGTTTTATTTCATGCGCAGCGGGACCGGTGTTATAGAATACAAAAACATACGCAAACTTATTTTATCATTGAAAAATATTAGGAATATAATGGTTAAATAACAAACGTAACTTACCATCAGCATGCTACGAATACACTCTGTAAGTAAACAACGCACTAGTAAGAAAGAATGTGGAATTCATGATGCACGCGCAAGCCTGATTAGTATAAAATAGTGCGCCAAATACAAATTGCAGGGACACGTATACTAATTATTGCAAAACTACAAATCGTTATTGTAAGATCGTTTTTGCCTGAAATTTATTTTGTTTAGGTACATTAACAAAACTGTTTAGCTTTTGCGAACATTGGTGACTCATATTTACTGACAACCGCAGCTTAAAGAATTGAAACCGGCAGATGGGGTTACTGGACCGGCGTTATCATTCTTCTTTTTAAATTCAGTTTCTTTAGTTTTTATCATTATTTTTGCATCAAATTTAAACTTCATATTACGTTTGCAATAATATAAAGGCAATGCATCACTTCCTGACCACCAAAATTTCCTAATAATGTATTAAAATCAGGTAGGACACAAATTGTCCGATTAGTAGATTTTGAGCCATTTATCGAACGAACTGCAAAGAGCGGTGTACTACCAAGTGATATATTTTATCGCATGAAAACACACGTATTGCGCATGATTACTATATTAAAATTGACTGACACAACATATAACCATAGACTTTTCTCTATGCACATAACCAAAAAAATTGCTACTGTTTTTAGTCTATTTTGCGGGTCTTTAAGAAATAATTATAAACAGACAATTCTATAAGCGTATACTATCTTTTATTTAAGTGAAAAACTGTTTGTGCGTATCTTCCGCTTAATAAAAAGTTGAATTCCGGGAATTTCATTCACTTGCATTGCTATTTTTTCCCATTCTTCGCAAGCTTTTTTTTTTGGAAAATTAGAGGAAAATTTACGGCTGCATAATTACCCTCTATTTATAAGTAACTCTGTTAGTTGGGCGTAATTAATGCAAGTAAACACTACGTTCATCCAATCTTCGATCTTGCCCGGCAAAATACGATGTAGCAGCTTCCTGAACCACGTGATTTCGTTCCGGCTGACTATTGGCTTTTATTATTATTCTATTTACGAAATGCCTCATTTCGTTCGGTATTTAAAATATCATATCACATCTTGTCGAGAATACCAAGCGTCATAAAATTCATTTCATATGCGATACTTTTGGGTGATAAATATCACTGATGGTATATATCGAACGAAGTCGAGAATAGACCCCCAGATCTGTTGTATAGGAATCCTATAATGTTTATTTTTATTTAAAAACCAATTGTAAAATATAAGTACTCACTATATCAGAATTTAAATACTCAAACTCAAATCGATCTGACATACCATCTATTAGTGTGTGTTTTGTGTTGCCCAGACCCACCAGAAAAAGTATAAGTAGAGACAAATTAGTTAAAGTCTTACCTTTATAACTCACGTTTTATCTTGTTATCATAATCAAACTCTGTACAGTTTCCACCAAATTCATTGTTCATTCAGTTTACCTCCTCCATCTTAAATAACGTAATAGTAAAAAATATGACCACGTAACCATACCTACCAGTCAATAAAATTTGTTTTTCTCTTCGGCAGTACCATTCCGTAGAGTCATTTTCAAGTTACTGTGCAGTTTTCTTAATTGCTCGCCTTTTCATCTAATTCCACTAGAAGCATTAAATTCTATAGCAATCCTGGATCATGTTCTGGACTGAAATTCATTGTGGATAGCATCAGTTTTTTTATTTTCTATTATATCCTCATATTTGTTAACTAAATTCACGAAACGTTCTTTATCTTTAGAACTAAAATTACAAGCCCTTTTCTTAATTCCAAACTGGTACTAAATATTTGTTTTTTACAATATTGTTTGGATATGTAACACTTACTTTACAACTCGAACTCATCGCGAAAAAATTACTCCAACTAAAATATTACTTAACTAACAAATGCAGAATAAATTCAGGAACGGTAAAAAATGTTTAACATCAATTTATACTGTCAATTATGTCAATTACTAATCTATCAAATCTACACTACCTGCATTTTAGGTATTGTTTGACACTTTTTTACAACATTACCACTTCAGTTGGTGCTCAAGTTAAGAGCGTTTTTAAACACATCGGCCCAAACAAAAGTGAAATTAAGACACACTTACTTTTAAGACGTTCTTAAATTAAGTACCGCTTAAGCCAAATACGGCTCAAATGGGCATAAGTTCTCTATACAGTAAAGAAACCCGAATGAAATACAAAGTCGGCCATTTGAGATATTTGGTGTTACCTTTATCGTCGAACACACTGTATACAAGGTTGGGATAAAATATGGAACCAATTAAATATCTTTAAAACGAAAAGGACGATATTTATGAAACTTTGTAGATAAATGTAATGAGGCAAAATGCATCTGATATGATTTTTTTTGTGAATAATGTACTTCCGGTTTAGCCAGAAATGCTCTCAATTTTTTTTATTTAAATAGGACACCCTGTATATTTTTGCAGATCTTGATAGATCTTGTTATTTCGAATTCGTACATATCAGGGTTAATGGAAATAATCTGTAAAAGCAAGATACTAAAGCACTTTACATTTACTCAATAATAAATTTTATTTATAAGATTAACGAGAATCAGAATAATATTGAATTTAATTTAAACAAAATCATTTTAAATGTTCAAAATGCTCGCCGTTTACTTCCTGACAATATGCAAGTCTATTAATAAATTCCTGAATTACTCTTTCCAAGACTTTTCCATGGATGAGTTCACATTCATCGATGATTCTTTGTTTCAATTCCTACAGGGATGTTGGTCGTCTAACGTAAACATGTGATTTCAGGTAACCCCAAAGAAAGAAATCTAACGGACTGAGTTCTGGAGAACGAGCAGGCCACTCTACAAATCCTCTACGTCCAATCCATTGATTTGGAAAATTTGCATCTAAAAAATTCAAAACCCGTCTATCATAGTGAGGAGGCGCTCCATCTTGTTGAAACCAAACATTTTGTGGCAACTGCCCATTTTGATGGAGTGCAGGAATAATTTGGTTATTTAGTAAATCTAAATACTTGTCACCATTCAAGTTTCCGTCTATAAAAAATGGGACTATAAGCCTATTTTTCACAATTCCCATCCAAACATTTAACTTTTGTGGATGTTGGGTATGGGCTTCATAAATCCAATGAGGATTCTCATTTGACCAATACCTTGAGTTATGGCGATTAACTGTTCCATTTAAACAAAAAGATGCCTCATCCGAAAACACTACATTATTTGCAAAATGCTCGTCGACATTACAGATGTCCATCATTCGATCGCAAAACTCCAGCCGTCGGTCAAAATCATCATCAGACAATTCTTGAACTAATTGTATTTTATACGGATGATATTTTTCACTTTCTAATATCTTCCCTACAGAACGTCGACTTATACCGTGGTTTAGTGCCAAATCTGTGGTAGAAGTTTGAGGTGATTCCTTTAATTCAGTAGCAATGTTTTGTCTAATAGCTTCGTTCGTTGCGGTCTGTGGTCTTCCAGTTTTTGGCAAATTTTTGACCATCCCTGTTGCATTAAAACGTTGTAATGTTTTAGTAACTGTTAAACGTGATATAGGATTTCTTTCAGGATGCAAATCATTAAAAATATGACAAACTTCTTCCTTAGTTCCAACACGATCGCCAAAACCAATCATCATTAATATTTCAATTCGATCTTTCTCACTTAAATGTACTATATTTAACCGTACAATTTATTACCGTAAATAACAATTAACTTGACAGTTTGTCTTGACATTTTTCCAACAGCTGTTTTACTAAACAGTACACGTTTAATACAAAATATACATCAATTTGCTAATCTAAATGGTTTTTATTCTAATGTGTAAAAACTTAAAAGTGATTGTACTAAAGTGCTTTAGTGTCTCGTTTTTACAGATTATTTCCATTAACCTCGGTATGTATGAATTCGAAATAACAAGATTTATCAAGATCTGCAAAAATATACAGGGTGTCCCATTTAATTAAAAAAAATTGAGGGCATTTCCGGCTAAACCGGAAGTACATTATTAACAAAAAAATCACATCAGATGAATTTTGCCTCATTGCATTTATCTACAAAGTTTCAAAATATCGTCCTTTTCGTTATAAAGATATTCACTTGGTTCCACACTTTATCCCAACCCTTTATAGTTAAAACCAAACAACGTTGCTTATGACTCGTTGTTCGTAATCGTATATAATGAAAACGTATGTTTAAAAACTACAAAATGCAATGCGACCTTGGAATATAAGGTTTATCAACATTGATGGGTGTAAGTTAGATTAGTTTTATGTCGCATTTTGATTTATAAACAAACATAGTTTAGCAAATTTTATAAACAAATGTTTTTTAAGAATCTACTTAATCCAAAGAATTCGAACAGTATTATAAATATTTTGACGAGTTAGAAATGTTTTATTAGATATTCTAGACCGGATACTTCGAAACAAGTCTTCATTGCATCAGAAGTAGTTATTGTAAGTCTTAATAAAAGGTGTTTAAAAATTGTTTTATAATTTAGAACAAGATAACGATTCTTCTAAACCCGTTAGTAAACTACCTAGAATTATATTGATGCCGACTTCAAACTGCATTCAGCATTGCTAATGCAAACTGTTCAAGAATTATGTAAAATTTTAGTACCTTCTGCAAGTGCAACTAGTATTGTTAGAGGAGAAAAAATTTTAGTGCATCATTAGTACAAGTCAATCTAAAACGTGTACAAAACTTCTAAGATTACAAATTTTTTCAAACGTCAATCAAAATAACGAATCATATTAGAATTGTAGATGTGGAATATAGTAATACGTTAGCTTCGACTAAATCTCAAAGACGTTATTGGGGAACGAAGTGAAAATGCTGTGCAATGCTAGAAAGTTAATATGTTTAATTACTCCTCTCTAAGTGAGATAGTAAGAGAAAAGTATTCTACTAGTCTTCTGTGCCGTGCGAACGCTTATTTTCCAGAGCTGAATATATATTAACCAAATGTTGCACAAATTGATCTGCGATGAGATCAGTAATTGTTATTCCTGCGTTGTATTCAAAAGATATTAATTTAAGAATAAGTATTTAAATACTTTATTTCTATAATTATACTATTTAGTGATTCAAATAGTACCTCTACTATATACATTTGAGCTATTTCAACACTAGGTTAAAATAAAATATCTTGCATTTGCGCGTGACTCATCTACTGAAACCTGCAGTATTATCATCGGTAGTGGATTTTTGCATTGAAACATTAGACATTAAATCGACATTTTGTAATATTTATTACTTATATTTTACAATACAATATAACAAATATTTACATAAACAATTACCAGAATGAAGTTTTATAATTCTTTGATCAGTAGGCTAGTATTTCAAAGTATAGAGTCACTTATTCCTCAATCATCACTACAGTCACTGTCACTGTCACTACTACTGCTTTAATGCTACCATTTATAACTAATTGTTGAACAACGTCAAATTGTTTTTCAATATCCCACCATTCCTCTATACATCTGTAAGCATGATGTAAAATATATGTAGACACTTCAATACAACAAAGTGATCCAGTTGCGATTCAGAAATCAATGTCCAAGTGGTATGTTACTAAACTCTTCAAAATAAGAGCATTAGTCTGGTAGGTGGATCATCTATAACTGGGTGTTGGTGAATATTAAAGCATGATCTTGTAATATAAAGCACTGTCATTAGAGTAAAGTGATGTTGAAAGTTTGTAGTGATTATAAAAAAATATTTTAAAATTAATAAAGTTGGACAAATGAAAAGGAATTACATGCGAACTTTAAAATTGAATTTAGAGCAAAATATTGTTGTTACTATGTATATTATATTATCTGTTTTTAGTTGTAAGAATTATGTTTGGATTATATAAAGAGTAGGCATATAAAAAAAATTAATTGATATAGGTATCTAGGATACCGTTGTTATTTGAAAAGATTACCTAATTAAAATAAAAAAATCGAAGTTGTATTTTTTGTTGGCTCCTAAAAATTTATAAAATAAATTAATTTTAAAATATTGAGAAGCTTACCTAAATCAAATAGGATAATGGAAGCATCATAAACAAAGTATAAACATTTTGAACGTAAGGAGTGAAGAATATTGTTACAAACTATTAAGCAACCCGTCAAACACGCAAGCTGCATAACCGAAGTGTATTCTACAGGAGTCTAGAACCTTCCAGCAAACACCAGACTATGAATCATCTATTTAATTTAGGGTATATATAAAATCGGTGATGAAGTACAAAGTTAGTCTATATCAAAATGTCATATATAAATCATATCGTGTAAAATTAGTTAGTTAGTTACGCTTTTAAAAGTCCTATAGTAAAAATAAATTTGTGTTATGTCAAAGTGCATATTGTTCCGCCAGCTTGTGCATAAATAGTCAAAAGTGTAATAAATAAATTATAGTAGTGTTTAGTGTTGTTAAGAAGACTTATGGATAAGGATTTAGTTTAAGAGAATATTAGTGCATGTAAAGAACATTAATGTGATAGTGTTTCATTGTTAATGGGACTGAAAATGTCTATTCATAAGGCATATACTGTTAATTAGACTTGTGAATAGTGAGTATTAAAAACTTTTGTTATTACTTGTTCTAAATTGGTGAAATGCGTTAGCGGTAACCCGCTACAATATTTTAGGAGAGTAATAAAAAGGGTTGGTTTTTAAAAGTGTAGTAAAATTTCGATAGAGGGCATTAACAGCAGGTCTATGTTGTATAGAACCCACAAAATATGAACTAGTAATAACAAAATTTAATCCTGAGATATTAGAATAAAAGACCGCGGAATGCTAGCAGTAGTAAACCATTTAAAAAAAGAGGAAAGTATATTCATTTATTGAAAATCATAGCAGATTATAATAATCCATTATCGTAACGTAACAAATCAATAACGATAAAATAATCTAATTTAAAACAATCAATAATCTGATATCTAAATTAATTTATAAGATATATATATATATATATATATATAATACTTATATATTAATATTAATAATATTATATATATATATATATATATATATATATATATATATATATATATATATATATATATATTGCTGTGGATCCGGGGATTAAAGTTTTAAGAATCGAGAGTGAGTCATTAAATACTTTTCAAAAATAAAAATTTCACAAAAAAAATTTCTAACCCGCTTGATTTTCTGCTTTCAGAATCTTCAGCAGCTTCCCTGGCTAGCTCAGCTGTGCCTCTTCTCGGATACCTAAATTTACAATCATTCTTCCTTCCCACTCACACCCCATTCAGTATAATCACCAAATAATACAACAATCATACATTCTTTTATTTGACGCTATTTACAAATTAATTATAAGCAGGTATAAACAGTTTGGTACTCTAATTACAACTCAATAAGTGATATGTTTTAAATTATTATTTGCAAACGTATTTAATACAATATGAGTAGATGGGCCCCAAATAATACCCTATATTTATTTCACACTGGAGTATGGTGAGCTCATAATAACCCAGTTTATTAATGTATGCCTTTTACCTTGCATAAAATTACTACAAAACTAATAAACCCATGTACCCTTAACAATCCAATTTAAATTCATAATAAAATGAAATGAATTCCATTAAAATGAAATTTAGTAAGTTTTACATACACCCTTTTTCAATATTTTAAATAACCCTAATAATTGTCAAGTACATGTATCTTTTCCGATACGTTATATAACCATAAATAACCCCGATGTTCACTCACACATCACCAAATAATTCCAAAAGTTTATCAGATAACAGAAAATTCAAATAAGTTACCTGGAAATGCTTCATGCCTCCATCCCTCCAACGATGCTTACCAGAACCCCTTGGCTTCGTGACTATGCGCTTTGATACTCCACATATTCATAGATGATAACCCCAGTATTCGCCAAGCGCCTTGCTTCCAAATTACTATTCCATGACACCATACAAAATCACGTATATTATACTTCTATTTATTAATTTACTAGCTTGGTATGATATTAGTTGGACCTCGGTTAATTTAATTCACTCGACACTACTCACGTTAATAACTATAAGGCCTCAACTACCAAGTTACAAGTGCCAGTACTGCATTTACTGTATTATGAATAATTTTTAATACTCACAAAACTCTACTATAACGTCGGTCTATCGTTGTAAGTAGTATAAAGCTATGAAAATATAAAGAGAAAGCTCCCAATTCTCTCAGAGTATTTATATCTTTAAAATGCCACCCCTAGGACACACTTCATGCGAAAAACTTATTTTAAAATAACACTTCTGCAAATTTTGATATAACTGACTTAAAGCTTCCAGAAATTCAGCTCGTGAACGCGCCGTATAATTCAAAAATCGTTTCCACCTGACGCATGTTTGTCCGTTTGTAAAACTATCCGGTTCAACCAATGATTCTGTTCTGTCTCGTTATGAAACTCCGCCTGTAATATTTTTATTTCTGTCTTATGCATATTTGATGTCGCGTTCCAAACCTCACTTGAGTTGTAGAAAATCGATATTGCTGACAGCGTCTCATCACTCCACGTGGATTAAGTACGTGCGTTTTGAAAACCAATGCTTTTATATCCGTCTCTATCTGTAGCATATTACTGATCGTGCATCTCACCTACTCTTTAAGAACTTTGTTAGCTTGTTTATTCGAAGCAACTGACGGTTGAACACTATTTTCTATGAAGCCCGCTTTATTATGCTGATAATTTCAAAGAAGGTAACCTTTTAAACATGCAGGTGTTCTTAATTATAGACCGTTTAAAACAACAATTCTTGGAGTCTATATATCACGGTATCCGATAAAACTGACGTCCTTGTTTGTTACCAAGAAACGTTTTGCCTTGGGATTATCGATTTTCTATACCCTGGTGTGTTTTTCAATGTTATTACACGTTGAATTAAAATAAATTAAATTAATTATGCGTTTCTATTTGCTTTTAAAACTGGTTTTCTTTATGTACTTCTAACTTTTCAATCATTAATTATAAAAATACGTCAATACTTGTCCGTTTAAATTAAATAAATTAAATAAATTTTGAGCGTAAATAATTTGTTTTTTTCTCTATACAGGGCGTTTGAAATTGCATTGCTTACCCCAAATTTAACTCTTTGAATCCATAACAATATATATAAATATATATAAATATTTTAAGTAGTTAATTACATAAGGTAAGTTGATAAATACTATCGTATTATAGTGAATGAGATGAAATAATAACTTAGACTTTTATGCAAAGCCCAAATGAAACTTAGGTTGATGTATCGTCGTGTACACGATTTAAATTTGTAAATTTCCCAATTGTCGTCATCGGTCTCGGTGACGTAATTGGTAAACGCATGGTTCCGGCAATACCAGCATACAGGTTCAAGTCCTGTCCAAGACCTTATATTTTCCATCTTTCAATTACTAGCTCGATTTGAAATGATCATTTGGGCTTTGCATAAAAGTCTAAGTTATTATTTCATCTCATTCACTATATATATATATATATATATATATATATATATATATATATATATGTATGGCGTCGCATGTGTGGGGCTCGATTTGCCAAAGAGGTTGTGATTTGAAACATAGTTTTCTTTTGTTAGGGTTTCAAAACGTCTTTGAGGTATTTTGTACACACTATGTTGATGATATCCTGATTTTTTCAAGGAATAACGAAGAACATCTGGAGCACATAGGTATAATTCTACAGAGGTAGGCGAGGGAAATCTTCAGTTAAACGTAGAGAAGTGTAAACTGTTTAAAGTAACGTCAGTTCTTTGAGATTTGTAATTTGTACTGAAGGTGTTAGTATCTGCGATAAAAGATTAGAAGAACTTGAAAATTTAGAACAACTAAAGAATTTAAATGGATTGCGAGATTTTTTGGGAGTTCTGAACTATAATAAACGATTTATACCACATTATTCTGAGTTGTGTGTACCGTTGGTGGAATTACTTAGAAAGAACGTGAAATAGAATGGACAGAGCAGCGGATGAAGGCGGTTAGTTTAGAGGAAAATATGTTGTGGATTTTATCAAAGGAAATGAAACAGAAATTTCAAAAAACATCTATGAACTATCTTTTATGCATTCAAAACATGTTTCTTTTATACATATTATCTAAAAAATCTCTTACATTCACAGATATAAATAACGTTTATTAAAACAATTTACAACTTAAGCTTAAACCTCAATTTACCTAATGTCTACTTACATGTTAAAATACACTTCACCTAATTTTTATTAGCAAGTTCAGAACCTAAACATCTCATATGTGAGTCACAAAACTTCTCTTTAAAATTATCTGGATAATTTACCTATCCTTTTATTGCCTCGGTTGTCAGTGGAGTAGGCCAACGACGCTGGACAGAAAAATCTGAAAAGAGTCAAAATTCTTCAAGCTCTGACCTCAAAATTGCTAGAAATTATCTTTTGACAAATAATTTTTATAAAATTAAAATCTTATTATAGCTTAACTTACTTAAATATCCTATTAGGTAACAAAATTAAAATTATTCTTGTAGTTGGTATTGTCAAATAGCGCTTATAAAAATCACATTTCCATTGTGATTAACTGCATTAAATACTTCCTGGTTCCACTTCATATTTACATTTCTAACCAATCTTGACGTAGAAATATCGTTTAATTTCCGTAGTTTTATGTTACATATTGCATATCGTAAATGAATTAAAGAATTAATCTTTACTCGAAACGTACATGTTGCTTGACATTATAATGAATGACCCCGTTCTAATTCATTTCCGTGATATATAATAAATAATCTTAATACGTCATCGTTCTTCAGAGTTCTCGAAGCATGAAACATCCGAGTGATATAGTAATTACCCCGATTTCGTGTTTAATAAGTTAGTATAAAGTATAACTCTTTCATTCTTTGTAAATGAACAAAATCTATTGCTCATATATGTCTCTAAGAGCTATTAAAATTGTTCTTATCTATTTTTATAGCTTTTTCGGTAATAGTGCGTTCTCGAATTGGGACGTGTTGTTCAGAGAGAGAGAGAGCGAGAATGACAGATAATGGGAGGAGAGAAGAAAGAGGGGAAGAGAGAGGGATGTATTTTTGGAGTAGCGTTAACGATATAATGAGATGGGTCAACCAAGAAGGATGGAGACCAGACCAAGAAGCCAGCCCATGAATGCATTTAGGTTTTAAAGAAATAATGGACAGAAGAGGTATCCGGTCATAACAATTGAAAGGGACAATTTCCAAAAATGAATTGGGGTAGAGGAAATGCCATCAGGAGTGACGGGGGAAAGGAGGACAATGAATCCTGTACTATTGAGAAGAGAACCGTAACTCAAAGAAGGGAAAATGTTACGAATTTACAAAGAGATAGCACAAACAACAACAATAATAATAGAAGGACATACGCGGAAATAGTATGTCAACCTAGACTATCAAATAGACAAATCAAACGACAAAACCATAAAAATTAATAAATATGAACATGCGGGTGAATTTATACATTTGATTTGGAGAGTGATTTAAAAGTTAATGGGAAAAATGATTTACTACCTATAATAAAGTTAAAAGTAGAAGGAAAGGAAATTAAATTACTTTTAGACACTGGAGCTGAAGCAATATTAGTAAATGAAGGTTTGTAAAAGATAATTTAGAGGAGTTAATGCAGAAAGTTATACCTATTAAAAAAATAATTTAGTATCACTGAATAACAAGGAGTTTTCAGTAGTCAACAGTATCACAATTCTGAAAGCTAAGTTGGGAAGGATTGAGATAGAACAAGAATTTTTAATAATAACAGGGTTAAGAGTTGATGCCATTCTGGAAATGGATTTTATTAGTAAGATAATGGGGATGTAATAATTATGGAAGAAGAAAGGATTAAATGGGACGAGGAAGTTCAAATAGAAATAGAAGGCGACTGTATGAATTTGAATCAATTTGAGAAGGAGATGAAAGGTAAATGGGGTAATAGTTTAGGAATTAGATGCTCTGGTGAAGTTAGAAAAGAGGTTGTGTCATTTTTAGAGAAAAGGACAAAATTATTGGAAAGTGAGAACATAATGCTGGAGAGATGAAAATAATAGATAAGACGGATGAAAATAGTATAATTGCAGGAGATGATGATAAGATAATGAAACTTTCGTTGAATGCAGCTTTTAAAACTAAAATGAATAAAGATAGTAAAATATTACATAAAGTTAAAATAATTTTGAAAGCAGAGTTTAAGAATTCGTTTGAGATAAATTCTATTAAAGAATATGAAAGCACGTATGTATAAATATGGAACAATGGCGTTTGGTTTATCCAAACAATGATTTGATTATGCAGATGTGAGAAAGTGTTGGAAAAATGAGAGAAAGAAAGGGATTGGTGAAGTGAGAAAGGACAAGGGAGTTAAAAGTAGAAAAAAATCATTTTCAGAGAGAATTAAAGGTAGAATAAAAAATTGTTATTAAACAACTAGGTAGAAATGAGGTAGAGTTGTTATTAAAAGAGTAATATTCTGAATTGGTAAATAGAGAGTCAGGAATTGCCACAGATTAAGAAAACAAGTTAGAGGTAATTAATACTGAACCATTCAATACTAAAGTTTAGCCATATCAAGACAATTAATTCAAAGAAATTGTCACTATTTATATACAACATTAGTAGTATTGCTAGATAGGGGCTAGGACAACTTTATGAAATTTTATACCCTATATTTTTTTCAAAATTGCGATAGTTCAGAGGAGAATTTGCCACAGTATAATGAGCGATGTATGCAAAGGAAAAGAATTCTGTTGAAAATGAATCTTGATGAGACCGTGTGCAACTATGAGAAAATAAGAATTGAAGGGTAGTAATGTTAGATTATAGGTGATATTAGGATAGAATTAAGAAAAGTTTAATCAATTTTAAGATAGAAATAGATAGATTATTAAAGAGAAAACCCGCTGTAAAAAAGGATTATGCGAATGTATTACAACTCTTATAGAAATGGTTTAATATAGTATGTAGTTAGAAATAACAATAATAGAACTACTCATCAATGCAGAAATATGGCGCTCAACGTAAACTCAACGGAATTGATTTCCAATTTTGCATTTTAATTTGGGGGAAAATAATTGGATAATGAGGTCACGAAAAGTCATTGATCACCAAATTCTATGGAAAAAACATCCCAAAGGGAAGAAAAACGGAGAAAAGTAAAATTTCCCTACATTTAATTTTTCTACCCTGTATAAACATAAGTGTATTCCATTAACACATAAAACAAAATTCCCACGTAAATGCACATACGATTTAAAACACTAAACACAATCTTAAAAAATATTTTAGTATTCCTTCATAATCCGTGTGTAAATATTTTTCTGCTGAACAACGAAAGTTGTATTGCAAAATGGAAAAATCGTGACACGAATATAAAATGTAAATACAAAGGCCATACATTTCAGCCGTGTATAAATAATTATTCTATTCTCAAGAAAAATAAATTATAGAAACAAGTTTTCATTGCATTTACCGTAGAACGCAATTAAAATAATATTAATTCGACGCATTTATAAAACAAAACATATTTTCTGTGTGTATATATATATATATATATATATATATATATATATATTGCTATGATAATAGGGTGACTTAGGGGCGTATTGAGTCATAAGGGTCATGCAGTACATGTAAATATCATTAAAGTTCAGAAAACCAAACAATCGCATTATAAAATGGGAGTAATTTGACAATTAAGCAAAAAGCCAATAACAAACACACTGTATATAAATCACAACAAAGTTATATAGCGCCCAACGTGGTGCTCGAAAGTAAAGCAAAAGAAATTTAACGTTCGAACGAAAATAAATAACGCATTAGCGTAGGGCTAAAATATCAAAAAAGAAATCTGGCGATCTGAACGTAAGGGCTAGAACATAGCAAGAGTATATTAACGCATCAACGTAGGGACTTGAACAAAAAAAAAAGTAATTTGGCTACTCGAAAGTAAGGACTAGAAAAATTTAGAAATTATATATTAATTAAGATTAGAAATTACAGGTTAAATTAGAACTTAGGATTTAGATAAAAATGGATAAAAGAATACGGGAAGCTAAAAAGGCGTTGAGGAATAAAGGGTAGAAATAGGATTCTCAGGAAAGTGTAATCCTGCAAGAGACACAGACAGAAATTGAGGGGAGAATATTAGAAAGAAGTCACAAGGAGGAGCAGTAGATCACGCAGAAATTAAAAATCATGTCAATTTTACTAGCGTTTAACCAGAAAATGAAAAAATGAAGAGGCCCTGAAAAACATCACATTGCAAATTAATGAGAATGGGCAAAGGTTAAGTTCCGAAATAAAATTTTTTAGCGATGGTCTAAAAGAAGCAAACCAAACTATAAGATTTAGAGATGTAAATAGGGAACTGGAAAATTTAAAAACGGACTTGGTAGGAATACGGTACAATACATTAGGGAATCCATACATCAATCACATATATCACTGGACCAATACTCTAAATTTTATGTGGACAATAAGCCCAACCCAAAAATATTTTTGAATAATATTAAAACATTAATACAAAGATCAACAGACGAACGATACAAATTAAATTTAGTCAGATCGATGTTAAAAGGGGGTGTAGATATTTGGTTTAGTTTGATAGAGAGCGAAGTAGAAACCTTCCGGAAACTTGAACATAAATTTTTGAGACACTTTTGCGGGGACCACCAGCAGTACAAAGCAAGAGACGATTTGATTATGGGCAAATATAATCACAACTTAGGAATGACCCGAGAATATATACAAAAAGTTAGCTTCGCTAAGCAACTAGATCCTCCCTTAGAGGAAAAGCAAATAATAAAATATTTGGCAGGGCATTTTGAAGTGAGACAATATATCGCACTTCAGAATATTGTAGATGGAGATATATTCCTGGAATATTTGCAATTGGGACAGAACCGTAGGGTGGAAAACAGAATAGAAAGGCAACCCGTGAATTTGGTAAGAACAGAACGAAGAGTGGAAACAGATAGATCTAATTATCAGCGGAATAATAACAACTATATGGGAAATTTTAACAGAAACAATTACAATAATTATAATAATGGTTTTAAACGAACTTGGAGTACAGGAAACACGCCAAGGCGAGAAACGGAGCGGACAAACCATGATAAAAATATAAACCGGAATACGCATCACCCAGATAGAGTGGAATAAACATCAGATCCAAGGAGAACGAACCGAACTTACGCTGAAATTACTAGTCAGGCAGGACATCTGCATTAAGTCAGGATTTTTGAATAATGACAAACCACGCAAGCCCTTAAGGATAAATAGAAACGAACATCAGGCAGAGAAATAAGATGAAAGGGAGAATGTATTAAATGGGATGAAGAGGAAAGCATCGAAGTCGAAAATGACTGTTTAAATGTTAATCAATTTGAGGGTGAAATAGAAATAGAGGGGGATGCAGATGAAGAAATTAAATGTCCAGGAGAGATAAAAGGTAGGGTTAAGGCATTGTTAGAAAAACACTAAGAATTAATAGGGTCAAAGTCCAGAATTGGAACGGAACCGTTTAATACGAAATTATACTCTATTCCAGCGGCATACAGAGATAGAGTGAGAGGAATTTTGTAAATCCACTAGTTGTAGTTAAGAAGAGTGATGATAGCATCAGGATATGTCTCGATGCAAGAAAAATAAATAAGAGAACGAAACCGCAATACAATTGTCCACCATGGATACCATATTGGCAATGATAGGTAATAATAAAATATTTACGAAAATAGATTCGAAAAAATTATTTTGGCTAATTCCAACAGAGCGAGAATCAAGGAAGTATACTGGTTTTTCGGTATAAGGGCATATTTACCAATTTAAAGTGGTCCCTTATGGTTTGTCTTCGAGTACGGCTGCATTAGTTAAAGATATGCAAAATATTTTGGAACCTTATGAAGAATTTTACATCCATTACGTGGATGTTGTTTTAATTTTCAGCGACAACATTGAGCAACATTTTACACACCTTGGAAGAATTTTGTTGGAGTTACATATAGCAGGGCTGAAATTAAATATGAAAAAGTGGGAATTCTTTCAGAAAAAAATAAAATTTTTGGGATACCAAATAGGGTGTATAAGGGGGAAAAATAAGATATATAATAATTTAAAATCAGAAAATAATTTTGTAGCAATGGTTAATTTAATGAAGGATGAAATAATAATTTCAGACAATAAGATTTTGCTAATACAGGAAGATGAAAGTGATTGTACAAATTGTATAATAAGTAAATGTAAATAGGGGGGGGGGGGGTAAAATCGGGAGGTAGTTATAAGTTAAAGATAGGTGTATATAAAGGATTAGAATAGAAATATAGTTATAAGGTGAGACAGACTATAGATGGGACTTAGAGTAGGGATTTAGCTATTACATTAATTAGGATTTACAGGAAAACTTAAGTTAACCAAGTGGGATTAAGAAGGGAATTAAATTGTATACAGGGAAATAAAAATATAAGAATTTTAAATCAATGGGGATTTTGTCTTTACGTTGGGCGCCAAAAATAGCATCGATTAAAATTTTTATATTTTAATTTGAGGGTGATTTATGGGTGTATTGAGTCATAAGGGTCATGCAGTACATGTAAATATCATTACGGTTTAAAAAACCAAACGATTGCATCATAAAATGGGAGTAACTCGACAATTAAGAAAAAATCCAATAACTAGCACACTGTATATAAATCACAACAATATATACACATCATATAAAAACAAAAACAAAATATTGTTATCGTTAAAATTACGACTGAATGAGTTTAAATAAAGTATAGCTTTTCTTCAAAGAAATTAATTCGAATTAGTTCTAATGATGATTGCGTTATTTAGTAAAAGAATACGGCATTTCTTTCGAGAAAATCCGAAAAGTCGTAAATCATATATGTTATTTCACTAGAAAATGTTCTATAAGCCATTAAGTAAGCTAATTATTTTGTATCAACGAATAAGCGCCCTAAAATAAAATAGATAAGGCGTTTAGTAACTCTAAGGGAAAGAGATAACAACGGTTATGCTTTAATGTATCAAGAATGAACGAAAAACGTTTTACAATAGCTATAAATCATACAGACCGCTTAATTAGCTCACTAAAACGTGGAATCACCTTAATTGTGACATCCACCGTGACCAATCATCGGGAACATGATCTAGAATAGAATGGAAAAATAACGTATTTAGAATTTCAATATAAACGACAGAAGTAGTTCAGATTCAGTGAATTCATTCATTGATGATAACGTGAAGCAACATATGAGTGTCGACTAAAGATTAATTCTTTAATTTATTTTACAACATGCAACATATACGTTTTGAGTAATTTGTAATCTATTTTGTCGGCGCTCCACAAGTAACATAATTATGTAGTATAATTGTTTTGAAAATTACTATAAAAATTAAACAGCCTTTGACATAAATAATCTCGGTACAAGGTTACAACTGACGATTTTAATCGATTAAAAATAAATTCACTTTGCAAACTGATATTTCAACGTCAATATTGGTTATAAATGGAGATTTGAAATAGAACCAGTAGGTATTCAATGCCGTTAATTATAGTGCAAATGATATTTTTATAAAGCGCTATAAGGGACAAGATAAGATAGTGATTTTATATTTTCTATTGCATCCTCATTACTACAATTCGGCTGTACTCGATAATTGATATGACGTCTCGTGTTGTACGTCACTGAATGAGTGATATGACAACGACCGCACGTTGGAGCGCCGCTAAATAAGCAATATGACAACGCCTGTGTATAGAAACGTCGTTAAAAGTGCTGTGTCACAGGTAAAAAATTGTAACTTTGAAATTACTGACTTACCTTACTTTCTAACTTTTCTTTGCCTGACTAGCTCAACCAAAGTAATGAAATATGAAATCAAACAGCAATATCATAAAGTATCTATACATTCATAAACAATTTTTTTTCATGCAAAAGAATATAGTATAGTTAACAGCATGATTTTCCAAAATAAAATTATTCCTAAATTACTACTAATATGGTCCATACCTAAGCTTTGTTAAAAGTACAAAATCTTCCTTAATTAATAGCTGGTTAATTTGCCTATTTCTTATTACGACTCTTGTAAGTATATTTGGTCAAAAAATGCTCACATAAAATTTTTAAAAGGTCACAATACTTCGAACGCAACCTTGAAATATGAAGCAAACTATCCGGTTCCCAAATAATAGATAGGAAAACTTATTCCTATTTAAATTCAAATGACAAATACACAAACTCAGTTACAAACAAACCGATCTAAAATTAATACTTGCGAAATTAAAAAAGCGCCTACCCAATTTGTAATTAACAGTATTAAATACCTTCTGCTTCTATTTTTAAATTGACATCAAAATCACAGTTTACAAATTTTCCATATTATTTCAAATCTCTATTTAGAAAATCACTTACTAAGAGTGCTTTTCCGATTTAATAATTAATTTAGCTTTAAAGTAGCTCTTTGTATTGAAGGATGTCGAAGACTATTCAATTCTCGTAGTGTTTTAAAATAATTATGTTCCAAATTTATACAGAGATACGTTTCAAGAATTGCTTCTTTATTCACAGTTACATCTTAAATATTAAATACTGGATGCATACTGCATACTCTAAAACAATTTTTCTCAAAATAACATAGTTGCGACTTAATGAATTGAATTGAATTAATCTTTACATATTGCTTGGTTAACGTGAAATCATCAATCAATCTCTTTAATAAAGTTCCCGCTTATATACCTTTATTTTGACTACGCCACTCTTTCTAGATTTTGCGGGATCCCTTCAAAAGATTACACACCTACATGACGCAAGATTTCTGGGAATAACACTGTTTATTACCTCATTGGTCTCGAATCGCCGCTTACTGTTTGTTTTTCTCTAACACAACTAAGTTAGTGATCGCGTCGCAGTTCTTGCTGTAGCACTACAAAAGCTATAAATTTAATTCTTAACGATTTACAACATTTTTTTACATTTTAATGTTCGCGCTGTTCCTTGAATAAATGTTTATTTATTAATTAGGAATTTAAGTAGTTTTAAGTACAGATGACGCACTTTCCCTATTTTCTACTAAAAATTCGAGAATATGTTATACGGTAGTCAATTTATATGTTTAACAAAAGCGTTAATTGCTATCCCGACGGGTTCTGCACGTGCAAAAGATTTGCATTCTAAACGATTGAAAAATATTTGCTTTCACAGTAACAATAACGTGTTTTTAATGCATACTTATAAAGATTAATGTGCTATCAAGATTGATATGGAACTTACGCTAAATAATGCGATTGTTTTATGCACAGGCAATGTGTTTTTATTTTAAAATGATGCATTCCCATGTAATGCGGCATAACTTTGTGCACATGGCTGTATTATTGATTAAAAATTGTGGGTTTTAAATATATGGGAAGTGGGTTTTACTTTCCCCTTTTAATATCTTTGTATTTACAATACGTTTTTATTTATATACTAGGGTGCACTTTCAATTTTTAATTCTACAAATAAAACCCACTAAAATATAAAAGAATCCGGAAAAATAGAAATTTCCGTAAATTCATGGTTACACCCTGTATAATACAAGCGTACTTTTATTCTCAAAGTGTCAAGCAAAAACGCAAGTTCCGTGTGTATGAATAATTACCCCCAGTAATATAAGCGTATTGTAAATACATAGCAAAGAATGTAAGCGGTGTAAGTAAAAATATTTAATCGTTAAAAAATAATGTAATAACGCATTAAATGCAGACCTTATGCTTTATAAAAATCAATAAATTTCATGCGTAAATACATAGCCATTAATTACCATAAAAAAATTACATTTACCGTTACATATAAAACATTCGTTCTATTTAACGTAAGAACTATATCAATCTTGTTAAAGACGAAACGCTTTAATCAATGTGTATTAAAACACATCTTACCGCGAAACCAAATATTTTCTATAAAAATGCAACTCATTTGTATTATAAAACTTTAAGTTTATCATATATATTGACTTTTGCATAATATAAATTTATTTTAAATAAAAATTTTTCTAGAATATGAGGGATAGAGAAAAGATGAGTCATCTGTCAGAACTACGTAAATACTTAATTAATAAAAATTTATTCTACGAAGCGACCAGAACGTTAAAAAACTCATAAAATGAAATAAAAATCGATAAGAAAGCGGTTTAATAGCCTTGCGGATTAGTGAAAGAGACCGCAAACACTAGCTATAGGTGATAGAGTAGGACGGGGCAGCGCACATCACTAATATGTGGATCGCACCAATAAAAGAACTATTAAATGAAGCGTTTAAAAAAAATGAATTAAAACGAGCCCCTTATATTGGGTGTCAATAAAGCTAATGTGAATTATTGCATGAAGATGTCCGTATTCTCTTGATAGTTCAGAATAGATGAAACAGTGAGAATGCAATATCAAACTTATTTTAACATCAAATATTCATTAGCAAACTATCTTCAAATAATAATAATTACTACATCCACAAACATCTATTTTCAACACATATTATCCAAAAAAATTACTTACATACAAGCATTAACATCTACAAATGAAGAATAATATCGTCAGTACATCTTAAGTCGTAAAAACATTTCATAACAACTAGATACTAATATAAAGTTCATAAAATTGTTCTGATTAATATTTCACAAACCTTTCCTTATGTAAGTCCCACTGTGTATAACTTTTTAAAAATTTGCAAAGATAATTTTTAATTATCTTTCTTACCTTCGTAACCAAAACGTAGCGGGATACATTATAATTTGAATAAGGGCCACTATACTTGCGGCCACGTCCGCAATGCTCCACCCGAAGGTACTACATTGGGTTTAATCGCGAAAATAAACGTGCTTCTAATTTATTCTAACTTTATAATCAATCCACCCTAAATGAAAATCTAATAACCTGAAACAAAAACTAGCGGGATACATTACATGTGATTTTCCAATGCTCCACCCGAAGGTACTACATTGGCCAGGAAGCGAGTTTTTTTTTTTTTACCTGGAAAATTTTGAATTTTGCCGAATCCTTGCTGTTCCAAGCAAGGTAGGGATCTTTAACGTGCGTGACAACACTCACACACGGGACCTCCATTTTACCTCTCATCCGAACGAGGGTGTATTTCTGCGAAAAATGCTCGCCTAACATTTTTCAAGCGGACCGTGTCGGGATTCGAACCCGGGACCTTGGGCTTAGTAGTCACACACATACCACTACGCCACGGAGCCGCCTTTACTAGCGGGATACATTACATGTGATTTTCCAATGCTCCACCCGAAGGTACTACATTGGGTTTAATCGCGAAAATAAACGTGCTTCTAATTTATTCTAACTTTATAATCAATCCACCCTAAATGAAAATCTAATAACCTGAAACAAAAACTAGCGGGATACATTACATGTGATTTTCCAATGCTCCACCCGAAGGTACTACATCGGCCAGGAAGCGAGTTTTTTTTTTTTTACCTGGAAAATTTTGAATTTTGCCGAATCCTTGCTGTTCCAAGCAAGGTAGGGATCTTTAACGTGCGTGACAACACTCACACACGGGACCTCCATTTTACCTCTCATCCGAACGAGGGTGTATTTCTGCGAAAAATGCTCGCCTAACATTTTTCAAGCGGACCGTGTCGGGATTCGAACCCGGGACCTTGGGCTTAGTAGTCACACACATACCACTACGCCACGGAGCCGCCTTTACTAGCGGGATACATTACATGTGATTTTCCAATGCTCCACCCGAAGGTACTACATTGGCCAGGAAGCGAGTTTTTTTTTTTTTACCTGGAAAATTTGGAATTTTGCCGAACCCTTGCTGTTCCAAGCAAGGTAGGGATCTTTAACGTGCGTGACAACACTCACACACGGGACCTCATTTACCTCTCATCCGAACGAGGGTGTATTTTTGTGAAAAATGCTCGCCTAACATTTTTCAAGCGGACCGTGTCGGGATTCGAACCCTGGACCTTGGGCGTAGTAGTCACACACATACTACTACGCCACGGAGCCGCCTACTAGCGGGATACACCAATACCACATTTATTATGCGTGAGCCCTAAATAAATTAATACAGTAATCCCCTAAAATTAATTATTTACTAAAATAACTTGTGGAGCGCTTTTTACGCATAACATTATAATAAAGTGGCACTGTAGATGATACTAGACGATTTTATAATGATTAAGAGCTGTTTTGTTTTAGGACTATTAATAATGGTCTGTTGGGGAATGCATTTGGGATGGCCTTCACCCTCATTACCGCTATTGCTTAATCAAAATTCAACAATATCTGCTACCAACTCAGACGGATCCCGGATTGTGGTGGCATTACTAATCGCACAACCATTTGGATGTTTAATTGGATCCCTGTTAGTAGATCGAATAGGCAGAAGAACATGTATGCTAATTGGTTCGCCCCTGTTTTGCCTATCGTGGTTACTTATTGCATTTGCGACTAATGTATTTACGATAATATTTGCAAGAGCTTTATCAGGTTGTGCAGGTGGAATAATTTTTACCTCTCTGCCAATTTATATAGGCGAAATAGCGGATCAAAGGATACGTGGATTGTTAGGTTGTAGTATCCAAATAGCATCTAGAATCGGAGGATTACTTATAAATGTTATTGGTCTTCATTTTACCATTAGTACGACTGCATTTATTTCTGCTGTCATACCCATTGTACATTTTGTAACATTTTATTGGATGCCCGAAAGTCCATATTTTTTTATTCTGCATAAGAAGAATCAAAAAGCAGCTGCAAGTTTAAAAAGATTTACTAATGCTAAGGATGTCAATTCAGAAATATCTGAGTTAAGCGCAATGGTTGTAACAAACTCGGAGCCTTCAGAGAAATTACTGTATTTATTTACTAAAGATGAAAATCGAAGAGCAATTGCAGCAATTTTAGGTATAAAATGTGTAGAACAGTTCAGTGGTTTTTATGTAATAAATTTCTACTGTCTTACCATTTTTAATGAAGCTGGCGGAACTATTACTGGAAGTACCGGAACACTTATTTATCTTGGAACTCAGTTGATTGTTTCTACAATAGGATGTGCTTTAGTAGATAGAATTGGGAGAAGACCATTACTGATTGTTTCAATATCTGGCGCAGGTTGTTCATTAGCAATTGAAGCTGTGTACTTTTACTTAAAGTACAAAACGAACATTAATACGTCGAGCTTCAGCTTTCTACCGTTAGTTACACTATTGGTATACACTTCCAGTTACAGCATAGGCCTAGGTATTATCCCGGTACTACTCTTGGGAGAACTTTTTCCAATTAGAACCAAAGCGTTTGGTAGTGGATTTGGAGTTTCATGCTTTTCTATATTTGGTTCCATTGTGTCAACGTTATTTCAAATTGTAAAAGATAACTATGGAATGCATGTTCCTTTTGCTATATTCGCGATGTGTTGCGCAGGTGGATTAGTATTTATTATATACTGTATACCCGAAACGAAAAAACGAAGCCTAGAAGAAATACAATTAAATTGGACAAATGATCATTGTAAGGTAGACAGCCATAGTGACGCCAACAATAAAGGTTCAAGTAAAACTAAGTTTTAAAATCTAACTCATTTAATATTGTTAACTGATTATTTTGTTATGAAGTCAATGTTACTTAAATACTAAAATTTCATATTTTGTATAACTCGTTGTTATTCAATAGAATATCAAAGTCGTTGATTACTAAAACGTAATTTTTAGTATTGCTACTCATTCATAAATCGAATTGGGAATGATATTTCATCTTAATATTTTTACCCTTTATTAGTTTATATCCATGGTGTGACTATCAAAGTAGTACAAAGCTGCCAAAACTACGGTAGAAGAACAAACTCATTTAGAACAATGTAAAAAAGAAGAAAGTCCGCGCATAAGAAATACATGGTGATTGTCTCTATATCTGATATAAGTGAGTGCAGGAGAGATAGACATACATTCACCTAATCACCTTGCTAATTACACATCGTTATTTGATTGCGCTTGTAACTCAACCACGTCACCGCTAATGTTATTATCTCTTTCCCTAGATCTGATTGCCAAATTTTAGCACAGACAACATCATTGGTGTTGTACATCTTAAAATTTACAGGTGACATCATACTATTTGTTTACACAGACAGATCCTTCTACAATTTTAGCACATATATATTTTTTATTATCCCGTGAGTAAGCCATGTTACACAATATTTGTAAAAAGTAATATGTTAAACCCTTGAAATAAAATATACTACTACGCATTATTTGTTCTATAGGTGTTAATATTCTCTAATATAAGGTATACTTGTAGGCATTTAATTTTTATAGAAATGGGTTTAGTATATTTCGCACTTTAAGCCTTTACCCCTTTCGCTAGACTTGTTTACTAAATTATAGCACGTCTAGTATTATTGGCGCAGTATATTTTATAAACAGCTACGTCAGTTGTACTTTATTTATCTTCTAACAAATATTCGGACATCAAGAAGCATTGGATGGGTGTAGTGCACTTTACACTGTTAACCTGCTGCTAATACCACAATTTTGTACATTATTGAAAATGCAGGACCTTCAGCGCTGTTCTTATGTAACATTAAAGGCGTTCAAGACTTAGTTATCCTCTGGAAAACCACGATAAATTTTAAACAAGCCGTTGGATAAAAAAACAGCTATGTAATACTATGTATTTCACTTTATGTCTAATTTGTTATAGGCTCAGCGTAATACATTGGTCGGAGTTTATAAGAGTCGTTTTGAATTGAAAAATGTTAGGCTAGCATTTTTCACAAAAATACGCTCTCGTTCGGATGAGAGGTAAAATGGAGGTCGCGTATGTGAGTGTTGTCACGCACGTTAAAGATCCTTACCTTGCTTGGAACAGCAAGGGTTCGGCAAAATTCAAAATTTTCCAGATCAAAATCTCTCCTTCTGGCCAATGTAGTACCTTCGGGTGCAGCATTGGAAAATCAAATGTGATTATACGCATAAAATAGCATTACACGGAGGTCCACGTCTAATGCAATTGCTTATTCTTCGTCAATATTGGATTCCAGGAATTTGTCAATTAATACTTCACCGTATTTATAAATGCATCTGCTGTTATGGATTAAAGGCTCAAGCATTTGAACCCCAAATGACAAATTTGTTGAAGGCTAGTGTTCAGCAATCGCGTCCGTTCTGGAATACAGGGATCGATTTTGCTGGATATTGGATCATCAGAGAAAGTCACAGAAGAAATGCTACGCGATCCAAGGTTATTTGGCAATATTTGTTTGTTTAGCGATAGCGACTGAGGCGGTACATCTAGAATTTGTATCGGGTTTGTCAATCCTCGCATTTTTCGCTGCCTTAGATAGATTTGTTGCTCGCAGAGGTTTGTGCCAAGATTATTTTGTGATTGCGGCACCAATTTTAATGGCGCATCCAATTAGTTCGCCGATGTTTATAAAATAAAAGATTTTAATACCGCTATTGCTGATCGTTTTTCGAATAACAGAATGGAATTTTATTCTACCAGCGGTTCCTCATTTTGGAGGCTTATGGAAGTCGGACGTCAAATCCGTCAAGCATCATTTGCACAGAATTTTAGAACCTCCAGTTCTTACTTTTGAAGAACCGGCTACTGTTATCACACGTGCAAAAGCAATATTGAAAAGTCCACTAGGTTCAATCTCAACGATGCAAATCAAGGTACTGATTACCTCACTCCAGGTCATTTTTTAATTGGATCCTCTTTTTTAACGCCACCGGAAATCGACTTTGAAAATGTTAAACTGACTAGTGTAGATCACTATCATTTACTACACCAAACTACCCAGTTATTTTGGCGTCGATGGTCCAGCGAATAAGGTGTGCTAATCCATCGAATATCAAAGTTGAAGACTAGTGATATGCCCCTCTCTTATCTTGGCCTCTTGGATGAATTTTAGAGATGTATCTTGGCAAGGACGGCATAGTTAGGATTGCTAAAATTAAAACTTGTAATGGTGTCTATGTTAGAAAGTAAAATTGCAGCCCTTCCGCTGTTAATTCTTAATTTATTTTTCTTTACTGGAAGTATGAATATCTTTTGTTTTGAATTTGATATTGTGTAGCTTATTTTTATGCCACATAATAAATTAAAGTGTAAGTGTCCCATTTATAATAGCATAAAAAAGCTATCGTATTTTCTATTACTATGAAAATACTTTGATAAATCATTGATATATTTAAAAATAATTATTGAGTGTATTTGATAATTACATCCCATTTTCGGAACGCATCAATATATATGAAATGAGAGTTTGCGCCTTGTCATTCACTAAGCAAGGTCGTCTACTGGTTTAACATTTTTTTAACCTTAAAAATGAAGGCGGCAAGTCTGTAAGTTGGAAGTTCAATTTATCAATGCGCAAAACACGGAATAACGAATAATATAACTTAAGATAAGATGATGTAATAAAATTTTTGGTCGTTAGAAACAGGAGGCAACCGGAAACGAGATGGCTAGATTTTAATTCTTTGAATATGTTGTAACGTGCATTTTTGTAGTTTAACATTTTACGCTATACCAAATTTGTAAATACATTTCTGTAACTACTATTTCTATATTTTATATTTATTAACTCCTTGGGCGAATGCGTCGTATTATAATGAGTGGATTGCATCGTTCTTGTCTTGCCGCTGATATAAATTTTGTTCCTTATGTGGATATACGAGTCTAGAGAATAGGCGATAAGAGGTTGTAATATCAACGAGTTGATATAAACAGATGAGCAGTTGGAGTTCTGTTCTTGGTTCCTATGCATTAATTACGTTAAAAATACTGTTTGCTTTTCGCTTTGAAAATAATGAGAATTAATGCGGGATGAATTTTCGAATTGTTCATGAACAAGCACGACACGGTTTTAGTTGTTTTTCTTGTGAAATAAAAGTTGTATATTAAAGTGTAGTGCTAAGTCCATTTGAAGGAAGTATGCTTTATAGGCGAACGTGTTTACTCGACCGCACGTGTTTTACGGAAAATCGACGGAAGGTTTTAGTGTTTGCACGTGCTTTATTGATTGTGTTTTTTTAGTTGATTTGTCTTTTTATATTTGAACTGTGTGTGCGATCTAGTTTCGCGGTCCTTTTTTTATCAGAATAGTGCATACTTTGGATTATCCAAAGACAGTTGATACTGTAGTTTCTGAATTTTCTAACCCCAAAGAATCTAAAATAGATCATTGTTTGCGCAAATTTCGTTATTCAAAAGCATTAGATTTTTCTTTGTTACCATAGGTAGCAAATAAAACACCTCACGTTACTGTTAGTTTAATGCATTACATCGTGCCTTGAAAGCCCGTGATTCTAAATTTTTATTACCATTTTTTTTTCGATTTGTGTTACAAAATATTTCGAAATTATTGTCTCAGGAAATAGAATGAACAAGAAATTTATCAATGCTACATAGTTCCATCAGCATGATAATGTCTGCTGCTAACACTAGTGAAATGCGTAGGTGTGATTAGTGTAAAGTGTAAGAAATTCCATCAACACCCCCACAGTCAAGGGTGAAGTGCTTCGTTAGTGCAGGACATCGTGAATCCCACACTTCAATTGCAGGGAGGCGTTACTGAAGGACCTTTTTGTAAGTTGAACTATTTCTTACTTGTTATTACTTTAAATATCTATCCGTTGTTTTGCCATGTTTTCGTCGTTCTGATACCTTTTACAATAGACTTGCCTGCTATGAAGAAAAAAAAAAAAAGAAAGAAAAAAAAACAATCAATACTACTGAATTACTCATATCAATTGTGACTTACATATTTATCTTTTGTTAACTTTTTGTCTGCTTTATGTTTAATTGGTGTGTGAGGAAACGTTTCTGCTACTCCCCGATATTACCTCACTTTGTACTAAAAATTTTTGTATTGCTTTTACCGTTGTTATATTATATAGTTTATCTAAACAGTTTTATTTACATTCTACAAAGTACTGAATAACTTAGACGTTTCATTGCTGCTATGCTTATTCTTTTTATTTTAGGTTTGCTTAACTAATTTTCTTGCAGGTATTGTCACTAACTCCTTACGGCCGCGTACATTGTATGTTGGTCTGCTTTCTACAACCCCCCCCCCTAATCTCCGATTGAGCCCGGTCATTTATTTGATTTTCTTGGTGTTACGTACTGCTACGAGCCAACGTAGCATAAATTTGGCGCCCAACGTGGCTGTCACGAATTAACGTAACAATGTGATGTACACATACATATTTGGCTTCGTATCAACTATTTGCATGGCACGAGTTTGTGGATATCGAGATATTAGAAAGGCTTAATGGAAGTTCTACTTTGTGGTAACGTAGAAAACTCATACAGTTAACTTAAATGTTTGGTAATAATAGCGCTAACTTCTGTTCTTCTAAAACCGGTAAGCTAGAAATCTTTTGTTCTTTTTTTTGGCGTTCAGTTGGAAAGAACTGAAAATTGTTGTTAGAAAATTTTATGAAGAAAATTTAGTAGGCTAAAGTTGAACGTGTAATGTTAACACCTGTTCACTTATTTTTAAAAGAGTCCATTATATAAAAGATAAGAAAACTTGAAAGCTTGTTTGCCTGACAAACAAGTCAAATGTGCTTCACACAGATAAGTAGATTAACTTTCAGTGGCTTAGACCGTTGGATATTAGATATTACACATGTCTAGCAGTATGTTTTTCAATTAGATGCACTAAAATATTTAAATACCTTTGTTCAGCGCGGGGGGTCTTATAAATTTGTATATCGACTTACCTCCGCGGTTTTTCGTTGTTCTAAGATGTAGTTCCTTACTCTTCAGCTAAGTGGACTGTATTCGAGATTATAGTACGTGTTACTTGGCACTTTCACTGAGTTTTTTATGGGTTTATCAAATTAATTCGGCGGCACTATTGACTAACTCACCGAACGCACAACTGTTTCGTTCCGAGATCGACGAAAAAGTGTTTTGTCACTACCCCTTTTTCAACTTATTTACACATGCACAAAGGAATTTTTACGACAGGATATAAGGGGGCAAGGGATGACATCTTTAGGATTTGATTTACAACTAAGAATTTACGACTTAAAATTAACCACGACAACGTGCGACAAAGAGACCGAACAACCTTTGTGAACTAACATGTCAGTTCTGAAATTGGGGAACTTGAATGAATATGTTTTTAAATTCGTGAAAACTTAAGTTTTGGTCCTTAAGACTAATTCATGAAAATTCTTAAAAGTGTAAATAATCGTGAATATTTTTTTGTACATAAATACATTATGAAACTAAAAGAGAAATTAATCAGTAATATTATAGATGGTCAAACATTCTATAACTTTTATTTAGTATGTTAGAATTATGAAAGATGAGTGTTGCATGAAGGTAAAAACCTAGTGAAATGTTCTGGCATATGTAATTTCTGATTTTGAGTCGCAAATAGCTGTCTCTATTAATTTTTTTATGTCCATGTAAATTTATTTCAAGTACTAACTGTTACTCTGGTAACAATGGTTGTGTTAAAACTCCGGAAGGCTTCTACACTTTCCTTTCGGGTTTGTCTATCAAAAATCTTATCACTAAAGGTGTAGTGGCGCCTGACACATCCGTCCTTTTTATAAACTCCCCTGTGTCTCATCAAAATCTGCAGAAGTTAGAGTTCAGAGTTAGACCGAAGACCGCAAAAAGGATTCCGACGGAAAACATAGATCTCTCGTGTAGTGCGAGGCTTCGTAGTAGCTTCTGCAAGTCTCTGCCTCTTTTTAGAGATTATGTTATTACTTTCAAGAAAGGAAAGTAAAAACGTTTCAAGTGCTTTATTTAAGTTATTTGATACATTTGATAAATTTATGTCACACTAATAAACGCTTTAAGTTTTTTTTCTTTCTCTTTCGTGTTTTCGCTTTTGTATTTGGTCTCAAAACATTGTTTTGGGCGGGCGGTGTGTTGGAATCAGAAAGTTAATTTTATATTTAAAATGCAAAATGCAACATTTGTTATATTGTTATTTTCAAGTTGATAAGTCGCAGTAGTTTAAAGTTCAATTTATTTTAGTTAGTTACGTTATTACTCTTACATGTGAAGGTTGTGTTTCCAATAGCATAAAGAAGAGTTTTAGTGTCGCCGTTCCAAAGATCAGCATCCACCTCATAGAGCGTATCAGCCACCACCAATAGTTATTTTGATTAAGGGTGCTCCTTTTTTAATCTAGCAGCTGTGTGGTTTCTTGTTCATCTATTAGAAGTTACGCTGATTTGGTAAGTACTTTTGTCTGCACTTGCTTTTTTATGTAATTGGAAACTCCTGCTATAGGTCAAAGTAAAAATAACCGCTTTTCTACACGGATAACTAACAAGAAGCACTTAAACTCCACACGGAACACTGAATAAGACACTTAATTGCGAGAATCCCAGAAAGAAACAGCCAATAGTAGTACTATACGACATCCCGACCTACTTAAAAGAACAAGAAGTAACCGAATTAATATATACCCAAAACTTTGATACAATCCTGACTAACGACGAATTTAAGAAGGATTTGCACCTGGCATTTAATACCGGCCCAAAGAATAAAGCAACGGAACACCGGGAAAATGAGAAACATGTTAATAAACAAAACTAAAGTATATGTAAAATACGGTAGCATTGCGGTAAAAGATTACCTAGTAGTACCAATATGCCTAAGGTGTCTGAACCTGTGACTAAATACTGTATACACAAGTTAGACACGTGCGGTCACTGCAGGGGGGACAAGACGGGCAACAAAAAACGTATCGTGCCAAGAAGGAGCAACCTCAGGCATGCATTCCATGCCTGAAGAAAAACAAAAAGTACACTCCCAACCCCAAAGATTGCTTTACACACAAAATGTTAATCTACACTCATACAAAAAACCGACTATGGGCAGTAAAGCCGACCAAACTAAACACAAACCACCCTCACAAGTACAAAAAGATAAAACAAGTGTAACGACACGCCAACAGAAACACACAGACACTACAGATCCCACACACGAATAGAACAAGACACAACTACCCCAACATACAATATACAGCACACAATAAGACAAGAAACCGTAAAGTCAAGACTAGCCAAAACCCCACGACAACTACCGAAAAACAAGGTACACCCGACAAAACTACACAGGACCGAGGACACACAACAGCATGAAATACGCACACAGAACGAAACGACAGAAGTACCCACGAACAAACAGCTACATAAAGAACACCCACAAGACCCAAGACATACCCATTTGGCCCGACTAAAATATTCCAAAACATAGAGACCAACATGCAAATCACCAGACTTGAAAAAAAACAACATTCTGACAACGGCACTATGAAAATCATCAGAACATGACATATAAACGGACGAACGTTAAGATATAACACGCCAGACGCAGTAGAAAGAATTTTTCTTAAGAAAAAAGAACTGCCAACGGAACACACGGACCTGACCTAACTTCTACAAATAGTTTTCGAGAAAACGACACAAAAACCTTGACACTGACGAGATCTACAGACACCAGGTGATGGCACATAAACGGAACACATTCGACTACACCAAAGAATGGTTAGAGTGCAGAATTCACACTTACTCACCGTATTTCCTACCAGCAACTTCCGAATAGGCCAAATAAACGGCACGTGCAGCGCAATGGTGATGATTGAGTTAAGACACCTAGCCAAAACCTTAAAACTAAACGCAATGTTCATACAGGAGCCATATATAGTACACGGAAAGATTCCTAAGCGTAAGACAAGTACATACCATAACCAACGCCCAAACAGCTGGCGTGATCTTCGACGCTACATTCGACACCACGACAATACAACGTTTTACTGGATATCACTCCGTCTGCCTGGAAATGTCTACCAAGTCAATTGTGAGTTAGATCCTTGCAACTTCTAGCTTCGACTCGACTCACAATCATACCTGGACAACATACGAAACATTATACAAACATATAACGACAACCGCATTGTGGTCATGGCGGACGTGAACGGAAAGTTCCCTCTGTAGTACTGCTGGCTGAAAGTGGCGCAAAGGTTGCGGACCTGATAAATAAATTACAACTCAAAACAACCCATCTCACCGACATACAACAACAGAACAGGCACTGGTACAAACATCGACGTGACGTTGACAAACGAAAGGCATACGAATACATTTAAAACTGGAAAGTACATGAAAATCAGACAGTAAGCGATCACAACCTTATCGTTTTTGAAATCAACCGATCAACTGAAGGACGACAACACACCACACGATACAACATCAAAAACGCCAATTGGCAAAACTATTCGACACCTGCACACCCCTTCGCCTCCCGCCAGACATAACATTAGACCAGAACGTACACGAATACGAAAACACTTACCAAGACAATAAATAACGGACGCATTGAATAAGACAATACCAACACTACGACCGATAGCCTACACAAGAACAATTCAATGGACGGAACAATTACAGGACTTAAAAAGAAATATGGTAAGGACAAGAAAAAACTACCAAAAGGCAACAACACCTAACGCAAGACAACGTAATCTAGCAATATACAGACAAAGACGAATACAAACAACCACTAACTGACATGAAACAAAAGACATGGAACAAATTTGTAGAAATACGCACCCACACGAACGCTTGGGGTGTGCTGAACAAAGTTGCCACGGTTAAGATAAGACCGCCAATGGCATACTCGACTCTGACCAAACCGGACGAAACAGAAACAATGGATTGGGCAGAAACAATATCACTACTGCTCCAGACATTGCTAGCAGACAACAAGAAAAGGGTGGACATTGAGAAACAAACACATAAAAGGTAACAAGTAGTAGATCTAAACAACCAAGGTAACCGACCTTGGAACAGACAAGATGAAAACAATCATTTACGGAAGACGAGGTAAATCTCGACTTAAACTCGGCCAAGGGCAAGAAAGCACCTGGACCGGACAATATCCACGCCGAGGTCATTATAGCCCTGCAAGGGAAATTACTACACACAACAACGGGGTTTTGCAGCAAATGCCTAAGACAGTTCACCTTCCCGAACATCAGGAAGCGGGCAAACGTTGTAATAATCCTGAAAAAAAAGGACAAGGACCCGAAGCAGTCGAACTCATTTGTCTACTTAACACCCTAAGCAAGACGTATAAGCAACTGCTTTGTAAACGAACGCAACAACATCGACAAACTACAGGAATACATCCCAGACAATACGGCTTCACCGAAAATCAATTGACAGAAGACGCCATCAACAAAGCATTGAAGACGGTACACACTAACAGAAAATACGTACTGTTTTTAATGATAGACATAGAAAAGCTTTTAACAACTTATGGTGGCCATCCTTCTTCACCCGACTGGAGACAACTAATTGCCATACAAATCTGTACCATTCTTACAGGTGTTACTGCAGGGAGCGGTTCGTAACATTACAAAGGACACCCAACATAACAAAACGGATAACACTGGGATCAGTGTGCGGACCGATGTTCTGGAACATCGTCATCGAGGAACTACTGGAAAAGCTGGACAACATGTGTAACGTGGCGTCGACGGTTGCGTACGAGGTGTGGCTATTAAATAACGAGACTGACACTGTAAAACATTTTATTTTGATTTCATACATATTTACTTATTATCACCTTCAATTTACACCCCTCCTCTATCCCTACAACGCTCCATGCGAATCTTCCATTGTTCGAAACAGTGTTGGAAGTCTTCTTCTGTCAGCTCCTTCAGGACGCGTGCCCCTTTCTTTTTCGCAGCTTCAACGGACTCAAATCTTGTTCTTTTTAATGCAGATTTTACCTTAGGAAACAAATAGAAGTCGCAGGGCGCAAGATCCGGCGAACAAGGCGGATGGTCTAACACTGGGATGCTGTACTTGGCTAGAAACCTCTTGACAGAAAATACGGAATTAGCCGGCGCATTGTTTTGGTAGAGAACCCATGACTTGTTCTTCCACAATTCGAGTCGTTTTTCCTTATTCTTCCACGGAGTTCAGCAAGAACGTGAAGGTAGTAATGTTGAGTAATAGTTTGACCTTCGGGAACCCAGTGAAGGTACACAATCCTATGAATATCGAAAAAAACAATTATCATTGCTTTGAATTTTGATTTCTTCATTCGATCTTTTTTGACTCTCGGTGAAGATGGACTCTTTCAATGCATAGATTGGCGCTTTGTTTCAAGATCATAAGTAAACAAATCAGGATTCGTCACATGTTATTAACCTTTCCAGTAAGTCTAGGTCGTTTTCAGTGGTATTCAAAGTGTCAGTGGAAACATTATTGGGAGCTTTTTGTTGTTCAGGCACCATTTTGGCACACACTTTTTGCATGTTAAAATTGTTACGTAAAATTTGCCGTACGGATTCTTTAGCAATTCTAACAGTTTTAGCAATCGCACGAATACTAAACCGATGGTCAGGTCCAATCAGATTACCGATTTTTACGATATTGTCATTCGTTTTTGACGTGGAAGAAAGACCCGGGCGTGAATCATTTTGAATGTCCGGCCTTCTTGAAAACGCTTAAACCACTCAAAAACACGTACATGCAATAAATATTTATTGTCATACACTTCATTCAATAAATTATAAGTTTCAGTAGAGGTTTTTTCAAGTTTCATGTGAAATTTCACAACAATTCGTTGCTCTATTGTTACACTTAACATTTTTCCGGCGAAACAAAAAGAAACAACTCTAATGCGAACGAAGAATACGGCTATACTAATTTGTTTACAGAAGCGAAAGACTCTGCATTCAAAAGAGAAGGTTTCACGATAAACAGCTGTCGGTCGCTGGCGTTTGGTGCATGCACACTTCTTCTGTAGAAGCGTCAGTCTCGTTATTTTATAGCCACACCTCGTACGCTGACGACATCTTACTAGTGATAAAAGCAATTCCCGGGCCGAGATTTCAAGCAAGACTAAAATCGATTTTGATGAAACATAGGCATGGTATAGAACCAACAAAATGAGCATTGTTTCGCACAAAAATAGCTATATGATCACGAAAGAACGTTATTACGTGGCCTGACAATAAAACTAGACAACATCACAATAAAGCGAACAAAAACCACTAAATACCTAGGACCTAACACTGGACGAAAAAACTAACTACATGACCCACATAACCACAGTATGCGCCAACGCGACTACAGTCATGAATAAAATAGCGACCTTGGCGCAAAGACACTACAAAATTTCACTGAACTGTGTAAGACCTTTCATAATGGTGTGCTGGGGGCGATAGTCTCATACGCCACAAACGTGTAGGGCACACTCAAACTCAAACTGAAAAAAAACGCGACACAAAGAGAAGTACTGCTGAGACCAGCGAGAGCGTATAGAACCACGCCGCATAACGCACTATACGTCGTACTTGGGTGATACCCCTAGACCTACGCATTAAATAACCCGAGTTACGTATCTGCCAATCCAAATATGTACAGTTAAATAGGAATTACTAGGAAATTATTAAGAAACATAAGTTAGATGCAACATTGTATCTCAAGCATAAATAAGAAAGGTTATTGAAAGTTCACAAGCAAGTTGAGAGAACGGATGTGAATACATTGTATTCAGACGTAAGTGATACTGCAGGTGCCGGTGGTCACAGACGGTTAAGAAACCGCAATTACTTAGAAATGAAGATTGTTACATTGCATAATGAATAGAGTAAAGAAATAAGCAGACATGAGCTCTGCAAGTTCCCACAGACATGTGAAGGGCAGGGACAACATAAATACCCCGGGAGCCCCAGATCAGTCAGTCAGTCTTGAGTATTTCAGCTTTTACATTGTTGTTTGCTTAGGCTACTCGCCCTAATTTAACTCCAATTATTATTTAATTTCGACTTAGTTTGATTTATAAAGTTTGTCAAAATTTTACATGTAATTTCTGTTAAATAAATAAATCTGTTACAAAAAGTTTTGGAAGAAGACTTTTTAAAAAGGCCGCTCCCAAGGCCCGAAACGTAACCCGCGCAGCAGTATATTCCCTCACACATGACAACAGCAAAAGGTTACAACAACTCCTCAACACCGACAACCCACTTGCAACCAAGACAGAAATCAAAAACAGCGTGTTACGTCCACTTTCCGACGGTGTAATAAATCTTACGCCTTTTATTTCGTTACTCATTCACATAGATTCTTGTTCCCATACTCAAACACCCCCTGTATATTAGACACTCCTTTAAGAAGTACGCTTTACTATAATTTCATGTAAATCTAGTTGTTGCGAAATGGACAGTTCTTCTATAATCTAAATATACGGTACCTTGTTTTAGGTATCCGTTGGCTTGATACATATTACTATAGAGTGTGATATTTCTTGTAATACTCAAATCTAAAGACTCGTTGAAATAATGGATCACACTTCTCTGATAAAGGTTGTTTCGAGTTTCTATTATCACCGTTTGTTTGATAACGCGAGGATTAAATCTAATTCTTGCTATAAAACGAATTCATTTTTGATTCTACAGTTCGTGCTTTCGTATATTTTCTGGATTGCTCATCCTATTACTCTAAGAGCGATGCACGTGTGTTTTGACAAGAAGTGGATATCTTGGGTGCATCGGTAAGTTCTTCCGCGCTTATCCATACTAGTAAAATTCTTTTTTTTTAGTTCTTAGATATAGTCCCAATGGTTCTGTTGCGTTAGGCCAAAATGTTTTTACGTAGACCAACTGCCCTTGTCTATGGACCGCTGTTGCAGACCGCGTGGAGGATACTGACTCTCGGAGCGAAGTGCTGCTGATTCACCACCGATGGCTTAGCTGTAAGGTAAGTGTCCCGACACAGAGGTATGTGATTTGTTTTGTTTTTTCACATACCGGAGGATAAACTCAAGTCGTATGGTGTTGACGAACGAAACACGTTTTAAGGAACCACTTTAAAATTAGCTTCGCTAATGTTTCTGCTTATGTTAAAAATTTTACTAGAAATGATTCTAAATTCTTAATGCACTTGCCTACACAAAAGTACCAGCATTATTTTTTTACTGATTAGATTTATTACCTGTTAGCTACGAATCACGCACTTCGTGGAACAATTCTTGAATGTATAAGTGCTTTCTTTACTTAAATAGTAACTTTATTTATTTTCTTTCTTTGCTAGTTTAACTAAAGATTTTTATTTTTTTTGTAAATAGAAAATCGATGGTAGTATATTTTTCTTGCCTATGTAAATTCCCATCCACGTTCCGCGCTTGTAGTTAGTCAGGCCTTTCTAAATTCCCTTTAGCTTTTTAGGCGTTTCTTACCATTATAAGCATACTAGCTGAATGGCAAAAATGATGGGGTTAGAGCACAACCGGTAGAGGGGTTTATACACTTATCCCACACATCAAAAACTAAAAACGAAACACCTCATACCAACACAAGTACTAATACATGACCTGACCGATCACGGACCATACCCAACATACAAACTGAGAATGAGGCTAAAAGACATTGACACATGGACTTGTGGAGAGACAGGGTCATCCGAACACCTAGTGTTCAATTGCACAGACTTTCACCACGAACTCAACACACACATACTAATATTACAAGGCAAAATACTGCAGGAAATGATATGGAGAGCCAACCTCTTTCATTATCTAAACGCAATCGCAAAAAAATTCACGACTACACTACATAAAAAATATGTTGACAGGCGACAATTACTTAGCCAGAACATAAATACAGGAAACCACCGGCGCACGGGGGAGGGGAATGGGAACTAGACCCTCCCCTCGCCAGAGTCAATTGTTTTTTTAAAAAGCATCACTTTAATGATTTTAATACACTATTATTACCAATAATTCCACAAACAACTAATCTCCACACACTTATTTGTTTTTTACTTTCACAATTGGAGATGGAGGTAGAGGGGGTGGAGGTAGAGGTTGAGGTGTAGGTGGAGATGGGGGTAATGGTAGAGGTGGAGGTGGAGGTGAAGGTGGAGGTAGAGGTGGAGGTGGAGGTGGAGGTGGGGTGGAGATAGAGATGGAGGTGGAGGTGGAGGTGGAAGTGGAGGTGGAGGTGGAGGTGGAGGTGGAGGTGGAGGTGGAGGTGGAGGTGAGGTGGAGGTGGGGTGGAGGTGGAGGTGGAGGTGGAAGTGGAGGTGAAGGTGGAGGTGGAGGTGCAGGTGGAGGTGGAGGTGGAGGTGAAGGTGGAGGTGGAGGTGGAGGTGGAGGTGGAGGTGGAGGAGGAGGTGGAAGTGGAGGTGGAGGTGGAGGTGGAGGTGGAGGTGGAGGTGGAGGTGGAGGTGGAGGTGGAGGTGGAGGTGGAGGTGGAGGTGGAGGTGGAGGTGGAGGTGGAGGTGGAGGTGGAGGTGGAGGTGGAGGTGGAAGTGGAGGTGAAGGTGGAGGTGGAGGTGGAGGTGGAGGTGCAGGTGGAGGTGGAGGTGGAGGTGAAAGTGAAGGAGGAGGTACCTCGTGTCTCAATCACCATTGTCCTCTATTTTAGGCAAAACGCTAAATTGTGCATTCCATTAATCAGTTAGAACTGAATTTAGGTAAGATTAAACTTTTTTCCTAGCTAACCAAACAAGCTGTAAATAGAATATCTTAATATCAACAAGTATGGCGATTGACAATTGTTATTTTCACTTCCATATTGAAGAAATTTAACGTCGAATTTTGTGTTTGGTTGTCGGTACTTTAAGAAATTGTGTTAAAAATCAAATTTACGTTAACGTTAGTTATGTATCCCCCAATTATCTATATGTATTGAATATATCGAATCTAATAGGAATTATTAAAAATTGTTAAATAAAGTATAAGTTCATTGCAAACATTGTAATACAAGGATAACCCAGAGAGGTTATCGACAGTTAATGAGAACGGACATGCAACTTTGCATCCGAGAGGGCAGTGATACTGCAGGTGGCAGGTCACAGGCGGTTAACATACCGCAATTACTTAGAAATAAGATTGTTACAATGTAATAAAGGGTAGAATTAAGAGAAAAGCAGACATGAGATCTGCAAGTTCCCACAGCCGTGTGAGGGGCAGGTTATTATAAAAAGCCCGGGAGCTCAAGGCCCGGCAGTCAGTCTTCGAACTCCATACTTCGTTGTTCAAGCTACTCATCTTATTACAATTAATTAAATGTTTTTGAATTTAAGTTATTTTACAAGTTATTCAAAATTCCATTGTAATTTCTGTTTTAAGTTAAAATAAATTTGTTAAGTCTTCGGAATTGTTTTTAAAAACACCGCTCCAAAGGCCCGAACCTTAACTCGTTTCAGTGCATTTTTATAATAATAAGCATACCAGAATTGTTATAAAGGAAAAAGTATGCACTGCAAACTCTGTATAATGTAAATATTTCAATTTAAATTAGATTTCATGTTTTTCTTTGCGAATGTAAAGTAAAATACTTACCTACATATGATTTAACATTGTTTACACCATTTCGAATTTCTATTATATTCAGTTTGAGCGGAGCTTCCTATATCAGTTTTTAACATCACGAAACGTTTAAACTAATTTTATTTTTAACTAGGTTCGAAAAATTATGTGGTGTATAAACGTGCGTCAATAGTAAATAAGTAATAAAAATGTTAACAATTTACTTCATTGTAGTTGTTATCTAGTTTAATAAGATTAATTAATAATTACATCTTATTTAAATAATGTTATCATAGGGTAAGCTATAACATCAGTCAAAACAACAAGTTTTAAACTTATTCTAAGTCCATTTATTGCGTAAAACGATTATGGAAAATTTATTAAATTCAAAAAGAAGGAACTGTAACTGTAATCTTCTATACCAAATTGTAGCTACATTTTCAGGTAATTTTTGTTAACTAGTTGTACTTACAAAACACTAGCATGTAATTCAAAACTATATTTTCTAGCGACGTTAATAATGGTATCTAGTGGAATGCATCATGCATGGCCTTCTCCTTCTTTACCTATACTGCTTAAGGAAAACTCTGATATTCCTATTAGCCCCTCAGAAGGATCCTGGATTATTGTTGTTAAAGCTCTAGGAGGACCATTCGGATGCATAGCTTCCGTAATACTAAGTGACCGAATAGGAAGGAAGAGGTCGTTGCTGATGGCGTCGCCATTCTTTTTAATAACCTGGTTGGCAATAGCTAACACTTCGTCAGTTTTAGTTTTAGGATGTGCTCGATTTATAGCTGGTGTTTCAAGTGGCCTTGTACAATCAGTGCTGCCTATGTATGTAGGCGAAATAGCAGATAAAAATATTAGAGGATTATTGTGCTCATGTATACCAGTGGGTTCCAAAATTGGATCACTTTTAATCAACATTATAGGTATACACTATAGCATTAAAATGTCGGCAATGCTGGCTTCCATTGTGCCTGCTCTTCATTTTCTAACATTGTGTTTTATGCCAGAAAGTCCGCGCTTTTACATTTTAAAGAATAAGGAAGAAAAGGCAATAGCCAGTTTAAATAAACTAAATAAAAGGCAAAACGGCAAAATAGAAGCTTCAAAACTGGCTGCCGATATAAAAGTAGAATCAATACGTTCCGAAAGATTTATAAATATTTTCACTGATAAACCGAAAAAAAGGTCTTTAGGAATAATTTTGGGATTGATGCTGTTGCAACATTTTAGTGGCTACTTTCCAATGACTTTCTACTGTCTTACAATATTTAGTGACGCTGGTGAACAAATTCAAGGGAGTACTGCAACAGTTATTTTTTTCTTCGTGCAACTTGTTTCTTCTGTTATCGGTTCCGTATTAATAGATTCAGCCGGACGCAAGCCATTGTTGATCGGTTCAACTATAGGTGCAGGATTCTCTCTAACAACCGCAGGCATATACTTCTATTTAAAACATAAAACAGATTTGGATGTATCCAATTTAAGTTTTTTGCCTTTAACAGCGTTACTGTTGTACGTTGTGGCTGCTAGTATTGGTTTAACAATCATTCCAGTATTAATGATGGGCGAACTTTTTCCAATTAGTGTTAAAGCAAATGCTATTTCTATTTCAAATGTAGCTTTTGCTATATTTGGTACACTAGCGACAAAATTCTTTCAAATTACTAAGGATGGATATGGACTGCACGTACCATTCTTAGTATTTGCTCTGTGTTGCGCTGTTGGATTAATATTTATTATATACTGTGTTCCAGAAACAAAAGGGAAGACCTTGGAAGAAATACAAATTATATTGAGCCAACCCAGGTCTAAGTCATCTGGAAACAATGACGCAGAATTAGATTTAAACATTCCGTTGAATAGGGAACTATAGAAACTCTTGTAACTCTTGTAATCAAATTAAGAATTCTAGAACTCGTTCAATCTCGAAACTATTTTAAACATGTTTAATGCTTCTATTTATTCCATACAGTTTATAATTAACTATACAATAAGGGTGTGAAGGCCTATACTAAAATTTCAGGATGGAAGAAAACAAAGATATTTAAGTGTTGTTCTTTTCAAAATATTCACCTTTAAACCTATTCGTTTTCTTGTGCAAATAAACCAATTATCAAAGCATTTTCTCCATTCATAAAACGATAGACCAAGAATTCCAGTTCTAAATGTTTTTACAGGCACCTCAGGTGTTGAAAATAGTTGACCACGAAGTTGATTCTAATTTTTGGAAATATTACGGTAATCCGTACGTGCTAGAAAGAAAGTAGCCCGCACTGAGTACCGCAATAAAACAAAGGGGATCCAAAGAAATAATGCGATGCTAACTAACGCGTTGTAGAGTGAGGTGGATCAAACAAAGAAAAAGGAATCCTCAAGAAAGAAATTTATTCAAAAACCTGTAGTTAAAAACAAGCAGGATGCCAAAATAAACATTTACGTAACTTCTAGTTAAAGCATGATACAAAAAGAAACCTCAAGTCGCGTAGAAAATAGTATATAGACAAAATATATCCCGAAGGGTATACACTATATAAAAATTTACGTAAAATAATAATTTATGGCAAAAATAATGCACACCCCTCATTAATTACCTAGAGCTAAATGTAATTAAATGTAATTAAAGCAAAAAAAGAAAATTAAACCAACTCTAGAGTGGACTGTTTTCTATCCTGTAGTTATCAAAAACTTTAAATCTGTATTCATTAGGAAAAGATATGCGTAAAGCAAAAATGTCACGAAGATATAAGAGACCGTTTTTCAGTCCAAAACAACAAATTATGTACTTACTTAGTTACAGTAATAAGGTGACCAGCTATAAGCTGATATAGATTTCTACCTGAGGTAACAAAAAATTATTAAACAATAACATCATACCTAAATAATAGTGCGACTCTAAATAGAAATATTTTATGTACAGTAATGGTTAAATTTATTATATGATACATACCCAATCATTAACAGCGGTGGCGTTATCATATTTCTAACCTTAAACCCACATCAATTACAATTTACCAGCTATTTCTACCAAATTTGATCTAAATGTGACGTGAAAACAATACTTAACCACATTCCTATATCCCAAAACTACATTTAATAATTAATAAAAACCTGTGTTTGTAAACAAAAACCCTATTGGTTCTTGTTTATCAAAAGCACTGAAACAATTGAACTAGAAGAAAATACCTTCATAAAAGGTTTATATCAACCAAATTAAATAGTTCTGTCTTGTAAATTGTAAACAAAACATAATACATAAACACATCAAGTCAACCAAAATTAACTGATTGTCGTGAAACGAACGTAGTATTATATTAAAAATGTTAATTATACATACAGTACTGGGGTTGATGAAAGACGACCCATCGGGTACACGTCCGTGCTTCGTACTTCATTCATAGACTCGGGTGCTTGAATATTCTGCACCACTCGATCCATCTTCAAAAGAGGTTCAGCAAAACCAATAGCGCCGCCTTCTCCTATTTAATTTTACCATCTACGTTGAAACCATAGTCGATGATGTATACAGAACAGACAGAAATTCGTAAATATTCGAGAGGAAACCGCACAAGTAATAGGCACCCGCTAAACTTTACTATTTGGTGATCTGGTGCTACCCGCTCTGAAATTATAGTAACGTAACCCCGTACATCACTCAAAGAACATCGGCACAATAATAAATGCCTTGCACTAGTATTCAAACACATTATTTGTACGACCTTAGGCTACCGTTTAAACAACAATAACCTCACTCGCTGAAAATTGGTACAGTAATGATTTTTATTTTCATCGTAGCTTCGCTTGTAAGCATCCATGTGTATATAACCAACCACCTGAAAGTATTGTATTTTCCCCTCAAAACAGTTTCTGTTGATAAAACAACCAGTTGAAAGATATTACCAAACCATCACCTACTGATAAGAGGACAACAGAACGAACTGCCCTCGATAATATGTAAAATTCCACGTTTACGTTTATTTTGTACAACCAGTCGTAGCGCTTTCAAAACAACACGTGTTTTCAGCTAAAGAGTATCAGCAACCAATTTTGCAGAATCATGAGTAAGTGTGAGATTAATGGCCTACTTCTCACATAAAATTGTAAAAATTTAACATATCAATTAATAATTTGTAAAATGGTAGCAAAGCGAACTTGTAACGTTTTAGTTTTAAGCAAACTAGGAATCGCGATTGCGCTATAAGAGTTGCCGCAGTCTATGCGAAATAATGCTCGCAGAAGTATATTCAAGTTCGCGCAGCCGCGGACTGGATCCCGGTACGTGTTTGTTTGAAAAAGGGCACATTTTATTTTTCTTGTTAGTGACGTAGTCGATTAAGAATTTTTTTTTGAGTGTTAAGTGAGTGCTCTAAAACCAGAATAGGCAAAGGGTGTCACTCGTGGCAGAGACATATAGCATTGCTTAGAAATAATTACTCCATGTGTATGCTAGCCAAATAATAGATTGAGATTAAAACGCAAGCTTTAGAGATTAGGATTCCTGCAGTACAATGAAATACGAAATCCGTGTCCACTTCGAGTTTGTATAATAAAAGAGGTATTAATTTTTGTCCGGAAATTTGGTTAGTTGTATTGAAAATGGCGGGACCACGTGTTCCCAATTGAAAGACGTTTGGTAATTATTTTGTTGCTCTAGGACTTCATCAAACTGGGTGAGCACTAGCCCTTTAAGATACGACAAGCATCAGCCTGTAGGTAAAGTACCTTTTGTAGAAAATGTGCCGTGTCATACAGAAAAAAATATTTAATTAATTAATGCAAGATTCCGTAAACATTCTTAAACAACGAATGTGAAAGTCTTTTTGTTCAAATACCTCAAGTTCTATTCAACTTGGATAGAATGATATGATACATTTTTGTGTAGCCATTTTCTTGTTTTCAATGTTCGTTAGGACAGTATTTCAAGTTTACATATGTCAAGATAATTTTTTATATATGTAGAAAACCAATTGCACTTTTACTTTTCATAAGTTTTATATTAAAGTAACTATATATACAAAGTAAATTCGCATAAAAGGAATTATACTTTAAAGTTAGAAAACACTATTGATGTAAGCCGAATCAAAGATCTATGATGACAGCATGTAACGCACTTAATAATGTATTGTGTAAGTTTTTTTGTAACAGGTGTATCCTGTTGTTAACCATAAGTTTTTTTGCCAAGTTATTAATTTTACCATTATTAAATTTCATACTAATTCATATCTACACTGTGAAATATGTTTCTCATTCTAGTATATAAAAACGAAAAATCAAATTTCATTACATATTAGTCAAGTTTCGTAAGAGTTTTATTTATGAATGTTTACTGAGAGAAAGAGGTGGCCTATCTAATAACGGTAGAGATAATTAATAACAAAAAGGAAATTAGGCTACTAAAAATCTAGAATCATGCATATGTAATTTCCTTAAGGTTCATCTGCGTCTATCGTTAAGACGACAAATTTTCTTTGAGTCAGATTTATTGACGCAGCGGCACCCTAGTTATCATGGAAAAATTCAGAAATTACCCCGACCATTTCATGCCTCCACAGGAATAGACTCCTAATTTAGACCGAGAGCTTACGATTTTTCTTTTTTATAACACACTTTGGAATTACTACATGTTCGATAAAGGCCATCCTAAGAAAAGTATTTTGTTAAAAAACAAAAATTGCTACAAATTTAACCTTGTGGAAACACGTACAAATGTTATTACTAATCGAATACCACGTTTTAAACTTATTAGAATATTTCCGAATCAAATGTTTTGATAAATAAATACCAGATTAAAAGGCTATATCCAAAATAAAAAAGATTTCCGTGCTCTGCTAATAATAAAATCTTAAGTTTTCACGTTATCAAAATAGAATAGATTTAAAATATTCAATATTATAACTGAATATTTAATCAAATTCTACAGGATGTTAGACAAATAATTGTTTAAAATGAGAGAGGCCGGATTTTCTAATGAACATGCTAAAAACTGTAGAAATAGTACTGCTAATGAAATTTTAAATTTAGAATGATCCGAATTATTTAGTTACAGATATGGAATGTAATAAACCTAATATTTACATAGGATAAAATTAATAAACAAATATTTTATGGATTGTTCTCAATCACTCCTTGAAACGACTTTTGCTTTACAAAAGACTGAAACGTCTTTTTGTTCTATTGTACTGAAAGCACCACTGAAACGTTATTTCTTTTACATTAAGGCGCTAGTGAGCAATAAGATGTGGGGGGGGGAGTCGAATTCTGTTTGCAAACCAAAGCCAAGCTAAATCAAATAGGCGCCACCATGTCCTGAGATAATTACGATAATTGCAAAGCACAGTTCTAAGGGCGGACGTGGAAACCCAAAGATAAAATGATCGCCTTCGTTAACAAAAACCTGTCTTAACAAAATAAGACGCAGCTCCTGTAAGAAATTGCAAAGATTAAATAAATAAAAAGTAGAACACCATTTGTGTATATAAAAATAAAAAATGTATATCCAATATAATATTGGCACCAAATTATTACTCAGAAAAATTTTACCTTTGTGTAATTAGATTTGATCGCATTTGACCAAAATAAAAGCCTTAAATTTGAACTAATTGTTTACTAAAAAACTCTTTTAAAATATCGGAACCTCTTAACAAGAAAAAATTGTCATTATCAACTACATCAAAGTTAAAGTTTTGACTTTTTTTTAAAACAACCAACTATACTTTAAACATGAACCTGTTATAAATATTTGAGTGATAATAATTTGTAAGCATAACACACTGAATTAAGTTCTAACCTGGGCAGATCTTTTCAGGTAGATTACAATTACTAGAATCTTACATAACGTGGATTTGAACTTTCATATTTACGTTTAATAATTTGTGTATAGATAAAAGCTGATCACAAAAATAGGAATGTTTTGTTTAAATTCCATTACAGCTGCACAAAGCATCTGCTTTCAAGACAACATCTGTCAACTGTGCAAAACAAAAAAATATGACGTCGAAAACATACATTGAAATTATCGAAGGTTTATATGGAACAAAGCTTGTTATTATAAAAAGCTAATCTGACAAAATTTTGTTCTACGGCTTATAAAACCAGTTCAACAATAATTGAAATTTACACAATTTACATGTTGTAAACATAATAGCAAGTTTACGTGCTCTAACCTTTAAAACACATGCATGAAATATCTTATAACTAATAACGAACCAAAACTGCTTTTGTTGCTTCACGATAAATTGAGATGGAAATTTCGTTCTTCAAACAAAGTTACCAGCCATTCTAATTAGATACGACTGCATCCAAATTAACATCCATAATTTCTCCGGCCGACTAACTTGTCAAAACTAGAACCGAGTTGTCGGGACGTTAGAGGCGTGGAATACGAAATAAACAACTAGAGATGCGCTTGGAAATAGCTTTATGTGACACAGATATATTAATATAAGTAGATCAATAATGAACAATGCACGCTTAGCGCATTATTCTTGTAATTCAATGACTAAAAATACAAATGTTACATCCTTTAATATAATTTCTTAAAAATTATATATTCATATAAAACATAAATTACTAAAAAACAACACACTTACATAGTAGGCCACAGAAATACAAAGAAAGCCCCATCTGCAGACCGAAATGCATTTCTCTGCAGGCGACACAGAATGATGTACTAATATGGCATCTAAACGTTAGGGGACTAAAAAGAAATTTAAATAAACGAATTTAAAAGACAGTCAATACCAATCTATTATCTAATAAATGCTTAACCAATAACAGCTGACGCATTAGCATATTCCGACAACTTGAGCAAAGTAAATTCAATTTCCACACCGGAACAACTCTAGTTGTGCACGAGTAACGTGAAAACTTGACCAAGGAAATCCAGTTCCAATTTATATTATTAATGAAAGTCATCAAATGATGCAGAGGAAAAACTAACAAGTTTTACAGTTTGGCATGTCATTCCGGTTTTAACTTTATCACATCGTGATTTTGTAAGTTCTATTAATTCATTGTTGGGGCACAACAGCTTTTTGTGGTCGACTTTTACATTAGTAGTTATTGAATTTATTTATCTTCAACCAAAATGTGTTAAGTTCCACTTCTAGGTATTAGGATTGTCATCTTATTAAAGGAGATCGCCTATTTCTAATTTTACACAAACGAAACTAAAACTGCTTCTTTAAAGGAATTCATGAGATCTCTTACAACCAACTTATGGTTTTATTCTCGCAAGCGAACTACTATACTATCAATGGTAAACCCGGTTACAACAAATATACCTCAACGTGTATAACTATTAGCTAATGATTATAGATACAGCTACACGCGTGGAATCATGATCTACTACTAGAATGCTGATAACAAAATACCAGATTTTTATGCTATATCGAAATAGAATAAATTTTAAACATTTAAATTTATAACAAGATATTTTAATAAAACCTACAGGGTGATGAATAAGCAATTGCTTAAATTAAGAAAGCGGTTGAAATTGTTAATAAATACTCATACAATCATGAAAAGGACGCAAGAGATGTAGAAGTTAATTACGTACAAATGAAAATATTTACTTGCAGGGACGGCACGTAACAACACATGAACGGTTTGCTCCTTTACGTAGTAATGATTATCATAAGAAATATACGTGGCACAGTCAGACGGATGTCCAAACTTGTCGATAACCATGGCGATAATAAAAAACAGGACGCATAATCTACGCTATTCAGCAATCCCGAAAATAATGTCCGAATCACCGATCATTAATTTTCCTGTCGCCAGAATAACGTAGTTTATCTCTGAAATAAGTCTTCGTGTCATTGTTATAATTACCAGTTAAGTCGGAAAACAGATTATCTACACAGTATCTTACTCACGGTAAAAACCGTCGTAAATAGGTTTGATGTTTTTCACTGTTTAAGATACCGTCCATACGCTACGTGGGTCTCTGAAGCGCTGCCGTCACTCTCCAATTTTTCGACAGCGGACCCTACAGGCTGGACTGGATTATGAGGATTGTGTTCTCATACCTCCTCTATCGGTGGTGTGACGATTGGTGTAAAACTGTGCACCCGGTTGGGAAATTTAGAGCGCTTTTTAGGAGTAGATGGTACGTCATGATGGGGTGGCGACCAGTTCTGGCCTTCGCTCTTGAGCTACTGTTTAATATCCTTTAGCACACTAGTCTGCGATGTCTGTAGACCTTCTGTAATAGGTGCATAGGGTTTACTCCGCCTACGCCTGCTTTTAACGCTTGCAATTTCCTCTCGACTTCCTTTGGTACTTTTATGAGTTCTTGTTTGGTTTTCACGGCATCAAAGCCTTTTTGGTAGCGGCCGTTCTGCAAATCATCACCTATATTGATCACCAGCAACTCAAAACGATCTCGCCAGCATACGCCACACAATTCATTAAACCGGTCAAACGGCTTATCCGTGTTAAGGTGATCGGCGTATTTGCGTTTTATATTGAGTTCGTCTTGTTTGAATAGTACTGGGACATTTCTATTGTCTCTAATCAACTGTTTAGGTATTTGGTCTGACATAGGTAGAAACAATCGATGGTCTTGTGCCGACCTATGGAAAAATATTCTCGCATATCCGCCACGACAACAATTGTATTCGATTTGTTAAACGCAAAATATTCTATTCTTTATATTAAGTTGTCTAGGTACTGATACTTTGTTTGATACAAGAATCCTTTATTCCTGTTCACGGCCTACATACTTCCAGACATTTTTCTTCCAGAATTTGCCCTTCTTTTTATTTCACCATCTAGCTTTCCATTCCTCAAAAACTATCTACCAAGGTATAGGAAGTCTTTCATTTCTCATTCGTGTCATAGTCCATTCTAAATACAAAGTTATCAATTTTGCCATCTGGGTCAAAAATCACTACTTTTGTCTATGGACCCGAAATCCATAAGGTTGTTTTCAACAATTTGGGAACCAATCCCACTTGGACAACCTTCTGGCGTGCAACCTCCCACATTGAGGGAAGATTTCAACCGTTTTTTATAACCACTTTAAGGAATGATCGTTCTCGCAGTAGATCCGAAAGTTCTCGCCTGAATGCGCCCATCTTCTATAGTAGGTGGTGTACTGTTACCGGGAGAAGAACAGGTGATCGTCCAACGCCTCCTCAATGTTAGATTGCAATATTTTTGCCTAGGCAGTAGTAATTTTATCCCAAAGGTTGTTTTTTGTCGACTACAGCGACGAGGAGGCACCTACAGTTTGCCTCCCCATAGCTACAATCGGCAGCGTAAGCATCAACGTTACTGCACTATTTTTCGCGGGTCTAACTTGAGGAGGGGTGTCATCAGACCTCACCCACTTCCTACTCTACCCGTCTTGGCCATTCTTTAATTACTTCCGTTTTTTGTGGAGTATTCTTTTTCACATAATTTGGCGTTTGATGACCTCATGTGATGTGATAATGAAGTCACGAGAGGCCATTGAACCCAAAATTTTATGGAAAAAACCCATCCCAAAGAGAAATAAAACGGAAATGAGTAAAATTTACTTACACTTAATGTTTCTACCCTGTATAAACATAAGAGTATTCCATTAGCACATAAAATAGGTTTCCCATGTAAAAACACATACCATTTAAAAACAGGAGCCCAATCTTAAAGAATACTTTAGTATTCCTTCATTAATCAGTATATAAATATTTTTCTGCTAAACAATGTGTCAATTAATTAAACTTAGATAAAGGTGCTGGCGCGTCTTATTTAATCGTGGACTGTAATTCGAAAATAGAACAAAACGCGAGCTTTAAATACGAAAACTGTATGCATGTAAAATATTAACAAACAAAAGGCATAAATTCACTCACCAAATTGTCCTTGGTGTGCGGTCCTCTTCGATGTTGCTGGAATGCCCCCGGGGGAGTTGGTTGAATGCACTGTTGCAAGCACTATACTTATTGGATATAGTTTGTCACGCACAACCTTCCCGTTACTAGGTCGAAAGAAGAGTCGTCGCTGTTCGTCACAAAACCACTTTCGCACGCGTTTTATTTAAGAGGCGCAAGCGCACTGCACAATTCAAATCCACTATAGTTTGTTTTAACTAATACGAAACATTCTGCCCACCAAAATAGCTTTGGGCTATTTTTTAAACTTAACACGAAAAATTTAACTTTGACCGAGTCTTGTATGTATGTAGAACTAAATGACTATAATAATGCTTACGAAACTATAATAAAGAACACTAAAATACTTAATATTTATTATTGAGACGGCAATGGGCATAGTTTGACCATTGGTCTTTTCAAATTGCCTCGTGAAGTTTTACGGTGGCTACACGAGGTACTCCATCGCTTCCAGGATGAAGCTCTACAATTCTGGCGAGTTTCCAATTTAAAGGAGGAACACCTCTTCTTTGATGAGCACTAAAGTACCAATGTCAACGCCGTCGAGTCTCTTGGACTTGTACCACCGACCGCGTTGATACAATTGGTGTAAATACTCATTGTGCCATCGAACCCAAAAACTTTGATGCATAGCTTGAATCAACTGCCAACGAGAGAGTCTAGAGATTTTCAAATGAGACAAGTCTGGGTCCGGCGGTGCTGTCAAGGGTTCTAAAGTTAGAAAATGACCTGGGGTCAGTGACGAAAGATCATTGGGATCCGAACTTATGCTGCACAAGGGTCTTGAATTCAACAATGCTTCAATCTGAGTGATTAAAGTATGAAACTCCTCGTACGTGAGCACTTGGTTTCCAACGACACGAAATAAGTGAGTTTTCACCGATTTAACGGCGCTTTCCCAAATACCTCCGAAGTGAGGGGTAGCTGGGGGGTTAAAATGCCACGAAATGGCTAACGATTCTGCGCAGTGTCGGAAATCCTTTAAAAGTTGGCGACTAGCGCCGACGAAATTTGTGCCGCAGTCGCTGAAAATGTGTTGACAACGACCACGACGAGCAATAAAACGACGAAGGCAAGCGATAAAGGCATCAGTCGACAAGTCTGATACGACTTCCAAATGAAGAGCCTTAGTGGCAAAACAAACAATCACACAAAGATATGCCTTGCAAGTCTTGGTGCCTCTTGCACGATGCATGTTAATCGTAAAGGGCCGGCAAAATCGATACCGACGGAACTAAAGGCCTTGGCTTGAGAAACACGAAATGAAGGCAATTCACCCATAACTGGACTGACAGGAATAGGGCGAAGACGATAACAATGATAACATTTAGACAGTATTCTACGAACTGCGCGAAGAGATGAGATGATCCAAAATCGTTCTTGAAGCAAGTACATCGTTGTGTTTACTCCCGAATGTAAATTTTGTGTGTGCACTTGTTTAACCAACAAATCTGTTATACGGTGTTTATTGGGTAATACCGCTGGATGTTTTGCGGAATCTGGAAGATTGGAATGAATCAGTCTCCCGCCTACTCTTAAAATGTCATTCGAATCAAGAAATAAGCCTAGACGTTGCAGATGTTTAGGCAAAGGCTCACCTTGACGAACGGCTTCGATTTCAACTTTAAGTGAACTAAGTTGGACCACCTTGACAATAACCATAAGAGCAGTGTGAAGCTCCACCGACGATAAAAATAGCGAATTGATGGTAGCTTTTCTAACATTAAAGATTCTCAGGCAATATGCGACTATACGTTGAATTTTGTGTAACGACGACAATTTGTTTGATAAGTCTTCCAGCCAAGTTGATTCTACAGTAACAATCAAAGTAAGGCGTTTCTCCTCAGAAGATGCTTCCAGAGAAGGGACGAACAATTTTGGCAAAGGCCAATTTTCTTCAGACAACGACAAAAATTCAGGACCTGCCCACCATAGCGGATGCGCGGGCAATACCGAAGGAAATAAACCTCTGGTAGCACAATCAGATGGGTTGTTTGAAGAACTAATGTAACTCCACTGTTCGGGAGAAATACGTTCTTGGATGTAACTAACACGGTTAGCTACAAACATTTTTAAACGATAGGTAGGTGACTTAATCCAAGTCAACGCGACAGAAGAATCAGTGTAACAACAGATTTTTTCAAAGGTTACATTTGAATATGTAGTTTTAACAAAATGAACTAATTTAGACAAAAGTACGGTAGCACATAGCTCTAGCTTGGGTATAGAAAGACATTTCAAAGGGCGACCTTTGATCTAGCCATAACAAAGTGAACAGATATTTTCCTGACGGAAATAATAAACGAAAATATGCAATAGCCGAGTATCCTTTCTCGGACGCGTCACAAAAACCATGTAGTTGTATACTACAGGCTTCATCAATAGGGATATAACGAGGAATTTGAATTGAATCAATATATGAAAATTCAGCAACAAATTTTTTCCAAAATATGACAATAGATTCAGGAGGAGGATCATCCCAATCCAACCCCAGCACCCAAAATTGTTGAATGAGTTGTTGGAGTGAAAAGGTAACTGGTGTAATAAATCCTAGAGGATCGTAAATCCTAGCAACTGTCGAAAGTAAAATTCGCTTGGAAAGACGATTTTCTAAAGACTGCATTTCAAATGAAAAATTATCAGGTATCGAGTGCCACTGAAGACCGAGCACCTTTATGGTAAACTTAAGATCATTTGCGACAAAACTTGGTTTCACTTGTTGATACTCAGTAGGAATATCTTCTAACAGTAGTGGACTGTTGCTAGCCCATTTGCGTAGTTCGAAGCAGCCAGCACGTAGTAGTTCGATGAGTTGACGTTTTAGTTCATGAGTTGCCTGGAGAGTGGACGACCCAGTCAATACATCATCAACATACAAATTGTTTCTCAAAGCATGAGCAGCCAATGGATAACTATTTTCTCCTAGTTCAGCTAGTTTTAAGATTGTGCGAATGGCGAGAAAAGGAGCGGATGAAACTCCATATGTAATTGTGTTCAACTGATAGGTTGAAATTGGTTCTGAAGGATTCCATCGCCAATGTATCAATTGATAAGAACGATCCGTTTCTGATATCAATATTTGCCTGTACATTTGTTTTATGTCACAGACAAAAACGAACTTGGGAATACGAAATGCCAAAAGTATTTTTACAATATCATTCTGGAGCTTAGGTCCAGTGAGTAAGGTATCATTCAATGAAATACCATTCGAAGCTCGAGCCGAAGCATCAAAAACAATTCTCAATTTGGGTTTATTATTTTCTAGTTTGAACACGGCATGGTGTGGAATAAAATACGCATTATTGTCAGCTGGAGGCGTTGATAAAAGCGACATGTGACCAGAGGCTTCGTAATCACGCATGAAATCTACATACAAATTTCGCAAGTCTGGATTAGTTTCGAGACGACGCTCTAGTGACAATAGACGTTTAATGGCAATAGATTTCGAGTCCGGAAACTCACGAACATTTTCTCTAAATGGAAGGCTCACGCCGAACCTACCATTGGGTAACCGATGCAACGAGTTATCAAAAGATTGTTGAGCAAGGTCATCTTCTGGGGACGACAAACTCCTCGATGGAATGTCGTCAAGCTCCCAAAATGTTTAAGATCAATATCCATACAAGGATCGATAGATACAAAGAACGAATGCATAACATTGGTTGAGATGGGATCGACAGTACCAAATATCATGTAACCAAATATGGTGTTGACAGCAACAGGCGAAATTTCTTTGCCATCAATTTTCCCATCGAGCAAAATACGACTGGCAACATCAGAGCCCAATAACATTTGTACTGGAGAAGGATGTCTCCAGTTTTCATCTGCGAGTTTTATGTTTTCCAAATGAGACCAATACGATTGAATATACTTGTTTGGAAGATTACCGCAAATAGACGGCAAGACCATTAAGTTTATTTTCAAATTGTTGTCCGTCGGGACTGAATCATATTCCTGAATGGGACGAATTGTTCCAGATATCACACCTAACGTTTGGTGTGAAGTCTGGACCAAACCAGAAATAGGAATCGAAGAAGGACGAGACGATATACCAATAGACTTACGACAAGACTCCGTAATAAATGAAATTTGACTCCCAGTGTCTACTAGAGCACGAATAATTTGAGGTTGATTTCTCTTGTCGATAATTTCCAAACAAACCGTGGGTAGCAGAGCTAGACAAGTTGTCGCCTCAGACCCAACTGTTGTAGTACAAGTAGCATTATTAGACGAACTGGTTTGCAACTTTTCTTCACGAGTTGGAGTTGAATAAGGTGGTGACGTAGCAATCGACGGCACAAAATGTAACAATGTATGATGATTTTTATTGCAAGTTCTGCACGAAATCTTTGACGGACAAGACGACATGTTATGATTTGGTCGAAGACAGTTCAAACATAACCGAAGATGTTTGGCTTGCTCGTGACGCTTGTTTGGAGACAATATAAGAAATTGCTCGCACGAATACAATACATGATTTCCCTTGCAAAGGATGCAGGAGAACGAATTGTTCTTAGGAGAAGTGTTAGTCTCAGCTAAGAATGTCCTAGGCTTCAAGTCAGAATTCGAACGAACGATACCTTGTTTATTAATAGTACCTTTAAGCACTTTCGGTTGTTTGCTTGAGACAAGATTCTCTAAGGCTACACATTGTTTTGACAAAAAAGTCTTTGACGCAATTGAATGTAGGCACATCAGTAGAATTGAAATGCAATTCGAATCGTTTACGAGTTTCCTCATCGAGTTTACATAATAAAAGATCTACAAGAACGAAATCCCAACTTTCAACATCAAATTGTAATGATCCCAAAATCGATAAGTTTTCTGTGAAACAGTCAATTAAATTTCGAAGTTGTTTTACGTTTTCCGCATGCATAGGCGGGTAGTTTTTTATTAAACCCCAATGGTGATTAGCCAAAAGACGTTTATTATTATATCTAGAACATAAAGTGTCATATGCTAGTTTGTAATTTTCATGACAAAGAGGAATAGACCGCAACAAGGTCAATGATTCACCCGACAAGCTTGAAAGAAGGTAGGAATGCTTTTCGATGTCCGTTAAATGCGGTTGTTTATCTATCAAAACATCAAACATATCCTTGAAAGTCTTAAAATTCTTAGGGTCATTATCAAAACGTGGTAGAGTAATTTTTGGTAATTTTACTCTAGGTGTAAAATTATTGTCTTGTCGAATTGTGTGATTCGCAGACGGAGTTTTCATTTCAGCAGAGAATATTTCTTGCTCTATCAAAAGAATAGAATAATATTCGTCATCTACGTTTTTACACAAATTCTCTAAAGCAGGTTGCAATTCCGGTTCTGTGTTTACCAATACATTAATGTACTTTTCAGTAAAATCTTTGTAGACAGATTCAAGGATACGACACTTCAATTTGAATAATCTATGGACTGAATCATTGTATTGTGCCTTTTCAGAAAGTTCGAAGATTTCATGAGTTCTAGCAGCGTAAAGCTTTAGTAAAGTTACAGACGTATTTGTGTCAGGCATTTTGTATGAAGAAACAAACGACAATTATTCCAATTAACAACGAGCGACAATAATCTTATTGTAAATCCAATCACCGAAAATGATCCAATAAAGTCATTACCCGATTTGTAAAGTAAAATGCGAAACGAGTAGTTAGATCCCTAAAGCTTCCTATTGTATTTTAAAACGACCTGACAACCCTTAACAAGAAGGTTTATAAAACGCCCTAAGGGTTTAGTCATTCAAACAAGAAATATAGTTACAATATTTAGTGGTTAAAACCCTTAAACATTCAGGTAGGTTATACGATAAAACTGGAATGTCGTTTGCAGCTGTACATAAGCCAAACAGAGTGACCTACTACACAGGTATACAAAATTTTACAATAGAACAACTTTGAATCCAACATTTGCAACAGGTTTTCTATACGGAACTATTTAACTATGTCTGTAAAATGATTAATAAAGCTCTCTAACTAAACTATTGCTAAATCGTAATATATCTATAATCAAATAATGATTTCTAATTAATAGACTTGATCGAATTTTTTATATCTAAGTAAATAGAAATATGATGCGAATATTGTTAATCGAAGTTCTACATACATACAAGCTAAAACGAAATGAATTAATTTATTCACCATGGACTGTTCTATCCGGCTCGAAGGACCAAATGTCAATTAATTAAACTTAGATAAAGGTGCTGGCGCGTCTTATTTAATCGTGGACTGTAATTCGAAAATAGAACAAAACGCGAGCTTTAAATACGAAAACTGTATGCATGTAAAATATTAACAAACAAAAGGCATAAATTCACTCACCAAATTGTCCTTGGTGTGCGGTCCTCTTCGATGTTGCTGGAATGCCCCGGAGGAGTTGGTTGAATGCACTGTTGCAAGCACTATACTTATTGGATATAGTTTGTCACGCACAACCTTCCCGTTACTAGGTCGAAAGAAGAGTCGTCGCTGTTTGTCACAAAACCACTTTCGCACGCGTTTTATTTAAGAGGCGCAAGCGCACTGCACAATTCAAATCCACTATAGTTTGTTTTAACTAATACAAAACACAATGGAAGTTGTATTTCATTTATTGCATAATAGAAAGATCGTGAAACCAATATAAAATGTAAATCAAAAGCCATTCATTTCAGCCGTGTAAAAATAATTATAATATTCTCCCGAAAAATACCTTTTAATAACAAGTTTTCATTGTATTTACGCGTTTAATATAATATCAATTTGACGCATTTATAAAAAAAGCATATTTTCCGTGTGTAGTTCTAGCGATGATTACGTTATTTAACAAGAGTATACCGCACTTCTATCGAAAGAATTCGAAAAGTCATAAATCATATGTCATTTAACTAGAAATGCTTTAAAATTCATTAAATAAGCTAAATATTTTGTATCGATGAATAAACGTCCCGATTCGAAAAAACGATACTATCAGGAAAGCCATAAAATAAAATTAATAATGCATTTAATAGCTCTAAGATAGAGAGAGAGAGAGAGAGAGAAAGAGAGAGAGAGATATAACAACGGCTATAGTTTAATGTATCAAGAAGGAAGGAAAAACGTTTTACGATAAGTATAAATTATACAGACTCCACTTAATTAGCTTAATAAAAAGTAAAATCAGCATAATTGTTCGTCATCCGTGACCAAATATCGGAAACATGATCTAGATTAGAATGGAAAAATTACGTATTAAGGATTTCAGTATATAAGACGGAAATAGTTTATTACGTTGAAAAAATGAGAAACGTATATAAAAAAACCAGTAGAGAAATTTAGATAAACCGGACTAGCTGCAAACCCGAAGAGTGGGGTGAGTCAGGGTGCTTTTTTTCCAACAGCAGTGAACTAAGACATAGAAACTGGTAGAACATCGGCTGCAATCGGGTTTGCTTCCTCGCCAACAGCGGATATACGAATAGAAACAAGCAAAATCTTCACACTAATTTTCTTTCAGCATTACACGTTGCCATCATTTTAGTTACATTTATCGTGTCAGAAACGACGAAAATTTCTTAGGCGGAATCATTTCCGACGACAAAAATCAGCTTTTTAGTGGTTACGGTGAAGATCCAAAGGGACCTGTGGTTAAGGACAAATCAGACTATACCGAAGAGCTACAAAAAAAACTCGCTAGTATGAATCAATGCTCCAAAACTTACCAATGCATCCAGCTATATTTCTTTGTTCGTAAAACCGAAAAATAGATGCATTGCTCCTGAAGACAAGAACGTGGGAACCCTGTAAAGGGTGTGTATTGCACTGACGAGAGCAGGATTGATAATGAATGAAATTCCGAGCCACGAAAAGATAAGTATTCTCCATATTTTATTAACATGTGTTGTTAATACACGTTCAAGCGTTGTTGTTAGATAACCAAACCGGCAAATTTGACTACAATTGCATTTATTAAGTACTTTTGAAGGAATCTTATGTTATTCAAACTCGTATTCCTGTTTAAAAATAAAACGAATGCATGCTTTACAAATCACCAATTGTAGATAATCCAATATATTTGCTAGAATAATATTTCTGGAAGCCACGTTTTTGATAAATAAACTGTTGTTCTATTACAAGAGCAATGTTTATATTCACTCCGCTGGACCTACATGTGGAGGAGATGGCGTTGAGAGCGGCAATGAGGCTGCGGTTCAAAGGTCTATGGATCGATAAGGGAGGCGGTGGTAGACACCACAACATACTAAGAGAGGCGGTGCAGAACACCCCTATCTTGGGAGGAGTGGTTGATTCGATCGCACCCATAATGATTTCCAGGAAGCGCTTTGGGGTTTGCCTAAACACTGAGGACGCCTCCTTAACGAAGATCTCCATCTACACAGATGGTTCCAAAACAAATGAAGGTACCGGGGCAGGCATTTTCTCCGATGACCTAGACCTTCATGAAAGTGTTGCGCTGGGCAGGCTGGTAACTGTCTTCCAAGCGGAGGTCATAGCCATCATGCATGGCGCTTCTGATACAAACGCCCTTGAACTGGTTTGGATCAAAGGGCATTCAGGAGTACATGGTAGATTCTTTGGCGAGGCAGGGAGCGGCTCGGGGTTTTGTCGGCCTTGAGCCATCGGTTGCTATTGCGCCATCGGTGGTGTTCTCCATGATAAGACAAATAACCCACCGCCGTCACAAGGATAGGTGGGCTTGTACATTAAGCTGCCGGCAGGCAAAAATGTTTATAAGGTCTCCCATGACCAATATAGAAAAATTTGTCATACGCTTGCCAAGACAGAAACTACGGCTACTAGTAGGTATTCTGTCCGGGCATTGCACTAAGGAAGCACCTGCACAGGATGGGTCTGTCAGACAACCCCACCTGTCGCGGCTGTCAACAGGAGGATGAGACGGCGGAGCACATTCTGTGCACCTGTCCGGTACTCGCCCGACTTCGAGGATCCATGCTGGGGGACTTTTGGCCCGAGAAGGCCGGAATTCGAGACACCCCCTGGTCCGACATCCTCAAATTCACCTGCAAGGTCGGGTGGTTGAGCAATGAAGGACCAACCTAGGGCAAGGAAGGCAGCACAATGGGCCCACCAGGAGGCCTAAGTGCGCGTGGCTTTAAGTCACCCTTCCCAATTTAATCAATCAATCAATCAACGTCGGTCTGTCGTTGTAAGTAGTATATACGATGAGAATACAAAGAGAGCCTTCCTACTTTCTGCAAAAGTATTTATATCTTTCAAAATGCCACCTCTAAGACACACTTCACGCGAAATACTTATTTTCTAATAACACTTTTGCAAATTTTAGTATAACCGACTTCAAGATTCCAGAAATTCACCTTGTGGACGCGCCGTGTGATCCGAAAATCGCTTCCACCTGTCGCATGTTTGTCCGTTTGTAAAACTATCCGTTTCAACCAATGATTCTGTTCTGTGTCGTCATAAAACTCCGCCTGTAATATTTTTATCTCTGTCTTATGCATATTTGATGTCGCGTTCCAAACCCCACTTGAGTTATAGAAAATCGATATTGCTGACAGCGTCTCATCACTCCACGTGAATAAGAACGAGCGTTTTGAAAACCAATGCTTTTATATCCGTCTCTATCTGTAGCATCTTACCGATCGTGCATCTCCTCTGTTCTGTAAGAACTTTGTTAGCTTGTTATTCGAAGCAACTGACGGTTGAAAACTATTTTCTATGAAGTCCGCTTTATTATGCTGATAATTTCGAAGAAGGTAACCCTTTAAACATACAGGTGTTCTTAGTTATAAACCGTTTAAAACAACAATTCTTGGAGTTTATATTTCACCGTATCCGATACAACGGACGTTCTTATTTGTTACCAAGAAACCTTTTGCCTTGGGATTATTGATTTTCTATACCCTGGTGTGTTTTCTAATGCTATTACACGTTGAATTAATATAAATTAAATTAATTATGCGTTTCTATTTGTTTTTTAAAACGGGTTTTCTTTATGTATCTTTAACCTTTCAATCATTACTTATAAAAATACGTCAATACTTGTCCGTTTAAATTAAATAAATGAAATAAATTTTGCGCGTAAATAATTTGTTCGTTTCTCTATGCAGGGTGTTTGAAATTGCATTGCTTACCCCAATTTTAACCCTTTGAATCCATAACAATATATATATATATATATATATATATATATATATTGTTGTAAATCTTGGGTGTTGCTCTGGGAACCACAGCAGAAGCAGAAAGAAGTTTTTCAGTTCTCAAAGAAATTACTACCTGGCTTTGTGCGAATACTGAAGAAACTCGTTTGAACGGGTTAGCGCTATGTCCTTGCTGAAAAATAAAATTTGTATATCATTTGATTAAAAAAATACAAAAATGCTTTGTTAGTATATTTATTGATAACAATTATGGTGAGTGTAGAGTAAACTTCCAAAAAAAACTTCTTCGGTGCTCTTGAAGACCAATTTAAGTTTGTTTGTTACTTTATTTTATTTACCCCACCCCCCTCAATTAAAGTCTGTTACGCCACTGCGATATTATTTAACATTGTTTACAGCATTTCGAACTTTTATTATATGCAGTTTGAGCGGAGCTTCCTATATCAGTTTTTAACATCACGAAACATTTAAGCGCTCATTTTATTTTTAACTAGGTTCGAAATTATGTGGTGTATAAACGTGCGTCAATAGTAAATAAGTAATAAAAATGTTAACAATTTACTTCATTGTAGTTGTTATCTAGTTTAGTAAGATTAATTAATAATTACTTTCTATTTAAATAATGTTATCTTAGGGTAAGCTATAACATCAGTCGAAACAACTAGTTTTTAAACTTATTTATTGTGTAAAACCACATTATGGAAAATTTATTAAATTCAATAAGGAACTGCAACTGTAATCTTCTATACCAAATTGTAGCTACATTTTCAGGTAATTTTTGTTAACTAGTTGTACTTATAAGACACTAGCATGTAATTCAAAACTATATTTTCTAGCCACGTTAATAATGATATCTAGTGGAATGCATCATGGATGGCCTTCCCCTTCTTTACCCATTCTGCTTAAGGAAAACTCTGATATTCCCATTAGCCCCTCAGAAGGATCCTGGATTATTGTTGTTAAAGCTCTAGGAGGACCATTCGGATGCATAGCTTCTGTAATACTAAGTGACCGAATAGGAAGGAAGAGGTCGTTGCTGATGGCGTCGCCATTCTTTTTAATAACCTGGTTGGCAATAGCTAACACTTCGTCAGTTTTAGTTTTAGGATGTGCTCGATTTATAGCTGGTGTTTCAAGTGGCCTTGTACAATCGGTGCTGCCTATGTATGTAGGCGAAATAGCAGATAAAAATATTAGAGGACTATTGTGCTCATATATATCAGTGAGTTCCAAAATGGGAGCACTTTTAATCAACATTATAGGTATACACTATAGCATTAAAATGTCGGCAATGCTGGCTTCCATTGTGCCTGCTCTTCATTTTCTAACATTGTGTTTTATGCCAGAAAGTCCGCGCTTTTACATTTTAAAGAATAAAGAAGAAAAGGCAATAGCCAGTTTAAATAAACTAAATAAAAGGCAAAACGGTAAATTAGAAGCTTCAAAGCTGGCTGCCGATATAAAAGTAGAATCAATACGTTCTGAAAGGCTTATAAATATTTTCACTGATAAACCGAAAAGAAGGTCTTTAGGAATAATTTTGGGATTAACGCTGATTCAACATTTTAGTGGTTACTTTCCAATGTCTTTCTACTGTCTTACAATATTTAGTGACGCTGGTGAACACATTCAAGGAAGTACTGCAACAATTATTTTTTTCTTCGTGCAACTTGCTTCTTCTGTTATCGGTTCCGTGTTAATGGATTCAGCGGGACGCAAGCCATTGCTGATCGGTTCAACTATAGGTGCAGGATTATCTCTAGCAACCGCAGGCATATACTTCTATTTAAAACATAGAACAGATTTGGATGTAGCCAATTTAAGTTATTTGCCTCTAACAGCGCTACTGTTATACGTTGTGACTGCTAGTATTGGTTTAACAATCATTCCGGTATTAATGATGGGCGAACTTTTTTCAATTAGTGTTAAAGCAAATGCTATTTCTATTTCACATATCGCATTTGCTATATTTGGTGCACTAGCGACAAAATTCTTTCAAATTACTAAAGATGAATATGGACTACACGTACCATTCTTAGTATTTGCTTTGTGTTGCGCTGTTGGATTAATATTTATTATATACTGTGTCCCAGAAACAAAAGGAAAGACCTTGGAAGAAATACAAATTATATTGTGTCCACCTAGGTCTAAGTCATCTGGAAACAATGACGCCGAATTAGATTTAAACATTCCGTTGAATAGGGAACTATAGAAACTCGTGTAGGTACACTGTTATCAAATTAAGCATTCTAGTACTCCTTCAAGCTCGAAACTATTTTAAACGTGTTTAACACTTCTATTTATTCCATACAGGTTATAATTAACTATACAATAAGAGTGTGAAGACTTATACTAAAATTTCAGGATGGATGAAAACAAAGATATTTAAGTGTATTTCTTTTCAAAATATTCCCCTTTAAACCTATTCGTTTTTTTGTGCAAATAAACCAATTATCAAAGCATTTTCTCCATTCGTAAAACGATAGACCAAGAATTCCAGTTCTAAATGTTTTTACAGGCACCTCAGGTATTGAAGATAGTTGACCACGAAGTTGATTTTAATTTTTGGAAATACTACGGTAATCCGTACCTGCAAAAGAAGGTAGCCCGCACCGAGTACCGCAACTAAACAAATGGGATCCAAAGAAATAATGCGATTCCAGCTAAAGCGTCGTAGAGTGGTGTAGGTCACAATGAAAGAAAAAGGAAACCTCAAGAAACAAATTTATTCAAAAACCTCTAGTTAAAAACAAGCAAGATACGAAAACAAACAATTACATAACTTTTAGTTAAAGCATGATACAAAAAGAAATCTCACGTCGCGCAGAAAATAGTATTTAGCCAAAATATATTCCGAAGGATATACACAATATATAAAAATCTACGTAAAATTGTAACATGTTTAATTTGATCAATAATTATTCGCATTGAATTACGAGGATAATGCGCTAAGCGTGCCTTATTCTTTATTAAGGTTCCATATAGTACATAACGGAACGCTTCGTTTTAATAATCTTCTTATAGTAAAATATATGTGTCACATAAAGCTATTTTGGCGAGCCCCTCTATGCAATGCTGCGTCTATCGTATTTCCCCACCTCTAACGTCGCTTCGTTCGTTCCTCGCCTTGTCGAGTTAGTCGCTCCCTAGCAACCGACTTATCAAAATGTATTCCCAGCTAGAGGCATGCGACCTTGGGTTGAACTATTTGTGTGAGCGGTTCAGGTCGTGCTAAACCTGAAACAATTTTGATAACTTCTACTAACGCGCGTCTACGAAAAACTATAGGAAGGTACAAGTAAGATTTTGGTTTTGTAATTTGTATGGTTTTGTACAAGGATTCGTCAACGAAGCATTCGCCATCGAAGAACGATAGATAAGGTACAAGTGAAGATTTTGGTTTTGATTGCAGTCGTCCCAACTTTGAAATGACTTGTAGCATTGTTTGGAGCTTATGAATTTCCGTCCAGATTTGTCTTGGAGAAACAGAGGCAGTTTGGTTTGTTATTACATATAAGAAATTTTTGCATGTGTTTTGAATGTCGTTAAAATTTGACAAACAGACTATCATATAAAAAGCACGAAAAGTTGCTATCATGTTTACGAACTGTTTCATTCTAAATTATTGTTGAACTGGTTTTACAAGCCGTTGAAAGAAATTTTGTCAAATTAGGTTTATATAATTGCAAGCTTTGTTCCATTTGAACTTCAGATAAATTTCAAGGTATATTTTCGACGTCATACTTTTTTGTGTTGTAACACATTTGACAGATGTTGCCGTGAAAGCAGATGCTTCGTGCAGCTTTCATAAAATTTAAATTAAACATTCTTCAATCTTGTAATTAGCTTTTATTTTATACAGATAAATTATAAAATCTAAGTATGAAAATGTAAATACACGCTGCGTAATAATTTAGAAACTGTAATCTACCTGAAAAGATCTGCCCAGGATAGAAACGTTAGTTCAATGCATTGTGGTTACAAATTATTTTGATCAAATATTTAAAACAAGTTTATGTTTAGAGAGCAGTCTTTTGCTTTAAAAAGACAACAATTTTGACTTGGTTATAAATGTTATTGTTGAAATTTTTTACCTGTTAAAAAGTTTTGAAATTTTAAAAGAAAGTTTTTTTACTTCAGTAAACAATTAGTTAAACTTTGAGACTTTTATTTTGGCCAAATGCGATCAAATCTGATAACATAAAGGTAGAATTTTTGAGTAATAATTTTATGCCAATATCATATTGGATATACATTTTTTTATTTTTGATACTTTTATAGCACACAAATTTTTATTTATTTAATCTTTGTAATTTCTTACAGGAGCTGCGTCTTATTTTTATAAGACAGGTTTTTGTTAACGAAGGCGATCGTTATATCTTTGGGTTTCCACGTCTGCCCTTAGAATTATGCTTTGCTCTTATCGTGATTATCTCGGGACTTGGTGGCGCCTATTTAACTTAGTTTAGCTTTGGTTTGCAAACAAAATTCGTCTTAACCCCCCACTTCTTATTGCTCTACCCAAGAATAGACCCCTAGCTATGTCGTAAGATTTTCGTTCACTGGCGCCCATTTAGAAAAATAAGTTTCACTAGCGCCCATCATACAACTACAACAAAATTCGTATCACTGGCGTCCAAACCATCATCATAAAAAAAAACTACAAAAAACAGTTACAAAATTATAATTTATCGCAAAACTAAATTTTAATATGTAATTAAAGCAAAAAAGGAAAATTAAACAAACTCTAAAAGTGGACAGTTTTCTGTCCTGTGGTTATCAAAAACTTTAAATCTGTATTCATTAGGAAAAGATATGCGTAAAGCAAAAATTTCACAAAAATATAAGCGACCGTTTTTCAGTCCAACACAGCTAATTATGTACTAACTTAGTTACAGTAATAAGGTGACCAGCTATAAGCTGAAATACATTTATACCTGCCGTAACAAAAAATTATTAGACCATAACATCACACCTAAATAACAGTGCGACTCTAAATAGAAATATTTTATGTACAGTAATGGTTAAATTTATTATATGATTCATACCCAATCAATAACAGCTGTGACGTTAGCATATTTCTAACCTTAAACCCAAATCAATTACACTTTACCAGCTGTTTCTAAGCAAATTTGATCTAAATGTGACGTGAAAACAATACTTATCCACATTCCGTATATCCAAAAACTACATTTAATAACTAATAAAAACCTGTGTTTGTAAACAAAAACCTTATTAGCTCTTGTTTATCAAAAGCACTGAAATCATTGAATCGGAATCAAGTACGTTCAAAAAAGGTTCATATCAACCAAATTAAATAATTCTGTCTTGTAAATTATAAACAAGACATAATTCATAAACACATCAAGTCAACCAAAATTAACTGATTGTCAGGAAACAAACGTAGTATTATATTGAAAAAATTAATATACATACAGTACTGGGGTTGATGAAAGACGATCCATCGGGTACACGTCCGTGCCTCGTAGTTCATAGACTCGGGTGCTTGAAAATTCTGCAGCACTTAATCCATCTTCAAAAGACGTTCAGCAAAACCAATAGCGCTGCTTTCTCTTATTTAATTGTACCATCTGCGTTGAAACCATAGTCAACGATGTATACAGAACACACAGAAATTCGTAACTATTCGAGAGGAAACCGCACAAGTAAAGAGCAACCGCTAAACTTTACTATTCATTGATCGGGTACTACACGCTCTAAAATTATGATAACGTAACCCCGTACATCACTCAAAAAACATCGACACAATAATAAATGCCTTGCACCCGTACTCAAACGCATTATTTGTACCGCCTTAGACTATCGTTTAGACAACAATAACCTCACTCGCGGAAAATTGGCACAGTAGTGATTTTTATTTCCATCGTAGCTTTGCTTGTAAACGCTTATATGTAGATAATCAACCACCTGAAAGTAACACATGGAAGACATTTCCAAAACATCACCTGCTTATAAGAAGACAACATAGCAAACTGCCCTCTATAAAATGGAAAATTCCACGTTTACGTTTGCTTTGCACAACCAGTCGTACTACTTTTAAAACAACGCGTGTCTACCAGTTAAGTAGAATCAGCAACCAACCTTGCAGATACATAAGTAAGTGTAGGATCAATGATCTACTTTACGCATAAAATTGTAGAAATTTAACATATCAATAAATAATTCGTATAATGATAGCGAAGCGAAGTTAACCTTGTGGATACACGTACAAATGTTGTTGATAATCGAATACCACGTTTTAAACTTATTAGAATATTTCCGAAGCAAGTGTTTTGATAATTAAATACCAGATTTAAGGCTATATCTAAAATAAAATAGATTTCCGTGCTCTGTTAATAAAAAAATCTTAGGTTTTCACCTTATAAAAATAGAATAGATTCAAAATATTCAATTTTGTAACTGAATATTTAATAAAATTCTACAGGATGTTAGACAAATAATTGTTTAAACTGAAAAAGAGTAGGACTTGCTAATAAACATGCAAAATAATAGTGTAAACAGTACTGGATATGAAATTTTAAATTAAGTATGATCCAAATGATTTAGTTACAGGTATGAGATGTAACAAACTTAATATTTACATAAGATAAAATTAATAAATAAATATTTTACGGATTGTTCTCAGTCACTCATTTAATATAATTTCTCAAAATTATATATTAACATAAAACATAAATTACTAAAAACCTACACACTTACATAGTAGACAACAGAAATACAAAGTAACCCATCTACAGACCGAAATGCATTTCGCTGCAGGCGACACGGAATGATGTACTAATATCGCATCTAAACGGTAGGGTGGCTAAAAAGAAATTTAAATAAAGTAATTTAGAAAACAGTCAATACCAATCTATTATCTAATAAATACTCAACCAATAACAGCTGATGCATTAGCATATTCTGACGATTTGAGTGAAGTAAGTTCAATTTCTACACCGGAACACCTCCAATTGTGTACGAGTAACCAGAAAAACTTGACCAGGGAAATCCAGTTCCAATTTATATTATTGATGGAAGTCATCAAACGATGCGGAGGAAAAACCAACAAGTTTTACAGCTTGGCATGTCATTCTGGTTTTAACTTTATCACGTCGTGATCTTGTAAGTTCTGTTAATTTATTGTTGGGGCACAACAGCTTTTTGTGTCGACTCTGATAAAACACATTTTACATTAGTAGTAACTGAATTAATATATCTTCGACCAAAATGTGTTAGTTCCACTTCTAGGTATTAGGATTGCCATCTTATTAAATTAGATCGCATATTTCTAATTTTACACAAACAAAACTAAAACTGTTTCTTAAAAGGAATTTATGAAACCTCTTACAACCAACTTATGTTTTCATTCACACAAGCGAACTACTATACTATTAATGGTAAATCCGATTTACAATGAATATATCTCGACGTGTATAACTATAAGATAAGGAATACAGCTACACGCGTGGAATCATGATCTACTCCTAGAATGCTGACAATAAGATACCAGATTTTAATGGTACAACGAAATAGAATAGATTTTAAGTATTTAAATTTATAGCTGGATATTTTAATAAAACCTACAAAGTGATGAATAAGCAATCGCTTAAATTGAGAAAGCGGTTGTAATTGTTAATGAATACTCATATAATCGTGAAAAGAACGTAAGAGATGTAGTAGTTAATTACTTACAAATGAAAATATTTACTTGCAAGGACGGCACGTAACAACACATGAACGATTTGCTCCTTTACGTAGTAATGATTATCATAAGAAATATACGTGGCGCAATCGGACGGATGTCCAAACTTGTCGATAACCATGGCGATAATGAAGAACAGGACGCACAATCTATGCTATTCAGGAATTCCGAAAATAATGTCCCAATCACCGATCATTAATTTTCCTGTCGGCCGAATAACGTACTTTATCTCTGAAATAAGTCTTCGTGTCATTGTTATAATTACCAGTAATGTCGGTAAACACATTATCTACACAGTATCTTACTGACGGTAAAAATCGTCGTAAATAGGTTTGACGTTTTTCGCTGTTTAAGGTACCGTCCATACGCTACGTGGGTCTCTGGAGTATTACCATCATTCTCCGATTTTTTGAAAGCGGACTATACAAGCTTGATTGGGCTACGAAGATTATTTTCCCATGCCTGCTCTATCGGTGGTGCGACGATTGGTGTAAAACTGTGCACCCAGTCGGGAAATTTAAAGTGCTTTTAAGAGTAGATGGTACGTCATGGTGGGGCGGCGACCAGTCCTGGCCTTCACTCTTGGGCTATTGTTTAATATCCTTTAGTACACAAGTCTGCAGTGTTTGTACACCTTCTATAATAGGTGCATAAGGCTTACCTAATGCAAGCTTCTGTTCGTCCACGCCTGCTTTTAACGCTTGTAATTTCCTCTTGGCTGCCTTTCGTTCTTTTATGTGTTCTCGTTTGGTTTTCACGGCATCAAAGCCTTTTCGGTAGCGGCTGTTCTGCAAATCACCATTTTTATTGGTCAGCAGGGACTCATTCCGATATCGCCAGCATACGCCACATAATTCATTAACCGGTCAAACGGCGTATCCGTGTTAACGCAATCGGCGTATTCTCGTTTTATATTGAGTTCGTCTTGTTTGTATAGTACTAAGACATTTCTATTGCCTCTAATCAACTGTTTAGATATTTGGTCTGACATAGGTAGAAACAATCGATGGTCTTGTGCCGACCTATGGAAAAACATTCTCGCATAGTTATCCGGTGCGACAACAATTGTGTCCGATTTGTTGAACGCAAAATATTCTATTCCCTGTTGTCTAGGTACTAATACTTTGGTTGATACAAGGACTTTGAGTAGACATATACTTTTTCAAAGCTTAAACCATTCGGATGTTTCAGGAGACCAATAACGGCATTAGGTTTTCCACAATTGGATGGAGCTGTAATAATTTACCGTATTGTTGACGGTAACAGTAGTCCATGCTTTTAAACTTTAGTGCCGTCGCTTCATTTATGGTCTGTAATTGGTAACGCCAATTGTTGCTTTACCAGACGCATTCTATTCATATACTAAACGTAATCGCAATGTGACAAACATCAAAAAGAATAATTCTACACGCACAATCAGTATCCTTTCAACTTTTCGACTGACAAGATTAATGAAATTCTATCGCAACTAAGGGTTACTCAATGTCGTTATCAATCGCTTTGCGGTAGAATTACATTTAACATGCTACCCCTTCTGTGGACCGCATATTAAGCTTCAGAAACGCCTTAAGAGTCGTTAGTAGGTCGTAATCTATTAGACGAAGCCTGCAAACTACACGATATTACCTATGATCATTCTTCAGACCTAGCACCTTGACACCAAGTGGATAGACGTCCTGCCAAAATAGCACGAAAACCTCGTACGGCACACAACCTTAGTTAAATCAAAATTTGTTGCTTTTGCAGTTTGGTTTTGAAATGTATGTCAAAGTTAAGCTTGGTGTAGGTTGTCGCAAGAAAACAACGAGGTTTAAGTGGAAACGACGCGGATAACGTCTACGTACAGGGAATGGTATACTGTTCAAGCGTCTAATTTCTACAATCAAAGGCATAGTAGATGAATTAGGTTTGTGGTATACTATATGTAATTCCTGTACCCACAACTGTAGCCACTACCTTTGATACCCATTTTTGCACCCTCTCCGCATTGGAGCCTTGTCGGGTGGAGCAGCTGGAATTGCAAAAGCTGTCAACAATGTTATACTTGGATAACAACAATTGGGGGAATATAAACGACAATATATGGCACAGGAGGTTGTGGCAGTCGGAAAAATACTGATTTGAAACCTAATCGCGGTGAACTTGAACTGTACAAAAGGCCTTTCTTACAGACGGGCAATGTTTGTGAAAAGAAAGACAACAATTTAAAAAAACTCGTCGCACTCGCTAAACCTGCCTGTACGAGCTTAACTAATGTCGACTTGTACAACTACATAAAAGGTCTACAACTACGCCGCTTTCGTGGAATCTTTATGCGTAGTTTACTTCCGAACATAATCAGTTGGTGCGAATGTGGTATTCGTAATCTTGATACTACGTGCGACGCAGTAACTCATTGGACAGCGTACATAGAAAATAGTTCGAGACCAGTCTATTATGATAGCATTGATAATGTACGACCATCTAGGAAACTTGTCAAGTACTTAACCTCGTGCACTCTCCATTGCAATTATGCGCAATTTCAACTGCTTACTGCTGTGATCTGTGAACACTTCGTGCTGAAATTTTTACTGTAACAGAGTCCTTCATTAAGTTTCTAACATCGAACTGTGTATATACTAATTTGATTTTATTATATTTTAATCGTTTTTGTATAAATAATATGCGTGTAATTAAACATTAAATTTTTCTAACGGCTTCAGGATTCTTATTTTTTAACCTCCACACCAACAACCATCACGGCTAGTTGTTAGTTTATCGTCAACTGCTCAACATGTACACATTCAGTTTACTGGTACTGAATCTAAGACACGTTTTCATAGCCCCCCCCCCATCGAAATTTGAACGTTTTCTACGTCATTTGTTTGTGCATCGTAGGTGCACAAATGTGCACAGTGAACGAACGTTTGTGCACGGCTCTATACAAAGATACGAAGAAAACAAAAATGGGGGCTGAAGAAACGGCAGCCCCCCACCACCACCACCAAAGAAATTTCAGATTTTTTTATAGCCAATCGTTTATACATTGTAGGTGCACAAATGTGCACGATATACAAACGTTTGTGCACATCTCTATACGGACATACAAAAAAAATAAAGTGGAGGGGCTGTAGAAACGGCAGTGGGTGGCGACCCAAGAAATTCCTGATTTTTTATAGCCAATCGTTTGTGCATCGTAGGTCCACAAGTGTGCACAGTATACGAACATTTGTGCACTTCTCTATACAGAGATGCAAGGAAAATAAACTGAAACTATCAGAAGTTTCATGTTGATCTTGGAGATCAAAGTATTTACCTAGTATGCCTTCGGTATGGTGGAGAAAGGCGCATCAAAAGAAGATATATGTTCTTGTTGTCGTGGTTTGAAGCATTCGTCAAAATTTTAAATTCAATTTACCATGATCAACATTTAATTTTTCAATCGCTGTGCGCCTCAATACATTTACTATAATAACTTCTATTTTCGTCAAATTTCTTGAAAAATTTAACATCGAATAACTCGAAGCGGTGGCACGGTCGACGAATTTACGTTTCTCAGACTATATATACTGTTCGATATTACCGGTATCGCTATGGGACACACTATGAGACGCTCGAGGTACCGGTAGTATTGAACAGCATATAAAGTCTGAGGGACGTAAATGTGTTGACCGTGCCACCGCTTCGAGTTCTTCGATGTTAAATTTTTTAAGAAATCGAACGAAAACAGATGTTATTGTTGTAAATGAATTGAGACGTACAGCGATTGAAGAATTAAATGTCGATCATAGTAAATCAAATCTACAATTTTGACGGATGCTTCAAACCACAATAACAAGAACATATTTCTTCTTTTGATGCGCTTTTGTCCACCATACAAAGGCATACAAGTAAAATATTTTGATCTCCAAGATCAACATAAAACTTCTGATATTTTCAGTTTATTTTTCTTGCATCTCTGAATATAGAAGTGCACAAACGTTCGTATACTGTGCACATTTGTGCACCTACGATGCACAACGATTGGCTATAAACAAATTCGGAATGTCTTTAGTGGGGGACTGCCGTTTCTATAGCCCTCCACTTTATTTTATTCATATCTCCGTATAGAGATGCGCACAAACGTTCGTATACTGTGCACATTTGTGCACCTACGGAGCACAAACGATTGGCTATAAACAATTTCGGAATGTCTTTAGTGGGGGGCTGCCGTTTCTATAGCCCTCCACTTTATTTTCTTCGTATCTCCGTATAGAGATGCGCACAAACGTTCGTATACTGTGCACATTTGTGAACCTACCATGCACAAACCATGAGTTATAAAAATATCAGAAATTTCTTCTGCGGGGGCTGCCGTTTCCACAACCCCTCCACTTTATTTTTTTCGTATCCCCGTATAGAGAAGAGCACACGCGTTCGTATATCGTGCATATTTGTGCACTTACGATATACAAACAATCCGACATTTCATCGGTGGGAGCTGCCGTTTCTACAGCCCTCTATTTTTGTTTTCTTCGTATCTTTGTATAGAAAGGTGCACAAACGTTCGTTCACTGTACACATTTGTGCACCTACGATGCACAAACGAATGACGTAAAAAAAGTTCAAATTTCGATTGTGGGGGCTGTAGAAACGTGTCTCTGAATCTACGCTCACCGACGATTACCACGAGTACGTTATTGGACTTACAAACATTGACACGTGTTTTTAAATTCCCAAAGTAACGGCAACGAACAATAAGTTTTACATTGACGGCATTGTCCTTACCTTACCAGAAAAATCATATAAAGTGGCAGATATTAATAAATTCGTACGACGTAATCTGAACGACCCCCGTGAACGCACTTCATCCAAACGTTATCCCATCGATATTAGAGCCAATAATAACTGTTGACTTACAGAAATCAAAGCACCAGGTATAGTGGATTTTACACAACCAAATTCACGTACTTCATTACTGGGTTTTGAGAATCGCAAGCTGGTGGCTATTACTATTGCTTTTTTAGACTATTGTGGTAGAATCGTATCGCAATAGCAAACCTGTTCACATTTTGCGTCCATCCTTTCCTACAGTTGCCGCAGACTACAAGATTATTGAAAATACCGCGAACGTCACCTATTGCCACTTAATACATGAACCATCGATCGCACCGTTGTTAAAATAGTCCAACAAAACGGGATCTCATCACTTTTCGTCGGGAAACCATCACGATTAGACTTTATCCATAGCAACTTTAAGCAATGGTTCTGCGCTATGAGTATAAACTACCGAATCTATTAACACATTGAGTGCCACCTTGGAAAACTTGTTATGAGGCCCGTTGTAGCCACACATTTTTTGCCTTAATTAACTTTTCTCACTTTAATATGCATATTGCCAATTGTTATTTTCTTAAAATTTTAGTAATTAGTGAGAAATTTTGAAATTCTTTTGTCGGACCGCAATTATCCCCAGCGGCTACGACTATTGATGATCTAATGGCCATGGGGGAAACTTACGTACTGTACATTGTAACAATTTTATTTTCAATAATAATTCTTTGCATATAACTTCAAGGATAATGTAACAATTTTATTAATAATAATAATTTTTTGCACTCAACTTCAAAAGTAATACGCTAAGCCTGCATCGTTCCTTAGTAATCTAGTTATATTCAGATATCTGTGTCGTATAAAGCTATTTGCAAGCACAACTCTGTTTGATTGTTTCGTTTCCCTCCTGACGGCGCGACCGCTCGGCCCTGGTTACGAGATAGTCGGCCACAGGCGATAACGATATCAACATGTACCCTTGGCTGGAAACCGGCAATCTTCGAATCCATTTCAAATGGTGAAGATATCTTCGAATAACGGTTGGTAATGTATATATTATACAAACTTATGTAATTTAAGGTAATTTATTTAGCGCGACACGTAAGATGCAACTTTTAGAAGGACACAGAAGGACACACGTAAGATGCAACCTTTAGAAGGTGACATAATTCAACTTTGAGAGCACGACTGCTGCAGAATGTAATGCGACAGGATGTGATTCGACACGTGGAACGTAACAAATATTACTCGACAAGAATAATTGATTTAAACTTTGCCTAACAAGAAATTTGTCTAAGAAGGAATTATAGAAGTTGATTTGGATGAAGTCGTTTCAAATTGCAAACGCTGTTATCTTTGCTTGAAGAACGGGGATCCCGTCTTACTTTGTCGTACAGCGACAATTGCAGTTTTGGTTCGTAGATATATATAAGTTTTTTTTGCATGTGTTTCAAAACTTGGAACACGTTAACTTGCTTTGATGCTTAATACACATAAATTGTAAAAGTTTCAACTAATTGTTGAGCTGGTTTTACAAGTTGTAAAACGAAAGTTTACTGAATTAGTGTTCTAAAAAAACATGCTTTGCTCCATATGAACCGTCGGTAATGCCAGCAGGTGTTTCCGACGTCATATTTTTCTACTTTGTACAGCTGACAGATGTTGCCTTAAAAGCAAATGCTTTGAGCAGCTGTAATGCAATTTAAATAAACATGCCTATTTTTGTGATCAGCTTTATCTACACTTAGATTATTATACGTAATTTTGAAAGCTCAAATGCTGATATTGTTAGGAGCTATTAATTTGTTATCTACCTGAAAAGATCTGCCCAGGTTAGAATTCTATTTGTACAACAAGTTCATGTTTAAAGTACAGTTGCTTCATGAATAATAATAAAGACAAACAGGAAAGTTAAAAGTTTAAAATTGATGCAGTTAATGATAAAATTTTTGGTTACAAGTTATATTATTTTAAAAGAATTTTTTTTAGTAAACAATTAGTTCAAAATTGAAGATTTTTATTTTGATCAAGTGCGATCAAATCTAATTACATAAAGCTAAAACCCTTCTGAGTAATAAATTGATGCCAATTTTATATTGGAAATACTTTTTCATTATTTCTTTATGTATTTTTGCAGGACACAAATGGTGTTCCACTTTTTTATATTTTTTTAACTATCACAATTTCTTACAGGAGCTGCGTCTTATTTTGTTAAGACAGGTTTTTGTCAACGAAGGCGATCATTTTTTTTTCTTTGGGTCTCCACGTCCGCCCTTAGAACTGTGCTATGCCATTATCGTAATTACATCAGGACTTGGTGGCGCCTATTTGATTTAGCTTAACTTTGATTTGCAAACAGAATTCGACTTACCCCCCCATTTCTCATTGCTCTACCCAGGAATAGACCCCTAGCTTTGTCGGAAGATTTTTGGAAAAATAAGTATCACTGACGCCACGCCCATAAAACAAAAAAAAAATACGTTTCACTGGCGTTTACAACGTGGTCCTGTCAGTGAGAACAAAAAATAAAGTTACAACATGTGTACCAACAAATACCACCGTCGCTGAATCGTGCTATAAATTGTATTGTTCGTTCGTGTTTGAGACGCCTACTGTTGAAGTTTGTACTTGTGCATGTAATATGAGATGAGTTATGAAGGTGAACAAATTAGATTGCAAGAATTTTGGACTGATTTGTTACCTGCTGCTTAAAGAGCTTTTTCATCTATTGAATGTGAATATGAACCTTGTAATTCTTCGAGTTCATCTGACGACGATCCAGAAACACCAAAAAAAAAGAATTATAGTTCATATCTTACGGTTTCAAGTTCAAATTCTTACACCTAAATTATAATTACATCGCGCAAGCGCGGAAAAAGCGACGCCACGGCAGGTGGTTGCTCCAAGCTTTACACAGGCTTTAGCGCGGCCATCTGACAATGACGTCACCAATGCACAAATTTAATACGCAATTATCGGAAAATATAAATTTAAGACAATAGTTTATAACAGCAAACAAATTAAGCAATTAGAGTACTTACATAAGAAATCCGACGTCCTGCGGGGTTGAGTTAAAGTTGGCTTCTGTTGAAGTCCATCAGGGCTACTGATGGCCCTTTTAAGGCAATTAACGAAGGGTACGCCTAACATATGGCTAGAGCCTTTAAGATAGTTAAAGATGGTGACGGCTCCGGTGCTGTTGGCGGAGCATGGACATCCGGCTCGTTCTAGGGTCGTGGATTACTCCAGGGTCGTATCAGATTCCTATATGTAGCGGGAACGATAAGGAATAGGTTAATTAGGTAAAGACAAACAAAGATAAGCAAAAGGAAATCTACATAATAAAAATGAAGATACGATACCAGACACGACCGCCCTTCTCGATGTTCAAAGGCAAAACGGCCACGTTACAGAGTCTCACGGAAACACTTCTCCCACTTTTTTGTCCTTTCACGCGTCGGCGCGAAATTATTCGTCCAACCCACTTTTGACGTGACGGAAATACGCGCACCGAGTCTTTTGAATTTATGGCGCGAAACTTCCGCACATCAAAGCTAAAACTAGGGAATGTTTAGTGCCACTTTGGCACGTAACACATAATAGTCCCAAAAGACAAATGCTACCTTTACCAGTGGAAAAGTTTTACAGTGTACGCCAACGTGTTTTGCCCAATTCTACAGTTAGACCGTCTTCTGGATCATTTACTTTATCTGCAAAAGATAAATTCAAAAAAATGTAAAAGTAACAGAACCCATCACATCATCCAATTGTGTGCATATACCGGTTTATTCTGCTTCAAATGAAAAACATAAGCTTATAGAGCAAGTGATTGCACAAAATGCAAACTATTGTTCTGAAATTGAAGAGGAATTAGAAACCCAATATCATGAAAAAAGTACAATAATCTGGTCATCAGTAACAGGTTCGCATTTGAAAAATTATAATTTTTTGAACAAAAACCGGTATTTATCCGTTTGTTTATGATTTATATGATAAGTCACCTTACGAGTTTTATAAACTTATCGTCTCTGATGAAATATTTCAACTATTTGTAAATGAAACAAATTTGTATGCTGAGGAAGAGAAGGCCAAAAACCCAACTCCTTGAAGCCGCATCCAACAGTGGATACCGACAGATCAAAATGAAATGGAAAAGTTCATCGGCTGCTTAATGTGGATTGGTCTGGTTCAGCTGCCTTCATTAGTCGGTTATTGGTTTACAGACCCAATCTATAATAATGACATTAAGAAAGTTATGTCGAAGAATCGTTTACAAATATTGTTATAAAACTGGCACTTTGTAAACAACCAAGCTGTCGAAGATTCTGACCGTCTATTTAAGATAACTCCTTTATTAAACACTGATGACAAGTTTTGAAACTTTTATTGTGCCAGGTGCATTTATTTGTATAAAAGAAACCTTAGTACCTCTCAAGGGTAGACTTAAATTTAAACAATACATCAGTAACAAACGCCATAAATTTGGTATTAAGCTTTTTAAATTGTGTCTTCAAAATGGGTACTTATATAATATCTGTTTACTTTGGTCAAGAAAAAGAGGCTGCAATGGAAGTTCAGTTCCTTCAGAAGCGGTCTAGAAACTAGCAAAAGATTTATTACATAAAGGACGTACAATTGTTGTGGATAGCTACTACACTTCTGTTAAATTAGCCCATGCCTTACTTGAGAAAAACACATATTCTGGGGACTGTACGCAGTAACAGAAAAAACAATTCAAAAAATGTTATGCAAAAGAAATTGAAAAAAAGGATACGAAATTTCAGAGGAAAGTAATACTGGAGTGTATATGCCGAGTTCTAAACCAAAATTAGAAATAGGTAATACCGAATTATAGGAAGTAGATGAATTTTGCTATTTAGGTGGTATAATTACAAAGGACAGACGTAGCAGAGTAGCAGAAGGGATATAGTAGCTAGAATAGCTCAAGCTATAAAAATGTTTAAAAAAAAGACATACTAATAGCTAATAGTATTAGTTTAGATAATAGAAAAAGTTTCTTAAAGTCGTACGTATGAAGTGTTCTATTATACGGTAGTGAGACTTGGACAATTAAAAAAGATAAGAAAAAGATAGAAGCTTTTGAAACTTGGTGTTATAGGAGAATGTTAAAGATTAGTTGGACAGATAGAGTAACAAATGAGGAAGTTTATAGAAATATAGATGAGGAAGCCCGTATGTGAAAACAATTAAAGGCCAGGAGAGATAGAATGATAGGGCACCAGTTAAGATATGAGGGACTATTTACTAAGGTCTTAGATTATACACTGGACAATTATTGATATATTACGTTAGAATCCAGTGCCCTTGAATTGAATTTAGTTTGTCACCTGGCAAACACTTGTACATCACGATATAGCAGCATGATCACGTCAAAGAAGCTTAAGAGTATTGTTCAGCGCCAACAACTACCTCTCAATACCAGGGAGTCGGGTAACAGCGTTTAACGTGAAAACACATCGTTTTGTATCAACTGCCTGCAATTTAACAGCGCTAAGAATTAAAGTGAGTCCTTTCCAATTTTTTGTAAGATTATTGATTGGTACCTAACCTTGATATTCATTAAATTATTGAGGTTGTAGCTTCTTTACGATTTTTGTATAAACACTCATGATTGTATCCCTTTTAAACGCAATTTAAGTTTTAAAGCGCATATCTTTTCAGGGTCTAATTATCAATGATTACCGTATCTTTACGACTTAGTAATTGAATGAATGTCATGTGATTCATTTAGCGCTAAAACTAACAAGTTGATTTATTAAGCCTTTATTAAGGGTAGTACATTAATATAATTAGATATTTCATTGCATCCTTGCAAAATTGAATTTATCTTGATTAATATAAATTTATTGACTAATTAAAGGATTGAAAATGGCTAGTAGTCATAGCGATTTAAAACAATTAATTCGTAGACGCGATTCGATTGAACAAAGTTTTGCAAAATATCTAAACAGAATAAAAAATGCTTATGATCAATCGGGGCTGATTGATAATGTAGCAATTGATGAATTTCAATTGAAAAGAGACAAATTCCTATTGTTGTTTCAGGAATTTGAAGAAGTTCAGTTAGAGATTGAAGTATTGTGTGCAAAAAAGGATTTAGAAACCGAATATGAAAAGCGTACAAAGCTTGATGATAGATTTTCAAAGTATTTAGCGATTTCAAAGGGGTTGCTTAAATCATTATCCAAACCTGAAATTTCGAGCTACAACGATTCGTGTACAAGTAAAACTAGCTCCAAAATGGCAACGCTTTAAAACGAATAGTAGGAAGTAATTTTGATCAGGTAAAATTGCCTGCGATTACCTTGCCGATATTTAATTCTGATTATCTATTGTGGATTGAATTTAAAAATACGTTTGAGGCTTTAATTCACCAAAATGATTCTTTATTAGACATCCAAAAATATCACTATTTGCGCGCGAGTTTGGGTCCAGAAAACTTAAAGATTATTCAAAATTTAGAATTTAGCTCAAGCAACTATATGCACGCTTGGATGACCTTGTGTAATCGCTTTGATAATTCGAGAATGCTCGTGAATAATCATCTTAAGGGATTATTTAATATGGAAATGTTAAACAAAGAATCGGCTTATAGATTAAGAAATTTAGTGGATGATGTAAGTAAGCATTTGAGATCTTTGAAAACGTTAGATGTTCCTACCGAGTCATGGGACGTGATCATTATTTACATGGTTACTCTAAAATTAGACAAAGTTACTTCTAAAGAATGGGAGCGCTCTAAAAAGGACAATCAATTGCCAAAATTATCGGAATTTTTTGACTTCTTGCAAAATCGGGCCAATTTCTTGGAAACATTAGAATTAAATTGTAGTGAAGCCAAGGGGCCCAGTTAATATAAAAAAAATTCTAAGCAATTTTCATTGGTAGTTAATAACACTCCACAAAGATCATGTAACTTGTGCAAGGAATCACATGTAATTTACGATTGAAAACAATATTTAAAGCTTTCCGTTCCCGAAAGATGAGATAAGATTAAATCCTTAAAATTATGTTGTAATTGTTTATGTACTGGGCATTTTACAAGGCAGTGTAAACATAGGGGTTGCAAAATTTGCCATAAACGGCACGGTAGTTTATTGCACGGACAGGCTGCAAATCCTGTGGATTCCGCTAACCCACTACAAACGCTGCTGCAACTTCAACCAGCCCAGCTGCTTCAGCTTCAACAATGTTGACAAATTCAGTTTCGAATTCCAATGAAAATCATCTTTTTGATGCTGGAGTTGCTTCCTTTGTTACAAATTCAGATTTAGATTATGTTCTGTTGACAACGGCAGAAATTTTGGAGTATCACAAAAATGAGAAGGCACAAACAGCTTTAGCTATTTTGGATTCTGGAAGTCAATCATGTTTTGTGACTGCCAAGTTGTGCAAACATAAATTTAGAACAACAAGACACAAACATTTGTGCAACTGGGATTAATAATATTGCTTCCAAATTAAGCAAAAAATGTGAGATTACGATTCATTCATTGTATAATAGATTTAAATCTACAATTTCTTGTTTCATTGTTCCACAAATTACTGGAAAACTCCCAGCTTATGATTTTAATGTTCTGAATTTGAAGATTCCTCCAAACATTCAATTAGCCAATCCTAATTTTCATGTAAGTAAACCCATTGATTTGTTGATTGGTGCAAATTTGTTTTGGACGCTGCTCAGTGATGGCAAGATTTCGTTAGGAAACAATCCACCTATTCTTCAGAATACAGTTCTAGGTTATGTAGTATCAGAGGCATTATCTCATCCGATAAAAACTATTCAGTGCTGTTTTGTGACACAATCCGTTAAAAATGATTTGCAAAAGTTCTGCGTCATCGAAGAACCCATGCAGAAGGTATATTTCTTAAAAGATGAAAAAGATTGTGAGGAATTTTACAAAAAAACCGTTTTTCGCGACAATAATGGAAAGTTTATAGTGAGAATTCCGTTAAAAGATTTTTCTCCAGAATTAGGGGATTCGAAAACCTTTGCGATAAAGGGCATGTTACAATTAGAAAAAGTTTTTAAAAAAATGTTCTATTTAAAAGGGAATATGTCTTTTATGATGGAATATAGCGATTTAGGGCATATGACTATATCTAACGAGTTGGGTAGAAATAAAATGGGGTATTTTCTATAGCACCATGGAATAATGCGAGATAACAGATTATTAACAAAATTTAGAGTTGTCTTCGATGGCTCGGCCCCTAGTAGTAATGGTATATCACTTAATGATATCCAGCATTCAGGCCACCCATACAAAATAATATTTTTGAAATTTTAATTCGATTTAGAGAACACCCTTTTGTTGTCATTGCAAACATTGCCAAAATGTATAGGCAAATTCTTGTTCATCCAGATAATAAACACCTCCAACAAATTGTTTGAAGAAACGAAGTTTCAAAGGATTTATCTGTTTATCATCTAAACACTGTAACGTACGGCACGACTAGTGCTCCGTACTTTGCGATACGTTGTGTCAAACAGTTAGCTTTAGAAAACCAAATTCTGCAATTACGAAGTGATTAATTTTATCGGTTATTGCAAAGATATATAATCCGCTTGGTTTAATCAGTCTTTGCACTATTATTGCAAAATTAATAATGCAAAGGCTTTGATCAATAAAAAATGATTGGGACACACAGAGGTGCCTCAGGATTTACCAATACAATGGTACAAATTTAGGTCAAATTTAAATAAGCTCAATGAACTACACATTCCAAGATTAGTAATGTGCACAGATGCCATGGTTAAGAGACTTCATGGATTCAGCGATTCGTCCAAAGACGCGTATAGCGCATTTTTACATACGAACTATTGATTCAAAAAATGAAATATATGTAAAACTATTATGTGCTAAAACAAAGGTTGCTCCTTTACAAATCATTAGAGTACCTACACTTGAACTTTGTGGCGCTCTTTTACTGGCTCAGTTGATGCATTCTGTCCAAGATTCTTTGACTAACAATATTGATTATTATCTGTGGTGTGATTCAGAAATTGTTTTACATTGGATAAATACTTGCCCAAGTAAACTTCAAGTATTCGTCGGCCATTGAGTATCTGATGTAGCTACACGAGGATTACAACCTGATGAGCTTGCACATTGCGACTTATGGTGGAAGGAACCCTCCTTTCTCCATCTCCACGATTATCAGCCAGATCCTTTCAAATTCAGGTGATTTATGTGATTTTCCTGAACTAAGGTCAAAACAAAAAACACTTACCACAACTATTAATGAGCCTTTCGATCTATTTTCACGATTTTCTAGTTATTCAAAATTAATTCTGGTAGTGGCGTATTGTTGTCGATTTATTCATAATCTTAGACGTCCAAACAAGGGAACTGGTTCTTTAAGTGTCTTGGAGTTAAATAAGAGTAGAATTAAGGTAGCGAAATTAGCCCAAGGTGAAACATTTGCACAAGAAATCAAAATGCTTCTTTCATGTTAGGGTTAAAATCGATTGTATTCGTTAGCACCGTTTGTCGATTCAAATGGGTTGTTGCGTGGGAGTGGACGATTAAAAAACTCTTCTCTGAGTTATAATGAAAAACATCCACTTCTGCTAGGCAACAAACTACTATACTCCCGGCGGTAATGTACTAGAGCCACTACGTCAGTGATAAATGTTTGCAAAATGATGCGCAAATGAGGTATTACGTCCTATAAATGTTTTAAATTACTACATCACATGCAAAAAAACGAAAAAGGTACTTACGTAACTGTAGGACTCCTTACAGCATTACGCTATTATAACGGCAGCTGGCGTCGAGGAGCATTTCGGGCGTGGGTAATCCGTTGCCCCCGGTTGAATCCAAATTAAATCTGTCTTCTTCATTTCTGTAGCGGAACACAGGAATACAGGTAAGGATGAACGATATCAGGTAGAAATGGAAGGAAACCTACATTGCCTGAAAAAGAAGACAAGAAACGGCACAAAGATAAACCACTAAGCACGACGTCTGGCTCGACGTGTCGGAAATCATCACCCTTCTTCCACACTCCGCGTCTGCGTAATCCTTTGCGCAAACGCACTGTCTGAAGTGACGGAAATACGCGCACAAGTCTTTTAAAATTATTGGCGCGAAATCACTTACAAATTAAAACTAAAATTGGAAATGTTTACGGCCGATTTTCGGCACGTAACAGAACATAAATTTACTCAGTTTTTGAGCACGAAAATGGAAAATTGCAGCATGCAGGTTCGCAACTTCTTTTATATACTGTTCGCCAAAATTATTGGCCTATATCTGGCATGTCTATTGCAAAGACTGTTGTAAAAAATTGTATAAGGTGCTTTCGATATAAACCAACTCAAGTAGATGCAATTATGGCCGATTTACCAGAAACTCGTGTAAATGTTTCCAGACCCTTTACAATTACAGGTCTAGATTATGCTGGTCCAATTACCTTGAAAAACAGAAAAGGTCGCGGTTGAAAGCAATACAAATCTTATATATGCTTGTTCATATGCTTTACTGGCAAAGCCGTTCATTTAGAATTAGTTGCGAGCTTAACGACTGAAGCTTTTATAGCAGCTTTAAGACGATTTGCATCCCTTCGGGAAAATCCAACTCACATATATTCGGACTATGCATCAAATTTTGTTGGTGCATATAAAGAATTGAAAGTTTTATTTGATTTTATTAAAAATGATCTAGACATCATAGCTAGTTCCAGCGCACAAGAGGGAATCACATGGCATTTCATACCTCCGAGTACACCAAATTTCGGTGGGTTATGGGAAAGTAATGTCAATGGTGTTATAACGGGACGTGGCGCTCGCAATACAATGACAACGGAGCAAGGGGGGATTTCAAATTGAATTCTAGTTTACACTAAAATCGCTAATGAGGTAAGCAAGGTAAATGCTTATCGGGGCAGTCGGAGCAATTAGCTTCAATGTACCCTGAGCTAACCCAGTACCGAGACGGGGAGTGGGGTAAACCATCAACCAAACCTCTTACCAAAAATGAGCGCCACCTAACTCTAACAGCTGGGCTCCGACGGAACTGAGATAGGAAATTCCTAACGATCACCAATAATACCCACACAGCATACAATCCAGCTAACATACGTTGACACACAGTAATGTAGACCTCATAGCTATTCAATACATTTACTATACAAGAATATATCAAATTAATAACAATAAACACATATACTATAATTTAATTAATAACTGGACTTACCCACTTGTTATGGTGCAACTTTAACGATACATATACCAATACATCGGTTGACTAATTTCAATTTTACTTTAAAAAATCAAATATTAACACAGCCAACAAGGCAACATAAATCTGCTACCATACGGTCGATTTAAAAAGACTATTACGCAAATAAGGGGTTGCACTAGGATCCTAGCAGGATAACCCTTAAGTACTGAGGGTATCTGCAATAATACCTGTAATAATAATAGTAGGCGGGGTCGTTGGCTTAGTTTTACATACTCTATTAAGTATTGTGAATATGCAATGATCAACACCCTAAATTAGAACCCAACCCTATTATAGTAAACCCAATAATGTTACAATGTAATTCACCAGCATGCAAAGTCAACCAAACAGTTGCGATGATAAAAATAAGATATGGAACGAACTCACCAACTGCTGATGTGGATGGCGATGTTCCAGCTCAAATGGCGCGTGCAAGTAGAATATCGTTACCAATTATCTCGCATGGGTTCACTGGATCCTTACTTGTAAACATCTTCTCCTTTTAATTACAGATGCCACATCTAGAACTCGAAATTCAACATACAGGTTACAACGGTACTAGAACATAGAATAGTAGAACGTACAACGTGGAATGTAGCACGTGGAACAAAACGTAGAACATAAATCTTGAATGGAACTAAAGTAAAACTTAAACTAGAATTAGAACCCTAAAATATAATCCCCTAATTACAGTCAGTAAAATCGCGGTTTACTTACCGATCCACAATCGGTTCAATGTGCAAACAAACAAAATGTGTAACAGGTGGTTACCAGATAGCAGTCGAGGACTCAACTTTAGTTAAATCGCCGTGATCCCAATTAGGCAATAAGGAAAATTATATTCAATTACCGCAGAATAATTTCCTTTCAAATTAATTCGCTAAAATCCCTTCAACGAAGGCGGGCATATATACGAACCCAAAGCGTAAATTAAAAGTGTACGATTCAAATGAAGAATTATGTCAAGATGATACCACTAAAGCTGGTCTGCAAACTCGTACCTGATAACGCGCTACCAATATTAAAGTATGTACAATCTAATACGGAAAGGATTAACTATTTAATACACTGCTAAAAATCAAAAGTCGTAGTGAAAATTTCAACCGGAACAGTGTAGACACATTTATACCGCGTGATCGGGGAGACAATCGTAACGTACAGAGTTTTATACATTACTCGTACAGATTGGGGCAACCTTGAATTCTAGGCCACTTTACGCAATGTGATCCGATGCTAGTGATTCTGCATCCCTGACGCCTCTCACTTTTTGATCGATAAGGCCATTAATACTGTACCAGATCCGTTGTTTTCCGAAGAGGTGAGTGAAACTCAATTCATTATCAAGATATCAACTAATTCAACAGTTACATCAGAACTTTTAAAATTATGGTCTAAATTTTATTTGTGCGATTTACAATAACGTCGTAAATGGAAACGTGGGGTTTGTGAATTGCAACCAGGTGTACTTGTATTAGTAAAAATAAAAATTTACCTCCCTGCAAATGGTTTCTGGGAAGAATTACAGAAACTCATCCTGGAAACGATAATGTTGTTACGATTAAAGCAGCCAGTGGATTGTTAAAACGTGGTATTGCAAAAGTGTGCCCATTACCTATTATTGTGTGATGAGTACTTGTTTACACGTATTGTTTACTCTGACTTCATTTAATTTGGTATAAGTTTATATACTTTAATGATATTAATTTTTGTTTATTGTTATTACATTGAACGCGTTCAAGCATTCGTTCAAGACCAGGAGTATGGACAATTATTGATATATTACGTTAGAATCCAGTGCCCTTGAATTGGATTTAGTTTGTCACCTGCACATCACGATATAGCAGCATGATCACGTCAAATAAGCTTAAGGGTATTGTTCATGCGCCAACAACCACCCCTCAATACCAGGGAGTCGGGTAACAGCGTTTAACATTGTAACACGTCGTTTTGTATCAACATTTCAGTTACCTTGCTTGATTATTATTGACAATATTTTGTATTATCTGCTTTGCATTTCAGTGTGATCTTTTGTTTAATAAACGTGATTTTAAGTACATCGATTAATTGTTACAGTCCACTATATCGATTGAGCCCAATATGGCAATTAAACATAGACTACCAAATAAAAATGGATTAGAAAGACCTAGACAAAGCTATATTAGTCAAATTATTAGAGACTTAGGTTGTGCAGAGTATGTAGCCGTTTTAGATTAGCTCCGCATAGAAAAGCATTTAAAGCTGCTTCAAACCGACCATAAGCAGGTTCGAAAACAAAACAAAAAACAATAAATATATAAATAAAAATCAGTTAACTAAATGTCACCATGACATAACTCACAATTAGTTAGCGATCTGACATGTTGGCAGCGATTTGCTGCTTAAGTCTTACGATAACATATAACTTAATAAACGTCTCCATGACATAACTCACAATTAGTTAGAGGTCTGGCATGTTGGCAGCGATTCGTTGCTTAAACCTTACCATAACATATAATTTAATATTTTTTCTTTTTTGGAGGGGATAACCAGGTAATATTTCATTTCCTTATAAATGGGAATCATGTAAACAGGTTGGAGTTCTTTAACAACCATCAGGTTGTTAATATTATGTAGAACCAGGTAGATAAGAAAAAATAGAAGAGTATAGGAAGAACTAGACCAATCTATATTAGTCAAAGCATTAGAAATTTAGGTAGATAAGGGTATGTAGAACTTTTTAGATTAGCACAGAATAGAAAAGGAGTTGGAGCTGCGTTAAACCGACCTTAGGTAAGGTCGAAAACAAAATGATGATGATATGCAGAAGTGGCGAGATGGAAGAGATGTCCTGATGCTAACTACAAAATTTCCACCAGAGATGGTAAATCTAAAGACGAGGTCTGGAGAAACGCTAAACCTAATATTGTTGTCGAATATAACAAACATAAGGCATACATTGATATATCCAGGTAATTTCTTCCATTATCTCTGCTGTAATATTAGTTTATGTTTTGCTTACAGATCAAATGAAATCATATAATTCTTCATTACGTCGTGGTGTGAAATGGTATAGAAAGTTGACTATAGAGTTGGTAGTTGGGTTATCTTTAGTCAACGCATATCTACTGCATCGGCAAGTAACTTTTAATAAAATTACCATTACAAAACTTCGTGAGGAAGTAATAAAAGGTTTGTTGTCAAATAATTACTATAATATGTATCATTGCTGAAATATTTAATTTTTAGGTTTGATAAAGATGAACGATATTCCCTCTTCTGAAATAGAAAATAAAAACAACAGTCATAGACTCGAAATCTGTAAAAGAAAAACCTGCAGCAGTTGTTACGCCCTAACTGTCAAAGCCTCTGGTCTATTGGTAGCAAAAAATACTGCACCGAAAACTAAATTTCGATGTAATGCATGTAAAAAATACCTTTGTTTAAATTGCTTTTTTAATGTTCACCAGGTAAAGCCTTTAAAGCAATAATATATAAAGAAAACTTTATTTTTTAATTACTCTAACTAAAATCATTGTTGTACGTTATATAACGCCCTACACCAAAACCAAGTATAAGGTTATCATAAAGTAAGGGATATATTTTAAATTATGATAACTTTTTAACAAATTAAGTTAACAACAAATAAATGAAATCTAATTGCTTATGAAATGGGATTTAGTATGCCCAAAACAGGTTACGGCAATTGCTCAATATGACCTCCATTTTGTTGTTGTAAGATCACCATCCTTACCTCCAAATTGTACACAGCATTTCGTAACATTTCTGGTTGAATTGTACCAATTTGCTCCGTAATACTGTCTTTTAATTCTTGTAGCGTAGTTAGTCGTCTTCTAAACACTAAACTTTTTAAATAACCCCACAGCCAGTAATCCGCTGGGTTTAGATCAAGTGATCTTGGTGGCCATGAATTTACGAAATGTCTGCTTAACACGCGATCTTGAAAAACGTTGGTTAACAATTCTTTGACTGGTCGAAAAATGTGCGGGGGTGCTCCATCCTGCATAAAAATGATGTTTTCCATTCCGTAGTGCTCGTTTTGCAGCTGTGGAATAACATAATTTTGTAACATTTGCAAGTATCGTTCACCATTTACAGTTACAGATACGGCTTGTCCATTCTGCATTTCCTCGTAGAAATACGGACCAATAATAAAATCAGCTGTAAAACCGCACCAAACGGTGACTTTCTTGTCATGAAGACCTTTTGAACGATTTGTTGCGGATTTTCTGCAGACCAGATTCTACAGTTTTGAGTATTGACTCCACCATTCAGAGTAAAATGTGCCTCATCTGTCCATAAAATACGGGATAACCATTCGGATTCAATTTCCATCTGAGCCATTACTCGCAAAGAAAAATCGTACCTAGTAGCCAAATCTGCGTCCTTTAATTCAAACAGCATTTTCAGTTTATATGGATACATGTTTAGAATTTTGCTTAAAATTTTCCAAACCGTGGTATACGGCATTTGCAATCGCTTAGATATCGCATTTGCACTGCTGATTGCGAGTGAATTGCTTCTGGCTATGTCTTGATTTTCATGAAGAACTTCTGCAACTTGGACATCACTAATTATTGGTCTTCCTGATCTTGGTAAGTCAGTTACAGACCCTGTTCTTTCAAATTTTTGTATCAAATTGCGGTACGCTTTCATTTGACAGGGTCCCGCTCTCAAACCCATTCTCGTGCGAAATCTTCGTAATCCAGCGGTGTAATTTCTGCCGGATTCATAATAGCACTGAACTAAACCAATTCTTGTTTGTAAATCCATGTTATTACAGTTGAGTCGTTTGAACTCAACGTTTACTTGAGTTTTAATTTCAAAATAAAACTTCAAATTGAATAATTTCGTTTTGACACTAGTGTCAACAATTGTTATGACAACGCTTTTGTTTCTCATAGATACGGTAAAATCCCATTCATTAAGCAACTAGATTTCGTTTATTTTATGTTACTAACTTAATTTATTAAAAAGTTGTAATGATTTAAAATATATCCCTTACTTTATGATAACCTAGTATATCAAAATATTGCCCATAACATCGCCTAGAAGGTCCCTTCTAAGAAAATTAGGAGCAAACAGTGACATAAAAAACCGCTTATTAAGAACAAAGCACGGACAAATCCCCATTAAATTCCAAAATAGTAATACCCAAATCGAGCAAAAATACACCATCGAACCCTGGACAGAGAAGCAAATAAAAATTTTAGTAAATTCAAAAAACGACGTAGGCATTATAAACCACGTCATTCCAACCCGGAGTAGTAACACCCACAGCATTAATACATTTCTAAACTCAAATGACTACCCCCGTAAAACTATCTATAACAAACCCAATTAACGTAGACGAATTGTACTTTAACGAAATGGAAACAGACGAAAACCTAGAAAACGATTACAACCCTATAGAAAACGACAGGATGTTAAGAGAAAATTTAAGTAACATTCGTTTCAACAACGACATTAACAACGAAAAGGAGAGAGCAATTAAAGACTTATGTCTTGAATACCGCGATAAATTCCATGGCCAAGGAATACCTTTAACGTTTACTAACACAGTCAAACACAATATAGAATTAACGGATAATATGCCAATTTTTACCAAAGCATACAGACTACCTCAGGCAAACCAAGAAGAAGCAGATAGACAGGTAACAGATTTATTAGAACAGGATAAAATAAAACACTCGATCTCGTCATGAAGCACCCTGTATTAATAGTACCAAACAAACTAGACCCCTTAGGCAAGCAAAAATATCGAATGCTTATAGACTATACAAAGCTAAACGAAAAAACTGTAGACAACGAATACCCACTACCCAATATCACTGAGATATTAGACAAATTAGGAAAACTTCAATATTTTTCAACACTAGACCTCGCCTCAGGATATCACCAAGTAGAAATGGACAAGAAAGACACAATGAAAACCGCATTTAACACACCTAGAGGACACTACGAGTACAAACGTATGCCATTTGGATTGAAGAACGCCCCCGCTACTTTTCAACGAGTCATGGATAACATTTTACGAGGAATAGACAACGAAAAATGTCTTGTGTACCTATACGACATAATAATATAATCAACATCACTGGTAGAACACATTGAAAGATTAAGAGAAGTTTTTGAAAGACTAAGAAAAGCACATTTTAAAGTTCAACTAGACAATAGCGATTTCTTACAAAAAGAAGTATCATTTTTAGAACATATAATAATCCCTCAAGGAGTTATGCCAAACCCAAACAAGACAAACGCAGTACTAAATTACCCCTTACCCAAAACTAACAAAGATATCAAAGGATTTTTAAGACTCGGTGGTTATTACCGCAAATTCATTAAAGTTTACGCACAGATAACCAAACCCCTAACAAACTGTTTAAAAAAGGGAAATAAAATTGAACACGCCCCAGAATTTATTAAAGCCGTAGAAAAAAATTAAATGCATACTCACGAATGACCCAGTATTAGAATACCCAGACTCTTAGAAACCATTTATCTTGACAACCGACGCATCGAACGTAGCATTAGGCGCAGTATTGAGCCAAGGAAAAGTAGGTAGCGATAAACCAATCAGCTACGCATCTAGAACCCTAAACGAGACAGAACAAAAATACAGCACAATCGAGAAGGTATTATTAGCAATAATTTTGGGCAACGAAATATTTTAGACCATACCTTTATGGACGAAAATTCTATATATACACCGACCATAGACCATTAGTATGGCTATGCAAACTCAAGGAATCAAACTCGAAACTACAGAGATGCAGAATTAGATGAGAATAGTATGATTACGCAGACGCCCTAAGCAGAATACAACTCAACGCAATAGAAACGGAGTCGATTATAGGCAACGTAGACGAAACATAAATAAGAGAAAACCCAGAAGAAATAGACACCATACACTCGACACAACGAAAAGCCAAAAACCGCAATTAAAATTTTAAACGAAGCGATATATATAAAACCAAATCAATTTATAATTACTGAAGTTTTAACCAACTCCAATCCCGTAAACTACACAAAAATAGACAATAAGAAAACATACCAAATCCAAATAACTAAGGACGATAACGAGGAACAAATAATTAAAATTCTAAAAGAATATACCCCCGAGAAAAAACGATTTTACTTTTATTTCAACACCGAACATTTACACAAACGATTTTTAGAATTATATATTAAATTATTTAATAATTCTAGCCCTGAACTTATTAGCAATTAGAAATTTAGGCCTGTTTAGAATCAAAAAAATATCAGACAAAAATATAGCCGTAGTAGACAACGGAAAAATAGTAAAATATATACATTTAAAAAACCTAAGACGCCATGTAATTTCAGATGGACAGCCATCACCCTTACCGTCAACCTCCACCCAGGTAGAACGGATAACGACATATTAGTTGAAGGCATTAAAAACAACCCCGGTATACTACCAGTAGAATTGGGAAGTATGCAAAAGACAATAGATTATTGGACATCCGCACAAAAATTTGATTTAACAGAAATAAAACAAGAGTTTCACATAATTACAGACAACTATTACAGATTGAAACAATCAATGATCACAGCCAAATTTGGAAAATAATACGCAATAGAAATGACAACAGTATAATATAAATTTAAGAAACATAAAAAAAAAATTAATAGATTAATACCAACGGAACAAATTACAAGACGAAAAAGAGGACTTATTAACGGACTAGGTAATATAATAAAAGCTATCACAGGCAACTTAGACAACCAAGATGCAGAACGATATGACAACGCCATACAACAGTTAATTGAAAACCAAAACGACATAAAAACCATTGTTAGAAACCAAATATCGCTAACCCAGTCAACTATAATAAAATTCAACGATACGTTAAGAAAGCTAGTAAGAAATCAAGACAGAATAGCCAATAGAATACAAACCCTTGAAACTAACATGCAAACCACAATGTTAGGAATGCGAGACTTAATCAGATTCAATACGATATTCACTCAAATAATATCAAACCTTACTGTAATCCAACAAATTTTAGCCACATTAGAAAATGCTGTAACATTTGTAAAATTAAACACATTACACTCTAGTATCATAGAACCAAGTGACTTATTAAAAGAATTATTAAGAATTAGATCATTTATAACTAACAGTAAATTACCATTCGAAGTAGTAGAATCAAACATACTCATATTTGAAAAAATAGCCATAGTGAAAGGTTATGTAAAGAACAACGAAATTACATTTTTTATAGAAATCCCTATAGTAGAGAGTAACATTTATAATTATTATCATTTATTTGTTTTCCCCATGAAAATTACTAGCATGTATCAAGTTTTTATTCATAAAACCAAATTCCTTTCCTTAAATGAACTCGGATATGGTTACACGAACGAAAAATGTAACGAAGTAACACCAAGTCAATATTTATGCAAATCATTAACAACAAACAACTATTTAAGCAGACAGCCCTTGTGAAGTACAATTATTAAGATTTTCAAATCATTACGACAATTGGGAAGCAAAACCAGTACAAATCACCAATATGAAAATTCAAAAAGTTACGGAAAACAAATAGATTGCTGCATTCCAACAGAAGTAATAGCAACCGCCCATTGCAACCAAGACGAAAACAATCTAACATTAACCGGAAGCAAAGTAATTAGCCTTAAAAAAGACTGTTATCTAGAATTGAAGAACGAAATTATTAGAGTATATCAAGACCCCACAGTAACCAAGAAATTCGCAAATTTCTCAGAACTACAATTCAAGATTACACAGCCCGAAGACAACGAAATAATAAAAAACCCAAGCAACTAGAACACCTAGACTTAGACGATCTCAACCACGCCATGAAACTAATGGACAATTACAAAGAACACTTAAGTGAGTTAAAAGTGCCAAAATTACATTATGATAACATAAGCGTTTGGACGATTTTATTAATCATTTTAATCATTTTACTAGCTATGTATGTATTGTACAAAATGTATCTTAGATATAAGAATAAGAATAAAAAACGAAATTTTAGTCATAAGGAAACAAACATAAATAACGAAGTAATAAATGTATCCCTAGGGACAATGAAATTTTAAAAATTAAGTAAAGAAACCTTTAATTTTTCATTTACGTCGGGAGGAGTTACATATCCCCCAATCAATATATGTATAATTAAATAGAAATTATTAAAAAATTATTAAGAAACTTAAGTTATATGCAACATTGTAATTCAAGGATAAATAAAGAAAAGGTTAATGAAAGTTCACGAGCAAGTTGTGAAAACGGATGTGAATAAATTGTACTCCAGACGTAAGTGATATTGCAGGTGCAGGTCGCAGACGGTTAAGAAACCGCAATTATTAGAATTAAGATTGTTTCATTGTATAATATAATTCAATAAAGAAATAAGCAGACATGAGCTCTGCAATTCCCACAGAAATGTGAGGGGCAGGGACAACATAAATACCCCGGGAGCCCCAAACCAGTCAGTCATTCTTGAGTCTCTCAGCTTTTACATTGTTGATTGCTTAGGCTACTCGTCCTAATTTAATTTCAATTATTATTAATTTCGACTTATATAGTTTGTCAAAATTCTAAATGTAATTTCTGTTAAATAAATATTTGTTAGAAAAAGTTTTGGAGGAACACTTTTTAAAAATCAGCTTCCAAGGCCCAAAATGTAACTCGCGTATTCCGACATCCCAAGTTATTAATTTATGCTCAGAAAGCGTACTCCAACATCGTGTGTGAGACTGTAGTGGCATCGATGAAATTGCTGCCCCTATGCTCCTCGAAAGTCGACGAATCCTTGTTGTTTAACACACTCAAATCCTATTCCGTTAATAAATCAGCGATTTGCGACCCCCTTTCGTCCTCTATCGGTCTACCCCATAATGAGACTAGACACTAAAATTCCCACCAATAATAATTTTTTGGTTTCTTCCAAGTTTCCGCATCATGTCTTCCATTTTATTTACTACATCTTCAGTTTGTGGTCTTTCGCGCCGCGAGTCGCTACGTGGAAGGTATGAGCTTATAATTTATAAAGCATTTGCCCCGGTTTTTATTTCGGCCGCCGTTAAAAAGTCGCAGATAGGTAATTTAAAATTATTCTCGCGCATCTCTCATTATTTATTATTATACCTCTACACGGCCGGTCGCTGTTTGCTTATAAAACGGTGAACCCCCTTCCGAAACCTGTTATTTTATGGTTATACATGTGTGGCTCCTGTATAAGCCCGATGTCGATCTTACGTTCAGATATGCATTACTCAGAAATAAACTATGATTTTGTGGTTTTAAGAGCTCATCACAGCAGGTTACCTACCATCTGCTGTAAAAGTGCGGGTTGGGTGAGGTAGCATAGAGCGGAACGAAATGTCGAGACGCAGATATTCATTAGAAAAAAATATAAAGTTTAGTACTCCGCCTACTTGATTTATAAAGTACTAAGGAGCGCATATAGATGGTAGTGCCGTGTACATTATTAGTCCAGTTATAAACCTCACAGATATTTTAATTATAGATATTCTCTATCATTTATAACCAGTGAGAACCTTTGAAATTCCGATATCTAGTGTAAAAAAATTATTATGGAACAAGAAATTATAAGATTTAACATTCCTACATTTGAATCGCACAGTTAATTTACAATTTCTAATATGCAATTGACAAAGCTGTTACATTAATCAGTTGGCCAATAAATGGAAAAAACAGAATAATGGTTTAAACGTATCTCTAATAAAAAATGATTAGGTAAAGTGTCAAGTGGGTTTTGATTACAGTTTGTGAAAAGCTACAAATGTTGGTTTCTTTTCTCATCATACCGTCGTTTCCTTTTTTATTTTCTAAAAACCAATTAATAAACAAAGTGACCGCAACGGCTAAGTATGTTTTATTTCAGTGAATTTTTTACAATTAAAAATAGATATAAATATAAAGTACAAATTTTCAATATGTTTACAATGCTATTATATATTTGAATTTGTACTGGTGCGGTCACAGTAAACATTCCTCTAGTAAAATAAAAATGCATGCCTTGCATTTTTAGTAGTCCAAAGTTTATTTGCTTTTATTTATTTACGTTTTGCATGCAGCTTGTCAAATTTTGTTCCATCACAATTGCGTATGGGAGTTTGTGAATGGTGAATTTGTACCATAATGAACAAAAGTACATTTTACGTGTATTAGAGAAGTTTGAGGGTAAAAAAACTTAACTAAACATAGTTTGTAAATTCTAATTAACCGTAAGAATTTTTATCACATTATTCCTTACTACTACACAAGCCTAAATATGAGCGAAATATTACTGGTGGCTTTTTAAATTTATCCCAAAACATTAATTGAACTAGAACAAAAATTAAACAATTCTGTGTTTATTCTTTTTTACAAGTCTTACACTAAACTCATTCTTTCACCATATTACAAGCCAGTTTTTCATCAACTATATAGTATATTATTTCAATTTTTTTTTAAATATAGAAAACTATTGCAATGCAGTCTTTCATTATCATTTACTTCAAAACTGGGGAAATACCGATTACCTACTTCACTAAATAGGAAGCCCAACAAAAATTCATATAAATGAAGAACAACTCATTTCTATAATTGCTGAGGCGTTAAATAGTATCCGTAATGATAGTTATAAATAGATTTGCGAGCAATTACGACTATAGTCGAAAACTCTCATAAGGACAGTTTGATCTCAATAGTTGTTACGTGCCGAAAATTTCGGCACTAAGCATTCGTATAAGTTTTAATATGTGAGAATTTCGCGCCATAAATTTAAAAGGACGTGTGCGTATTTCCGTCACTTCAGATAGTGCGTTGCGCAACATTCGCGCCAACGCGTGTGGGGGAAGAAGGAAGTGGGGGATTTCCGAAAAGACGCGGGAACTAGCGTCCGAGATGTGAAGAAGGTTGTCTTTTGTGTCTTACCGTATCTTTTTGTTATGTAGGTCCTTTTTTTGCCTTCTTTTGATTATCGTTCCTCATACCCTTTCCTGTCGCCCCTCTACATAGGAAGAAGACAATCGAATTTGGATTCAACCTGGCTCAAGAGTTCCCACACCCGAGAAATATTAGCGAAGCCACGGGCGACCATCATGGAGTAATCCTGAAGGAAGCCGCCGCCATCATGGAGTAATCCTGAAGGAGCTCTACATGTTCACGTGAGTACCCCGTGGTGGTTTTCTATATAATTTGTGTAATTGGTAAATTGTGTCGCCCTAATTTGCATATTGTGTGACGTCATCGACACTTTGCGCATCAATTTTCACTTTATGTAATATCGCTACCAACTGTCATTAGTGGCGCGCGTACCTCGTTTACTGCGTATAATATAGTATAGCATTTCCTGTATGTTTGTTGTGTTTTGTTTTGTATAGCATGTATTCAAACCATTTCTGTTTTACATAGTGTGAGACATGGAAGTTCTGAATTTTTCCACGGCAGCACATTGCAGGTGCATTTTTCTAAAAAATACTAATATTTGATTTATTCGAAAAATAAAGCGAATTGTAGTGTGCAATTTTGATGAAAATTTATAAAAATTATTCACACATTTGGGAAAGTTACTGGTTTTGTTTAAATCGCTCTATAATTGGCAAAAAAAAATTTTTTAGTTAAAAAAAACTTAAATGACTTTCCCACATACACAACTATTTTATAAGTAACTTTTATTAAAACCGTTTTTAATTTGGGTGCCTAATAGGAAAGAAATTTGGATCTTAAGAAATTTCAAGATGGCCGCTACTGTGATGAGCTCTTAAGTATATAGCTTGGATTCCCGTTTATATAACTAAAGTTTATTGTAGTGCTATACTTAATGAACATTACTATTCTTGAAATCAGAATATACAAAGTTCCTTCGTATTTACAGGTTCCAACAGACGTAGTACCTTGAGGGGCTTACTAAAATATTTTCAACGTGGTTAGAGTAATACAGAACATCTACAACTTTAGCGAAAAGTATCAATTATTATACTTAGATGGACAATGCAATAATCTGCAGTCTTCATACTCGGCATGCGTAAATATTACAAGTACCACATTTAGGATGAAAATAAATTGTAAACAATTCGTACAGTTTTAATTGATATAAATATTTTCAATATTGAAAAGTACAAGTAAATTACTTAAAAAGTGAATTTTAAGAATATTACAAATGTTCGCAGTGAAATTGAGCTTTGTATAATGTTCGTTTTCACTCTATAAAATCAAAGTAAAGTAAACAGACATCATTTAAAATTTAAGTAACAACTTAATGTGGACACTTTTGTAACATGTGAGTAAACACATTTGACCTCTTAGGCGACTATCTTTAGTTTCTAAGCTTAATACACTTAAAACAGTTGCCGTTTCTAAAATATTTGAAAGCATTTATCAAACCAATATTGTGAGTGCTCTAAGTAGATTATACGTTTTAGAAGGCAATGCATCCAAAGACATCAATTGCTTTTGCTTACATGTTAGTTGTGCACGGTTTTAAAGTAGAAATAGCTGGTTCTGTTCCCAAAACCCCAAGAATTCCCAATGGTTGCAAATCCCTATTGTGTCCAAATAGTCCACGCCACTGCTATTTAAGAGCTAATACTTTTATCTTTAAACATTATTATCTTTTAGCAGGTACTAAACCATGACATAAGATATTATTCTTGTCACATCGTTTCTAAAAGCATTGATAGTGTAACATCATAACATGAACAATTTAGGAAATTCAGAAACAAGTAACTGCAGATGTATTTTTCTTTATCAATATTTAGCTACGATATCAGGTAAATTCAACCACTATTTTGTTTTATACACTAATACTAAAATACACAAATTTTATAGCCACGCTAGTAACAGTATGTACTGGAATGCACCACGGATGGCCTTCGCCTTCTTTACCTACACTGTTTGAAAAAGACTCAGTCATTCCTATGTCTCATGCAGAAGGTTCCTGGATTACTGTTATTACAACTATAGGAGGACCATTTGGATGTATAAGTGCTTTAACATTAGCCGATCGATTGGGAAGGAAAAGTTCATTGCTGTTAGCGTCACCATTACTTTTTGCAACTTGGATAGCAATAGCTAGCACTTCTTCTGTCTTAGTTCTAGGTTTTGTTAGATTTCTCGCAGGTGTTGTAGCGGGCTTTGTGCAATCGCTGCTGCCAATGTACGTGGGTGAAATCGCAGATAAAAATATTAGAGGATTATTGTGTTCGTGCCTATTAGTGAGTACCAAACTTGGAATACTTTTAGTGAACATTATAGGAATATACTGCAACATCAAAACGACGGCATTACTGGCTTCCATTGTTCCCGTAATACACTTTATAACATTGTATTTCATGCCTGAAAGCCCACGTTTCTACATTCTAAAAGGAAGGAATGAAAGCGCAATTGCTAGTTTAAACAAACTTAATAAAACGCAAAATAGCCAAGACGAAGTTTTAAAATTAGCTGCAGCTATGAAAGTAATAAATAGGCCTTCGGAAAGCGTTTTGAAAATTTTTACTATTAAAACAAACAGGAAATGTTTAGGTATAATTTTGGGGTTGTTCTTGATACAGCAGTTCAGTGGTTACCATCCAATAACTTTCTACTGCCTTACAATTTTTACTGAAGTAGATGGATTTATACAAGGAAGTACTGCAACAATTATTTTTTTCTTGGTGCAACTCGTTTCTTCCGTTATTGGTTCCATATTAGTGGATTCAACCGGACGTAGACCGTTGCTTATTGGTTCCACAATAGGTATAGTGTCTTCTCTAACAACCGCAGCTGTCTACTTCTATTTAAGGAATAAAACAAGTATGGACTTAACTAATTTAAGCTTTCTACCATTAACAGCATTACTACTATACATTATGAGTGTTAGTATTGGTTTATCTATCATTCCAGTATTAATGATGAGCGAAATCTATCCAATTAATATTAAATCAGGTGCCATTTGCATTTCAAACATATTTTTTGCTGGATTTGGTACACTGTCGACGAAACTTTTTCAAATTTGTAAGGATGAATTTGGAATACATGTACCGTTCCTCGTATTTGCAGTGTGCTGCGCTATTGGATTAATATTTATTATATGCGTTGTTCCAGAAACAAAAGGGAAGACCTTGGAAGAAATCCAAATTAAATTGGACCGGTCAAAGTCTCACGCCACTAGAAGGCAAGACAATGAATTAGAGTTAAATATGCCGCTAAATAATTAAATTTATTAAACCTGATTTTCAATTACAGCTGCGCCTTATAAGAAATTTTCTTTGATGAGACGAGGTGTTGTGATGTTAAACTTCTGCTTCCATTTATACTTTAGGTTTGAAGCTAAATTGTTTCAAACACTTTTTGGAGAAATGTGACTGTACAATTTTATAATTATAGAATAAGGATAAGGTATTAAAGTTGTCAGATTCGTAAGTTTTACTTAAACAATAATAAATAGCATTATAAGGGAAATTATAACGTAAGGTTCATCAGAAATACTTATTTAAACAGCGAACTACGACGATACTATCACTAAATACACAGCCTTAATTTATGTACGCACTACTGAAAATTTAATTTATTCTAATTACGCATATTAGACTATACTTCTGTCATTGTATTTCGTCAAAAAGATAAAATATAACAAGGTTGATAATAATATGACTAATCGTAATATGAGCGTGTCAAGGCCATTATTGAATAGCCAATATTTTATACATATAATTAATTACACATTGTATTACAATTTTATTCAAAAGTGTACCTGGTAGGAAACAGTTACTTCACCAACAATGGTTTCACAGTTTGAGGTGGTACTCGCAAAATCTGAAAGAATAATCATCGTGAGTGCTGACAAGACCAAACACATGGAAATTTATTAAATTCATTCTGTACATACACAACTTATGACTTGATTGACATTAATCAATAATTAATTCCTGATCACCACTTCAAAGTGTAAAATCATCGCTTCTAGTACTACCACTTCGTAATAAGCATTAACTACTCCAAACATTTAATAAATCATCCGGAATAATCCTGTCTAAATACGTTGTATTAAGAACGCTTCAATATAAAATGTACATCGCAAAAATTGGTACGTTTGGCATAAATAAAAAGAGTATCATGAAAATAAAATAATCAGTGCTATAAAAACGTATGCCGCTTTGGTGGTAATTCTGTCCTCCATCAATAAATGCGGGCCTTGATGGTCTTCAAGTAAATACTCAGTTGACATAGCGATCCAAATATTAGATGCTCATATTATAATAAACATGGGGTGCTAATGTAAACTGCTCAGATTATATATGACATGGTGGTTCTAATATAAGTTACTCGGATTATAAACTACATGACGGTCCTGCTATAAATCAGCTTCTATCTTCTTTTGTCTTCACAAAAATATACTTGAGCTAACTTTTATTACCTCCTTATAGTAGGGGACAAAAAAATACTACTATAGTAAAGCCTGCTTATCATAAAAGGCGATTAAAGACGCAGCAAGGGCCAGCAGCCTTGCAGGCTAAAAGATATTTGAGGAGAGTCAGTTGGTCTCGGGCGATCCTTAATAATTTACAAGGTTGTTGGGGGTTGGCCGTGACATATACGACTTTTTACTAAAATCTTTAAAACTGCGTTGTGAAAAAGTATGGGAACCTACTACAATATTTCTCAGGTATACGTGGCCTAAAACACGAACTATGTATGATGGAGAGCTCACAAGTAAAATTCTTGTCAGTAGGTAAGCTATGTTCGTACGAGCGCAAAAAACCGGTTTTCTTATGGAATTTAACATGGGAAATTCTAAGGTCCAAAAGACCATTTTTGCCAGATATTAGCAAATATTCGCACATCTGGTCACAAAAATTTGCACAATAGTTTTGTTCGACCAAGCACTGTTTAGTTGCAGGCGAGGGCTCAGCACCCCGATTTGGGTAATCCAACCTTAATCGGCAAATATTCGCACATCTAGTGACAGCATTGCCATCTAGATTCGCTCAATAGTTTTCTTCGACCAAGCACTGTTTAGCTGCAGGCGAGGGCTCAGCACCCCGATTTGACACGGATCTTGTTCTCAGCACCCCGATCTGGACCATCTAACCTTAGTCGGCAAATATTCGCCTAAATTCGCACAATAGTTTTCTTCAACTAAACATTCTTAGCCTCCGAGGGTATGGATCGAGCACTCGACACCTCGAGCCCGGCCCCGGCTGGAACGCTCTCTAACGTCATAACTCAATGTTAATTCCCATAAGGAGGAACTCCCATAAGAAGTTATGTATCAGACAGAGACAGACAAATATTCGCACAAAAATTAGCGCAATAGTTTTCTTCAACTAACCATTTTTAGCCTCCGAGGGTATGGATCGAGCACTCGGCACCCCGAGCCGGGCCGACGGGCCCCCGTCATCCTTCCCCGGGTACCCCGAATCTGCAAATTCTCCCAGCTAGCAACATCTACATAAATCTGCAAACCAATAAGTACCTAATAAACTAAAAAAGACAGGTATCCATTTATTTGCAAATAGGCGTTTAAACACAAGCACATTATTTTTGGTTCAACTAGCTCTTAGTGGTGAGGTGTGAGGAAAAAACTTACAGCTTATAAACTAAAACGTCAGGATGTATTATTATTAACAACCCATTGGAAAATAACAATAAGCGTTAATACAGTCTATTCGGTATACTAACCATTAATAGCACAAATTTGCATACAGTTAAGATACATAGATCGGCAAAAAATTCCGCAAATGAGAAAATGTTAATTTTACTCTAATTCAAAGTCTATGTTCACTGTTGCACCGACTTTACCCCGGCTAATCATATAAACATTTTTCTTACCATCAATTAGCTCGCTGAAGGTTTTTATTCCATCAAGTTTTAAGTAGTTGAAAAAGCGCGCTGGTATAAACACCAAAAAAATCATCGCTTTCAACAATAGCAAGATCCCCATACTTTGTTGACACAGACCTTACTCCTAAGACTCGATATTTTCTAGCGGTGACAAGCTCGGAAGCGTTTATTGTAGTTTTACGCTTCATAACCGCATTTAATTTTGTAAAATTCATATTTTATATGAGCTGGCAAATAAGAAAATAAAGTGTTAAAAATTAGGGGGGAAATTTAAATATTACAATTAAATCACTTATGGGTAAGACCAAAATATAACTTTTAAAAATGTAAAAACATAATTCTGCGTCTTGATGCAAGAATAATAATTTTAAACTAAAAAGACTTACCTGCTTGTACCTCGTTCTTCGTAAGTTGAAACAGATATTTTGAACTAGAAACCCTAGGCCACACTTATATGAATCGACAGATCCTTTCCAATCAACATAAATCCTGTTATAAAACACGACCATCGACTTTAATACCCTTTCACCGAACGCTCTACTTTCATATTGTTTATGGAAAATTTCAAAAAATGCTTATTAACCCTAAGGTATTTGGTAACACAACGTTACATCAAATCGCGATAATTACATGGCTTTAAATAGAGGTACTGGCAAACTAAAAGCTGCTAAAATACATTAATTATTGCTGTAGGGTATAAAACGATTAGGTTCTTGGACGATTGACAAACATTCGCCAGCCCTGCATAACAAATTTTAGACGCACAGGCCATATTGCAAAAACAGTCTTTGAAAAGGATTCGTATTTTAGATATATGCCTAAACAAAATTCAAACTATAACAATATCTAAACCAAAAAGCGCTCCATACTTAAAATGAAATCTTTAGCGTAAAAGCACCAAGGACAGAAACTTAACCTTTCCAAGCATAATAAAACAGGCTATATTAGAATTATATTTTTTACATGTCTCTTAACAAGAGGTAATTTGCGAAAAATATTACCCAAGAAATGATTTTCATACGGAATTCTCCATAAATAAAAACAAATAATAAACAACGTCTTCGACCTTATTAAAATGTAACATAATTAATAGCCGGTAATTTGTTGGCACAAAAACAAGCTCTTTGTATGCATACGATACATTACTCGTAGAACCGAATTGGGATAATTTTCAAATTTTCGATAATATTTACGTAGAAAGGAGTGTTATAACGCGGTGTTATTTATAATACAATAGCATATTATGCAAAATCTAAAACCTCGAATTTCTGCAAAACGATAACGAGCGAGCATAAGTTATCAAGGTTTATTTATTTTCAGGCTAATTATACGTCCTCGTTAAAGCACTGAACAATGTCACAGTTATTTACACCTATTAGAATGTAAATGGAATATTTTGGATGACAGAAAAAACAAACACATTCTATACTTTACGAAACATTACTCATTAAAATCGAATTGGGAAAATTTTCAAAAATGTTTTATTAACCCTAAGGTATTTGGTAAAACAACGTTACATCAAATCGCGATAAATACATGGTTTTAAATAGAGATATTGGCAAACTAAAAACTGCTAAAATACATCAACTATTGCTGTAGGGTATAAAACGATGAGGTGCTTGGACGATTGACAAACATTCGCCAGCCCTGCATAACAAATTTTAGACGCACAGGCCATTATGCAAAAACAGTCTTTGAGAAGGATTCGTATTTTAGATATATGCGTAAACAAATTCAATCTATAACAATATCTAAACCAAAAAGCGCTCCATATTTAAAATGAAATCTTTGACGTGAAAGCGCCATGGTAATTACGAGCGACATTTCATCATCTATTTACATCGTTATAACATCCAGATTTTCTAAAGCATATTTTAAATCTTGTTTAATTTGGTGAATGTAAAACTAATTAGGTTGCTCCAAGTTTTTATATGTATATAAAACGCAAGAAACGGACACCAAAATCAGTGCAGTTACCGGTTTATCTAAGTAAAACGCGAAATATTTTTTACCGTCGTCCAGTTTGAATCTGCAAGAATTTGTCGTTTGCCGCATTTAATATCTCGCTGAAAACATAATGCATTTTATTAGCTTAAATACTAGCCTAAAAACTTGACATTTTCTCTGCATGTTCTAAGTCGTAATTAAAAAAAAACGGCTTCTAGTACAATAATTTTTTAGCAATATATCGCAACTGGACAGAAATCCAAATGTATATGATTCATCTGTGAGAGGGTTCATAAATAACTAAACTGTGATAATTCACAAATATGCTTATTTAAAGCGAATCTGTTGAGAGTATTCAGGCGGCCTCGTTAATACCGTACTATTTAACAAATAATTCACATCCTTTGCGGCGTTTTGCAATACTTCTTCCACTAAATAAATATCTGGAGAATTTGTGATTTGCAACTCTTTTTTGTAGAACAACCTCAAGAACGGTTTATCGTTTAAGCCCCAAGCAAATAAGTGATAGGCTTCGTATGTTGAACTTGTATCACTTTAAATAATACCGTTGCCCTGCGGGGATATAGCCTTTATCAAAAACCGTCTTATATTTAGATATACGTACTATATCCCCTATTTGAAGCAAAATGTTTCGGCTTGAAACAATTAAGAAAAAGCTGCGATACCTTAAATCTCTGCGTATTACATACCAACAACCGCTTAAATTGTGCTCGAGGCAATGTGTTTGTATTAAGAAATATTGTAAATAAATACCTTTATAATTTTAATTGTTTTCATTTAGCATTGACATATATTGGCAAAAGCCTAGATAAATCCGATAACACAAACCCTGTTAAATAAATGCGTTCTAATAAACTAAACCGTACCTTTTGATGGTTTGTAAAAAATTTCTGTTGAAGCACTTTTAACTGAATCAAAACACTATAAATACACCCTCTAACTTTTAACGCAATTTTAAGCCTCACTTAAAAGAGTAGCCGTTTTAATATGCAGACATGCTCGTACTGAACATCTGCTTGTTCATTATCGACTGCTAGGAATGCCGTATTGTTGAAGCACTAATCAACGCTAATTATTAGCCTTCCAGCAATGCATGCATAAGTATAATTACATTCAATAACCTTTATGCTCAAGAATTGTATTTCCCGGTCAATGTTGTACATTACATGTATGACAAATTTATATAAATATTATTGGAAAACAATAAATGCGCTTTGAGATTTAACGCGATATCTAATTATATCTTTTAACGAGCGATACATCGCCCTCCACAGGATGTGCTGTATTTATTGTATCAACAGGATAAAACCTACTCATAATCGACGCATTTTTAGCATCTTCTGAATCAATCAAATCGTCGCGGTCTCAAATTCGCGGTAGCCAAGAAAACATAGATTTTGTAAAAAATTATCTGAACGGGTTAGACGGCGACTCAACGATTAAGTATATTTTTGCTATAAATAGTACCTGTATATGGAACCGTTTATGTAAAAACATCATCACCCGCGTCCTTATAGCTAACGAATTTGTGAATCTTGAACAATTTGGTATTACAAATTTGAAACAGTACGAAAAGATGGTTAATCTAACCGGTGTTTATTGCATTCAACAGGGTTTAGTATCCTTGGAAGAATCAGAAACAAAATCTATTACACATACCGGGAGGAGCCCCGACCCCATATTCCAAAATGAAACGGTTCTTCTGGAACGAGTTGTTTAATTTTCTTTATAGATACTTCCATGTCATCGAGTATAACCCTTGTTGTAAGTATGGGAATTTTCGGTGACAGCTTGTAAATGAGAAGCGGTTACTTGCAAGGTACCGACCAAGCCAACGTTTATTTGCAATAAAATCTTTAACATCCGCCAAAACTTTGGATTGGGACTAACCATTAACAGCTTCTTTTATATTTATATACTCATCGAAATTCTTCCGATACCGTCCCTTACCAAATCAAAATTTTTCACAATAGTTATAAAATTATGTTTTGAGTCACCCCAACACTGTAAGCACATTTCTTTAAATTTCGTATATGTCATGTCACCGCTTATATGATTATGAAAGATATGACGAAGGTTTGTGTCATCCTGTTTCCATAATGCGATTACATTGGCGTTATCTCTGAGTCTATGTTTTGAGGCACTAGCGTAAGTTTGACGTAGGTAGAACAAATCTATTGCTTTATGTCGGCCGAACGAGAAAACTGTGTGATTTTGCTTTGCTCGTTTGCAGGTATATCATCGAAAACCACAATTGAATCTTCTTTGGTATCTCTGGGTTCAATCAAATCATCGTAATTTTCAAACTCATAATATTCAATTTCTTCTTTTAATGGTGTAAAAACGTTTCTTAACAATTCGTATTTCGGCTGATATAAACTTTTAGAAAACACATAGACGTTTTGGAATCTAAGTCCATTCTCGTGCAACATCAGTGATATTAAAGCATTGGTCTTCCCACAACTCGATGGTCCAGCTATAGTTCGTATGTTAGATGGGAACAAAACTCCATGTTTACCCATATTGTTAGGGGCGGAAGCCAAGAATTCGTCAAAGTTCTGCACCGGTATTTTAACTTCTTGTATAGCATCACCCATGTCTCTCACATTTTCTTGCAAAGGAACACCATTCTTCTTTTGAGGTTTACGGCGATCCAAATGCTTGCTTAACGTTCTTCTGGGTATACCATATAGCCTACTTGCAGAGTTAACACTTACACCCTTTCGTATTTCACTAATTGCTTTCTCTAAAGATTCCTTGGTGTGCATATTTCAAATATAAGTTTAAACTGATTCAAATTGAAAATAATACCCGCTTATATACCAGCATTACAAGAAAGTAGTGGGGTAAGGCCGGTCCTAATTCAAAACGTGTTCACACGTATTTTCCATATGTAAAATACACGTGCACCGTTTTGAATTAGGACCGGCCTTATATACTTTCAATGTAAAATAGTTGTGAAAACATTTCAATGTAAAATAGTTGTAAAAACATGAATTCTTATATACTTTCAAATGTAAAATACTTGTGGGCACGTTTTGAATTAGGACCGGCTTTATATTACTTTCAATGAAACATACTTCAAAACACACGTATGTTGAAAAATGTAAGTGCAGAGAAAAATGTGTGTAGCTGTTTTGAATTTGGTTTTCTAGCGAGAAGTTATAAAGTATGCCAGTTGCAAAATATCGCATTCAAGTCAATTGTGTTTAATTAAAGTGGATTCTGATTTATGTTTTTTATTTATGTTTAGAGGCTGCAAATACACATGGGCCGGTTTCAATTCAAAATGTGTTCACTCTTGTGATAGGTTGAAAAGTGGGTTGGCAAAGTACGCAGATGGTGGTAATCTGCCTAATAAGGAGATTGCTCCTAATATTAATTTAATTAGTCGAAGTTTACTGCATATATTTACATACAAACATGTATATAATTGATATTCAGGGATTTAAATACAAGAAAAACGAGTTTGTGTGCAAAGAAATTGCGGTTTTGGACTTGTTGTTAGGTGATGTTTGGCATCAAACTTTTAAACTGCCAATGCAATCTAGTTGTTTGAGCCAAGATCATATAAAACATAACGACTGAGTGACAAGGAATATTCATGGTTTTTCTTGGGATGAATCTTCAACGGCTGGAATGGCTCTTATTATTTTCATAAGAGTTTGTTTACATATACATCTTACTTTATATACTATTTTCTTATTGCGGACTGCAAATAACTTGTCTTTGTTTATTTGAATTGCCTTTGGGGCATGAACCCGGGTGTCGCCACGAGAAGGTTTGTTACGTTAGCAAATAAATTTTGCTGTAACATTCCGCAAATCTCAAAGGCCCAACGTACTTTTATAGTCATTTTCAAAATTTATTATGTAGTTTCGGTTCAATTCTGTACTTCCACACTTTAGTAGTGTTGGTGTTTTATCACCTGATGGCGGTTTTATTTACTTTTGCCATAGTACAGTGATTGTTTCGAAATTATATCATTATAATAGCTTCGATTACTTCATAGGGTTCTTGGGAACAGTCCACTCTGATGAGGCTAACAAGCCGAAACCATTGGTCAGTGGATGTTTCCTCCCTATGAATTAATAAAGCTAATGTTTTGTTAATGGCTATATAACTACCAGCCCGATTTGTATTTGTCAATGGCTCTTATTATTTTCATAAGAGTTTGTTTACATATACATCTTACTTTATATACTATTTTCTTATTGCGGACTGCAAATAACTTGTCTTTGTTTATTTGAATTGCCTTTGGGGCATGAACCCGGGTGTCGCCACGAGAAGGTTTGTTACGTTAGCAAATAAATTTTGCTGTAACATTACGCAAATCTCAAAGGCCCAACGTACTTTTATAGTCATTTTCAAAATTTATTATGTAGTTTCGGTTCAATTCTGTACTTCCACACTTTAGTAGTGTTGGTGTTTTATCACCTGATGGCGGTTTTATTTACTTTTGCCATAGTACAGTGATTGTTTCGAAATTATATCATTATAATAGCTTCGATTACTTCATAGGGTTCTTGGGAACAGTCCACTCTGATGAGGCTAACAAGCCGAAACCATTGGTCAGTGGATGTTTCCTCCCTTATGAATTAATAAAGCTAATGTTTTGTTAATGGCTATATAACTACCAGCCCGATTTGTATTTGTCAATGGCTCTTATTATTTTCATAAGAGTTTGTTTACATATACATCTTACTTTATATATATATATATATATATATATATATATATGTTGTCGGATTGATTACGTTTACCTTTTTAATCTTAAAAATTTCATTTGACCAATTTGGTGTGTAACCTTTCGTAAATGCTTCCCTGTGTTTACTAATTCTCACACTGTATTTAATTGAATATTTTGGTATTTTTGTTGCAAGTTTGATGTGGGTAAATGATGATTTAAGAATGGTTTTTTCATTTGATTTATCAACTTTTACAGGTTTGACTCCGATAGTATTGTGAACTGTATTGTTGTATTGTTTCACAATATCACTTAAATTTTTTATCCAATTGTAAGAACCGTTCAGGTTAAACAAGCGCCACATTTTTCCCTTTAAAGTTCTAATTACACGTTCCACAATGCATGCTTTCTTTGTAGAAAAAACACTATAATGGTTTATGCCATATGTCTGCATTAAGGATTGAAAGTGTTTGTTATAATATTCTTTACCAAAATCAGACTGCAAATTTCTTGGTGGATTTTTAAATTTATTTAAAATTTTTTTCATTGCAGCAGTAACATCAATACCCGTTTTACTTTTAAGTGGTACAGCCCATACGTATTTGGAGAAACAATCAATAACTACTAAAATGTATTTAAATCCTTTGTTTGTTTGCGAATATGGTAGCATTTGAATCAAATCGGTCTGAAGAAGGTCATTTAAACCTTTTACTATCACTTTGCGTCTCTTGAAATTTATTCTTGCTGGTTTATGAAGTTCATTTACTATATCCTCTTTCACTTTTGATTGAGCAACTATCATAATACTTTTTTTCTAATCAGGATTTATTAAATACAATTAATAAATACTTCTATGTTTGAATGTCGTGGGCTCCACTTGCTTTGAAAGGAACTTTTAATATAAAATCAAGAAACATTGTGGTATTGTTTATGATAGCACCGCTATCACGAAAGCTGATTACATCCATACGTTTAAGCAAAAATCCTTGTAACTGTGCAATTAAATAACTTTTTTCGTTTATAAGAATTTCAATGTCTTGCGGGTATCCTTTGATATTCTCAATGACTACTTCCTCATAAGGAAATTCATAATTATGTTTAATGTTGAAAATAAGGAATGTCTTGTCACCGTCGAGGAATGTACTAGAGTAGAACGTTGCTACTACCGTGTAATTTAGCATATGTAACTTGTACTCAATCAAGGTTTCAAAACCTTTATTTTTGTTTTCATATTCCTGTTCACTTATATCTATTTTACGGTTATTTAAGTGCCTTCCAAATTTGTCAATTGTCATATCATCTAATCACTTTCGCCTCACGCAATTCTTCAATGATCGAATTTATTTCGTTGCCGTGACCTGTGTGTCCAGCAGTCTGAGATGAAACTAAAAGCCGTAATCTATCAACAAGTTCATAGGGATAATTCCAATATAAATAATCTATAGCGTTATTTGATACTTTCATTGTCATACCGTCTCCAAGACGCTTTCTATAGGGTAATGTTCTAGGTTTACGGGGTGTTTGGGGAAGTATGTTTAATGTAGATAATATACTTTTGTATTTATATGAATTATTACCCTGAATTTGTTCTGTTTCAGAATAATATCTTCTATTAGCATTTGTTCTTTTCACAATATCAAGGTACGACTTTAGATCTTGCGATCTGTACCCTACAGGATATTTTTTAAACAGTAGTTCGTATAATCCAGGAGTACCTTTATATTTCAAATCATTTATTAGAACATTTTCATCATCCAACACGAAATTTGAATTGCCTATCATAATACCATTTGAATCAGGGTTAAACCTAATACCATATTTATGATCAAATTCGTTCTTAACATCTTTAAACATATTGTAAATATATTCTCGAGGTAGCAGATGTAGCTGTTCGAGATAATGTGTCATACCAGGTGAATCGGCAAAGCTTTGTATATATTCCTGGGCTTCTTGTGCATTTCGATTAACTTCTGCTTCGTATTCATGCTCAACATCATCATCATCATCTTCCTCTATGGAATCATTTTTTATATTCGGTATATGCTGAGCAATAACCGGCGAATCAATATAGTCAACTTTCCTTTCTAGCAATTTAGGTTTAATTTTTTTACACTGCTATGAGGCAGTTCTTCTTCTTCTTTAAATTTTTCTTTCTTTACCACACTTTTCACATCCAGTTTATTAGCAATAGTTTCTAATCGCGATGTTATGGGTAAGATTGATTCCACTTGGACGACTTCATTATCTTTTAACTGGCGCAATTTGTTTTTTACAATGTTTCTTTTCTTAATTAAAATTCTTTTAAGTTTTATCGCCTCCTTGTTCATTGCGTAAAAAGTTTATTGTAATAAAAAATTCTTCGATACTAACGATACTTGCGTCTCTCAAGGTTTAAATATGTATGAAGTGATCAAAACCTATTCGGTACCTTCCTTGACCTGAACCACTATCTTTGTCTACAACTAAGAAACCGTATTTGTCTTGCCAACAAGCAGCACATATTTCTCGGAATTTATCATACTTCATGTCAGTATTGACGTGATCGTCATATATGTGTTTTAAGTTTAAATCATCTTGTTTAAATAAAACTAAAAGATTAGCATTATCACGTAGTAAGTGCTTAGGTATACGAGTATAACTTTGACAAAGGTAAAAACTGTCTACTTGTTTATGACACCCCATACTAAAGTATTCCCTAATGATACCTTGTTTATCGCAAGCTACATCATCAAAAACAAATATAGAATTATTTCGAACATCAGATGGTGATATAATATTATCAGAACTGGAAAATGTATAATATTTGATCCCTTTTATTAGTCGCAGTAGACTTTCAAGGTATTGATACTTTGGTTGATAAAGTGAATTTAGAATAAACATATACGTTTTCAAAGTTTAAACCATTAGGATGTTCTATCAACCCAATCATAACGTTGGTTTTACCGCAATTTGATGGACCAACAACTAGACATCTGTTACGTGCCAAATCGGCACTTAAACATTGTATTTAGGTTAAGTTTTGATGTACGGAAGTTTCGCGCCATAATTTCAAAAGACGCGGTGCGCGGGAATTTTAAATAGACTAGGCGTGTCCTTCCGTTACGTCAGAGTGCATTTGCGCAGATGGCACGACACTAGAGGGTAGACGAATACTTCGCGCCGACGTGAATAAGACAAAGAGTGGGGAAAAGTGGTGAGAGTTTTCGGTTGGACGCTTCAACGTGGCCTTTTGCCTTGTGCTTCGAGTGAAGTGGTCGCTTTGAGATATCGTATCGTAGCTTTACCTATGTAGATTTCCTTTGCTAATTATCTTTGTTGTCGCCCTTTACCTGTTTTTTCCTGTCTATTCCCTGCATAGGTAGGTAATTTGCAACCTTCGGCTGAACGGACTCCACGACCCGAGATGATGAGTCACCATCTTTGATTACTCCGAGATGGAGCCCTGAGGAACCCTGATAGAGGCCAACTTTGGTTCAACCCCGCAGAACGTTCGGATTTCCGGGGTAAGTAATACCGTGTTTAATTTGTTCACGAATATGAACTTTTGTTTAATTTTTTATATTTCCGGTTATGGTGCAATATAATTTGGGGTAATGATGACGTCATGGTAGTTGGAAACGCGAAATCTGTAATAAGGTTCGCGCTTCCGGCCGCCAGGGCTTTGCATTGCTTTCCTATTCATTGCGCTTGCGCGATGTATTTCATGAACTTTGGTAACTGTATTATCGACTTTTAACTGTATTACCGACTTTAAAGAACTATCACCATATAAATGTATCACTAATTAAAGTGTAATAAGACATCGAATAGATGAAGGCAGAAGAACGCTATGTTTTTTTTTTAGTTAAAGATTGCACGCCAATGTCATTATTGTTTATGGTTAAAGGTGTTGATTGTTTCACAACACGCATATTTGCAAGTACTAAATTCGATTGTAAAAAAAGTGGAATTATATATATATATATATATATATATATATATAAGAAACGGCGAGCATATAAAGAATCATTAATTCACAACATTTTATTTATTTACTGCACAGCCTGAGAGGACAGTTGTCCGCTAATGATTACATATAATAATTCTAAAACTACTGGGAACGGACTGTTAAATACTGTAATTAACAATTTACCATTTGAAACGCATATTCCGGGTTACAAATTTTGCGGTCCGGGTACAAAACTAATCAAACGGTTAGCTCGGGGAGACAAGGGAATAAACAAGTTAGACGAGGCTTGTAAGGAGCACGATATTGCATACTCCAAAGAAAAAGATCTATCTAAACGCCATCAAGCAGATTCGAAGTTAGCTCAGTTAGCTACAGAAAGACTAAATTCTGGTGACACGTCTTTAAGTGAAAAAGTAGCAACATTTGGAGTAGCTACCGCAATGAAAGCTAAAGTAAAACTTGGTATGGGTGCCTGTGCATCACTGAGAACAAAAAATATCAATAAAATAAGAAAACTGATAAAGAAACGTAAAATAAGAAGTACGCTAGGTATTAAAAGTATTATGAAACAAGCACGTACAGCTTTAAAAAAGGCTAAAGGATCTAATATTATGGATGCAATCAACATAGCAATTAAGGCCGCCAATACAGCAAAACAAAAGAAGCATATTAAATCAGCTCGTATTATATCAATTCCTAAAACAGGAGGTTTTCTACCACTAATACCAATTTTTGCAGGCCTAAGCGCCCTTGGTACTCTTACTGGAGGTGCAGCTGCTGTCGCAAAAGCAGTTTCAGATACTAAAATAGCTAAGGAACAACTAGCGGAAAAACAACGTCATAACAAGGCAATGGAGGACATTGCAGTCGGAAACGGCATGCACATCAAACCTTATAAAAAAGGTTATGGTCTTTTTTTAGCCCTTGCAAAACCTCAAAGGAACGCAACTTAATTTTACCTAAATGAGCACTAAGCAATGTAGAATTAATAGAGTTTGTTAATCAATTAGAAGTACCATATTTCTGTGGAGTGTTCATGAGAAACAATCTTCCCAAGAAAGATAATTTAAAAGAATGTGGTATAATTAATTTAGATGGAATAGAAGGTTTAGGTACGCATTGGACCTCTTATAAAAAGTATGGTAGTAGCGCTATTTACTATGACAGCTACGGAAACCTGCGACCGTCAACAGAGTTGATAAGTTATTTGAATAGCGGGGGTAAATATAAAATTCTTTATAACATTAACCAAGAACAATCGTATGGTACTGTGTTTTGCGGTCATTTATGCTTACAATTTCTAAGTAGTACATAGAACTGCGTATGAAGTTGAAATGTCGTACACTTTTACTCTAACGGGAAACACTTCAGTTTTAACAAGCAACTTTAATCCGCCTATAAACTTGGATAATGATTCGGAGTACGTATTAGGATTAACCAATTTTGAGTCTTATAACACAATTCCAAACATTGAAAAAGGAATAAATAATAAATTTTATTATAGATCTAACGGAGAATTCATAGAAATACCTGAAGGTGCTTATGAAATTAAAGAAATTAATAAATATCTTCAAAAAGCTTTAGGTAATAAAAGATGGCGTGGTCGTATGGAACAATCACGAAGCGCTAGAAAGACGCCAGTGTATATAGAAATCACAGCTGACAATAATACACTTAAATGTAGTATTAAATGTAGTGAAAATGTGGATTTTACCAAAAAGGATTCAATTGGTTCTCTACTCGGTTTCAATCCACAAAAATTGCTAGCATATGCCACACATCAAGCAGACTACGCGATCAACATTTGTAAAGTGAATGCAGTTTTAATCGATTGTAATATTGCAAGTGGATCCTATTTAAATAGTAAACCAGCCCATGTAATACATGAATTTTTTCCTCAAGTACCTGCAGGTTTTAAAATTATCGAATGCCCATCTACGATTATATATCTACCAATCAGGTCACGTATAATAAATGAAATAATAGTTAAAGTGTTAGATTAAGATGGAAATTTAGTTCATTCCAGAGGAGAGCTGCTAACTGTAAGGTTGCATTTAAAACAAATCTACAATAGCCATGGGTATTAAGTATAATGCACGCAACATGTCAAAAATTGCTATAAATGCTGGAAATTTCAAAGCGATCGACACTCGATTGATTGTTTCAAGACCGTTAACAACACAAAACCGGCAGTTTCTACAATCGTTAGGACTGCATTTAATTAATCAAAAAGTAGAATGAATAGTGAAATACTGAACGTGCGTGAAAAAGTTTACTTCGACAATGCAATTGTTAATATTGAAAAACATACTCATCAACCTTATGCTAACACATCTTTAAACAATAATGATGAAATTTGAATCCCTATACAACAACAAGATGTATACACCTTACCATCGAAGAGCATGCTGTACATAGAAGGCAAATTAATTAAAACAGATGGAACGCCGTCCCAGACAGCAAAGTTTGTAAATAATGGGGTTTTGCTGCTTTTTGATGAAATTAGATATGAGATTGGTGGTGTCATTGTAGATCGTGTTTGGAATCCTGGATTAACGTCTATAATTAAGGGATATGTTTCATATAATAGCAATCAAAGTAAACATTTATAAAACGCTGGGTGGTTTCCTATGGATGATTCGCAAATAGTTGATGCCAATGGGAATTTTAATGTTGCAATAAACCTTTCAATGGTTCTCGAATTATACAAAGATTTTAAAAAAATTATTTTAAACCTCCGCCATGAGTTAGTTTTACTACGTTCTAGTTTTGATACTAATGCTATAATTAATCCTACACCCGATGAAGAAATAAAAGTTGTTTTAAACAAAGTTTTATGGAAAATGCCGCATGTAGCCGTTGATGATACTCAACAAATTAATTTAATAGAATGCGTTGCACAAAATCAGGATTTGCATATTCCGTTTAGAGGATGGGAGTTGCATGAATATCAACTTCTACAAGAAACGCAACGTCATACATGGAACATTAAAACAACAACACAATTAGAAAAACCAAGATTTGTGATTGTTGGTTTCCAAACCAACCGAAAAAATAAATACATGAGCAACTACAGTCGTTTTGATCATTGCTATTTAAGCAACATGAAACTCTATTTAAATTCAGAAATTTTCCCATACGATAACTTAAATTTAAAGTTCGAGAATAAACAGACTGCGTTGTTATATCAGATGTATGCTCAGTTTCAGTAATCATACTACGAAAAGGAAAATGAACCACTTTTTAATCCTGAAGATTTACGAAGTATTGCACCATTAGTAGTCATAGATTGTTCTAGACAAAACGAAGCGTTAAAATCTGGTACTGTCGATATTAGATTAGAATTTGAAACTAGCAGAAACGTTTTGCCAAATACATCTTGTCATTGCCTTATACTTCATGATAAGATAGTCAAATACAATCCACTCTCAAACAGCATAAGAATATTATAATTACTTTATTATTATTATTACTGTACCTTTACAAATTATGAAAAAACAATAAATCATTTAGCAATCACAGTCTATTTATTATTATTTTACATGTTTTTACAATATCTTTTACATGTTTGAATTATTAAGTGATTTAGTAAACAGCCATAAACATTGACAATTTTAAATAAACGTTTTGTTATACATTTCTCAAATAAACTAACTGGCATGTTATTAACAAACTGGATTTTTTAAAACAGAACGGTTACTACTACTATTTTTTTCTCTACAATGTATTTATAGTAATATAGTTCAACTCGGGCAGATTGAAAGGTATCCTATTTTTAGATACATCCAAAAAGAAAAACGGTGTACTTGTGCAGGTATAAACATAACACTGAAGTTTTTATATCTAAAAAATATTATATGTTAATCGAGATAAAATAAATTGCATTCTTTATTTGAGCCAGTGGTTGAAGATCTGTTATTCGGTTTACATATATATATATATATATATATATATATATATATATATATAAAATTATCTAAATTGTCTATTAATTCAACGTCCAGAAACTGTAAGTGAAATTTTGCATAAATGAAACTTTAATAAGAACTCTTTAGGTTTGCTTAATTTCATTAAAATTAGTAACTATGATTACACTGTAATTATATTAACAATAAAAATTTATCAAAGTCCTTTTTAGTTTGCTAAACAGATTAATGGTAATAAGTCATCACAAAGTTATTTTCTGAAGCAGCCTTGTATCAAAGATCGCCAATTGTAGACGTGATGTAAGAACAATATTAATCTCTTACCTCGTTTCAACAGATGTTGTTTACGTGAAGGTGTTACAGCATGTTAGAACAGCTGTTAATACATACGTTCTTCGGCAAACAATTGATGTAGGCTCCACATGTTGTACAGCGCACAAACAGCTGCGTGATCCTTGGACCGGACCATATGAACTTAAAGCGTTTTTCTGGTACGCACAAACGGGACCGACCAAAATCCAATACAAAACATAGACGTTCCAATATGCGTAGATCGTTACAAAAATAATTACCATCATGTAGTTGTCCTCCTAATTACTTGTAATTTCACACTTGCAACTTCAAAAAGACCCTTTCAATTAATTATCGGACTTTAGTTCCAAACCATAAAAATTTCTACGTACTTTGTAGAACGTTTCTATAAAATCAAAACATACTGTTTCCTTGCAGAACATTTCATTAAATCCAACTATCCATTAAGGTTGAAGGACGGTCATACTGGATCGATATTTTCTTATCGCAACGTTGACGTGAATGAACTATAACTTGGTACTCGTAGATGCGAAAATAGAGTTAATATCATCTTGAAACACAACATTTAGACGGCCTTATTTTTATAAAACCAGATAAGGCGGAATCATTCTAACAAAAGAATATACGAAGAAGCCTTACAATTGATATACAAAACGATTTGTTAAAAGTTCTTCCTCTACATTTGTAGAAGAATTATAAAATAAATATTTAATTGAAGATTTTACGGAGCATTTTATGAAGTATTTAATTGTAAATTTTTAACGAAATGTTATAAGAAATATTTAATTGAAACTTTTACGAAGTTATTTAAAGAACTATTTTAAGAGATATCGAAAAAGATATCTAAAGAGATATTGAAAGAAATATCAAAAGAGATATCGAAAGAGCGCTACAACAAAATTATTTAGTTTGTCTAGTAAATTATTTTTAACTGCTTACCATTATTAAAAACACTGAGCCTAGTGTTCACTACACCAGGGCTCCACTACGGCACAAGGCCACAAGCAAATTACTTGTTAGAACTCTTTGGATTTCCATGTTAATTCTTGACAAAAGTTCTAGCTAAAGTGGGCGGTGATGCAATATGCATGAAACAGGAAAGCTGTTTGGCCTTGATAATATTCACACTAACATTCAACACCTGATGTTAGCAACCAAACTAGCATTTCTGAATGGCGGTTAGACCTCATGATACCAATACAGATATTTATTTACTTAAAAATTGTTTACGTGATATAATGGACTAGACAAAAGGTATGTGAAACTAAAAATTTATTGACGTTCTGCAGTGGTCAAAAAAACTGTTACAACATATAACCCAAAACCTGATACTCATGCATAAAATTGTGGTATTACCTCTTTAAGTCTGAATTTGCTTGCAGTTTGCGTTCCAAAGATAAAAATGTTTTAATAGCAGAACGTTTTGTGTCACCCAACAAACTAATACTTTGTTTAAAAGGAATTTTAACTACACAACGCCTTTCATCATTGTGCTGAAATGTGTTTTGAAATATCATTTCACATTGTTGTTCATCAACTGTAAGTGCTAATGGTTTAGGACACTCTTGAGTTTCCCAAAATTTTGTTAACTGATCATCTTTGTGTGATACAGAGAAATGAGCGTAGGCTGTGCATGCAGTTTGCAGGAAAAGTCCGAAAATGATATAACCCAGCATTGTATTCTGAAGTACTGGTAATTATTTGCCTAATTTGATTTTACCATCAATAACTATATACCAAAAGAGACTCGCACCAATGAGAATGCTAATTTCTCCAGGATTATTATTGAACTCAGGATCTGCCAGCTTAACATTACTTGGAATGTTTAAGCTAGAAACATCTAATGATTGTCTTGGAAGATTATCTGTAATCCTTGGTAATATGAAACATTGTAGTGTAGTTTTGAACTTTGTGAACTTGGAGGAAACCCTAACAGTGCATGTGTTGTTAACGTTTGATATGGTATGATTAACACCCACAATTGATACTCGTGTATTTCTAGTTGGTATACCTAACTAAGTGCACAAACTCTCTTTGATAAAGTTTGAAGTTGCACCGCTGTCCAATAAACACATACACTTATGAAAACTGTCACTTTGTTACATGCCAAAAATTGGCATTGTAAGTTTCAAATTTGTAAGTGAATTCGCGCCAATATTTTAAAAGACTTGTGCGTGCATTTCCGTCACTTCAGACAGTTGTGTCGGCGCCCAAGATTGCGCAGACGCGGAGTATGAAAGTAAGTGGTGATTTCCGTCACGTCATGGACTAGTTAACAATACGTCGAACAGTGAGGTTGATCTGTGTGCCTTTTTTGTCTTCTCTTTCAGGTAATGTAGCTTCCTTTCTCGTATCTCTGCCCTGTATTGTTCCTCACCTTATTCCCGTCGTACCGCTACACAAGAAGAGGGAAGACAAACTAATCTGGTTTTGACGAGGGGGCGAAGCCCTACCCACGCCCACAACGCCCAACTAACGCCAAATAGCTGCAATGTTGTGAAGAGCTCCACAGTTTACATGAGTACATTTTGTCTTTTCCTATAATCGCAATAGACATTTTTTGCATGTGATGCAGTAATTTGAAACATAAATCTGACGTAATATTTTGTTGCGCAATTATGTACGTGTTTATTATATGTATTGCCAACTGTCGTAGTGGCTCTTATCAATTACGCCGGGACTTTAACGAGCATACCTTTGACTAGAACAGTAGGAGTATAACAACTTGAATCTTGTTTTCTTATCATTGCTGTAAATAAGAGTACTTGAGAACAAGAACTAAGTGCATTGTTATTGAAAAAACGAAAAACTACCAACTTGAACTTGATTAACAGCCTGATCTGGCAATGTTTGATTAAGACTAGGCATATATTGCTGAGCATGAAGCAAACTATTGTGTTTTTGGTTGCATGTTTTACACGAACTAGACTTGCAAGTATTGCTTAAATGTCCTGTTCTAAGACAATTGGTGCACTACTTAAGTGCTTTAACCCTTTCTCTACGTTGTAGCAATTTTATTTTCTACCTAGATATGTTCGTATAATTAATCCCTTATTTAATAATAGATAATATAATGCATAATAATGCTATTCAATCCATTTAATTAAATATTACCTATTGCCCAATAAAGTATTAGTATTCAGTTCAAATTAAAATTTAATTTCCACGGTGACAAAATAAAAGCTTCTATTTAGTATCATTCCTAGAGCTCCATCTATTCGGAAATTACGAAGTAACGTTGTTACCGGGCAGCAACTCGCTTGACGACACTTCTAACACAGCTGTGGTGAAAGCAGGTCGAATTGTTCTTAGAAACAATGTTTTTTTGCTGTTTTTCGTGTTGGAAGCACGTGCGAATCAAGTTTAATAAGAGAATGTCATCTCCGAGAGGCATTTTTTTGATAGTCCATTTGTTGGAACAGCTCGTAGATGACGTGAAATTTTTTTGGTCAAAGGGCCGTTGGGAACAGTAAGTAAATTTGTTTCTGTAACGATATTAATTAAAAATTTTCAGTGCAACTTACATATAAAGCAACTTATTTATAAAGCAACTTATTTATATATGGTATTCAATTTAAATAACATGCAATTTATTTATATATGGTATTCAATTTAAATTACAAAGCAACTTTATTTATATATAATATGAAATTTTATAAATGATAGTATTCAAGATAAATTTATTATGCATCATTTGATGGTTTTTGTGGTTTAATGTACATATAAAGCAACTTTAAATTAAGATGCAGATTGGTAATCAGGAGACTGGTTTGCGTTATTTTTGATTAAAAGCAAGAAGAAATATAGGTTTTTACGCTTTGTTCATGGTGTGGTCCTGGCGGAATTTAATTACTCAAAATGGAGGCCGAGTAATGTGATTTTCAGTACGCAGTACAACTATTTGTTCGAAATTGGAGATTTCCGTATTTCAATGCTGAAGTAAGATTCCTTTATGGTATTTTTCAGACAGACGGATTTCTGGTATGTAAAAAAAATTGTTTTCGTATGTTAGTTGAACTATGGACGTAGTAACGAGATAAATTTTTGTTTAATCAAGTTGTTCAAACTTTTAAATAGGTCAAGGACAGACCACAATTATATTTTTCAATATTAAGCAATAGGAATCTGTAACTTTTACTTACCTTATTCTTTTATAAATTCAATGAAACAACAGAAGATGTCATTACGTGTTAGAGAAAGTGAATTCTTATATTTATGAGAACTTAAAAATTAAATTTCTATGTTTGATATTTCATTCATACTTATTTGGAATTATCTATTGTAAAATTAAGATAGATCTACCCTAATTAACATTTTTGTTATCAAAAATCAACAATTTAGAAAGCAACTTTATGCTTTGTCAATTTGTTAAATAAAACCACATTTAATGTAATTGGTACTGATTATATCCAGTGCCTTTGTAAATAATTTTTCACAAATTAAATTAATCATGATTTAAAGAAACAAAGATATTTTGTATAAAAGCACATAATTGAATACTAGAGGAATAGATTTTTATTTTCGAACAAAAGACTATTCTTTTTATTTAGGATGAATGGAAGATGATTTCAATTGAATATTAAAATTTTTTGAGTATGAATGCACAAACAGTGCTTTTCTTTGTTTAATCTGTTCGCAGGTGTTGCAGAGGATTACTAAGGTCAAGGTCGAGCCATAAGGTAAGAAACTTTAGGGACTATGTGGTCTTTAATAAATCGTATAGCGGTTATAACATAAAGGTTTCCGCATTAGCCTTGTACAAGGGACTTGAGTAAGGTCTTCTCTGTATAAAAAAATACGGTGGCGCCTTATCCTTTATATTAGTGGTCCAATTCAACCCCGACCCACAGCTCATGTTCCACTCAGAGCATATAGTTCGACTAGCCGCTTTGCCTTTGAGATTTCCACAACTTTGAGCCATTTTCCATCAGAACTTGCCGTGGGCTCTCTTCGCTTATTGAAAATTCTCGTTAAACAAAATCCCAAAATAATTAAAAGGCTATAAATAGCGCCCAGCGTGTAGGCCTCGATTGCTGTGCCAATTGTATAAGCACATAACGTATAGGCTTCGATTGACTTTGCTTGTTTACACTTGTGGTTTGTAAATCATTTACCCTCAGATTAATTTAGTCTATTGATGTTGTTGTTTAATTGAGTTTAATTTGTAATTAGTTAGTTAGTCTATTCCATGATGGCTGAGACGTATCAAGAAGTTTATTTGCAAAAAGATGAATTGGATTATGAATTGAGAATTCTAGGAGTTGTTAGCAGCAGACCGATGCAGGATAAAAGGAAAATGTTAGGCCGATTATTAGCTAAAGAAACAACAGTACCTGGTCGTTTAATTGATCCTTCCGCATATGTCGTAGAATATTCAGATGAACGAGATGAGATTGAGGTTTCGATAGAATCAGTAAGAAATGTTTTATTAGAGTTTGAAGGTGAATTAGCAGACCCTACATTTAAAAGGATACAGTCGAGATTAATACATCTTGATGGTCGAGTTAGGAGAATGAAAATCCCTTTAGATAATTCGGACGAAGTTACTTTATTTAGGAATGAATCGTTAGCAACTATTCTTACCATGGAGGCAGAGCTGCATGAAAAACTTAAGAAGAATGAAGATGTAAGCGCATATGGTGAATTTTCTATGAGAGAAACCATTCCAGCTGTTGTCAGTGCTCCTATTCATACTGTTTCATATTTAGTTCAAGAGCATTAACTTGAGAAAGTCTTTATGATATATGGAATGAAAACCTTTGCAATTGTAACATTGAAACACGGTGGTGTTAAGTGAAACATATTTGATACTCTTATACTGATTTGAATCCTTTGCATTGATTGCTAACGTTTCCAATAAATTGGCCTTAGTTCGTAAGAAATGATTAATTTCCTCTAGGCTATGCAATTCTGATTTAATTTTATATTCTTCCCACTCACATAAAGTTACTTTATCTAACTTCGAGGTAATCAAAAATTCGATTAAAACATCCCAATTATCTGTAGGTAACTGTAATGTGTTTAATAATCTTAATGCATGGAGACGTTATCTACTAATTGCCTGATTTGTGCTGGTGATTCTTTGACTATTGCCTCTAATGAAAACAACGCCTATACGTGATTGTGCACTAGTAATCTATGATTATCAAAGCGCTGGCACAGTAATTCCCAAGCGTGATTGTAATTGTCACCAGAAAAGTCTAAAGACTGAATGACCCTACTGACACTATCCTCTAAAGATGTGCGCAAGTAGTGAAACCTTTGTATATTATTAATTGATGGATTTGATTTGATTAAAGAATTGAACGTATCCTTACATTGAAGCCAACCATATGCACCTTTGAAGACTGGCGCAATTTGATGGTCGGAAGTTTAACTGCTTGAAATTTCTATTCCTGGATATTGGAATCTTGTTGGTTTGAGGTGAACTTCCCCAAACCTGGATGGTTCTGGCTACCTTGCGTCAAAACTGCATCATCTTTTGCTACTGAAATCTCACTGCCTGCAGGAGAACTACAACTAATAGAAACTACCTTTGCACTGGCAAGCTCTTGCAATAACGAAAGTGATGTATAATATCTTGCCTCAAAATTCTGCATTTCTGTGTAATGTGTTTGGAGTTCGATAGCATCACACTTTTTTCAACTTTTGATTGAATGTCATCAAATTCGTCTAACAAAGACATATTTATCCATTCTAAACTGTAACTGATTGTGCATATGTTGATCTACAATAGTAACTGAACCTGACAGGGGTTCTAAATAATGTTCTAACATTGTAAGTTTGTAAGTGTACCACGCTTATATACTAAATATGCAATTACTTAAGCCACGATAAAACAAGTCTTATTCAAATAATTGTATTGAATGAAGCTTGTGAGCACTTTTAAATAGAATCAAATGTACCTGTATTCAAAACCAGTTAATTGAGTGTTTTTGTGCTAGCAAGGACAATGTATCCTGTATACATGTACAACATCCAAATAAAAGCGCCATTACAGATTACCTGGATGTAAAGTTTTTGGTAAATTAAAATACCTGAAATGATTGAAGGTCTGCCATTTATATAGTTTAAATAATTAGTGTGAGATTACTTGCTTACTCAAATTGAAGTTTCAATAAGAACCCTGTCCTATTCATTACTTGATAGATACTTCAAATTAATTTGAAAGCTGACTAAACACTGATTAAATTATTGCTATTTTTCCTTGGTTTCAACGATCAACGTACTTGTGAGACGCCGGTTCGTTGTGTGATTGAATGCTTCGTGTTTTTCTTTTCAACAATCCATGTACTTTTTCTAAAAATTGTTTTATTTAAAAACTAAAATATATTATGGATAGGCAAATTTTAACAAAGTTCACTATTAATCTAGAGTAAATAGAAAATTTCCTCCATGGCCACCGAAGGAGGAAACGTTCCCATGATGCAGGCAGCATTGCCCCGTTGTATTGCAATACTTATTTGCTAGATAAGATATGACTTTGAGCGTGGTTCACCTGTCTTTATAGCAATTACTTTTCCAATGGAGTCGATGAAATATAAAGCTTCTTGGCAAAAGGGGCCCATTGTCTCTACTGCGAATAGGATGAAACAGTAATTCTGCTCCATAATGTTTGATTTGTAAGTCGATGTCACATAAGATATTTTAGAAATTCCACATAGGGTATAATCGGAGGAAGTACGTTAATTTGGGAATCGCGAAGCAATTGCGTAGTAAGTAATAAGCTATGTGGTTGTTCAAACTTTTTAAACGAGTAAACAATAGTCCTAATTCATTCATTTTAGTATTTAGTAAAGTCTCGCAAGCAGGTTTAAGGATCGCTGCTCCTAACAGATTCAGAGTATTGTTAGATAGAAGTTTAATTCCTGGGGAAATTTCTTCAAATTCTTTTTTGACAGTATCATCAACATCAGAACAGAAGTATATCTCGCATTTTGAAGAGTTAATTTTCAATCCCAAAAGAGAGCATCGTGTAATAAGTACTTCGAAATCGGAAAGTACATCTCGAGGAATCCCTTCTAGAGTGCCGTCGTCCAAGTACCAAGTATTGAATTCTGACTTTAAGGGCTCGATAATTGGCTGAATAACCAAACTGAATGCCATTGGTCCAGCTGTGTCTCCTTGTTGGGCTCCTACTTGAGAGCCAATTTTTTTTTTCCGTAAAAACGTAACGAAGGTTCCGGGTAGTATTGGTACAAGAATGGAAACATGTCTGGAACTTGTTTCAAAATCTCTTCTAACATTACATCTCGTTCCACGTAATTGAAAGCATTTGCAAAGTCGATCTTCAATATTATTTTATTTGAGTTTCGATTTTCAGAAATATATGTCCGAAGACCTTGTACCACAGCCTCACATCCATCTTTTGCAGCGAAACCAAGTTGTTTTGGTCTGAAATATGTATCTAGTTTTTCTCTGTTTTTCAAACATGCTAATTTTGCTACCAGTCTGCGGAAAGTGTTACCCACAGCTATTGGTCGGATGCCACCACATTTCTTATTTAGGGCACAAAGGGAAGGTCCATAAACAATTTTGGTTATTGTGGTATTCACTCGTCCAGCTAACATTTCATTACATAGTCTTATGGAAGATAACAAACGTTTTCTGGCGTCTCCAGTAAGTTTAGAGATCATATCTTTAAGATATTGAGGTTTTAGACCGTGTATTCCTGCAGCAGAACCATTTGGAAAACTAAATATTGCTTTAGATACATCTTCCTGTGACACAATTATTGATTGACAGTTCTGATCAGGATGATTGGCAAATTAAGTATTCGAGACAGTGGGAGGTGTTTCGCCTTTAATTGCTTTAGTGTTTCTCCATCTTGAGAGCAAGGTCATCTGAAGAACATAACAATCTAACTGCTCCGCAAATATCTCCGTCCCCAACTTTAATTTCGGCTCACTTCCAGATACTGGAAGCTTTATGTTTGATATTACATGGAGGAAGTAATGTCATATCAAACTTATCCGTATTGAGTTTCACTGAAGTAGCAAGAGATTTTGATTTTGATTTCTCATGAATCCTTAGGGCTATATATGCAAATGATAGAAGGTTTTCCCAAGATTTCTCGTCATTTCTGGCGATGCATTTATCAATTAATGAAGCTAGTTTGTTTGCTGCAGTTATACGAGCTCCTCTCGGAAGACGCTTAAAACTCGTATTTTTCCCTCGAACTCTGCAATTTTTTTGTGAAAAGGCATTTCTTTGAATCTTTGTGACTGTGACAAGAAATGGAGTTGGGCTCAAGTTTGATTTAGCAACCATGTTTTTTAAGGGATCGTATATATATATATATATATATATTTCGACGTAGAATTCAATGCTGAGTACGAAAATGGCAACCATTTTGTTAAGAAATGAAAAATAAAAAAGTTATGAATTTATTTATTTTCCATGTTAAGTCTATGGGAAAATTATTTTTATCAAATTATTTATTTTAAATGAAAATTATTTAATAGGTGGCGTCCCCTTCTGTTGTTTACATTATTTTTGGCGTCTCTAACCTTTCACTCTTGCTTCAACCGTCATTAAAGAGAATGTGTATTAACTAGAAGTTGGACAATGTTTATTATCCGGATAGTTAAGTGTATTTTATTTGATTATTGTTCCTTAAGGTCATGGCCAATTTCGTAGCGTTATGGAACTGCCAAAGATTGCCTACAACCCGAGAAACGGCGACATCTTGGGCTTTTGAGCAGGGCCTTCTTCCGCGCACTAAATCCTGTGGCCGCCATCGTTCGGCTATGAGAATAAAACCACAACATGGATATGACGCGTACTATTGCAATGCAAGCGGTGGTAAATGCAGCACTCCTAGCATGGCAAAGGACACTTGGTTCGAAGGTTCGCTTGAAGCCTCAAGATGAAATAAGGTTTATTTAAACTACAAATTAGTAAATTGCTACTCTAATTTTATTGTATCTAGGCTTATGTATAGATTTGCTCATGACGAGAGCTATGACCGTGTTACACACGAGTGTATGGATTTCGACAGTTCACCGGAAGAACAAACTGCACTAGGCTGGGATACAATAGCTGCGCGGTAAGAAATAAAACAAATAGCTACAAATTAAAACAATTTATTATTTATATTTATTTTATAGCTACATGTATTGCCGCCAGCTTGTGGCCGATCACTTTTCTCTTGAGCAACATGAACGCAGTAAAATTGGAAGACCTGGAATTGTTGTGCAGAGCGATGAGTTGAAGTTTGGTAAACACAAATTTAACACAGGTAGAATGATTGAAGGGCACTGGGTTCTGGGAATCAGTTGCGAGCAAACTTTGGAGTTCAGAATGGTGATATGCCCCGAGAACAGTCGAACTACGGAGACATTAGTTCCCATTATTGAGGAGCATGTTGCTGCCCGTTCGACGATTTGGACTGACGGCTGGCGCGCTTACCTGTCCCAATCCGCGTCACGGCTATGTTCAAACAGCTGTTAACCATAGCGTGAACTTTGTCGGTAAGTGGATTTGATTTTAATTATATATGATTAAGTATGTTATTTAGATTCAGAAACTGGTGTAAATACTCAGCGGGCCGAAGCTCTGTCGCGTGCTCCTAAAGACTACTTCCATGGAAAGCACGTGTCTGAAGAAGCTTTTGCAGAACATCTGTGTGAATATTTATGGCGTCGTTGGAATAAGAAAAATAAACGGGATCCGTTTAAAGCATTGCTGCAAGCTATCCGTTGGGAATTTGGAGACTTTCGTGCATAATCAAAAATTGTTTTCTTTCATCCTTAGAAAAACTAAGCCCGAATAAAAATTGCTTATTTTCAAATTTATTATTATATTCATAAGGTTAGGTTACGTTACGTTACGTTACGTTAGGTTATGTTGGAATTGGCTTTTCTAGAGTAATATTTATTAATTATGAATTTCGAAAATAATTTTCCCATAGACTTAACATGGGAAATAAAAAAAATCATAAGTTTTTATTTTTCATTTCCTATAAAAATGGTTACCATTTTTGTACTCAGCATTTAATTATACGTCAAAATATATATACGACTCCTTAAATAAACATGGTTGCCAAATCATACTCCTACCGGGAGTTGATCATGATGAGCATGTGTTACATGGCAGCGGAGTCCTATTAAACCTTTACATTTCTTGTTCAACTCCTCTGGACAAAAAGGACATGGAATTAGGTTTGACGTTGGTTGCGTATCTTTCTGAGTTGATAATAAATCAGAGCACGTAGGTCAAAACCAGATCTCGTCATTTGATCCTAGAATATTGATTTGTTCATTGGAAAAGTTCACGCATTCTCCATGAATCCAGGAATTGCAATGGTCACAAATAATTCAGTCACATAAATCATCAGAATTTAAACAGATCGAACAGGTGAAAGTCACTTCCTCTTCTTTCAAAGGTTGCTTCTTCCGTTTTATCTTTAATTGTTCCTCGTAATTCTTTAATTCCTATTGAAACTAATAGGTTAGCCAATCAGTTTTACATAAAGCAATTATATAAATTTAAAATTCACTTATTCTGTAATAATTTTGTATAGAATTGTTGTTTTGACATTTATCATTTTAAATTTAGATTATTCGCTGCATAAAGTTTTCATCAGTTTTTCCAAATAGTTTGTAGGATTCTCTGAATCTAATTCTTTACTAAAAATGTTTTCGTTTTAGCAAATGTTGTAGTTCACACAGTGAAAATAATAATTTTTGAAGAGCACTTTGACAACTTAACTTGCAAATTAAGTTTTTTCTGCCATTTCAGCATCTGGTATGCGAGATCGCTCAAGATTTCAAGACCGACTTGCGTTTTCAGAGCTCCGCGGTGATGGCACTTCAGGAGGCCAGCGAAGCGTATCTGGTTGGCCTCTTCGAGGATACAAATCTGTGCGCCATTCACGCCAAGCGGGTCACGATCATGCCCAAAGGCATTCAAATGGCCAGACGGATAGGGGGCGAACACGCTTAAACATGTACTTGTAAGATGCTGTATCGTTGTCTGACTGTGAAATGCACAATGCGGTGCTTCTGCAATGTACTGATTATATGGTAGTTTATTACCTTAAAACTATCCACTGTTTGACTTCATTTGCTGTAGTTTGTGTGATGGAACTAAATCCCAGAACTCGTATATGTTTACAACCAAAATAGCTATCCAATCCTGGTTCATAGGATCAAAAAATATGCGTGGAACTTGAGCAGTGGACTGTAGGGAGATTGCTAACGGTGATGTTGTTGTTTAGCTAGAACTGTGTATAACTATTTTGGAATTGTAGATATATGAAAAAACTTGTATTTATTGTAACAACTTTGACTTCTCTACAGCAATATCAAAATTTGAGTTTTTTTTCAAAACAGCTTACTACATTGTGAAATTATCAATAAATGCTTGATTGTATAAAAAACTAGCTAGAAATGGAGTGAAGATCTATGATCCAAGGAGTATCTGCATTAGCAACCTTTAATTGAACATGACATTGGCGACAGTATTGACTTATCAGTAATAACAAAATATGTGAATCCAAGACCCGGAGAGCCAACTTTTAATGCAAAATTATACAAGCAAATATACATTTAAGTGCAATTTTTAAAACCTTCTTTTGCATTTCTGCAAATTGATTATTGGGAAAAAACAGATTTAAGACGGTATATGTATAATATATGAGTAATAAGGTGGCGTTTTTTTAAGTTTACACTCAGGCGGCTAATATATAGGCAGCGATGTATTTGCCCTGTGAGCCCAAATCCGTACCTGTGTTATTTCTAAGTATTTATGAACTATTTATGTTATCTCTAAACATTATTATCTTTCAGTGAGTACTAAAATCACTGTATAAAGAATTATTTTTGTCACATGGTTTGTAAAAGTGTTGAAAGAGTGCCACGATAGTATGGAAAATTTAACAAATTTTAAAAAAAGTTATTGTAGATGTAACTTTTTTTATCAATATATAGTTACAATATCTGGTAATCCGATACTAATTTGTTGTATATAAAAACACTAAACTAAAAAATTTATAGCCACGTTAATAACAGTATGCACTGGAATGCATCACGGATGGCCTTCACCTTCTTTACCTACACTGTTTGAAAAAGACTCAGTCATTCCCATGACTCATTCAGAAGGATCTTGGATTACATTTCTTGCAGTTATAGGAGGACCATTTGGATGTGTACTGCAACATTAGCTGATCGACTGGGAAGGAAAGGCTCATTACTGATAGCATCACCATTACTTTTTACAACTTGGATAACAATAGCTACCACTTCTTCTGTCCTTATTTTAGGATGTGCTAGACTTTTAGGAGGTATTGCAGCGGCCTTTGCGCATTCCCTGTTGTCAATGTATCTGGCTGAAATTGCTGATAAAAGTGTCAGAAGGTTATTGTGTTCGTGCATACTAGTGACCATCAAACTTGGAGTACTTTTAGTGAACATTGTAGGATTATACTGTAGCATCAAAACGACGGCATTATTGGCTTCCATTGTCCCTGTTGTACATTTTATAAAATTGTGTTTCATGCCCGAAAGTCCACGTTTCTATATTCTAAAAGGAAGAAATGACAGAGCAATTGCCAGTTTAAACAGACTTAATAGAACACAAAATAATGAAGCCGAGATTTTGAAACTAGCTACAGCTATGGTAGTGAGGAATTTGCCTTCGCGAAGGTTTCGAAATATTTTTACTAGTAGAACAAATAGGAAATCTTTAGGAATAATATTGGGGCTGGGCCTGATACAGCACTTAAGTGGTTACTTTCCTATAACCTTCTACTGTCTTACAATTTTTACGGAAGCTGGCGAATACATTAGAGGAAGCACAGCAGTTATAGTTTTTTTCTTACTGCAATTCGTTGTTTCCATTATCGGTTCCATATTAGTGGATTTAACGGGACGCAGACCGTTGCTTATTGGTTCCACTATAGCTGTAGTGTTTTCTTTAACAATCACAGCTACTTACTTCTATTTAAAAAATAAAACAAATATGGATGTAACCAATTTAGGCTTTCTGCCTTTAGCAGCCTTATTATTGTACACTGTGGCTGTTAGCATTGGTTTATCTATCGTTCCGATATTAATGATGAGTGAAGTTTTCCCAATTAATGTTAAATCAGGTGCAATTTGTATTTCAAACACGTTTTCTGCTGGATTTGGTACACTGTCTACAAAATTTTTCCAAATGTCTCAAGATGAATTTGGAACACACGTACCGTTTTTTGTATTTGCATTGTGTTGCGCTATTGGATTAATATTTATTATATGCGTTGCTCCAGAAACAAAAGGGAAGACCTTGGAAGAGATACAAGTTATATTGAACCGAACGAAGTCTAACACAACTGCAACTCATAACCGTGAATTAGAATTAAAAATTCATCTGAATAAATAAGTTTAACTTTACTAAAACTGTTTTTCAATTACTGCGTTGCCTTATCAGTTTACTTTGATGATGCAATGCAAAGCGTTCATCTTCTTTTATTTAGACTTTGGGTTTAAAGGTAAATTATTTTAGACATTATTTGGAGAAATATTAGCTCTTATACATTTTATAATTGTATAATAAAAGTAGGTATTAAAGCTGTCAGAACTGCAACGTTTACTTAAACAATAATAAATAACATTATAGTAAACATTACAATGCAAGGTGTAAATGGATTAGCAAACTTGCCTCCAAGTTTACATTTAACTAGCAGATTACAGTGATCTATTATTAAACACACAAGCCTTTAGTTTATATATGCACTTTACAAACATTTTAATTTACCATCCTTGCTCGGATTACTGTTCATTTTTGGCATTGTACTTAGTCTATATGACGGAATACACAATTTTGTGTGCTGAACAGTGACAAAAACAATGACAAACAGATAAATCAGGTGTGCTAGAGTGCGTAAATTGCAGGACACAAATATGAGAATGGTACCGTTAAATTCTACAAACTAATAAACAAATTAGGTTAAATCAATAATACCTGTATTGTTGTTTTTCAAATATAACAAACTAACAAATGTTTTAGGATTTTCCCCTGGTTATTCAATGTTCACCTTGATTTTGACCTTGACCTTCAAAGTCATTTCAAGTCAACTACGTTTTTTAAAATAGGAACCCCTACTTTTTATTGCGGATTTGGAAACAACGGGAAATTTTACATTTAAATATTTCCTTGACCATGACCTATGACCTTCACCTTCAACGTCACTCCAAAATCAATGTTGTTTTTGCAAGGGGAACACTGAATAACTTTGAGACAATTAGATTTTTTGAAAAATCATAAGAACAAATGTTTTAGAATTTTTCCCTGGCTATTCAATGGTGACCTTGGATTTGATCTTGACCTTGTGCTTTAAAGTCATTTCAAAGTAAACTATGTTTTATCAAATGGAACCCCTAAGCCTTCGGTACAGGGGGGTTTTTTCGGTTGCCGATTGACATTCTGCACTCAGTTTTTGGAAATTCAGAGTCCAATATGGCAGATCCAAGATGGCGAACGAGATTTTCAAAAACTCAACCAAATTCGGTACAGGGGGATTTCCGGTTGCCAATTGAGATTCTGCACCCAGCTTTTGGAAAATCAGAGTCTAAGATGGCGGATCCAAGACGGCGGACGAGATATCTTAATGGGTTCAAATGAAAAATTGTATAATTTTGAAGATAAATACAGAACACACTTACATCAACAAATTAATTGAATTTTGTCAAAACGTGATGGAAAGGATTGTTCAGTATTTTAATTTTGAGTTACTATTTATTCAAACAAATCGACATTTCAAGTCAATTGCTGCAGAAGGAAAAGGTCTCAATAATTCATGAAATAGCTGTTAAAATTTCAAATTAATAATTATTGGATAGAACAGAGAGTAACTATTCAGTAACTAGCTAAGATCCCTCATTTAACTCTACTTAATTTTTCTTTTACAGCTACTTAAAAATAATCGTGCACGTTACTAAACCAAAAGATATGGAGTATCTGAGACAAAGAAAAGACAATGGTTGCAATAATATTATACATGATACTTTAAGAGCGCCATTAAAAATTTTGATTTCCGTCTACTAGAATTTGATGGAGAACATTTTGAACCAAGATTGTTAGCCTTGCCTTAACTGGCCGGGTTTCCTCTCTTTGCCTTAACTGGCCGGGAACCTTCGCGTCGCCTTGACTGGCTTTTTCTTAAATAGCTGTGATATTTCCTTGCTTTTATTCGCCAGGATTTTCGCTTTAGGTTTAGGGGTTCAATTTGAAAAAAAAAAGTTGACCTATAAAAGACCTTAAAGGACAAGGTCAAATTCAAATCCAAGGTCACCATTGAATAGCCCGGGAAATTCCTAAACCGTTTGTTCTTATCATTCTTCAAAAAATTTAGTTGGCTCAAATGTATTCAGTGTTCTCGTTGCAAAAACAAATTTGACCTTGGAATGACGTTGAAGGTCACAGTCAAGGTCATGGTAAAGGTAATATTTGAATGTAGAATTTCTTGCTCTTTCCAAATCCGTAATAAAAAGTAAGACTTCCCATTTAAAAAAACGCAGTTGACATTAAAATGATCGTGAAGGACAAGGTCAATGTCAAATCCAAGGTCATCATTGAATAGCCAAGAAAAATCTTAAAATATTTGTTCTTATCGTTTTCAAAAAATACAATTGCCTCAAAGTTATTCGATGTTCCCGTTGCGAAAACAAATTTGACCTTGGAATGACATTGAAGGTGATGGTCAAGGTCATGGTCAAGGTTGTATTTGAATGTTTTCCTGCTCTTTCCAAATTCCGCTATAACAAATAGGGGTTCCTATTTGGAAAAACCTAGTTGACCTTGAAATGACATTGAAGAAGGTCAAATCAAGACCATCAATGAATAGCCAAGGAAAATCCTAAAACATATGTTCATATCATTTTTTAAAAATTTAATTGCGTCAAAGTTATTCAGTGTTCCCGTTGCAATAACACATTTGACCTTGTAATGACCTTGAAGGTCATGGTCAATGTCATGGTCATGCTTGTGTTTGAATGTTTTCCTGTTCTTTCTAAATCCGATATAAAAAATAGGGGTACTTTTTAAAAAAACGTAGTTGACCCTGAAATGACCTTGAAGGGCAAGGGCAAGGTCAAATCGAACACTACCATTGAATACCCAGGGAATAATCCTAAAACATTTGTACTTATCATTTTTCAAAAAATTTAATTGCCTCAAAGTTATGCAGTGTTCTCATTGCAAAAACAACATTGACTTTGGAGTGACGTTGAAGGTCATGGTCAATGTTATATTTGAGTGTAAAATTTCCTGCTCTTTTCAAATCCGCAATACAATGTAGGGGGTTATTATTTGAAAAAACGTAGTTGAACTCGAAATTCCCTTGAAGGACAGGGTCAGGGTCAAATCAAAGGTCACCATTAAATAACCAGGGAAAAATCTTAAAACATTTGTTCTCATCATTTTTCAAAAAATTTAATTGCCTCAAAGTTATTCAGTGTTCCCTTTGCAAAAACACAACATTGACTTTGGAGTGACGTTGAAGGTCACAGTCAAGGTCATGGTCAATGTTCTATTTGAATGTAAAATTTCGTGCTCTTTTCAAATCCGAAATACAAAATAGGGGTTCTTATTTGAGAAAACGTTGTTGACCTCGAAATTACCTTGCAGGATAGGGTCAGGTTCAAATCTAAGGTCACCATTGAATAGTCAGGGAAAAATTTTAAAATATTTGTGCTTATCATTTTTCATAAATTTAATTGCCTCAAAGTTATTCAGCGTTCCTGTTGCAAAAACAACATTGAGTTTGGAGTGACGTTGAAGGTAATGATTAAGGTGATGGTAAAGGTCATATTTGAATGGAAAATTTCCTGCTCTTTCCAAATCCGCAATAAAAAGTAAACGTTCCCATTTGAAAAAATAGTTGTCCTTCAAATGACCTTGAAGGACAAGGCCAAGGTCGAATTCAAGATCACCATTCAATCGAGCAACAAAAATCCAACAACTTTTGTTTGAGACATTTTTCCGAAAAGGTGTTCTAAGCAAAGTATCTTACCTTTTCCATACTTTTGGAACACCCGGTATGTGTAATACATTGAGTTGAGATCGTAGTACAAGGGCTTACTTGGCTTTAGGTAAAAAAGTTCAATCATTTTGTATTATTTAATAACTTGGTTCTTACATGGTATTATTGATGCTTCATTTTCACAGCTGATCATAAGAGTTTTTCTTGCCTTTTTGAGGAGAAAGCATTAATTAGGTCATCATAGTCAACTTTCTTGGTCATGTCTGCTTTTATAAAGAATTGCTATTCCTGATAAAAAGGAAATAGCTAACATTATGTTGTTTATTAATTATGTTATGATTTTAAACACTTAGTTAATTTAATTTCATGTTAAATAGAAAGTCCAAGGGACAAAATAAGGTTGTAAAGTGAATTGGTGGAGGGAAGCCCCACATTGGCGTAAGTGTAACCAATTGAATTCATGGTAGTATTTGAGACAAGGATGACCCCTATCTGTTGACCGCACTACTATTACCAGCTAGCTCGAGCTACGGACTCTGCAGTGAACACGAGAATGGGGGTGGTTCTTTAATTGGACTGTAACAATAAATACACCTTAAGGGAAGATACGGACACCCTCAAATATGTCTGGATAGTGTTGCCTGTAAAAAATAATAAAACTTCAATTCTGAACAGTAGCCAAAACAATTTACGAGAGCTGAAATAAAAGTTAAATTATTAAATGAAATACGAGACACTATTTGTGCCTCACAATGTCATATAAAAAATAAACAGAGGTAAAAATGTATCAAAAGATTTAAGATGTTAATATGGAGTGATTTCATCTGTTTCATAACACTTTCTGTTTCTCAACCTTAATAAAATTTAATTATAAAAAAATGAAAGTGAACACTTTTTTATACTACTGAGCTTACATTCTCTGGAGCCAATCATTTGATCCTATACCCATATTTTCTCATGTATCCAATCAATTAAATTTCATGTTGTAAATATTCTTGCATGTATATTATTATTTAGATATTAAGGTTTCATTCTCGACATTTTAAAAGTCTAGGTTTTTCTGTATTATATGCAATTTGACGCTTTGTGTACATCACATTATAACGAACCATTACGTAAATGTGTGTTTTTGACTTTTGTAAGTATTCTTTTGGATTGTATGTTTTACTTACACGCTGTAATATAAATTTTACTGAGGTTTCCAATTTTTTCTATCTATATCACCCACCCCACTCTACAATGTTTTTGAGCTAGCACAAACTCTAATTCTTTGGGTGTTCGATTCTACCATTCTGTCTTTGTTTTATTGCAGTATTTGGTGTAGGCGATTTTCTTTCCTTACTTTGCTGCTTTCTTTCTTGTCTGCACGGAATACCGTAACAACATGTTAAATGGTAATCCACCTGTTTCATTTGCAATTCAGCACCCAGGAATCTGGTACAAGAAACCTTCCAGAAATAAACATTACATCATACTTACCGCAAGCATCGCTTAACAATAGTAAGCTATAAGAATTATTTCAAACCCACGCGAAATAGTATCTGGTTAACATTCTATTACCGCAACAAATCCATAACCATGTGCATCCTTTCAAATTACATTTAAATATTCTATTGCGTGTAATGACAAAGAGCAAGTTCTTCCTTAATACAAATTAAGAAGTGTACACAGGACAGTTGAACTTTTCCATCTAGTAACACAAGCATGTGCACTCCAAAATTAATAACTTTCCTACGTGCGTTTCCAATGTGCGCTACAAAAAATACAATAGAAACAAATACTCTATAACATATTGATAAGATATAACACATTGATAAGATTAGCCTGGAGCCCAAAGAATTGGTACTCAACCCCTTAATGCTATTCGCATCTTCTAACTACATGATCTTAAAGACATTCTGCCTCTTTAAACTGGAGCCTTCATCAAAATAGCTTTCACACTGTACACCAGCTCTAAAACGTGATATGCATGCACAGCGCATAGAAACTACAGATATCCAAAGACGACTTATTGTAATAAAACAAAACCGACAAATAGATATGCGACACAAGCTAGACTTTAATGTGAAATAGGTAAACTAAACTTTTAACAACGACCCTGTAACAGACAATTATTGCTTTTTTTAATGAAATGCCCTGGAATGTTATTGAAGGCAGAAATTTACTAGATTTATCTATAACGTAAAATTATATACGTTAAACAACCTCTTTCCAAAAAGAAAAAAACGATTTTAAAAGACTTTTTTTATAAGTTTTAGTTACTTTGACTTATACTTCTATACACAGACATCTTTACAACTTACAACCAAACAGAAAACTTCTAACTCTTATCTGAGAATCTAAAGAAATCAACCACACAAAAAATAATTGGCCACTAATCACACAAATCACCGGAAATGTATTTATTTTATTTATTTAAAGTCTTTATTATTTAAACTAGTTTCGTACAAGCGAGATTGGGGCCATAGGGCCCTTTCTTACACGTAACTTGATGCCTAGATACTAAAATAATTCAAAATGAAGAAAAAAATGCTCACAATAATATAATAATCATAAAATTATAAGAATAAAATAAAATATAGTATTTTCTTTGAAATCCAGATAATCAATAATCCTGGTAGTAACAAGCTTCACAAACACACGCATACGCATGCACATGCGTGCACAAAAACACACACACACACATGCACATTCTCATTCAACATTCACAAGCATGCTAAAAAACTGGAGGTTCACTTCACCTATATGTTTCGTTTTCTACGATCTTAACAAATACTCCTGACAGAGTTTGCAAAAAGTAGAAATGGAAGATGCTTTCCGAATTTCCGGCGATACAGAATTTCAAAGAAGTGTGCTTGTAACAAGAACGGATAAGTGGTAGACGTGTGTATGATAAATTGATATTGATAATAGGTTCTCATGTCTTGTATTATACTGCCAGTTTGATAAAGGTAAGTAATTAGAGGTCAAATAGTATGGAGAGCGATTTTTCAATAATTTAAAGCTAGACATGCTAGGCATAGTTAACGTTTTTATCCAATTTAAGTCAATCAAGATTTATATAATAAGGTGATACCCTATCCGAGTATTTCAAGTTAAAAATAAAGCAAATGCAGCTGTTTCGCGAAGAGGTACTACAAATGGTAGGGGAAGAAAGAAATATGTGGAGAATGGGAAAAATTAGGAGAAATAGGATAATAGGCCGCATACTATGGCATGAGGGAATAGTTCAGAATATATTAGAAGTAGAGATATGAAAAAAGAAAAGTAGAGGTAGACCTAGGTTAGACTACTGCACACAGATAGTGAAAGATGTAGGCTGTAGGAATTTCAGGGAAATGTGTAGGCTAGTTCAGAATAGAAATCAATAGAGGTACGCATCCAACCAGTCCCAAGATGGATAAATTAATGACGAAGAAAGTAACTGTACTTGAACATGATGATTATTATAAGCAACTACAAGTATTGGTTGGGCAATATTCTCGATTAATGTTAATTGTGTGAAAGGATTTACTGGAAAACTATTAATTCGGCAAATGTCTAAGTGTTGGGGGATTTTGGCAGCCACAGGCTGTTTAACCCCCTTCACTGAATCTCGGTGACATAGGGCATAAAATTAGAAAACAATAGAAGGGGAACCGAGGTGTATACAGGCTGTGTGAGAATTTCAGGGAACTGTGTAAGTTAGCTCAGAATATACATAAGTACAGGTATGTATCCAAACCAATTTTGAGATGGAAACTGAATGACGAAAAAATAAGCGCAGATAACTCTGATGAGTATTATAAACAACTACAGGTGTTGGTTGTGAAATATCTGCAACTAATGTGGACTGTGTGAAAAGATATATTGGAAAATATTAAATCGGTAATTGTTTAAGTGCTGGGGGAACTTGGCAGCCACAAGCTGCTTACCTCCCTTCACAACCTTACATGTGATTTTCCAATGCTCCACCCGAAGGTACTACATTGGCCAGAAAGCGAGTTTTTTACCTGGAAAATTTGAAATTTTGCCGAACCCTTGCTGTTCCAAGCAAGGTAAGGATCTTTAACGTGCGTGACAACACTCACACACGGGACCTCCATTTTACCTCTCATCCAAACAAGGGTGTATTTTTGTAAAAAATGCTTGCCTAACATTTTTCAAGCAGTCGGCCGTGTCGGGAGTTGAACCCAGGACCTTGGGATCCGTAGTGGTAAACAACCGACTCGATTAGGACCAATGGTGAGCTTGATAGCGGTAGTACAAACTAATTTTAATGAACAATTTTAGTGGAAGTTCCAAATACATAAATAAAGCAAGTGCAAGACAAAAGTACTTACCAATTCAGCATCGACTGCAGAAGATCAACAGAAAACCACTCTTCTACTAAATTCAAAAAGGGCACCCTTAATCAATATAGCTATTGGTGGCGGTGGACGAGTTCGACAGGTGGCTGCTGATATTGGAACGGCGACACAAGTTTTACTTATATATTGGAAACAACACCTTTCAAAGCAAACTACGAACAGCAATTAAATATGTAACTTAACTTTCAACATCTGCGAGTTATCAACTAGATAAATGAACTATATAACAAATGTTAGAATTTCTATTTTAACTAAAATTACCTTGATGGCGTCCACATACCGCCCACCATAAACAATGTTTTGATAAAAAAATACAAAAGCAAAAAAACACAAAAAAAAGGTCATTATTGTAATATAAGTCTATCCCATATTAAATAACTTAACTATAATATAATGACTCCAAACAAAATAGGTAAATTAACTTTTAGTAATGAAAGAATAAAAAATTGTTATTCAGAATCTAACAGCGGTAGGGTTGCCATTTTACATAGAGGTCTGACATAAACTCCTGTACTAGTTTTAATCTTGGCAACTCTAACTCTGCCATCCTTGCTAGGATAAATTTCAAGAATTTTTCAAAGTGGCCAGGACAACGGGGGCGTGTCACTAACCTTTAATAGAACAATATCACCAACCTTTATATTTGGTTGATTTGCATACCATTTTTGTCGCGGCATTAGCGTGTGTAAATACTCGCTTGACTATTGGCGCCAGAATGACTGGGTAGCTTGTTGAAGTAAATGGTAGCGATCCATGCCGCTTAATTTAACCCTCACAAAATCCATTTCTGGGGGTGCTAACAAAGGGGATCCAATTAAAAAGTGACCCGGAGTGAGGTAATCCGTACCTTCATTTGGATCTGATAAAATAGAACCTAGCGGACGACTGTTCATTATTGCCTCTACGCGGATAATAATAGTAGTCATTTCTTCAAAAGTAAGGATCCTAGGATCTAAGACTCTGTGCAAATGATGCTTAGCGGATTTGACACCCTATTCCTATAACCCCCCAAAATGCGGAGCAGATGGTGGGTTAAAGTTCTATTTAATTCTGATAGTAGAAATGTGATCAGCGATAGCGGTATTGGAGTCCTTTAACATTTTATAAACATCGGCGAAATAATTGGACGCGCCCTTAAAATTAGTGTCGCAATCACAAAATATTTCGTGGCACAAACCTCTGCGAGCAACAAATCTATCTAAGGCAGCAAGAAATGCAGGGGTGGATAGACCCGATACGAATTCTAGATGTACCACCTTGGTAGCTAGACAAACGAATATGGCCAAATAACCTTTTGACCTCTTCAAGTTCCCAAAATTTGCGAAGAGAAGTTGAAACGACTTTTATTTTACAGCAGGCACCACGTTGTGAGCGCCACTGAAACGTTATTTCTTCTACGTTGAGGCGCTAGTGTAACTTATTTTTCTTAATGGGCGCCAGTGAACAAAAATCTTTCGACATAGCTAGGCTAGGGGTCTATTTCTGTTTAGAGCAATAAGAAGTGGGGGGGAGGGGGGTGAAGTCGAATTCCGTTTGCAAACCAAAGCTAAGCTAAATTAAATAGGCGCCACCATGTCCTGAGATAATTACGGTAATAGCAGAGCACAGTTCTAAGGGCGGACGTGGAAACCCAAAGATAAAACGATCGCCTTCGTTAACAAAAACCTGTCTTATCAAAATAAGACGCAGCTCCTGTAAGAAATTGCAAAGATTAAATAAATAAAAAAGTAGAACACCATTTGTATCCTATAAAAGTATAAAAAAAATTTAAAAAAATGTATATCCAATATGATATTGGCACCAAATTATTACTCAAAAATTTTACCTTTGTGTAATTAGATTTGATCGCATTTGACCAAAATAAAAGCCTCAAAGTTGAACTAATTGTTTACTAAAGAAACTCTCTTTTAAAATTTTGGAACTTTTTAACAAGTAAAAAAAATTTATTATTAACATCTATATCAAAGTCAAGGTTTTGACGTTTTAAAACAACCAACTACACTTTAAATATGAACCTGCTTTAAACAAGTGAAAATAATTTGAAAGCATAATACACTGAATTACGTTCTAACCTGGGCAGATCTTTTCAGGTAGATTACAATTTCTAGAATCTTATACAGAGTGTCTTTAAATTTTCAGATTTAAATTTTATGATTTACATGTAGATAAATGCTAATCACAAAAATAGGAATGTTTGGTAAACTCAATGACAGCTGCACAAAGCATTTGTTTTCATGACAACATCTGTCAACACAAAAAAAATATGACGTCGAAAACATACGTTGAAATTATCTAAGGTTCAGATGCAACAAAGCTTGTAATTATAAAAACCTAATCTGACAAAATTTTGTTCTACGGCTTATAAAACCAGTTCAATAATAATTAAGAATTACACAGATTACATGTTGAAAACATAATAGCAACTTTACGTGCTTTATACGATAGTCTGTTTATCAAATTTTTATGACATTCAAAACACATGCATGAAATATCTTATATCTAATAACGAACCAAACTGCTTTTGTTGCTCCACGATAAATCGAGATTGAAATTTATATTCTTCAAACAAAGTTACCAGCCATTTCTAACTAGAGACGACTGCAATCCAAACTAACATCCATAATTCCTAGTTAACAAATTTCTTAGTAGACAAATTTCATATCGACAAATCCTAAGTGACAAATTTTAAATGATAAATCCTACATGACGCGCGTTAGTAGAAGGTATCTTAATAGTTTCAGGTTGAGCACGACCTGACCTGCTTACTTTAGTAATTGATGCGAAGGTCGCCTGCCTCTAGCCGAGAATACATGTTGATAAAGCTGTTGCTAGCGGGCGACTAACTTAACGAAACAAGAACCGAATCGTCGCGACGTTAGAGGCGTGGAATACGAAAGAAACAACTAGAGATGCGCGTGGAAATAACTTTATGTGACACATATATTTTAATATAAGAAGATTAATAAGGAATAATGCACGCTTAGCGCATTATCCTCGTAATTCAATGCGAATAATTATTACTGTAATTAAACATGTTACAAAGTGTCTACTGATTCACAACATAAAGAAAGCGAAGTATGATCAGATTTGTTACTAAGTGACAGTGAGAGGGGTTGAGGCACTTTGCCACACAGAACCCATCCAAAAATTGTAGAAATAGCACTTGGTTGTTCCTTAATAATAGAATGAGAGTCTGCCATAATTTCGGTATATAAATCAGCGCCCAATAAACAATCAATAGGAGCCCTTTTATCGAAATAAGGATCTAGCTAAACTGATATCAGAAAAGCGATTCCTTACATCTGAAACAAAGGGTACATTAGGTTGGTCGCTACAAATTTGATCAACTATTAAAGCATTTGTATAAAGTTTGATATTTGAATTATTTAATGGTGTAATCGAACAATTAACAAAACCTCTATTTTTCTCAATAGCGATATTAGACACCCCCTTCAACGCGATATGATTTCTGTATCGTACCAAACCTAGTTTTTGTACACAATCATGGGTAATCAGACTAACTTGGGAACCACTATCAATTACGGCATGAATAGGAATTACATAACCACTTGCATCAAACATCCCAATAATAGCGGTACTTAACAATATTGAACAATTGTTCATCGAAACATTTTCGGTAACAGAGCAGGACAATGTCTGCAGTGCAGAATTTGATTCAGCCACTACTATATTATTCTCATCTTTCAGTGAAACACTATTTTGGCAATCTCGTATAATATTTAATGAGGAACGATTTTTATTATCATTAATCATATGCAATAAACTATGATGCCTGGGATTTCCACAATGTCACACATTTTGACTGAGATCTACATACAGACAACCTATGAAAACCTAAACAATTAAAACATAATGCAAATTTCTTTACAACATCATAACCTTGAGAAATGAGAAACTCCTTAAACTTTTCACATGCGTAAATTTTATGTGATGAATTGCATAAGGGGCATCCAGGATGTCCTCTTGTAATGTCAGATTTATTGGAAGCGATAGACAACGATGAATTGTGTGGATTGCTAAAATGTCCCTTATTTGATTTTGTAATTGCAAGAACAGACTTACATGATGGCGGAGGCGCGGACCTGGCGTTTGAATGCGTTAATTCAACAACTTTAATTCTATTTTCTACAAATTTGATCAAGTCGTTACATTTAGGAATATCAATATCAGAATATTTGAATTCAAATTCTTTGCGTGAGGTAGGCGACAGTGATCGTAAACCAGCGTATAAAATAGTAAAGTCAAATAAATCGGAAATTTGAAGTGCCTTTAAAGCGTTTAAATTCGTACTAAATACTTTAACAAACGATTTAATGATCTCGAGGAGTCTTCATACAGTGTACGAAATGAAAATATTTTATCTAAATAATTTGAAGCTAGTAAACGTTTATTTTGAAAGCGTTTTATTAAAGTTTGCATTGCAATATCGTAATTCTGATCTGACATCGATAAGGATTCGATAAGTGATAATGCGTGTTGTTTTAATAAGCTTCTTAAATACGTTAATTTTTCCACCTTTGAAAGTGATTTATTTTTATGAATCAGTGACGTAAAGAGAGAGTAGAAGTTTCGGCCAATCGCTTATTTTTACCCCATCAAACGGTTCAATTTCTATTTTCGGTAATTTTGCCGATTGAGATTCAGTATTTACTAAATTAGACAATGTGGCGGCGGAGGTTTTCCTTCAATTGTCGATCGCATTTGAACGTTTAATTTACGAGCTTGCGTTTTTATACCAAAGTAAAGTTCATCATAGGCTACTGAAGGTTGATTAACGTCAATGCGTTCCTTTTCTTCTACCTTAAAATTTAAAATTCCTATTTTATCATTTATGCGTTCAAAAGCATCTAAATCATCTTCCATTCTATTGAAACGTGAAATAAAACTATATAATTCAGTTGCGTATGATTGTTCTTTTTCTAATAACAAAATACATCTGTTTCCTACGTCATAAAGTGCTTGAATTCTAGCAAAATATGTTTCCCTTTTAGTTACCAAAGAACTAAGTTCTAAATGACTCATTGTAAATAATCTTTTATTAATTAATATCAAAACATAAACAAATTAGTTTAAAGATTACGTCTAATCTCAATAGTTTACTTATCGCAAATTTAAAGGCGTTTTCACAACAACGCAACAAGACTCGCAGATGTTGAAATTCAACAGAATTGTATCATATATTTTATCATAGAATAATTATTTTAACACAAAAAAAACTGAACAACCGACTCGATTAGGACCAATGGTGAGCTTGATAGCGGTAGTACAAACTAATTTTAATGAACAATTTTAGTGGAAGTTCCAAATACATAAATAAAGCAAGTGCAAGACAAAAGTACTTACCAATTCAGCATCGACTGCAGAAGATCAACAGGAAACCACTCTTCTACTAAATTCAAAAAGGGCATCCTTAATCAATATAGCTATTGGTGGCGGCGGACGAGTTCCACAGGTGGCTGCTGATATTGGAACGGCGACACAAGTTTTACTTATATATTGAAAACAACACCTTTCAAAGCAAACTACGACCAGCAATTAAAATATGTAACTTAACTTTCAACATCTGCGAGTTATCAACTAGATAAATGAACTATATAATATAACAAATGTTAGACTTTCTATTTTAACTAAAATTACCTTGATGGCGTCAACACGTAGTCTTACGCTTACTACATTGATCCACGGCGAAGCCTCTCCCTTCACAACCACTGAATTAGGGTATATAATTGTAAAACAATAGAAGGGGACCGAACTGCATCTAACAAGAAAGAACAGCGCCTATGACAGAAAAATGGTAGCAGGCTTTTGGAATGCTGTGCTTCAGATGTATGAGGATGATAGCATGAACAGACGAAATTAATAACAAATAGGTTATAGAAATAGTAGGGGAACAAGGTTATCTGTGAAAAAAAAAACAGGAGTAATAGAAGGGCATAATACGTTCTAAGGCATTTTTGGGGAATAGTATGGGATATATTACAAGCGGAGATAAGAAAAAGGAGGTAGATGTAGACCTAGATCAGATAGTGATAGATGCAGACTGCAAATTTCAGGGAAATGTGTAGGTTAGTTCAGAATAGGAAACAATGAGGGTACGCGTCTAACCAGTTCCAGGACTAAAGACCTAATAATGATGATTATTTTTGCAGTTGTTTTTAAGATTAATTACTATATTTAGATTATCCAAAAATAATTGCACAGCGTGAACGTCACGCGGCGGAATGTATACAGCGTAGATTTGTAATTTTATATTTTCTATAAACACTTTAACCCACAAATCCCTCAACCTCAGTTTGCCATTTGTGTCCTTGTGAGGCCTGAAACGTTTTACAAACTGCAATCAGTACTCCGCCTCCATTTACCTTCTTAGAAGCAGTTGTGTACCTGTTCCGTCTAAAAACTGAGAAGTTAATACTAAAAATTTCACTGCTAAGCACTAAGTCATTTAACCAAGTCTCAGTTAACCACAAAATGACATCTACTAATTGCAGAATTAAGGAATACGTCTTTATTTTTAGTTCTTAAGCCACGAACATTTTCATAAAAAATTAATTAATCCTAAATTATTTGTTATGGACGCCATTAACAACATTATACAAACAGAATGTAAACTGCCAAATAGCCCCTACAAGGAACTACAATTTATTTAAGTCTTTATCAGATAAAATAATTTTAACGCATGCTCCATCATCCTTTCTAACGATTTTACAGTTTCTAACCCACACATACCCGTACCCATTTTGTTTGGCAGCATCCTTCACCATTTTCAACAAGTGTTTGTTAATGACAGTTAAATGATCATTGACATAGACTACAAGGAGGGGCATTATTTGCATCTACAGTAGTGACAGCATTGGCTATTGAACGTTTCTTATTTTTAGCATTAACAGCAAATGCATCTTTCTTGAGGCATGACACAAACTTTACTATAATATTACGTGGACGATCTTTAGCATGAGAATTAGAAGCCACACGATGCCCGGTATCGATATCTGCTCGCTTTACAGGACAACCAATACAATCACCAATTTTTTCAACTGTATGCATAATATCCTCATTGGGGATTTCTGGAAGATTCACAATTTCAACATTATTAATACGTGAATATTGCTGAAGTTCCTGCACCCGTAGATCCATTACAGACAGCTTATTTTTCAATTTCTCCTTTTTCCAATGAATCCATAATTTTCAATTTATTCTCTACTCTACGTATAGTAGCCTCAAAATCAGACAACTTATAAGAAGTGAAAATTGTGGATTGCTGTAGTTCATTCATTCTATTAAATATCTCGTTTTTAAACTCCTTTAATATGTTAGCAAACTCATTATGGGTTTCAACAGTAACAAGTTCCGGCTCTGTGTTGATAATGGAAACTCGTTTACCTTTATCACACTTATTACATTTCCAAGATATGCCTTTACACGAAAGAATTTTAACATCTAATGCGGATAATTTGACACAGCTGCTCCATTACAAAGTATTCCAGGATGTTTAGTTTTCATAATGAGTTCATTGCAAATAGTGCACACAACAACTCTTGTACTTAACAAGCTGGTATCTATCAACACGGTACACAAACGACATGTCCGACTCTGATAACTGTTATGACTGTACTATATTGATGTGCATACTATGGTAACTAGCGTTGTCCATTACGATAGTCTATGGTTTGCTTAGATTAATTAAAAGCTGATATTTAAATCAATATAAAAAATTTTCCTGGTTCATTTCACCATAGTAATCACCCTCTGTAGTTTTCAAAGCAAAGACGAGTTCAGCATTAGGAATGAATCCTTCTTCACACCCAGCATGAAAAGCTATATACATAATAAATAAACGCATACTTAGCAAAATCTTATATTTTTATAATTATTAGTATTACCGTGCACCATCAACGGTAACTTTTTAACACTTTTAGAGTCAGAATCCCGTCACGATTATCCAATAGTGCCGATTTTTAAAAATCCAGCTTTCACGACAAATACAAACTGCCATAACCCTTCTGCTTTAACTTGAACATATTTTCTTAAAAATGTTACCCTTTTTGAAATGGCATTAGGCATTTCCATCAATTTACGACGAGCAATATCTTTGTTACATTGAAATCCCATATCCTTTAAAATTGTCCACAACGAAGTTCTACCTCCTTTACGAATGTTTCGTTCACAAAGCGTTGTTACGATAAGGTGCTCTTCTGAAATACAAAAAATTATTCGCTTTTCAGTGTTAAGGAAAATCACTAACTGTTTTTATACCTTATAATTTGAATAAGGGCCGCTATACTTGCGGCCACGTCCCCAATGCTCCACCTGGAGGTACTACATTGGGTTTACTGTTTTTTATACATCTGGTAAATTACATTTCTAATTGCATCTTTATCAAAACCATCTATTTTAACAACGAGGTTTCTTGCGTGGACCTATTTTTTTTTGGCCTGTTAGAGCTTCATCCTTATTGAACCTAGCCCCAATGCTGTTTACAGTACCTATACCAACATTTAATGCTGATGCAACTTGCTAAAACAAACAATTTTTAATGAAACTGTTTAGTTTACTTAACCTCATCAGATACAAAACTGTGGACCTTTATTGTCTTAAATGACAGTATTCTTCAACCATAATTCTAGGTATTGATTTGCATACAGCTACCAACACTTTATTAGTACATCTGATGCCATCCTATAGTTAATTCAAATGAATTATAATTGTGCTTATTCATATTTCTAGAGTTGATAATCGATCTACATCTAGCATTTACCGTGTATTCTTAAAATTTTCAACCTAAGCCAGCCCTACTTGGAGTCTAAAGATATGTGGTTTTTACTGCGAACTAAACAGTTATCAAAATTATACAACTGTGCTTGTGCCACCAGCAGTTTGACTAGCCTACTTTGAGTTCAAAGTAATGTACCCTTTTAGTCGATTAACCTACATTGAATCCACGGTCACCTTGTTTTTAGTAGATTGATCTACAAACCAACGTAAAGGTGTACTGGTAACTAAGTGGTTAGCAAAATTATGCACCACTAGAAGTTTTGCTGACCTACTTTGAGTTCACTATACTGCTAATTAAACGGATAGCAAAATTATGCAACTGTACTTGCTCCATCAGCAGTTTTGCTGACCTACTTTGAATTCAAAGAAACACTGTTTTTAGTAAGCTGTACTGCTAAGCGGTTAACAAAATTAAGCACCACCAGAACTTTTGCTGAACTACTTTTAGTTCAAAGTAACACCATTTTTAGTCGGCTGCTATATTTTGAGTTCAAAGTAATGCACTTTTTTTGCCAAATGTCTTAAATTGAATTCACAGTCACATTGTTTTCAGTAGATTGACCTACAAACCAATGCAGTCATATCGCTTTTAGTCGATTGACCTACATTGAGTCCAAAATCGCACAGTATTGCTATGATCTTGAACTGAAGCCATCGCTTTTTCCCAGGCTATATAAAATACTGTAGTGATATCTGTCATAAAACTTTTGCCTGTAAGACTCCTACATGCCCCTGCAGTCTAAAAAAAAATTCAAAAACTTTAGAACCTTTACGATTGGTAATTATACAAGACACCCTTCATCAAATTCATCAATAACCAAAATTGTAGTCAGTACAAAATAATACATATACAATCCATGTGCCCTTTCAATAGAGATTATGGTACCACTAAATTTCTTCAACATAAACATTTGTGAATTGTTCATAGAGATTATACAGAAATCCCTTTTTTTCGAGTGGTGGGCATTCATCACCTTGCTTTCTATAAAATAAGATTTGCCGCATAGCCCCGCATCTTTTTACAGTGGTTGCATCACTTTGATGTCGAACACCTTCTGGTATTGAAATTTGAAAGTAATTTTTAATGTTATGAACATCTTGTCTGGTAAGGAAATCACTTCTAGAAATAGTGTATAAGAAGTTGCTTTGGTTAAAATCCAGTACTCTGAAAACAGCATGATAAATAAAACTACTTTGATGAATAAAATGCAGAAGTAACGACTTACTTAAAAATTGTAATTCCACCAGCCATTTTTGTAGCAAAGTTTTAACGCTCATGTTTTGTAATGCAGATATGTTATATTTCAAATTCGTGTCTGTAACTAGTTCTAAAGTAGATATAGTCAAAACCATTTAAGCTGACCTATGACTCACCGCCGTACATTATTAGAAATGATAATGAAAACTGCATTGTCTTTGTCAGTATATATAACTATTCTGCCCTAAAACAGAATGGATAGAAAAAAATACGTCTTTTTAAGGATTGGTATGGCAGCATCAAAACGTATGTCTGTTATAACTAATATTTATGTATTATTATAACCTATAAATAATTTTAGTTTCCTGTCACTTTTTGTTGTTTTTTCACGTAGTTCTTGCTATTTTGTTGTATTTACATTTATAAATTTAGCTCAAATCGCAAACATAAAAGTTTTTTTCAAAACTAAAAGGATTTCTTACACATTATAAAAGGTAAATACAGCCAGCCTATAACAACACTATATACTATCACCTCTTTGCTTTATAGTTGTCAGGTGATTTTGAACGTCATGGATTATTTTGAAAGAGAGCGTGATAATGGTGTTTTAGTTTCATTTGAAAGTGTTATGCAGGTACAAAAATAAATACATTTAATGCTCAAAAACAATTAAATATTTCTTCAGTGAATCTCTGAAGCATGTGGTGTTAGCCTTCGTACTTTAACTAGGATTAAGAGAGGAGGTTCATAAGCTGTAAAGGAAAATTTTCCAATTCATTCGACGTGCAGGAAATGCAACCGAACAAAAAGCAAATCTTGCGATGTTGAAGATTTTATAAAAGATGCAGTTAAATGTAAAATTTAGGGGATGCACTCGAAAAGTAATATGAAAATTAATTGTAATTAGTAACTAATTTTTATATTTTGAGAACTTCATGTAACTGCACAAACACTCCAAAAAGAGCTTGTTACTGCCGGCATATATAATTTCAAATTAACTAGCTTAAGAAGACTTTTACCTACCATAAGATTTTTTTATAAAGTAGATGATGGAAGGCGAGGATTGTTCGAGAAACAACATATAGCTGCTGCACGAATAAAATTCTTAAGGGACTACCATTCCAATAAGAAAACACAACTATATGAACGTGTTTTTCTTGACGAGACTTGGCTTTTTAGTAGGGTATCTGCCAAAAAGAATTGGCATGATAATTATCAGAAAAGCATCAAGAAGGAGCCAATTGGAACAGGAAAACGGTTAGTTGTTAATTTGTTGCTGTCACTGTGCTTTGTATACTCACCAAATGTTGTTTTAGATTTATTGTGATACATGCTGGAAATAAAAATGGTTTTATACATTATGCATCTCTTTTGTTTTCTTCAAAATCACAATATGCAGATTATCATGGTAATATGAACACAGAAATGTTCACGAAATGGTTCCAAGAAAATTTATTACCAAACTTAAGCGGTCCAAGTTTAATCGTACTAGATAATGCTTCATATCATTCGCAATTAGTCGAAAAGGTTCCTAACACTTCTTCAAATAAAGAGGAATTAATTAATTATTTGCTTTGACATAACATATTGCCGACACTTCAATGTTAAAAAGAGAATTACTTGGATTAGTAAAGGAAAATGTTCAACCCAAAATATACATACTTGATGAACTTGCAGCACAAAGTGGCCATAAAGTATTAAGGCTCCCTCCATACCATTGCCCATTTAATCCAATAGAATTAATTTGGGGTAATTGCAAAGGCTATTACGACAAAAATATTGGAAGATTTAATGAACAATTTAATGACGAGCACGTACAATTAATATGGCGTGAAGCACTTGAAAGGATAGATGACAAATACTGGCAAAATGCATTCACTATTCAGAAAAATGTATGATGGAATGGTGGCAAATTGAAAAATACCTTGATGTGGTACCGTCCCTTATTGTCAACTTAGAGGATTCAAGCAGCAATGACTCTTATGAAGATGATTCAATTTCAGAATAATTGAATAATATAAAATGAAGTGGTGTCCAAGATTTATACTTTTTTAATGTAGTAGAGCAGTAGTACGATAAAATAATACAATCCCGTTTTGTTTGTTTAATACTAAATTTGATTAAATATTTACAAATACACTTTTATATGTACAACCATGTTTGTCGACCATTTAAAACAGGAATAATATAAAATCCCGAAACTACAATTTCCTTAATAATTGTGTGAATAACAGTCTAATTCCAACAGTAATCATTAGTCTTCAGATATTATCGAATCAATTAGAACACGCTCGTCTTTATACTTAATAACAATATAATATCTTGAAAATTCACTTTGTTTTCAAAAACCAACAATATCTGCGACACCATGCTAAATATCCAGTATCTGTAGTACATTTCCTGAAAATAGCTTGTCCATTTCCATATTACATATTATTAATATCTTCATTTAAACACAATTCATCTAAATAAAATGTTGGCCTATTTCCCTTTCAAACTTCCAATTTACCTTTAAATTTTTGGTTTAATTTTTATAAAAGAAAAATGTATTTGATACTTATGTTAACGCCGTTGTCAACTGCATATCCAACAAAGATTCTTATAATTTGTAGAAATTAAAAAATAATTTATAAAAGCCCTGAAACATACATTCTCAGCTAGTATTTGTCACAATATAAACTTCATGCGCCATTTTATATAAACAACTAAACTAATCCAGAATGCTAGAAATACATTCTGATTACATTGATGCATATGCTTTAACAAGATGAGTCATCGGTCAGCTTAACTGGTTTTGACTATAACATCATATCTATCATTGGCTCTTAGGGTTACTTCACCAGCACACATATAAGCAATCTTGCGAGAACCTTGACTTCTTAATGCACGTTTACGGTATATTGTCCTACAATAAAATAGTTTTGTAAATGTCTAACAATCGTGCAAGTTACCTGATCGATTGCAGTAGTAATACAATTTTTCTCTTGCTCGACGCTTAATATATTCCATATGCTCAATTTAGAAAATGAAATATGTTATTAAATAAATGTTTGATGAAGTTACTTCAAGTTGAAAAGATATTTTTACAAAACTCAGAGAACATTACCAATCCAATTAGTTTAAAAAATTTTATGAGGTTACGATTTTACAAACGTTGTTGCAATGTTGCCACATTGTAAGGGATTGGAGTGTATGATTTAACCTATTTTCAAACCCGTTATGCTTAACAAAACCATAGAGATCAAGATTATTTGTCAATTTTAATCAGAGTATCGCTTATACCTAAAATGAATTACAATTCTCTTTTATTTTCATAGTTTAATAAGAACACAAATGAAAATATCAAATACAGTTGTTGTAATAGAATAAATTGCAACATCACAATTAGTGAAAAGATCATCAATAACGCAATGCGATCACAGATAACAACTGTCAAATATAGACATGCACAACTTTAAATAGCCCACTGTAAATTACACACTTGAATTGATATGAATTATATCAACGCATTAAAAGATGTATTACAAGGTAAATTCAATAATTTAAAAACATTTAGCTAATTCTATAAGCACTGGAATTGATACACTCTTTAAGAGAAAGCCTAGTATTATTAAAACTCTGTAAAACAACATGACTCTCTTTTTGGCATAGCATCAAGATATGATGGTATGCGCTTTCGATAGACCAATAAATTTAATGCTGATGTATTTGCAGTTTATAACCTAACACCTAACTTTTGCTTCCGTGAAATATTTATTGATAAATATTTTTGCTTTTAAATTGGAATTCCACAATCATTTATACAACATGCTAAATTAATACTTGCTTGTAACAATCTACCATCAACCTTCCCTTATTACACAATTATGTTAAAAAAAGTCACTGCAGCTCGCTTTGCCATACAACTAATCTTTCCCTTTCAACTTTCGTTTCATGTACTGTAAACTGGATGTAAAATTTTTCACATACGGTACCACTGCTATTTATTAAAGTTTAATATTTATGCACCCTTAAAACGGTTTTAATGTTATACAAATATACAGGTTATTTCAAATGTTGTATTAAAGACTGTTTATAATATATCACAATATGTAAATGCAAATGCTCAGTAATATTGCATTTTTACGCTATTCTGAAATAACTTCAAACTAATGACATATCCTATGGTTAGTTTAATAACCTCTTTAATTTTTAAACACCATGCGAAGGAGAAATGTGGAAACTTAATTAAAAAAGTAGGTGCATCATTGGTTGCCATTTAACCCTATAAAAAATAAATGGTACAGAATAGGAAAATGACCTAATGTGGTAGAAACTTCTCAGCATAATGATAATTAATTTGATTTGCTTCCCAACTACTATAAAGGAATTTTTTTAACTGAAAACAGTTATGAAGAGACACAATCAAATATATTACAGAGTACATGCATGTTCATAGCATAGACAAAAATACCTAGAAATATATAAATAAAGGAATATTTAAAAATAAATAAACAAATAAAGAATTCAAACCAACCAACTTATCCATATTTTAATAAAGATGGCATCAAGTAGATGAACAAATACAGGGTGATTCCCAACTATACAGAAATGTTTAAGCTGATGCTTAAGAATACGTCATAGGTTTGTATTTTTGCAGAAAATAATTATTTTTAAAAATTGAACTGAATGTTTTCAGGGTACATGTAAAAATAATGAGGCAACTCACCAAGTGCTCTATTTAAAGACCCTTGGTGGGTCACTTTCGATATAATGTTTATACTGTATGACAAATTTATCATAAAATTTTATGGAATGGTTTGCTGTTTTAAGTGGTACAAAACTACAAATTTGTGTTTTATTTTTAGGTATGCCAATAACACCATCAGGTTGCTAATATCTATGTAGAGTCAGCTGGATAGGAAAAAGATAGAAGGATTTAGGAAGATCTAGACCAAACTATATTAGTCAAATTATTAGAAATTTAGGTTGTGAAGGGTATGTAGAGCTTTTTTAGATTAGCACAGATTAGAAAAGAAGTTAGAGCTGCGTCAAACCGACCTTAAGTAAGGTCGAAAACAAAATGATGATGAATAACACCGTTACTCATTAGTAAACTACATTTTTGGAGTTTTGATTCAAACAATGGGTGTTCTACTTTACACGTAGCGAGCTTGAAAAATGCTACTTTACAAGCTAGTAGCAAATAATTGGCATTTGCAGTATAAATTTAAAGGGATCAAATGACAGTAAGTATTTGTTGGTACACAATAAAATTCATTGTTAAATGTTTGTTCAATACCAGCATTATACTATTTTTATTTTCTGTGAATTTTAATTTCGTAGGAAACCTCAATAATTTTTGTCTTTGAAAGTAGCATTTTACAAGTTCATTATCTGTAAAGTACAGCACTCATTGCTTGTATTAAAACTCAAAGATGCAGCTTATTAATGAGTAACAAATAATCATTATTTGAAATGTCTGTCGGTGTCATTGGCATCACTAATAATAAAACATCAATTTGTAGTTTTGTAAACTTTAAACTCCAAATCGTACCATAAAATTTTACGATACGCTTGTCATACAACATAAACATTATACCGGAGATCACCCACCAACAATTTTCAATTAAAGCACGTTGTAACTCACATCATTATTTCTATATGTACCCTGAAAATATTCAATTTTAGATTTTAATAAATAATTTTTGTGAAAATACTAATATATGACCCATTCTTAAGCATCGGCCAAACTATTCCTATAAAGTTGCAAATCACCCTGTATGTACATCCTAGTTGAACAACTGCTGTTTTATTACTTAAGCCTCGTTACACATATGAGCTTTCTTTTTAAACAAAATGTTTTATTCCTTAAACCTTGTTATTCACAATAATTTTTCTAAATAATAGGTAACACAGCAGAATTAATGAATGTACTTGGTCAAAAGTATAAAAATGACACTATTTACATGCAACAGTATAAGATTTTGAATTTGTAAGTACTGCAATGCAAGTATTATTTACTATGACAGTTAAAAATTAAAGATTGTAGTTATGGCCTTGAAACATTTACGTCAAAAAAGATATAGTTTTATTATGTTTTACATTCAATTTACAGAATTGAAATGAAACCACAAGTATAGGATAGCATAAATGCTTACTAAAACCATTTTTAGCAACAAAACGATATTTGCTGATGAATACTGCTAAAATGCAAGTTGTATATTAAACAGTTATAGGCTATTCGAATACGGCCATTCAGATTTAACTTAGTTCTACAGTCAAAAACAGGTTTTGGAAGCAGTCATTATGTATTTAGTATTTACAATCTTCATATTATGTTAACTAGCATATTATTTAAAAAATTTGCACAAACCCCAATTTGTACCTATTTGATCTGTTTTTCTTAAGTTTATGTACAACTACGAATGCATAATATTCATTCTGTTAGAAAACACCATGTTCCACCACACAGCGACAGCTCTACAAATATAACTTTTCGTCTTTCAACATGTTCTACAAAAGTAAGTACATGAAAAAATTTTAATAATCACAAACATTGTTTTGTACCACAATTTATTCTCGTACCTATAATTTGCAATAGGCTAAATTTTAAGCAGAAATAATTTATATTAGATGGTTTTCCTGTTTGTAGGAGTTTGTAAACACGTGATTCATTTCCTTTTAGAAATTGCAGTTTTCAACATTACTCACTATCCTATTTTTATACCATTTTGTTTTAATAGTGGAATTGTTGATCACGATTCCTCAATAATAGTGTTATAAAAAAATCATTTTAACAATATTGACATTTCAACAATATAAATATATTATTCTCTTGATAAATCCAGTAGGGTTATTAAAGAATTAATTAAAAATTGATTGACATACAATTAATGGAAAAATGGTTTACGAGTTGGTCAAATAATTGACCAATAATAACTTTTGTTCCTTAATTTATAATTAAGTGTTCAATCTTTGTGGTGCCAATTGCATAACAACATGCTTATAATTATTTATATGAAAATCCACAGTTAATCAAGTGCTTTCAATTTGTTACCGTACGAAAAAAGTTTTAAAAATATTTTCACCTCCCAGCGTTCCCCCGGTAGGTATTTTAGTGTAAATTGTTGAACATACTATTGATGTGTTAAGTATGATAGTAAATAAAAGCATCTAAACTAAACAAAATCTGTAATTTTGTGCATAGTAAATTTTTATTCATCAGTAGCTGTTACACTCTTAAACTGTTTCTTTATTTTATCCTATTTTTTGGTGTTAACTGTTGTGTTTACCGATTAAAACTTTTTTACTTTCTTTTCCAAAGCAAAGAACGTTGTTAGCACTTCAAAAGCCGACACTTTTGTGTGTCAAATATAATTACTTTATTACGTTTTCTAGTTTTAAATTATGGTATAGAATTTTTTAAACAAATACCACTGGCAATAGAAATAAAATCAAAACATTTGTTCTTACACAAAGGTGTTAGAAAATTTTTCCTAGTAGCTTTTTTGTGAGCTTTAATAGGTTATAAAACATCCATGGGCATGAAAAAATTTCAGGTAAGAATGTGATAATTTGCATGATCATTTTATAATTGAATGTGCCGTTTGAATAAGAAGCACGAGATATTTACAGTGTAATATAGATATTCAAACACTGTGGTAGTGGAATACACAGGAATTGTTTCAGTGATGCAGTCAATCGTTAATACATAATTTGATAAAGAAGTCTAATTTACAAAAGCAAAAATACTCTCAACACAATCTTTCGTATAGGTTTGTAAACAACATGTGTGCATTTTATAAACTGCAATGTATCTCACCCTGTGTGACGACTTGTCCTCAAGCTATAGAAGTACAATAAACTGCCTTAAATTCTAATATATACTACTTATAATTATAGGTTATCCTGTAATCAAACGTGTTAAAGTATTACATTTATGTATAAAATATCGCAAGACGTACATTCAAAAACCTGCAAAAGCTGTTTTAACAAAACAAATCAATCAGCTTTAAGCCACTCTCATAAAGAGTGTATTCCAGTACTAAGATTAATATTAAAATTGCCACTGTTTGTGACACAGTGATAGTACTAAAGTATTAAAAGTCTAACATCCCAATACTTCAGTGCATTATTATATATAATAAGTTAGGAAGTATGAAGGCAAATAGATAGTTTATCATTATATTTACACAATTTCAAATTTATTTAGAAATTGAAACATTTTGCATCAGTTCCAACATATACATACTGCTATAACACTAGTCCGATGCAAAACGTCAACTAGAATTTATAAAACAACAAAAAATATAATAGCTATCACAAATAATCAGCGAACTTCATTGCTTGTGCACCAAGCCACTGGAGAATGCTCAACATTTACAAATGGCATGTAGTATAATAACAGATATAGTTTAAATTTCGATACAGCAGTAAATTTAATTTATTACTTATCAAAATTTAGACTAGAAATAAAGGCTTTAAGTAATAACTTCAGTCAAGTTAAGTAAGTTTAATTCACAAGGTTTAAAAATACATTTAAGATGTGCAAACTAACCACTTAATATAATCACACTTCAATAATTAGATTGCTTTTCACAATATTAGAGATATCTAAGTATTGCTTAATTGTTTTGGTTTCTGCCCATGACAATACTAAGAACCCTACAAGTATTTCAAAATACTTTTTAGATATATTATCTTCTCCTGTACCCTAAATTAATTACCAACGAACTAGAGACTTTAACCTAATTGTAGTGCCTTATTCAGTAAAATTTCCTTTATAATCCTCTGTAAAGAAAATTCCTAATTGAACATTCACTTTTACTCTATATGCAATGCATAATTTTCCGACTTGCTTAGTTATAAATAATATTACAAATCAAAGGTTTACCACATTATATATAAAGCACTTACGGCAATTATTGAAGAATTTTCTAATTAATGCACCCGTATTGCGATTTGCAGCTTCATGTCTGAATTAATTTTAATGGTTATTTTTCCGTCAGGTCAATGCAATGCCACAAAAATGAGGTCAGTATAGAGTCGGTGTAAAAATTCATATAACGCATACTTACAAACTCCATAGTACTGTAATGTAAGTCGATAAATGAGTTGAAAGTAGCTTGATACGAAACACTGTAAAGGGGGTTTTGATTAATATTATCATTTAAACAACTTAATATTATGCATCGTGGAATATTTAAATAAGCTTTAGTAAAATACAACTTGCAATTTGTTAGCATTTCTTAAAATTCGAATGTTATATTTACATCAGTAGTATCTAACATTTAATTTTACATCAGCGACAAAACACCCTTTAGATAATTCACAGCAATATTGAAAGATATGTTACGGTATTCCATGCGTACAAGATAGAATGCAACTAAAGTAACATATGTAGTCTGCACAGATAACCATATCAAAAAGGAACGGAAGAATGTCGTGCTAGATGAAAAGTCACAGAGTGGGAGGAGGGTGGATCAAAAACAGGAAAGACAAAAATCCCAAGACCAATTCGCATCAGAAAATTATACATAGCAATTCAAGTTGAAGTTTGGCATCTTCTTCGTTTCTAAATAATCACCGTAATGGTAAACACCTTTTTAATTGTAGTCTTTTTAACTTGAAAATGAAAAAAAGTATAATTTGCAAAACTTTCTTCGTGATTATAAAATAAATGCCATGTATCTAAAGTAAACAAAGCAATCACTTTCATACCGTAGCAGTCCATTTTCAAATGTTGTCCTACACGAACACATTTAGGAAACCGTACTATACCGAGTGGGGCCCTAATAGCACAGTACATAATTTGTGCCTTAGCACATCCAACCCGTTCAAATATTAGGGTTTAAAATGCATGCTTCTTAATTGTCTTAAAACAGTCGAACATACTTACGGGTTTTCTTTGTTATATCATCCATTTCCTCTGGATTAGTCCAAGTAAAAAATAAAGTAGAAATCCAATACCAACTCTACTGGAAGTTTATGCCAGGTTTCCAATAAAAGGAGCCAGATTGTAACACCAACATTGATGCAACGATAAAATTAAACACCATGCGCTGACAATAAGTAAGACTTTAAAATTATAAATACTTCAATCGTTATCAACATCACTATTTGTTTAATCGATGGAAAAAAGGTTTCACTATCCACTCAGGTATTTAAAGAAAACTTCCCAATTTCTTCCTTTAATAACTATAAAACTAGCACCTACCCATAGGTTTTAGAGAACGTCAATTTTTTCCGATGTATTATCCGACATTTTCAACTCATTGTTAATTGCTCTTAATCGTCACTAGCACTTGCACCTTTAACCTTAATTAAAATCTCGAACAACGCGTAAACAAGTTATTATTAATAAGGCATCTCAAAACGTAGGTATCTTCTACACTTGTCTGTAATTGAATTATTTCTCAAATAATTTAGTAATTCAACAACTTCTTCGTACATATTTTGTTTTTAATTATTTACAAAATTAACCATGTATTGGATATTTTAAATTACATTCAAAACCGAATTAACACTATACTATACAAATGATATGAAAACCCATTTCAAACTGTGCACATTCGTCAAGTTTACGTCTCAGATAAGGGACCAGAGCATTAACAGGTGGAGTTGTATAGGTAAGATATGAGAATATAGACAACCGAACTCATGTATTTAATGAAGGAAGCTTATATTTTGGGATATCTATGCAGTTTGAATTTACAAAAAAGTAGCAAAAGTAAATTTAAATAAGTAGAAATTGAAAGAGGTTTTAAAGTAATGAGGCCGTACATTGCTTTAATATGAAATAGAAGGTAACAGGTCATTGAACAATTATAATGCTATATTCAATAATCAAAGTTTTGCCATTTGGATACGTTCTGTTTATAAATACAAGTTACAATAATTAAACAATCAGCAGCTACACTAACACTGAAATAGAAAAAATAGAATTTTGTAAATTCCTATTTGCCTTATTAAATAAAAAGGTATAGGTTTTTAAAAGAACGGTTTTAATGACTAACTATTTCTGTCATATATATTCCTAAACTCTGCGGCATCCCTAGTTTCGCAATATGATGCTGTAGGGATCATTGGGAAGGACAGATCTTTTAGTTCTAGTGACAACTGGCTACTAATTCTCTTCCTATCTATTTTAGAAAACCTGGAAGAAGTGGTGCTCCTGATACATTGTTTTCTGCATCATTCGACAACAACCGTGCACTTGAAAGTGTCCTTATCCATGTCTTGAGCAGATGTGATACCACCTCCTCTCTTTTTGGTATTGGCACAAGTAAACTTAGCATGCTTTTTAAAAAAACACATGTTTGCAAAAAGCAGCAAGTGTATACATAGATTCAGACACCGGTGCTTTAAGAATTGCTGGAGCAGGAAAGTGCATACGCATAGCTTTGTATGAAGGTAACACAACCAAAACATTTGAAACTTTATGCCACCGTCTATTCTCAAAATTTGCTAATAGAAGAAATTTAATTTAGCGAAGTTGCCACCTACAAAAGATGCTGCCATGCACCATGTTTTTTTGCACTTATCACCAAATCCAGACATGGCTGGGTGTTGAGAAGAATCCATTGAAATAGGGATGGATGAAGAGAATTCAAAAACTAGTCCCTTTAAGAACTACCAAAGATCCGGCTCCTCAATCCTTCTCAAAATCATTTCCAGCAGAAAAGGATGCAACAAAGCTTGTGTCTGCAAGATTTGTGAGAACTCTGTAGACATCTTATCAGATGAAGATGCAAACTGATAAAAGCAAACGACTTAAACCATCAAAATCAACAAAAAAGGCAACCAAAAAAGGAAATTGTGACCTTTTTCTATCATTACACTATATCTATTAATGTACTGAATGCTTCTTTCACTAACCTTTATTTTATATAAATAAATAAGAACTGAAATTTTTTTCGTAAACAATATTTTTGAAATTTCGCTCAACTTTGAAGGACCGTAGCACCCATGCACATTGTCCTAAAAAACATTTTTTTATACACAATTTGTAGCAACTTTTATTCTCTACAACTATTATAAAGAACTTTTATATCTACAATGTACCGATAAGAGAACATGACTGAAAAGTATAAAACTAGTGTTTTTTTAGGTTTTTTTGTGAGCCACACAATACAGGATGGAGAGTTTTTTATTCGAAAACTTGATTTCTTTACTACAGACCCGGCCTATGAGACCTATCAAACAATTAGAACTACCTGACCTCTTGCAAAGTAATACTCCCCTATCCCTGGACCAGCCGTCGCACACTAAAGATTATTCACTTCCATGCATTTTGTACTGGTATTCTACAATGTATATATGGTATTCTAAAACTTCCGACAAACATTTAAAGTGTAGGTATATACTTGCACCAAGGATAATGCCCATTTGAATAAATGCATGTCAATATTTACACTAATTAATGCGACTTCAACATCACATTAGGAAAGAAAATTAATGTGCACAAACACATCAATTTTGATTGTTTATTTTGTCAGTTTATAAGAACAAAGAGAACAAGTGTGCATACATTTTCACAACTATGTAAATAATTTTCTACCTATTCTATTTAATTTTACTTTATTAATAGGTTTCTTATTTTTCATTAATACCATTTATTCGTTTTGGTCATTCTATTTATTTTACACTGGTTATATTAATTTGCCGTGTTTTGGTTTATTCATTGTATTCGTTTTATTTTTTGCTCACTTTTAATCACTTAATTTATTTTATTAATCTTATTTATTTTATTTATTACATTAATAAATAGCCCACCCATTTTTTCAATATATTTATTTTATTAATTTTAATTTTTAGCTATTTCTTATTTATTTTGTACTGTTTAGTTCACTTCATTGATATACTTTTCATGTAAATGAAACCAGTCAATATCGTACCTAAACACGTTCACTGTTTTAGACATTGTCGAAGTTGTAATTTAACATAATATTTCCAATTTTTCAGTGTTTGACCTGAGTACCTGATTCTCTTGTAGTATCCAAATTAATCTGATCACACGAGGTTTAATATTCTTCAACTGATCTCTAGAAAAAACACCACGAAAACGAAGGATGTTGGATGCATGCTTCCTAATATCATTGTCAGAGAGAGCTTTTCGAATTAACTTGCTTAGTGTTTTGATACTTCTTTACAAGTGCCGTGTCCCTTGTAGAGTTTTAAGAATAACGCGGCACCTTTCTTGTATGATCATTTACTTCTTCTCGACTGTTATTGCTTCCAATGACCTGTTGTAGAGTTTGCCCTCCTTTAATTATTCACTAGCAGTTTTTGCATCGTTAACCGCCTCTGATATTCCTGCAGTACCACCAGTTGGAGCTCATAAACCACTTAGTCCGGCAAAAATCGGAATCAATGGTAAAATATTTCCCTTTTGGGGTGCGAATATAATGCGTGAGACTTTAATCATCTTTCTATCTCCAGCGCCTTTTACAATTCTTTTTTTTTTCAACATAAATACCAACTTCAAAAAAGTTTTCGAATTATTAATTCGATTCGGTCAATTGCTGATCATATTTTCTTTAAGAATTCATCTCTGAAATTTATTTTCTTTTTTTTCGTACTCATACGCATTTCTCTCTTTGATTCCATTCCCATACCCATTTTTCTTTTGGTGTTTGTGATGAACCAAGCTGCAACTTGTCACCAATCTTTGCATTTTTTGACCTTACTCGTTCCAAAAGCTCCATCTTGTAAAATTTTATCTGCTCGATGTCTAACTGGGAGATCGTCAGGGTACTTGGAGCAAGCAATGTTGTGGTTTCGACTTCACTTGACACTTCCGTTGTCTTAGAATCTATGTTTCTCCACAATACAATCTGATACTAGAGCAGTACTTTTTTGTCATATCTGGATATATCAATTTAATACAGTAGCATGGCAAACGTGAAACACTGAATTGATATAGTTATTTTACATCAGTAAAGTAAACCAGTAATTGTAATAAAAAAATAATTATTATTTTTCAATATCAATATTCTGTATTTTCATTTACTTTTAAAGAAACGTTTAACTGAAATGATTTTACAATTAAACTATCAAAATTTATATTACTTGTGAGGAAAAACTTTTAAAATAATAACTACTGTTATGCTGTGATTACAATCAGTATGTTGAATTGTTGCTTTCGACATAGCTTATACAATTTGCAATGAGTGGTATGGAAAATGCATGAAATGCGATATATTATAGTTGGTTATCTTGATATTGCTGCAATGTCGCTTGTGCTGCTACTAGCAACACCTTAAGTAGTAAAGCAAAATAAATAAACGTATATGCAAACAGCAATATTGCATGTTTGTGTTGGCCTTAACCTTACATTGTGTCATAATATTTAAGTCAATTCCTTCAGCAGATTCTAGAAAAATGATGCAGTCTGCCTTTAGAATAAACTTTGGTAATAATCTAATTTTATTTAATTTGAAATTATAAAATCGATTTAATTGTACTTTGAAATTTGCAATTAATTTTGTTTTAATAAGTTTTAACTTAATTCTTGGAAGATATATTTAAAGCAACCTTCAAATAGGGAACTGTTTTGCTCAACTTAAATACACGTTTGAATTGGAATAAGTTTTAGAAAATAAAAGCTATAAATATTTCTTGCTTTCCCTTCGAAATTTACTAATTTAATAATTATTCATATATTGTTGGCTCTACACACTAGACCAGTCTGTGATGATACTTTAGAATAAACACATTTACATTAAGCCGTAGATACAAAAATAGAAGTAAAAATATCCATGCCCATGATTTTTAATATACTTTCTATAAATAATGCTGCCAACTAAAAATTCACAGCTAACAAGCTTTTCATAGCACGTGTGAAATACATTTTTTGTTTAAAGTTCAAAAAGATCTGCTTTGGCTCAGTTTAAAACGAACCTAAATATGACATAATTATAATAAAATATAAAGCACCTTCAATAGTTATTTAAAAGACAGTACTAACAAAATACACAGTGAAATTTGCATGAGTTAGTATCTATTAATAACAGCCTAATTGTATGCAACATTTACTGATTTTGATACTAATACTAAATAGATAAGAAACTATATTTGAATTCACAATTTGCCGAACTTTCAACTAATATCAAACTACTAAAAAATATCTTAATTATTTTAGTCTTAAATTTTGCAATTATCTACTAACAGACAAATAAACTATATATATTACCTAAGTTTGTTACCAATAGCAAAAAATTCGTGTACAACAAATTTTATGAGTTGAACAATTTTCTTGGAAATTGTATAGGTAATTTTTATATTTTATTTAATAGCTTCAAGTGAATTTTTAATATCATAATAGAATTACAACATTTATTTAGTTTAATTTATATAATTTCTCTGTCATAAGTAGGAAATTTAAGGCAAATTTTGACAAATTATACAATTTTTATTTTTAGCTCTGCATTTTACTAAAAATCATTTTCTAATTAAAAATTTTTAGAATTGTCAACTTAAAAATGGTATTGTCGGAGGTTTTCGCAAGCCGATGACAGATCTGTGTTTGGACCGTGTCATATTGGAAACTAATAAAGTTGATATTGCACATTTATAATTGGCATTAATTGGAAGATCAAGAATATTAATTGTGCATGCAGAATGTAACTGCTGTTATTAATATTGTTTTTTATACTGCATCTAAAGAAGTTTGACAACCTTTTTAAGTTGAATTAGTTTTTGATAATTTTGCAAACTATAATTCTAATATATATTTATTTTGAGCTTCTGTTTCTCATACAGTTTTCAATCACATAGAATTCATTCACTACCAAGTTTCTGTTTACACTGTCATGATTAGTTACATTAGAAGCAGAGAGAATTTAATAAATACTAATCTGGAATAAATTAACACGGAACAAAGTGTTCACCCTTTGTATATCACAAAGCTCATTTATTTATGCTAATGACAGAACTAGCTGTATAACTCTATATGTTTTATGATATCTAGTGTACCATGCTTTTTATTTTTAAAGTCAACAACTAAACGATTATTCCTATAATTTCTAAATAACGTTTTATTCTTATTATAGGCACTTTATTTTTATTCATTTCTACTATTCAATTATTTATGTTAATGCTCTGTAAATGTGTCTGCCTTAGATAATTGTTTACAACAAATAACAATAAAATTACAATAGGTGGTAGCAAGAACAATAAAGTCGAAGAGCATATAAGTTTATAATATTATATATGTTTTCATACTACAGTTATGTATTATGGATTTGCCACTTCAACCTGGTACTGTATAGTATACAGCATGACCGAATTTTACTTTTAAAAACTCCATACTGGCCCCTCATTTGATGGCATAATAATGTAATTGATTTTCTAAATTCAATACTGATTTTGAAATTCAACTAAGCACTACAATTATGATCAAATTTTAGACAAGAAAAAACTGAATAACGTTCCTTCACCATATGTTTCTAAAGAGACAAAAGATATATTACTTTAAAATCTATTACCTTTACGACTTCTATCCCCATGTAAAATGTTTCAAGAAAGACAGATGGCAGTATTACGAGAGCGCATTTACACTATACAATACGAAGTAACACCGATAAAATAAATATCTAACTAATAACTAACACAAAGACTCATTACTAACATCTAACGAGTATAAAAATAAAACCCTAAACAATTTTAATTGTTAATAATGAAGTAATGATCGTATTATGTACATTGAATAAGACGAGGTAGAAATAACAAAGTGACTAGCAAACACCAAGTTTATTCAGTGTTTGTGATCTAACCAAGTGATTAGTACAGATCTCTAAACATACCTTTAACAACCAGTTACAATTCTCCTTGATGGTTCATATTTACAATGTAACAAAGCTTAAAATAAAATTATATAAGCATCACCAACAATTAACATTAAAAAAGAAAAAGATAGAGATTACTATAATATGCTAGTAATAAATACAGGCAACAATGTAAGTTGTATAAAAGTCAAGGGGACGTTATAATAATATATGAAACTCTTGATATTTTCCTAATTTAAACGATAGTTGGTTTGAGATATTTTCTATGGAATTAACTATACTCCATTATAATATGTATATAATATAGAATAAATTTACAGAATTTAATAAGATATTATAATTTAACACACTCACACTTAACAAAAGTTCTAGCACACAATATCATTCAATCTCTGTGTTAAGAGTGAAATGATTATAACTTTGTTGTATTGGTCAAAATGGAGGAGATTCTTAATTAAATACATTTAAATTATCATGCGAAAATGTGAATAAGGGCACCAAACACTTAATATATTTGTACACATATATACAGATAAACGCACTTATCACTCCGTACTGCTTGGAACATGTCCAAGTACAGAGTAATTTTATTTATATTAGTATAAAACAATTTGTACAATCAAAGAAAAAGTAAGTACAGCTTATAACAAACGTGTTCAGTGTTAAAAAGGTATTTATTTAATATTAATAGAGAGATAAAATGTAACTGATTCGCACAATAAAAATTCTTTAACTTCACGTAAATATATATAATATAGCAATATTTTAATTAATTAACACATGCTCACATACATACTGTGAAAATGATAGAAGTGAGTGAAGACGATAATATGGTGATCGACAGGTATAAGTATGGCACGCTTTTATCACTCATGACGTGCAGTTGCACAGTGCAAACCTCACAATACACACTGCAGCAACCACGCCACCATCTACTACTTTACTACTCCGATAACATTAACAACAACTTTGCCAAGGAAATTTTGAAATACTACAATACGTGTATGTGGAATGTAACAATATACTATAACATTTAAAATGATTTATGAAAGAAAGTCTAAAATAGCGAAAGGGAAAAGAGTAGTATGTACAGTGAGGTCTGCACAGCAGAATGTTAGAGAAAGGGAAGCAGACCAGCTACTTGTTCAAAAAAATGTGAACGAGCCTGTCGTCCCAACAATGAAATTACTAAAAGCTAGTAGAGATGTAACATGTTATAAGGTGAGCACCACCACAAGTTCTTGTTGAATACACCTGAAAATAAATTACATAATTACTAAACCATTATTTTGTAATGGGCATTATACCAACAGAACTATTTTCTTTACAAAAATTAATGCATTTATGTTACAAATTAAGGTATTATCTAAAGTATAGCAAACACTAGCAACAAATTTATTTAGCACTTTTTAATGTTTCAATTTCTCAATAATGGAAAAATGCTATTACTACTTCGTTATAAATAATACTAATTTGTCACTTTTCATAAATATTTTTAAAATAATACTTTTTGTAAAACTGTAAATACCCTAGATATTTCTAGTGTATTATAGAATGTAACAGCATAAGCACAAAAAATACACTAGAATCAGAACAATTTTAGACTGTGCATTTACAACAGATATAGAAAATTGGAATCCAAGGATAATGAACAATTGTTCATGTTTAATAATGATTAAAATAGAAAATCTTATATTTAGTTTGGTATGTGGCTTCACTAAAATACCAAATTTGATAGTTCTCCATAAAAAATTGTACATATCTGTATCTTAACAATAATCATACAGGTTTGTGTACAAAGCTGATTGATAGGCTCTGGTGCAAGATCTTTTGATTGACAGGTACAAAACTTTGAATTTAAAAAATTACAATAGGAAAACTCGAGAATATTATTTGCATATTCGGATATGTTCTCGAACAATTGAACAAAATATAAAGTACCATGATGAGCATTAGCAGAGCAGTGCAGTTTTGATTAAGTTTTGATTACGATAAGTGTACTGTCGATATAGATTATTGTAGTAATAATATAAACCAATAATTAGTGCTTGGATAATAATTTAGAAGATAGCATTGTAGTTTTAGAAAATAGGACTTGTACTGTTGGCGATTAATTCTGAAAAAAAATTGATGGGAGAATTTTTGACAAATTCCATTGTAACCACAAATTGTTGAAAAAGCTTGTATAATCAGATTGAAAATGAACTGTTTGGAAATGGAGTTATCATTATAATACATTCACTATTTTAAATAATTTACATGTTTTAGCAATTTAGACCAACATGTAATTATACTTTATTACCTTCACTCTCCTGCAAATTCTCCTATGCACAACAGAAATCAATTGTGCCCACAAGCCACACTGGTCATCTTGAAATACATAAACCATTTAAATCAATAATAGAAGTGGAAGCATATATGAAACTGACAGCCTAATGAACTTGAACCTGTTTGTGTTGGCTTCAGATACATCTTCGTAGTATTCTTTCCCAGTAAATATTTTAAAGTGTTTGTTGTGCATTTCACTACAAAAAGCAAATATTCTTGTTTGTTAAATACTTGCAACGTTTAAAATAATATTTCAATAAAAGCATATGCAAAAACTTTGTGCAAATGGACAAAATATGTAGGAGGTGGTATTATCAAATTAGCCTAGCCTATTTCCCTTGTGCAAAACAAAATCTTGTTACCATGGCAACAAGCAATGACACTGTCACTGTGAAATTATACTTCAAAAGGTGGAAACATTGCTGTGTAGTAAACATTAAAAAAAAGCATGTCAAATGCAAATGTGAAATTTGATAAATTAGAGTATCGAGCCATCATCAAATACCTGCATTAGAATGGGTTTAGTGCTAAGAAGATTTATGAAGATATGCTTAATACATTTGGCCATCAATGCCAATTATGTGCGACTGTGAAAAATTGGATTGTGTCTTTCAAAAGAGAAAAATTTCCCGTTAAAAATAAGAAGCGATCCAGAACACCGATTTTGGCATCCACCCCCAAAAATATTTACACAGTGCATGACATGATATCATCAGACCATCAAATTAGAGTAAAATACACACATATATTGATGTGATAGTGAGGTCACGAGAGGTCATTGAACACTAAATTATGTGAAAAAGAATACCCTACCCAAAACGAAAGAAATGTAAAAGTCCCTATATTTATTTAATTTTTACCCTGTATAAACATAAGCGTATTCTTATAGCACATAAAATAAAATACTCATGTAAAATAACACTCTTTAAGCACGTATATCATTTAAGAACGAAGCCCAATTTTAAATTCACTGATTATGTTAATTCATTTCAGCCGTGTGTAAATAATTACTCCAGAGAGATCATAAAGCTAGTTTTCATTTTAAATAAAGTCAGATTTGTAAATACGTGAAAATAAAAGCATTTATTTTCATCCATGTATAAGTAATTATTCTATTCTCCTGAAAAATAGCTTTTAATAACAAGTTTTATTACATTTACCATAGAACACGTGGAAAAATATCAATTTTACGAATTTATAAACCAAAGCATATTTTCCTTTAAAACATGTAAAACAAGTTTTAGTGCATTTATAGAAAGACCAATAGTCCAGAAAGTTCGAGCATTTAAGTTATTTACTGAAGGAATATGTCATTTTTCTAGAAATGTTCTGTGATCTATTAAGTAAGCTAATTATTTTCTAACAATGAATAAACGCTCCAATTTGAAGAAGTTCTACAATAGGAAAAGCTATAAAAATATATAATAATGAGTTTAATAGCTCTAAGAGATATAACAACAGCAAGATTTTAATGCAGTAACAAAGAATGAAAGACGCTTTACGATAGCCATAAATTATACTGACCGCAATTAATTAGAGATAAGACCGAAATTGCTGTGAAATATTGCATCACCCGGATGTGTGATACTTCGAGAACATAATAGAAGATGACATATTGAGTTTGTTATAGTATATAAAGAGGAAATAATCAGGGAGCGAGCATTAACTTTTTTAAATCATTTTGCGACATGCAACATATACGTTTCGAGTAATTTGTAATCCATTCTTCGGCGTTGACAAGTAGCATAGAAGTTATAAAGCATAATTATTTGATAAAATATAACAAAGACTTATCGCATTAAAATAAATAATATAGTACAATATCAACTGCTGATTTTAATCGATTAAAAATGAATGCACTTTGCAAACTGATATTTCTATGTCAAGATTGACTAGAAATGGAGATTTGAAGTGGAACCAGGAAGTATTCAACGCCCCTAATTACAATGGAAATGATATTTTTATAAACGCTATTTGACCACACAAACAGCAAGTATAATTTTGTTTTTATAACCTAATAGGATATTTGAGTATCATACAGTAAATTAAGCTACAATAAAATTTTATTTTTATAAAAATTATTTGTCAAGGGATTATTTATTCCAGCAATTTTGATGTCAGAGATCACAAAGTATTTTGACCTTTCTGCCCAGTGTCATTGGCCAACTACACTGACAAAAGGGGTAATACATGGGTATGTAAATTATTCCAAGAATTTTAAAAAGAATTTTTGTGACTCGCATGTGAGATGCTTGGATTATGCACTTGTTAACAAGGATTAGGTGAAGATTATTTTAATATATAAGTAGTCATTAAGAAAATTTTCTGTCTAAGCTTAAGCTGCAAATTGTTTTTATAAGCGCTATTTATATCTGTGTATGTAAGAGATTCTTTAAGGTAATGTGTATAAAAGAACCCTGTTTTTAAAGCATAGAAGATTGTTCATAGATGCTTCTGAAATTTCTGTTGCATTTCTTTTTTATAAAATACACAAAATATTTTACAGGCAAGGAAAAGAACATGGTAAGATAGACGTTTTATATTTTCTATCGCATCCTTATTAATACAGGGTGGCTGTAACCGAGTCACAACATCTTTTGTGGCTCCAATGTATAGGCAGCTGAGTCACAGCAATATATATTACTCATATTTAGACCAGGGTAGAAAATTAAATAATCACATCAAATAATTTTAATCACCGTGTAGAAGCTTTGGGAAAAGGTACACGTTATTAAAAAACCGTGAAGCATAAAAATTCATTCGTTTTATTAAAAATAAGAGATTTAAATCATTTATAAGACGCTTTATATAAAAGGAAGCAGTATTAGAAAACTTTACGTGTAATTTAATTATTCCTAGTAAAGAAACAAAGACAAATTACGTGCAAAATTTATATTAATTAACTCTATTTTAAGTAACCGGTATTAAACAAAACGTGCAGATAATAATTGAATATTTAATTAGGATTCACTAAAAATTAAAGGGTATTAATTTTAATTGAAGTTAATTGAACCGTTCGTAACATATAATATCTATAAAAACTTGAAAAACCCAATAAAATGCAAATCGTAGAAGTGTTATTATGTTTGAACACCTGCGTATTTTTAAAAGGCTCATTCTGCGTAAATTTGGCAGAGAATTAATGGTTACAGAGAATCTTGGAGAAACCGGAGCTTAATAGTTACGAGAAATGCTAAAGGCGCGATACGGGGTTATTTAACCCAGATAACAGTCCACATGGACTGAAATAATCGATAATAAAGAATATCAATTTGCACCAATAAGAACAGGGTAGATAGAGACAGATAATATGCGCAAGACCGAGACACATATAGTAAAAAGGCGTGAGTAGAGCAACGTCATGGGGTTGCGATTGGGTGAAAATAAAAGGCAAAATTGAGAAGTAAAAATAACATTTCTGTATAAAACTCAGTTAGTTATTTCCAGACGTTGCGTGCCGTGTCGGAATTTCTGATTTTTAACTGGGGCGAGTGCAAAATTCGTAAAAATCGCATGCCGGGCTGCGGAATGGGAACATAGCAGGCGAAATTCTTTAGAATTGTCCGTTTTGAGGACTCGACCGACAGACAGGCTAACCTCTATATATACCCAGGGGAATATGAACAAGCTCTCTGAGATCTTCGACTTGATTCAATGCGTTAAACAGTGCTTTTAGTTTTCCGGTTTTGAGTAAATAATTTAAACAGTTTGCTCGAATATTTTGTGATAAAAACAGTTTGTTCTTTACGTGCTACAATGAATGTCGTTAGTGCACTTAGAAAAAAGATACAAGGAATAAAGTTAGTATCACTGTACCAATTAGTAAAATTTACAACGACAAATGAATACACAAAAGTAGGCAGTTTTGGCGTATATTGGTGAAAGAAGTATGAATTTCTTTGTTATTTTTCAGGGGTATTAATAATTAAATGGTGCATAAACGTGTCTGGATCCACAAAACAAGGTTCAGATATACACAGATGAGTTCCGGAAAAGCCCAGAAACAACTTTAAATAAATGGTGATGGAGAAAATTTTAAAAGCGTTGAGAATCAGAAGCCGTAAATATAACCCAGTTGGAATGGTGTAATTAACAAAAGGGACGATGTACATTGAAGCTACGAGTGCAGTAACCTTCAGGTAAATTATACTATTTTGTTCGAACTTTGATATTTTGGTGTGTGTTGAATAACTTTATAATTTGTTTATTTAAAATGGACAGTAGTGAAATTGTACTAACAATAATATTTTAATTTTAAGGTGAAATTTGCTTGTTTAAGTAGAAAGGGGTATTTAGTATTGATGTTCTGAATTATGATGAAAATATGGGTATGTCTTTGAGCTCAATTAGACGAACCTGGTTAATTAACGTAAAGGGGTGGTAGATGCTCCCTTTGTACTCAGACTCAGGTCTGCATATATTGTTATAGTAATTAGTAGGCATCCTACAAGGACTTTAATTCTGGATGCACGTTAAAATGATAACAAATTTAATCTTGAAATTTTTTGATATTAAAATTTATGCTGAATTTTAATTTTGAAATTTTAATGTATTGTGAATATTGATGTAAATAGAGTTAACGTTGATGTTTGTGGTAGGAATGTGTTTGTTTTTTTTATGAATGAGGATGAAAGTTATCTAGAGGAGCAGCCGAGGCGATTAACAGAAGAAAGTCAATGGACCAACACAGTTAAGGTAATGAATAGCTTTTTGTAGGATTCACAGCATTCTTGACGCCCAATTCGTGAGGCTCGATTCGAAAAGCGTAGTTCACGGATTTTGGTGGTTTCACAGCATTCTTGGCGACCCAAAAGTGAGGCTCGAGTTCCAAATAAAATTTTTGTGATTTTATTCCAGGAAACTGGCGTTCTGAGAGAGAGAGTTTCTGTGTGTGTATAAATTTAAGAGTATTTTAGAGTGTGTGAGAGTGAGTAGAACGTATGCAGAGAAAAGAGTGGTTAAGGAGTCAAGGAGTGGAAATTGGAAGTGACGATAGTGCATTGTGTGAGAAATATTCGAAAATGGAAGAAGCTGGAGGCAGTAGAGATCAGTCGAGGACGGAATCAGGGGATCAAGGAAATGAGTTAATGATGAGAATGTTAGAGGAAATGCGATTAGCTAGGGAGGAATCCAATAGAAAATTAGAACAGCTAAGCGATGAATCTAATAGAGCTAGGGAAGAATCTAATAGAGCTAGAGAAGAATCGAATAGAGCGAGGGAGGAGTCCAACCAAAAATTAGAGCAGATAAGCGGGAAAATTGAACAAAATACTAAAGAATCTACAGAATTTAAAAATAGTCTTACCGTGAAACTGGGGAAGTAGAAAATAGGGTTGAAAAAATGAGCATGATATTGCAGGTCTTCGACAGGAAATGGGACATTTAAGGTCCGGCACGCATTTTTGTGAAGAAGAGATTAATATAAAATGACTGAAGTAACGGACTCATGTAGGGATCAGTTAGGCAGGGTAGAACGCGAAGTTAGTAGTATCAAATATAACATGTCAAATTTAACGGGATGGTCCCAGATTTTATACAGGTGGAGGATCATTGGACCAACACATGAAGTTTTATGGCGATAACAGGGTAAATCCACAAATTTTTATTAATAGTGTAAGAAATCTAGTGGGAAATTTATTTGACGAACAGACTAAACTGAATATGATAAAGGCTTTATTGAAAGACAACGCGAAGCATGGTACAATTTAGTAGGACAGGACATAGACACCTACACGGAGTTTGAAGACAGATTTTAAAGCACTACTGGAGTGACCACAGACAAGACCAGGTACGAGACGACTTAATCACAGGGAAATTTAAGGAGAATTTTCAGGAAGTAGGAGCAATATGCTATACGCAAGTATAGCATAGCAAAGCAACTGAACCCACCACTGACGGACCGACAAATTATTAAGTATTTATCACGACACTTGAGTAGAAGTAAGACAACACGTAGCACTACAGAACATAGTGGACAGAGAAATATTTTTAGAATACCTGCAGAGGTACAACGACGTAAGTAGTGGACGACCTCGGGATAATAGGGAAAGACAGATCAACACAGTTAGGTTTGACAATAGACGGGACAACTATGCCAGAAGAGGGAATAGTTACGGATACCAGCGACAGAATTGGGAACAGAGACGACCATATTTTAGGAGTAATAGTTTAGGAAGGGGACCTGCAACGAGACCGGAACCTACCAGAAGGAATAGTTCACCGGACATGAGGGGGACAGCTAATACAGACACGGAACGAGTGGAAACGCCTAGGACATACGCTGAGGTGACGGCTAGACCAGGACCAAGTAGGGAAAACAGACCTGGACAGGATTTTTAGAACGCGACAGACCACTAGATTTCAGTGTAAATGTATATGAACATCCACGTGAATTTTTCAAAATTGAGGAGGAAGTAGAGCCAGAAACTAAGGAAAAATTATGTTTGCCAATTATTAATTTAGAAATTTTTGAGAATAATGTAGAAGTATTACTTGATACAGGGGCAGAGGCGAGTTTAATATCGGAGGAATTCGTCAGCAAAATTAGGGATAAGGTTTGTGATAGAATTATGCCTATAAAGCGTAGCCATTTAGTAGCTCAAATAAAAAGAAGTTTGCTGTAGTAAATAGTGTTGTGGTGCTTAGGATAGATATAGGAGATTTAAGCTGTGAACAGGAGTTTGTAATTGTACCTGGACTGAAGTTTCAGAGCATTTTAGGTGTTGACTGTATGATGAAGTTAGGGTTTTGATAGATATGGAGACGGAAGGTAATAAGGATTAAGGATAGGGTAGTGCCATGGAAGGGCAGTTATGAAGTCACAGAGGATGACACAGGGTTTAGTATTAATGTAGTAGAGGTAGAGGATGATGAAGGTAAACAGATCAACACAATAAGATGTCCAGAGGATAGGAGAGTAGAGGTTCAAGCTTTAGTACAAAAACATGCAGAATTAGTGGGGGTAGAAGCAACAGCAGCATATCGGGAGCAGGTGAAGGCCGAATTATTTTTGAGGAGGTTAAGTGGCAAGTTTGTTTTTAATAAAGTAGATTTAAGGAATTCATTCTGGCGGATTCCATTACATATGAATTCTAGAAATAGGTTTAGGATGAGAATAAAGAGTAAATGTAGGAAGAAAATAAGATAGGTTAAGTATAGATATTTCATATAAGGTTAGTGGAGAGTTAGGAATAGAGTAAGAGTAGGATAGGTATATAGGATTAGGTAGGGGGAAGTGAAGTATAAGGAAGATTAGTTAAAAGTTAGGAATAGGATAGGTGTATAGGATGTATATAAGATTAGATGGATAAGTAGGATGAAGTTAGGGATAATTTCAGTTTAGAGAATTAGGTGAGAGTTAGGAATAGGATAGGGATATAGGATAGGTGTAAATTTTTTTTTGATTGGATAAGGTAGGTAAGTTAGATAGATAAGGGTAGAGAGAGATAGGCAATTTTTTTTGTAAATTTTGTTTGCGGTTTAAATATTTTATATTTGAATTCAAATAAGTGAGATTATTTGTATTCAAATAGGGGGAAAATACTCATATTTAGACCAGGGTAGAAAATTAAATAATCACATCAAATAATTTTAATCACCGTGTAGAAGCTTTGGGAAAAGGTACACGTTATTAAAAAACCGTGAAGCATAAAAATTCATTCGTTTTATTAAAAATAAGAGATTTAAATCATTTATAAGACGCTTTATATAAAAGGAAGCAGTATTAGAAAACTTTACGTGTAATTTAATTATTCCTAGTAAAGAAACAAAGACAAATTACGTGCAAAATTTATATTAATTAACTCTATTTTAAGTAACCGGTATTAAACAAAACGTGCAGATAATAATTGAATATTTAATTAGGATTCACTAAAAATTAAAGGGTATTAATTTTAATTGAAGTTAATTGAACCGTTAGTAACATATAATATCTATAAAAACTTGAAAAACCCAATAAAATGCAAATCGTAGAAGTGTTATTATGTTTGAACACCTGCGTATTTTTAAAAGGCTCATTCTGCGTAAATTTGGCAGAGAATTAATGATTACAGAGAATCTTGGAGAAACCGGAGCTTAATAGTTACGAGAAATGCTAAAGGCGCGATACGGGGTTATTTAACCCAGATAACAGTCCACATGGACTGAAATAATCAATAATAAAGAATATCAATTTGCACCAATAAGAACAGGGTAGATAGAGACAGATAATATGCGCAAGACCGAGACACATATAGTAAAAAGGCGTGAGTAGAGCAACGTCATGGGGTTGCGATTGGGTGAAAATAAAAGGCAAAATTGAGAAGTAAAAATAACATTTCTGTATAAAACTCAGTTAGTTATTTCCAGACGTTGCGTGCCGTGTCGGAATTTCTGATTTTTAACTGGGGCGAGTGCAAAATTCGTAAAAATCGCATGCCGGGCTACGGAATGGGAACATAGCAGGCGAAATTCTTTAGAATTGTCCGTTTTGAGGACTCGACCGACAGACAGGCTAACCTCTATATACCCAGGGGAATATGAACAAGCTCTCTGAGATCTTCGACTTGATTCAATGCGTTAAACAGTGCTTTTTAGTTTTCCGGTTTTGAGTAAATAATTTAAACAGTTTGCTCGAATATTTTTGTGATAAAAAACAGTTTGTTCTTTACGTGCTACAATGAATGTACGTTAGTGCACTTAGAAAAAAAGATACAAAGGAATAAAGTTAGTATCACTGTACCAATTAGTAAAATTTACAACGACAAATGAATACACAAAAGTAGGCAGTTTTGGCGTATATTGGTGAAAGAAGTATGAATTTCTTTGTTATTTTTCCGGGGTATTAATAATTAAATGGTGCATAAACGTGTCTGGATCCACAAAACAAGGTTCAGATATACACAGATGAGTTCCGGAAAAGCCCAGAAACAACTTTAAATAAATGGTGATGGAGAAAATTTTAAAAGCGTTGAGAATCAGAAGCCGTAAATATAACCCAGTTGGAATGGTGTAATTAACAAAAGGGACGATGTACATTGAAGCTACGAGTGCAGTAACCTTCAGGTAAATTATACTATTTTGTTCGAACTTTGATATTTTGGTGTGTGTTGAATAACTTTATAATTTGTTTATTTAAAATGGACAGTAGTGAAATTGTACTAACAATAATATTTTAATTTTAAGGTGAAATTTGCTTGTTTAAGTAGAAAGGGGTATTTAGTATTGATGTTCTGGATTATGATGAAAATATGGGTATGTCTTTGAGCTCAATTAGACGAACCTGGTTAATTAACGTAAAGGGGTGGTAGATGCTCCCTTTGTACTCAGACTCAGGTCTGCATATATTGTTATAGTAATTAGTAGGCATCCTACAAGGACTTTAATTCTGGATGCACGTTAAAATGATAACAAATTTAATCTTGAAATTTTTTGATATTAAAATTTATATATATATATATATATATATATATATATATATATATATATATATATATATGTAAATACTCATGCTCAAAGTAAGGTAATTGTAGAAACACGCCGTATTTGGAGAACAATCTGTATATTATACTCTAAATGCAAAACCCCTGACTTACAGGCTTCATTCAGGTTACATAACTTAATAGTATTTTTAAATAAGAATAGAGTATAGTATATAAGTAAAAATCTGTGAGTTTCTGAAAATGCTCCTCATTAAAAAAAAGTACTCGATACTACTTAAATGCGTTTAGTTTTCATTTCATCACCAGATTAAAAGGATTGAAAAACGTGCGTATACAACGTTTAATTGCGGTTACCTTTTTATATTCAAACAAAAAGAAAAATGTATTTTAACTTGAGGGCATCAACGTGTTTCGCTGAACTCGAGATTATTTCATTAAAAGTGAATGGACACTTCAATTAGGAACTATAATATAAAATAAAACAATTAGCAAAAGTGATGTCATGACAAAATACATAAAATGAGCAAATAATATCTATTAATCTCAAAGGTAACAGATAAACGTGTAAAATTTATTGCTTAACGATAACCGCGAACCATGAAATGTCACTTTCAGTAAAAACTACATCATCCAAATGAATGAAATCGGAGAAGCAACAACCAGAAATTCCAAATGTTTCTAGATTTATGAAGTATTAAGATTTAATACTATATAACAGATTAAAGAAGACAGATCAGGATCCAGTGTTCAACTGGTGCTCGTTAAAGAAGTCAATAAATAGATAGAGTTGAGCGAATGACCTGTGTAAAATACTTTTTGAAAGCATGGCGACTTTAAAGTAGACAAGTGAACTGCTTTTTAAACGAATTCCAGTAAGATAAATTTTTAACTTGAATGAAAGCATATGATTTATGAATTTTGAAATGCATTTGAGAGTAAATTAATTTTAAAAGAATGGAACGATATGGGTGTATGGATTTGGAAGGCTTGTATGAAGTTTAATTGCATTCAACGATTTTGGACTGAATACAGTTTACGAGATAAGAAAAAATAACGATCAGGATAATTTAAGGATAAAACAAAAGTAATAAGACTTTTGTTTTATCCTTAAATTTTTTTTAAATCTTTAAAAAGACATTCCTTTTTTTAATTTAAGTAGGTTAAATTATGTAAGATATTGGTAATAGAGTTTTTGTGTGCAAGTGGATAATTTAAATTGAACGAGTTTGAATTTTGGTAACTTTGGACGTTATAGAAAAACTTATTGAACGTAACTGATCAGTTACGTTTCAATTCGATTTAAATTAATTATTAAAAATTATCCATCTTAATTTCTAAAATTTTGTACATAGTGTGATTTAGATAAGGAAGGATTTGTGAATGGAAATACTAATTAGAAGGAGAGAGAGATCTGGTAGTTGTAAAATTTTGGATCTAGATATTCTTTAGTTTTTAATGTTGATTTCCTTAATATGTACAACAATTACCTTTAGAAGTCTTATAATTTAATATGCTTCCCCTTAAAAGCCATATTAAATTTATCTATTTTCAGTTATGTTCAATTTTTACTTTGTGTAATGACAAAAACCTGTGCGTAAGTTTGCCATAAACCCTTAAAATTAAATTGACTTTTACACAACTCTTACTCTGTAACTTGTACTTGCGTGTAACGTTCACTTGCTTGTAACGTGTGCATGAATGACGCTCGACTATTGTATCTATTTAATCTTTCTTACTTAAATCTCCAGAGACCTTATCATCACGGCTAAACAATGGATTTTTTGATTTATCCCTGTGGTATCATACACTTGGAAATAATTTACCTAACAAGCACTTCACTGATTCAGCTTTTAATTAAACCAACATGATATAATTATGTATTATGTTAATTGTAATTGAACCAACAAAAGTAATAAAACTTTGGATTATTTTAGTAAAATAAAAAATAAATTTTTAACCAATTTCAATCCTCTTAAGACTCAAACAAAACATGTAAATTTTACTTCAGTAAATTTTCTTTCTTTTCTTTTTAATAACTACAGAGTATCAAAAAGTTAACAAAATAAATCGACCTGATATGAGCTCATGTCTCGGGGCTTTTACAAGATAAAATTACAACGTATCTAATTCAAACATTAATTAAAGCATTGCATATTCACAGTGCTATTAGCTTTTAAACATTTGTAAAACAATTATTATGAATCTTTCTTTTACAAAAATTTAAACAGATATATACATAAATACCTGAATAAAGTATTATCAAGGTCCTTAACCTTAACCACACTTCAAGACAAACCGCAATCACTTGAACTAACAACAGATAGTGGACATCATGGCAGAAACCCGAACTCCTGCACCTCTAAACCAAAGAATATTAACCCAGAATTCAATCCAAGATGTAGAAACAGTGTAAACTAGCTCAAAACCACTACTGATATTTTCCCATTTACTCATTTTACAATACTCGAACAAGTATTCAAATTCACTAAAATGGCAATATAACAAAAGCTATGTTGAAGTAAGCAACAGTAGCAAAGTAGGCCAATGTGGAATAACCATCTTCCGTGTAGGGGGAATATTGAAGGAAATGCTGTGACAGACCAATTCGTGCCCCTCAATTATGACAAAAAAACCTTTCAAGATACGTGATTAATGTAACATAGTTATTGTATTTCAGTCATTTTTTTCTTACTTTTTTATTTTTTAATTTTCTTTTATAATTTCTCCCATGAAAACCCACTACTGCACCACTGCAGTTAGCCACCACACTCTTGTATTGTTATGGGGCTCCACCCCTTTAGGGCAAATCAAAATGTATTAACAGTGCTCATTTTACCCATAACATATTATAGAGTGGCACTAGTTTTATGTCATTAATTTAGGAGGTGATAGAGATTGATTAGCTAAACAAAAAAACCTATAAGGCATTTTACTCTTGGACCATTTTTTGAATGCCGTACCTAAGTCAACTTAAGTAAAACTTTTAGAACTGCTGTTGGTTGTGTCATATGTTTTTTAAGAAATAACTTACCTATGCAATTGTTATCCTGAGTCACATAACACACATGAAATGATTTCACAATAAGTGTTCAAAATTTACACCGTATCTGCAAGTTCGTTGTTGGTATAATTCTCGAATTTTCGTATTTTCAAAAAACATTTCATTACGCGGCAAAAAACTCCAATTATCTAGATCCAATTACAATTAAGTCACAACACTGCGTTTACGTGTATTACTTAAGCACGTGGTGATTGATTTGGTGAAGGGCTTTTGAAAAATCTGTATATATTAAGTCACATTTGTTATGTAAAAAGGTATTACGAGGTGTGATATGGAATGCACCATCTCTGTCATGAAGTGGTGATTCATGGGTGACAAATTGCAAACTAATTAATTTAATTACTGTATTTAGTTGAATGTATGATATTGTTTTACTTTTAAATATATGTTGAACCTGATGAACTAAATGTATATGGGCAATAGAGGTACTAGAATCTGTTTATATTTGATTACTATAATCATAAGTACATAACATAATTTGTTATCGAATATAAACTATTATGCAGTAAATATTGTATAAAGGTATAATGCCAAAGTTTGATGAATTTGACAAAAGAATCATTCGAGGTGTGGGAGGTACGTCTACAAAAATAGTTCATAATCTATGTTATTACAACTAATAAAAAAGTCTATGATACTTTTACCTTCATGAGAGCAAAAAATATATGGTACTTTAGAAACACATCTTTTTCCAGCTACTCCAGCTTTTAACATCTATGATGAAATAGTAAAACTATTAAAAGCAAAATTTGCACCAACCTCCAGTGTCATTATTGAAGGATATCAATTCCATAATAAGAAACAGAATTCCAACAAATCAGTAGGGCGATACATAATAAAATCTTTATCAAGTTGTGCAAATTTGAGAATTTTTTATACGAAGTCTTGAGAGAGATGTGTGTGGACTAAGTAGTAGAATAGATTATTAACAGAACCAGAAGTATCAACGTTTGAAGATGCTTGTCACAAAGCGCTAAGTTAAGAAGAATCTGAAACTCAATGTAAATTAGTTTTTGGGTTTCCAGCTATGTTGGTATGTAAGTTACAGAAACATTCATTCAAAGAGCAACCTTTCAAACACATCAATACAAAAAACGTTTACCAATGATTCAGTATATACAGAGCCAAAACCTTGTTTCCGTTGTGGGAAATAGCGCAGGCCTGGAATTTGCCCATCTATTACATGGGCGTGTTTCAAACGTAAAAAAAAGAGCTACACTAGTAAAATGTGCAGAATCCATCATGTTAATCAGTTGGAGCAAGTTGAACAAGGACCTGAAGCAATCACGCAGGAGTATCTTGAATTAGGTCATGCTTCATCTATCAGTGGATTGGTGGAGCAAATTTTGAAGATTCAAATTCATACAAAAGGTAAGTGTTTAGTTATGAAAGTTGATTGTGGGCCATGTACATCAGTTCTCCATGTAGCAAATGGTAGAAGCAGGAATTCTAAGTAAAATAAACACAAGTACGTTGGCTAACCCCACTCTGGCAGTGCCAAAGAAAGAAAAAATTTTTTTTTAAGTTATGCATTTTAAAAAACTTAATACAGTCTGCAAAACAGATCAGTGTGTTTTGTGCTTACTGGATGATATATTTTTTGGACCGTTAGTAATCAAATTTTTTTGGTACCAGACCTGAAAGGGAATTAGCACTACATTTGACTTTCCAATGCTTCACTCGAAGGTACTACATTGACCAGGGAGCAAATTCTTTTTACCTGGCAAATTTTGAATTTTGCCGAACACTTACTGTTCCAAGCAAGGTATGAATCTTTAACATGCGTGACAACATTCACACATGATACCTCCATTTTACCTCTCATCTAAACAAGGGTGTATTTTTGTGAAAAATGACCGCCTAACATATTTCAAGCAAACCGTGTCAGAATTCAAACCCGGGACCTTGGGCATAGTGGTCCCATGCACACCAACTATGCCATAGAGCCGCCTGGGAAATAATCAGCAGCTAGATATGAGCGAAAGTGCAAGGGAGCTATTAACAATTAACACCCAAGTGGGGTTTATATGCCTTTAATAGATTAACATATGGTGTGGGTAAGTTTGTTAAAATTAGTAAAAAAAAAACGTAAATTCTATGAATCAAGTATAGAATTCTTAGCACACAAAATAGCAGAAACAGAAATACACCCTACCGACCAAGAAAAAGAGGAAAAGATTCAGTGTATCAAAAATTGAAAACCACCAATTAATTTAACTTAATTAAAGACATAAAATCTGCTGAATTATTGTTCAAAGTTTGTCCCTATGCTTTCTTGGGAATTGAGATCTTCGTATAGATTGTGCAAATCGGAAATACAATACGTGTGGTCAACAGAGTGCTAGAGAGTGCTTGAAAGGAGTAAAGAGCTATTTTTATCTAATGTACAATTCCAACTTACCTATTTATATCACCTGCGTTAGTAGTGGGGGCCTTTTTATATCATAAAATAAATAATGACGATAGACCAGTTGGTTTTACATCTGGGACTTTGACAATGGCACAGCAGAAATATTCAAATATTGAATCGAAAGCATTGACTATTATATTTGCCCTTTGTAACTACTGAGTTATTTTTTTAACCCAAAGCTTTCAAATATCTCGAATAGTAAGCATTCTACGAAAAATTGTCCATAATCAAAAATTTAATCTATCCACGAAGGAAATACAGTAGTTCTAAAATTACTCCTGTTCCCCTGTCCTTGTAGGTAGAGGCGGAGTAATGTTGAAATCTTAAATAGGAACCCCCATTTTCATTGCGTTATTGTATTCTACTGCTAAATATACATAGGATTTGTCGGAAACATTTTTTTCGATTCATGATAGATGGTGCTGTAATGCACTAAATTGTATTTTTTCAATTTCTCCTAATGAGAACCTAAGCATATGATACTGTAATACGTTGGCAATAAAAAATACTACATTTTCATTGTAAATGCTCCAAATCAGTCTTACAACAGAATTTATCTCTCACATTTTCAATTACTGAATAAATGACTTGTTCAAAAACTACTACTATTGTAATCCAGAAACATGCATTCTTTTTGAGATACATGGTCCACTTGTGATGTATCAGAGTGCTTGATTACATCTGCTTTCAAATTAATGTATTTTTTCATAGGTCAGTTTAGAAATGTCGAAATACTTTTTATGAAAATGTTTCATTGTTTCCATGTAACATTTGTGTTATTTCTTGTCTTCGTGTTTGTTATAGTGTTATTTTGTGTAAATAAACCTATATGAGAAAGATATAACTTTAAGAAACAACTCATTTTACTGAGTTCAAGGCTTATTTCAGAAACAAAAGAACTGGTTTCCATTAGGCCGTTGATATTACTTCAGAATTGAGTACTTAACTGTACAAGAGAAAATTGAAATAGTTCCTGGAGAAGCTAGTTTTGATAATGCTGTTAATCTCTATGCTAGCATTTTCATTGTCAAACAATTTACTACTGATCGAGATGTTCAAGCAAAAAGAAGACTCCATCAAACAACAGTCACTGGAAAAGATGATAAAATTACTGTATTAACTACAGTGGTTGCTAATGCTCATGTAAGTACACGAGAAATGCCTTGCAATTTCGGATTGCCCCAGAACAGTGTTTGGAAAATTTTAAAACATAATCATCCGTTTTATGCTGAAACATATTTTACTGCTCTACTAATTTAGTCACGTTTTTTCAATTTAATATATGCTTGTGGTTTATTAATTAATTCATTAATTGTGTAAAAGAGTGGAACGCAATTATTAATGGCTCAAATCTTATGTATAAATTATGTATATTTATTTACTAATAATTTGGGTTGCACCTACTTCTATTATCTAGTCATTATAGGTTAGTTTCGGTGGAGTCAACGCCCCCTTCAATTAGTCGTATCTGAATCACCTAGTGTTCAACATGGGATTTTCGATTTAAGCCGGAATCATGTGCATTACTATTCTAGCATGATTTGTACTTCTGTTAATGGTTAGTGAAGTATTTTTCATGTGTAATTTAAGTCTAATTGTTTCATTTCCTTTAGCGCTAACATTACATTACAAAAAAGAATTAATTTTATGAGTACGTTGTTTAATCAAGGATGTTTGTAGCAGAGAACTGGTTGACGTTTTGGAATCTGCAATATCGAAGTACAAGCTCCGTTCTAGGTTGTTCATATAAAAATTCTACCCAGAAACATACAAAGAAATATTCAGTACATTTTGTTCATAATTTAAATTTGTTGCGGATGGTGGGTGGTGTATTACGTCGTTAAGGTTCTTTTAATGAGGTTAGAAGTAAAACATAGAGATTTATGCAATACGAATGAGCAAACATTTAATAACAAAATCAAAATAAGCACACAATTTAATGTAACAGGCTTAAGGTAATCCCTGTTGGTTAACAATATATTATATCGGTTTCGATACAGGTTCGCAAGCTCTACGATGTAAACACAACGGCGCGCTATGGACAACCAATAGTGCCAGGAGGGCGTGATAACGAGACGAGACACACAACACTGAATGACGGCGTTACACACTCCCCCTCTGGTTCCAATGCCGTCCCGACGAGGAACCAGCACAAACTTCACTCACACTAGTGTCTGCAACAACCAATTTCTATTTTGGCCGACCTCTTCTTTTAATATGAAATTTTAGACTAACTTCCGAATTTCCTTTAAATGGTATAAGCGCAGATAAATGATAAATTCCAGAGGATTCATTCAAATCATCACACTTCCCTATCTCATAACTGGTATGTAAAACTTTTTTTAGAATGACATGAGGACCATCCCTACTGGGATTTAATTTGCTTGAAATTCCTTTCTTTGCGCTACTAAGTGTATGCAAATTCACAAGTACTTTGTCGCCAACATTGTAACTAAGAAATTCTTTTCTGTGCAAATCGGCATACCTCTTGCTTTTTAATTTTTCCTTTTCGTTATTATTCCGAGCCTGATGTAGATTAATTGCCAATCTTTTTAAGTACGGCATTATTTGTGGTACAAAATTTTCTGACTGAACCACATGTCGAAAATTATTCGTTACATCATCTAATGTCCGTAATTCACGACCAAACACTACATAAGCTGGTGTATAATCAGTTGATTCACAAAATGTAGTGTTCAATGCGAAACAAATAACAGGAAGTTTTTCACACGACGTTTTATGTTTATCGGCAACCAGAATTGCTAATCTAGGTTTCAAATCCCTGTTTTTCCTTTCGAACATATTTGTTTCCGGATAATATAAAGGAATTAAACATTGCTTAATACCCAAACAAAAGCATACTTTTTGCATGGCAGCACTAATAAATTGCGTTCCATTATCACTAATAACTTTCCATGCCATAACGCATACCAATTTCCTCTATTAAAATTTTTGCACAATTTTCTGCGGAGGCCACTTTAAGTGGGAATAATTCAACCCATTTAGTAGCGGCATCTTCTACAAAAAATATCGACTTTTCGCCATCTGCCGATTCAGGTAGTGGACCAAATAAGTCTATAGCAATTGTTTCAAATCGCTGCGCATAAGCGGGTGTTGTAACTAACCCTGCAGGTTTCTGATTTAAAGCTTTATATCTTTGACAATTCAAACAACTTCTAACGTAATCAGTAATGAATTTTCTCATTCCCGGAAAATAATAACGTTTCGAAATTTTTAAAAATGTTCTTTCAGCACCATAGTGCCCTGCAGTAGGATCATCATGGTACATTTGTAACACATTTTCTGTTAGATGAACCGGCACTACCTGCTGAGCTTCATCAGCATCATCTTCGTGTGGATAACAAAATAAAATTCCATTGGACATTACGTAGCCTTTCTCTGTCCAATTTGCAATATTATCATCAGTTAAATTTTCAAAACTATCAATAATTTTTTTAATATCTGGATCTTTCAATTGTTCGTTACGAATTTCACAAGCAGATTTTTTCGGAAAATCAACATGTATAATGCAAAGCTCACATTTAGTATTTTTAGCATCACTACACTGTGGACGGGATAACGTGTCTGCTACCACATTCTTTTTCCCTGGTAAATATTCTATTTGTAGGTTAAAGCTCTGGATTTGTAAAGCCCATCTGGCTAAACAGCCTGATGGTGTTTTCAGCGAAAACAACCACTTCAACGGTTGATGATCCGCCGAAAGAATAATTTTGGACCCTTCTATATACCCACGAAACTCATCTAAATCAAAAACTACAGCTAACGTTTCGCGTTCGGTAGTAGAATAATTAATTTCGGCTGAAGGCAATAAACGACTCGCATACTCAATCGGATGCTCACTTTCACGCTTGCCCTGTAATAATACTACACCCAGTGCATAATTGCTTGCATCTGTACGAATAATGAAAGGTTGCGAAGGATCAGCTTGACCCAAAATTGGAGCACTAACCAATAATTTTTTTAAAGTTTCAAAAGCATTCTGTTCTTCATCACCACATTTCCCAACAGATTTCTTTTTTGTTAAGTTGCTCAGAGGCCTAGAAATATCTGAAAAATTTGCTATAAACCTCCTGTACCAAGAACAACATTGTAAAAACTTTGCATGTGCTTTACGTTACGTGGAGTAGGAATATCTGTAATCGCACTAGTTTGCATGAGGATTAACTTTTATTCCTGCCGGCGTTATTAAATTTCCTAAATATTTTACTTCAGAACAGGCAAAAAAACACTTTTTTTTTATTCGCCCGTAGTTTAAAATGATTAAGACGCAAAAACACTTATTTTAAGTCTTTGATGTGTTGCTCAAACGAATTTGAAATTACAATTAAATCATCAAGATATGCCAATAATGTGACGTCAGGAAGTCCCGAACGAAAATGATCCATTAAGCGTTGAAACGTCGCCGGTGCCGTTTAAAGACCGAATGGCATTTGTAAAAAACGATAAGTTCCAAATGGCGTGACAAACGCAGTTTTATCGCGATCAGAGGCAACAACACCAACCCGATGGTAACCCGTGCGCAAGTCAATTGTCGACATAAACAAAGATCGTTTTGCCGCATGCGAAAGATCGTTCATTCGTGGCAATGGAAATGAATCGGTAATTGTCTTTTCATTAAGACGTCTATAATCGATACAAAGTCTTACCGAACCATCTTTTTTTGGTGTGAGGACCACCGGAGCAGCCCAAGGAGATTCGCATGCTTCAATAATCCCCTCTTTTAATAGTTTATCGAGTTCCCCTTTTAAAATTACCTTTTTTGCAGGAGGCATTCTATAAGGTGAACTATGAATTGGCAAACTATTTTCCGTATTTATATAATGTTCAATAAAAGGAGTAGCATCTCCCCCTACTTCAAAAATATTTCGGTTATCGCACAAAATTTTCTCTAAAGCGTGCTTCTGTTCTGCCGACAGAACCGTGCTTTTATCAAAATGCATACACGAAACATCGTTTAAATTTACACAATTTGTGTTATTTTCAAAATTTAGCTCATGCCGGAGCTCACGATTTTCACCGATAAGTTCAGAACAATATTCCCATCAGCAATAAAATCGACGCCAAGTAAGGTATAGTCTGCGTTCAGTAATACAATAAAAGTTGTGTTCACTTTTTTAGTTTCAACGTAAACGTCAATGTTAATTACTTTTAACTTTTGAGTTTTTTCACTACCATCTGCTAATTTAATATTTATAAGTTCATTCCAAAATATTTGACCTTTTTCCAGTAAAAATTTGTAAAGAAACTTACCAGCTAAGCTGTGTTTAGCAGCAGTGTCCAAATGACCTGTGCCTTTTGTACCCAAAATACTTATCTTCAAAATTGGCCTGTTTCTAGGTTGACTTCTTTTAAGGACTTCAGAACCTACGGTGCAGAAGGTTGCTTCCATTGTTGACGATTCCACTGTAGTTTCCAAATTAGGACATTTTCCGCGAATATGTCCAGCTTTCCAACAATGGTAACACACAACTTCACTATTAACCGAGACGTTTGTTTTATTTACCGAACTACCGTTTTGCTTCTCTTCTTTTTTAATAAGCTTTTCACAATTACTCTTAATGTGGCCAAAAACTTTACAATAACTACAACGAACGCTTTTATTTTTATCAATAACGACGCATGCCTTACTATTTAAATTTGTAACACTGTCAATTTCATTTAAATTTTCTTCCACAACACAAGCTTCTTTAAGCAAATCATCAAATGATTTAATACTTTCGCAAGAAATACGTTCACAAATTTTCATATTTAGTAGCCCATAGATCATATCTATTTGTACGGTTGAACTTAGTGTATCTGGTGGTAGCTGAGCGATTAAAGCCCTAGCCTTACAAACAAAAATATTCGTCGGGGTAACAAAATTATTATTATTATTATTCTTTATTACCCAACAGATATACATCCAATTACAGGGCAATGCCCAAGTTATAGAAAAACAAAAAGAAAAATTAATAAAAGAGTTACAAACTATTGTAGTATAAGACAAATATAATTTAAATCTAAATATGTGTAGAATTTGTGTTGAGTTAAACTAAAACTAAAACTTGTTATTGACAATAGCTTTAAGTGTTGTCAGCGTACAATTATTGATATCACACTCTGAATAAATCTTGTTAAAGTTGTTACACATGATGTATATTGGAGATTTTTTTATCAGATTCGAGCGTGCTGTACAATTATAGAACGTCACTGTATTACGACTTTCAGACCGCAGTACATTAAACCGAAGTAGGGACAGTAGCTGCATACAGTCAATCTTGTGATGTAGTAGATTATACAAGCTGTTAAGTATTCGTCGATACTCAAGTGATTTCATACCAAACTGTAAGAGTAGAACATTCTGCTCGATACCTATAGCTGGATAATGTCCACAAGTTTTTCGATACATAAATTTTAAGAATTTTCTTTGAGTATTTTCCAAGCATTCTTTTTGATATTGATAATGTGGGTACCATACAAGTGCACAATATTCTAGCTTAGGTCTGACAAACGCATAAAATAATGCTTTTAAAGCTAATTCGCTTGAAAATGATTTGCAGTTCCTAATTATCAGACCTAATAATTTAGTTGCAGACCTGCTTGTCGTGCGCACATGTTCACGAAAGGTAAGTTTAAAATCAAATACAATGCCTAAATCCGACACTGAAGTAAGTCTATCAAGTTGTACAGTATCACAGGTGTATCGATACATAACAGGTTGATCTTGCTCATTAGCAAATAATTCCCGATATATTTTGTAAGGTGGCTTTTTTGTTCCAAAAGTACCACGTAATGATTGAACTCATTCATTCCATGATTCAATCGAATCTTTGACCCCTTGAAACCAGGTTGCGGCGAGTCCATCAAGCAACATGGGTAAGCCTCGTATTGCGTTAACATCCGAAATATTCATACAATCCTTAAGAATTTCTATTGCATCAATAAACGCATTTATATTCGTTGACTTTGAGCCATCAAATCTCGATTTACAGTTAGCGAAACTTCCCTCTTGCACCAGCATTGATGTCTGAGAAATGTTTGCGTTTTGCAAGCTTGCTAATAATTCACGAAATTGCACATCCGACAATGTAATTGATTGGGCCATTTTATCATTTGTTCTTCGCAAATTATAAGTGCATTCACTTGCCGTGTTTACAACTTCTTTGTTCATGTGATAACAATTTGTAGGTTGTAACAGTATTCCGATATCTTTAAAATGTACAAAACAACCAAGGTTAGAAACAAAATGAAATCCACACGTGTTTTATCAATACACAATAATTAAAAGACTCGTTTTTCTCTAACATTAGGTATAACAAATGTGCACGAAATATCACTGAATATACTGCGATTTAATAAATTTTAACGGTTATACCTACAAGATTCCAAAGTTTTCTTATTCGAAACAGACTGTTTTGCATAATTATCAACAACGTATTTACTTAAAACAACATAACCACGTGGGCGCTACTGTGATGGATGGTGGGTGGTGTATTCTGTCGTTAAGGTTCTTTTAATGAGGTTAGAAGTAAAACATAGAGATTTATGCAATACGAATGAGCAAACATTTAATAACAAAACCAAAATAAGCACACAATTTAATGTAACAGGTGAAACGGTTGGTTTTGTAAATTTCTACATTTGCCATTATTTATGTAATTTAATTTTATTTCCGTGCTCAGATATTCATGATCTGTAATACCTTTTATGTTGGCTAAATTGATAACTTCAATTTGGAGGTGGTTGATAAGAACCTGTCGACGAAGCCATTCTTCTTCTTTCAACGAACGCCGCTTTGACAAGCAGTCTTTTAATGCATCCATCTTCATCTCGCCTTATAGCGGTTTTGGATGTATTAAATGATATATTTGTGGAGTAGATTTTGGTATTACATTGGTATATACGTTTATTTTTCTACTCACAATACCGCCTCGCGGATATTTCCTGCTTTTACTTATATTAGGTGAGCCACGTTTTTCCTGTTTTGTGTTTTCTGATATTAATTATTTATCTTTCAGAATCTTGTATTGTACGAATATCAAAGTTGTTCTTTGTTAGCTATTAATACATTGAAACCCACTTCTGTGGTAAAGTATATCCTACTGAAATTTCAGCACTAACATTATTTATTTCAGGGTCCTTAATCTTGGTATTAAGCCTGGTCCTGAATCTTGGTTATAATCTTGGTATTAATCTTGTTTCATGTAAACAGATCCTTATGTCAGCCCGTGGATGCTCCTTGTGAGCTCACTTCAATTCTGTACTAATCATCCGTTTGGATTTCCGTTTAAATTCAATATTAAATATTACTTCATTCTGTGGCTTATGTACTGAAGACTCGTTGGAAGCGGAAAGCATTGATTTATGATCCAGACTCCAGGTTGTATACTTAGAAGATAGTGATACCTATTGCTGTATTTCTGTGTGTTGCGTTATGCAAGTATTGACGTAATTATTGTTTATTGTTGATTGAATCCGCGTAATTAGCCGTCTGCTGGTTATATTATTGCATTGTTATTGGTAAACTATAGCGAACTCTTGGTATCCTACCACCAGCTGTTTGTGTGTTTACTCATGTTACAGGTCAGCACTGGCGCACAGCGATTCACTAGCTAGTGATTGCATCGTCCAGGTATGCTCAATTTATGCCGCTTTCTGATGAGTAATCATTTACATTAATATTTATTGCTAACCTGTAGGTGAAAAGCCATTTGTGTATATTTTTGCAAGGCCTTTCTCCTATGTGTTTTTTTGAAATTTACTTACTAGCGAAAAACATTTTGCGGCAGAGTTTAATGTCAGTTGTACTCGCCAACAGGTGAAAGATACCTTAAATTCATTGCTTTTAGTGGGATACCGGTTTATATATTACCCTTTATGTGTGTTATTAAAATACGTTTATATTTGCATTGCCACTGCGGTGTGTATTTAATTCCAGATAAATCGCTTGTGCTTGTAATTCAGTTATTTTGAAATATAGTTATATGATTGTAGTGGCTACTGTTGTTATACTTATTTTGCTCTTTAGGTGTGATATTATCCGAAACCATTGGGACTTGGGGTTTCGTAGTTCTTTCGGCATTTTAATCAAGTCTCTGGCGCCTTTTATACTGTATTTACTTGTAGGTCTGTTCGGGTTCTTAACGACCTACTTGCAGGAATCAAGATCCACCCCTGCAGAAAAGTCTTTATTAGCCGAGGTGCAAAAAGTCACCGTATCTACCCTAAAGAACCCACCTTTGTAGCTTTCATCAAATTACCGTGACATTTTTATTGACGCCCGACGTGGTAGGCCCCAATTCGAGGCACTATTATTGACGCCCGACGTGGTAGGCCCCAATTCGAAGCATTATTATTGACGCCCAATGTGATAGGCTCCGATTCGAGACATTTTTTATTGACGTCCAATGTGATAGGCTCCGATTCGAGGCATTATTTTTGAAAACCAACGTGGTAAGTCCGTAATGTTGCTTTTCTCTGCTTTGTTTCCTATTTGTGAATTCTGCTAAATTATTGAATTTTTGGCAGTTAGTTGTTCGAGTGTGTATGTTTCTATATATAAATATCATAATTTGCTCCTTTCATTTGGTATTCTTTGTAACTTAGAGAATATTTATCTTACATGTGCTAATATTTTTATCAACTTTAGTGTTTTGGTTTTGGTCATTCACTTATTGGCGAGTGGCAGTGCAAATATTCTTTATGGTATTTATAATGGGTTTAGTAAAGTGTTAAGAATACTTTAATGGTTATTGCTGTTAGTTTATATTATCTTGTAGTTATATTATTTTTGTTGAAGCGGTAAAAGCCGACTTCAAAGGTTTTGTAATAATTGTGTTTAAGATTTTGCCCGTTTTATTCGTCTATAAATTTATATTGTTTGGTGTTGTTCTGTGGTGCGATGTCCGAGCTTAAAATGGATATAAATAGACTACGTAAAGATGAATTGAGTTTTGAATTGCTTATTCGTGGAGTGGTTACATCCCATTCTGAAACTATCGAAAATTTAAGAGCATGTTTGCGTCCCTTAATGAAATTAGAATCTTCTGTGACACATTTACCTTCTGATTTCAAATTTGATGAGGAACTTAATGTTATTGGTTCTAAAACTAAAGAATTAGAAAGTAATTATGATAAATTAGATTCCCCGTCACAAACTATTCTTTCTCGTTGTGTTCATTTATTGAAAAGAGTTAATCTTATTGTGCCTTCTAGTTTATCAGTGGAACAAAACCAAGTTCGTGTTACCTTGTTGACCAATATTTTGATGCTGTTAGATAAATTAGATGTGCGATTGTCCTCCGAAGTGACCGATATTAGTAAGGTTTTGTCACCTTTACTTATTAACGAGTGTATACCCATTCCTGAAGTGCCATCTGCTAGTTCTTTAGCGAATAATTGCACAATTCCTTCACAACCTGTATTGAAGTGGAATTTGAAATTTTCCGGCGATTCTCATGGACCTAGTGTTCACAATTTTCTAGAACGAGTGGAAGAACTTCGAATTGCCCGTAACATTTCTGAAATTCAGCTATATGAATCAGTTGTTGATCTTTTATTATGGTACCGTAGTTACCGCAATAGGTTTTCTGTTTGGAAAAGTTTGGCTAAATTATTACTACGTCATTTTGAACCTCCTGACTATAAGATGAGATTGTTCAAAGACATTTTGTCCAGGACTCAAGACCGTTCTGAAAGTATTATTGAATATGTGTCCTGTATGTCTGCTATGTTTAGGCGTTATGGTGAAGTAGCAGAAGATATTCAGCTAAATATTATTTCTAGAAATCTTTCTCCTTTTTACACTACACAACTTCCGGTTGTACAATCCTTGCAAGAATTAGAAGATGAATGTTTAAAACTTGAAGTTAAGAAATATCGTTCCGAAACATATGTTCCACCTCAACGTAAAAAACGTGACTATGTTGAACCCGACTTTGCTTTTATTTCTGCCCTGGTGCCATGCCAGACCCAAGTTTTGTCATCTCCATCAGTCGTTAATGAAATTCAAACCATGTCTAAGCAAATCGTTTGCTACAATTGTTTTCGTTTGGGTCATTCTTTTAGAGAATGTAAGGAACCTAGAAAGTTATTATGCTATCGTTGTGGGAAATTTGATTTTACCTCGCGTACTTGTCCCGACTGTAATAAGCATTTAAACTTAATGCGGAGGAACCAATAAGTCGAGTGGCTGCCTCCTGCACTTCCAATGTTCAAGTCTAGACTAATTCAGAGTCGTGTAATTTTTCTAATAAAATTTTACTCGACTTCGTTTTATCCCATGCACACGGTGATCAGCGCCCTTATCTGCAAATAAAAGTTTTAGGTCATCCTATGTTGGCTCTTCTCGATAGTGGTGCTACCCAGTCTGTAGTTGGTTTACCTGGGTATAAACTTTTTCAAAAATTAGGTTTAACTTTGGTCAAAAATCCTATTGATTGTACCGTAGCCAATGGTCAGTCAGACTTGTAAAAGCCTAGGTAACATTTCCGCTCCTATTCAACTCATGGAAAAACTTCACCTCATTAAAGTTTTAGTGGTTCCTGAACTTAGTCACACCCTCATTCTAGGTGTTGACTTCTGGAAAATAATGGATATCATTCCTAATTTAAAGGAAGATGTGTGGCATTTTTCTAACCGACCCCAACATATTCAGATATCTAGTATTTGTAATAAAGATAGCTTAACTTCCGAACAAAGTTCAGCTTTGGATAAACTTATTAATGATAAATTAGCAATAATGGGTACTGGTTTAGATTTGTGTAATAGTACTGAACATGTTATTGAGCTACTGCCTAATACCAAACCTATTAAACAAAGATACTATAGAGTGAGTCCTGCTAAACAAGCGATTATTGATGATGAGTTAACTAAGATGTTGAATGATAAAGTTATTGAACCCTGTAAAAGCGCATGGTATTCTTCTGTATGTTTGGTTCCCAAAAAGGACGGAACTTATAGATTTTGCATCGATTATCGTCAGTTAAATTCTGTTACTATTAAAGATGCTTACCCGTTGCCTTATATGTCTAGTATATTAGATCAACTTCGTGATGCTCGCTATTTAAGTGTGCTCGATATTAAGAGTGTTTACTTTCAAGTCCCGTTGAGTGAGTCATACAAAGATTGTACTGCTTTCACGGTGCCCGGTCGTGGTCTTTATCGTTTTAATCGCATGGCTTTTGACTTAACGAATGCCCCCGCTAACCTTTCAGCGGTTGATCGATAATACTGTAGGTGCCGATCTTCAGCCCTACGTATTCCAATATTTAGATGACGTGGTCGTCATATCGCAAGATTTTGAAACACATCTAAATATTTTAGGTAAAGTTTTCGATCGCTTAATAGAAGCTAGCTTAGTCCTTAGTTTAGAAAAGTGCAAATTTTGCTTGCCCGAACTACGTTATCTTGGCTATATGGTTGACCAACATGGTTTAAGGCCAGATCCGGAAAAAGTTAGTGCCATATTAGAAAGTCCATCTCCTAAATCTGTACCAGAGCTTCGTAGATTCCTGGGAATATCATCATGGTATCGTTGTTTTGTTAAAAATTTCGCCAGTATTGTCCAACCTCTCACCGATCTTATTAAAAAGAATTCAATTTGGAAGTGGTCCGAAAAATGTGAATCTGCTTTCAATCACATTAAAGAGCTATTAGTGTCTGCTCCTATTTTGACCTGCCCTGATCCATCTAAGACTTTCGCTTTGCACACCGATGCTAGTGCGTATGGTATTATATCCGTATTGACTTAATCAACCGACATTGGTGATAACGTCATCTGTTATTTATCCCGCTCGTTAACTTCGCAAGAGCGTAAGTACTCAACCACCGAACGCGAATGCCTTAGTGTAATTTGGTCGGTGGAGAAACTTAGGCATTATTTGGAAGGATCGCATTTCACTGTGGTTACAGACCATCACTCTTTGCTATGGCTTCATAATTTACGTGACCCGCAAGGTCGTCTTGCACGATGGGCCTTACGCCTACAGCCTTATAATTTCACCATTATTCACCGCAAAGGCAAGGATAATGTTGTACCCGATTTTCTTTCTCGTTCAGTGCCAGTCTCCGTTGATGCTGTTGATATCCCCGTTAACTTTTTTCAGACTACCGATCGCTGGTACAAAGAAATGCTGAATAACATCATTAATAATCCGTCTAAATATCCTCAATGGCGTATTGAATCTGATAAGCTTTACAAACATGTCAAGTCTAATTTACCTGAATTGTCTTCTGAAACTGATAATTGGAAATTAGTTATCCCTAAAGATCATCGTAAAGAAATTTTGTTACATTGTCATGACCACCCGACTTCTGGTCACACTGGTATTTTCAAAACCTATTTAAGAATCCGCACACGTTACTATTGGCCTCAGATGAAATCTGATGTTGCCAGGTATGTTAATCGCTGCATTGTTTGTCAACAGCAAAAACCTGAGCAAAAGCTTCCTGCTGGTTTAATGGGTGATCGTCCAATTCCCGAAAAACCGTGGCAAGTGGTTAGTGTAGATTTCATGGGTCCTTTGGTACGTTCAAGTCGAGGTTATAATTATTTATTAGTTGTAACCGATTATTTCAGCAAGTATGTAGCTATGTTTCCTACTCGTTCTGCTACTGCTTCAAGCATCTGTAAGAATCTTGAAGACGAAATATTTCTTGTTTATGGTGTGCCTCAATACGTCATTTGCGATAACGGTACTCAGCTGAAAAGCAGAGAATTTCAAAAATTATGTGACAAATACAATTCTCAAATCTCGTTTACTCCTTTGTACTATCCTCGCGCTAATCCTATGGAGAGGTCGATAGATAGATAGATAGATAGATAGATTTATTCGTGCTCAATAAAATGTTACATTTTTTAACGCACACGTCCTATATAATACATAGATTAAAAACATATACTATAGTTCTAGAGTATATGGCTCTTAATTAATAAAATAATGAATTTTCAACACACATGTCCTGTTTAGTATATATATTAAAACTTAAATTACTATAGTATATGGCCCCTGGCTAAGAGAAATTGAGATCACTGTTATAATACTCTTCAAGTGAGTAGAATGCTTGCTTTGTTAAAAATGCTTTTACTTTTATTTTAAATTGTAAATGCTGTAATGTTTTAATACTTTGTGGTAGACAATTGTATAATTTTATTGCATGGTAATTTAGTGAGTATCTAGTTCCACTTAGCCTAGTGTATGGGATTCTAAGTGTATTGTTGTTTCGTATGTAATGCTTGTGTATTTGTAATTCTCGATTATTTGTGAAATTATCCAAGGTTCTTATGTACATAAATCAGGCAATTCAATATATATAGTGAGGGCAAAGTAAGTATCTTTAGTTTCGCAAAATATTCTTTACAATTTCTCTGAAACTTAAATTGGATATTATTCTCACAGTTTTCCTCTGTAATGAAAATAATCGCTTTGCACATGGTGAATGTCCCCAGGCTAATATTGCATAAGATATGTGACTGTGGAATAGTGCAAAGTATGCAACAAGAATTACATCATCAGTAACATAATTTTTAAGGAACGAATGCAGTAAATTGATGTATTTAGTTTTAATGCTGTTGCATTGATATGCTCATTCCATTTTAGTTTAGGGTCTATATAAACCCCTAAGAATTTTATAGCAGTTTGATTTACAAAACTATGTTTGTTAAGGGAGAATAGCAGGTGTTGAGACTTATCAGAGTTTAAGTTTAATTTATGCGATAGAAACCATTGATTTGCAGAATGATGTGTTATTACACTTTTGTTTATTAGGTCTATACAGGATAATGACTTATTTATAAGAGTTGTATCGTCTGCAAAAACGATTGAATCTGCCAGTTGTAGGTGAGACGATAGGTCATTTATATAGATTAAAAATAGAGTCGGACCTAAAATAGAACCTTGCGGTATGCCATGTTTTATTACGCTTATATCCGATTTAATACCCTTATAAATAACTTGTTGACTTCTGTTGTTTAAGTACGATTCGATTAACGAACAACTGTTTTACTGAACTTATAAGAATTCAGCTTATTTAACAGAATTTCATGAGATACACAGTCAAAAGCTTTACTAAGATCGATAAAGGAAGTCATGCAAAATTCTCCATGTTCAAAAGAAGTAGTAATTTCACTAATTAGTTGCAATATTGCTCCGATAGTTGACTTGTTAGCTCTGAAACCATACTGATTAGGGAGAAGATATAGTTTGTTTCAAAATACTTTACAATTTGATTATTAAGGGCCTTTTCAAAGATTTTGATATGATTGGTAACAGGGATATGGGACGGTAGTTCGTTGGACTATTAGGATCACCTTTTTGTATAGCGGATAACTTTAGCTACCTTTAGTGCATTTGATAAATATTGCAACTAATGCATGCATTGATAATTTTTGTGATTGGAGCGATCAATAAGTTTTTACAACATTTAATTATATTTGTACTTAATCCATAATAATCAGTGTAAGTTTTACATTTTAATGAATTGATTATGTCTCTGGTCGAACAGAACTATTAAAACTATGATTCGTTCCTACATCAACGAATTACAGCGTTCGTGGGATTCTTATATAGCTGCTATAGCTTGTGCTATCCGAACATCTACTAGCGAAACTACTGGTTATACCCCTTTCTTCATAAATGGTAAAAAAATCTTTTGATTGTGTAGTAGTATTATGAAATTTTTGGTCTTAATGTGTTTGTATGATAAATGAGCAGTGACTGCATGTGTCTTTTATTTAAGGTAGGTATTTGTACTTGGTTCGTGTCAATTAAGCAAGTGATAAAACTAGACCATACTATGATAGAAAGTACAATTTCAAAATCACTGGTAAACCGCCCTAGATCCGTTCATGTAGAACCCTGATTGTTATGGATGACAAACAAATAAACAAAAAAATTAACCTGCCAAATACTCTCTAAGATTTTCATTGATATAGCGAGTGTCAGGTGACGATATTAAAAAAAAAAGTTCTGAATAGGTGATTACAGTTGGAAAATTCAAAGTCATGGTCAACATATAAGTAATTTAAACTAAAGTTTTTGAACAGCAGGTTTCACCATCAATGACTTCCAGCCCGCTTGCCTCAACGATAAAGTGGAAGTGAGCGGTTCAAAAAAATTACTTCCCAGGACAGTTCAGGCGTGGGAAGTCTTATCAGAACAAAACTTTCAATGCCCATGTTCCGTGTATATGAAACAAGTTGGAAGCCATAAAGTATTTCTTGAACCATAAGGTGTTTACACAGGCTTTTCAAAGATTAAATTGCTATTTCAATACAAAGCTTTGTTGTCAAGTTAAAGTAAATATTTTGTGTGGTGTGATATCTAATTTTTCATGGGTCCTTTTGAACGGCCACCCACTCTAAACGGGATTCTTTATTTAAACTTCATTGAACACCGTTTAAACAAGCTTCTAAAAATATAACACTTGCCGTAAGGCAAAACTTGTGGTTTATGCATGACGAGGGGGCTCAAAAGAATTTTTCTCTGTTGGTCTGCCAATACCTAAGTGAACATTTTCATTATTGCTGAATTGGAGATGAAAGTAAATTGGTTTGGCCACCGAGGAGTACATGTGTAAACCCCACGAACTTTTCAATGTAGTCCCAAATAAAAGGAAAAATTTCCAGCGCAAAAATTAATTCTATCGAGAAGTTGCGACAGAAAATACAATAAGTCACAATTAAATATAATGCATAAAGACCTTTAAAAAAGCGCATTGGAAAATGCATTGAGGTGGATGGTGGTTATTTTGAACAGTTATTTTGAACTTTTTTATTGTTATCGTTACTGCTTAAACCGTTATTGGTTATTTTTTCTTATTTTTACTCTGCATATTTTGTAATTTAAAAGAATAAAAATTTCATAAGCAAATATATTAAACCATTTAAAAGCTAGTAACTCAAAAACCAACAGAGCTATACAAATTAAACAAGAGTAGCTTTTTCGACTAAAATAGAAGGACCTTTCATATTTTTTATTTACTTCAACCTTAGTTCAATAGACAAAAAAGTTATTTTTTGATTTGGTGTAGAAACAGGCTGTAACAAGTGCTCTCTATGAGCAACACCAAAGCAAATTACACATTTGTAATTCTCATGCCACAAAAACATAAAAATGCAAATTTTTGAATTGATCTTATCAAAATTATTAACATAAATTTTATTAACTTTGAACACCATCCCTTAAACCAGCAACAATGGTATAATGCATGTTGGACTAAATTGTAAAATTTTGGTATGTAGCATCTTTACTTCAGAGATTGCACACGTATTGGGTAATTGCACAAAGCAAGTTAATTAGTGCTACGATATTAGTTAATAAGGTGCAATAGTTTGTTTTGAAATGATCACTTAGGCATTGCATAAAAATTTAAGTTACTATTTCATCTTATTAACTAATACTTTAGTATATATTGCTGTGATTCAAGATCATACAACAGTGTGGGATAAAGATCTCACTTCATAAATTCGAGAAGGAATCAATTTGTTAGACATTTATTTGTTATTTATTACGTTTGACACATAAACGAGTGGTTAATAAAAGTATTTCATCCATTATAGTATCATACTTTGTGTAAATACTCCGAAAAGAGTTCAATTCATAGTAGCTATTACAGAATCAATTCACGTTCAAATGCAGGTTAATTTTATGTAAAGTTGCGTGTATAAATATTCTAAAAGGATTTTCATTTAATAACAAAAGGACATGTGTTCAATTGAAAAACTCAAACTGGTGATTATTAAAGGAGTTCAATTGATATTAAATATTCTTAAAGAATGTCAATTTTATGTAAAGTCGTGTGTAGAAATATTCTAAAAGGCATTTTCATTTAATAGCGATAATACGTGTTTTCAATTGAAAAACGTATTAATTTAAGTTTAAAGCATTAAATCAGATAAAAAACGTGGTTAATGAATGATTCCTGAAATAGACTGGAACGATTGATAACATACATAGCAACTGAATGGCGAATGTTCTCAAATCTGTGGGAAACGCCCAGAGAGAATTACGTCAAAGTGTTTGGTTTATTTAAAACCAATACCTTAGAGCCGTTAGATCAGTATCGATTGAAACATCAAAGCGTGGGAATGTTGCATTTGATAGTGTACAGTTTACATAATTAAATTCATAAACAAAATGTATAATGATAATGATTTAAAAAAATAAAAGAATCCTGAAAAAACAAAAACTACCGTAAATTCATGGTTACACCCAGTATAATACAAACGTACTTTTATTCATTGATGCCCAACAAAAAATTAAATTGCGCGTGTATAAATAATAACCCTGTATGATATAAGCGTATTGTAAATACATAGCAAGTAACATAAGCAGCATAGTTAAAAATAAATAATTGTAAGATAGCGTAAAACGCATTTAAATGCAAACGCAAATCGATCATTAAATATAAAGTCATTTATTTTCACTTATTAATTACCGATACATTTTTTATCAAAATGCGTAATTTCGTGTATTTGAAAACCCAATTCTAACCTTACTAGGTGTATTAAAAATACGTTTTGATGTTAAAAGCAAATATTTTCTATAAAATGCAACCCCTTTTGCATTAAAAAGCAATTAAAGTTTAGATTAACTACCCTGTGGATTACATAAATTTATTTTAAATAGAGTGTTTTCTGGAATAGAAGAGATTAAGAATTGGAATACGTCGATTCGTATGAAGTCATTAATAAGTAATCATTTATTCTAAGAAGCGGCCCGATCATTAAAAAAACATAAAAACTGATAAAAATGAATTACTACCTTTCGCATTCACTGTTGAAGAGAAGCGATGCTACACATTAACCTTGGGTGATAAACAAGGGCAAACAGCGCACGTTACGAATAACTGGAACCAGATAACGATGTAATAAAGCTCGACGATTTTAAGCGCTAGTAAGGACTTCTAAGAAAATTACATTAGATAAGCGTTTATTATTTAGAATAGAATCTCGCACATTCTACTACCTTCTAGAAAATAGATAAATTTGAATATTAAGAAAGCGTTTATTAAAAACGGGGATTCATTTGATCAATTGGATTCTTAAATTCAATCGTGAAATGCTATTTTGATTTAAGTCGTAAGCTGTTGCTTTGCGAAGATAATATTTGAAGTATGCAGTAAGCATGCTGTAGTTTAATAACTACTTTGGTACAATGAATATAGAAGTGATGTTCTAAATGCAAATTACATTAAAAAAATGGAATTTATTAATTACAATAAAGAGGAAAAATTCTTCAATATTACGTTATTTTAAAAATTTTATTAAATAATTGAAAGGAAGATTTAACCAAAAAAATGTACTTTGGTGACTGCTGTTTGAAATAAGGATTTTAAATATGGAAAATCTTGTAAGCTGATTTGACGTCAATTTGAAATAAGAAGATATTTAATTATGAGGACCATTTTTGTGAATTCTGCAAGTATTACCTTTAGATTTATTTTTAACTGACATTGGAGTATTTGTATTTAATTTAAGGTAGAATAATAAGTGTTAATCACATAATATTTTTTTGTGAGAATTTTTTGCCAGGAAAGTTAGTGTTCACAGTTCGAAATACTCTGACCTTTTTAATAGATTATCTGTCAAAGATTTTTTTGGCCAAAACAAATCTTTCAAGCGTGCGAATAATCATAACCAGGTAAACCATCCATAAAAGAAGAAATTTAGTTCCGTAAATTTAAAATAAGGTAAGGAACAATTTTTTATAACAAGTACTTCTTAGAAATTATTTTATGTTTGAAAAAATGATGTAAATGCTTTTGTATACGAGAAAATATTTCATACTGTATAAATGCTTTGTGATATTTCTGTGTTTGATTTCATTTTCAAAACTCCGCCAATTCCGTTGAGCTAGCCAGGCAAAGTTAGAAAGGAAGGTACTTGAACAATTTCAAGTTTTACAAATTTGCTGTATCTGTATCACATCACCCTTTAAGTAACACCCCAAAGTGATGCATTGTCACAGCACTCTTTTAACGGCGCACCAATGTGCAGCCCTTATCACAGCACTCTCTCTCTCAACGCGACATTGTCACAGCAATATATATATATATATATATATATATATACAGGGTGAGTTTTTAGTGTGGCAACGGTTGATAACTCCGTTATTATAAAAGCTACGTAAACCAAATTTGGAGGCATATTAGGCATGCCTAAAGTGCACATTTTAAAAATATTTGGAAGCATACAGAGTGAATTCCAAGGCATATTAAATTTATATTTTTTTAAATGGAACACCCTATATATTATTACATTTTTGGAAAGCCCATAAAAATAGCTTTAAGTTGATATTAAATTGTATCTGTCTATTCCTTTTAGTTTTTGAGATATTCAACTGTTTTAAAAAAAAACCCTGATTAGATACGTTGCCACTGCACTAATACACAACTTATGTTAATTTTGAAAATGCAGAAAATTTTACTTTATACCATAGTATATTTGTAATTATCGCTTTTTTGAAATTTCTTCACAATATACAGGGAGTGTCAGGTTTTGCAAAATGCAATTTTTTAAATTTTTTTTAAACGGCACCTTAGCAATTTTATTGCTACAATGGATAGTTCATTAAGTGTCCTTTCATTTTTGTTAAGCATTCCCTATACCTAAATTCATTACTTTCCGAGATATTTTTGATTTTCTTCAAATTTTAAAAATGTTTTTAATTTACATAACTAAAAATAACTTATTATTGGAGAATATCATAAAACAATTAATACATTTTGATTAACAATTAACTACACTTATCCAATAACAATTTTCACTAAAAATATAACAACCTACAATAATACGCTATCAATACAATTCTGCCAGATCAACAATATGCATTTTATAGAAAATGTTCAAACAGGAAATCAGGCAGGCTTTGAAAAGAACAACAATTACAATTAAAATGTCATTTAGGTGTATTAATTGTAGTGTGTTGTCATTTAACAGGATATCTCTCTTGGTATATTCTTGATGCAAGTAGGAAATTTCTTAAACTTTCTCCCAATACCCAAATCATATTTATTTGTTCTTCCACTGTAAAATTTATTTTGAAAACTCCTTCAAAGATTACATTTAAAACAGAACTGATAATGTGTTAAATGACAACACACTACCATAGGTTAAATAAAGTTAGAATAGATATGCCACCTCCTGCATAACAACTGTTGGCAAGTTAGCGCCAACTATTGAAATGTGATAAAACAAAACGACGTTAAAATCTGTTACCAAGGTTTGCGACTACTCTGTTCAAAAGGTTGAGAACCAGACTATGAAGATTTTAAATAAAACTAAAAATTGCAATTATAAAAAATAATTCTGTGTGGTATCAGGTAAGCGTTCTACAAGCATAATTGATAAAAATAAATTTGTTCATTGTTTTATATAGAGAACAATAAACAAATTAGGTAATTTTGTCTACTATGTAGGTACTTGTACAACACTTACCTGATTCCAGGCAAAATTATTTTATATAAGCTAGAGGACCACGTCTCAGACAGCCAACTTCTTCAGTAATTGGCGATGTGCATTATTTTTCACCTTGGATGAATTCAATTTTTTATTAAATGTTATTAAAGAGCAATCTTCAAAATGCAACTAAAAGAACGCTAAAAAGTTAGGTTAGCAACAATCAACAAAACCTCGCAAATATTAAGCAATATAATAAAGTCGCCCATGAAAATAGACCTACAGAGCCATCTGTAGAGATGTGATAAAACTAAAACACACCAACAGCCGATCCACTTACAGTGCCTACACCCTGCACACTACAATTAATAAACCTAAATGACATTTTGATTGTAATTGTTATTTTTCAAAGCCTGCCTGATTTCCTGTTTGAACATTTTCTATAAAATGCATATTGTTGATCTGGCAGAATTCTGTTGATAGCGTATTATTGTAGGTTGTTATATCTTTAGTGAAAATTGTTATTGGATAAGTGTAGTTAATTGTTAATCAAAATGTATTAATTGTTTTATAATAATCTCCAATAATAAGTTATTTTTAGTTATGTAAATTAAAAACATTTTTAAAATTTGAAGAAAATCAAAAATATCTCAGAAAGTAATGGATTTAGGTATAGGGAATGCTTAACAAAATGAAAGGACACTTAATGAATTATCCATTGTAGCAATAAAATAGGTAGAGTGCCATTTAAAAAAAATTTTAAAAATTGCATTTTGTGAAACCTGACACACCCTGTATATTGTGAAGAAATTTCAAAAAAGTGATAATTACAAATATACTATGGTATATAGTAAAATTTTCTGCATCTTCAAAATTAACATAAGTTGTGTATTAGTGCAGTGGCAATGTATCTAATCAGGGTCATTTTTTCTAAAAACAGTTGAATATCTCAAAAACTAAAAGGAATAGACAGATACAATTTGATATCAAATTAAAGCTCTTTTTATGGGCTTTTCAAAAATGTAATAATATATAGGGTGTTCCATTTAAAAAAATATAAGTTTAGTATGCCCTGGAATTATGAAACACCCTGTATGCTTCCAAATATTTTTAAAATGTGCATTTTAGGCATGCCTAATATGCATCCAAATTTGGTTTACGTAGCTTTTATAATAACGGAGTTATCGGCTGTTGCCACACTAAAAACTCACCCTGTATATATATATATATATATATATATATATATATATATATATATTGCTGTGAATCCTCTAAAATCCGGGTACTCCGCTTTTCGAATCGTGCCCCTACGAATTGGATGCCAAAGAATGCTGTGAATCCTACAAAAAGCTATTCATTACCTTAACTGGGTTGGTCCATTGACTTTCTTCTGTTAATCGCCTCGGCTGCTCCTCTAGTTAAACCTTCATCCTCATTCATAAAAAAAAACGCATTCCTACCACAAACATCAACGTTAACTCTATTTACATCAATATTCACAATACATTAAAATTTCAAATTAAAAATTCAGCATAAATTTCAGTTTTAAAAGGAATTTCAAGATTAATTTTATTATCATTTAATGTGCATCCAGAATTAAAGTCCTTGTAGGATGCCTACTAATTAATATAACAATATATGCGGAGTACAAAGGGAGCATCTACCACCCCTTTACGTTAATTAACCAGGTTCGTCTAATTGAGCTCAAAGACATACCCTAAATTTTCATCATAATCCAGAACATCAATACTAAATACCCCTTTCTACTTAAACAAGCAAATTTCACCTTAAAATTAAAATTTTATTGTTAGTACAATTTCACTAATGTCCATTTAAAGTAAATCAATTATAAAGTTATTCGACACACCCCAAAATATCAAAGTTCAAACAAAAAAGTATAATTTACCTGAAGTTCACTGCACTCGTAGCTTCAATGTACATCGTCCCTTTTGTTAATCACACCATTCCAACTGGATTATATTTACGGCTTCTGATTCTCAACTTTTTAAAAAATTTGCTGCATCACCATTTATTTAAAGTTGTTTCAGGGCTTTTCCGGAACTCATCTGTGTATATCTGAACCTTGTTTAGTGGATCCAGTCATGTTTACGAACCATTTAATTATTAACACCCCCGAAAAATAGCAAAGAAATTCATACTTCTTTCACCAATATACGCCAAAACTGCCTACTTTTGTGTATACATTTGTCGTTGTAAATTTTACTAATTGGTACAGTGATACTAAATTTTATTACCTTGTATCTAAGTGCACTAAAGTATATTCATGTTAGCACGTAAAGAACAAACTATTTTGAATCACCAAAATATACGAGCAAACTTTAAATTATTGTATCAAACTAAAATGCACTGTTTAACGTATTGAATCAAGTCGCGGATGTAAGAGAGCTTGTTCATATTCACCTGGGTATATATAGAAGTTAGCCTGTCTGTCGGTCGAGTCCCCAAAATGGACAATTCTAAAGAATTTCGCTTGCTATGTTCCCATTCCGTAGCTCGCGCGTCGGTTTTTACGAATTTTGCACTCGCCCCAGTTAAATCACAGAAATTTCAACACGGCTTGCAACGTCTGAGAATACCTAATTAAATTTTATACAGAAATATTATTTCTACCTCTCAATTTTGCCTTTTACTTTCAACCAATCGCAACCCCATGACGTTGCTCTACTCATGCCTTTTTACTATATGTGACTCGGTCTTGCGCATATTATCTGTCTCTATCTACCCTGTTCTTATTCGTGCAAATTGATATTCTTTATTATCGATTATTTCAGTCCATGTGGACTGTTATCTGGGTTAAATAACCCCGTATCGCGCCTTTCGCATTTCTCGTAACTATTATGCGACGGTTTCTTAAAGATCCTCTATAACCATTAACTATCTGCAACATTTACGCAGAATGAGCTTTTTAAAAATAGCAGGTGTTTAAACATACTATTAATTCTCAGAGCGTTATTTCATGGTATTTTATTGGGTTTTTCAAGTTCTTATAGATATTATATGTTTATTATTAATAATGGTTTAATTAACTCCAGCTAAAATTGACTTCTATCCTTTCATTTTTAGCGAATACAAATTAAATGTTAATTATTATGTGTACACTTTGTTTAATACCGGTTACTTAAAATAGGGTTAATTAATATAAATTTTGCACGTAATTTCCATTTGTTTCTTTATTAGGAATAATTAAATTCCACGTAGAGCTTTTTAATACTGTTTCTTTTGATATAAAGCGTCTTGTAAATAATTTAAATCTCTTAATTTTAATAAAATGAATGAATTTTTATGCTTCGCGCCATTATTTAATAACGCGTACCTTTTTCCAAAGCTTCTACATGGTGATTAAAATTATTTGATGTGATTATTTAATTTTCTACCCTGGTCTAAATATGAGTAATATATATTATTCTGCATAGCTGGCTGGTTCTGAAGTGAACCACTGTCAATTTGGCGATGTTTCAGTAAAATCACATCTGCCATCTTCAGGCTCTGTTGCTTGAGCAGTGAATGAAGAAGTGTTCCTTTGTCCTGCTATATATACTAGTTAGAATGCATGCTTTGTTTCACTGGGTTGATTTCTGATGTGACTCCATGTCACTGGTCCTGGTGTGTGTTTAGTTCTGCACGGCTGATTTAGCAAAAATGCTCCTTTCTGATTGTTTAACGATGCGTAGAGTAGTAATTGCTGGTTTCCATGCCTGCGGCAGTCTTTGAGAATCATCCCTTGTGTTGACACTATGTGGGCGTTTTTCTATTTCAATGGCTTCTTGGATTATTCTCGAGGTGTAGTGCTTAATCTTAGCTAGCATTCTAGTATTCTTGAAGTCGATGTTGTGACCTGTAGTACTGAAGTGCTGAGCTAGCGATGAGGTCTTTACCTTCTTTTTTATTGCATTTTTATGTTCTTCCTTCCTAACAATAATTCTTCTGTTTGTCTGCCCAATGTAAGATTTGTTGCAGTCTGAGCATGGTATTTCGTAGGCTACTTGGTCTTCTAATGGGAACTGATATTTGAAATTCCTTAGGATTGTACCAATTTTTCTATGAGTGTTGAATGTGGTAGCTATTTTGTATTTTCATAGAACTCTGCTGATTCGGTCTGTTGTCCCTTTAAGGAATGGTAAGATGCTGTACTTAGTAGTGACTCCGGCTCTAGTTTGGGTTTCCTGGCTGATACTGATTTCTGAATGGTTTGGTGTGAATGTTCATTCTTCTGGAGTGCTTCTCGTAACTGTCGTATTTCCTCTTGTTTATATGTGTCATCAGCTTGTCTCTGGGACCGTGTAACTAAGGTTTTCACAACAGAGTAGAGTTGTATCGGGTGATGATGTGACTTGGCATTTAAATACCTATCCATGTGAGTTGACTTCCTGTAGACCGCGTGGCTAAGTTGTATGTTATCCTATATCTTCACTAGTACATCCAGAAACGGTAATTAGTTACTCTGTTCTACTTTCATGTTAAACTTTATTTTTGGATGTATGCCATTAAGGTGTTCTAGTAAACCATTGAGTTGTTCTCTTCCATGTGTCCAAACCACAAATGTGTCGTCCACATATCTTAGCCATAATTTGAGTTAATATCCAGCTGTTTCTAATGCACGAACCTCAATTCTTCCATGAATAAATTAGCAATCACTTGTGATAATGGTGATCCCAAAGGTACTCCTTCAACATGTCTATAGCATTGTTTGTTGAAGGTAAAATATGTGTTGCTGAGACAATGCTGTGTTAAGTCGATGATATGGTCTTCAATGTTGCACTTCTCTTTCAAAAGTATGAGCATGCCCTTCATCGGTACGTTGGTAAACAATGATACCACATCAAAGCACACTAGTGGATGTTGTGTTTGAACTGTTTCGGTACTCAGTAGTTGTAGAAAATGCTCAGCATTCTTAGCATATGAAGGTGCGATTTCAGCAAGTGGCTGTAGGTGTTTGGCTAAGTATTTTGCTAGTGGCTGTAAGGCCGATCCGATTGGTCGTAGCAGCACGCCTTCTTTTTTGAATTTTGGGAAGACCATATAGTTGTGGGTACCTTGATGATTTTTCACATGGAATTAGTTGGTCCTGTTCCACCTTGTCTATCAAACTTTTTTTGATTTTCATTCTTCATTTCATTCATCAAGGTGCCCAAAACTATATGGTCTTCCCAAAATTCACAAAGATGGAGTGCCACTGCGACCAACGTGAGTTCTATAGGATCGGCTAGTCTACGCATCGTTAAACAATGAGAAAGAAGCATTTTGTTAAATCAGCCATGCAGAATTAAAGAACACTAGGACCAATGACACGGAGCCACGTCAGAAATCAAGCCAGCGCAACAGAGCATGTATTCTAACTAGTATATATAGCAGAACAAAGGAACACTTTCTTCATTCACTGCTCAACCTACAGAGCCTTAAAATTTCAAATGTGATTTTACCAAAACGTCGCCAAATTGAGAGCGGTTCACTTCAGAACCAGCCAGCTATGCGAAATAATACCTGGAATTTGACGAAACAGACAACATCCACAGAAACCTCAAGATTAACATATATATATATATACACACATTAAGTCAAATTCATTGATAGCTCAGCTCAGCTCAGATTTGAATCAAGTTGTAGTCACTGTTTCTCTACAATATTGCTTTCATTGTTTGGTATATAATTATCATAAATCTACACTCTATGCACAACTGTCCTTGTACACCCCATCTCCTGAGACATTACATTTAGCTAGAATATGATCTACAATGTAAACTAAAATATTTCAGTTGGTATACTCATTTTAGATACCTAGGGTAATAAACTTACTTGTGGTAAAGCAATATAATGCAATTCTTAGGGATGTTATGCTCACGAATGTGCATTTGACTGCGTGTGATTATGGTCTTGAGGTGTTTCATCTGCAGGTGATGGTAATGCATCCTTGCGAGGTGGCATACGCTCGTTGATTGCATCCAGACCTTTTGCTTCAGCAAAACTTGTAATTTTATGATTAGGCGAAAACCCTTGTAATGCTGTTATGTGCAGAATGTAATTATTTAATTATAAAACATGAAAAATAAATTTAATATGCATACATACCATTTTTGAGACTAGTTTTTCCACCAGAAAGAGCACCTAGTGGTAAAGCTCCAGTAGGTGTAAGTCCTTTAAGTTGTAGCACCGACTCACTTTCTTCCCTAGAATATTTTTTAATACAAATGTATGTGCATGATAAAATATCACAAACCTTAATACAGAGAATACACGAGCCATTTTTCCAATTGCCCTAATTTTATTTCGTATAACTTCCTTCCGTAGATTGGCTGCTGTACCTGAAATAGAATTATATCAATAAGCTACATAACATTGTAATCCCAAGACACCACACAATCTATGAGCCAATAAATGCCAACTTAAAGAAAAACCAGATGAGAAAAATAATACTTTGTTGTTTAAGATGTTCATCTAATCAGTTTGGTTGTTGTACCTTTGTGTATTAAATTTTGTTTACCTTTTTGTATAATATGCAAATAAAGCATGCAATGTTAGCATCCATGCATATTATAAGCATAAGCATATTATATATAATGTGCTAGAACCCATCACTGCATTAAATTAATCCAAATTGTGTTTTTACAATTTCGTTCATTATTGTATAATTGCACTAATTTTCATTTTTGTTTATAAAATGAGTAATGCTTTGTATATTTCTCACAAAAAATATATAAATTTAATTTGTAAATAAAAAGTGTTTCTAACCAATGCACATCAAATGTACGTGTAGAATTCAATCCATTCACCATTAATAATATTGCTATTTTTATGACAAATTTCTAAAAACAAGTAAAAAGAATAAAAACAAACATAAATGAACGATACATATTAAAAAAACAGATATTTATGATTTTTTTTAAATGAAATATCCTATGTATTATAATGCATACAAAGTATTCTTAAATTTTTTATAAAAGTCAAGGTGGTAACATTTACATGTTCAGAAAGTTAGTCATTAACACTACTACTAACAACCAAAAAACATTTTCCCAAATTTGAAGCAACTACTAGCAATATTAAAAAATTTGCATAATTAAAAATTCACGTAGGTGGAACATGCTAGTTCTCCATCTAACGATATTTTTTCTAACCTGGTACACCAATCATATATAATCTACACCTTTGGATGCAATTCCGCTATCCCATGTACATAGCTAAGTTTTAATGTGAGGCATATTTGTGTTTTTGTGCATCAGTTTACCTTCAAAGTAAATATCATACCTGCTTTAAGGGTATCAGTATAATCTACCTTGAAGCAGCTGCATTTTCCTTATTTGTTATATATCAACAGACTATAAACCCGGTCTCTTCATTACTTAGCTGAAATTATGACTTAAACTTCTACGCAAAGCACGAATGATCATTTCAAATCAATCTAGTAATTGAAAGATAGAAAATGTAAGGTCCCGGACAGGATTCGAATCTGTCTCTTTGACTTTTGCAGCCGATGCATTTACCAATTACATCTCCTGGATGGGTGCTGACAATTGGATATAATACAAATCTAAATCATGCACACAACCATGAATCAAAGGGATGGGCAACTTTTTTCATCATCGGGCCAAATTTCAATTTTCATATGCCGATGCGGGCCAGAACAGATTGAATGATTTAACCCTTGCGTTACCAGGCCGGGTATATCATATACCCCACAAAATGTAACTTTACGACGCCGCATTCTTGTCGCACTACTTGCACAATTTTTCATTTATGCCGTGGGCCAACTTTAACATTGTAACGGGCCTGATTAGGCCCGCGAGCCGGCAGTTGCCCATCACTGAATCAAACTAACTTTCAATTACGTTTGGCATTTTTGTCAATTATATCTGAGTGTCAATTTTGTGACATGTCAGATATAGACAAGAAGTGAATCCAAATTCATGGATAAAGCCAACTATTAAATACAAATATAGGTAATTACACAATTCATGTTGATTATCAATACTACGATATTAGTTAGTAAAATGAAATTAAACTTTATACCTTTGTGCAAAGCCTAAATGATTATTTTAAATTATGCTAGTAATTGAAAGGTGGAAAATAGAAGGCCCCAGACAGGATTCAAATTTGTAACCAACGACTTTGATTGCCAACACACTATCCAATTAAGCTACTGGGGCTGGTAAATTCAATTGGATAGACAAACAAATGTAAATCGTATATACCACCATAAATCAACCGAACTAATTACACTTGGCATTTTTGTCAAATATATCTGCAGTGTCAAGTTTTTGACTTATGTCAGATATAGGTAGCAGCATCGCGTAAATTCACAGCTAAACCCAACTATTAAATACAAATATATATAATTACACAAGGCACGTTGATTATAAATACTATAATATTAGTTAATAAAATGAAATAAAAAGAATTATAAAAATATGAATTGTTTCGAGCCACAGCTGAACTCATCTTCAGGTTAACATAATAATAAATCAAATTGTAAATCTAAAATATCACAATTGAAAAACCTGGCAATTTTTGTGAAGATTAATTACTTACCCAAATAGGGATAAAAATTAATGAAATTTAATGCCCTAAAGTTACATTCTAACTATTTAAACTTTCGGTCTTTCCATGGCGAGAAAACCAAATCAAAAAATGAAATGAACCTGATGACCCCGAGGTTATATGGTCTTCTTAAATTATACAAAACAAATATGCCTATTAGACTGGTAAACCCTTATACACAAAAACCTTGTAATAAACTAGAGTCTTGGTTGAATGTTACACTTAGAACTTATTATTGATTTCAAACCATCATTCTCTATCAAGAATTTGCTTGAATAATTGTCTACAGTTAATTTACCTACCAATTACAGCATGGTTTCATTTGATCTGGTTAACATATTCCCAAGTATACCCACTAATCAATGTGTTGCACTTGTCAAAAATTTCATACCCTCTGACAAACAAGCAAGCTGCTTGCATTAGTATTGATTACATTTAATTATGAAACAGAAATTCTTCAAATTTGACAAATTTTATTATCAACCAAAAGAACTAGTCATGGGCTGCCATTTATTTCTTTTTCTTGCAGAATTATTTATGGACAATTTAGAGGTTAATAGAAAGTATAATATTGATTTTTTCGTTCACAATATATTATTTTCGGCTCGCTATGTAAACGAAATAATTTGTTTGTACACTCGTACCAACGATGAGGTCAATTCGTTTCTAGATGATTTAAAAAGTGTGCATTCAGACATAAAATTAAGTTGAACATGAAACCCGATAAAATCCCCTCTTAAGACATTTTATACACAATCATCCATCACTGGTAGAATACAGCATCTAGAGAAAGCCTACTGCCACCGACAATATAATACCTTTTGACTCATCATCCTCGGTCTCAAGAATTAGCTAGTTTTACTTTTTTCTTAAGGAGACTCCTATCAATACCGTTATCTCAAAAAAAATTTCAAGACGAACTAAATATAATTAAACAATTAGCAGTTAACAACAATTATCCGATCAGCTTAATTATCAAATTATTCAATAAAATAAATTTAAAATTAAATTCCTTACCACCTATTTCATTAATGTCGGTAGACGTGAATATTGTATTAAATCTTTCTTGATCGAGTCATTTCTTCAGGGTTTTCTCACCATTGAGAAACTGGAAGTTTATACAGTTAGAATGTAACCGTTTTGTATATGAAATTTAATTAATTTTCTTCCCTATTTGGGCAAGTAATTGATCATCAAAAATTGACACGTTTATCAATTGTAATATTTTATATTTGCAATTTATTTTATTATTATGTTAAACTGATTAGCTCAGCTGCGGCTTGAAACAATTGTAGTTGTATTAATTTCTGCAATAAAAAATTAGAAGGAGATTGTGTGATATTTTTATAAATCATAATTTCAACCCTATTGTAAGACAGCATTTTCTACACAAATTTAAATATGAAATGATAACTTAATATTTTATGTCAAGCCTAAATGATCATTTCAAAGGGATCTAGTAATTAATGTATGATTGCATACATGATTTAGAATTGTCTTTCCAATTGAAATCACTAGTCCTTGTGGCTCCTTGGTTAATGCATCGATTACAGGTTCAAATCCTGTTGAGGGCATTATATTTCCATTCTATCAATTACTAGCTCGATTTGAAATGCCTAAACGTTGGGAGCTTATAAAGATGCTATGAATTATGTGTAGCTATATAAAATGTGCCCCCTTTATGCTGGACTTCGATAAAATAAAACAAAATTGATCTTATATGATTTATTGCCTGAAGATACATATACTATCTAGCTCAAATGGAATGAAACAACAAAATTTCAACATCACAATTATAGTCAATTCTTCAAATTATAATAATTGCTACATTTAATAACATTTTTCTTCAACACACATTATCCATGAAATTACTTACATACAAGCATTAAACCTTCCAATACAATTTAATAAAACAAGTTCCTTTATTTAAAGTAGTTTGTTAAACATAGATTTATAAAATAACACACACTTGGCTATTTAAAGTATATCAAGGTTGCTTAATTGTTATCTAAATGAATGATTATATAAACTAATTTAATGTTATAAAACTTTTAACCTTGCTTACTTTGCCTTAGTGTTTAAATAAATTCGAGTTTCTACATTTTATTCACATTGATGTGTCAATAAACTTGGGCCTCAAGTAAATAGAAGATTATTTAACAATTATAACTCCCACCTAATGTACTTTAATTTTTAAAACTTGATAAAAAATATTATATCATAAGGATTATCTGTAAAATTCACTTTTATTTGGTTTAAGAGAATACTCAAAAACATTTAATGATACTATTACTAATGCCTAAGATAATAACACAGTGTGCATTACTCGAATAAATTATTTATCATTAATGATTGAACAACTAAAGAACACAATTCGCTTCCTAAATAGAATATGAGTATGCATTGGGGAATGTCACAAATTTAAGTAAGCATAAAAACATTATTAACCCAAGGTTTTCAGCTTTACAAAGTAGCAGCAACTCAATAAAAACGTGTATATACTTTACAACAATAAAATTTTAAATACAAACAATTAAATTGATCTACAAATATCAACATTTAAAATACAAGTACCTACATCAAAACAAACAACTTCCATTTGCAGATATCCGAGGCACAAAATTTTAAAGTATGCTTTAATAAGCTCCAAGTAATTTTAATTTGTTCCTAAAATTTATGAAAAAAACCAAAGAAGAAAATTTTAAATTTACAAGATTATTGTAGCGCCAGCTGAAGGATATCTATACAATCAAATTGTGTTTAAACACACAAGTGCTACATCAGAACAAGGCTAGAGTGCTTCTTAGAGCAAGGTGATCAAAAAAATTATTTTAGTTTATCTACACAAACAATAAATATACAGCCATACAACCATCACAGCATTGTAATTAACTTCAATGCAACGTACATTTATTGGTAATGGCATGTCACATAAACAGACTCTAAATTATCAATATTATAAAACTCGCATGTTTCAAGTTTATCGAACCTTTAACAACTACATTTCAAAAGTGCATCTAAAAGTTTTGATTAGGTTGTATCCCTGTAGTGCAAAGCAAAATTGATTATTTTCCTCAAATACTTTAGTGCCGAACCAAAAATTCACTCTTCTAAAATTTTTTATGTTGTTATTTTTCCCATGGCAAAACAATAAGACAGTACAAAATTATAGATTTAGCAGAATTGCTTTTCAGTCCCTATGCTGATTTCTTTTCGCACGGGGAGCATTTTCGTCTCGAGAACAGTCTTCCAGGAACCCCTTTTGCCTCAGAAACCATTTCCCCAGAGATCTTTTTTGTCCAGTTTCGCTTTGGCGGCATTGTACACCAGATAGATGGTACAATTGTCCTTTGAAAAGTAAAGAAAAATATCAACCATGGCATCGAATACAGAAATGCTATTCGAAATTATTAGCGCTGAGCTATCGCACTAGACAATTATCGAAATGTCGTTTGTTCTATTCATACATTACCAAACGTCATACTAAAATGCTTAGGTTTTCTGAAAAATTCAAAACCGATCGTAACTATTCGATCGCGTCCGCTAGCTTCTATCAAATAAATTTAACAATTTTCTTTAAAAATAGACACTCTATATTAAAAAGTGTACGTTTTTCGATTCCTGATTGATTTTTAAAACTTGTAATATATATTAGATATTTTATAATAGCGTATTTTTAATTTTAAGATTGTCAAAATTTGGCCAGCATACTGGCAGTTTTCTGGCTATTGTAATTGGCAACAATGGTTTTTCACATCAGAACATAGATACTATATGCTTGAAACATATTTTCAAACTGGTGTGCTAAGCAACGAAATTTGGCAATAGTCAATGTTATGCACGTTTTCACTTAGCAGTGATATTGAAGGATTTTTATATGTGCATTACAAATTGTGCTAGATATTTAAAAAACTAGGCGTGTCCCATAAAAAAAGTGCTGATACACCAACCAAGTTCAAGAAATTGTTGGTGATGCTTGTCCAAGAACCATATGTGAACCATATATGAAATTTTATTCATGAAATTGGACCATCCCGTGAAGCTGTCTAACAATTGTAAAGAAAGGCTTGAGCTTACATCTATAAACTGCAATCGAATATTGCCCTTTTAATAAAAGACCATCCCTGACATTTTGTATACTGTCAGTGGTCTTCTGATTATTTAATGAATGCCAAATTGCTAAATTTAACATTTTTTTCTGACAAAACATGGCTTCATTTTTGGAAAAATTCACAGAATATGCAGTACTAACAATTTCAGATTTTTGTTGAATTTCCACTACACCCTTGTACAATTGATGATTGGATGGTAGGTTCTCAAAGCAAATAATTGGGCATATTTCCTCCAATTTCACATCACTGCAAAGCACCAGAAAAACAACACTTTAAATGAATATGTTCAATATCTATAGGACGGTGAGTGTCAATTTAGCTATTTTCAGCAAGATGGTGTAATCCGCACATACTGCATGAGAAACTACAGTTTTTCTCTATAAGTTTTTTGATAACCGGCTGGTAAGTTTTCACAAGGAAGTAGTTTCTCTTATCTTACAAAATAGGATAATAAGAACTCCTATCAATAAATTACTAAAACTGTATTATGGAAAAGCATGGTTTCGATCATATAAAAAGAAGAGTAAATTTGTGTGGCAAACATGGCAGGGGCAATTTCAACATCTCACATAGTTCAGCTTTTTTGTTAATAAAACATTATTGATGTTTGAATGGGCTATTGTTCTTTTCACCTAATTATGGCAGCCCGATGACGTTAAAGATTATAAAATTAAAAATTTTAAAAGTATGTTATAAGCTAATACAAAGTTTCTTATTTCACAACCACTCCCGACCAAGATCATTTTTGGTAACCTGATATTATCGGCAAGGCATTATATAAAACGTAAATGGGTTTTCATGCACCCACCGACTATCATCAACTTTTTAAGATAAGTAAAGTTCTTATCTAATAATATGTATATATTTCATGATATAAACATGAAACACCAGACCTAGCATTTTTAACTTTATATTGAAATAGAAGACTAATGTACTGCAAGTTCAAACAAATTAGAATTTTGATTCCAGAAATCGAATTTCAATCTCTAATAGTTACAGAAAATCTTTTAATATACAAGAAAAAACTAAATTTAATATCTATTTAACTAAAAGAAACTCCAATATAACTATCTAGACACATAGTTGTTAAGTAAAATATTTATATTACCCACTTGTAGGACGTGCCGCTCTGTCTAAGTTGGATATAAGTAAAATAAAATTTACTCACAATGGATACTGAAATAGATCAATTACGAATATTTACCTGAAATAAATTTGTACACCATGGCTAAATGTGCAGAAAAATTTACATAACCATTTTCGTAGGTTAGGGCAGTTAAAATGTTGTTTCTGGGTTTTAAAAAACATTGCTCCTTTAATAAAACTTTACACTTTGTAATAAAACATCTTTAGCTATATTTTTTATGAAATTATTGTACCAGATTTTGGTCACTGTTTCTTTGTTATAACAACAAATATTTACAGTCACAGGATCAACAACTTTTTATATAAATTAGGTAAAATTGGTACAGTAAAGTTTGAAAACTTAAAATGAACTGAGCTATTGTTTATTTCTTTCTATTTTGTTTTGAAATGTGTGCAGGTTGTTATATAAAACTGCTTTTCTGTGATTTTAGCCTAAACTGTAAATATATGTTGGATCCATTACATTAAAACTATAACAATATATTTTTAAAAATTATTCCTATAAGTAAAGCTCACAAACTGACAAATTGTTTTGTGAAAAATGAATGACGTTAGGCAAGTATAGATAATATTTATCAAGTATATTAAAACAATAATCCTCACTTGTATCTACTTTGTAAATGCATTATAATACTTGAGATATTTGATCAAACAAACTTTGTTATTAAACCGCCAACAAATGTTAATAAAACGTATTATTAGCCTAGATAAAAGATGTTAAACAAGTTTATTAGTGTTCTGCAAAAAAAAGCAAATTAAACAAAAATTGTGTTATGTACAATATACAATAAGTTTTTAAATGTAAACCAAAATTTTACCAGTATTTTGCTTAATTTTCTGATATAACCTACTTATTGCATACAAAGAAATAAGCAGTTCAAGCAAAAAGCCAATAGCGCTGGGTCCCAACACCGTAAACAGCAACTGCAACTTACCCAAAGATGAAGTAGTTGAGCCGCACCACAGTTGGTGGATCAACATCAGCAAACGGCAGTGGCGCAAAGTGTAGCGAGCGAAGATATAGAAAAAAACAAAACAAACAGTGCATGTAGAAAATTATAGCATTGATGCACATGGAAAACAAAATCATTATACAAACGCATTTGCCTTTAGGCAAATTCATTATTTACGAACATAATGATGTGGATAGACCTGAGCTACAAAATTTCTACATTCATTTCTTGCTAGTACAATACTAAAATAAAAATGTGCTTCTGAAAATAATTATTACCTTAACCAATGTTAAGACAAGTTCACTTCAAATAATGTTATATATCTGCAATACACACTTTATTTGACCAACTTGGCAACATAAAAATTAGCAAAAATAACCCAAAAGTGAATTTTCTCACTTATATTGTTTTTAATGCAACAAACTTGTAAGCCATCTAAGTTATATCACTAACAATTTGGTTATTTTCTAACTACATTTATGTAGCCCAAATGTAAAAAGTAAACGTAACTGCAAGAAATTAATCTCTTATGATGTTAAGCTAAAGTAAATACTTTAAATAAATTGCTACAATACAAACAATATTCAAACAATCACATTTTAGGATAACAGGGAAGTTTCTATCATGTCAATCCACATTCAAAAAAAAACAGCAATATTCAATCTAACAAAACAAATTAAAATGCTACTAAACACAGTTTAATAAGCACTAAAATAATAACAAGCCTTGTAAAACTTTACAGCACAATCATCGACAAAAACGTGCACAAAACAAACCAAATATAAGTTTATACAATATATATTTGTCATCAGTGTGTCTAAAATAACACACAAAATTAATTATATAAGTAAATGTAGTCACATAAAACCTTGATGTCTTTACAAAAAGTATATTTAAAAAAATTTAACCAGCAACAATAAGTGAAGACAACTTGAGTAACAAAAGCACCATGCGGCAAATTCTAAATCCTGAGCCAAATGGATTCAATTTTAAAGAAAAATAAAAAGAAATAGATAAATACTATAAACTACAAATGATATGACTTAAGTAAAATTTTCAATTTTGAATTAATGAAAAATATACACAATATAAGTTGGTTAGTGCATCAATTTAACCAAAAAGTAAAAACACCAGCAGCAGTTAATTTATTTTTTAATAGCTAAAAATTGTAAGTGCTTATTCACTCTTAACAGAACAAATAAAAAATAAAATTGTAATAAAACTATTCGATTATGTGTGATGAGTTGGAAACACTCTTTAAAATAAATTGCAAGACAACATTGAAAGAGCATTTTTGAGTAATTGCTATTTAAATGTATTAAATGAAGTAATCTAATCCATCAAACAACATTGTGACCTTATGTTTACTAAATGTTTAACATTAAATTGATTCAAATGTTGCAATTAATTAATATGAGTTGTAGTTGAGATGTTATTCTAGAATTAAGAAAACTATTAATGATTATTTATTTATTTTATCAGGTAATAACAATAATTTTAAATGTAATTAAATATACTGTTTTTACAAAAAAAAATTTAATTTTATATCTTTCCAATATTTTGAAAACGATCTAAATCAGAGAGAAGGCGCTGAAATGCTAGATGTAAGACAACGCATAGTTGGCAGAATTCTGTGATAGAACAAATGACATCTGTCCCATATCTCATTCAATCAAGAGTATCCATGGAGAGATTCCAGAAACAGATTAAATTAAACATTTTGCAATTGGGTGTTAGAGCAAATTTGCAATGATCAAAATTTTCCCTCACAAATTCTTCACACGTAGTCACTTTTAAAAGTAATGGCATATTAAACAGGCATAATTTCATTATTATGTCATTGTAGATTCTCCCTGGATAAGAGAAAGAGACAATCAACAAATGTGGTCATTAAATGAGAGGGATGACATTGTAGACAATTATGGGTACGACTATTTTCTTCATAAACAATTACTGGATGAAACATCTAAATTTTCTTACAAACGAACTACATTAGAAAATGATAATTTACTGTTATGGGAAGAGGGCATAGTCATATCAAGACATATATATATATATATAATGAGGTCATTGAGAGATCATATTGCATCAACCCATAATCATCCAATACAATAAACCTGAGATAATTCAAGAAAAGCCCAAATGCGTGGCTATTTATTTGTATAGAACACGATGCATTTGTAAAAATGCCCAGTATAGGAAATATAAATGCATAAAACAGGAATTGAAAAGAGTTTCGTTCTTATTACATAACTTAATCACGAAGGAATCATGTTCCATGCAAATAATGGTACTTGCTATATTCTGTGCGTATAAAAGTCGAAGGAATTAACGCACTTACTGTAGTTGACTCTTGTCATGTTAGTTTTTAAATGTTGAAATTTCATTTTATTGACAATGGTAGGTTTATTGTTTTTGTCTGAATGCCTTGACCTTGTAATTCCTGTAGTTTCTTTTTTGTATTTTAGATAGTATTCAAATTATTTCTTTGTTTGGTCACCAAACACAGGAATATTGGGGGCTGATAAATTTATTTTATTTTTAAGTACAGTTACAGCACTTTTCTTCGAGTTGAAAATAACTTTTAATGATCTTTTTCTTTCTTCGGAAAATTTTTCCAACCTAAAGGTGTTGATGTTCAAATCCAAGATGAGGTTCATAAAAATTGCTTAACTGCGCCCTTATCATGTTCATTTCTCTCAACAAACATTTTAGACTGAGATTATTTAACATCTAATATGATAATATTAGATGCACGAGTTTATCTATCTATTTTTTCGACTATAATATCTTCAGCATTTTCCGATAGTTTCTCAAAACATTCATCTTTATTACCAACACTAAGTTGACTAACTTTTTCTTCCAATAGCATAATCTTATTTATTAACTCTGGTACACGAAACATTCTATTTCACACCCTTCACAAAAGAACAACAGTTTTCTTTTACTTAATTTTAAGCAGTTCCTGAAATATCCCCACATCTTTACACAACTCCTTTTTACAGCTGTCACAGCTGAAAAGTTGATCTTTTTCCTTTTTGCATTTATGACAAAACATTCTATTTTTGTAAAGTAATTCAAATTTTCCTTAATCAATTCTTTTTGGATTTTGTTTATATTGTTATTAGAAGTATAAGTAATTATCATTTCTACCACATAAGGCACTGATAATAAAGTAGTTTTAAAGGCAATGTTATCTACTTGAAATTATTTAACAAATTATTGCAATTTATAAATGTTTTCTAATTGGCAATTTGTTACTTATTCACCTTAGCATATTTAGTTCTTCAAAATGGTATCAAACGCCATATTTATTTCACACTAACTGCACTAAAAAATTTAGTATTAAACAAAGCACACATAACAACATGACATAACCTCACTAATACTCAGAAGGGAGTACACTATTTGAAGTATTTACCGTTGTTTCAAAACGGAGAGTAAATAATCGAAAATAATTAGACTACCACAAGATAAAGCATACATGATTGGGATAACTTATTATATGGTATTTTAAAAATGATTAGAACGATTTTGGAATATGGATGGGTGATTACGCTCTGGACAAAGGCAACAACCAGCAGATTTGTAGTGGTAAAATTAATGTTGTTTAAATTTAGTAAAGGACATATTAATTTTTTGTGTGCAAGTCTTAGAGTGAGAGTAGTATATGCAAATCGATAATTTAATTTGAAGAATCGCAAGCCTTCGGTGCAGGTTTTTGCCAGTATACAATAAAATGATTAAACCTAACTGATCAAATATGTTTAAATACGATTTTTAAGGGAAGGTTATTAAATTATCTTACTTATTTTGTACATAATAAGATTTAATTAGGGAGTTATTTGTGAATGAAAATTAAGAGATTAAGATTTGTGAATGCTCGTCCTAATCCTAAAAGAGAGATTTTTGGACTCTATTTTTAGTATAAGTGAGTGATTATCCAGAAGTTATATATTTTTTGATGTTATATTTAAGATGTTGTTCGTAAGACAAAGCTGATTTGGAAATTTTTGACTCTAGTTTTAGGGTATACGATTTGTGATGAGAGAACGTAGTTTTTCATAGATGTTATATTTAAGATATTGTGTATAAAAGAAAGCTGTTGTGGACATAGCGATTAGCATTTGAAAGATTGTTTGTAAAAGAATATTTCGTATTATTATTATAAATCTGATGTATTAATTCTAATGGTTTTATTTGAAAAAAGCTAGCCAAATTTAAAACTTTCATCAAAAACATCATTTATTGAGACAATTCACCACATCTTTTATTGGCTCCCAGTCCACAGCACTTTAATCAACATTCAACCTGGGGCCCACTTTCACTTAGAATCTCTTCAATCCATGGCAATATAAACATATATAATGTATGTTTATATTGCCGTGGATTGAAGATGTTGGACATTGATAAAGATAACGACCTTAATTTCAACATAAATGGTATTATTTCTTGTAGGTTTTAGGTCTTCTTTGATAAAGGATTGAATATATCCGAAAACTTAAATTTATAAAAAAGAGTAATCATTGAGGAAGAATAATATAATATATAATATAATTTAGAAAGTGAAGTTGTACAACAAAACCATGGAGCCACCTGGCAAAAGATGTCACCAAAATATTCATAAATCAACTGTCTAGAGACAAGATACAATTTGGTTTTTCAGCAATATTTCGCATGGCCACACATTACCTGTGATACATTAAATTATTTATATGAATTTTTTTGATGACTGAATTATTACTGTTGGCTGTTTTCCACCACAACCATGTGACAATTTAACAAAATTAATTTTATTTTTACGCCTAAAAACTCAGTTTTTGTAAATCCAGTGCATATGATAGATAATTTGCATGACAAAATTGTGAGGGGTGCGAGTTTGTGGATTGCCATGTTTTTGAGAACATGAAACTGATATTAATTTGAATCTGAATGTTGGAGAACGGCATTTTTAGTAAATTTTATACACTGGTAGTTAATTATGTTGCATGGCATTTATGTAATATTTTAACTTGTTTTATTACTTTATCACAAGCTTTCGTTTCAGTTTGTTAATTAAAGGAAATGTTTGATGAGATGCAGCCTGCAAAGATCCCAACTGTTTTTGTTCCATTTATTAGAAAGTGGACGTACAAATTAAGATAGAGAATAGAATGTACATAAACAAAAACGCAAATGTAAAAAAATTCTGCTGACTAGGACTATTTACATTAGGCTACAGTTTGACTTCTCTACCAGTATACCCTAAAAAACAAATATTATAGAATTACATCTCTTGACCTGCATGAAACACTTAAGTGTTATAAGATAAGATATATATAAGTTCCAAATCATAAGTGGTGGGCTTGTTCCTCTAAAATTAGATGAAGCACAAATGTTAAATTTATAAAAACATTTATCCAACATATAAAGATATGTAGTTTATAGCGGCTTAGGTAAAAAATCCATTCGATGGTTTTTGTTTGTCACAAAAAAGTCAATTACTCGGTTGTTAAAATTCTCAATAGAATTTATAAACCCTTTCTCACACGATAACCATGCTAATGAATTTAGTTTTTCTTCTGGCACTGAATTTCTTAAAAATATGTTTATTCTTTAACTGTTTCTACTGTTCATAAGACAAGTTTGAAAATGACATAATTTGGTATCGTAGAGCAACAGAGGTATATAAATAACACTGCAGACAAATTGTGAATACAAAAATATATTTAACAATGTGCTTAGCAAAAATTGCATTTAACCCATCAGCGCCTGGGGTCCAATTTGAAGCCAGGAATCATATATCCAAATAAGTGATCATGGTGAAAGCATTGCATTGGTTATTTCTATTTTAATATGGGTAGCATATAGTTAAGATTATACTACAAGATTGCTTTGTATAGTAGAAACCAGGAAGAAGACATCTACCTCATAGGTGTCTGACTAAATTCACAACATACTTTTAAGGTTCTTTAAACTTAAGCATGCAAATGATAAAGATAGCAATACCCTTTGTGCGTATTTTAAGTAAAGAGGTATGTTGTGAATTTAGTCAGACACCTATGATGTAGATGTATTCTTTCCTGCTCTCTACTATAGCAACTTTTTTCTTTTAGCAACCTGTTTGTGACAAAGTTTTAGTGTGTTACTTCCTTAAATGTTAGAAATAATAGCCATATGCTTTGTACACTTTTTGTTATCATAGTTTTAGCCAATGCAATACCTGGTTAAGTGTAGGTTCCTAAAACTAATATAAGTTGTGTTAGTAATTTGTAATTATGAAATAATGCCTACTTTGTGTGGACATTTGAAAAAAATAAGTTCCATATGGAACTGCTAGGCTAATTTCGTGTAAAAATGATTTCTTAACCATAAATTTAATTTTAGAGGAATAACCCCCCAGGAAGCCTTAGATATAGCATATCCATCAAATTCTGAAGTCAAATGTTGGCGATTTATATATAGAACCAGCAGATGTCATTGTTTTCACTGGTGAGGCTTCTGAGAAGATGAAGGGGGGTCTTGCTGATAACCTTAGTCGGCGGCTCCGTGGCGTAGTGGTATGTGTGTGACTACTACGCCCAAGGTCCCAGGTTCGAATCCCGACACGGTCCGCTTGAAAAATGTTAGGCGAGCATTTTTCACAAAAATACACCCTCGTTCGGATGAGAGGTAAAATGGAGGTCCCGTGTGTGTGTTGTCACGCACGTTAAAGATCCCTACCTTGCTTGGAACAGCAAGGGTTCGGCAAAATTCCAAATTTTCCAGGTAAAAAAAACTCGCCTCCTGGCCAATGTAGTACCTTCGGGTGGAGCATTGAAAAATCACATGTAATGATAACCTTAGTGCATGACAACTTACTGCTGTCGCTAAAATTCTTTTTACAATTAACACTAAAGTTAGTGGAATAGCAACCGAACTTGAAAATGATTTTTCGGATGATGTTCTTTCTCAATTCAAGGATATTAGTCAACGTGAGCAAATAAAGAACCATTAAATTCAAAGAAAAATAAAACGATAATAGTAGTAAGTAAACCACAAACATTTTCATACTTGGAAGGTGATTTAGAAACTTCAAATCATTCATTTTCCAAAGGTGACTACAAAAAATATGCTAAAATGTCTTACATAAAGTTTTGTGAGTTATTTTTTGGTAACAATTTATTAACACATATAATAAAAGAAACTACAAAGCTTGCACTATTTAAGAATTATCTGTACCTACAAATTTGTTTAGATGAGTTAAGAGTATTTTTGGGAATTTTAATTGTTGATGCATACAATGATTTACCATTTAAGAGGAATTATTGAGAAATAGCAAAGGATATGAAAAATGAAATGGTGTATGAAGCTGTTGTGACATTGAGTAAAGTCACCAAAAACCCTAACTAATGACGTATGACAGGAATCACCACTTTGTATCTTATGTGATACTTCTATGGGTGACCTTATGCTGCAGTAATAGTTTTGGCTATGGGCACGACACAAGGGTGCAGACAACCAGACAGGGTGATTGATGCAAGAACAACTTAATTGGCTAAGAGCACAGCAAACAAAAAGAAATACCTAACCTTTCAGAGTGAGTCGGCAAAGCAGACTGGTGTATGGGTTAAAAACACGTGTTTATTCACCCTCGCTTGGCCGACCCGGATTTATTTATTGTAACACCAAACATATGAATATAGATATGTAGTAAGCGGACAATTACACAATGATGGATCGACTTCAATTCAACACAACATATTGTAATTACAAATCCATGAGATAGATGAAACTGTTTCCTTCAAATATGCTGCTTTCTACATTTTGCTAATGGCAGTAAAATTGATACAAATGACAAATGGTACAAACTTAGACCTTTGATAAATTCATTAATACTTAAACTTTTTAATTTTATAGCCAAAAAGATGTGACATATTACGAATCAATGATAAAGTACTACAAACATCATGCATGTAAAAAGTTTATACATGGCCCATAGGATTCGGCTACAAGGTATAGTTATTCAATACTACCAGTGCATATATAAATAAACTTTTAAATCTATCAGGATACAAATCCTAGAGCTAATGCCAATTATGAACAAATTTTTTTAAAAGCAGCTGAACCTCTATTGCAAATGATTGGAGATCTTGGTGAAAAACAAACTCTCATTATAATTTCATTTTAATAATTTATTTTGCTAATCTTCTTTGTATGTTCAAGCAAATGGATATGATGCAACAAGACAATCCGAGATAACAGAACACCAAAAGAATGTCCAATAAAACCAATAAAAGTTCTAATAAAAAAAATCACGAGGTTTTTGTTCTCAAGCTTTAGAAAAGGTATTCACTGCAATTGAAAAATATAAGTACTGATGTTTATGTTAATATTGTTGCTTTGGATAATGGTAAAATTTGTAGAACTATACCAAAATTGCCAGCTCCTATAATTTTGAAAGAATTATCGTGTATTCAGATGTTTGCAAAGAATTACCTTTTCAAATTTTGTTAGCAGCAAAACATATAGCAAAATTATTAAATGGTAAAGTTGAATTTTTAAAATATGGGTTGACTGCTATTGAGACCAAATTAAGATTGTGTCTATTGGGAGCTAAAAGGAGCGGAGTAGCTAATTTAGTAAATTTAAATTTACAGAATTTGGATGTAAGTAGTATCTGGGAATTAAAGGATATTGGTATACAAGATCCTGTTGTTAGCAAAAGTAATGAGCAGGTAGAGAAGGAAATCATGTTGCATTTTTATGAAACGTTTCGTTTAAACAAGGGAGGTATGAAGTGGCACTCCAATGGGTTGTAAATCAGCTTGAACTTAATACAACTTAAGCAGATTGCAAAGCATAACCCCGAAGTTGGAGAAATAAAATCTTTATCTTGCCTTCTGGTTATATAACAGAACATAATGATTTATTAGAAACAGGGAGTAGTTCCGTAGTCTCAAATATGCATTCATTGGTCTGTTCTTATATTCTTGTTTTACGTTTATCTAATCTGGTGTTTTTAATAAATTAACAAAAGTACTTTTAATATATTCATTGTTGTGTTCCATTTTATATTTGAAAATTTACCGCCTCCTTACTTTAAGAACAATTTCAGTTTCTACTCGTTTGAATTTATGGATTGCTACACTTCTAAGATTTCAAGTACGTCTAGTTAGGTGGCCAACTTTGCTTGTCCTTTATTAAATTCACAAGTTGCCTGTCTATATTCTTTCTGGCCCTTATCTACACATGTAATCTTTACTAATTAGGAATTTCCCGAATGTTGCTAGTTTAATGGTAATTAGGTAAATCAACAGCGTTATTTGGCAAGATAAACATCTGCTCAATTTATTTCGATTATAGATAGGATTTTCGTGATTATTTCTTCGAAAAACAACTTTATTACTACATAGGTTAAACACGTGCACAAGATATTTAGCGCTTGGTCGCATTTGCTCTTCTCTGCTAAATTGGGCAGTTGCAAATCCTTAAGATGAAAAACGTGCTTTCTCTTTTTACCCGACTGGTAGGTAATTGAAAGGTGAGATTTCTTTAATAGAAATGTTAATAATTTTAGCCTGAATATATACTCAATATTCTTCGATTCTTAAACCTAAGGTTTGTTCATTGAACCACAGAAAGTTACTTTATCGGTACAGCAAATTTTGTCTAGCTACCCATATCCTTCACTGCCTGCGGGAAGGAATACTACATGATGATGACCGACAACCATTTGCTTTACTCCTGAATGGTATGTAGTTGGCCTACATCCTAGCAATGTTGAAAGCAACACTTTAGATTATAAAATGAATATAATAATTTTATCTTTAAATGTACTACTGTAAATATGTGTGATTTTGTGTATTTATGTTTCAGTAGCTCTAGTCAGGGCAGATTCGGTGTGCATCAATATAGTCAGTATTTAGATTATGTAGGTTTTATGTCACTGTGTATAGATGATTAATATTAATTGCTTGCTGTATCAATACAAATTATTATTAATTACGGTGATTAAATCCACTTAGTTTGTTATCCTAAATTGTGTAACAATATTTAAGAGGGTGTATATTTGCATAGTTCTTTTGTTTCCAAAACACCCTTTGATTTGAGTGTTAGTAGATATAATTAGTATTTAAAAAGGAGTGGAGAATATAATTTTGTTTTGCTATTTAAATTCCTAAAAATTATTTATTAGAGTTATATTTTATGTGCGTTTTGTGTTTAATTATTTTTGTAGATACAGTGTTCAAAGAAAAAGATGAAGTTGTTAGTGTGTACTACCATTTCATTCTTTAAACCCCCCGATTTCCGGCTGTGTTAAGGATGGCATTCGTTTTCTTCCTCTTTCTCACCCCTTCCTTTGTTATCCCGTAATGCGGACAAACATTTTGTTCAGATTTCTTACTGGTCCGCTCGTATTACGGGTGATATCATTTAGATACTTATTTCATCATTGCCTTTTATAATCTTTCTTTCGTTATGTGCTGGATTTTTAATGTGCAAATTTAAAAATTCAGTAACATTATTTCTTTTGGGTTTCTTTTCTTTATCAATTACATTCCAAATGGCTATATCTAAGATTAGACATATATTTAAAATTTTGAATAATTTTACATAAAATCTGTAAAAAATTTTGATTAGATATTTTATTCAAGTTTGCTTCAATGTAGTTTAAGGTTGCATGTTAGATGGTTCTATTTTTCCTTAGATGTGTACTTAATTATTTATTTCATACTTGTTTATACTTTTCTTTGTATTTGGTTGGTTGCGTTTTTGAATACAAGACTTGGAGTAATACTTATTCAGCCCAATAACCAAAACCTAACAAAATTCATAACATCTCACAAGATCACACATTAAATCAATGCATCAGTATTTAATAAAAGAAGCATAAGGAGTATAAAAAATACTCAAAACAGCTAGTGTGAAGAAAGTCATCAATATGTCTATATTATTAAGTTCTGTTACAATGTACTGAAAGTGTTTTAACAAAAATCTGTCAAAATAAACATTTCTATAAAAGACAAAAAACGCATCATTTTTAATTAGGGGGTTAATTTTTATATAAAATCATTCTTACAGATAGAGAGCAACAAACCCAAAAAAGTTTAAATTGCACAAAAGGCGAGGAGGTTAGCAATTTATTGTGAAAAGATTTTTCATTCTTCCATAACCATAAAAATTTACTTAAAAAGAATTAACTTGTTACTAGGAAATTGGTTGTTGAAGTTCGAAGCTGAAAAAGATTAATGAAAGTAAACCTACCAAATGAATTGCATAAAATACAGCCATAAACAGTCCAAATTCAAATCCTGATATCTCATACTTCTAAAGATTTCAGGCAATGATAGCTGATATTTAATATTATTTCTTAGTAGAAGCTATACTACATTTTTGGGTGATGCCTCCGGAGAAGAATCTCTAGGAATTAACGTCCGGAATTGGATGACATTTAATTGAGCAAACTTACTTAGGTAATTGATCATTAGAAAAAAATATTTATTTAAATACTGTCAAATTTGAATAGTATAATGCGAGGATCCATGGTCTTTTTGACAAGTTAACGATGTTTTCTAATATTTCAATTACTATATATATATATATATATATATATATATATATATATATATATATATGTATTTTTGACGTAACTGGATGCAGAAGTACGTGTTCCTCATCAATTATTTCCTCACTTAAAATTGCATAATTGTTTATGTAAACGTATGAAAACTATTTAGTGAAGTCCCCTAGTTTAATAGCTTTTCGAAAACAAAGAATTATACACAGATTCTAATATTTGTTTATTTTTTGATATTATTGCAGGTTTGGAAATTGAGTACATATTTGACATACTTAATGTGATGTAGTGGCTTTAATTTCGATTGTTTACATTTTTGAATATTCAAATCAAAGTTATCAATATTATTTATAATTCTAATTTGATTCCTAGTACAACCATGAATTGTGCATTAAAGAATATTGCGAAACTGTATATCAGAGTAAACAGAGGTATAATGGAAAGTGTTGAAAAGTATTATGTAGATGGCTAGTGAACACCAGTGAGTTCTTGTATTACGAAAGCAGAACATGTGTAAGAATGAATGGGGCCCTGAGCAATTGATTTAAGAGCAATCAGACAACGCTGTGCTATGTTTCCGTTGTTACGTAACATTTTTATGGATAAATCCATGCACAGTGTATGTTTGGATGCAAATAGTTTATGTCGAAACAATGTGATGTAAAATTTTTACTGTATGCTAATGATACTATTTTGTGGTGGAAAATGAGATTAAGCTGCAAAATATGTTAAATGTAAGAGTCAGAGCTCACATGGAATGGATCTACTGATAAATATAAGAAAACTCAAATTGCTTGTTCTTGAGAAAAATGAGTTTGAATTTTAAGGCAAAGTTAGTACATGTGGGGAGACCAGAACAAATGAATGATTTTGTGATTGAAAGGAGAGTGAATGGTCCACATAAAGTAGTATGCTGTCTGTTATGAGAAATGAAGCTGCGTCAAAAGAAGCAAAAATTACAGTGTATAGGATTGTACCAATTCTGACATTGCTGTATAGGTATAAACTTGAGTATATCAGGGCATGTATAAGAGCCAAATAAATGCAGACAGTATAAGAACTTTGAGAAATGTATGCAGTAAAACTGGAAGAAACATCGTTAGCAATGAAATTGTTTAAAAACCAAATCAACGTAGTAGTATGAAAGAAGTACGTTTTGATAGTTTAGTTATGTAGAAAGAATGGGCAATGGGCATTTAGTGAAAAAAGTTCACTACGGATGAACGAGTGGTATGTGAGGAATCTATACTAATACATTTTATTACAGAGATGGGTAGATAGTATTGGGTGAAGTCATTTGCATTCACATTTATTGATATTACCTGTACCAACATAAAACAATACACAGCTATGTAACTGCACTTGTAAGGAAATGCGTACCACAAACAAAAAGCTATAGCAAATATTTTATCATACGCATATATACATACTATCAGTCATAAAACTATTTATATGTATATCCGATGACGTTATTTTTTCACATTAGCAAAGAGCTATTTATGAAAGGTGTTCCATAACGTACGCAATTTCTGAATTTCACAGAATTTTTTGTTGAAAATTGACAGTACTATTCCTGTCGTTTTGTTATCTATTATGGCTCCAGTTAAAAGAGTATTTGATTATTTTTTTTATTTAGTAGTAATGGATAGGTTCAGTATCAGGCAATGCATTTTTATTGCGATAAAGCATCACAAAAATGGGAAATGTTATGCAGGAACTGTGATCTTTGAATGCAACAATGCCCCTAACATAATAACAGTTTCAAGATTATTACAAAAATTTGAAAAATCTGGATTAGTTGAAACAAAATAAATCACCTGGTCGCAACCATGATGTTCGAATGCAACGAAACATTGAGGTAGTGCACAACTTTGTGGAAGTGAGCACTGTGAAGTTTCTTCGCTGTCATTCACAATAGCTTGGATATGGCAACATCTTTGGTACTGAAAAAAGATTTTCATGTACACTCTTACAAGATTCATTTAACACAAGAGCTAAAATCAGCAAAACAGCAAAAATTTGCCAATTGGATTTTAACTGGACCAGAGGATGGTAAATTATCAAAAAAAAAAGTATTTTAAATGATAGGACACATTTTCATCTCTCAGGATATGTTGATAAACAAAACTGACATATCTGGAGTGACAAAAACCCAGGAGCATAAAAATGTATCCTCTATTAACTACAGTTTGCTGTGAAATTTGGGCAAGAGCCGAGTGTGGCCTTTGTTTTTTAAAGATGATAATGCAATGCAACTACTGTAAATGACAACTTTTATCGAAACACGATCACTAACCTTTTGTGAGAAGACAGAATTGATAAATTGTAATTTCAGCAAGCTGTCACACATACTAGGAGACAATGTCTTTGTTTCATGAAAAATTCCCTCAGTGTCTGATCTTACTTTAAAGTGGAGACCAAGCATGATCTTCTAGGTTACCTGATCTCACACCTTGTGTTTTCTGTTTATTGACGATTGCCGAACTGAAGAAGAAAATTCAACAGGTAATCAACAAAATCGACAGATGTCTGGGTAAGTGTTATAAGAAATTTCAACATCTGGATGACTGCCTGCAGAGAAAGTGGAGGTGGACAGGTGAATGATATCATTTTTCATTGTTAACTGGAAATATATCTTGATTTAAATTATATACAAATTTTTAATGTTGCTTCGATTTTGCCTTAACAGGATACATAAATGTTTTTAACACTTTTATATTGTGGGTTTTATGATGCTTCCTTTTTATTTTATGTATTTTTGATTTTGTTGTATTATACTTAAGCTTTGCCATAGTAATCGAATTTTAATTTTTAGTTATTAAACCAATATTTGAAGGACTTGGCAATAGATTCAATATATGGGCCGATTTTTAAGTTGCTTCTCATTATGCGCTTTTTCTGGGCCTGAAGCTGAAGGCTCTTTACTTGATTAATTCTAAGAATCAGTTCGTAATACCTAAGCATCCTATATAGAAAACATCCAAATCATCGCACTTCGATATCACAATCCATCCCTAACTTGTAATTGAGTCATAAAAACTGAAAACTTTTATGTCATTTTATTTTTTTTTGCAAACTGTGCTGCATTTGTCAACTCCACTAAAAATATTGCAATTTTAATTTATAATGTAAATGCAGGACTCATGTGTTCGTTGATGTGCAAGTGCTAAAACTTTTTGTAGTTAATTTATCGTTCTAGAATGTCACTACTTATCAATCAGGCACATTGACAGATATGGATATAACTATTTCTGTTATTTATTTATTTAAATGATAATAATGCTTTCAAACTTTATGTTCAAAATCATTTTAATTGCTTTCATTTATTAACCTTTGTTGCTTAGGTGAACAACTTTGTCATGTTACGGAATGTTAAACCTAAAATCAACAAGCACAGTTTGTAGCACAGCTAAAATATGATTAAAAACCAAAATACAGTGTTCATCTGGAATTTAAACAGTAAAAAAACAATTCCCAATGAATTAAATTTAATAATGTAATGCCTCTCTACACAGGAATTAGTGGAAGTTTATATGGTCCTTCCTAAATTAAAAAAAATTTATGCATAATTGAATTACTTTATACCAATTGCAAATTTTTCAATTTTAAGTATTTGTTTTAAGAACATGGAAGCATAATGATATTTTTTAATTAAAAGAGAACATAATGTCAGACGCAATTAAACTTAACGGTAAATTTAGTAAGCCATTATTCAAAACTATTAGAACATTGCTAACACAATAATCACTATCAGAATTAAGAAAATTGTTCAAAGTATAAGCCATTATTTTTAACACTTTGATATACACATAGTTAATATTTTATGCTATTGCATAATATGGTTGATGCTGCTGTGTTAAACTTGGAAACAAAAAATTAAAATAAACATGTAATAATGATTCTGTTTTGTTTTGATAAGTCATAAAGAGTGAATAAGCACAATAATATTTTTTAAAACTCTAATTGCAAATATTACATAACATCATTAATGCAGTGTTATCATAAACTCTTTTGTTAAGCTGCATGTTTTGTATAAACTTACCCTTACTTTTATAAACTATTTTTGGCTGTTTCGCTGTGTAGGACGCGAATCCAAGGCGAATATAGATAAATAGTGAAAAATAGAAGTGTCAGAATAGAAGAAAAATATAAGCAATACGTGTGCATGGATTTGCCTTAGTGAGACTACTATTATAAAAATTTAGAAATATGTGTGCTGGATTTATGCAGTGCGATTAGAAATAATAAAGTCCTTGCTATATCAAGAAATTGGAAACATTCAATTTAACAAAGATGCTACTTGGGTAATACAATAAAGGGTAACATACAAACAGAAACTAACAACATAAATTATTAAAAACATATAAATAGATTGCAAATACATCGTTTCAGTTTCATGGATATTTACGTTTGTTAAAAAAAAGTATTTTCACTTAAAGAAACACACTGTGAACTGTTAGCCTTATTAAAATTTGAATTTCTTATTTAATATTTAGCTACACATATAGTGTTTAACAAAACAATCGTACTGTAGCTATTCAACACAAAAAGTAACTGATAAGAGCTAATTACATTATCACTACAACTCAAAGCACTTTATTAATATAACAAATCAAACCTTACCATCTGAATTTCCAAGTAGCATTCAAAAACAAAAAGTTTTGAATTTCTTAGTATTATTAAAACTTCGTTTCATTGTACAAATACGTGCACATTAAAAAAACCATTACCTTCTTAATAATCGAAAAAATTTAAGGATTAACTAATGATAACTGAGTTAAATACCAAGCATATTATAGTTACCAGGTGTAGAACGTTAAGCTTTACTAGCTTATTAAGCAAAATATCTGCATACATGGTAAAACGTTCTATTCCTTTAAGATGTTAGTTATGAATCAATAATCTAAGTATGCTTGACTGATGAAAATATGATTACTGTCACTCTGCTTCACTATATTTAAGTCATTTCTATTCAAGTGCAAAATAAAAATAGAGGTTTAGAAAACTTTAATAATAAAACTGCGTGACCATGAGTTTAATAGTAATTATGTCAATAAACCTTAATGCTGGTTTAATCATAACATCTAATGACTAATAATTAGCAAAATATATTGACTTAATACTGAGAAGCAATGACCACAGATCAACAATATCAAAATAAGCGAGAGCCAAAATTTTGTCCAAACATGAGAAGCAGGAATAAATGAAAAATCTATTTCTCATTGAACATTTTTATCTGAAGCATTATAAAGAATTGCAATATTAAAAATTGCTTATAATACATGATTTAGTGTAGAATTCAGTGGCGTGCTTAGAAAAATCTTTTGTCGACTTAACCAGGCATAGATCATATCTAACAGTAAAAGCTATAAAATTCTAAAATGCATCACATAAGTACATATGCTTGATGAACTGAAGGTGGAATACATTGGTACAATTTTTGGGTATTGTTTTAAAAAAAAATACAAATTTTTAATTTTGAGTCATTTTATGGCATCTTATCTTTTTCCAAAACTACTAAAAAATTTATAAACTAATTTAGTGCAATATTTTGATAATAAAGCAATGCTAAACATTCAAATGTGCTCGGATGTGTTCTACATTTTTAACTGATACATAATTCACATTTTACTTATTCTTATTCAATACCTATCATTATGCAGCTGATTATAGTTTCACTATTGTCATTTAAGTTGCGTTATTACAATTTGGAACTAATAATGTATTTAGTTTTCTATGTATCCAGGACTGGACATAGGAACAAATGGAGTAAGTAGTTACTGGCAGCACAAAATTTCAAGGAATGCCAAATTGCGCTTAATAAATACCCATATATCGATATATATGGGATCAAATAATGTTTCATTCATAAATCACTTTAAAATTCAATTCAGATTAGTTATATAATTCAATATCTATATATTTACATATAAGGGCCGATAAAAATTTATACTAAAGTCAAGTTTAGTTTCTATAGTGGAATAAAATTTTGCTTCTCTTAAAACACTATTCGTTCTACAACCAATAAGTCTGTCTTATTAAGTTGCTTCGTGTGATTACTTTCTTAATTTGTGTTGTGAAAAATGAAGAAATAGTACTTTTCAAAGATTGTGAATATTTACATTAACAAATAAATTCTTACTATCCGTACATAAACTATATTCACCATTTAAAAACTTACCGATTACCTGATTCGGCAAATGTTAAAAACTTTTTTTAAGAATAGACGAATATGGGACATTTATAATTAATAAAAACAAATATTTTTGTACACTACTATTCACAACCACGCCACATTACTTAGCTGATATTCTGGAGAAAATTTCATCATCCCTACGGTTCCAATTAGTGGATGCTGTATGAGTACAATAGTGTAGTGTATATAACAAAACAGTGATATGATAATGGATTAAAGTATTACGTTATTAGCATGATTATAAATTTATGGTGAAATAACAGTAGTGCATTAGTGTGCATAGTATATAATAAACTTTAAATAAATAAATGCTAGTACTTATAAGAACTAGTGATACAAACAAGTAAAAGATATAATTATTAAAATTTTTATGTGCGAGAGTTAATTAACCATTTTAATTGATAAAAACAACAATAGAAATTATAATTGTCTATAGTTGTTTAGAGTTTCGTTCGTCTTACTCATTTTTAAAATTGCTAAACTCATTGCTGCATTGAGATTTTTAGGATATCAAATTTTAAAAACGTAAATTTAATAGTTTTGAAAGTGTACTCTCAAATAGTATGATATTGATTTGTTAATTCCTATTGCCTGATCTGTTTATCACTGTACTAAATGAAAAATTAAAACCATTAAAAGATATTTTATTGGTCATTTGTCTAATTAAGTGTAATTGTTGGATTAATTTATACTATTTAGAAATTTAGTTCTGAATAACCCTACAAAGCCGCTATCTTCAATCAACAATACTGTGTAAAATGCAGATAATCATATTTTCATCAGTTTATTACCAAAAATATTTATAATATTCAACGCAGAATATAATTAATAACATACCTTCTTCTAGTCCTTCATCTCCATCTGATACTAATTCATCATCTGAACATATGTTGAGCACATTTACTAACATTTCTGTAACTTTTTCTCCTACAAACGGTAATGACCATGTAAACACATCCATAAAGTTGGGCAACCAATAAGGGTGAGGTGAACAATTAAACTGCCGAATATTCATTACATTATTTTCATACTTCAGTACTGCAGCCTGTAAGAAAGTCACAAGTTAGTAATGAACTTTTATTTTATATAAGTTTTAAATACAAGAAAATTGAAACAATTTTCAACTTCAATAAAATGTTTAGTCAAATTCTTAATTTTATACTAAAGTAGTCACGGAGAGAGAAATATTATGTAAGTCAACAAAAAAAAAATTAGTTAAACATTATGAACAACGGCAAGTACTGTTTTTCATAATCTATTTACTAACTGAAAACAAGTTGCAGCAAAGCAGTAATAGATATTTACGTAACCAGTTAAAAAAAGGATAATTTTATTTAACGAATGTAATTGTCAAAACAAGCAAACGAAAAGGGTAATTACATTTGTCAAATAAAATTCAGCCTTTTTTTTACATAAATATCTATTACTGCTTTGCTGTAACTTGTCTGTCTATTTCTAAATAAAATATTTGCAGTTATGTAAAAATTCGTTATATCACTAGTGTTGTAATGAACTGACTGTTATAAAAAATGTGATGTTTCGTAGGGTCAAAAATACACTTAAAATTTAACATTTCGTAACAGGGTTAGATACAGTTAATTATTACAATTCCTTACAGTAACACAACAGACTAAATTACAAAGACAATTTAAAATTGGTATAACTATAAATAAAGTGTTAAAATTGTTTTTTCGTTGTTGGGCATCAAACTCTTGAAATTCAGAACATGTTAAACTACTATGGAGTTTAAGATCTAGGATTAGGGTTATTTCCTTTAAGGAATAATTTTTAGTTTACATGCATTCTTAATCTAAGGTAGGATTATTTTTGTAATCTTACATTGTTCATACTCAAAGTTTGTCAAATTCATTATGGCAGTTCCACGTTTAAGAATGATATTGTTCTGTTTATGATTACATAATTAACTGCTTGCCTTATTTTAAACATTTAGAATTTGTTAATTATCTACCTCCACCAGGTACATTCAAATGTCATTGTATGTACCGTGAAATTACTTCAAACACCACGCCTGTGTATTTTAAGTGCCGCGAATACCGATAAACTATGCCGTGTCTTCGCAAGTGCAAGAACTATCTTATCACCTGCCAGGGAGAGGACGGGACCTATTCTACTATCGCTTCCCGTCCTGGACGGCCGCAATAAATAAATGTGCTATGCTTCGCTGTATTTACAAGGTAAGTGCTTTGAAGTAATCGTCCACTTTTCTCTACCACTGTTAGTTATTGAAATACCGCCGCACCTTATTTTACAGATATCATCTTTACTTTGTATTCCAAACTAGTGCAGTTTTATGATTATTTTGTGTTAATTAATAATGTATAATGTTGGCACCTATGACATCATCATCTTGGAATGAAGAAGGTTCACATGCTAAATTATACTAGTTCAGAAATTGATAAAGCTCATGCTGAACGTTAATTGTTACGTACAGTATTGGTTCCAGAAAATCTAGTGGGTAATCCACAGAGAAGCTTGGTGGTGTCCTGACTAAAATTCTATATCTCAATACAGTACCGAAAACCTCGATTGTACCAACAAAGATGGTTGGATGAGTCATGTAAGTGTTCAAAGGGGGTCCCGGAATATTATTGTGTGGGAAATACCAGTCTTAATGGGAATTATCTTGAATGCAACTAAATCTCAAAATACGGTGGTTCCTAGGGAAAAACCAGAAAAGGAATAACAAAAAGATGCCAAAACCCGAGATCAGAAAAATAATTCTAAACTAACACCCACTGAGGAATGATGAAAAATATTTCCTTTATATTAGTTGTGAAAACACCAGCGAATGAAACTCTTTATTTCATTACAAAATTACGCTTAAGCACTTATAAACATTCTTAAACAAGAGCCAAATATATAAAAAAAATTATTTTGATGGAAAACGTCTTCGGCAAACAAAATTTTTCTAATTTCTTAAAACTAATAACAAGAATGTACAATGGGTAAGTTTATAAATTTATACAGTTAAAAGAATGTTCATTTATTTATGGTTGTTGTAGGCGATAGTTTCAGAAGGTATATTATAAATACCTGATGAATAATTTGGCTGTAGATACCTTTGGAAACAACTACAACAATTATCGTCTGGGCTTAATTCGTTTTAATCAGATCCTATTGGAACTTCTGGCACTTTGTTAAAAGTTAGATGTTCTTATATGAAACGCTTCTATAACACTAAGCTGTCTATTTAAGGAAACAAATTCTTCCTAAAAGTAAAATTCACCAACCTGCTAACATATAATTCCAAACTAGACTAATCACATTAATTAGTTCCATATCTAATTATTCAAAGATTAGCTGTGCCTACTCATGTTTGAATGTCATTTCTTTCAATCGTATTGACAAAGTGCTCTACAAAAAATACCTTCCCTTCATAAAAAAGAAATCACCTGAGGAGGAATTTGGAAAATGAATTAAGACTGCAAATTGAAATATCTTTTGTTGTTTTTCTCTATCTAACACATGTAAAACTATCATACTGAAATATTAACTTGTACCAACAAAGGGCCTTTACCATTTACTGAATCAGCTAATTTAACGCTTGAATCTTCTTTGTTTAAGATGATGATGTCATAAGCGCCAACATTATACATTATTAATGAAAACAAATGAATCATAAAACTGCATTAATTTAGCACACAAAGTAAGGATGACACCATTCTTAACCGCAAAAACCGTCATAATGAATTTGACAACCTTTGAGTATGAACAATGTAGGATTACAAAATTATCCTTCTTTAGATCAAGAATGAACGTAAGCTAAAAATTAAATTTCTTAAAGGAAATAACATTAACCCTATTATTGAGATTTATCAATATAGAAACTATTAAAATAAAATATGATTATAACCATTTCAAATGAATGTTGTAAACCACTTTCAAAAAGTACCCGTATGCTAGAAAACTATCTACAGCTACAAAATAGCTACACTGAAGGATGCAATATTCCTTTTAGAATACAACATTAATTGCTCAAACATGTACCAGTCTATCTAATTTAAATATACTTTTAGTACATGTACAGGTTTTATGAATGCTTGGACTCCTACACTCTATAAGAGAAAATGTTAAGGTTTGAAACCAAAAGACAGTTTATGTAAGATATATCAGGTAGATAATATAAGCAAGTAAAGTAAATTATTAGTAAGATTCTTATATAAAACACTTCAATGACCCAAATAACAACTAGTTATATGCGATTCAGCAGAGATATGTTCAGCAACAAAAGAATATCCTCCAAATAGGGTGACATCCAAATCTGATTGATGCACATTGATTTCTGCTTTCAATATACTCTAGTTTTAATCCATACATTTTGCAATAAAACAATGATGTACCTTACCCTACAAATTTTTTTTAAATAGTTTTTAAACATAGTATTCCGCATAAAATACTATTCAGCTATGGCATTTCTCTTCCTCAAAGATTACTCCTATATAATAGAAAACAAATGGTTTGTACTTCAGAAAGCTATCATCGACAGTTTTCATCTGTTTAAAGTAGTTTGCAGGCATATTGTTTATTATTTTAATAATGCTCTATGGTGAATCCAATACTCGCTGTGATTACAAATTACCACAAGAAATCCGTGTGATTTGTTTTAAGAAATAAATTTAACATACAAATACATTTTACTCTTGAGTAAGCAAATGTAAAACCTATTTAACTAAGATCCATAATTTTTTAAACAAAATAGATTAGTGTGTTGAGTTACCTGATGCCTCCACTATTTATTTTTCTTTAGTTTCATTAAACAAAAGCACATACACAATTCATTAATAAATTCTTTCAGCATACCTGCTATATTTATTTAGGTAAATCATGTTCAGAATTTTCTACGGTGCTTGAGTAGGAGAATTCCAATCTAAATTTATATTAAATGGATGCATTGATTAATAAAAGCAATTTAACATTTAACGGTTTGTTACACTATTATAGATAGATTTACATGTCTCAATACAGAGTGATTAACTGATAACATCATAAACATTTACGCTCTGGTAAGAAGAGTAGCAATATTAGCTATAACAACCTGGCAATTGTTCTTCTTATTCTAAGAAATTGGCAATTCTGTCACTTGCAAAGCAGTGTTCTTTTTATTTTGTGTGTATCATAATGCAGTTGTACCATCATTCTTTATATTTAATTATTATAGCAATGCCTCACACATTATATTTTTCATATTCTTGAAGTTTGTTTTACTTCCAAGATAGTTATTTATCGTAAATTTACTTTTATAATCCTATAGCTAGCATATTCTTCGCCATTACTTGTTTCTCCATTATACATTACACCTGATTGTTTATTTCATTATACTTGTGCTTGAATTCGCTTTATATCCACTTCTTTATTTTCCTGGGTACTATATTGCGTTCTTCTTTGCGTGCTCAGTTAAAATTTATTTATGAAAATTTTTCATATTTATTACAACAATTATTTGAGCAGTTAATTAGTACTCTTTTGATGATAGTATTAAATATTCTGATTTTGATTTCAATATGTATTTTAATTTTATTTGTTGATAGTCTAACTTTTCTAGTTATTCTTCTTAATCTTCTTTGGGAATGAAACCACTCATAGTTTTTAAAATCTATTTTATTTACGTTTCGATCCATGACCTAGGATTGTTGTCAAAATAATAAAAACTTCAAGTTTGACGTTTATGACATAAATTGAAGGTTACTTTGATTTATTGATGTTTGAAATATTTGGTTTGAGTACACTAAGCAAAAATTTTTGCTTAGTGTACAAACATTTCAAACATCAATAAATCAAAGTAACCTTCAATTTATGTCATAAACGTCAAACTTGAAGTTTTTATTATTTTGACAACAATCCTAGGTCATGGATCGAAACGTAAATAAAATAGATTTTAAAAACTATGAGTGGTTTCATTCCCAAAGAAGATTAAGAAGAATGCTAAACAAACCACAACAAACATACAGGGAGTATTTTCTAGTTATTCTTTTGAATCATTTTTTGTTCCAAATCTTTCACCATTCTTACAACCGTTCATTAATTTCTGCAATCATCTTCTTTATTTTGCTCCAAATTCAACATAATCCCAGAAATAGTATCAGTAATGGAGATACTTTTGCCTTACTCATCTTTCAATTCCTTAATATGCCTTAAAAGAGCATTTTCATATGTATTGTCGTACAAATGATCATTGTATGAAAAAGGGTTTAATTTTCTTAGAATTTACAGAGATTTATCTAATTTTAGACTTGCAAGACAATTCCAAATTCTAGAATGGTGAGACGCTTCAAATTTATGATGGGTTACAAAATAAACCGACACCTTGGCAGATTTCTGGCCCCATAGTTCTTAGAGAATACAAATTCTTATATCATAAATATTACTTTTAAACTTTCTCCTTTTAAAAGGCAGAACATAATGTTAAATAATTATAGGCATCTACTTTTACTTTTACCCATTGCACTCTATTATGATCAATAATTTTTAAGTTACTGGATATTTAAACATTAAGTTTTTCATAGTGTGACCCTATTTTAAACATTTCTTTAAACTAATATTTTTTAAGGCTGGCATATAAAAGAAACATAAAATTTTAATATCAAGTTATATCATTTTAGCATTTTGTTATACACCATCTAGTACCATCATTGTGCTTTCAGCCCAGGAAGTGGTTGGACTTGAATGTCCATTGTTTCCCATTCTGAGCTAACCTACACATTTCCCTGAAATTCACAGCTTACATCTTTCACTATCTGTGTGAGATAATCTAATCTAGGTCTTCCTCTATCTCTCTTTTTTCTTTTTCCGCCTCTAATATATCCCACACTATTCCGCCGTGCCTTAGAACGTGTCCTATCATCCTATCTCTCCTAATGTTTGCCGTTTTCCATACACATCTTTCTTCCCCCATCATTTATGGCACCTCTTTATTATTAACTTTACTGTCCATCGTATCTTCATCATATGTCATTTCAAAGACTTCCATCTTCCGCTTCACCAGCTTTACATTTCACAGCCGTACAACGATGTGCTCCGCACATATACTTTCAGCAATATTTTCCTTGTTTTCAAGTTGGTTATTTTTGTGCATAGTAGTTGCTTTTTCTTGTTAAATGTAGCACGGCTTGTGCTAATCTTTGTTTTATATCTTTTGCAATTCCTCCGTCTAGCATTATTTGGCTTCAAAGGTATCAGAAATCCTTAACCACTTGTAAATTCTGGTTTTTGACTTATTTTCACCTCCTTCACATACTAGAACTTTAGTTTTAATTTTTGCTAGGTTTCATATAGTATCTCTCTGTTAGTACAGTTTCCATTTCATTAAGAGCAGCTTCTAACTCTTTCTTGCTAGATGCTAATATCGGTATATCGTCAGTAAATCTAAGCATATTAATAGTTTATCCCTGCATAATAACTCAAATGTCTTTCTGCATTTGACAGTATTCATTGCCTCTTCAATATACAAGTTAAAAATTAATGGGGATAGGGCACATCCCTGTCTTACACCTTTCCTAATATTTACTTATCTATGTTCTTGCTCAAATTCTATCACAACAATTTACGCTTTGTATATGCTTTCTATCCTTAAAATATATTCCAATATTTTTGAGTATTTCAAATATTTTTTCCATTTTACATTGTCGAATGCTTTTTCCAGATCTAGAAACCCTATATACGCAGCTTTTCCTTTTCTATTGTTTTCTCAATTATCACCCTTAAATCTGAAATGGGCTCCTGTGCTTCCCTGTTTCTAACCCAAATTGAGCTTCTCCTACTATTTCTTTGCCTGTTTTCTATCTGTCTTTGTACAATTCTAGTTAATATTTTTGACAAGTGTGCTGTTAAAGTTATTGTTAAAATTTTCAGATCTATCGGCAGCTCTCTTTTTTTATATAGTGACTATGGTGTTACGTTTGAAACCTTTGGGTATCTCGTTTGTCTCATACATGTAGCCGATAAGTTGGAAGAGATGTTTTGTTACTGTTTGTCCAGAAGCTTTTACAGTTTTTGTTTGCAATTTATTTGTACCTAGTGCCTTATTATTTTTCAGATTCTTTAATGCTTGCTCAAACTCATCTCTAAGTCATCTTTTTCAATGTCTGTTTCCTGTTCTACATCTTTTAGTTCCGGTCCTGCATATAAATTCCCTATATATTCTTGCCATCTATCCACTTTCTCTACAGTTTCTATAATGATATCTCCTCCTACCCCTTCTATTTTTGCTATATGGCATTGTATCCCTAAAATTCATTCTAATGAGTTTGAATGCTTTGCCTGTTTTCCAATTTCCATCTTAGTTTGTACCTCTTTACATTTTCCCTCAATCCATTGTTCTTTAGCTTTCATGCATTTGCAAATGATTTCCCATTTTATGGTTTTGTATGTTTGTTTCCCTGATACGTTTGGTCTGCATTTGTATTTTTACCTTCCTTCTATTAAATTCAGAACATCATTTGTTACCCATGGTTTCTAATTTTCTTTTTGCTTGTACCCTAGAATATCTCTGGCCACCATGTCTAAGTTGGATTTAATGTTATTCCATTCTGCTTCTACATCCTTAATATCATAAATTTTTACGATATATTTCAGCAATTCGTTTGACTATTTCTCAAATCTTTTGTGGGTATCTTTATCTTATAGCTGCTCAAGGTCAACATGCCTTTTCCCGTTACTTTTTCCAAATTTTTAAATTTAAGGGTGGCTTTCATAATTACTATATTGTGGTCAGTGTCTATGTCTGCTTCCAGATAGTTTGTACAATATTTTACTTGATATTTATACCGTTGTCTAACAAGAGTGTAATCTATTTGATATCTCCCTGAGTACTGGCATCTAACACGTTATTGTGTTCTAGCATGCTGTTTTCTTTAGTATCATTAAACAAAAGCACATACACAATTCATTAATAAATTCTTTCAGCATACCTGCTATATTTATTTAGGTAAATCATGTTCAGAATTTTCTACGGTGCTTGAGTAGGAGAATTCCAATCTAAATTTATATCAAATGGATGTATTGATTAATAAAAGCAATTTAACATTTAACGGTTTGTTACACTTTTATAGATAGACATACATGTCTCAATACTGAGTGATTAACTGATAACATCATAAACATTTACGCTCTGGTAAGAAGAGTAGCATACCATCATAAACATTTACGCTCTGGTAAGAAGAGTAGCAATATTAGCTATAACAACCTGGCAATTGTTCTTCTTATTCTAAGAAATTGGCAATTCTGTGTCACTTGCAAAGCAGTGTTCTTTTTATTTTGTGTGTATCATAATGCAGTTGTACCATCATTCTTTATATTTCATTATTATAGCAATGCCTCACACATTATATTCTTCATATTTTTGAAGTTTGTTTTACTTCCAAGATAGTTATTTATCGTAAATTTACTTTTATAATCCTATAGCTAGCATATTCTTCGCCATTACTTGTTTCTCCATTATACATTACACCTGATTATTTATTTCATTATACTTGTGCTTGAATTCGCTTTATATCCACTTCTTTATTTTCCTGGGAACTATATTGCGTTCTTCTTTGCGTGCTCAGTTAAAATTTATTTACGAAAAATTTTCATATTTATTACAACAATTATTTGAGCAGTTAATTAGTACTCTTTTGAAGATAGTATTAAATATTCTGATTTTGAATTTCAATATGTATTTTAATTTTATTTGTTGATAGTCTAACTTTTCTAGTTATTCTTTTGAATCATTTTTTGTTCCATATCTTTCACCATTCTTACAACCGTTCATTAATTTCTGCAATCGTCTTCTTTATTTTGCTCCAAATTCAACATAATCCCAGAAATAGTATCAGTAATGGAGATACTTTTGCCTTACTCATCTTTGAATTCCTTAATATGCCTTAAAAGAGCATTTTCATATGTATTGGCGTACAAGTGATCATTGTATGAAAAAGGGTTTAATTTTCTTAGAATTTACAGAGATTTATCTAATTTTGGACTTGCAAGACAATTCCAAATTCTAGAATGGTGAGAGGCTTCAAATTTATGATGGGTTACAAAATAAACAGACACCTTGGCAGATTTCTGGCCCCATAGTTCACAAAAATGTTAGAGAATACAAATTCTTATATCATAAATATTACTTATAAACTTTCTCCTTTAAGAAAAAAGAACATAATGTTAAATAATTATAGACATCTACTTTTACTTTTACCCATTGCACTCTATTATGATCAATAATTTTTAAGTTACTGGATATTTAAACATTAAGTTTTTCATAGTGTGACCCTATTTTAAACATTTCTTTAAACTAATATTTTCTAAGGCTGGCATATATAACAAACATAAAATTTTAATAACAAGTTATATCATTTTAGCATTTTGTTATACACCATCTAGCACCATCATTGTGCTGTCAGCCCAGGAACTGGTTGGACTTGAATGTCCATTGTTTCCCATTCTGAGCTAACCTACACATTTCCATCTTAGTTTGTACCTCTTTGCATTTTCCCTCAGTCCATTGTTCTTTAGCTTTCATGCATTTGCAAATGATTTCCCATTTTATGGTTTTGTATGTTTGTTTCCCTGATACGTTTGGTCTGCATTTGTATTTATACCTTCCTTCTATTAAATTCAGAACATCATTTGTTACCCATGGTTTCCGATTTTCTTTTTGCTTGTACCCTAGAATATCTCTGGCCACCATGTCTAAGTTGGATTTCATGTTATTCCATTCTGCTTCTACATCCTTAATATCATAAATTGCAGCCCGTTTAGAATCGACCCCACCTACATGGTATATTATTTTTCTGGTTGTATATAGTAATGGCATTTTCATCAACTTTGCAAAATAAAGTTTGCCTCCTTTTGATAATTATTATTTTTTCACTCAATCCTTTAGAACTTTTTCTAGTACCTTTATGTTATTTGTTTTCTATATTATCAAAACTCATTTTTAATAATAAGTTCTGCTAAACATATATAAAATAACATCATTTTAATTAATTCAGATTCCTATAGCATTGTTTACTTTTTTGTTCACACTTTCACTTTCAACTTCTAATGCCTGGTCATTAAGTGCTTTGTGGCTTTACACAGTTTTTTTTAAAAATACGATTATTTAATTTTTGCATTTACATGTCTATGATAAAAAATAGTTAGGTTACTAATATTCAACAAAACTACAAACTGTATTTTGTCTCAGTCCCAGCATCGTTTTTCAGAGTTCATTTCAGGAAACAATCTTTCACTTGCAAGGAGTACAATTGTGCCCAATACAGTCCTAAACGAGCTTGATTTCAGGATTGTATTCCTGGTAATCAGAAACAACTTTTCGGGTACCAACAGTCAGACAATATACTAAAAAGAAAAACATTCCTACAATCAAGACAAAAATAGTAGCTCCATTCTTTCGAACAGGATGTTTTTGACAAAATATTAGCATTGCAACCAATGCATATCTTTCTATATTCTGCTTGCTCTTGCACGTGATTGCTCAAAATTTGTATTTCTCTACAATATTCTAGTAATTTTTCTTTTCTCATTTATAACTTTCATGCACTTAATTAAAAATGTTCAGGAACGAAAGAATACTCATGGTCAGATTAAAATCTAAACCAGTAAATACAGTAATAATACAAGTATACCTGCCCACCTCTAGCTACAATGAGGAGGAGGTGGAAGCAGTCTACAAGGATATTGAAGACATACTAAAATTCGTATAAGGACATACAAATTTAATAATTATGAGAGATTTTAATTCAGGGGTAGGCGAGGGTAGGGAAGGAGTGGTAGTAGGTTTATTTGGTTTAGGCACAAAAACAACAGGAGAAATAGACTGCAATAATTTTACGACAAAAACAATTTGACCATCACAAACACATTATTTCAACATTATGCAAGAAGACATAGGAAGATATCAAACACATTCTTGTTCGACAATGGTTTAGAAATCAAGTAAAATATTGTAGAAGCTACCTAGAAGCAGATATAGACACTGAAAAAAAGATAAAGATATCCACAAAAAAAAATTCAAGAAAAAGTCAAACGAATTGCTGAAATACATCAGGAAAATTTCTTATACTAAGGAAGTAGAAACAGAATGGAATAACATTAAAAGCTTAGACATGACGGCCAGAGATATATTGAGATATGAATAAATAGAAAATAAGAAACGATGGGTAACAAATGATATTCTGAATTTAATAGAAGAAAGGCAAAAATACAAAAACAGACCATACCAAGCGGGAAACAGAGATATAAGCCATAACATCGAAAAAATTTTCCCAAATGCAAGAAAGCTAAAGAACAATGAATTGATGAAAAGTATGACAAGGTGTAAACTAAGATGGAAACAGGAAGGACAAACAAGGCATACAAACTAATTAGAACGAATTTTATGAATATAAAGCCGTATAGCAAAAATATAAGAGGCCCGTTAGGAGACATCATTTTGAAAAATGTAGAGAAAGAGGTTAGATGGCAAGAATATATAGGGAATTTATATACAGGACAGGAACTATAAGCACTAGAACAGGAAGCAGACATTGAAAAGAATGACGGGATACTTAGCAATGAGTCTGAATTAGCATTAAAGAGTCTGAAAAATAATAAGATATAGAAACGGTGCAAGCAGAAACTCTAAAAACAGCTGGACAAGCAGTCAAAATGTCGCTTCCAACTTTTAAGCTATATGTATGAGATAGACGAGATACCCAAAGATTTTAAACATTACATCATAGTCACTATACCAAAAAAGATAGGTGCAGAAAGATGTGAAATTTTTGAACAATATTGGCATAGCACTCGTATCAAAAATATTAACTAGAATTGTACAAAGATGAATAGAAAAATGGGCTGAAGAATACTAGGAGAAGATCAATTTGGGTTTAGGCGAAACAAGGAAACATGGGAGGCCATTTTAGCTCTGAGGATGATAATGGAGAAACCATGTATAGAGGGTTTGTAGATCTGGAAAAAGCATTGCACAATGTAAAATGGGAAAAAATGTACGAAACAGTCAAAAAGATAGGAATGAATTATAGGGATAGACAGATAGTACATAGTTTATACAAAAAGTCAACAGCTGTAATAGAATTAGAGCAGGAATGTAGAGAAGTAAATATTAAAAAAGGGATGAGACAAGGATGTGCACTATCCCTGTTAATTTTTAACTTGCATATCGAAGAGACAATGAATATGGTCAAACACAGGAAGACATGTGGAATTATTATGCTCTTATAAACGATTGATATGTTGAGATATGCACATGATATAGCGGTATTAGGATCTCGCAAAGAAAAGTTAGAAGCAGCTCTGAGTAAAATGGACACAGTGCTAACAGAAAGATACAATATAAAAAGTAATAAAAATAAAACTAAAGTAATCGTATGTAAAGGAGAGAAAAATAGATTAAATACCAGAAAACAAATAGGGTGACGTGAACTTACAAGAAGTTAAAGACTTCTGCTACCTAGGAAGTCAAATAATGCAAAACGGGAAAAGTGCAAAAGATATAAAATAAAGATTATCACAAGGTCGTTCTGCATTTAACAAGAATAAGCAAATTACTATGTTCAAAGACTACAAACATAGAGCCAAAGAAAAGATTGCTGAAAGCAAATGTGTAGAGCACAGTACTGTATGGCTGTGAAATGTGGATAGGAGGAGAAGTGGACAGGAAAAAATTGAAACTTTTGAAAAGTGGTGCTACAGACGCATGATGAATATATCATGGACAGACAAATTTAAGAACAAGGAAGTTATAGAAATGGTAGGAGATAAAAGAAATATGTGGAAAAGAGTACAAAATAAAAGAGATAGAATAATACAACACATACTACACATACTAAGGCATACTAGAAGCAGAGAAAAAAAAGAGAGAGGTAAACCTAGATTAGACTATTGTGCATAGATAGTGATAGATGTGGGCTGTGGGAATTTCATGGAATTATGTAGGTTAGCTCTGAATAGAAAACCATAAAGGTACACGTTCAATCAATACTAGCACTGAAGACCTAATGATGATGGTGATGTTCATTTACCATTTTTTCTAGGTTACAGCTTCATAGGTTTTCATAAATACCCCCAGGAACCTTCAAAAAATTTTAACAAATGTTCTCAGCTGCATATGTCCAACGTAAAGTTGTTAATTTACAAGAACCAAGGTGTTGCTAAAATTAAAAGTAACCAACCTGGTAGGGTATTTTCTGAACTTAATTGACTACTATCAGTTTGTTTGATTACTTTTCTTAAAGGTAAACTAACCTACTCAAGTTACATGTTGTTTCTTTGAATGTTAATTATGAAGTGCTTTATAAAAAAGTGATCTTACCTCCATAAAATGGTTCAAGTCATCTTCCGCAAACTTTGGACAGATAAATTAAAACTGCAAATTGAAGTTACTGTGTGTTGTTTTACTCTATCTAATATTATGTGAAATTAACTTACGAAAAGGTTAACTAGAGCCAGAAAAAGGGACTGTTTAATGCCCAGATGATGAGGTCATATGCGCTAGCATAATACATTTTAATCAAAACAAATGATTCATAAAACTAATAATTTTGAATAAAAGTAGGTTGAGATATCATTTCTAACCTTTAAAAACCACCATAATGGTTTGACATCCTTTGAATATGAACAATATAAGATACAAAAATAATTCTTCCTGGATCAAGAATGCATGTAAATTAAAAATCATATTTCTTAAAAGAAATAGCCTAGCCCAATTGCTGGGATTTATTGAGACAAAAACTATTAAAATGAAATATGGTTATAAACATAGGAACATCACAACCTGATATGTTTGATAAATGTTGTATAAAAAATTTAAATAATGTAAACTTTCGTTCTTTTATAAGGGATATATATTAAAAAAAGAGTCTTGAACTATTTTAAATAATGGTCCTTTACAAATCTTTGTTCACAACAATTACAATACAAACAACTACTGTCTATTTATATTAGGATACACACCATTTAAACTTATCTATATTATCTCTATATTCATTTCTATCAGAGATACAATATTTTTAATATTTCAAACATAGTTTATAAAAAACTTATTCTACGTATAATAACTGGCATTGTTCTTAAAGGATGCAATTCTGGATTTTACAATCTAGTAGGTTATCCAAGGTGATTGTGACATCAGTACGAAATTGAATAACTATCAGCAACGTAATCTTGGCCGCCTTCAAAGTTGATACAAGTACAAGTTCAAAGCAGTGTAGCAGCTTTTGCATGTAGTATAATGTCTAACAAACTGGCAGTTGCAAAGTTGTATAAGGTTTGGTGATTATGAATTCATTTGCCTTATTATACTATAAAATATTTATAGATAGTAATACAAAGCAGAAATTCTTACTAACAGAATCCTTAAATATCATTTACCAAAATATTACATCATAAAGAGTTTTACATTTACAGTATTTAATCATACAACACAAGAAGAAACGCAAGCAGAAACGCAAGCAGACCTCAAAGAATAAACGGGAATAGAAATGACCTCATTTAAGGATGAAACCACACCAAAGAATGGATAGAATTGACAAAGGGTAATTGCTTTGAAATTTATTGCCTTTGATATTGACTAATGTACGTTTCAACAACTGAACTTCACTTTACACATTTCTTTCCTTCAAATACTAAAACAATATTGAGAAAATAAATTTCGAGTCTTTTAAAGTATATTCATTTTAAACATAAGGATTTAACTAAAATGGTATATTATGTAAATAGAATGATGTTAAATTAAGAATGTTTCAGTAATTTATCCAGTACTAGAAAAATGACTTCAGACTTATTTCAGTTCTATGTCACTGGAAGCACGAACAAAATGACATCAATAAATAATTAATCAGTAGTTACTTTAATACATGTTAAAATCTGTGTTAGGTTCTTACTTTTCGCTTTATAAAGTATTCATGATATGTTACATACTAAAAATTCATGGTACTGTGTGAAGGTTTTAATTGAGTACAAAGCGAAATCTCTATACTTCATGTGTACAAGTAGGATTTATTATAAGAAGCAACTGTTAAGTATATTAATTACTGACATCACAACAAGCTGATATTAATTTTTAATATGCTCGCACACTAGATCCAACCATTAATCACAGCAGCTATACATGTGATAAATATGACAACGCCAATACCATATTGTGCTACATACAATCCAAGAGGCGCTAATGCTCAAAGAGTAACTAGCTGTTTCCGCTATACTTAAATATTTAAATGCATAATTTAGTCTATGCAACAGTTGAGATATATACTGCTGCTGGCAAAAAGCAGAAATGGAAAATTTCTTCACTGATTACAATAAGCACCGGTTTACCTAAACCAATTGTACCATAGCCGGTTTTACCAATAGATTTTACAAAAACTGGATTAAGTAAATCGATTTTACATAAGCAGTTTTTACAAGAATCAGTTTTGACTAAGCCGGTTTTTTATTAAAATCAGTTTTTGGTTTAACAAAAACCACTTTTTTTGCCAAAACTGGTGTATCAACTGAAATGAAAACCAATTTTTTTGTCAGTTCTACTAAAACCACTTAAAAGCTGTCTGCTAAAAATTAAAAGATTTGGAAAGCACGAATAGTTCCAGCATACTGTTGGTGAAGTTACTTTTGTTATGTCTATTTTGCTATGTATGACCCCACAATTTGACGAGACATTCGATTATTTTATTATTTTAAAATAATGAAGTATTATTTGAAAAAGTACAAACTAAGGTACAAAATCATTAAAGCGAGTATCATCAAAGTTGTCTGTTTCATATCAACGCAGCGGTACGATAACAATAAATCTAGCGCATAGGTTCCCAACCTTTTCTGAACCACCGCCTCTACTGGAAAAAAACTTCCAACGCCACCCTCCTCATCATAGTGCATTATAACGAATACTAAAATATTGTTGCATAGTATCTATCTATCTATATATATATATATATATATATATATATATATATATATATATATATATATATAGATGAAATTAATGTGTTGGGATGTTTTTGGTCATAAATAAAACAACTGTCAAATAATCATTCGTTTTGAACTTGACGTTTCGATCTATTATTCAGATCTTAATCATAAGATAAAACTTGATTATTCTTAAAATTTAGGGCTAGTGTAAAATAATTTTAAATGATATAAAGCAAAACTTGAGTGACAGAATTTTAATTCTGTCACTCAAATTTTAAGAATAATCAAGTTTTATCTTATGATTAAGATCTGAATAATAGATCGAAACGTCAAGTTCAAAACGAATGATTATTTGACAGTTGTTTTATTTATGACCAAAAACATCCCAACACATTAATTTCATCTTCATATTAAACATAGATTCCTGGTCAATAAAATAGAGTTTTATATATATATATATATATATATATATATATATACATAGATACTCATATCTGAACGTTGCACTTTTGACTGCTATTACAAGCGTTCACTAAAGCGTTGGACAAGGTATATATATTAAAATCGCAAAAGTAAACCTTAATTAAAACGACTATCAAATGTAGTACAAACTTGTTTATTAAAAACTTAAATATGAATACATAATGAACAGAAAAAAGATTAAGAAGAAAAATTAATGAGATAGTTGAGGCTGGTGAAGTTTTAACAATTTGCTAATGTCGGGTTCCAATTTCGTTAACATCAGCCGCAAATCGCCACGTTCAGTAATGTGCAGTCTGTTCCTTTTCTTAGACAATAAATTAGCTACTGCACTGAACCCACGCTCAGCCAAATAAGATGAAGGAAATGCAATTAAAAATATCTGTACTCTTGACCACAATCCAGGGTAAAGAACTGGTATTGGTTTTGAAGCCAGAACTCTTGATATCCATTTCTGAATTTTACTTTTAGTTCTTCGTTAGTTGTGAGTTCTCGAGTTCCTCTTCTAAATTTGATGATTCTGCTGTATCTGCATTTGCGAAAGGATCTAAAACCCAACCCGGTATATTCATGTTTAAAATATCCTGGAATCGCTCCACACAATCAACATGAAGAACGTCCAAGTGTTGGCAGTAAGTAAGTAAATCTTCATGTTTTGCAGAGACTGCTGATAATGTGGGAAAGTGGCTGTATTCACCTCTCCCTAGATTTCGTTTGAATAGAAGAAGTTTTCCCACAAAAGCAGCTATGACGTTTTTGTTTTAATTAAATTCAATTCGTCACCTTGCAATTGTAAATTGACTTCATTAAATATTTTAAACAAGTCTGTCAAATAAGCGATGTCATTTTATGTATAATCAGGTTTTCGCGCAATTTTTCGTTTCTGTTTTCAAGAAAGTCCAGTACTGAATCAAATAGTTGAAAAACGGTTCAAACAAGTACCTTTTGAGAGCCAGCCAACTTCTGTGTGCAGCAGCAAGCGATTGTAATCTTCATCATTTTCACTACAAAGTTGGCTAAATAATCTGTCATGCAATGAATTGCTTCTAATCGTATTTACTGCTCTAATAACGTAATGAAGCGGACGAATGCAAACGTTCGTTCAGATTTTTGCAACCAAGTGCTGACAATGAATAATACAATGTATAGCGAGTACATTTGGTACTGCTTGTTTCAAATGAGCTATGAAACCCTTATGACGTCCGTCATTGCTGGAGCACCATCAGTAGCTGCCGACAAAATATTATGCATAGGTATTTCTTTCTCTTGAAAAACGTACTCATGGTATTAAATATTGTTTCTCCCTTTGTATCAGTTTTCAAATTTTTGCAAATAATAACTCTTGATAAATTTTTTCGTCTTTTATGAACCGAACGTATGATAACAGCAGTACTTCGTTATTTGGTAGAGTGGATTCATCAAGTTGAATGGAAAAATTGCAAGTTTTAAGTAATCGCATAATGATATTTCAACGTCTTGAGCCATTTCGTCTATTCTCCTTTGCACTGAGTTATTACTCAGAGGAATTTTTCTGATGACATCTGCCGATGTCTTATGATGAAGAACAGTTTTATTACCTCTCTGACTGCCGGCAAGATAAGTTCCTCGCCAATGGTATGTGGTTTTCCCGTTTTTGCGATTAACAATGAAATGTTATATGATGCTCGTAGTCCATCATCTTCTTGTTTAGAAGACGACGCAAATAGGTTTGATATAGTTGGCTGTTTCAAATATTTCTTCTGCAGTTCTTGAAAATAGGACAAATCTTTGTCCTTTTATCAGTATGCATTTTATTTAAATGTTCTTGTAGCCTAGAAGGCTTCATGGCTTCATTTGAGAAAACTTTTTGGCAAAGTAAACACATGGGTAATGATGGGTTTACAGGAGAGTGCGTAAATCCATATTTCAAATACAAAAGACTGTACTGCCGGCATTTCTTCTTAGATTCAGACATTTTGAAATCCAAAACTTGCCACGGTTTAAAATAAATTAACTTTTCAACGAATTTATAGATAATTATAAAATTAATGGTTATAATGACTTATATAACTTATCACTCACGAACATGGATTATTTGCGAAGCACAAAAATAATAACACATTCCTAGAGCTATCCCTGCCTTTTATACGTTTGATTTCATACAAGCATCAACTTGTATGTTTTATCTTGTTTGCGATGCCGGTGCACTTTGTAAGCAAGTCATATTGCGTCTTTGCTTATCAACTTGCAAAGACTTGTTGCGGACAATATTAAACGGAATTAGGTATTCATAGACCTAATGCTGAATTAAATGTTTTAAAGTATATTTTCTCGATAACAATAACATAGACATTTTAGATAGCTAAATAAACTGTCTATTCATGCCAACTAGGTATTTTCAAAGTATTTTAATATATTTATTTTCTAAAAAGGTAAGTACGTCACGAACGCCCCCCTTGATCCTCCTAACGCCCCCCTTTTGCCCCTGTACTCGCTACCGCCCCCTTTGAAAGCTACAGCGCCCACTGGGGGGCGGTACCGCCCCCGTTGGGAACCTATGATTCTAGCGTAATTTATTAATATTAGCTTGAACTGCCTCTGATGCGCTTTACTAAGTAATTATATATCCCATGAAAGGTTTACTGCAATTCATTTGTGGTTTTAATAGAAAACGTGGTTTTATCAAAACCAATGTGTCATATTTAATTTATCGAATAAATTTTCGTTTTAAAAGCAAAATGGATTTGAGTGAAAATTATGTTAAAGTGGGCTTATTCTGAACAGATACACTATATAGGGTATTGTTGGAGAATTTAAGAATAGAAATGGAATTTATTCGAGCGGATAATGACTTAACCAGGGAAAAAAGGGTATTTAATTTATGTTGAAAAATAAACGAAACAAAATCCCCCCAGCAAAATTAACAGGTCTGGGTAGCAAAGCCAAAATCCGGGAATGGGCAGAACCCAAAAAAACCCAAACAAAACGAAAAAGAAACAAAAATTCGCTTCAAACTAAAACAATATTCGTTACGGAAACAACAAAAACACCAAAAAACAAACCCCCAAAATAACAACACGACTGACCACAACAGATTCCGGATAGAAAAGAAAACAAAACAAACGCCAAACAAAATCCGGCTCGAAAGGCCAATAATAGAAAGAGAGAAAGAGAAAAAAGAAAGAAGGAAGGAAGGGAAGACGGGTAACAAGCAGTCAAAGAGGACTAAGGTGGAACGGCCTCGGACTGTGGAATCGTCAAAGGACGGATGTTTCTCAGAAGAAACAGTAAGGTTATCAACCTCAAGAGAAGAAAAGGAACGAGGAAGAAAACTAACAGTGCAAACCAAAACATGACCCAAAGGTCTAGCTTCAAGCAAACAAAGAGACAACACGGGAGAATGAGAGGAAGAGAGGGAGAGCGCTGGTAAAAGAAAACGATGTACTACTAACTGTGGTAACCAAAACCAAAGAACCAAAGAAAAGAAATGCTAACTAGTCCTAAAGTCGACTAAATCGTGGTTTCCAAAGACAGAAAAACGGACGAGAAAGCACCTACCACAGGAGCGGATGTACAAAACACAATCGGACTAGGGACCGACAGCAAAGAAGACCAGCAACAGGAAGAAGCAGAGGAATGTGGAACGAAAGGAATGAGCAAAAAAAACCAAAAAGAATAACACCAACAAGTACAAGTACCAGAACCGACAAAAAACCTAAGAATCGTACAGAAGAAAATAAAACAGAATCCGAGTGTAGCTATGTATGAGTAGGTGTGTGCGTTTGCGTGCATGTGTGTGTATGTGTGTGTGTGAGTGTGTAAGAAGTGTGTGTGTGTGTGTGTTGTGCATGTATAAAGTGTGTGTATGTGTTGTGTTGGACCGCTGTAGTCGCCTCTTACAACAGGAGGTCGTACCATGGGGCTATTCTATTCCCGGACCAACACGGAGTACAAGGAGTACAAGGAGGAAACAAACGAAAGGAGAACCAAGTAGAACTGTGTGCTTATGAAGTGTGTGGGTGTGTGTGTGTGTGTATGAAGTGTGTGGGTACGTATTGGTCGTGTATAAAGTGTGCATGTATGTATGTGTTGGACCACTGTAGTCGCCTCTTACGACAGGCAGGTCGTACCGTAGAACTATTCTATTCCCGGACCCACACGGGATAAGGAAAAGCAAGAAAAAGAAAGAAAACCCAGCAAAACAGAGAAGTAAAACGAAATCATAACCTCCAAAAATCAAGTCCGAATGAGAGCAAAGTCGGCATAGGAATGTGGGGCACGAGGACTAGATATTGGGCTTAAGACGTTTACGCCGCCAGAAGGAAAACGAAACGAGATCAAAAACATTAAGACTTCGCCGACATACATCTGTTGGGCAGTTTTCTGCCAAACAGGAACAGCAGGAGCACGAGGTTGAGAAAATGGTGGTGAAGGTGGAGATAGTAGTGATTGTCGCAATTTATGGAACTCAGAACACGTTATGGCCAAGAAGGTTGTTTGTTTTAGAATTGGTACTAAGACAGTCAACGGTAGAAAAGGAACCATCATGGGTTGTCAGAATATCAAGGGACAAAATTAGATAAAATTTCAACGACATTAGATAAAGGACTAGAAGTATCACAGTTAAGAAAGAAAACAGCATTGGCTGTAGGAGTATCCAGCTTAGGAAAAGGAGTAGAATCCGATAACACTTTAACCATATTACATAAGGAAGCAGAATCAGGTTGACCTTCGTCAACATTAGATAACAAGACATCAGCTAGGATTACACCAACCTTAGTTAAAAGAACAGAAGCAAGTAGCATTTTGTCAGCATGAGGAAAATGAGTAACAGTAGGTAACGTTTCATCAACGTCCGATAAAGGACTAGAATCAAGTGAGACTTCATCACTGTTAGACAACGGAGTAGAAACAGACAAAACTTCAAACACAATAGAAACTGATTCCTTAACAATAGTAGATAACGAAACATGATTAGGTAAAACTTTGATGATGACAGCAACAGGCATCACAGCTACGAGTTCACTATGTTACGGGCCAATTCAGCACTACAACACCAAGGGACAGATCGGGACCCGTGAGCGGGCTAGCTCTAGCCGGTGAGGGGTAGGTCAGACAAAAGTCGTAGATTGGGATTGCTAAATGCCCTACGATGACAATTATAATGAGATGTGAATTCGGTAAAACGTCAAAAATCGGATGGGCGCCACCAGTAATGTCACAATGCTCGATGACAAAAGGAGAATCTCGTCACTGGTCGGTAGACTCCTTGTAGCACAATATTTAACATAAATCCTCAGAAAATCTCGCAGAGTAGAGAGGTTGAATTCACCCTACTAACATAAACTTCTTACTAATATAATGCACGTAGACAACTTTACTTAAATCTATTAACAAATCCCAACGACTGAAATAAATACATGGGTTGGTTACATAAACAAATATGGCACATACATATATGAACAAGTAAATGTAAACATTACCACAAGTAATATTGTCGATAAAGTAAATGGCATACAATTATTATTACTATAAGGTGTACTGGCCAGTAAAGCAATGTGTAATAAAATTAAGGTGGAGTTGAGTGCACAGGGCACCCTCACTTGCTCTACTTACACAGTAACTAATAAAATATTTGAAACGTAATGCGTAGGACGCCGTGTGCATGCAACTTTACGCTACTAACTTAACGGAAACAATAACTTTTAATTCAAAATGTAAATGGTGGTCTTAATTCAGCAAATATGTAATCGTAATAATTTTGAATAAATGGATGTATCAGTACAACTGTCTCAAATATTACGTTAATCGGAAATAATATGGATTAACTCTTTATACTGATTAAATGTGTTTGTTGTTGGCGACAACGGTAAAATGTCAATAAAGTGCACACACTTTAGGACTCGATGATAAGGGATTAATACTTCATGTACGGGTTGTGCTTAATTTAATTGCACAAACGTTCAATATTATAATCGACGTATTTGGGCTGCACAGCAAAATCTATCAATACAGTCGCTTACCTTGTAAGGTGGATTGTACCAGTCAACACTGAGGGTGTCGAGTTTTCTACTTTCAAACACGTGACAATTAATCTATTACTTGATCCACAACAACTGGGTTATATTACGGGCCTACCGAAACCATAACGAGATTTCCATTCATCCTACAGACAGTAACTCCCAAATTCATTGGCATTAATTAATACTTCTAAAACGTAAACGACAAAAGAGGATGCATCAACCTATAACAGAATGACTAACCACATGCAGCACGTGACGCTAATATTGAAGATCGACAATCAAAACTCGGCACTTGTATTATAACTTCCACTGAACCACCAAAATAAACGATCGATTAACTATAATATTGTAACTACATATCTCACGTAAGAACTGAATAAATCCGCTCTGAGCGATTTGTTTTATATCACAAAACTCGACTTGACAAATTCACTTCATAAAACGTCACAGACATCGGCCCTCTTGATTCCCTCCAAAAAAACTGTCGAAATTATGAAAGGAGGTGCGGGCAATGCGCTCTTTGTTATATTTTAAACTGATGAATTATTTACACAAACTAATTGACTTTATATACATATTTCTCTAATATAAGGTAACAAAATAAATGGGACGTTACAACTAACTTCCACAGGACCTTCTCTATCCATATTAGAAACTATCTTCACTTTAGCTACGGCTGTTAATGCCGGCATGAGAGAAATTTATTGAGTCGAAGCATTTAAGAAAGCAAGAATATGTAAAATTTTGACAAAAACGGGAAGAGGCATTAAAGATACAGGTTCCTGGACTTCAACAGGACCTTCGCAGACTCAATTAGGAGTTATCGTCACTTCAGCGACATTTGTGCTTGCAGACACGACAGAAATTTCGTGGGTGGAATCATTTAAGAAAGCGGAACAAACCCTTGAGAAGCTAGCTGCAAGTCACTAATTCGAAGTATGGGTTGCACTGGTGTTGGAGGCACAGTTTGGGGTGGAAGTGAAAACGTCGGGTCTAGTTGGTCATCTGTTGAATTTCGAAGGACAGAAGGAATTTTGTTCTTGTTAGTAGAGGTTCGGTAAGTAGGGCGTGATATGATAGGCTTAAAATCAATATTACAGTTCAGCGGCTCATATGGCTGAAAAGGGAACGAGGTAATGGTAGTAGGGCGAGCAGAAGGAGGGGTAGAAACGGATGTAGAACTAGAGACGGAAGAAATTTTGTTCGAAGCTATATTTACCGAAGAAGAGTAGGTTTTGATAGTAGTAGCAGGATGACCTGGATGAGGTACTAAAGAGAACGTAGAATTAGAAGCAGAAGAAGTTTGGCTGCTAGAGCTGAGAACAGAAGTTGAAGTATTATTTGAAGACCTATTAGTAGTAGGATGACAGTTGGGACAGTTGTGGCGAGTGACTCCCTTATGCTCACAACCATAGCAATCGAGTACTTTAAGACGAGTACAACGTGTCGAAACATGACCATGTTTGTCACAATTAAAGCATACAACCTGACGAGTAGAAGTAGAACTAGGAGGAAGAACAGTAGATCGTACGGAAGAAGTATCGGATCTACCCGTAGGCGTAGGAGAAATCTTAACAACTCGGTCATGCGAAGTAAAAGTATTTTCCTCAATAGTAGTAGACTTATAAGCAAAATCCGGGGGTTCAAAATGTTGAATCAGTAAATTAGACCACGACTTCCAATCAGAAAACCTATGCCGATTACCACGATACCATAGTAACGCTTTAGCCCCGAACAAGTCCACTGCATACTCAAATAACTGCAATTCTGACAAATGTCGAGCTCGTCGGAGTTCTTCAACCCGTTCCAAAAATTCATGTACGGTAAGAGTATTTGGGTGACCAGAAAATTTCAAATTCCACTACCACACAGGAAGACCTTGGTGGGAAGCCGAAAAAGGAGTCATTTTGAATATGAACAAGAAAGAAATTGGTAGAAAGTAACTATATAAAAGCTAACCATAACTCAATAGAAGCCACAAGAAAATTATTGCGAATACAGAGCAATCAAAAACATATCCTACAGATAAACTTCAGGAGCTAAAAAGAGAATCTGATTAGGATGGGTGAGCGCGGAAAAACTCACCGATACACGCAAGATACCTCCAACTTGTCGAACAAAAAACGTGCATCGCTCTTGAAGTACTGGGACTAGTAATGTGGAAAATATTTCAACGCACAAGCTGCAGAATCAAATTAAAAATTGGTTCAAATAACACGAGTTCGAACTGCAATCCTTGCGTTATCAAAGCGCGATTAGCAAACTGGAAAACATCCTATCAAATAATAGTAGGATCCATTATTTCGACAATTCTTTAGATGGGAAACTTAAGAGAAGCAATTATATGTTATCGGAATGTTTAACAAATTAACGGATACCTACAACAAAGTATTGACTATTTAATTTATCGAATAAATTTGTTTTAAAAGCAAAATGGATTTGAGTGAAAATTATGTTAAAGCGGGTTTATTCTGAACAGGTACACTACATAGGGTATTGTTGGAGAATATAAGAATAGAAATGGAATTTATTCGAGCAGATAATGACTTAACCAGGGAAAAAAAGGGCCATTTAATTTATGTTAAAAAATAAACGTAACAAGTTTTACAAAATATCGACAGACTTTACCCACAAATAATTTAAAACAACTAAAATCTAACTCTCAATACAGCTACAAACCTCACAGCTATAAAATAAAGATAGCCATAAACTTCAATACAACAAAATGCAAGCTAGCTGCCACAAATAGAAACATAGAACAATCACGTAGCTATAGTTCTCGCAATTTCTAAACCAACTTTCGTCACAGATGACATTACGTCATCAACTAGAAATGATATTCTTGTCTTATTCTAGCTCTAGAAAAAGGTTTCCTTCTCGGTTTACAAATTTTGCAATGTTGCCGCCTTCATTTGAGACATTTGTTGACAACTAATATTACCTGTATTGGTTATGTTAGATTTTCGTTGGCGTTCTTATTTCATGTCATTAACCTCACGCATAGTTTTTGTTCCGCATTTTGTGCTATTCTTCGTTGCATTTAAAATTGTTCTTTTCAGAACAGACTAGCGTTATTTTTGTTTGGGCGAATAAATCATGTCCGGTTCACGTTTAGGAAGTAGAGAAAAGCTACTTGTAGCTAATTTGATCGCGTTTTTTGAACAAGAACGAGATAACGATGGTCCATTTATTCCTTTGACGGCAGTTCGTAAGGTAATTTAATTATTTACTTCAATTTGTACTTCATTAATTCTATTTTAGCATGTAGCAGCTGCTTTAAATATCAATCTGTCCACGGTAACTGCTGTGTCATAGACAGTTAAAAACAATGAACCCTTCAACTCCAAGAAACCAGTTCACAAAAACCAATTACTGAAGTTGCCAAATTTACTAAATGTGGTATTCGTAATGTAATTTACAAAATGTATGAAAATTGATGACAAAAGTCGGTTTAGAAATTGCAAGAACTATAAGTATTGGCTAGACAGAATGAAGCATATGCCTTTGTACAAATTTAACGTTTCTTTTATTTAAAACTTATCATCCTACATGAAAAATAAATACTCATTTTTGTAGAGGAATCTGGAATTCTTAACAATGGTTTTTTCTTGTGGGGTTAGTCATTGACAGTATTCATTGTACATGCTTGCTGTAATCACTTGCAATCACCTGTAATCCCTTGTAATCACATGTAATCAATTGTAATTACCTGTAATCACTTGTAATCACCTGTATCCACATGTAGTCAATTGTGTTCACATGTAATCACCTGTTATCACTTGCAATTATCTGTAATCAATTGTAATCATGTGTAATCACTTGTATTCAGCTGTAATCATATGTATACCTGTAATCAGTACAAATTTTTTGCAATGACCAACTCTTTTGTTTTTTTAAAATCCACAAAATATAATTTTTATGCATATTGTAAATATATATATATATATATATATATATATATATATATATATATATATATATATATATATATATATATATATATAGGTATTTCAAATACATCAATTTGCTTGTATAATTATGCTAAGTATGTAAAACTCACCCCATTTTGGATAAAACTGCAACCTCCACACAAAATATAAAGTGTAACTTATAAAATACATAGAAAATTTTAGAAATATTAACTTAAATCTGATGATTTTTATAAACAACTAGGTGTTGGTTTGCAGTATCCTCAACTATTAATTTGGCAAATGTCCAAGTGTTGGGGATCTTGATGGCCGCCAGGTTATTTAACCTTTTCACATACCACTGAATATCGGTGAAATATGGTATATATTTGGAAAACAATAGAAGGGGAACCGAGCTGTACCTAACAAGAAAGAGCAGCTCCTATGTTCGAAGGCAAGAAACATAGCAACAAGAAAAAAAATTGTTGAAAGCTATGTGTGGAACACAGCACTGTATGACTATGAAATGGGGGACAGTAGGAGAAACAGAGAGGAAAAAGGTAGAAACCTTTTGAAATGCGGTGCTTCAGATGTATAATGAACAGGCAAAGTTAATAACAAAGAAGTTCTAGAAATTGTAGGCGAAGAAAGATATCTGTGGAAAATAAAAAAAATAGGAGAAATAGAAGAATAGGACACGTTCTAAGACATTTGGGGAATAGTACGGGATATATTACAAAAAGAGACGGGAAAAAAGAGAGGTAGAGGTAGACATAGATTAGACTATTGCATGCAGATAGTGAATGATGTAAGCTGTGAGAATTTAAGGAAAATGTGTAGGTTAGTTCAGAATAGAAAATAATGGAGGTACCCATCTAACCAGTTCTAAGACTGAAGACCTAATGATGACGATAACATTGATAACAATGCATGAAAGTCAATGGGGTGGCTGCAGTCCCTGTACTAAAAACAAGTGTAGCTCATAAACGAATAAATAGAAAGTTTTTAAAATATTCACAAAAACTTTCCAATTATCTGTGACAATATCATCCACCAACATGGTGCATCAAATCCACTTTTAGGAGATTTCTGAAACTTACTTCAATACTAAAAAAATTAAACCATGCACAAAGGAACAAATAAAAATTTTTTAATATTTGACCGAAATTCTTTATTAGTCTATAACAACATCATCCGACAGCAGCATGTGGCAAAGCTATTCTTGGGAGTGGCTGCAACACTGATACTAGAAAAATAAGTTTGTAAACAAATACATACAAAATTTTAAAATATTTACATGGAATCCGCTGGTTTATTTATGATAATATCGTCCATCAGTAAGAGAGAATTAAATCCAACTTTGGAAGTGGGTGCAACCCTTGTTAAAACAAATTATCGTCCATAAACAGACTGATAAAAATTTTCTAAATATTTACATGCAATACATTAAATATCTATATAAATATCATCTACCAGCAATCTGTAAATGAATAGATACAAAATTTTTAAAATATTAAATATAATTCTCCGATTGTGTATACCGCATTATGCAAATAAGTCAAAATCCAATAAAACTGATGTAAAATATAGAAGAACCGTGTTGATCCACTAATATCTAATTATGTACGAGGGATATATATGCTGATGTATAATTACTTGAACACTTTTGAGAAGTTTGAAAGAATACCAATAGGCCTGTAATTTGATACAATTCTAGTTGTTTCACTTTTTAAGATTAAAAATTTTTGCAACTTTTCAGATATAAGAAAAAATATCGGTCTTCAGTGACAAATTAAACAAAAGTGTTAGTGGCTTGCTAAATATTATATAGCAATCACATACTAAGAACGAAGAAATTTGATTCTCACCCGATGTCATTTTATATTTAAGTTTTTTGATGGACAATACAACCTCGGTTTGCATTATAAAACACATAGATATGGTTTGGCGGTTGCTAAATGAGTTAGATGTTTGATTTACAACAGATGGAAGCGAGTGAACGTAGACACTGCTAAAGTATTTCCTAAATGCATGTATAACAGCATCAGGTGTATGGGATTCAATATCATCGTAACTAGCTATTCAAGGAATACAAGTGATTCTGCACTTAGAATGCACATTTTCCCATAGTTGACGAGAATTGGTGGTTAACGACTGCTGAATGTATTCTAAATATTCCTTGTATGCTACATTTATTGCAATTTTGATTGAGGCACAAAGTTGTTTAAATATTTGTAATCGTCTAGATAGTTAAACCCTTTATACCGATAGTAATGTTTACCTTTTATCCTTTTAGTCTTTAGTGCATGGTGGTATGTACATAACAAAAACGTATAATGTGGAATTATTATTAGGAACACATTTGTAACCAGTAATATCTATGTTAACTACAAGTGTAGTAATACTGAAAACGTCTATAGGCATGGAACTGATATCATGCTTTATGGCTAATAATACTGCCCCCATTCCATTTTAATCTTGTAGCAGTATATTGCCTATCACATCTATATATAGTATAATTTTCTGGGAAAAGTTTGGTATTATTTATGGAGTCGAGTAATACAGTTTCTGTACTAGCTATAAGATCAAAATCATTATTACTTACTGCATTATAAAATTGGACAGTCTTCGACCTGAGGTCACGCACATTTTGGTAATAGCAATGAACAAAATCGTGTTCTGAAGAGGTAGTTTGAAAAAATAGGGTGGAGTCCTTTCTATTGCAAGTAGATTCATTTTTTTAATAATTTTCGATTACCATTAACGTAGTTAGTTAACTTCACTTCTCCATCATCAGTTTTTTTGTTCAGAGTATCACAAAGATTTGATAGAAATTTCGCTGCATTGGAGTTTGATCCAAGGTAATTCAGAGGAATGAATCCCTTGCAAGCAGTTTTTATTTCGTAAGAAGGTTCTGACATCATCCACAGAATTTACAATAACGTTCAATAGGCATATTTTGCCTGCAATAAACACTTCAATTCGAAGAAACTTTTAGCCAGCAGTGTTTATGCCTGCTAATTGAGATATTGAGCTAATTAATGAGTTTGTTTTTTTATCTGATGCAAAATAAGTATTCTTATTATTTGACTCTTGCTCTTCAATGTTTAATATAATAATCTATTATTGCAGTCGTCATTTTACTTATAACCGATTTAATTAACTGAAACAAATAGTTATTATGCGTTAATTCCTTTTTTTAAGTTGCTCGATTTCATAAGTAAGCATAGCAATTACTTCTTTAAAATACTTGATGGATTCTTTTTCTGATACACAGTTGGCACAATGGAAAACCAATAATATTGGGTTCAATACAGGACAAATTTTTGTAATATAGCGTTGTTTTATTCTTCTTTTTTAAATTCTCATTAAGCCACAAATCATATGTATAAATGTGTTAACTTTATGCCTTGTTAACGATACAGGCAACAAATTTGTGCTTTTTGTCTGGAAAAGGTAGTATAAATTAGGTACTCATCAAAGTTACTCATATGGTGAGGAGTATGCTAAAGTGATTGACGAAAAAAGTAACAAATAGAGACCGTATACACATATCAGCATGCTACAAGTCGTTGGGATTGTCTGATAAGTGACTTAATTCCAATGTCCTTTCTGTTAATATTAAACTCTCTTAGCATCCTTCTAAAAATGTTTTTAAGTTTGACAGGTGCTATTATAAATTTAAGGATTAGATTACGCCTTTAGGCTACACAATGTTTTGCTTTAATATTAAGGTATAGAGGTTTTTTAATCCAAAAGTAAAAGCTTTATTTTTCCATGACCATTATTGTATGTATAAATTAGGTTATTACATTGCAGAAGATCCGAATCAAACTAACATTTATTCGTTCAAATTTATGTCGCAAAAGGTTATGAAAAAAATGTTGTTTCCAGTTTTCACGTACTGTAGGAGTATAACCTACAATTTTATCGTATGCATTCTGTCAAACATGCATTTTCTTATGCCCAAAGGAATGTGTGGCTATCGCGATAACCAATAAAAATGGTTGACAGTTGGTTGGGTGCAATTCCGGGTTCACATGATCGTCAACTATCATACTGTATCGACGTATTAAACTGAATACATATTAGTATAGCAAAGCGTACCTTTAAATTCCTCTGCGATTCCTCCAACTACCTGAATATCTTTGGTTCCAAAACTGTTGTAGGTTTCAACAGCCAACTTTACTCTAACAATTTGAAGAAAAAACAACACCTGAACCTCACAAGAACCCGTTAAATAATTTAGACGCCAACATAGATCTACAGTAAACTACGACTATTACTCAAAGGTAAGTATTTATATACTTGTAGTTAAGTTACATTTAAGTTTGGGCAATGTTGGGCCATCTGCTGAATCATGCTTAGTATTAAATGTTTACCTTTAACGGGCGTTTCCTTATAATAATCTATTTAATTTTTATGTCTATGTGAACTTTGATTATCTTTTTGATGTTCGTCATGATATAAAACTTTCACCTCATCCAAAAAGTATTATGTCCTTTAATGATTTTGATCAGTCAACATCTTTACACAGGAATTTTCAAACAAACTAATATAATATTACTGTGCAATAAATGATGAATTGCCACAACACTCCGTTATGGAAATCAAACCAAACAAGTTAAAAATATCAAACATATATTATAAATGCTAATAACTAAACAACATTGGACAGTAATGATAAAACATGATTAATTTCTATTAACTGTACTTATCAAAATTACAGCATTTAAAAATACAGGGTAACACTAATAGTAAGACTCATGCGAATTCCAAAATAAACATGCATTACCTGTGTTTCACATACCTGAAAATAATCTCCAAAAACTATTTTTTTAAAATACTCATTAATTAACTAATACTAATTCCATATCAATTATGTTACACCTTCGTTTTTGCAATTCGGGCAGTATATGTACAGAAAAATTTTAGTGATTAATTTTGATACACAAATATAAACTCACTGTCAATTCAATTAAAAGTGTATTTTAAACCCATAAATATACATATTAAGGATTGTAATTAAAATTCGTGCAAACATCAAGATCAAAGCAAATAATACTTGGAGAATTTGATTACATAAGAGAGGGTTTTACTCGTACAAAGTATACTATATAGTTTACCTTGTTATTGTATACATCCAGGTAATTTGGCGCCGAAAAAATTGTAATAAGTGATGGAAACCCAGTTGTCTGGCTTTTTCTATACATACGATATCTAAAACAAAATTCTGTGTAAAAATTAGGCACTTCAAAAAGTATATAAAATCACATATTGTACACTATTTTTACTATTTTGATTACTAAAGTGATTAATTATTACCTTAATCAAGTTTATTTGTACAGTCTGTTGTGAATATATAGGTTTATACAGTGTGCAAACTTTAGGTGAATAAAATTCTGTAACTTAAATAAATAATTTTTTTTTGTAAAAAGTTCAAAATATGTCAATTGTATCACGTTCGTGCTACGTTAGACAGAAACCAGATAGAAAAGAAGGCAATTAATATTAAACATGTAAAATAAATACGGAAATACCCTGTATATTATGATTTCATGAATAGCGGTGTTCATTAAGCACGATATTTCAATAATATTTAGTTCTAACGGGAATTTAGACAATAAACTTAAACTACAAAATCATAAATATATTTTTTTAAATACATATTGAATGTAACTCATGTCAATAACTTAGTTCAAAAAAGTAACTCAGGTCAATAACTTAGTTCAAAACTGTAAAAACATTTTCAATATTATGCATTACAAATTCGAATACAAAGATGCTAGCATGAGTAATTACCATAGTTAGGCTGTGTAAACAGACCAATTGAAATAATAATTTTTTAATGTATTCATGTTACTTTAAGAAAGCTTTTAGAATAACTAAAGGAGTGAATAACAATGATATTATCAATATGCATGTTTCATACAATAACTGCCCCAAAAATAGACAAACTTTTTACAATTTTTGGTAGGATTTGTAATGTATTACTGGTTCAATTTACGATTGATATAATAAGTAATAATCTAAATTCACTTTGTTTAAGATTTATTGTATAATTATAATATAACAGAACACTAATTCAAGCAACCGCTTCTTAGCGAGTTCATGACACCCGTTGTTGTCACGTCAAGACTCTGGCGATGGCGGCAATACCAAAACGTGATAATTATAATTATTAAACAATAACAAACATTGGTCATAATAATTATTGTAGAATAATATATAACAAAATTGAGCAAAACCAACGTTACCGGGAAACAAGCGTAGTTATAATATAAAGTAATCCCTAGACAGAAATATTATTATATGTAGTTTAATCACTTAAATACAGAAGGTTACTTAGTGAAACTCACAAATATCAGGCTATACAGATGATGTAACTAGACATATCATACAATACCATTTCAACGGTTACAATGTACTCATTAGCAGGATTGCTGAGTATTTACAATAACATTAAACACACCACGCATTAAACCATATGAAATAAGGAATTTTTCATGTGATTTAATATAAGCTCAATATTAAGACTGTAATATAATGGCATACCACTCGAAGGCATGGAAAGTAAAAGAATAGGACAAAAACTAGACAGCGGAGCAGAAGAACTAATTAATTACTCGCAAAACGGTAACCAAAAGACTTGTGATAAGTGTTCATTGATAAAGGAAGTTAAGAAATTATTGAAAGGAGTTGAAATGTTGTAATACAAGCATATAGCAGGCGTGAGAGGGGACCGCGTTGCTATTGTTGGAACCTTTACAGCTATGAACCGAAAAAAGGGTTTCCTCACGATTCGTACATTTTGACAAGCGCATGAGTCGGAATGAAGAGATTAAAAGTTAGTGAACGAAACACGGCTTCAAGATGTAACGTAAACATATCCTAAGGGAAAAATTAAACGGTGCGTGGGCTTTCGTATAACTTGCCTAAAAGTTTGGCAAGGAATGCGGATATAGCTTAAATAAGTGTAATTTGGTTGTATTAATGGAGCTGCTGTTTAAAGGAGAACGATTAACGGTCGAGGTTTCTAGACATCCTTAAAGTTTAGAGGAGATGCTGAATTTTAAACTGTGGGTAAAATATAAGCTTCTATATTTATAATTTATAATGATGTACATGTGGATTTTAAATATAAACCGGTTTGTATTCATGCAGTGGGAAATTAATCGAATGTGATAGTAATTATTTTGTTGGATAAGAATTAGCAAGGAAACTTGTATTGGTTAAATTTAAGCATGGTTTCTGACTTGTTTCACACACTTCGCGTGGACATTAAACATTTGTTCTGATAAGACGTCCCCCAGCTTAAACTGTCATTGAAAGTAATTTTCTAAATCCGCTCACTTTCACATCTTCGGGGGAGGCAGGTTGGAAAATCGCCGATGGTGAGATTTACTGTCCAAAAATTTTAAATTCCTTAATCGATTCTTACTAGAGAGCATGCCCTTAGTCGGGTTAGCAACCACAAAAATCCAATGTACCAACCACGACAATGAAACAGCCAGACAATAGGGCGTAGGAGCGGAAGTCACTTGCTCGTCTTCGTGTAACCTCTAGCCAACCAACACTTTCGATATCCTAAATCACGTACTTCATTAATTTGGGGCCGAAGCCTTTTTTTATTCAGCTGAAACATGAGCCTAACCATCCTAAAGGTAGCCGCCAACAGCTAATGGTTAAGTGTGAGTGGTTTTTGCTGGACCCCAAAAGGTCTATTAATTGTTTTTGCAACCCCTTTTCCACAACGGCTGTCTTTAGCCGCCAAGAAATTTGAATAGTTACAATCTGTAACACTCGGGAACCGCACTGTCGTGAATAATAATCTTATGCTGACTAATTAAATTTTTTTATTTAGAGTATACTTTTTCTACTAAGTAATAATTGCTCAAAATCTTGTATATTTGGAATTTTCAATAATAACCATAGTATAATAATTTAAATTACAGTTTTGCTTAGGTTTGTACGTGATTATCAGATCTGATGCTCATATATATCATAAGAGACAATATGTTGTTTAACTAATAATTATTTTTTTTATATCACTTCCACATGTGAATTTATTTAATTTTTTATTGTTGGATAAAAGTTGTTAGTTATACAATAGATACTTTCTGATTTTAACAGGTTTATTTTTCTAAGAAGGGTAAATTAAAAGTTTTGAATGATCCATTCCAATAGAGTTTCTGTATCTAACCTAAAATCACGTATTTTTAATACTTGCTAGATACAGTGGCATTCAACTTCACTTTATTTAAGTTTTTCGTTTCACGAAGAATACTTCAATCCCGCTATTTTCATGATCTCCCATGGGATAATAGCTAAGCTAGCCGCCGGTGCAGCAAGTTTTTATAGTTCCATTTAACACACGTAAAACGTTCAAGTCCCTTTAAATTCCGAATTGTTGTTCTATCTTCTCCCTAGGGGATGAAAAAATAAATGGTTACATTAACGCTCACAACGTAGGGTTAAGAATATAAAATCTGCTACATTGACACTGCACCGTGAGGCTCGAGTTGGAATAATAAATATAAATTTGATACATTTAACTGTTTTAATCCATGAAAATTCATTTCAATCTAACCGTGATTTAGCAAATGTGATGAACTGTGAGACTGTAACCATTCCGCCATTTTGAGACATTTGCAATAAACACATGGATAAGGTTGACGTGCATGGGTAGTGTATGCTCTAAGCGATAGACAAGTTTATTTGAATTTTGTGATACTTAGGCTTTTATAAAAAACCTAAATGATTATTTTAAATCAAGCTGGTAGTTTAGTTGAAGAATTAAAATGTAAAGTCACGAACATGATTTAATCCTGTAACCTCCAATTTGTACTTGGATGCTCTACTAATTGAGTCACTAGTACTTGCATGAGTTATTTGATGACTGAGCTCAACGGGAGTAATTATCAGATGTAGTTTCTTAAGAGCATTATTACCAAATAATTCTAACACATTTTAAGATACCTTGTTTGATAACAGCACAAGAGTGAAGCGCATGAACTGTTACCTAAAAGCGAAACGTGTTGTGGTAGCGTGTTAACGCACCAGAGATTTTCGGAAAAATCTTTTAAAAGTATTAAAATCATGTTGATAAATGGCGGAATTGCCAAACGTCTTCTACAGAAAATGTTGAACTGCGACATAAAACGTCATAAGCACTTGAGGGACAACAACTTTAGGATTCTTACCAATAGGTAACAATAGTTCTAGGGTCGTTAAAAATAATACTGCTGTGACGGGATTTTCTGTTGAAATGTCATTATTCAAACTAATTTCATTGAACCATTTTGAAGGTGAAAAATTTGCAAGTATAATATGTCAACGGTATTGATAATTGCAAATTAATTTTAACACATTTCAAGACATATTGTTGGGCAACAATGTAACGTGTTTAATTTTGTGCAAAAGTAATACGTCTAAATTTTACAATTTTGAATTTTCCTTTTTTTAAATAGTGTTTAAATGTAGCTTCTGTATAGCTTTTGTTTGTTATTGGTCACATGAACCTAAAGATTATTTCTTTTAAGCCTTATTACAAAATTGTTCTGTGTTATTTGACGTCCAAGTCTATCCAAGTTTCTGTTTGTAGGAATTGGATGCCCCGTGTAGATACGTACATAGAGATAACGCGTTCGCACTGATAAAAACGACCTTATAACGTACACTAATATTTGCAGCTATTTTTTTTAAAACGTGCTGGGTTAATCAGGTAAAGCTGATTGGTAAAACCACGGCATGAACGCAGTGGTTCGCTATTAAATAAATAATAAAAGTGCTCGCGGGCATGTAAAGACGTCTGCTTTCGTTAGTGGTTAGTAGAAAATACAATTTTATTCATTCTAGATAAGCTTCTTTTCAGCGCAAACAAGGAGAATTATTATTAAGAAAAAACAAGGATGATTCCTTTTTGGAGAAGAACGCAAATTATTATTTGACGGAAACAATTTGATTTATTATTTGGAGAAAACTACGATTATTTTAGTTATGAACAAAATTAACTTAGTCGCGGAGATATGGATATAACGTGGTTAATCGTAAAGATCAAAATTGGTTAAGTTCAATATGTATAGATACAATTCCTATAACGCTCGAGGCTATTATAAAATTTTGTGGTGAACTTTATTTAAAGATAACATTTATTAAAAGTTAAATGTTGTTTGCTGTTGGCCTTGAATGAATAGTGAAGGATGTACTGAATAGTCTTCAAAGTTGTTCTGTTAGATATTTAAGTCTTTGTGGGATATAAAGTGAATTTTCAACATGAGTCATAAAACTGAACTCTAATGTGACTTTTAAATTTTGATCGTTAGAGGTGATGGAAAATGTATAGTTTAAATATAATGAATAAATTGTTTAATAATCGTTATTCTTGCAATTCAACTATAAAGCTAAAATTTTGTCTTTGCTTTTAATAGAAATTTTTTGTACTTAGAGATAATGCAAACACATGATTTATTTCGAATTGTCATAAGTTCAAATACAGATCAAATACATACTTGCATTCCAAGTCATAATTTCCACGTATCTTACTTGTATACTATCTTTTTTTATAAATCTTTATATCAATAATTCTATATGAAGTATTTGTTTCTGGCTTAACATATTTTGAGAAAGTGAACACATGTGAACAAATACTAATACTGATGTTTGGTCTTTTCTTCAAATAAATATGATTCTAATTTTGAAATTGTTTTTAAGTGAAAGTAAATTACTAATAAACTTTGATCTAAGAATCAAGACGTGAACTTGATTAATTAAATTGTTAACTTGTAAATAAGAACTCTGACTTTTTTATTATGATATTTAATTGGATTGATCTTTTATTTATATCTGAAAAGGATATATGAAATATTTTGAGAAGCTCATTGCATAATTAAAGTAATAGTAATAAGATTAAAGGTTACCTTCCATACTTTGTGTTATAGAAAGTGTACTTATAAATTATAACTTTTGGTATTTTTGAAGGAGCACAAATAGTATCTTCAAATATAAATTAAATTATGTGGCTTTCTTTTCAGAGTCAACGCTGAGAAGTTCTGGTAGGTGAGAATGATTTAGAAAATATTTGTTGCAAGTTGTTGATAATTTATATATATCTTGAATTAATTGTTAGAGGGTTTCTGCATCTCGCCTCAATCAAATTAATTTTATTTATGCTTAAAGATGCGGTGGCGCTGTTTTCTTTTAAAATTTTGAGTTAGCATATTTAAGCCCAAACGCATGCTCTCCGGTGTAGTCGTTGGTACAGTAGGTAGGCAGGTAACATTTCACTTGCGTCCAATTTTGTTTCACTGGAGCCCCTTATGTGGAGCATCTACTACATTTCACTGGCGCTCAACACCACAACTTGCCGAGTATAGGTATATTAATTTAAAAAATAAATATATACTTTTCAACAGGTCAAGAGCAAGGTTATAGAGTTTTATTTAAACCCAAAACGAGCTTAAGAAATATGATAGAATCATGTCTTTTATTGTAAGAGATTTTTGTTCAGTACTAAATCATATTAATATAAATGATAGAACTGCCAAATAGCTCGAAGGTTTAACTTCTACAGCAAATAAGGAACGGCCAGACGAAATATCATGGAACTTGAGTGGCAGCCTTGGGGTCTTAGGATTATGTGAAACAGTCCTGTGATAATTATTAGGGGAATGGTGTTATGATTTTACAATTTTATAAAAATAACATTAACTAAATTAAATGTGTATTGAACCATTTTATAAGCAAAACATTTTATCAAATACATGCCCAACATAATTTTTAAGTGGGTTTTGCAATACATCGTTTATATGACATACGATTTAGATAACAGCGAATATCATAATTTTTCCGACATTCTTTTGAATGAACAGTGGGCTATCTATATAGCAAAAACTTAACATCTTCAACAAATTGTGAATTCTATTGAAAGCTTGGATTTCAAAATGCTGTACGCTTTATAGTTTAAGGTCTAAAAAAAGCAAAGTATATAGAGCTCTTCGCATTTTGTAGTTCCGCTTGGAAGTCGTCTCTTAAAAGCTTTGTACTTTATTATTCAACTTTATGTGAGTAGCAAAAGTAGCATAACAGCGTGAAGCTGCAGCAAAACATCACTTACATCTTAAAAGCTTTCACAGAACCAAAAACTTTTTAAATATCGACTCCATTAACAATCCATTAAATTAAATTACGCATTGTTAGGTTAGAAAACATGAAAAAATTTTAATATCAAAATGAATTTTAATACGACCTCATGTTGTTATACGCAGCCCCTGGTAGTTATTAGCATTTTATCATATATACAAAGGTTCTCTTTAAGCACAATGTTTTTATAATGAGCTATTTTTATGCAAGACCGGGTGTAATCTATAAAAAGGGTTGAAAAATGGTAGCTGCACGTTCCCCGTATGTTATCTTGCACGTACATCTTTCCAAGCAATTTATGTAAATCATTTGCGCTGAAATATAAACATGCAAAAAATTTCACAAGAAAGTGGTAGCAAATACACGCTATAAAAGAAACTAATGTGTTTCTCTAACTCTGCAGGAACAGGACGTATTTTAATGCTCAGTGAGTGGTCTTGGCATAAAACTGTTGCTGGCAACGTCCAGCGCCTTTTTGCCATTACTATAAAATGTTTTTCTTATATATGGGATGTATATTTATATACGTTGGACATAAAATTAGTCCAATGAATCGATTAACTAGATCTTATTGCGGTCTTCTTCATAAAATCACAGCACAACGGGTTGAATAATTAAAATTATTTTATTTAGAAGCAAATACAAAACGCCCCTATAAGCTTGTAATCCTTCATAACAAACTCTATTTTTTCGTTATGCATAAAACAATGTTGGTTAGAAAAAGAGAAACCCTGCTGCTACAGTTGTGGATATAGCTTTTACAAAAATTCTGAGCCATAAACGCTTTGTTGGGTAATACGTCTCCCTTGTACAAATATAGTGTTGTTTTCTGTATATTTATTTTTTTGAAGTTTATTTGACCTGACTCTTGAACTTTCGGTTTTATGATGTGTTACGTTTATTATTATTTATTTTCATAAATGATTAATGTGTATATCTGAATACATTGGTTGTGACTTAAATGTCTACCTTTACTAAAGTGACCATTTATATTTTTCGTCAGAGCGGGACACCTGCAGAATTTTTAACTAAACAAAAACTAATAGCTGTTTTAACTGTTTTTTATTTATTAATAATAAGAAAGTGAATGCATTTACTTAATATAACGTCTCTATAGACTTCTTTTATATTTGTCGGCGAAGCAAATCTGTTTCAAAATATCGTTTTCAAGTAAGAATGGAGCTGATTACATGATTTGTTGATATTTGTGTTGGTGATCAATATGGCATTCATATAGGCTAAAGCTAAAGCCGTACAATCTTGCTCTTACTGGGGACAGCGGGTAAGACAGTGTGAAAGCGGGACTGTCCCGCCCAAAGCGGGACGTATGGTCGCGTTAATCTTTACGCACTAATTACTAACCAGGCTGTGTAAACTAAATACCTTCCAACCAATTATTGTTTTGTTCGTAAACCTATCACCAAAGCGCTCCTAAAGTTCGCGTTAATAACCGAACATTGACGTTCGGATTTGTTTACCTTTGAATTGCATTTTCACATTCGTTTTATGTTTTATAACATATATAAAACATAACTAATAGACTTTTTGTGTAAACTTCGGTTTGCAACAGTGCACAATTATAGTGTTACTTGTTCCACGTCTATTATTAAGTAGTTTTAAGATACTTAGATGTGGCATCCATACATACAATGGTAGTGGTGTGCCGTAACCTGTTCACAAAAAGAACAATAATGAATGTATACGATACAAGTTACAAAATAGAAAGAAATTGTTAAAATTTGGAATAGAACTATAATAAAAGGAAGCTATTGCTTACTTATGTACTTATAGTAAAAATAAAACCAATTATCTACCTATGAAGGTAATCATTAAAGTATTTTAGCATTTTACGTTATACATAATGTGAATATTTCATCTATTAACATTTAACACTCCATCAAAGATAATCTAATATTTCATTATCAATTCAACTGGAATGGAAACTGCAAGTTGTTGGTGGGGGCCCAAGTTTAATTTTGCGGCATCTTATTTAATTATTTTACAACAAGATGTGATGTTTTAATAAATCCAATTCTGTAGCATTCTTGAATAAATTATTCTTAACAATTTTTAAACTTTCCAGTTTAGTAACTGTCTTAGATTCGTTCTCCGCACCCTTGTCTGCACCAGCGCCTTAAAGCATTGGACCTTATTCAACTACCACCACAACATATGTAACTAAAATGCCAGTAGAGGGATTGGATGGGACTGGCGCAGCGCCTCCTCACAGCGGCTTACTGCGCCTCACAGCGCCGCCGATCTAACCTAGGTTTTTACATGTAAAAACCCACTACAAAGTCGTATTTTAAGGGATTTCTACCTTCCCTCCTTGTGGGACTTTTATCCCGGGCATCTATCCATGTTTGAATTGTTTAAATCAAACGACCCTTCGAAAGTTTTCTGCGGGATAATTTTAAGAAACCTAATAAAACGCATAGACTAAGTTTAGAAATTTCCTCACTCATTTCCTCTTGCCTTACTAGCTCATCTTTCGAGATAAATTTATTTTGTTTGGTATCATTTAATATTAGATTTTTCTCAGCTACCTGAATTTCTAGGAATTTTTTAGATAGCATCATTCCCCATGGAGCTACCCCCATTTTAAGATATTTTACCCGCAGGGATTTTTGCCCGTCCTTATAACTTTTTAGCCATGCGATACATCAAATTAGTCTAGAATTTTACGCAGAATCCGAATCTATAAATAGATTTTAAATAGGACCACTCCTTACAAAGTTACACCCTGTTAAAGCCTCGTACTTTTAAATTTTTTGTTTATTTAATTTTAACTCGATCTTTAAATCTTTTTTGGTCACCCGAGATATACGCTTTAACGCGGAATTTCCCGACTACCCCCACCTGATCACAAACCCTCAATACAAATTTTTAGCTAATGTATTTATAGAAATGTTATAACGTGATCTAAAATTTACAGCAATATGCAAATCATTCAATTATTGTAAGAATAACATCAAAACTTTAAAAACAACTTAAAACATTTCTAATTCTTTTCTTCAGGATAGTTTTAAGAAACCTAATGAATTTTCAAAATAAAATCAACTCTAAAAAGCGCCAAAGACAACCAATTACTTGCACATTTTTCTCAATACCTTAAAAATCAATTTAGTTTTTGTAAATCAATTTAAACCTTTTGAAGGGAGATTTAATAAAACACTTTTACTAAGGGAATATCAAACTTGTTGTTTACAGGATACTTACTAATAAAATAATTAAATACCTTCTACATAATATTTTTGGAATTTATGATTTGCGTAGTTTTCAAATGAATCACCAAGCGAAAGTACATGCTTAGTGGTATTAAAATTAATCATTAGCTTCTCATTTTAGGAGCGCGGTTAATTATTGTTTAAATACCAAAAAACTCGAAATTTAACTCAAATTATAGAATGCGTATTCCCATAATTGTAGGAAAGTACCTTTCACAATTAATAATCAGACGTCATTAACCAAACAATGCAAGATTGAGGATCATACATTCCACTGTTACTAAATTAACGATTTATTAATGAAAACCACTTATAAGCTAATTATAACGTTGTCTAATGACCTAGCAATAATTACTAATACGAGGACAGTTTTGTAAATACTTTAGAAGTAAATCTTTGTTTTCTTTAATGGTAGTAATATTTAATTGTATTTACCGGAATTAAAATTTGCCGCCGGCCTTACTACTCATGTTGAAAAAATTCCCATACAACTTTCCATAGATAGTATTAACCGCGTAGTCGTTCAACAAAAGTTTTCTTAGAATAACCAACATTTCTTACGTTCCAGTAGTATGGCCTATCAAATTAGTTTAGAATATTCTCAAAGATCTAATGGATTTAAATTCCCAACGTCGATGAAAAAATTTAATTTGTATATGAAACTGTAATAATAACAATGCACTTACTCAAATACGAACGGTCTATGTACTAAAATTTTTGTTTTAGTTAAAGTAAAATTCTATACAATAGAACTAAACAGAATTAAAGCAAAGCACAGTATAACATTTATTAATCTAGAAATATACATTTTATTGCTTTACAAATAAATACATTTTGTTTAGCACATACTAAATAGTTATCCATATGCATAAGACAATGACCAAATCCTCCATGATTCATCCTTAATGTTTTCAAATTTGGAACGTTAAATTCTTCAATATTTATAACATTATTGCACGGCATACACTTGGATACGATACGCTGCTTTTCCAGTCCTTTCACATAAATTGTAACATGAGGCGGTATAATAGTTTGCAAGTACAATGTGAGAACGTCTAGTGATAACAGATTTGTTGATGGGTTTTCCCAGCTAAGCCCGTGCAAATGCTTCCGGAGCCATGCGCAATGTTTCTTGAAATCTTCACTCAAATAGCTATAGTCTAAAGGCATCTCTAATATTTCGTGCCATACTTCGTCGTTTTCCACGTCAAAAACCGCCACTTTAATAAAAAATTCGCTTGTTTTATACTGGAAACCTTGCATATCTAGGATGTAAGCCACGGTGCAGCGTTCTTGTCGATGGACGTCAACACCAGAAAAATCCATCTTCAACTTGTAATTTTGATCAACTCGATGATACTTTGACAACTAATGCTCTGGAATAGGCTCTCTCGCCTTTTATGCTGACGGTCGAGCGTACGCAGCTCCTTATTATGTTAATTGGTGTTATGTGCAAGTCTTGACAGGAAAAGTGTTGCTTATAATTGTTTTACCTGGTTATATTTGACCACCAGCACCATTTTAGAGTTTTTATAAAAATTACTCTTAGCGCTATTAATATAACTCTGTCGTGTAAGATATCAATTATTATTGTGTTTTTCTCAGGTTGTCAAATCTTTCAAAATTCTTACTGATTTACAGATCAACCTTTTACAAACCATATGGGGTTCATCTTTAATCTATTTCTAAACAGCAATGCTCTGTCTTTTGAGATAAACCCATCGTGTAACCTATCAAATTAGTATAGAATTTCTTGGGGAATCAAAATCAATTATCACGTCTTTTAAAATTAGCTCCAACAAGGACCCGCATAGTGTTTTAATATTCAAAAACCTAACAGAAAAACACCTTTGCATTTTTATTTAGATTTAACTCCATAATACAGCAATTTTAGAAAAATATTAATACAATATTTATAGTTATTACTATTTCTATGCACCCGTCTGCGCGAACGAGTCCATTTAATTAGAGGGGAGTCCGCATTTACTTTAAATAAAAATATTCAACTCCATACGTTTCTCTAACATGGAATTTCAAGAATGTAAGTGACGCGCGTATTTAAATGCGATCTTGAACCAGGTAATTAGATTGCTATACCTTTAGAGCAAATGTTTTCACGGTCAGAGAATTAGTAAAATATTCTAAAACTTTCCAATACTTTGGTTAATTATTGTAATTCGAAAAGGTATGACTAATAGCCTTGACGTATTAATTGTTCTACCTTTGAAAATTCCGGGGTAAGACAACATTTTCAAACTTGCATGTTTAAATTGCGATTTTCTATTGTTATTCGGCAACTTTACCTGCAAGACACCTTTTATATTTTACGCTTGTAAACGTTGAAGAAGCAGGCAAAATTGATAGGTTAGGTCAGCGTCACGGCGCTGACCTAACCTATCAATTTTGCCTGCTATCTAACCTAAGTTCGCACAAGTCCAACTAACCTAACCTAACAAGTTCACCTAACCTAACTTCAGACAACACCGACTAACCTAACTCCAAACAACGTAAACTAACCTAAACCCTCCTCCCTTCATCCTACTTTGTCCTTCACTCTCCTCTCGCATCCGTATGACATACATCCGACTTACATCCAAACTATATCCGACATATGTCCAGTATACATTGTAACAATTTTATTTTAGCAGTAAAGAACCTATTCATTAAACGTACAATGAATATTGAAATACCTTTATTAACTAAAATAAAGATTCGAGTAACAATCAAATTTTATAGTATTACTATATCTAGGATTAGTAGTCTATTTGTTTCGGAGTTCGGTGCAATTCCACAGCCACTGGCGCGCGCGTGAGAGGTTCGAGAACCCCACTTATGATCCTCCCACCATGCAAGAACGCAGCGAGCGCACTCGTCGATAGTTAAAGGCAGCGTGAAGAGGCATTCAAAAAGAATGGCGAGTGACCTCCGGGTCGCCTTATTTTGGTGAAACACTTCCTGAGTAACGGTTAGTACTTAATCCACATTTTGCATATTCGTTATCATATTAGCTAATTTAAAAATTTATTTAGCGCAACAACACGTCAGAAACTGCAACGATAAATTAGAAACCGCACGACCACTTTGAAATTACAATGTAGAAACCTTAACTTATGGACTACACAATGAAAGATTATATTTGTAAATAAAATTAGAAAACGGAAGATTACGCTATGAAGTAATGCTGCCTTGAACCAATGTGAGAAATCCGCTTCGCTCCTACATCTGTATTAAAGCATGGAAAACAAGCATATTTAGCTGCAGGCCCCGCACTGCGAAGTTGTTTCCATTGCAACCAAAGACGACAGCCTGTTTTGGGTTCGTAATAGAATTAAGAATTTCCTCAGTACTTCCTTCTGAAAGTACATTATTTCATTTTGTTTGTTGGATGTACAAAATTGTTATTCACTTTACCTGTGATTAGACTGGTTTTCTCCAGTATCGGGTTTGATTTCACTTAGTTCCGTAAATATGTGACTACACGTGGCTACAACGTAAATTAACAGCTGCTATTACGTCACCTGTTTGTTTGAACAATGCCGTCAACAATTGCACAATGGCTAACAGATGTTTAGCATTACAGTACTGCCACTTTTGATAAAATTAGAGAATATCTTGGTGATTCTTTTGACTTCAAACTAATATTAATTTTGTTAAATTAATGAGAAAATTTCGTATATTCATTTGTAAGTGACCTACACAGATCTGGTTGGGTTATAAAAACCTTAATATTGTTAGTTACACTGAACTGTAATATATTTGAGTAAGGATCAGTTGATAAACCTTACAACAATTTTGCAAGAATATCAAATATTTATTTTATTTAATTATAATGAAATTTTATTTACTGAAACAAAGAAAATTCTTTCTAGTAAATTAATAATCTACCTTTAAAGTTTTTTATTCTGATCTGGTTTGATCAGACCTGATAAACAAAAGACAGCAAGAGTTAAATTTTATGATTCCATTATGTAGAAAATATTCTCTATGCATTTTAGGTAATACTTGAGGGACGCAAATGTGTTCCCAATTTTTTTAGGTGACTTAACTATTATTTTTCCTTACAGGAAAAGCTTATTCTATTAAGACATATTTTTGTTAAAGAAGGCAACCTTTTTTTGGTTGGGTTACCACGCCCATACAAAAAACCAACGTGGGGCAAACGTAACACTGGCGCCGGCAACGTTTGGGGCTTCGAAATTTGTTTGTTCATAATTTGATTAGCTCGAAATTTGTTTGTTCAACGCTTGGGGCGTCGAAATTTGTTTATTCAACGAGTGATTCGTCGAAATTCGTTCGTTCATAATTTAATTAACCTCGAAATTTGTTTGTTCATAATTTGATTTACCTCGAAATTTGTTTATTCAAAATTAATTTTACTTCGAGATTCGTTCGTTCAAAAATTATTTTTTACTCTGAAACTTGTTTGTTCAAAAATAATTTTACTTTGAAATTGTCTGTTCAAAATTTATTTTTGCTTCAAAATTTGTTTGTTCGGGATTGATTTAGCTTCGAATTTGTTTGTTCAAAAATTATTTTGCTTCGAAATTTGTTTGTTCAAAAATTGTTTTACTTCGAAATTAGTTTGTTCGAAAAGTAATTTGCTTCGAAATTTGTTAGCTCAAAATTTATTTTGCTTTGAAATCTTGAAACGTATTTTTCAAAGGCCTACTAAAACACTACTTTATTAACACCATACTTCAAGTTAGGTGTCTGCAAAACGAAATCTTCCGACGTAACTAGGGGTCTATTCCTTGGGTAGAGCTATGAGCAATGGGGGTAAGTCGAAATCTGTGGGGGTCACACTCAAACTAAAACAAACAGGCGCCACCAAGTCCAGATTGATTTATATTAATGGCATAGCAAATTTCTAAGGGCGGACTTGGAGACCCAAAGAAAAAGATCGCCTTCGCTAACATACAAACTTGTCTTAACAGAATAAGACACTGCTCCTGTAAGAAAGAATATAGTTAGGTTACCTAAAAAATGGGAACACTATTTGCGTCCCTCAAGTATATCTAAAATGCATAGAGAATATTTCTTACATAATGGAATCATAAAATTTAACTCTTTCTGTGTTTTGTTTACCAGGTCTGATCAAACCAGATCAGAATAAAAACTTTAAATGTAGATAATTAATTTACTAGAAAGAATTTTCTTTGTTTCAGTAAATAAAATTTCATGATAATTAAATAAAATAAATATGTGATATTCTTGCAAAATTGTTGTAAGGTTTAACAACTGATCCTTACTCAAATATATAACACTTCAGTGTAACTAACAATATTAAGTTTCTTTATAACCCAACCAGATCTGTGTAGGTCACTTACAAATGAATATATGAAATTTTCTCATTAATTTAACAAAATTAAAGTTAGTTTGAAGTTAATAGAATCACCAAGATATTCTTTAATTTTATCAAAAGTGGCAGTACTGTAATGTTAAACATCTGTTAGCCATTATGCAATTGTTGACGGCATTGTTCAAATAAACAGGTGACGTAATAGCAGCTGTTAATTTACGTTGCAGCCATATGTAGTCACATCTTTACAAAACTAAGTGAAATCAAATTTTGATACTGGGAAAACCAGCTTAATTACAGGTAAACTGAATAACAATTTTGTACATCTAACAAACAAAACGAAATAATGTACTTTCAGAAGGAAGTACTGAGGAAATTCTTAATTCTATTACGAACCCAAATACCGGCTGTCGTCCTTGGTTGCAATGGAAACAACTTCGCAGAGCGGGGCCTGCTGTTAAATATGTTTGTTTTCCATGCTTTATTACAGATGCAAGAGCGAAGCGGATTTCTTATTGGTTCACGGCATCTTTTATTCACAGCGTACTCCTCCGTTGTCTAATTTTATTTCAAAGTGGTCGTGCGGTTTTCTAATTTATCGTTGCAATTTCTGACGTATTGTTGCTTTTCTAACGTATGGTTGCTTTTTCTAACATATGGTGGCTTTTTCTAATGTATGGTTGCTTGCGCTAAATAAATTTTAAATTAGCTAATATGATAACGAATATGCAATATATGGATTAAGTACTAACCGTTACTCAGGAAGTGCTTCACCAAATCAAAGCGACCCGGAGGTCACTCGTCATTCTCTTCGAATGCATCTTCACGCTGCCTAAACTATCGACGAGTGCGCTCGCCGCGCTCCTGCAAGGTGGGAGGATCATAAGTGTGGTTCTCGAACCTCTCACGCGCGCCTAGTGGCTTGTGGATTTGCACCGAACTCGAAACAAATAGACTACTAATCCTAGATATAGCAATACTATAAAAATTTGATTGTTACTTGAATCTTTATATTAGTTAATAAAGGTATTTCAATATTCATGGTACGTTTAATGAGTATGTTCCTTTGCTGCTAAAATAAAATTGTTACACTACCCTTTCCTAAAAGAAAAAAATTTTTTAAGAAAACTCTAAATATAACAAATACAAAAAATTTTTATAACAATACTAGCCTTTCCTACCTTCCTAACTAACTATGCAATTTTATAAATTTATTCAAATGGGGGACAAATATTTACAAATGAGTGTGTTGGTAACTACGTGTACCTGACGTCCATCGGGAGACAAAATCGGGGAGTCACAATCGGTAATAATCAAAATTGGGAGGGTCAAATTAGAAAGTCAAACACTCCACGGGACAAAAAATTCAAATTTACAATATTTCCTGACTTGAGATTCTTACTTCTAACAAGGCTAATATTTCTTACCTATAACCAAACACTTACAACTTATTTCTAATTTCAAAAAAACTTCACTTCCAGGAGCTCATTTAGCTCTATCTACAAAAAAGGAATGCTTCCTCATCAAGACAGCATAACTATTCAAAACATCATCACTACGGTAATAATCAAAAGTAAGACCCTACTAATAGGTCTATATTTAAACACCATCATCACAAAGTGATAATCAAAACAAAGGTAACCCAGCCATAAGGTTACTCACAAAATTCAAATTAAAATATTATCATCACAAAGTGATAATCAAAACAAAGGTAACCTAACCAAAAGGTTACTTACAAATCTCAAATACAAAATATCATCACTTCATTGCAAAGGGATGATCAAAACAAAGGTAACCTAACCAAAAGGTTACTTACAAATCTCAAATACAAAATATCATCACTTCATCGCAAAGGGATGATCAAAACAAAGGTAACCTAACCATGAGGTTACTTATCAAATGCAAGTACAAAACTGGGCCAGTCAGGGCTGTACTATCCTACACCCTACTGAATATCCTATCACTAATTTCTAACAAACAACTGATCTCATTAGTGATGGACCAAACGGTGAGACTCACCAAACCAACTTTGACCTTATCAAATCAAAGAACTTCTAATGGTCAAAAGGAACAAGGGAAAGAATAATCTAATATTCTCTCTACCTGGATATGTAGAAATCAGGACCAACAATCAAATAGCCCACCTACTTCTACATTGTAAAGATATCTATTAAAGACATCTTCTAAACACATCTCTGAGCAACGCGCGAGCAAAATGTCCAGCGTGCACACTAAGGCACACCTCAAACCTACAAAACTTACAAAATCTCAAACCACTTACTTCACTTCTCAAACAAAATACTCAATATTAGTGGACCGACACTAAATCAGAACAAAACAAAACGAACCACTACGTCATTACTTAATATCAACAAGATGATCGGATCTGAATTAATCGTCAGGATCATCATTTTCATTTGGATATGATGCATCAACTGGTTTCAAGTCCTTTACGTGCCATTTCCTGCTTTTGTTCCATCTTCGTTCTCTAACTCATATACTAAATTGGAATGTTTTTCCGAACTTTACTCATAACGAACTTAGGGGCTAACTTAGCGGAAAATTTATCACTGCACTCGAGAGGACCTTATTAGCTCTCCAAACACTTTCTCCGACTCGGAATGAAATGTCTCTTCTCCTAAGATTGTAGCGTTTACTTGAACGTTGGTAAGCTACATGCAAATTTTCACGGACATTTCCAAAAATATCAAACAAAGGTTGACGATCCAAAACATAAGAAGGTCTACTACTGGAGACAACATCAACATCTTCACCCGGTATAAAATTATCATTATAAGCTTTTCCACTTAAAGGTACTTGACGACCAAAAACTAAAAAATTTGGCGAATAGTTGGTGGACTCATGTTTTGCTGAGTTGATTGCGTATTGGATCTTTGATATCTCCATATCCCACGTATCATGTTCTTCTACGTATGAACGGATTGCTGTACCAACTGTCTTATTGATTCTTTCCACAAAATTGCATTGAGGAGCATAAACAGCATTATACCAAATCTTTTGAATTTCGTACCTTGCACACAAAGCTTTAAAAATACGTCCAATTAATTGTGGACCATTATCACAAATGACAAACTGTGGTACTCCGTAGACAAGAAATACTTTTTCCTCCAAAAATTTCTCGATCAAATGTGCCGTGGCACTACGCAAAGGTTGTAAAATCGAATACTTGAGAACCAATCACCAACAACTAAGAGCCATTTATGTCCGCGTTTGGAACGAGGAAACGGACCCATCAAATCTAATGCAATGGTTTGGAATGGTAGTCCAACCTCTTTCTCCTTTCCCATCATCCCAAGGGGACCTTTATTGGGTGGTTTTGAGCACCACAAATCAAACATTTCCTACAAAATTTACGTCGTCAAAGATCATCTTTGGCCAATAATATAATTCTTGAACACGAGACAAAGTTTTTAAGGAACCAAAATGTCCTGCTGAAGGGGGGTCATGACATGATTTAATGACATCTAAACGCTGAGACTTTGGCACTAAGTGTTTCCACTCTACAACATTCGCCGAATGCGGTAATAGGGAAGGTATAAACTTATAAATAAACCCATCTTCTACTTTCCATTGTGGGTAGCTTTTCGGTGACAACAAAATTTTCTTTCTCAAAGATTCATACCACAAGTCTACTGTATCAAGTTTAATCTCTACTAAATTAACTTCTGGATTTTCTAAAGGAACACCACGACTAAGACAATCTGGAACTATATTGAACTTTCCTTTTCTATGCACCAAATCAAATGAGTGTTGCCTTAATCGAACTGACCATCTGGCGAGTTTTCCAGTTGGATTCTGAAGATTACTCAACCAAAGTAACGAAAAATGATCGGTGACAACGGTGAATCGAACTCCTTCTACCCACTGACGAAATTTCTCAATTGCAAAATAACCGCTAAACACTCTCTTTCAGTGGTGGAATAATTGCGCTCAGTACGGCTCAGGGTTTTGCTTGCGTACGAAATTACACGCTCTTCTCCGTTTACATTCTGAATCAACACAGCTCCTAACCCAGTGTTGCTTGCGTCACACTCCACAATAAAGGGTGCCGAGTAGTCTGGCTGCGAAAGAAGAGGTGCAGAAACTAATGCTTGCTTGATCAGCACAAATGAATTTTCTGCTTCCGCACTCCAGTTCACAGTTTGACCTTTTTTCTTACTTTTAATGAGGTCATTAATAGGCGAAACTAAAGACGAAAAATTCTTTATAAAGCGCCGGTACCAGCTGCACATTCCTATAAACCTTTTAATCTCCGTTGTGGTTTTCGGACGGGAAAGTTAACCATGGCCGACACCTTATCGGGTCTGTACGAAGTGAGTTAGAACCTACTATATAACCCAAAAATTTAAGTGTCTTTTTAAAAAATTCACATTTACTTATATTTATAGTAAGGTTAGCTTCTTTTAACCGTTGCTTAACCTCTACCAATAACTTTAGATGTTCTTCAAAAGATGACGAACATAAAATTATGTCGTCCAAATAGCAAAATACATGGGGTTCAAAACGTGGACCAAAAACTACATCTACTAAACGTTGTTGCGTCTGCGCAGCATTCTTCAACCCAAATGGCATGCATGTAAATCTAAATTGTCCTCGTGAAATAATACTGAAGGCAGTCTTATCCTTAGACGACTCACTAAGAGGGATTTGCCAAAACGATTTTCTCAAATCCAGTGACGAAATGTAGTTCGCACCTCTCAACATATTGAGAATTCTATCTACGTTCGCAATGGGGTACGAATCATGAACAGTTAAGTCGTTCAGGGTTCTACCATCAAAACAGAAGCGATATTCTCCATCTGCCTTCTTAACCAACAAAACTGGAGAGGACCACGGACTAGTACACGGTTCTATAACTTTAAGTCTAAGCATGTCGTCCAATTCCTCATTCAATATCTTACCCATATATGGTGACATGACATATGGTTTCTTGTGGAAGGGTTTGGCATTGCCTGTGTCTATGTCCAATTCGATTAGGTGAGTTCGTCCTAATCTTTCTTCGCTGCTAATCTCACTAAATGAATTTATTAACTCTTGTGCCTGCGCATTGAGTATCTGAAAGGTCATGTAACCCACATAGAGAATCTTCAGTGTTCAAAGGGATGGAAAACGAATCTATATACCCTATGTCGTTCCCAGCATTACTTTGGATAAACCAATTATTACTTCTAAAGTCAGCAACTACACCAAATAATTTTGCAAAGTCACTACCGAAAATAAATGTATGCGGTAGGGATGGAACCACTAATGCATTAAGGATGCGGCAATCATTACCTATACAAATTGGCAAATCTACTGAGCCTACAACAGACTTTATTGAACCATCAGCTGTAGTGATACCCGTTTTTGCTGAACTAAAAATTTTCAAGTCTAATTCTCTAACAATTGAAAGTGCTAAGGATCCTACTACTGAGGTAGTGCATCCCGAATCTAGAAGACCGGTAATGTCTCTATCCATTAATTTCACCATAATATAAGGTCGATTATCACACTGCTTCTCAATAAACAGAGTATTATTCTTAGGCTTCGGAGAGTCCTGACAAAATTTTAACAACTGTAAGCCATCTCGACCACTCGTCTTTACAAAAATATTTTTCTTGTTTACAAATCATAACCGTAGCCTTATGACGCGTAACAGGATACCGACCACTATGTACCTGCCGCCTTACTGGTTTTGAACATTGTGGACATGACGTTGCCTTAACGCCTTTTCGACCACATCCAAAACAAAAAATTTTTTTAGCTGCTCTACAATCTCTAAACCAATGTTCACTACGGGAGCAATTCCAACAAACAAAATGATTCCTTTTATCGGGACTAGAGGAATTACAAACTGAGGACTCCAAAGAGCTCTTATCCGCTACTGTTACGTGAGGATTAACTAATTTATTTTGAAACACTCTACTCCTAACAGCACAAACTTTTTCATTCAACCCAAGATGTTTGTTCTCAAATGAAGAATTAGAGGGGTAGCTATTCTTGTTAGGTTTACTAGAAGATGCTGAAACCAAATTTAGTTTCATCAAAGAAGCCTCTTCTAACCTCTTACACAAATTTACTAAGGTAGACAAATCTTGAATGTCTGACAATGCAAGTGCTGAAATATATTCAGGAACCAAATTTCTTCTTATCATCTTAACTTTAGTAACTTCAGCTGGCTCGTTGGTCAGTCTACTAAAGAGGGTTTGCATATGTGCGACAAATAAAATAATTTTTCGTCTTTACCTTGACGACGATTTCTGATCTTTTCCCAAATGTCATCATCTGAAGAACCAGGTAGGAAATCTTCTCTTAAACGTTCTAACAAGGAGTTCCAGTCTCTCAAGGAATTTTTCACTGTTCTAAACCAAACCAAAGCGTCACCCACAAAAAGTTCACATGCTGATCCAAATAAATCAGCTTCGGATACCTTACGTGATTGTGCTAAATCACTAACTCTATCAAAAATGAATGTAGTTGTTTGGGGTCACCTGAAAATTTTACAGGCCATGAACCTATAGGTACTGAAGGTGTTATATACGAAGTCGAATGAATAGGTGCACTAGCAACTGAAGGAGATACTACAACGGACCGATCCAAATGGGTGGACTCTGTACTTTTATTGATTTTATCGTATAAGTCAGCTTCAAGGGTTAATATCGTTGCTACTGTCTCATTTCTGAACTTACTTGCTTCATCGGAATTTATTGAAGGAATTTTCATGCGCTTAACTCGCCCTGAAAGGTGGTTTAACCTTGAACAAGCTCTTCTAAAATTGAGTCTGATGAGTCGCCTTCAAATTCAGACACAACATTACGAATTGACTCGACTGAAACTGAAATTTCTTTACTTTCCGTTGCAAAATCTACTTCATAACACGAAAGATCAATCAAACAACCAGGCTTATCTATTTCTTTAGCTAACAATCTACCTAAAATTTTCCTTTTCTCCAACACTGGCCTCTCACTCAACACTCCTCTAATTCTTAGTTCATACTCCAATTCTTCTTTAAGTAGACAAACAATTTGGAATTTTTCCGACATGATTACTACAGCCTAATGGAATCAAACCGATAAATCTAACTGATCCGAATCTTATAAAAGTTATCAAAACAAATTCGTACTGTTAAAGGTAAAAATCAAAAAAAATGTTTTTGGTAAAATAATTTTTGCCAAAACAATATCAAAAAAATTTAAGGGGTCAAAAAAAATTAAAATCAAAAGTAAATTTGGCCAGATTAATTAATTGACTGTATTGGGATTAACGCTATGACCAATCCTTTATCAAAAGCAAACAAATTTTGGAGCAAAATAATTTTTGGACAAATGGACTTCAAAGCAAAATAAATTTTAAGCTAACAAATTTTAAAGCAAATTAAATTTTTGAATAAACAAATTTCGAAGCAAAAATAAATTTTGAACAGACTATTTCAAAGTAAAATTATTTTTGAACAAACAAATTTCGAGGTAAATCAAATTATGAACAAACAAATTTCGAGCTAAATTAAATTATGAACGAACGAATTTCGACGAATCACTCGTTGAATAAACAAATTTCGACGCCCCAAGCGTTGAACAAACAAATTTCGACGCCCCAAACGTTGCCGGCGCCAGTGGAACGTATTTTTCAAAGGCCTACTAAAACACTACTTTATTAACACCATACTTCAAGTTAGGTGTCTGCAAAACGAAATCTTCCGACGTAACTAGGGGTCTATTCCTTGGGTAGAGCTATGAGCAATGGGGGGGTAAGTCGAAATCTGTGGGGGGTCACACTCAAACTAAAACAAACAGGCGCCACCAAGTCCAGATTGATTTATATTAATGGCATAGCAAATTTCTAAGGGCGGACTTGGAGACCCAAAGAAAAAAGATCGCCTTCGCTAACATACAAACTTGTCTTAACAGAATAAGACACTGCTCCTGTAAGAAAGAATATAGTTAGGTTACCTAAAAAATGGGAACACTATTTGCGTCCCTCAAGTATATCTAAAATGCATAGAGAATATTTCTTACATAATGGAATCATAAAATTTAACTCTTTCTGTGTTTTGTTTACCAGGTCTGATCAAACCAGATCAGAATAAAAAACTTTAAATGTAGATAATTAATTTACTAGAAAGAATTTTCTTTGTTTCAGTAAATAAAATTTCATGATAATTAAATAAAATAAATATGTGATATTCTTGCAAAATTGTTGTAAGGTTTAACAACTGATCCTTACTCAAATATATAACACTTCAGTGTAACTAACAATATTAAGTTTCTTTATAACCCAACCAGATCTGTGTAGGTCACTTACAAATGAATATATGAAATTTTCTCATTAATTTAACAAAATTAAAATTAGTTTGAAGTTAATAGAATCACCAAGATATTCTTTAATTTTATCAAAAGTGGCAGTACTGTAATGTTAAACATCTGTTAGCCATTATGCAATTGTTGACGGCATTGTTCAAATAAACAGGTGACGTAATAGCAGCTGTTAATTTACGTTGCAGCCATATGTAGTCACATCTTTACAAAACTAAGTGAAATCAAATTTTGATACTGGGGAAAACCAGCTTAATTACAGGTAAACTGAATAACAATTTTGTACATCTAACAAACAAAACGAAATAATGTACTTTCAGAAGGAAGTACTGAGGAAATTCTTAATTCTATTACGAACCCAAATACCGGCTGTCGTCCTTGGTTGCAATGGAAACAACTTCGCAGAGCGGGGCCTGATGTTAAATATGTTTGTTTTCCATGCTTTATTACAGATGCAAGAGCGAAGCGGATTTCTTACATTGGTTCACGGCATCTTTTATTCACAGCGTACTCCTCCGTTGTCTAATTTTATTTCAAAGTGGTCGTGCGGTTTTCTAATTTATCGTTGCAATTTCTGACGTATTGTTGCTTTTCTAACGTATGGTTGCTTTTCTAACATATGGTGGCTTTTTCTAATGTATGGTTGCTTGCGCTAAATAAATTTTAAATTAGCTAATATGATAACGAATATGCAATATATGGATTAAGTACTAACCGTTACTCAGGAAGTGCTTCACCAAATCAAAGCGACCCGGAGGTCACTCGTCATTCTCTTCGAATGCATCTTCACGCTGCCCTAAACTATCGACGAGTGCGCTCGCCGCGCTCCTGCAAGGTGGGAGGATCATAAGTGTGGTTCTCGAACCTCTCACGCGCGCGCTAGTGGCTTGTGGATTTGCACCGAACTCCGAAACAAATAGACTACTAATCCTAGATATAGCAATACTATAAAAATTTGATTGTTACTTGAATCTTTATATTAGTTAATAAAGGTATTTCAATATTCATGGTACGTTTAATGAGTATGTTCCTTTGCTGCTAAAATAAAATTGTTACAATCTATTTGTCCAAAAATTATTTTGCGTCGAAATTTGTTTGCTTAAAGTCTATTTGACATTTAGATTTGTTTGTTCGCTTTTGATAAAAGATTGGTTGTAACGTTAAACCACAGTCAATCAATTAATTAACTTAGTTAAATTTATTTTTAACTTTCATTCTATTTTGACCCAATATAATTTTTTTTTGATATTGTTTTGGCAAAAATTATTTTACCAAAAACACCTCTTGATTTTTACCTTTAGTAGTACGAATTTGTTTTGATCATTTTTGTAAGGTTCAGATCATTTAGATCTTTCAGTTTGATTCCATTAGGCTTTTGTAATCATGTCGGATATTCCGAATTGTTTGTCTGCTTAAAGAAGAACGGGAGTAGTGAGTGAGAAACCAGTTTTGAGGAAAATTTTAGGAAGACTGTCAGCTAAAGAAGCTGATAAGCCTGTTGTTTGATTTGTTTGAATCAATAAAGAACATCTTTGTCGAAATTTGATGATAAGGCTAGAGATTCTATTTTGAAGGTACATTGGAGTGAGCTGTCGTTGTGTCGTTTGAGAATTGCTCTTGTGCAGAAGCACGTTTTGATTTTGTTAGCAGATTTTGTTTAGATCGGCATTGCAACGCAATTTAGTCTAGGCGGAACTTGTCGTCGTGGTTGGTCGCTCAGCAGTATGTCAGTCCAGACGAGACTCAGGAAGAGTTGGTCGCTCGGCTTTACATAAGTCTAGACGAGACTCGAGGTGAGTTAGGCGCTCTAGAATTTTTGCATCTTTTTTTTGATTTGATGTAAATTTTGGTATTGTTAGTCTAGGTGAGACTCGTAGAGAGTTTGTCACTCTAGCATATTTAGGCGTTGTGAAGCTTTATAGTTGTTTCGACAGTTCAATTGGTAGTAGGGTGTGAGTGTACCTGAACACTGATTTTTTTTGTTAGCTATTGTCATGATTAGTTTTTTTATTGATGACTCATAAGCAGGTAAATGACTTTTGGTTGTTTGTGACTGGTTCTCGAAGTATTCGATTTTGCAACCTTTACGTAGTGCCACGGCACATTTGGTCGAGAAATTTTTGGAGGAAAAAGTATTTCTTGTCTATGGAGTACCACAGTTTGTTATTTGTGATATTGGTCCACAATTAATTGGACGTATTTTTAAAGCTTTGTGTGCAAGGTACGAAATTCAAAAGATTTGGTATAATGCTGTTTATGCTCCTCAATGCAATTTTGTGGAAAGAATCAATAAGACAGTTGGTACAGCAATCCGTTCATACGTAGAAGAACATGATACGTGGGATATGGAGATATCAAAGATCCAATACGCGATCAACTCAGCAAAACATGAGTCCACCAACTATTCGCCAAATTTTTTAGTTTTTGGTCGTCAGGTACCTTTAAGTGGAAAAGCTTATAATGATAATTTTATACCGGTGAAGATGTTGATGTCGTCTCCAGTAGTAGACCTTCTTATGTTTTGGATCGTCAACCTTTGTTTGATATTTTTGGAAATGTCCGTGAAAATTTGCATGTAGCTTACCAACGTTCGAGTAAACGCTACAATCTTAGGAGAAGAGACATTTCATTCCGAGTCGGAGAAAGTGTTTGGAGAGCTAATAAGGTCCTCTCGAGTGCTAGTGATAAATTTTCCGCTAAGTTAGCCCCTAAGTTCGTTATGAGTAAAGTTCGGAAAAAACATTCCAATTTAGTATATGAGTTAGAGAACGAAGATGGGACAAGAGCAGGGAAATGGCACGTAAAGGACTTGAAACCAGTTGAAGCGTCATATCCAAAGGAAAATGATGATCCTGACGATTAATTCCAGTCCGATCATCTCTTTGATATTAAGTAATGACGTAGTGGTTTGTTTTATTTTGTTCCGATTTTTGATTTGGTGTCGGTTCACTAATATTGAGTATTTTATTTGGAAAGTGAAATAAGTGGTTAGAGATTTTGTAAATTTTGTAGGTTTGAGGTGTGCCTTGGTGTGCACGCTGGACATTTTGCTCGCGCGTTGCTCAGAGATGTGTTTGGAGGATGTCTTTGACAGATATCCTTACAATGTAGAAGTAGGTGGGCTATTTAATTGTTGGTCCTGATTTCTACATATCGAGGTAGAGAGAATATTAGATTATTCTTTCCCTTGTTCCTTTTGACCGTTCGAAGTTCTTTGATTTGATAAGGTCAAAGTTGGCTTGGTGAGTCTCACCATTTGGTCCATCACTAATGAGATCAGTTGTTTGTTGGAACTCAGTGATAGGATATTCAGTAGGGTGTAGGATAGTACAGCCCTGACTGGCTCAGTTTTGTATTTGCATTTGATAAGTAACCTTATGGTTAGGTTACCTTTGTTTTGATCATCTCTTTACGATGAAGCGATGATATTTTGTATTTGCATTTGATAAGTAACCTTATGGTTAGGTTACCTTTGTTTTGATCATCTCTTTACGATGAAGCGATGATATTTTGTATTTGCATTTGATAAGTAACCTTATGGTTAGGTCACTTTTGTTTTGATTATCACTTTGTGATGATGGTGTTTAAATATAGACCTATTAGTAGGGTCTTACTTTTGATTATCACCTTGTAGTGATGATGTTTTGAATAGTTATGCTGTCTTGATGAGGAAGCATTCCTTTTTTTTGTAGATAGAGCTAAATGAGCTCCTGGAAGTGAAGTTTTTTTTGAAATTAGAAGTAAATCGTAAGTGTTTGCTTATAGGTAAGAAATATTAGCCTTGTTAGAAGTATGAATCTCAAGTCAGGAAATATTGTAAATTTGAATTTTTTTTGTCCCGTGGAGTGTTTGACTTTCTAATTTGACCCCCTCCCAATTTTGATTATTACCGATTGTGACTCCCCGATTTTGTCTCCCGATGGACGTCAGGTACGCGTAGTTACCAACACACTCATTTGTAAATATTTGTCCCCCCCATTTGAATAAATTTATAAAATTGCATAGTTAGTTAGGAAAGGTAGGAAAGGCTAGTATTGTTATAAAAAAATTTTTTTTGTATTTGTTATATTTGAAGTTTTCTAAAAAAAAAATTTTTTCTTTTAGGAAAGGGTAGTGTAACAATTTTATTTTAGCAGTAAAAGAACCTATTCATTAAACGTACAATGAATATTGAAATACCTTTATTAACTAAAATAAAGATTCGAGTAACAATCAAATTTTTATAGTATTACTATATCTAGGATTAGTAGTCTATTTGTTTCGGAGTTCGGTGCAATTCCACAGCCACTGGCGCGCGCGTGAGAGGTTCGAGAACCCCACTTATGATCCTCCCACCATGCAAGAACGCAGCGAGCGCACTCGTCGATAGTTAAAGGCAGCGTGAAGAGGCATTCAAAAGAATGGCGAGTGACCTCCGGGTCGCCTTATTTTGGTGAAACACTTCCTGAGTAACGGTTAGTACTTAATCCACATTTTGCATATTCGTTATCATATTAGCTAATTTAAAAATTTATTTAGCGCAACAACACGTCAGAAACTGCAACGATAAATTAGAAACCGCACGACCACTTTGAAATTACAATGTAGAAACCTTAACTTATGGACTACACAATGAAAGATTATATTTGTAAATAAAATTAGAAAACGGAAGATTACGCTATGAAGTAATGCTGCCTTGAACCAATGTGAAATCCGCTTCGCTCCTACATCTGTATTAAAGCATGGAAAACAAGCATATTTAGCTGCAGGCCCCGCACTGCGAAGTTGTTTCCATTGCAACCAAAGACGACAGCCTGTTTTGGGTTCGTAATAGAATTAAGAATTTCCTCAGTACTTCCTTCTGAAAGTACATTATTTCATTTTGTTTGTTGGATGTACAAAATTGTTATTCACTTTACCTGTGATTAGACTGGTTTTCCCCAGTATCGGGTTTGATTTCACTTAGTTCCGTAAATATGTGACTACACGTGGCTACAACGTAAATTAACAGCTGCTATTACGTCACCTGTTTGTTTGAACAATGCCGTCAACAATTGCACAATGGCTAACAGATGTTTAGCATTACAGTACTGCCACTTTTGATAAAATTAGAGAATATCTTGGTGATTCTTTTGACTTCAAACTAATATTAATTTTGTTAAATTAATGAGAAAATTTCGTATATTCATTTGTAAGTGACCTACACAGATCTGGTTGGGTTATAAAAAACCTTAATATTGTTAGTTACACTGAACTGTAATATATTTGAGTAAGGATCAGTTGATAAACCTTACAACAATTTTGCAAAAATATCAAATATTTATTTTATTTAATTATAATGAAATTTTATTTACTGAAACAAAGAAAATTCTTTCTAGTAAATTAATAATCTACCTTTAAAGTTTTTTATTCTGATCTGGTTTGATCAGACCTGATAAACAAAAGACAGCAAGAGTTAAATTTTTATGATTCCATTATGTAGAAAATATTCTCTATGCATTTTAGGTATACTTGAGGGACGCAAATAGTGTTCCCATTTTTTTAGGTGACTTAACTATTATTCTTTCTTACAGGAGCAGTGTCTTATTCTGTTAAGACAAGTTTGTATGTCAGCGAAGGCGATATTTTTTTCTTTGGGTCTCCACGTCCGCCCTTAGAAATTTGCTATGCCATTAATATAAATCAATCTGGACTTGGTGGCGTCTGTTTGTTTTAGTTTGAGTGTGACCCCCCACAGATTTCGACTTACCCCCCCATTGCTCATAGCTCTACCCAAGGAATAGACCCCTAGTTATGTCGGAAGATTTAGTTTTGCAGACACCTAACTTGAAGCACGGTGATAATAAAGTAGTGTCGGCCAGGAAAATTCGTTTCACTAGCGCCCATGCGTGAGGCTAGCGGAGCCAACAATTAGAGAGAGAAAAAAAATCGTTACAACATCCTACATATATCCGACGTATATTCGGACATATGTCGATGCGCACGCCTGCCCAGTCCGACCTAGGTCTGACCTGGATCGGATTTTAATCCGACCTAGATCGAATTTTAATCCGACCTAGATCGAATAGCAAAACTGTTCCTAATCAAGAAAATGTAAGTGATATGGCGGTGTCCGACATATGTCCGACATATGTCCTGTCATCATAACTGCATTTAATGTAGTATGCGAAGCTATAAGGGGTATGCTCATGCACATTATTAGGGAATGAAGTTGAGGTGTCTGGAACAACAGGGCTGATGGGTTTAAGTACCGACTCGAAATCTGCATAAATCGTAAACGGCGTTCTCATCTGCTTATGGATGTTTTTAAATTCCACAATGTTGTTGAATGCATTCGGCATTTTTGTAACTACTTTAGATTTTGAATATTTTAGGACTTGGTTAAATTTTTAGTAGTTCGGACTTGAAAAATTTTAACATAAAACTGTGAATTTTATCCCAAGGCCTCTAACTCGAAAACTGTTATAGATATCAAAATTTTGCAAAGACATATTTTTTCAATTGGAGCGTGGTACAACTAATATAATTATTTCCGAATTACTATCTGGTGCCCTTTTGATTTTTTTACTTATAACTTAAAACGGTTATAGATAGTAAAATTTTGTAAGGTGCAATGCTCCTGCTTTAGTTACAGTATTTATTTTAGGTCGGATTCATCAGACTTAAGTCGGACTGGCGGGCGAGCGGGTGGGCGGCGAGCGTATTTGTATATAGCTTTATTAAAACAGAAGATACAAACTATATAATTTAATTGTGTATAAATCTATTAACAATTTCTGTAAATGGATTGTATTTTATAGTCATTATTATTGTTGCTATGCAAATAGATTTCAACAACACATGAGTAAGGAGTGATAGTTCAACCGTGATAAACCAAATTAATATTTGTCTATAGCATATTGATAAATTTTACCAGAATAATACAATTAGAATGTAGTTCATTTTACCTTCATTTAGTGTTACTATAGCCATGTTTTTAGAAAAATGCTTTAAATATATAAAGGTAATTATTTGTGAATTTTTTAGTAACCTTTTTGAAATCGTCATAAAAGCGTAGTTTGCATTATACTAACCGCATGTCAATAGAAGCACTATTTACAATTTGCAAAGAAATAAATTTTGTAAATCATTTAGCGAGTACTCTTCAGATTTGCTGAAGTTCTTTGACTGTTGTTATTGTGAAAGCTAATGTAGTTATTTTTCTGTAATTAAATTAAACCGAAAGGAGACTAAGCAAAGCGGTGTGTTTTCAAGTAATGCAAACAAGCGACTCCTCGACATTACTCTTAAAACCGAACTAACGTTACCGCTTACATTTTATACTTGTATTTTTTAAAACCTAGATAGTTTAAGAATACTCAAAAATTATGGTTTTAAGTTATAAAAATTTATATTTTGTATATAAGCAACACATTTAATTTTAATAGAAATGAGTACAACTCCGTGTTTGAAACATACTTTTTAGTTTAAAATTTTATTTTTTTTTGTTTAACTTCGATGATATTACATAAACCAAGATTCCGCTACTGCTTCCGAGTAACGGAAGTATTGTATTTTTATTATATCCTAACAATACCATTATATATAAATAAAACCAAAACGTTTGAAACCATATTTATATATCAATTCAAACACTTAAGTAACCACACATCATAGAATTATATTTTTATTCATTAAAACTAATACACACACACAAAAGTCACATTTTCCTCCTTTTGATTGGCAAATGTGTAGTATACATATCCAAATTTTGTAAACGATTTTCGTTTGATCTGAGTTTCGTATAGAGTGTAGCTTTTGGAACATTGTAGATTTCGGATGCTTCTGAACCAGTAATCCATCCTTTGTTCATTTCGTCAAGGGTTTTATTTAAATCCTCTTTAGTATACGATTTAAGTTGTCTCTTTCTTTTCTGTCAGAAACGTCTGACTTGAAGTCTATGTTCTGATCTTTCGCATCAACATTATCATGTGCAGGTTTATCTTGCACCATTTTAGTATTTGCCAGAAATTCATTCAAATGTTGGCTGGTTGAATTGTTTGATAAACTTTTTTCCATCTCCTTGACAACTTGTTCTAAAATTTTCATCGCATCTAAAGATATAATTCTTTCTCCGGTCATTTTTATTACGATGTTTACTTATCAACATGCATATGCACACTATTACAATTTTACAATTTTGAGAAATATGTATAAATATTTACCCTCATCTAACTTTGTTGTCGTTCTATTCTATTATTCCTTTTTGTCGAAGTTTAAATGTTATAGGGATAATTTCATTTAGGTTATGTATATCTCGATGGTTGTGATAATCAATAATCAACTAGCAACTGCAGTCTTTCAATCAACTCATGTACATTAAAGTAAATATATGCATCAACTGAACTGTGCCCAGTACGATGTGTATTTTTTAATACAACATCCCTTTTTATATACATCGGTATTTTCGTACCCCGGCTATTGCTTTCCTGTGTTGAATCCTCATCTTCAGAATTTGAGGTGTAATCCATAGAACTTGATCCATTTATTATTTGCTCTGATGGTTTATGACGAGCATTTCCATTACTTATTGCAGAGTTCATTTCCTCAATATTAAACTTTTGTTTCTGCATCTTAAAACTTCTTTTACAAACTTCTTTATTATCTTTACCATCTGAGTAGGTGGGTGTTGCTTTACATCTTAGAGTACTTACTGTACACATTTCCGCAGTTTGTAAATTAGTTGTTTGTATATCAGAAATGTAACTGTCTACACTTTATATCTCTTTTACTCTGCGATCGTATGAGATAGTCGCGCAATGTCGACTTTGGAATCCTAAACTTATTACTAGCAAAGTACATTGTTGCGACACCTCGTTTAACCTCATTAAGAGTTTCTTGCAAACATTCCTTGGTATACGTTTTTCTAGAAATCATTTTCAAGTTACAATACTTTACGGACCAATATCCGAGATAAAGTAAAGTAATAATATTGTAGCCAGTGAATATAAAACCAATCGAGTTGAAGTTGAAGTACAACAATTTAGAAACGTATAAGAGAATAAACTGTAATATGCAGGATTATAGTGACAGAAATTTCTATAAAATCTATGGTTTAAAATTTAAACATTCCTCGTAAATGCGTGGAATGGAAACCTGTTGTACTCTTCCATATACTCAACTTGTCTACAAATACTGTTTTCAAACAATCTTCGATAGGTTCTTATAAATTCGTATTACATGACCCCAATAAGGTTTAAATTTGAACAGCTTGACCTTTCCATCAGGAATGCGCATGGGCAAGTGTGCGCATGGGCAGGGGTGTGCATGGGTGCACACCGAAATGCGTCAGGGGCGATATAAAAAAATTTAGATGAGTATATAGATATAGAAGAAGACGTTAATAGTTACTTTCAATCTGAAGTTTCATACAAAGAACGCTTTCACACACACTGCATGAGATACTTAAGGTGTTCATTCTAGAAAAAATAATGATTAACAGTTTTTGAATTATACATGTAAAAATTAATGTCTTCAATTTTTACAATCGGATAATATAAAAGGTGTCTTGCAGGTAAAGTTGCCGAATAACAATAAAAAATCGCAGTTTAAACATGCAAGTTTGAAAATCTTGTCTTACCCCGGAATTTTCAAAGGTAGAACAATTAATACGTCAAGGCTATTAGTCATACCTTTTCGAATTACAATAATTAACCAAAGTATTGGAAAGTTTTAGAATATTTTACTGATTCTCTGACCATGAAAACATTTGCTCTAAAGGTATAGCAATCTAATTACCTGGTTCAAGTTCGCATTTAATTATGCGCGTCACTTACATTCTTGAAATTCCATGTTAGTGAAACGTATGGAGTTGAATATTTTTATTTAAAGTAAATGCGGACACCCCTCTAATTAAATGGACTCGTCCGCGCAGACGAGTGCATAGAAATAGTAATAATTATAAATATTGTATTAATATTTTTTTAAAAAATTGCTGTATTGTGGAGTTAAATCTAAATAAAAATGCAGAGGTGTTTTCCTGTTAGGTTTTTGAATTTTAAAACACTATGCGGGTCCTTGTTGGAGCTAATTTTAAAAGACGTGATAATTGATTTCGATTCCCCAGGAAATTCTATACTAATTTGATAGGTTACACGATGGGTTTATCTCAAAAGACAACGCAATGCTGGTGGTTAAATACAAACAGGTAAAACCCACTATAAAACAATTATAAGCAACACTTTTCCTGTCAAGACTTGCACATAACACCAATTAACATAATAAGAAGCTGTGCACGCTCGACCGTCAGCATAAAAGGCAAGGAAACCTTTTCCAGAGCATTAGTTGTCAAAGTATCATCGAGTTGATCAAAATTACAAGTTGAAGATGGATTTTTCTGGTGTTGACGCCCTTCGACAAGAACGCTGCACCGTGGCTTACATCCTAGATGTGCAAGGCTTCCAGTATAAAACAAGCGAATTTTTTATTAAAGAAGTGGCGGTTTCTGACGTGGAAAACGACGAAGTATGGCACAAAATATTAGAGATGCCTTTAGACTATAGCTACTTGAGTGAAGATTTCAAGAAACATCGCGCATGGCTCCGGAAGCACTTGCACGGGCTTAGCTGGGAAAACCCATTAACAAATCTGTTATCACTAGACGTTCTCACGCTGTACCTGCAAACTATTATACCGCCTCATGTTACAATTTATGTGAAAGGACTGGAAAAGCAACGTATCGTATCCAAGTGTATGCCGTGCAATAATGTTATAAATATTAAAGAATTTAACGTTCCGAATTTGAAAACATTAAGGATGGATCATGGAGGATTTGGTCATTGTCTTATGCATATGGATAACTATTTAGTATGTGCCAAACAAAATGTTGTATTTATTTATAAAGCAATAAAATGTATATTTCTAGATTAATAAATGTTATACTGTGCTTTGCTTTAATTCTGTTTAGTTCTATTGTATAGAATTTTACTTTAACTAAAACAAAAATTTTAGTACATAGACCGTTCGTATTTGAGTAAGTGCGTTATTATTATTACAGTTTTATATACAAATTAAATTTTTTCATCGACGTTGGGAATTAAAACCCATTAGATCTTTGAGAATATTCTAGATTAATTTGATAGGTCATACTACTGGAACGTAAGAAATGTTGGTTATTCTAAGAAAACTTTTGTTGAACGACTACGCGGTTAATAGTATCTATGGAAAGTTGTACGGTAATTTTTTTAAAATCAGTAGTAAGGCCGGCGGCAATTTTTAATTCCGGTAAATACAATTAAACATTACTACTATTAGAGAAAACAAAGATTCACTTCCAAGGTATTTACAAAACTGTCCCCGTATTAGTAATTATTGCTAGGTCATTAGACAACGTTAAAATTAGCTTATAAGTGGTTTTCATTAATAAATCGTTAATTCAGTAACAGTAGAATGTATGATTCTCAACCTTGCATTGTTCTGTCAATGACGTCTGATTATTAATTGTAAAAGGTATTTTCCTACAATTTTGGGAATACGCATTCTATAATTTGATTTAAATTTCGAGTTTTTCGGTATTTAAACAATAATTAACCGCGCTCGTAAACTGAGAAACTAATGGTTAATTTTAATACCACTAAGCATGTACTTTCGCTTGGTGATTTATTTGAAAACTACGCAAGTCATAAATTCCAAAAATATGACGTAGAAGGTATTTAAATTTTTTTTTTAGTACGTATCCTGTAGACAAGTTTGGTATTCCATTAGTAAAAGTTTAAAGTGTTTTATTAAGTCTCCCTTCAAAAGGTTTAAATTGATTTACAAAAACTAAATTGATTTTTAAGGTATTGAGAAAAATATGCAAGTAATTAGTTGTCTTTAGCGCTTCTTAGAGTTGATTTTATTTTGAAAATTCATTAGTTTCTTAAAACTATCCTGAAGAAAAGAATTAGAAATGTTTTAAGTTGTTTTTCAAGTTTTGATGTTATTCTTACAATAATTGAATGATTTGCATATTGCTGTAAATTTTAGATCACGTTATAACATTTCTATAAATACATTAGCTAAAAATTTGTATTGAGGGTTTGTGTTAAGGTGGAAGTAGTCGGGAAATTCCGCGTTAAAGCGTATATTTCGGGTGACCAAAAAGGTTTTAAAGATCGAAGTAAAATTAAATAAACAAAAAATTTAAATGTACGAGGCTTTAACAGGGTGTAATTTTGTAAGGAGTGATCCTATTTAAAATCTATTTACAGATTCGGATTCTGCGTAATATTCTAGATTAATTTGATGTACTGCATGACTAAAACAGTTATAAGGACGGGCGGAAATCCCTGCTGGTAAAAAATCTTAATATGGGGGTAGCTCCCTGGGGGATGATGCTATCTAAAAAATTCCTAGAAATTCAGGTAGCTGAGAAAAATCTAATATTAATTGATACAAAACAAAATAGATTTATCTCGAAAGATGAGCTAGGAAGGCAAGAGGAAATGAGTGAGGAAATTTCTAAACTTAGTCTATGCGTTTTATTAGGTTTCTTAAAATTATCCCGCAGAAAACTTTCGAAGGGTCGTTTGATTTAAACAGTTCAAACAGGGTTAGATTGCCCGGGATAAAAGTCCCACAAGGAGGGAACAAGGAGGGAGCAAGGTAGAAATCCCTTAAAATAAGACTTTATAATGGGTTTTTACATGTAAAAACCTAGGTTAGATCGGAGGCGCTGTAAGGAGGCGCTGCACCAGACCCATCCAATCCCTCTACTAATACCTCAACATACAAAATCACAAGGAGTTGGGCCAGCGTGACCGCGTTCGTTAATTCTAAGTCCCTCAAAGACAAATTTAGCTGTTAAACGTTGCACAAAACCAGTGGCGATACGAGACCTAAATTTAAAGTGGGCAAGACGAGTTTCGCGGCGAGGCGGCCAGGCGAGAGTTGACTGTTTTCATTGCACGCTTTTATATAAATTTTTTTTTTGAAAAAGCAATAGAAAATGTGTTTATTTACACAGTGTAATTTACTTTCGATGCATACCGTTAAAATCTCGCTTGCTACAAAATAAATAGAAGATTTAAATTTGGCGAAGTTACTAAATTTTGTAACGTTAAAAAATTTCTCAATTGGTCTAGAAATTTGTATTTGTATTTTTTTGCATGTTATTTTTATTATTAAAAATAGCACATACTTCACAGTATGTACTTTCTCATAGCAATTTTTGTTTTATCTTTCTGGTTAAATAAAATTTTGATAAAACGTTTCATTATTCGAAAAGCATCTTCGGGTTCACTTTCCTAATGGACGCCATATTAGACTTTATATTATTTAATAGACAATTTTATTCTAATTTCAGTAGTATACAAAACTTAACCCTTTAATTTAAATTTAAGCATCAAATTAAAGAAAATACTGAAAAGGTAGTTTAATCATATGTGCCAAAGCTTTTATTTATATCATTAACAAATAATTTGTTAGAATAATAGTAAAAAAGTATTGTACATAAAATAATATTTTCTATAAATATGGATCATCCTCGTGTTTTGTATTTGTTTATATTTGTTATTTCCCGCGCGTGAATACAATATAGTGCCGAATGTATAGACAATCTCGCGCAAGTACCGGAAACAGGTGGTGTTATTAGTATAACACGAGATTCGAGTTTTAACCGTCAACTAAGCAAGGTGAACTAACTTTTTACGTTAGGTTGTTGTTGTATAGTACGCGCTTGGAATCCTGCATTTCCAAAGCACACACACAACTTCTGTGTGCTGGACCGTGTCAACATATAAACTCACATCGAGACATACACGTAAGTAACAATATTGGATGTCGTTATTTAAACTTACAATAATATAAAGCGTATTTGCGTTATCCATTCTGTGTTATACCGAGCTAGTATTAGGACCGTATATATAAAAGGTCATTTGTCTCAAACCTACTCCAACATCGGGGTCCTTCGAACCGGATCAGAACAGGTTTTATGGAATATTACTGTCATTTATGCGCTTATAACTAATTGGATACAATTTGCATCCGTGATTACATTTGGTGAATGATAACGTAAATTTTCATTTATTTTAATTTGAATTTAAGTATTTCTCAGCAAATAATCACCATTCATTTTAATATGAAACTAATCAAATTTGCTAACACGTTCGTTACAATATTTAATAAGAATTAACTCGTAGTATTGAGCGATAACGGGTCGCTATTTCAATTAAAACAGGTCGGTTACAATCAAAATTATATAGCTACTGTTTACGCCTCCCATGAAGAACAGTAACAAGATTTATTTAAAAAAGGTTAAAGGTTTATAACAAGATATGGAAACGAATAAGTAGTTCGAACATAAGGATACGGAAGCACCACAGATAAAGCTTTTGTCATAAGAAGAAAGCATTAAGCTACAACTAGAAAAGAATAATTTATTCATTGCAATTTGAAGCGAAAATAGTTTTGAAGAAAGTCAGGCAGGAGTGCCATAGATGCATTTTTTTCTTAATGGTACTGCCAAAGCTATAACTGGAAACAATTTCAAAATTTATTAAAGTCAAAGAATAAAGTATAAAAAAAACAAAAGGGTAATAAATGAAACGTAAGAAAAAACGTAATAGCAAAAGAACTCGATACAAGTTAAAAGCCAGGACAAATAATAGTTGGAACGAGTGTAAGAATAAAATGTAGAATATATAAAACAGAAATTCTGAACAGAAACATTAAGATGGAAATAGGGACCTGCGAAGAATTTAGATAACTAGGATATGCTTTAAAAATATCAGTGCGGTAGAATATGCCGCGAAATATTGGCAAAATGCGGGACAATACACGAATAAAAAAAACACCGATAAACTATAAGACGACTGGAAGATTAGCAATAATGTACAGAACAAAGATTTTGCGATTCAAGAAAGAAACTAAGTAAGCAAGAAACAACGACAAACGAAAATTAGGACAATAAAAATAAAACGCTTCAATGTTGGGAATAGGTAGAAAATAGAAAAAGGAATGGTTAGTTTTACAGAAGCGACGACAAAAATGTAGAAATAATAGTAAGGAAGTTATGGTTTCAAAATTTGCAAAAAGCGAGAAACCTTTGGGTGAAGAGGATATAAAGGAAATTATTGCTACGAAATAGAGAACAAAATGGAATAAGAGAATGTGGCAACAGAGTAGGTGGTATTAAGAACGTACAGTAGAAGGAAGTGTTGGGTAGGAAGGTGAAGTGCAAGAAACTGATAAATAAGAAAACACAAAGATGAAATATACGATAAATTTAATCTAAATATGTAAACAAATGCAAGACAAAACACTTCTAAAAGAAAATAATGTATCATGATGCTTTTTAATATTCGACAGTTATACAATTATAATTATGAAATATGCCTGATACATTATTATTAAACAAACGTGTCCTAGCAAGTATTATGAAATTTAAATATTAACTTACCCTGCGTCTTGTGCTTCATGCGCTCTAATTATTGACAGGAGATTGTTATTTTGTAGGAAGTCGCAACAGGCAGCGTAACTGAAACAAAGTACACGTCTGTTTATTTATGTTACATCTATTGGTTGCTATGCTGTAAGATACCCTAAAATTAAATTTTACATAAAATTTTGGTTAGCTAGTAAAATGAATCTTTTATTTAAACCTGGCATATGGGCTGCAATTGCTTTCTATCTGAAAACAAACCCATTCTAGTTGTAGACATTAATGTTGGCAATCCTTTTACACATCGTAATCTAATATTAAACTACGTTTCCAAAACAAAACCACTCTCAGATACCCAACACGTGTAAAAATAAATTCCGCCCTCACCTACCGCGCACAATAAGTTTTTGAACATTATTACAAATACAACCGTAACAGGCAGAAACAATTGACAATATCAAGAACTAGTTAATCTAAAATACAGGTATAGAATATTAACATACCCGCAAGTGGTGATATCAACGGCAACGGTGATCAACCGTGAACATAGTTAAAATGACAGGATCAAGGGCAGTTGTTAACAATTATAATCGAGTTAACTATAAGAATAAGAAAAAGACAAGTTAAAGAATGAATTCCAACAATCATCATTACTAATTTCTCGAATTTATTACGGAAGCGAAAGTTATTAACCAGTTGTTGGAAAGGACGCCCATCATAAATATACGTACATACACAGATACGCGCACAGCGCGCACGTGCAGGACACACGCATATAAGCGCGCATCGCAAGCACGCGGACACGCACAACCAAGCACGCATCCACTTTCGCTCGCGTGCACGCACACACACGCACGCGCGCACACACACAAACCAATAGAGAAAATATTATAGGCACACTTTAAAGAAAAATGCTTTAAATTTCATGCATTCAGCATTTCTAAAGAGGAACAGTATATATTGCAAGATGTCAGGATTGTCTACATACGCACAAAAGATGACGCAAAAAGAGTTCATTGACTAAAATCTAGTTGCAATCAAGCAATCTAGAAGAAAATAAACAAAGCTTAAAAACCCCACCTGGCACTAATACTTTTAAGAAAAATAAGAATATAGCGTTAACCGTCGAGGCTAAAACCAAAAAGTTAGCACGAGCAAAAGTGACTGTAGCAAAGGTGCTTTCCCAGTAGTGCTGGGAATTAAATCATTTCACTTGGTAATAAAAAAATGGCGAGGAAATAAGCTGAATAGAGCAATGACCAATAAGTACCTTAGGCAACAACGGTGGGACAGTAGTTCGGCAGGAAAAAGTGTCCACCGACTTCTTCTACAGAGTAAATGTAAAGTATTTCAATTTATCCGTATGTACGTTACATGGCTCTTACTCATCTTACAAAAGTACGATAAGGACTATTAATTTTGCTAACTATGACTGTAAAGAGCGAAGAACATCCCAACATATTCTATAAAAAGATTCATTTTTAGAATGCGATTTTCAAAATATGTAAAGAAAGATAGAAAACATAAACATCCAGCTAGCACTACGAGATGAAAGAGTGTATAACTAACTAAACACACTAGCGAACAAAGTTTCAATACAATCTAGAAAATAATATATACAATAAATACAAAGAAGCTATTAAAAAGTTAGTATAGACCGTAAGGTAAGTCTGGATATATCCATGATCATCTTCTATCTCCGAAGTCAACGAATACCGGGCTAGAGCATCTGAAATCAAGTGAGCCAAGACCACCTTCTTGAATGTTTTATGACCGACTTGGACCTAATCTAGACTAGAAACAATGCACAAACTCCCAGTTTAGGGCTGCTGATAGCAGAAAACGTACACAGTTAGGCATTACATGTGACTTTCCAATGCTCCACCCGAAGGTACTACATTGGCCAGGAAGCGAGTTTTTTTTACCTGGAAAATTTGGAATTTTGCCGAATCCTTGCTATTCCAAGCAAGGTAGGGATCTTTAACGTGCGTGACAACACTCACACACGGGACCTCCATTTTACCTCTCATCCGAACGAGGGTGTATTTTTGCGAAAAATGCTCGCCTAACATTTTTCAAGCGGACCGTGTCGGGATTCGAACCCGGAACCTAGGGCGTAGTAGTCACACACATACCACTACGCCACGGAGCCGCCTCACACACAGTTAGGCACCGGTTCTCCAATGGTCAAAGACCCAGTGGAAAGCAAGTAAAGCAGATATAAATGTAACTATCAGAGAACAGCAATTGTTGTACGAGGTAGTTTAGTTAGGACAAGAGACAAAACCCCAATATCCGGCTACCGATGATCAGGGACGCGCACAGTAGTTATAAGGTTGAATGCTCAGCCTTTGATTTCCAACTGACGATAGTCCGGGACTAGACGAATGGCAAAGTTAGATCAATTAGTATAGGAATTCTAGATTAGGCTTTGGGCTTCGGTTGGGGTAAAGGCATAACCGGACATAAAACTTTCGCGTTAAAATTGTAAGAGCAATTAACTAACAGAAGAGGCAGAAGTAAACAAAGACTAACCAACTAACATAAAATTTATTGGGGCGAGGGCAAATACACATGTACAAGGTAATTAAAGAAATAAAAATGTATATGTATGGTTTAGGTTAGGCGTAGTAAATAATAAGCAAACACCTGAAAGCAGTTTTGCAACATACAAACAAATATGTTAGAACATAACATGACCCACTGCAGCATTTGACTGAACACGTTATAGTTTGTAATAGAGCACTAGATGATACAAGCAGTCCGATCTGCCATATTAGTTCTCATTTACTGTTAAAGGCTATGTGATTTGTTGATCTGCTATGGTTTAGAAATATATTTTTGCAAAAAATGGTATGATATGCAGCTGTAAATTTGTTACGTTTATTTTTCAACATAAATTAAATACCCTTTTTTCCCCTGGTTGTCATTACCCGCTCGAATAAATTCCATTTCAATTCTTAAATTCTCCAACAATACCCTATATAATGTACCTGTTCAGAATAAGCCGGCTTTAACATAATTTTAACTCAAATCTATTTTGCTTTTAAAACGAAAATTTATTCGATGAAGTAAATAGTCAATACCATGTTTTAGGTATCCGTTAATTTGTTGAACATTCCGATAACGTATAATTGCTTTCTCTTGTGTTTCCCATCTAAAGACTTGTCAAAATAATGGATTCTACTCTTATTTGATAGCGTGTTTTCCAGTTTGCTAATCGCGCTTAGATAACGCGAGGATTGCAGTTCAAACTCGTGTTATTTGAACCAATTTTTAATTTGATTCTGCAGCTTGTGCATTGAAATATTTTCTACATTACTCGTCCCAGTACTTCAAGAACGATACATGTTTTTTTGTTCGACAAGTAGGAAGTATCTTGCGTGCATCGGTAAGTTTTTCCTCGCTTACCCATCCTAATCAGATTCTCTTTTTAGCTCTTAGCTGGAGGCCAAATTGGTTCGTTCTTTATGTAGGCCCAACTGTTCTTTGCCACAGATCAACTGCCGTTGCCTGTAGATCGCTAGAGCAATTATGGTAACAGGGTAAATAGATCCCGACAACCGTGGCGATGCGGTGCTGATTCACTCCCGATGGCGCGCAAGCTAAGTATTCCCCAAAGACAAGTATACAACTTGTTTTCTTTTGTGTATATCAAGGGCATATTCCTGATCAGCGTTTGGTGTAGTTACGTGATAAGAAACGTGATAATGTAGGACTATTGTTTGTTGCTGTGAATCGATATTATCGCTCTACAGAGTGATGTACCATTGTTAAAAATGTTTGACAAAAGTTCCCATACGCTTATTCTTTTCTACTGATTAGTTTATTTTACAAACGGTATTATGTACAGTTTAAAAGAATGTTTGACAAAAGCTCTCACACGTTAATTCTTTTCTACTGATTAGTTTATTTTACAAAAGGTATTATATGCAATTTTAAAAACGCTTGACAAAAGCTCTCACATGTTTATTTTCTACTGATTAGTTTTATTTTGTGTAAAATACGAAATGCGAGCTTTGCTCTCCTTCGGACTTGATTTTTGGACGTTACGATTTCGTTTCACTTCCCAGTTTTGCTAGATTTTTTTTCGTTTTCTTGCTTTTTCTTAACCCAGGTGGGTCCGGGAATAGAATAGCCCCATGGTACAACCTGCCTGTTGTAAGAGGCGACTACAGCGGTCCAACAGAACACATACACACGCACAACACATACACACACGCGCACACTTCTTACACACACACACACTTTATACACACACAACACTTACACAGACACTTCTTACACACACACACATATACACACACGCGCACGCACACGCATACACCTACTCATATATAACTACACTGGGATTATGTTTTATTCTCTTTTGTACGATTCTTAGTTTTTTTTTGGTTTTGTACTTGGTGCTTGGTGTTATTCTTTTTGGTTTTTTCTCTTTTTTCTCGTTCCTTTTGCTCCACTTCCCTTTCCCGATTCTTTTGCTGGTCTTCTTTGCTGTCGGTTCCTAGTCCGATAGTGTTTCGTCCATCCGCTCATGTGGTAAGTGCTTTCTAGTCAGTTTTTCTTTCTACAGAAACCAAGACTTAGTCGACTTTAGGACTAGTTAGCATTTCTTTTCTTTGGTTCTCTGGTTTTGGTTACCACAGTAGTACATCGTTTCATTTTGCCAGCGCTCTCCCTCTCTTCCTTTCGTTCTCCCTTGTTGTCCCTTTGTTTACTTGTGGCTTGACCTTTGGGTCCTGTTTTGGTTGGCACTGTTGGTTTTCTTCCTCGTTCCTTTTCTTCTCTTGAGATTGATAACCTTACTGTTTCTTCTGAGAAACATACGTCCTTTGACGACTCCGCAGTGCTGAGGCCTTTCCACATTAGTCCTCCTTGATTGCTTATTACCCGTCTTCCCTTCCATCCATCTTTTTTTTCTTTCTCTCTTTCTATTATTAGTCCTTCGAGCCGGATTTTGTTTGGTGTCTCTTTTGTTTTCTTTTCTATCCGGAATCTGTTGTGGTCGGTCGTGTTGTTATTTTGGGGGTTTCTTTTTTCTTTTTTGGTGCTTTTGTTGTTTCCCTAACGAATGTTCTTTTAGTTTAAAGAAAATTTTCTATCTTTTCGTTTTGTTTGGGTTTTTTTGGGTCCTGCCCATTCCCGAATTTTGGCTTTCCTACCCCGAACTGTTAATTTTGCAGGGGGGGGGGTTGTTACGTTTATTTTTCAACATAAATACCTGTTCAGAATAAGCCCGCTTTAACATAATTTTAACTCAAATGCATTTTGCTTTTAAAACGAAAATTTATTCGATAAATTAAATAGTCAATACCTTGTTTTAGGTATCCGTTAATTTGTTAAACATTCCGATAAAGTATAATTGCTTTCTCTTGTGTTTTCCATTTAAAGACTTGTCAAAATAATGGATCCTACTCTTATTTGATAGTGTGTTTTCCAGTTTGCTAATCGCGCTTTGATAACGCGAGGATTGCAGTTCGAACTCGTGTTATTTGAACCAATTTTTAATTTGATTCTGCAGCTTGTGCGTTGAAATATTTTCTACATTACTCGTCCCAGTACTTCAAGAGCGATGCATGTTTTTTTGTTCGACAAGTAGGAAGTATCTTGCGTGTATCGGTGAGTCTTTCCTCGCTTACCCATCCTAGACAAATTCTCTTTTTAGCTCTTAGTTGGAGGCCAAATTGGTTCGTTCGTTGTGTAAGCCCAATTGTTATTTGCCACATATCAACTGCCGTTGCCTGTAGATCGCTAGTGCCGTTATGGTAACAGAGTAAATAGATCCCGATGACCGTGGCGATGCGGTGCTCACTCCCGATGGCGCGCAAGTTAAGTATCCCGAAAATACAGGTATACAATTTTTTTTCTTTTGTGTATATCAAGGGCATATTCCTGATCAGCGTTTGGTGTAGTTACATGATAAGAAACGTAACAATGTAGGGCTATTGTTTGTTGCTGTGAATCGATATTATCGCTCTACAGGGTGATGTACCATTGTTAAAAATGTTTGACAAAAGTTCCCACACGCTTATTCTTTTCTACTGATTAGTTTATTTTACAAACGGTATTATGTACAATTTAAAAGAATGTTTGACAAAAGTTCTCACACGTTAATTCTTTTCTACTGATTAGTTTATTTTACAAAAGGTATTATATGCAATTTTAAAAACGCTTGACAAAAGCTCTCACATGTTTATTTTCTACTGATTAGTTTTATTTTGTGTAAAATACGAGATACGCACTTCGTATCACATAATTGTTTGCTTTGAAAAAGTAATGCTTAATTTATTTCTTTGTCTTGTTTGTTTTTATTGTTAATAGATAATCGTGGGCGACGTGCTCTTTTTTTTGTTTTTTTGGTATGTAGGTGAATCCCCCGCTCACCGCATTTGGTAGTTAGCCTGGTATTTACTTTTCTTCCGGCTACGTCTAGGTACGTAGCAAGACATGGGAGTACATATAAGTTTTAAAAAAACAATTGGATTTCCAAACCGACAAAGGCATTGTGTAATGCATGTTTTGAAAAGATTGAAATTAGGTGTATGCGATAATGTGATTTTTGAACAGGAACATTTTCAAGCTTCTCAGTTCGAACAATATAGAATCGATGGTCGTGTTGTACTCAAACCAAATTCAATTTCTACAACAATTTAGTATCATGGTGTTCTAAAAAGCAAACTCTTGTTACCCTAATTACAGAATTGGGATTAGTTACTGTTTGCGCTGATATTTATGTTAGCATTGTTATTTAAAAATATTAACTAGTACCATTAAGTTGCTATGGAATTTTGAGAATAATTAAAAGTTCGAGCATATGGATATACAATTGCATTTTATTTTAGGTCAAATAAGTGAAGCTATCGTTAAAGTGAGATATGTTTGTACTAACAAACACCAAATACTGTTACAAAATCATTAGGTTGAGAAAAATTGTGTAACGTGAACATACAATCTAGAAAAACTTAAAGACATTTTAGAAATATTAGTTTTGCAGAATAGAAGTACTATTACGTTTGTATACGTTGTTAAATGTAACGTAATAATTCGTAGGCTATAAAATGAATACAATGAAACGTTCCCTTTAGCAGCTTACAGCATTAATAATGGTGGTAATGTTATAGAATCACAATATATTTAACAACTCAGGTGGCTTAAACTTTATTTATATTTACAAATTCTATCCAGTTAAAAAGGATCATTTATATTGCTGCAAAACGTTACTTTTAAATGCCTTAGAGTTAGTGTTGTAAATAGATTTGCTACAAGTTTCTTGAAGTGTCGTGGATTATTAGTAGGTTATAGTTTATTGATCAATTATCTAAACATTACAGATTAATTAGTCTATAATGAATCGTCAAAGTTGTAAATATATGTTCCACTTATACACCTTTCTGCTGTAGTTTCTTTAAATGTGAACATTAACGTTAATTATCATAAGTAATTAGTACTGATTATGGACGGTAATAACAGCGTGTTGAACAATGTTTGTATAGTACAGTAATAATATAATAATTATAATTAACCAACATTTATTGTTTCAGTTACTAGTATGTTTTTGTGATAAAGACAAAAACTATGTGTCACTATTTAAATTTGCCACTTGCTTTTGGATCTAAAATGGAGGATCGGTCTGCTCGTATCATCTAGTGCTTAAGTTCCTAAGTTAGAGACATGAAAAAACTCACATAATGAAGGAAGTTCTTTTAACAAGCTGTCTTTTAAATTCTATTTAATATCCCTTACCAAATAGTAACTTTTAACGTTCGCATTCCGGAAAAGAATTCACATACATAGTGCTTAATTGACATGCTAAAATCCTTTCACGCTATTATACTTTTCAGTTTTATTGTATTACATAAAATTATTTCACTTAGAAGTAAGTTCACTGCAAACAATATGCTAATTAGCGCGGAATTATATGACAAATATGCCAAGCGTATAATAATTCCGTTAATTTGCATTTCGTTTGACTAATGAGGAAACAGTTTGAGTGCACAAATAAGGAATTAGATTTGTTTTATATTTCTGATTTTACGCAGCATGATGCCAGACGTCACACTGAATTTTTTAACAGATTATATTAATAGCTGAAATATAGAAAATACAGACTTCAGTACAGAAATGTGGTGCGGCTAACATATTGCACTGCGGCTTGCTCAACGTTTTAATAAAAAAAAACATCAACTGTTCCCTATAGATATTTATAAAATATCTTTAGACATTCAATATTAATTCGTCCATGTTTTCCCTCTAGCAATTCCCTTCTTTAGTAAATATCTCTTGCTGTGTAAGTTACGATGCAATAGAAAACTCCAAGGGGAAATTTAAGTTAACTACTAATCCCTTGTTCAAATAAATACGTTTTCAATTAACTACAAACATGTAAATAACAATCGTAGTTTTCAGCTTACCTGTAAAAATATGAGCATCCTCTTACTGAGTTATGTGAGAAATGTTCTGCATTATTTTCATTACCAAAGTCTTCTAAAGGGTCGGACCATAATAAATCACACATTGGCCCAAAGGCAGGAGGTTCCTTAAATCTGTCTAACTGCAACAAATAATTAAATTAGTCAGGTATTACAATTGGTAATAGTTTCAACGTATCAAACAACAAATATTCTTACTTATGAAAATAAATGGGATTGCAGAAAAGATACTGAAACTATCCAAGTAAACAACTCAGGCTATTTCACATAACGCGGAAAAAGGTTTACCCCTACATAATTCGAGAACGAAAAAATCAGGACAACTGTCTTACAATTTTATAACTCAGAATCAAAAATACAAGCAAGTTGCATTTTATAATAGCAGGTGAAAAACTGAACTCATTTTATACAAACGTATTAAATATATGATATACTAAAACTGTTTTGGTCAAAAATAAATACATTCCGACCTTTGCTGGGCATCAACAGGAAAACTACAATAAACTCTGTAGTTGAATTTTGGTACCGAGTTTTACCAATCCCTATGTAAGAAAGTAGCGGCTCCTAAATGTATACTTTTCTAAATGCATGGCGTTGAACGTGATTTTTTTCTTTTGGGCGAACCATAAGTCTGATGAAATAATGACAACGCATACATTGCTTAACTGGTTCCCAAGCATAATGTTCTACATGTCCTCATTGTCGCAGGTAACCGCCTCAATCAATCGGTGCCTTATTCAGTCACATGTAAACTAAATCCTATTACGTATTAATAGAAATAACCCTTTATTTATTGGATATTAAGTTTCCATCTCTTATTATTAAATCTAAAGTATTTTATATAAAAGTAAAGGAATACCTTCTGTTTCCTGAATCCGATCGTGATTATTTTATAAATTATTATTTACATTATAAGAATAAAATGGTTTTAATATGCATAAATACATTAAAATACCGCCTCGGGGATTTCTATCGCCCTCGGGAAAATTATGTGAAACACGCTATTGATATGACAAAGCTCTCAACTTCAATATTAGTTATCAGACATTAGTCGGTTTGAATAAGCAAATTCCGGGAGGGATAAATAAGTGTAGAACGATGGGGTAACTACACGAACTTAAATTGAACACTTCAGTACCGGAATTCACGGAAGCGGTTGTGTTCTTCGGAGTGTGTGTTACCGCGAGTTTCGATGTAGTGCTCAAATTGCTAGTTACTATATCCTTAACATTTTCTTTTATGGCACTATAAAGATATTACAGGCAACAAAGTAGCAGAAATTCGAGAAAAGCGAACCAACGAAATCCTGAAAGAGTTCGTCACCGGAGGCCCTGATGTAAGTGTTATTACTTTATAATATTGTATATCGAAATTTGCAATATTCAACTTAAAAAATTAATTAAGTAAGAGTCGAGAAGACGGTAACAATCTTCAATCTTTTCGGCACTATAAACATTTGAAGGTTAAACCCGTTCGCTGCCGTGTGTGCGTCGCTTCTTTTGGATGTAGAAGAATACTCGCTAGGGTTACCGAACTTGTTGTCGACATTAATCCTTGCTGAAAAAGCGTTGTCTCCGCACAGTTTGTTGCGATCAAAAGTAGACAACGATCATGCGAAGCGTAGGTGTTATTGCATAACCAGTCCATGGGATAAGTGTGTTTGATTTTTTTTATACAAAGGCTTTAAGTTTGTATAATAAATATATTGATGACACTGCAGACAGTATAGTTCATCTTTCTATTTTAATAAATTATCTTATTTGCATATTTACATAGTAGTGATATTGACTCTCGACAGCATTAGGAAATGCGTTGGCATTGTTACTTTTTATTCTATTTACTACTTAAACGTGCACAGAACAACTGATTATAAAAACAACATTTAGTTGATATTGAACTTGATCGAAACGCTACGAGGAATGATTGATACAATAAAGTCTACAATCAACTTTCTGAAAATGTAGCAATGAATGTCCTCGTAAATTATATATTGGGTGAGCAGGAATCATAAACAAACCGTTAAAATCGCCTGGAACTAAAGGAACCTCCCACATAGACATTTTATTAGATATGCTATATACCCAGTTTGTAGCATTTGCACTAAAGTGTTACAAACCTTGATAAAAAACATATCACGGGTACCTTTTTGAAGCTAACAAAATATTTAGCAGATTTTATTCGTATTGATATAATTTAGAAAAAAATAGAAAGATTCCTACCATATTGCAAACCTACTCCAGCTGTGATTCATATCATATTAATAAGCCGTTGAATGGAATGAAACAAAATTTTTTCAACCTACTTTTGTGTTTCTTGATAAAATTAATAGAACAATACGAGTGCAGTGCAATAGAAAAACGGTTTACAAACCAAGATTAGATAATATCACAAATTCTGTAGCAGATAAAAATTAAAACTCGCACTGTAATCCTCTAAGCCGAAAATCATGAAATACAACAGAAATTAAAGCATAGAATACTTAAACAACTAGATCTTTTCCTAATAATGACAACACTGATCAGAAACATAATTAAAAGTACAAGTAGAGTAAATTGCAAAAGAAAGGAAATGCCAAGACGCTGTTGTCAGTAACTTGTGCAGTAGTATAAGTACAACAACCATGTTATTCACTACATAATAGAATACTTGGGGATCATAGATTTTGTTGAGTACCTTTCTTTACTGAAGTAAACAGAAATATCAATGAGTTAGATGTACAAAATTGGTATAAAAAAATAAGCAATATGTTATTAGACTGGCAAATAAAAATTCTGATTCTCTAATTACTAGGGTACATAGTCAGTTGAATTTAGTCTAACAGCTGAAAATATCGTGAACGACACTGCAGCTCTTAACTTCAAGAATCAACGACCACAATTTAGAAAGTAACGATGAAAAGTATCATACGCTCCATAATCACCAGATTTAACACCCTGAGACTTTCCTCTGTTCTCAAAAGTGAAAATTCAGATAAAAGGTCATGGTTTTGACACAGTAAAAGACATTCAGAAGAAGCAGTAAATGCCTGACAGCCTTCAGGAAAGAATTCTTTGACACTTTCCAGGCATGAATCAAATGAAACAAACGCTGGATGCGTTGTATTGATTTGCAGGAAGACTACTTTAAAAGAAATGGCAGCTATTAGAGGCCTAGGCAAGCAACAAAAAATTATTTTAGTTAGTTCGAAAATTTTCTGATAGAACTAAGAAATTTTTCGAATACTAAATACTTCTTTTCCATGTAGAAACACTGTGTATATTGTACCTTGAAAAGATTTATTTATGTTACATAATAGTATTTTTAAATAGCATAGTACGTAAGTTTAAATAAGTAAAAATGCAAATCATCCCTTGCTACGAAATACAGATTAAAACGCGTTCCAGAGCACTTAATATAAGTTGAAAAATCCGTAGAAATCCTCCTCTAATACTATGACATACCATTTAGAAAATCAGTATAAAGAGAATTAATATCTGTGCTTCTCGAAGTACTTTTCAGTTCATTTCATAACAAGACTAAAGGTATTTTAACGCAAAAACGTGAAAAACTATGTTTTAAACCGAAACAACTCCATTTTTCTAGATTTTCGAGTTCAGAAGTAGAGAAGACAGTCAATGAAATCCATAAATGAAGTTAAACCATAAACGTGACAAGCAACTAGAACAAACAATATAAATAAATATTCCAATTAGGGAGACGGTAGGCGCATTTGCAACCCATAAATCAGATAAGGCAACGCTATAACAAATTCAGATAAGTGTTTCACATTCCTTCTTTAAACAATGCCAATTAAGGAACTATTTTTACGACTTAATAAATCAAAACTGACAACCAATTTAGATAGCGTGATGTTTAAACTAACAACATTTTCGACGAAATTACGCCATCCTTATGAATCAGTTCAACCAGAATATCGAGTGCTCGAGAGCTTGTGACGTAAAAACCTTGATATTATATAAATTGGAAAATAAACCGGAATGAGTCAGTTGCCAATTATCTGTATGACGGTCAAGTGTCGATTGTCTTTGTGTCGGTCAATCACGAATGATATTTTTGTCAATGAATAAAGTTTGAGTTAACGTTAGTGGTACTTGACGATTTAAATATTTATCAAGAACAATATATTTTGAAGTTAACGATCGACGCCCAAAGTAAAATTTTATTAAAATATAAACAACAGAGATTGGAAGTAAAATAATGAAGTCGGTTTAATGAAGTCAACAAAACATTTCTGTATGGCAAATTTAAATAAAAATGAAACGACGTAGATTTTCAATCCATTTATTGGTAAAATACTTCTAAAAATGGAACGACATGGAAATTTAACAAACCATTTGGTCATGGATGAATTGATGAGTTCCAGCGTAATTTAATGGTAAAACGCAAGTATATCATTAATCTGTGAAGGACATCTTGCTTGCATTATTTATTTTAAGTAGGTTAAATTGCGTAAGACTTTGGCATATAGATGTTTTCTTGTAAATGGATAATTTCAGGTATTTTTTAGAGGTCGAATTCCGATTTTGATAAATGTACCTGGTCAGCTACATTTGTATAGAGGTAAGCAAGATCATTAAAATTATCCATAGATGTTTCTAAAAATATACACATAGGGTGACTTAAATAAGGAAAGATCTGGGAATACTCATTACAAAGTGAGATTCTACAAAGTCTTTTAGTATCTTCAGTTATGAAATGTTTTTAAACTTAAAATGTACCCTTCATTTGTATATTTTAATGCATGTATGTTAGTAATCTTTTTGGATAATGTGTGTTAAAGAAAAATTTTTTGTGGACGTAGCAATTATTATTATTTGAAGGATTGTTTATTAATGAATCACTGGGAAAGGTTCCTCGTATGGAGACTGAAAAGTCGTGGTAATCGCACATTGACGAATAAACACGTGGAAGTAAGCTTGCAAATCTTTACTTTCATTGGTACCATGATGTGATGTAGAAACGGGTTGCAAAGTGGTCATATGAGAACCTAGTCGAGAAACTAAAAAAGAGGTATCGTTTTAATAGGTGTGGATGTAAAAAATTCTCCTGGAAGTCGTAGTTGTAAACAATATAAAAGCTTCGACATAGTAGAGCCAAGATCTTCAGAAAATGTGGATCGTTAGCCGAGGAGGACCTATGACAAAGCTTCCACCCATTGGTCGATGCCGCGAGACTTGATAGCTGTGTTTAAAGTCCTATGCCACCGTTCAACGAGGCCGTTAGCTTGTGGGTGGTAAGAAGTTGTATGAACACGTTGGATTCCAAATAATTGGTTGAATGCTGAACTCAAATACGATTCAAATTGCGAACCCTGATCTGTTGTGATGGTAAGGGGTACTCTAAAACGTACGATTCGATTAGCAAGAAATGTTTCTAAAATAGCTTTGGTTTGATGTAGGAAAAAGGAAATGCTTCGGACATCTTTAGAACCTGTCGATACACGTTAAACAGTATGAATAATCTTTAGAATAAGGAAGGGGTCATATCATATCCACATTAATGTGGAAAAAACGTTCTCTTCGGATAGAAATATTATTAACTGCTGAGTTAGTATGCCTTTGAATTTGATTTGTCTGGCAAGACAAACATTCTTTAGCCTAAAGCTTGCAATCTTTTTTATGGACGACCAAACGAACCTATTTTTAACTAATTTAATGGATGCCCTAATTCCTGGGTGTACCAGGGAGTGTACGATTTTTGCAGTGTCTAAAATTTTTTGTTAAAAAGGGCCTGCAAATACGAAAGGAAGTATTACAATATATGTCTTAATTACATTCGGGAATAAAAATTTTTTTAATTTTACGTGAGGAAGAATTAGAAGATAAAAACTTTAAAGTTCCAAGTCATGTTCCTGTTCGTGGCTTAATTCTCGATAATTCAAGCATGGTAAAGATATTACGAGATTCTTGAAAAAGTATCAACCACCGTATTTAGCTTTCCAAAGATATGTCTAATATCGGTCGTGAATTAACCTATTAAGTTCAAGTGTCAAATTTGCTTTGGGGTATAATTCTTCGACCTTTTTCGAAAAGCAAAAGTTAAAGGTATGTGGTCTGTAAATAAAATAAACCAACGTGCTTCTAAAAAACGTTTAAAATGTCTAATTGCCAGATAAGCAGCCAGCAGTTCTCTGTCAAAGACGCTATATTTCTTTTGTACGTCATTCAATCGGCACGAGAAAAAAGCTAGCGGTTGCCACACGTTATTGGCCCACCGCGTCGACAGCTTCGCTAGAAGCATCGACATGTAAGGAAAGTTGTGCATTTGGCAAGAGGTAAGAAACTAAGACTGCGTTTCCCAACGATTTTTTGATAGTTTGGAACGCTGTAACAGTACTATCTGACATGTCAGAATTTGATTGTTCTTAATATTTTTACCTCTGACAAAATTAGCTAAAACGTCCTGAGTTTGAGCTGCGTTTGGGATAAACCTTCTGTAAAAATCAACTACTCCAAGGAAGCGTCTTAGCTCTTTAACCGTTTTAGGTAATTTATAATCTAAAATAGCCGCTATCTTATCGGATAAGGGACGGATTCCCGAAGGTGAAACAGTATAACCTAAACATTTCAGTTCTCTCTTCTCTAAACTGCATTTGGTTACGTTAACTACGATTCCGAAATTATAAATCTCTCAAAAAGGATTCTCAGGCGTTTGACATGTTCCTTTTCATCATGTGAGACTATGAGAACGTTGTCGAGATAAGGAAAACAAAATTCTAGTTCTCTGACCATCTCTTGTATAAAACGCCGAAGCGTTTGTGCAGCGTTATACAAACCAAGGGTCTTGATTAGGAATTCGAACAGACTAAATGGCCGTTTTTTTAATACTATTTGACTCGACGGAAATCTTATGGCAAGCACGCACCAAATCTATGACAGAAAAAATTGTTTTGTCATAAAGGTTGTTACAAAAATCGTGGATATAAGGTATCGGTTATCTGTCAAAGACGGTAATAGAATTTAATCTACGGAAATTACCACAAGGACGCCATTCGTCATTTTTTATTTGGGACCACATGAAGGGGACTAACCCATTCGCTTTTTGAAGGTCGACAGATACCCATGTCTAACATATATTGAAACTCTCTTTCAGCAATTGATAATTTATCGGGAGGCAAACATCAGAGTTTAGCGAAAACAGGAGGGGTCTCTGGTTTTAATATGATGAGTTATAATATAAATCGGATTCAGTGACGTATTTTTAATAGTGAGTAGTTTTGTTATTTCTTTAAACCCAGTTTATAAATCTGAGTACTGCGAATCTTTAATTATTGTAATTAAATTTGAGGAGGATCCGGTTATGGGAATTGCAATAGAAGAAAGAGTTGTGTTACTATCGGCCAGACGAGCCCGTATAAGATCTACAAGCAGACAGAAATGCGTTAAGAAGTCTCGAGATCTAAATGAATTAAGCGCTCGCCAAAGGTTTGAATTGGGGTACCACTTGCAGCAAACAGTTTCAAATCTGACTGAAAACCCTTGTTACCTGGCAAGGGGATATTACTGAAATATCTGCCCCCATGTCTATAAGAAAACGAATACCTGAGCTCTTGTCCATCATGAAAAGACGACTTGATTTATTGCTGCCTCCATCATTCGTCGTCTCTAATGATTGTGTACGTGGTTTTCATACTTTTGTTGCAAATGCAAGGTTCTTCAGATTTGGTTTCCTGTATGCCAATTTTTTATGCAACCACCGAGATTTGGTTCTATTTCGTCCACAAGAATTAGTTTCTCTTCCATCTGCTAAGTTCTTCTATTTCATCTTTCATATTTTCTTGAAGAATTTGACTTTTTTCGAATAAATATGTCAAATTGTTTACCTTTTTTTCTAAACGTTGTAAGATGTCTAAATTAACCGGGTTATTTGTTGTAACATTGACCACAGAGTTAATTTCATTAGATTTGCTGACTTCTGTAATTTTATCAGTCATTTGAGCTAGCGTCTCTCTAATTCTTCTTTGCTAACAAACAAAATAGCTTGAATCTGAGTAGGAAAATACTGAATCTATAATGTCTTTAACAAATTACTATGCAGTTTATTTTTATTTAATTCCTTCATATCCTTAAGTAAATTAGACGGATTTCTATCGCTTAAGTTTAAAGAGGTCAACAGTTTTTTAACTGCTTCTCCTCGAAGTCAGCAAACAAATTCTAACCGTTGCTTTAAAGCGTCAACCATATTGGATGAAGGTGGATTTAAAATCAAATCAAATCGCTCACTTGATGAAGAACATCTGATTCCGTTGCAGCGACTACGGTACGATATTTGGTGGCATCTGTGGATATACCTGCAGCTAGGAACTGTGATTCGATTTGTTTGAACCATAGGTGAATATTCTGCTTCCAAAAAGGGGGTATTTTACACTTACGCGTGCAATTTCTCTTTCAGTATTATTGTTCTTTATAACTCCCTTGCTTTTTCTGAAGAGTTATTATCTTCATTAGCCATGTCGAGGCCACCAATTTATTGTTCGTAATATAAAATAAATTATATGATTCGGTAAATTATTACTTGGTTTAGTTTATTGCATTTAATTAAAAAATACAAACATAAAATTGAAATCTCAACATCAAAAAGATATGTCAATTCTAAAACAACCGTTACCTGCACCATAGAACAATAATCAACTCTCCTTCAATGACGAATAAGAACAGTTGGGGCAAATATTTTGTCCGCCACAGTGCCATAAGGGAATGTTTAATATCAGCTGGCCGGATAAAATAAATAATCATAGGTCCTTGAAAAAGTCTAGGATCATAAAAGTATTACGAGTGTGATTAAGAGAAGGCGTGACAAGATAACTGCTCATATTTTGATGCATGAAGGAATGGTTAGGTTAGTAATAAAGGGTAGAGCAGAAGGTAAAGTAAGTAGAGGAAAAACAATAGCTGAAGTGTATAGACTAGATTAAGAATAATATAGGTAAAGATTAGTTACAAGACATTGAAAGTTGTCTCAGGATAGGAAACGTTTAAGAGATGCGCCAGACCAATCTTGAGGTTGTGATTAGAACGGAGGTTATCCACACCACAAAGTATAAATACCTTTTACAAGAATTTTACATTTTTACTGTGAAAATAAATACAATATAAAATAATAACAGTGGTCTCTACTGGTATATATAAAACATGAGAATTAACATAAAACATTGTGCAATACCAAAAGCTTATCCAATTTAAAAGGCTCATATGGATAACCGAAATCGTCCTCGCATTTTCAATTAACTTACGTTCTGGCATGTTACAACTCTATAGAAGAAACAATCTTATACAGTAAAATGCAATTATATATTCCATAGTCATACATAAATATATTTTTAGTTTAGCCTTTAGGATGGAGGCACAAAAGCAGAATAATGATTATTAGAACTTAACCCAATTAGTAAACTTTATCAGAAATTCTGTGGTTAAATGTAGCTATTGTAAATGTTTTATGAGATAGTTACAAATTCCATTATCTTCTCGAGTTTGTCAGACATATACCTCTAGTTAATTTTAGTAATATCGTTACTACAATATTACGTAAATTGATGCTTTTATGATTGTTTGCAAGGGTTTGAATAAAGTAGAAAGTTTAATGCTCTATAAAGGTTTTATTGAACATCAAGATGAAGGAAAATGGAAAGTTTATTACTCAGTAATATTTGAATTCGGATTACTAATATTATATTTAGATTTGTAACATAATATTCAAATGACAAAAACTAAATCGGCGACTGCATTCTTTCTGAAAGCCTTTTTTTTTTTACAAAAACTAATATTTCGTGTTCACTGATTAAAGTCAATTGAGCGCTGTTAAGTAAAAGAAAAAGCAAACTATATTGAAAAGATTGATATATTTTGCACCCTAATTAATTTAGTTAGTAAAATACGAAACTTAAAAAATATGGAAACTTAGGTAGTGGCGATCGAAAACAACAGTCTCACAGTTTTCATACAAATTAATGATGAATCGAAATCAGAAACTTCATTACGACAAAGTGAGTTTTTAATCTACTACATTTTTAGGAAATTTAATATAGTAACTTTTTCTTGTGTTTATAGAATATCAAATTTCGTTTCCGAATATCTATGACTGTTTCAATATATGTGAAATGGGTAGGCGAATTTTTGTTCCAAAATATTGCAATCTCGACGATATTCATTTATTAACGGTTTTTTTTTGATCGGTAATTAAAACTACGACCTGTTTGTCCCATATAAAACGAATTACAAGAATCACAAAAGAGTTTATAACTTTTCTAAAATATGAATCTTGTTTTTGTTCCGAACTAATAATTTATTTAGGTTATTGTTTATAGAATAAGGAACATTTACGTTAAATTGCATGAAAATATTTATAAGTTTTGGGATTATGATTTGATAAAATGGAAGGCTGCAATAGGACTCCACTTGTTCATTGTGTAGTAAACTAATAGGATAATTTAACTTATTATTTAATTTTAAATATAATTAAACAACATTGAAATTATTAATTTTAATCTGTTTTATAATGTTTAACTCGAAGTTGTAATTAACTTCATTCAACGGAGTAACAAGTAATCGCTTAAACAGACATCTAAAACGAGCTAATTTGTGAGAAAAGGGATTAAAACAATACTAAATAGAAAAAAGTATTATAAGTACAATTAAAATTAACCAAGGCTATTGGATAGGTGCGATGAGTGTGCCGCACGCCTTACTGCTTATTATAAGTTGTTTTAAATTAAAAAATTTACTAGTCAAAAACGTGTATGTAGCAAGTATGAAAAACACTAATATCTATACATGTAAGTTATCGACAAAAGCGGTTAGCATACTGCATACAGCACACCCGGTATACGCCACTGAAATTAACTACTTTTAGGAGGTGTGCTTTCAACGTTCATAATCGATAAAAACTTACGTCTCTCTTTTGTTTCATATGTATTGTAAGAGTAATTAAGAAATATATTAAACACATTCTCGAAATGACGTTAAACAGTTTTTACTAAAGTGACCTCGTATCTGTCTAAGGATAACAAAGGATGATTGACAGGTATTGTACTACAATAGGGTTGTTTTCGAAGGGTTTGTTTGATGATGCATGTTCTAGATATTTTCGCGATTTAACTAGAATAAAGGATTATTGTATATAAGCATAAATCCGCGATGCGACATAAGTATTAGTTTGAATTCCATCCTAATAAACGTTTGAAGCACATAAATTTATGTAAACATAAATTCGCTTATGTGATATAAATGTGTTAGATAAATAAATTACCAGTAATAGTGTTTCATTTGTCGTACAAAGAAGATTAAATTAGTACCTACAAATAGTAATTAAGCTAGTGTTAATGTAAACAAGACTCGGTAAATATTTGTGATTGTGAAGAAAAATTATTAGACTTGTATTTATTGGAATTAAAGGCAAAAGCAAAATTAGAAAATCCGTTACAGTATGTTTTCAATCATCGTAAACAAAAAAATGTATATTCAATTGGGCACTGGTTTGTGAGTGTGACTACAGTAAGTTTAGACTTGCTAGAAATTTATAAAATTGTGTTGAATGAAACTTAAACTTACTGTAACCACACTCGCAAACTAGTACCCGTTGTGAATATACATTTTCTTGTTTACAACGATTGAAAACATACATAAAAACAAAATAAGCGAAGAGACTAAGTTATTAGGCGATTATGAACATGTATGAAAACAAAAAATCGTTTTGCATTAGTTAGGTAAGTCTTAAATTATGTAATTTTTGTCTTTCTAGCTCGTTCTAAAATATGATGGCCAGCTGCATGCCCAGTTTGTTTTAAATCCCAACTACACACCTGATACCTCAGCAACCATTTACAAAAATGAAAATTAGATAAAGCAATTTTGATTTTCTGGTTTAATTTAAATAATTTACATTCTCTTATTATAAAGAGCACTATTTATTCTAACACATAAAGTTGGTAACTAATACAAATAAAGTCTGCTTACTTCTTTTTAAACATTTACTGAATCAATTCTATATCAACACCAAAATTCACTATTACATATCATTAATTCAGGTACTCCTTACTTTACGATAAGAGTCCCGTTCCGGTGACTCCGTCGATAAATAAGTTCGTCGATAAGCGAGGAGCTTGCGCCGCGAATATAGGATCGTTGTAAAATTATAAAGCTTATTTAGCAAAGTTAAAATTTATTCATAAATAAATGTATACGTATATATTATTATATACTTATTTCATTATTTGGAACTGTAGAGGGTCCAAGTGAGGAATATGACAACGATTAAATAGAAGTTATATATTCAAGGGCGGAAATCATGAACGTAACAGGTCGAAAAGAAGTTTCCAAATGTGGTTTCCTTTGTAATCTTCTTTATTCTTAATAAATTATTCTATAACACTTTAAAAGTTCAATCATTCCACGTTAAACTCTATTAAAACGTTCAGTATTTGGGTGCATAGCCTCAAGTCCTAATACAGCTGAAGAACACACCAGATAGCTTATGTACCGCAAATTTTTTATTCACTTCTTCAGTTCTTTCTTCTTCTTCCTCTCCCAAATGCTTCATCGCTTGTAACTCCAATAAATCGTCATTTGTTAGTTCTCCATCGGCATAATCTATTAATTCAGCAATGCTTTCCACTTCAACAGCTAAATTAAGCGCATTGGCAAAGTCCGTAATTGTTTGAATTAGTTTGTTCATGATTGTTAAACGATTCGCTATTGTTCGCGAAACCATTTATGCATTTTTCTACATGCCTTGTAATCACTTACCTGCTACTTCGTCGCAAGCCAATTTAACATTTTTAATCTAAAATACTGTACAATTTCCAAAAATCATGAAGGATTACCATATCATTTTCTGTTGTTGCTACAGCTTGGAAAAAAGTAATGCGCAAGTAATAACCAGGTCCGCGTCTAGCGGGTGGCCATTTCGTGCCCCGCACGAAGGCGCCGTAATCATAGGGGCGCCAAAAAGACATAAAAGTTATTATTCATATTCAGAATATTTCATAATCTTAAATAAATACATTGCCGATAACAAATACAGTGAATGGTCGTATGGTTTTAGTGAAAATTTAGAGCTAAACCATAACTATAGGTAGGTACTTAACAAACAACGGGTTACTTGTCCTTCATCCTTCAATGCTGTAATCCTATAGTCCAATCCCTATACCCTATACTATATTGAAAATGAAAATAGCTAAGCCATCCGCCCATCCGGTTTACAGAACTGTAAAATGTCTATTGTCTATTGTTCTGAAAGAAAGGAAATAAGCTGTTGTCCGTATCCTACAATGAAAAAACTATAAACAGTAGGGATGTGGGTGATGTGACGTTATTTCAGTACCGTTGCTTTGGATGTTATTTTTTGATTACGTTCTGTAACGCTTCAATGCTTTTTATTTTTTTAAGGAACTGTTGCTTTTGGAACGACGGTCCGTAAAACCTTTGCGCCTCTTGATGTTTAGGTATTTGTTTTGTTTTGAACTGAAGAGAGTTTGACACTTTTATAGTTTAGCTCTATTTAGAATACAATGTTAGAATGAAATGAAACTAGTTGCCTATAATACTTACCACATCTAATGACCGTAGTTAAATAAAATTTGTAAATGTTCAACATGGAGGGACTTTTTTATTTGTTTTATTTCTAGGTATATGAACAACTTAAATATATTTAATTTAAATAACGGAGATTCAGTCACCTTATACAATTTAAAAACAATAATTGTTTTATTTTATTTGTATGTAAACGGTAAACCATTTTATGCACAAGATGCTTAGCTTAGAGCCAAATATTGTTTGGAATATCTCTTGTTATGAGTATTATCCAGAAGGAGAAATCGGGAAGTAATTGGATTCAAGAGATAATGCACATTCCAACATTCCAAAAATTATGTCTCCGGCAAGGAATCGTTTTTCCCATAACTAATAAACAAACAGATTAAGATTCCATTTCAGATACCATTCTTTACAATATGAATATGAGTTACTAGTGTTCTTCGTGAACAGCATAATAGTCTCTCAACCAAATTTAGTATTTACACAAAAGCGATTAGTCAGATGAGTGACGTGCAACCATAAGTAGTGGAAGACACAAACAAACATTCTGCATTTTGGTAAACTTATCCTACCCTACCTGTAGTAGTGTAGTAAGTGCTGAACATATACGAGTGGTGTTCTATTGTTATAAGTACTACATTTTTTAGAAAGTAAATTTTTATTAAGTCAAATTTGAGTAACTTGTCTGCGTTCTCCAAGTGTGCAAAGAAAGATAAGTATGTCTGAAAAAAGAAAAAAACCCTCGGGATCCGAAAGTTAGGCGAGAAAAAGAACAGAAGCATATGCAAGGAGCCCTGCAAAAATTTCTTGTGAAGGGCGAGAGTGACCATTTTCCTTCCACGTCGACTCACATGGAAATCGCTGAAATTGATTTAGTACCATGTAGTAGTAGTAGTAGCCATCAATCTATTGTTGCTAGAGGCGATATAGGTATAGAATGAGAAGTAAAAAGTATATCTACCGATACTAGTGAAAGTGATTCTTCCACCAACTCTAATGACGATCCTGCAAGTGTAGATGTGCAAAAGCATGTAATTGATAATGCGAACTGGACCGTGTCACGATCACAAAAAAACATGGATTATTTTGTAACACACTACAATATATCTGCAGATTACGCTAACAAAAATGAACTCTTTCCAAAAAATGAAGACGGCCGAAGCTTTTCAAAGGCGTACTCTAAAAGGCATTTGATGAATGGCGAAGAAACTATCCGAATACATTAAAAAGTTATTCTGTTTTTGTTGCAAACTTTTTGGTAACAATTTTACTACAAAATTGACTGATTTTCCGATTGGAGATGTATCCGGTACATTAGGAAACATGAAACTTCATTATCACATTTGAGAGCCTTCAAGCGATGGAAGGAACTACGAATGTCTCTTCAAATAAAGTGCAGCATTGATGATGCGCAACAGACAATATTCGAAATCGAATAAAAACATTGGCATGGGGTTATCGAAAGGCTTATTGCTATTATTATATTTCTAGCAACTTGTTCCTTACCACTGCGGGGGGATTCAAATGTTTTATACAAAAGTAACAACGGAAACTTTTTAAAAGCGGTGGAAATGGTGGCAAAATGTGATGGGGTAATGTTGGAACATCTTAGGCGTATAGAAACATCAAAAAACGAAAAACTAGGATGCCATTCTATTTAGGAGATAAATTTCAAAACGAGATTAATTCTTTAATTTCCAAAAAAATAAAAAAATATATAATAAGCAATTTCAAAAATTCAAAATATTTTTCCATTATTGTGGATAGTACCCCTGACGTTAGTCATAAAAAACAAATTACTATTATTTTAAGATTTGTTAACATGGCCAACGAAGAAAGCATTCGCATCGAAGAACATTTCTTGAATTTTTTGAAATTTTAGACACTACAAGACAGGGATTTTTTAATGTTATTTGTTCCGTTTTAAATAATTTGGATATAGTTATTAATAACCTAAGAGGGCAAGGTTATGATAATGGTGCTAATATGAGGGGAAAACATATTGGTTTGCAATAGAAGATTTTGGAAGCAAATCAAAGCATTTTTTGTGCCTTGTGCTTCCCATTCGTTGTATCTTGTGATAAATAATGCATCAAAAGTCACACATCAAACTATAAGTTACTTTGGCTTAATTCAAGAACTTTATGTTTTTTTGCAAGTTCCACCTACGGTTGCGCTATATTAAAATGGTATGTTAAATTTTTACTATTGAAACCAGTGAGTGATACGCGGTGGAAGAGTTGAATAAACGCAATTAGGCCCTTGTTTTATTTAAAAAAGTAATTGACCCTTTATCTTATTTAGAAAATGATGGCTCCAGAGATTTAAATACAAGACACCAAGCGCAATCCCTAAATTATAAACTTAGATCGTTTAATTTTATTTAACTACCGTGGTGTGGCATGAGGTAATTTCAAACATCAGCTTTTTATTTGAATGCAGGAGTTAAAGCATTGGAAAACTTACTTATTTAAAAAGTTTACGTAATGATAAGTCATTTAAAAAGTTTTATCAAACTTCAGTACACTTATCGGAAGCATTAAATATTCATATAAGTTTTCCCGCCGTGCATCACAGAAAAATAAAATCACAATTTACTTACGAACATGTCGATGAGTCTGTACAAGATCCAAAATGCAACATTAAAATATGTTTTTATTTTGCAATATTTGATGTGGCGATAAACTCTTTAGAAGAAAGATTTTCAACAATAAAATACCAATACAATAACTTTCTTTTTTTGTGCAAATTAAAAACATACGACAGTAGTCAAATACAAAAATGTGTTAACAACTTATATTTGGAATACACCGAATCTGGTAATAAATTAGATAATTGTGATTTTGGTGTCGTCCAGATATGTGATGAGATCTCAGCTTTAAGACTGTTTTTAAATAAAGATACAATACCATTACGGGTTCCTCAGTATATGGTCAGCAACAAATTAACCACTCTATTTCCTAACATATTCGTTGTTATTAGACTATTTTAACTCTGCACCTGACGGTAGCTTCAGGTGAGCGTAGTTTTAGTAGATTCAAAATTATAAAAAATTATTTGCGTTCAAGCATCTCCCAGGAACGTTTATCTGGGCTTGCTACAATTGCGATTGAATATGAGATAGCAGAAAAAATCGATTACAAAGATATAATTTCAGAGTTTTATTGGCGAAAAGCGAGAAGAGTCAAGTTCTGATACATATCATTAGCAAAATGTTAATGAACTCAGTATGATAAACTATCTATATTTTACTTAGAATTTTTTTCTATAAGTGAAACAGAATCTTAAATTCAGTCTTTTCTGTTATTTATAAATAAATATGTAGTCTTAATTTGGATTATTTGAATTAAATAACATTTGTATTATTTAGAGTATTATAAGTTTCTATTGAATAAAACATTTTTTAAGATTTGTTCATATTCACATGATGTGACGGAGGGGCGGCAAATTAGCTATTTGCACGAAGGCGTGCGAACCCTTAGGATCGACCCTGGTAATAACTTTGAACGCAAATATAGCGCCCTGATCCATTGGTTTTAGGAGAGCAGTTGTGTTTTTAAGATGTAACACTACCTTTACGTCCGGGCGTATACCATCAAGATGTTGGTGTTGACCTGGGGCGTTATCAAGCAGAAGAATAATTTTAAAAAAATCTTCCATTTTCATATAAAAATGCCGTAACTATGGTATAAAACAATTCAAAAAACAATCTTCAAATAAATGTTGCATTATCCATGGTTTGGTTTTGCACGATAGTAAAGAGACAGGCGGTTTTCACTAACGTTCTTGGGAACGATAGACAAGAAAGGATTTAACTTGAACGCAGCGGCATTCCCTCCCAACAACAACGATTCTGTCTTTAAAAGCCTTGAAACCGGGCATTGCCGTAGCTGTTTGTGCATATAAGATCTTTCAGGCATTTTTTCCACCAAAGCCGGTTTCATCCACATTGAATATCTGTTTCGGGCAGAAGATGCTTTTTTTAAAATTATTTCATCCAATTCGTCAACAAATTTTTCTGTTACTTCTACATCCTCTAATTCTACCACTGAAACCATCTATGGCTTGCTGTAAACGATTCTGTGGATTTTTCGCCTTCAAATGCCTTCGAAGTCTCAAAAGATACTGAGCGCCTTAGTTTAAATTATTAAAAGACTTATCGGCATATTATTTTGCATCTGGCTGTTAAATCAAATCGCCAATAATTTTCCATTTCGTGAATAAGACCTTTTCGTTGCCTAGTTATTATGACTTTAAATCATGTCGATGACTTTACCGCGTCTTTAACTCTAACTTTATCTTTTAAAATCGCTGAAATTGTAGAATGTGCCAATCTCAAGTTACTTGTTACTTCTTTAACCGTTTTATCAGTTTCACAACCAGAGTGATTTTGATTTTCATTTCAAAATCAACAGCTTCCCTTCGTTTTTTAACAATTTATCCATATGATGCCATATTTTCTCTTGCCGTTAAGGTAGAAACACGAGGTCACACAATTACTGTTTGTCGTAATACTCGGAACGAAACTAACTGACCGACTGAGCGCAAATGGAAACATTCAGCACTGACTAGCACTGAAACTGAGAAAAAGGATCTAATTGGGGGTCAAAACTGATTGGTAAAGTGCTAGAAGTCGTTAAGCAAATAGGTTATAAAATGAAGAAGCTGTAACAGATGCAATAATACATACATATAATTAGATTTTTTCACTTTTAAAATTATTATCGCTCGTTCATTTTTATTCATAAAGTTAGAAAAAACTGTCTTTGAATTTTCACTGAATTAAACGGCAGGTAACTTCTATCTCGAAGTATGTTATTACCAATTTACATTATAGAAATTTACTTATACGGTATTTTGTTTTGTACTCAAATCCAATTTTGACAATTTGTCAAAGCTGTACTAGGAAAAAAAATGACACGTTTAAGATTTTTTTTCATGTAGCATTGCTTGTGGGTTATGGGTCCTGAATCAGACAGGTCCGCGTATAAATGTTGATCCCAAAATCTCGGGTTCGATTCCCGAGACGAACTGCATGAAAAATGTTACGCGAGCATTTTTCACAAAAATACGCCCTCGTTCGGAAGGTAGGTATAATGTAGGTCCCGTGCGTGAGTATTATCACGCACGTTAAAGATTCCTATCTCGCATGGAATAACTCGCGTCCTGGTCAATGTAAGTACCTTCGTGTGGAACGTTGGAAAGTAATGTAGGGATTATGCGTCCGCTTTATTACCAACTCTTTTCCTATCTGACTAACCTTAACTAAAAACTGACTTGCTTATTTTCAACATTACGCTTAAGCTTTTATCACATTAATATAGTCTACTATAAGTCACAAATACGTAGTACAATTCAAAATTTTGAAATAACCATCAAGAATAATTCGATTTTTTTGCATGAAAGCGCATGCAGAAGTATACGAAAAAAATCGCATACCTTTAACATTAAGAAAAAATTCAATTAATATATTCTTTGGTACGCCTCTGTTGCTGCACAAAGTTTCGTTTTAATGTTAGGTATAGAAATATTTTTATCCGAAAGGGATAGCTTTATTTTCCATCATAATTATTCTATGTATATATTCGGTTACCACACATAAAATTACGGTTTCCAGTTCTCACGTATTAATGCATCAAACATACATTTTCTCCTATCCAAAGAAATGTGTGGTTATCCCGTTAAGCAATGAGAACGTTTGAGAGTTGGTAAAGACAACGACAAGTTCATAAGAAATGCCCGTTTTAAACACTTTACCGTCAACCAGCGTACCATAGCGACGTGTACATTTAGTGCATGTTAAGTGCAGTGAGGTATACCCGTGAATACTTATCTTTCTTTTAATTGCTTTAATTACTATCTTAATATCGTCCGTTTACTAAAGTTATAGGTTTCAACAACACTTCACCGCAGAGGAATGTAAGAAAACTTATGGACTTTCACGACGACCCTGTTCTACATTTAGAGGTCAGCAATGGTTTTCCTAGAAACACAGAACGCAAAAGCCTACCTTGCACTATCTCTATAAACAAAGGTAAGCTATTTCAGATAGAAAATTATTGTTCGTTATTATTGAAAACTTGTGTAATGTTACGCCACCTGTATTACCACACTTCGTACGTATGTAGATCTGCAATTGGTTTTGACAGTAATATCTTTTTCCGCAAATCGTTCAGAAATTTTAACATTTCTGATAAAATTTCTTAAAGAAAAGTTGAATATTTCCAAGTGTTTAGTCGTTGCCAAGCAACAACAAATCACTGTAAGGAAATATTCATTACTGTACTGTACAGAAATAATATGTGTATACCCTATTCACGATAAATATGGAATGACGTCACAATAGAAATAAATGCTGTGTTGTCATGGTTGACTTATTCTATGGGTATTTAATAGTTATACTTCTATAATTTTTGTTTATTATTAAATAATTATTAAAAGTTGGCATATTTTAAATTGTAAGGTTATTTTTAAAAAACTTTCTTTCTATATGGTAGTGAATTATGGTATCAATGCAACTCAAGATGCAGAAGTAAGATTTTTCAACTAATAAAAGCAGTGTCTTATAATTTTACTGTAAACAAATTTTGCCTCTAAGTATACAGAAGCAGAAAATGTTACAACACCGCACAAAACTGCCAACTGTAACATACTAAATCGTAATATCATTAAAGCTGCATTGATAGTTACGTCCATATTATATAATTATTAACACTTTATTACTGTTTACGACGTAATCCCATATTTATCGTGAATAGGGTATATACATATAGACTACAAAAATGACCGAGAACATGGTAACTTCTATTTAAACAATCTTAACACATTATGTAAATATAACAAACAACTAACTTCAGAATGTATTTGATTCTAAAGTAAGTTGTGTGTGATATTTTCAGATATTTTACAATTAGTACAATTATAGAATTTGTATTGTTACTTTCAAAATACCAGCAAATAATATTCAACGTGTCAAGTTTGACAATTCAATATCTTGATAGGAACGCTTCCATGGTTACGTAAAAAATTTTACTAAGAATTTGACAGTACCATTTATTTATAAATAAAATTAATCTGTTTTTTAAAATTAGTATTTTAATTTCTGCCGTTTTTTAACGATTTGCGGAAAAATAGTATGTATACCACGTGGAAAAAGCAACATTCCCGGACACTGTGTTGCTTGTCTCGGCTTGCGCCTCGACAAGCAATCTTCACGTCGTCCGGGAATGTTGAGCTTTTCCTACTGGGTATACAATATACTATTGTTATACATATTGTCAGATTTTAAATTTAGTAATCTCATGGTTTGTAAAGTGAAAGTTTACTCTTGATCCGTCAACTAGATGAAAAATTGAGGTTTTTTCGATGTGACTATTTTATAATTAAAACATTGCTACGTACCCTGACTTAGCCGGAAGAAAACGTAAATATACCAGGCTAATTACCACTGCGGGGAGGGGAGGGGTTCCTAGCAACACAAAAATATTACATCGCCAACGATTTTCTATTTACAATAAAAAAACACATACATAAATTTCTATTGAAACAGCAAAACAAAATTAACTAAGGTTACTATTTAATAAAACAATTTTACTCTATGGACAAATTCACTAATCGTTCCACGAAGTGCGCAATTCGTAGCTAACATTCAATAAATCTAATCAGTAGCAAAAAGAATAACGCTGATACTTTCGTATAAGCGGATGAGTTAATTAAAAAAAAAGCATAACATTTAGAAAGCTTTTTAGAAAGGATTTTACCATACGAAGCATTTGTTATAACTCTAATCAGTGGAAAAAAAAGAATACTGAAGGTACTCTAGTATAAACAGATGGGTTAAGTACAAAAAGCAAAAGCATTAAAGTTCGAAACTTTTCTAGTACGGATTTTACCATAACAAACATTAGCGTATCTAATTTCAACTTGGGTTTATCCCAGGGTATGTTAGAAAACAAGTCACATACATGTGTCGGGATACTTATCTGGTCAGCCCTCGGAATCGAATTGAAACGGCATCGCCGGGGTAGTCAGCAACAACCATGCTACAACCGCAATTGCAACGGCGGTCTACATGCAAGAGCAGTTGATCTTCATCAAGGAATAATCGGGCTACGCAACCAGCAATTTAGCCTCTAGCTAAGAGCTATCAAAAGGAAAATCTTACTAATATTAACAACTCAGGAGCGCTCACCGATCCACACCAAATCTACACATTTGATAGAGGAGAAACGTGCATCGCTCTTGGAGTAACAGAACGAGTAGTTTTTACACGTGCATCAAAGCACAAGCTGCAAAATCAAATGTTAAAATGAGTTCAAAATAACACGAACTCGCAAAGCAAACATCCGCGTTATCGACACGTGATTGAAACTGGAAAACACGGTTTTACCGGAGAATAGTAGGATATATTATTTCGATACATCCTTAGATGGGAAACCCACTAGAACGCAATTATACGTTATCGGAAAGTATAACGCGCTCACGGATACCTAAAACAGGATCTGACTTATTTAAATTTTATCATACACTTGTCGTTTCCAAGCAAATAGATTTAAGTTGAGAAATTATTCGAAAGCCTATTTATTGCAGAAAAATAAAATATACAGGATGTAAACTATTTAATTGTAGCATAAACCTATCGTTTCTAAAGCAAAAGGGATTCGAGTTGAAAAGTATTAGACACCGTATTTATTATTAATTAAGTTGACGGATGTGAGAATAACAACGTAGTTGATTTAACAAAATTATCGTAAAGCGGACTTATGAATTAACAAGGGAAATTTTTAAAGCAAAATTGGAACGTAACAACATCTTAAATATTGTTCGGTTAACGTAATGGTGACTACAACTTATCGTTAATTCAAATCAAGCAAACATTTTGAATACACACACACACACTGCTTTAAAGTAACATAACCAGTTCTTTGGAAAAGTTAAAATATCTCGTCTAATGATTTGGTATTGGGAAATAGTATAATGTGCAAAATAAATAAACTAATTTACCATTTAATTGAAAAATGTTCCATTATAAGCAAATTCAGGTTATTTTAAACAAAAATTGAACATTTATCCCTTAAATTTTAGTATTTTAACATATAAGTTTGTATTTATATAGAAAAACTTTACTGACTCCTTATAGTTTGGCATAATAATGTTACAATGCATCAAGCCAAATTATACCAAAACACCTTGAAAGTTATAAAACTTTAAAGGGTCCTAGAATTATACATAAAACTGTCATTCTACTTGAATGAAAAGTTTTAATTTTTTAGTCACGAACAAGTACTTTGGTATTTTAATACATTATGTATGTATTCACTTGTTTCAAGTCCAGCAGTTGTGAAGTTTTGGGTGTATGTTCTTTTTCCAGAAAATGTTTTTACACCAAAGTAATGAAAGTTGTACTTGTTAATTTATTACTGATAAATTAAAAATGTTCAAATATGACAAGGGCTTGGGGTTGATGAAATTCTTACCGACTACATAGCCCAGTAAAATGAATCGAAATTTGTCGATTTAAAGAAAATAATACTGACTGGGCTGAAACTTTGTAAACAGGCTTGTTTTAGGGCACTATTCAACATATTAAAAGTCCCAACGTGTAGACGCTACGTTGCGGGCAGGGGAGGGTCGAAAAAGTCCAAAAAATTAGTTTTTCGCAAATAATTCGGAAAATATCAACTTTACGGAAATTTATCTAGATATCAAAATCTTAGCTTACAGAATCCCGCACAATTTTGTTTTTTACTCAAGTTTGTCAAGTTTGTACGACCAAATGGAGCAGAAATATAATTTTTTTAAACACAGGTAGTTTTGCGACGCAACGAAATCGCGTACGCGCGTCGTGCATTTTTTGCTAATATTTAATATTTAATTAATATTTAATATTTGTTAACAGTAAAGATATTTCTTAATAGTAAATATACCTTAATTAATTCAAAGAAACTTTTTTCTCAGTGTCATTTTTACAACATAACCTACATGAGCAATAATAAAAATAAAATACTCACATTTTATTAACCAATTGCTATTTTATTGCTTCGGACCCTTCTCAATCTTTAGTGCCTACGTACAGTACTATCGATCCTAAAAATATCGGCCTAGTACCAAACAATTCAGAAAGACCCCAAGAATAACTTCTGACACTTCAATGGTTAAGGACACGTTTTTTCATCATTTCAGGCGACTCATAGTGATGATATGCTACATACGTAAACTTACCTGTCTTTTGAAACGCCCGTTTCCCATCACAATGCATTCAAAATTACACGCCACAAACTCTATTTTATAGGAAATTTTATCAGCTTTAATTTCGGTCTCTTGAAGTTTTTTTCGTAAAGTTAATAGAAACGAACATATTTATAAAAAAACGAATGCTAATGCAATTTTTCCATAAATACTCCCTGTATGTTTGTTGTGGTTTGTTTAGCATTCTTCTTAATCTTCTTTGGGAATGAAACCACTCATAGTTTTTAAAATCTATTTTATTTACGTTTCGATCCATGACCTAGGATCGTTGTCAAAATAATAAAAACTTCAAGTTTGACGTTTATGACATAAATTGAAGGTTACTTTGATTTATTGTTTATTATTTATGTCATAAACGTCAAACTTGAAGTTTTTATTATTTTGACAACGATCCTAGGTCATGGATCGAAACGTAAATAAAATAGATTTTAAAAACTATGAGTGGTTTCATTCCCAAAGAAGATTAAGAACAATTTTTCCATAATTTATCAAAACAACAGCAATATTCATAAATTTTTTTTTAAATAAAACATATTTTGCCAAGGACTTATACTACTCCAGCACGTTCATATATACAGTGTGTACAGTATAAAATGCAGTACATGGGGATCTTGGAAACTGTAGGAGTTGGTTAAATAGGACAAAAGTTGCATAATCAGGAGGGTATCTCAAATCGGTTTTCAAATTTCAAAAATTTTTCATAGGTTACTAGATAGAGGCAAAAAACACAAAATTGACGATTTCTTTATTTGCTCGTAGTTAGTTTACTAATTGAAATAGAATGTTCAAATTTGGTACATCATGGTAATTCCCCATTGCGCTTCACATTTTCAACTTCGATTTTGTCTAGGGCATCTAGATTTTGCGTGACGATGTTCAACTTTTTATTTTTAAATAGCCGCCATATTGGATTTTTACATTTTTGAAATGCTGACCAAAAACCTTTTCTAAAGAGGTATAACATGGCTATGTTTGATTGAATCAAAATACTAAAAATCACATAATTATGTTTTGGTCGTAGTAGGCTTTAATTTCCATTATGACAAAGAAAAACAATTGCTCTAAAAATTTTAAACTCAATTTTCAGTGGTAATAAAAACAGTAAAAAACGTAAAAAATTGAAAATAAATCTGTATTAATCAGAACTTACATAACTATGCATTAACAAAGAATAAATACAAACTAGCATCTATTCAATAAAAAATATTATTTAAGCTGTTTTTAGTTGTCATTCATGTTCAGACAATTGCAAATTAACAATCAAGGAAAAAAATATAACAATAGTCAGCCACATGAATTCATTATTTATTTTAAATGTTCAAATAACCCCCCATTTTGTTGAACACACAACCGACACCTTTTATAAACATCTTTACAAGATCGTCTTATCTTAGTTGGAGTTATTTTATTTACGGCATCTTGGACTGCTTGTTGTAATTGGTCTACATTATCATACGTTTTTCAGTACACACGACTTTTTAAATGGCCCCATATAAAGAAATCTAGAGGAGTTAAATCCAGTGATCTCGCCGGCCACTTAATTGGTCCCCTATTTCTAATCCAGTTTTCAATATACTCAGAATTAAAAAAATTTCTAATAATCAGAGCATTGTGGGGTGGAGCGCCATCATTTTGAAAAATCATATTTTGCAAAGTAGCGAGTGGAAGCTCCATTAGTCTATCTGCCACATTTTCCTGCAATAAATCTAAGTATCTCGCAGAGTTTAAATTTGCATCATAAAAAAACGGACCTATAATGTACCTTCCAATAATACCAATCCAGACGTTGAATCTCCATTTAACTTGATGTCTAACTTGGCGGTTCAAATGTGGATTTTCATCTGACCAAAAAATTGTATTTTTGCGGTTGAACATACCACAATTCGTAAATTGAATTTCGTCAGACCACAAAATTGTATATGCAAATTTTGAATTTTCGTTGCACTTTCTGATGTACCAAGCACAAAATTCCATTCTTCGAATTTGATCTTCAGTACGCAATCCCTGACATGGTCGTTCATGATATGGATGGTACTTGAAACGTTTTAAAATAGCTCTTGCCGTAGAATGAGCAACACCTGTTATATGCTGAATTTGTCTAAGAGAAGTACGAGGATTTTCGACAACTGTTTGTAAAACGCTGTTTTCATTATCTTTTTTAATTTGCCTATTTCTCTTAGACAAACCAAAACTACCATAATTTATTAAATTATTTTGTAATCTCCGAAACATACATCTGTTTGGTTGATGTTTTCCTGGGTATTTATTTAAATACAATTCAGCGGCTTTAACATCATTCCTTCCAGAAAGAATAAAACATTCTAACATTTGATATTTATCACGGTTAGTAAAGCGATCCATTTCAAGCGCAAATGCTTTGCTTAAATTTCTATGTAAATTAATTAACTGTTTTTTTAAACTGCACTACTTGAAACATAAAATAAAGGACAAACTTTGACGTTTCTCAGATGTTAAGCAATTGTTTCTCTTTGTCATAATGGAAATTAAAGCCTACTACGACCAAAACATAATTATGTGATTTTTAGTGTTTTGATTCAATCAAACATAGCCATGTTATACCTCTTTGGAAAGGGTTTTTGGTCAGCATTTCAAAAATGTAAAAATCCAATATGGCGGCTATTTAAAAATAAAAAGTTGAACATCGTCACGCAAAATCTAGATGCCCTAGACAAAACCTAAGTTGAAAATGTGAAGCGCAATGGGGAATTACCAAGATGCCCTAGACAAAATCTAAGTTGAAAATGTGAAGCGTAATGGGAATTACCATAATGTACCAAATTTGAACATTCTATTTCAATTAGTAGACTAACTACGAGCAAATAAAGAAATCGTCAATTTTGTGTTTTTTGTGTCTATTTAGTAACCTATGAAAATTTTTTGAAATTTGAAAACCGATCTGAGATACCCTCATGATTATGCAACTTTTGTCCTATTTAACCAAGATCGTATCTCCTACAGTTTCCAAGATCCCCATGTACTGCATTTTATACTGTACACACTGTATATATATATATATATATGAAGTAAAGGAAACAAGGTAAAATAAATTTTTGAAAAATTATTACCCACATATTTTTGGACTAAAATGTTAATTTAACAAAAATTGATTTTTTTTCTTAAATATTTAAACGCCTGTAAGTCGTCAACGTTTCAATGAAAAAAGCTCTACGACGTCTCATTTTAAAGATAATTAAAATATCTTCAAGAAAAATACATAACATGATTGCCTTCCACCAACCAGAAAAAGTTATTTTCCAAAATGCACTCAAAAATGACATTTTTTCATGTTTTTTGCTCTTAACTTAAAGCTATCTTTACCAAAATGGATTCATGCATACATCAACATGTTGAAAATTTTATTTTCTTCTACTTTCATTATACATACTATATGTGTACGACCTATGCTTTCAGAGTTAATACTGATTTTTACATGCAAAACATCCACCATCAACATAAAAAAAATTGTCTTTCAATTAATAACTCAGCGAATTTGGGTCGTACAAAAATGAATACAAAACGAAGTTGATCGTAATTAGATTCTCTACAACTTTTATTTACAACATTTTTCGATTCGAGAGAGTCCATTTTCGAGATATTAGTGAAATATGCGCGACGCGCGTACGCGAATCGTTGCGTCGCAAAACTACCGGTGTTTAAAAAAATTATATCTCGGCTCCATTTGGTAGTACAGACTTGAATAAAAAACGAAATTGTGCGGAATTTTGTAAGCTACAATTTGATATTGACATAAATTTCCGCAAAGTTGATATTTTCCGAGTTATTTGCGAAAAACTGATTTTTTGGACCTTTTGGACTCTTTCCTAACGGCAACGTAGAGTATACACGTGAGGACTTTTAATATGTTAAATAGTACCCTAAAACAAGCCTGTTTACAAAGTTTCAGGCCAGTCAGTATATTTCCTTCAAATTTTGTCATTTTACTCGGCTAACAGGTTTTTCTTATTGACAGAACAAGAGAATCCGAGAGAAAATAAGAAATTACCACTTCCACTGTTTCATATCTTTATAGGAGCAGCGTATATTAACTTAAAAAGGTACCGAATAATGAAAATCGTACAATAAAATTGAAAGCGACTTTTGCAGGGTTCATCACACGAATTCTGAAAGTACTTTGTAACTACTATATTAAAGTAAGTAAAAAAGCTTCACTGCATTCAACACGAGTTTTAATATTTCTAAGTAAACAGTGAGAAAGAAAATTTACTTCAGGTATTTCTATGTACGATAAGCTTACAATGTAGCGTGTTTCGTCACGCCATAAGGTTAAATTAATGTTTCCATCAACACATTACTATTTCAAGTCACCCCGCTTATTTTTAATTAGAAATACAGCATAAAACATCCTAAATCCAATAAAAGGTTTTAAACAGCTTTGCAGCTTTGCAGAATAGATACATAATAAAGAAGTTGTAAGACGCAAATCAATACTTCTTGTAGGAAAGAAGTGACAAAACCTCGAAAAGCGAGTAACTCGTGCGGAAAATCAGGCATCACAGAACAAAATAAAATTTAAGGTCCTTTGTCTATAAAGCTGTCAACATTTATTTATTTAATATCATAAGTCCATTGCCTTTTGAATCCCTAGTTTTAAAACGGTATTGATTGCTAGGGTGGTAACGCTTCAGGAATTTTCCAATTTTGTTTTAAAATATCTAAAGACTTTCGACAGTAAATAAACTTTACTTCCGACAAAAAGAAGTTTTGCGGTTGTTTACGTACATTGATGATGTACTTGTAAAGAAGCTATTTACATCGTCTTTGTACATGAGCAAACATATTTCTTAAGATTAATTTGCCTTGGTATGGAGATGTTTACTAAAATATTTTTAAAAGGCCAAGGGAAGCATATTTATTAAGAAAAGTAATCAGCAATACTAGAATGGATAAAAGTAATTCGCAGTTATTACAAGTTAGCTGCTTGATGAAAATAATTTATGTAAATAAAAATACAGAATAAAGTTATTGGGGACTTTCATTCCTTAAACAGAGGCGTGGAACATTAATACAGTTTGATAAAATATTTTTTCAAGAAATTGAAGATTAAAAACAATATCATTCATTGGCCGTGCCTATGGACGATCTGACAAACTCTTTAGGTTTCGGTGCGCCTCGCTCGATTTCAACTGCTTAATCGGTATCTCGTAGTCTATATTTTCGATTGCAAGCGTCATCCTTATTATCCAAATGAGTAGTTTTTCCCATTTCGGTATAGAGGGTAGTAGTATGAAATAGATGATTTTCGATAAATCTTCCAACCGGTTATTCAGCACAGCTCGCTCAGATACTTTTTAGTGAAATATGACTGTTTATTCAATATCTGGCATTCCGAAGCTTTTAATAGAAATAAGTTTGATTATCTACAAGCACAACTTCATTTGCGGCCTATTTATTTTTTGATTTCTACCTGGTGGATGGTTTTAACTTATTTTGTAGGCTTAACTAAAAATTATTATCAAGTTGCGATAAAGGCTCTAGTTGGTTGCAAACTGAAAATCAATCGATTTTAAAATATGAATTGGATTTGTTGGTAAGTTGCAAAAAAGAGAAGAGCGGTTTAACTATATTTATAGCTCATCTTAAAACCGTTGTAATCACGGAAGCGGTGGCCGTCGTTTGCACTTTTTCGGCTAAAGTTGCTGGCTGGCTTTAATGTTTCGGAAGTGTGACCAATGCGTAGGTAAAGATTGTGATTTTTTTTGCACTATTCTACCAACACAAACTTAAGCAGTGTGATGTTCTATCACTAGAGGTACGCGAGAATAATAAAATTTGCCATTTTCTGATGAATGGTATAAGATTTTGAATGGGTACCCACCAGTCTACACAGGAAAAAATACGCAATTCATTTCCACTATTAAGAATGATACAACGTCATCAAAATCTGATTCTTGCAATAATAAGGTACTCCTGTTAAGTGATAACCACTGTCGAGATAGTGGGAAGATTTTGTATTCCCTAAAAGAAAACATTAATATTAATTCTGATATTACAGCTATATTTAAGCCTAACGTATTATTTGATGACCTCGCAGCTGACATAGATATATTCACCGCTGGCTTCACCAAAAAAGATTCTGTGGTATTTGCTGGTAATGGCAATGGTATTTGCAGGTGCGCCATTAGGAAGTCTACTCTAAGCAACTTAGTATACAACATACAAACATATTTATATTGCCTCCTTTTCAATGTAGAGACGCAAACAATTCGAATAAGTAACGGCCTCAACACGCAAGTGAAATACTATACTTTTCCCACGACCACACAAATCTTCATTATCAGATATTTATTTTCCAAACGTTTAGGCCGATATCACAAACACACAAGCAAAAATTTAGTTCTCAAAGTGTAATAGCCTTTGTATATTTCAAAAATTCTACCTCGTGAATTATGCAAAATGGAGGTTGGTACTGATTGTTCAGGGGTGTTGGATTATGATCATAACCCAAGACCTGGATGTTTGTGATTGGTTGATGGTGTTGGATTATGGATTCATGCACGCCTACAGAATAATGAGTACTATTATTGGCCCATTCTTCAATGCATTAGAAGTGCATTACTGTATAGTAGAGGGAAAAAAATATAAAAACACTTTTTAGTGTGATAATGCTGCGGCATGTTTCTACGTATCCAGAGAGTCCATACTAACAAACTTACACGTTTCAATAAAAAAAATTCCCCAAAAAACCATCGAAAATAGGTCTATCTGTATTAAAATTTGCTATTTTCAAACCATCCTGTTAATTCCGCTGCTTTAACCTTTAGTATAAAAAAGAAATACTCTCTACATAAAAATAAACGATTACGTTAGGTACATAATATTCTAAAAAACACATCGCTTGGATCACTAGTCAGGTCGAAATCCTGTGCAGAAAACACGTTGACCAGCCATGACCACTGTACCTGTGAGACTAATTCTCTACAGCAAAAGTAACTGTGCCACTCAATAGGATTTTCTACATAAAAGAATGCACAACTTAAAATATCTATTTTAGATCTAAGGAACAAACATCCATAGCTGATCTTACTAAGTAGCCAAAAAGGTCCAGACAACTTCGAAGTCTGTGTTGCTCAAAATGTTCACCGTTGCTGTTATATACAAGTACTTACTAAAATTAAGATGTGGTATATTTCCAACAACTCCATAAACCATTCAACAACAAATTAAAAGTTAAAGAAATTAAAAATCTATAGTAAAACCAACTTTGAAATGTCGTCCATAAACAACTACAATTATTGTCAGTTGAAGTGTACTGTTCTTACGACGCAGTGCACATGCGTACTACACAATGAGTGCCATCGCAGTAACAATCACAGGCAACAACAAGTTCCTAGGAAGACAATTCCAAAAGAAATAATCATTTCGTAATTGGGGTTGGTAAATACGACTAACATTCGCCCAAACGCTGTACGACAACGCGTAAATATTGGCTGTAAACTCTATTCGTTTACGCTAAAGGAAATTTCCCCATTATGCACGCCATACGCTGTAAGTGGGAGAAAAAGACTGCTGCAGTTAGAGGAAATGGGTGCAAAAAGGCGAAAGTTGGACTACATGGAAAACACTGCGACAATACGCGAACAATACGAAGATGTGTTGGACAAAGAACATCTTATAAGAGAAAATGAGAAAGAATTAAAAGATTATTTTATGTGCCGATGGACTGTCTTAGATACATCCGGGTTCTACAAGCTGTATGCATTTGTGGTTGGTAAGAAAGACTCTTTTAGTTATGTAGGCGTCCTTGCGGAAAAGGATGGTACTAAATCCGTATACTTTTTAAAGGTTTTTTTAAAAACGTATTTATCAAAATGGCAGATAACATAGACGAACTAAGGAATGCGGGTTTCGTAACCTTGGCGTATACCACACGCAAAGGGGTTCCGCTAAACACTGTATATTTGCCTAGTAAAGAACCTTTCGGATCATTTAATCCAGGATCCTACAACCTATACCTATAACGAGCATCTATTTCCAAAAGTGGTGGGCATGCAACTACGCAACAGTGAGTGGGAGAATAAGGATTCTCTCCAATACCGATAAGAAGAAGTCGATCAAGCTAACAAGATACGTATGCAGGATATAGTGGGAGAGCCGAGATTAAAAGATTGTCACAAGCTGCAAGAATTACACGAAGGAATGGATATGGTTGTCGGTGAAATCAAAGATTATATATATAGAGACAAACTTCGGTACATTTTACAATTCGAAAACTTAAACGGTTTTTATGTATCAAACTATTGCTTAGAAGAGGAGATGGAGGAGTTAGGTGTCGATTTAAATTTTAGGCTGCGAATAAAATTAGATAAAATTAAAACCACTCCAAACAAACATAAAGAAAGGACTGTCTTCTGTGTATAACGTTGTATTAAAAGTAAGTTTAAATGGCTCGATGCTTGGCATTAAATATTTTTAAATTTTGTTATATATAATGTCAGAATACAAATTTTAGAATAGTATTACATTGCTCTTTATTTATAAAATGCTATGACATCACCACGAAATAGCAGTCACACAGAGAGGGTGCGCATGGGCAGTGCGCAAGGGCAGGGGTGCGCATTGGCAGGGATGTGTCTGGGCGTACACGAAGGAAGCGGAAGTTAACAGTCACCAAGCATCTAATTCTTATTTGGGTGGTATGGAGTACTTGCCGGCATATGTATCCGGAGTAAAAAACAATATTTGTACACGCAGCTTATTAATAAAATTAGTTTATCGAGCGAAGATGACAAGCGTAACGTTATCCCTGGAAGCATATCAATCTACGCATGGGGGGCATAAAAATATAGGTCTAAGATAGGTGTTTATATTTGTATACATTTTGTAAATCTATTGTATATATTAGTTTTAAGATTCTATAATTTTTAAGTTTTCCTCCCACCTTTACTTCTTCCAAATCCTTCCTGCTTCTATCCTGGTGGACAGAATATACGTGTTATCTCCACGTGGTATTCGCTGGACACAGCGGTTTTAGATTTCTCGGGAAATAGTTGGTTAAAGCATATGTCTTAAGGAGCGAAAAAAAGGTTTTAAAAATGGAGTTAAATATAGATCGGAAAAAATTAGAGGTTTGGGTCTTTAAAAGGCGTAACTTTGTAAGAGGTGGTCCTATTTAAAATTTATTTACAGATTGGGCTTCCTAGAAAAAATTAATATTAGTTGATACCAAACAAGATAGATTTATCTTAAAAGAGTGACTACCCCGCGTATATAAATACAATATAACATTTCAATTCAAAGACGAATTTAATGGGGATCTAGTATTGGAATTTGTTAGTAGTAGGGCTAAGTCCTACTGTATTGTAAGCGAGAAAAGCACGACTAAAAAGATTAAAGTGGTTTCACGAAGTTTAGTTAAGAATATTAATGTAAATAGTTTTAAGCATATTGCACATAATAATTCTGGTGCTCTTATGCATAGCATGGTGTGTATTCGAAGTCATAAACACCAACTTTATACCCAATTAATTGATAAAATTAGTTTGTCGGGCGAAGATGACAAAAGGTACGTCATCCCTAATAGCACCGCAACCTATGCATGGGGGCATAAAGATATAGGTTAGGTGTATATAGTAGTTGTAAGTTGTATAAATTAAATGTACATAGTTTAGCATTGACTTAACTACATAATTACGTTATGACATGTATTTAGAAATTAAAATGTAAAGCTAGGAAATTGATAAAATTTTTACCCTGTTTAAAGGTCTCTCATGTTTTTGATAAAGTGTGTTGGGTTAAGAATGTTATATTAAAAAATAGGCTTCGAATTTCTCTATAATGCTTAAGAATAAGGTACATTTATCTCGAAAGAAACAAAATAATCTTTTATATGCTCGCTAGAGGGTATGTGTGTAAAACGGTAAGGAATTGCCCCGATTTTAATCTGTTTCCAGATTCGGATTTTGCGTAAAACAGCAAGATGAATCCGTATCCCGAACCCCCTAAAAAGTATATAAGGGTGATTAAAAACACCAGTTGGTAAAAAATCCTTAAAATGAGAGTAGCTCCCTAGGGATGATTCAATCTGAAAAATTCCTAGAAAATCAGGTAGCTGAGAAGAATCTGATATTAATTGATATTAACAAGGTACATTTATCTCGTGGGTGGAAATGTGGAGAAAAATTTATCTCGATGAGGGTATGTGTGTAAAACGGTAAGGGGTGGTCAGATTTTAAATCTGCGTAAAATTTCAGACTAATTTAATGTGTCGCAAGTTAAGGTTCGTGGCTTCGAGCGGTCCTTTTAAAAAGACTTCTTTGAACTTTAACACATTTATTTGGTTTAATACAGAATTTAATTATTGAATTTTAACAAACTTGAATTATACATCTATGTCGAAATACATTAATTAATTGTACAGTGAGTTACCAGTGAACTGCAAGGTTAAAGCTGAACGTCTGATGAACTGACTAGGAGTGGAGCTCCTGGTCCTTATATAACTTTCTCCCCCTCACATTTCTGTGGGAACCTGCGGACGTAATGTCCGCTTACTCTTACAATACTTAGTTGCTATCTTAAAAGCTATTCATAAATTACAATGTTGCAGGCTTATTCTGCGTAATCACGGTACGTGACATCCGTCGACCGTCTGTGACCTGACATTTGCAGTATCACTTATCCTTGTGCTACTTTGTAGCGTTTCCACTCGTGGAACTGAAATCATCATAATATAATGTAATAAAATGTTGCAACGACATTGTTGCACTGTCCTAACATTTCTTAATGTTTCCTAATATTTCCTAATACGGATATTAGTATTATATATATATATATATATATATATATATATATATATAATAGATGGGGGTTCCTATAACTCCTCCCAACGTACATTAAAAATTATGGGTTTTACCTTTTCTTGATTTTTAATTAAATTCATTTTCGTTTAATCTCATTTAAAATTCATATTTTCTAGGGGTACATTTGTTTGTTTGGGTTTCTTAAATCTAAAACTGTTTTCTTTATTATTCTTAAATCTAATACATATTTTGTACGTTACATAAATGATCAATAAAATAGTCAATAAAATCAATATAATTGTCCATACACTAATGTTATCATAGTGCACTTTGGGCGTCTTGATCTCGTTTAATTTTTCTTTGTAATCTTCCATGAGTTTCATGGCGTGGTTTAAGTTGTCTAATTCCAGGTGTTCTAATTGCATTGGTTTTTGAAGGGTTTCTTCATCTTCTTCTTGGTTAATCTTGATTTGCAGATCGGGTAGATTTGCTAATTTCTTGCTTTGTACTGGATCTTGGTATACTCTAATTATTTCATTTTTTAATTTTAAATAACAATTTTCCTTAAGGGTGATTAATTTACTTCCGGTTAATGCTAAATTACTTTCGTCTTGATTACAATACATTGTTGCGATTACTTCGGTGGGAAAATGGCTATCCATTTATTTTCCGTTACTTTCTGAATTTTCATGTTGTTGATTAATACAGGTTTGGCTTCACAATTTTCATAGTGATTGGTAAATTTTAGTAGTTGTACTTCGCAAGGGCTGTCTTCTTGAATTGTTGTGGTTGTTAATGATTGGCATAAGTATTGATTGGGTGTGACTTCATTACATTTGTCGTTGGCATAACCATATCTTTGTTCATTTAAGGATAGGAATTTGGTTTTTGGAATAATAACTTGGTATGTGCTAGTCATTTTCATTGGAAAAGCAAATAAGTGATAATAATTGTAACTGTTAATCTCTACTATTGGTATTTCTATTAAAAATGTTATATCGTTATTTTTTACATAGCCTTTAACTATGGCTATTTTTTCAAATATTAAAATGTTTGATTCTAATACATCGAAAGGTAATTTACTGTTAGTTATACAAGATTTTATTCTCAATAATTCCTTTAATAAATCTATTGGTTCTATGATACTTGAATGTAGGGTATTTAATTTTGCAAAAGTTACTGCGTTTTCTAATGTTGCTAGGATTTGTTGAATTAAAGTTAGGGTTGATATTATCTGGTTATATATCGTATTGAATCTGATTAAATCTCGCATGCCTAACATAGTAGTTCGCATGTTATTTTCTAAGGTTTCTATTCGATTGGCTATACTATCTTGATTTCTAACTAGTTTTCTAAGGGTTTCATTAAATTTGATGATCGTTGATTGTGTTAACGATATTTGATTACTAATTATGGTTTTAATGTCGTTTTGATTTTCTATCAATTGTTGTATCGCGTTGTCATAGCGTTCTGCGTCTTGGTTATCTAAATTTCCGGTAATTGCTTTAATTACGTTTCCTAATCCGTTGATTAGTCCTCTCTTTTTTCTCGTCATTTGTTCTGTAGGTATTAGTCGATTAAATTTGTCTTCGATATTTTTCAAGATACTTTCTGTTATACTGTCGTAGTTCGTCATTTCTATTGCGTATTCTTTTCCGAATTTTGTTGCGTCCATTGATTGTTTTAGTCGAAAATAATTGTTTTTGATTATTTGAAATTCTTGTTTTAGCTCGGTTAAATCGAATTTTTGTGCAAAGGTCCAATAATCTATAGTGTTTTGCATACTGCCTAATTTTATTGGTAGTATACCGGGGTTGTTTTTATGTCTTCAATTATAATTTCTGTGTCCGTTCTACCTGGGTGGAGGTTGACGGTAAGGGTGACGATTGTCCATCTGAAAGTACAGGGTGTCTTAAATTTTTGAGGTGAACATATTTTGTTATCTTGCCGTCGTCTATCGCGGCTACGTTTTTGTCTGATATTCGTTTGATTTTAAAGGGTCCTAAATTTCTCGGTGCCGTTTTGTGTCTTTTACTTTGGTAATTTTTCTCGAATACGGTTTGTCCTATGGAAAATTTGTTTATGTCTGAGTTTTTATTACGGGTCGATGTAATTCGCTCTTTATCGTTATCTAATTTGTCCTTTACTTTGTCATAGGTTATTTTTAGTTTCTCCTTGTGGTCTTTAGCGTATTGCTGATAGATTTCTTTGTTATAATGTATATCGTAGGGGTTGCGTGAATCTGAATGTCCTAAGGTTAGTTCTAAGGGTGTAAAATTTGTAGTTGAATGAATCGTGTTATTATACGCGATTAATGCGTATGACATTAAATTGGTTATGTGTTCTTTCTTATAATTTAATCTTAATAATCTGATTTGTTCTAATAGGGTTGAATGTAGTCTCTCAATTAGTCCGTTTGATTCAGGGTGGTTTTCCGTTATAAAGTGTATTTTTATTTTGTGTAATTCTAAAGTGTTTTGAATTGTTTCGTTTTTGAATTCGCTTCCGTTATCTAATGTTATTGCTTCGGGTGTTCCGTAAAATGTAAAATAGTGGAGAAATCCTTGGGTTACGTCTATACTATTTTTAGAAGTAATTGGTATTGCTTGTCCTATTTTCGTAAATGCGTCCACGATTGTTAAGTAACTTTGTGCTTCTACTACTAGAGTATCTGCATGTAATTTCTGGAAAGGTTTGTCTGGTGTTTTAGTTAACATTAAGGGTATCTTTGGGGATTTTCTGTCATATTTGGCTTTATCACATAATTCGCACTGGTTGATAAAGTCTGTCGTTAGTTCTTTCATGTCCTTGAAATAGTAGCGTCTCATAATTTGTTTTAGGGTCTCGTTTATTCCTCGATGGTTGGTCTTTCCTTCGTGTTGGTTTCTTATTACGTCATTTATTTCGTCAGGGTCGTCTAATGTTATTAATTTTCTCGTGCATCTTATAAATTCGGGGCCAGAATTGTTAAATAGTTTTACATATATTTCTGAAAATCGTTTGTATAAGTTTTCCGTGTTAAAATAAAAGTAAAATCGTTTTTTCTCGGGGGTGTATTCCTTTAATATTTTAATTATCTGTGATTCATTGTCGTCTTTAGTTATTTGAACTTGGTAAATTTTCTTATTATCCACTTTCGTGTATTTTACAGTGTTGGGGTTGTTTAAAACTTCTGTGATTATAAATTGATTGGGTTTCATGTCTATAGCTTCGTTTAAAATTTTTATTGCGGTTTCCGGTTCGTCATTTTGTGTTGAATGTATAGTTTCCATTTCTTCTGGGTCTTCTCTGACTTCGGTTTCGTCTACGTTTCCTGCTAATGATTCTGTCTCAAGTGCGTTAAGTTGGATTCTACTTAAGGCGTCTGCATTATTGTTGTAAATTCCCTTTTTGTATATGATCTCATAATCATATTCTTCTAGTCTGATTCTCCATCTTTGTAATTTCGAGTTAGGTTCTTTGAGTTTGCATAGCCAAACTAATGGTCTATGATCGGTATATATATATATATATATATATATATATATATATATATATATAGAATTTCCGTCCGTATAGGTACGGTCTGAAATATTTTGTTGCCCAAATTATGGCTAACAATTCTTTCTCTATCGTACTGTATCGTTGCTCTGTTTCATTGAGGGTTCTTGATGCGTAACTGATGGGTTTGTCGTTACCTACTGTTCCTTGGCTTCATACTGCGCCTAAGGCTACATTTGATGCGTCTGTTGTTAAAATGAATGGTTTCGAAAAGTCTGGGTATTCTAATACGGGGTGATTTGTTAAAATGCTTTTGATTTTGTCTACTGCTTTTATAAATTCTGGGGTATGTACAATTTTGTTTCCTTTCTTTAAACAATTGGTTAGGGGTTTAGTTATTTGAGCATAACCTTTTATGAATTTTCGGTAATATCCGCTAAGGCCTAAAAATCCTTTAATCTCTTTATTCGTTTTAGGTATGGGGTAATTTAATACAGCGTTTGTTTTGTCGGGGTTTGGCATCACTCCTTGGGGTGTTATTACGTGTCCTAAAAAGGTTACTTCTTTCTGTAGAAATTCACTTTTGTCCAGTTGTACTTTGAATTTTGCGGTTCTTAATCTTTCGAACACTTCTCTTAATCTTTCTATGTGCTCCACTAATGATGTTGAATACACTATTATATCGTCTAGGTACACAAGGCATTTTTCGTTGTGTATCCCTCGTAGTATATTATCCATTACTCGTTGAAAAGTTGCGGGTGCGTTCTTCAGTCCAAATGGCATCCGTTTATACTCGTAGTGTCCTCTAGGTGTGCTAAAGGCTGTTTTCTGTGTATCTCCTTCTTCCATTTCTACTTGATGGTATCCTGATGCTAAGTCTAGCGTCGAAAAATATTGGCATTTGCCTAACTTGTCTAATATTTCTGTTATATTCGGTAACGGGTATTTATCGTCTACCGTTTTTTCATTTAATTTGCGGTAATCTATTACCATTCGGTATTTCCGTTTTCCTGATGCGTCTAGTTTCTTTGGTACTATTAGTACGGGGCTGCTCCATGGTGAATTGGAGTGTTGTATAATATCTTGATCTAGTAGATCGGTTACTTGTCTGTCAGCTTCTTCCTGACTTGCCTGGGGTAATCTGTATGCTTTGGTGAATAGGGTTTGTTATCCGTTAGCTCAATGTTGTGTTTAACTGTATTTGTAAACGTTAGGGGTATTCCTTCGCAATGGAATATATCGCGGTATTCATAACATAATTTTTGTATTGCTTTTTGTTCTTCGTGATTTATGTCGTGGTTAAATCGGATGTTATTTAAATTTTGTTTTAACATTTCATCATTTTCTACGGGGTTATAATTTTCGTTTGGGGATTCATCTATTTCCATTTCGTCAAAGTTTAATTCTTCTACGTTTATCGGGTTTGTTAAAGATATTTCTACGGGGAAATCATTTGAGTTTATTATTGTTGTTGTGGCGTAATTATTTTTGATTTTTACTAATGCGGTTGGGGTTTCTACTCCTTGTTGAAAAGTTATGTGGTTTATTATTCCTAAGTTTTTATTTGAATCTACGGGGATTCTTATTTTTTTTTTCGTTCGGGGTTCTAATGTATATTTTTCGTCGATTTGGGTATTTTGAAATTTAATGGGGATTCGTCCATACTTGGTTCCTAATAATCGGTTTTTGATATCTATGTTGGCTCCTAGTTTTCTTGGAAGGTCCATTCCTAATAGTCCGTCATATTTGTCATTGAATTCAAATATGCAGAATTTGTGTTTCATCTTTACGTTGAAGGTTTTTGGTAAAGGTATGTTTGCTACGAATTGGTGTATGGTTGTTTGATGGGCGGTTTTAATTTTAAAGGGTTCTCGTTCTACGTAGTTTAGATAATGTTTTTTTACTGTTCGCGGGCTTATTAGTGTTTTAGAAGATCCGGTATCGATTAGTAATTTAAATTCAGCGTGGGGTATTTCGATATAGGGTAATACAAGGTGATTCATATTATTTAGATTTATTACGTTAGGTCGTTTATAAAATGGTCCATTTGAAAATTTGAACATGTGTTCTCTTCGTCGTCTTCCTCGTAATTTTCGTGTGGTTCTTCGCGTTCATACTGGTTTGATTGATTTTGTTCGTTATTCGTACACGGTTGATTATTATTATTCTGTTCATCTTCATACTCTTCTACTTCCTGATGAAATAGCTCTTCTGAAGTGAAAGTGCGTTTTTGATTAGGGTTTGGTCTTATGTGCGTTATTTTTGTGTTAGGTCTGGTGTTATCAGATGAGGTATCCATTGGTGTAGGTTTGTAATAGTTATTGGGATTATTATTGTTTATCATCGGTGAGTTACTGTTAGGATTCGCGTTAAATGCTGGTCTTTGTTGATTTATATTTTGGTTAAATCTCGGTTGAAATGCGGGTTTTGAAAAGTTCGAGTTAAATGTTGGTTGATAGGTTGGTTTTGAAAAGTTCGGGTAAAATGTTGGTTTTGAGAATTGTTTGTATTGGTTGTTAAAGTTTGAATTATTAAAATGTGGATTATTTGTTCGCGTTTGGTTTGTTTGTGCATTGAATGCGTTAAATTTTGGTTGTGGATTTATTTGTCTTGCGGGTTGTATAGTTTTCATTGGCGTATAGCTTTTATTCGCGTTGGGGTTATATAGTCGGTTTCTGTAGTACATTACATTTTCTTCTTCGATTATCATATTCATTGCTTGTTCTAAGTTTTGGGGATGTTGAAATCTAATTTTATCTGAAAGTCTTTCGGGTAGTGCATTTAGATAGGTGTCTAATGCCATCTCGTCGTACATTTTAGTATTTATTAGTCTCACGTTTGGGTCGGTCTCTTCGATTTTGAGTTTTGTCAAGATTAAACTTCTTACATCTTGGCATCTCATTCCAAATTGATAGGGTGACTGGTTGTGTTCCATTCTCAGTCCGGTTAAGTCTCTTATTAAACATTTTAAGTTACGTTGATCGCCGAAATATGCGATTAATATCCGTTTAAACTGTTCCCATTCGTCTACGTCCTCTCGACTGGCTATTAGCGTTAGTGCCCTTCCGGTTAGTTTACTGGTTATAAGGCGGATTAATAAAGTGTTTCTGTCGTTATCGCCTGGCTTGTAAAAGGTCTTTAAAAATATTTCGCTTGCCGAAATGTACGTACTTAACATACATTGATCTCCATTAAATTGGGGTATCATTTCGAGGTACAGTTTGATTTCATTAGTCATCTTGGCTGGGGTAATATTTGGGTAATTTTAAAAAAGTAAAAAAAATTTTTTTTTGAAAAATTTTGGTTTTATTTTGTAGTTTTTGGGTGTTATTTGATGAGTTTTACGCTTGGTATTAGTTTGGTTGAGTTTTCTTTTGATTTGCCGATTTTTAATTTTAATTTCTGAAGTTTCGGTGGGTTGGGTTATTTTTGTGGTAATTTATCGGGTGTGAATGTTTTGCGTTATTTGCGTCAGTTATTACTTCTCTAATTTTTTTTTGTATGTCGATTTTATTTAGATGCGTATTAATTCTCTCGTTGGTTTATGCGATTGTAAGGTGTCTGCTATGCTTACAATGTTATCTGCTGTTACAGGATGTTGTTAGTCACTTAGTTGCATTTGCGTCTCTATTATAAGTTATATTTAATTTTTTGCGTGGGTGTAATTTATTACTCGCAGTGTTTTTATACAATGAAATTTGTGAGATTTACTGAAATGTTTTCACGTTTGAATAAGGTTGTAATTTAAGTTTTAGTACCGTACTTTATTTATTCGTTCTGAGTAGTTTTAGATTGATACTTAAATAAAGTTTCTGATCGTAATTTTATGCTGTTTTTAATTTAACAATGCTGAAAGGTTTCGCGATGTATTTAAATATCTTTTGTACTGTGATTTATTATTAGATTTTTATGCGTGTTTATTCAAGGTTAGTTTCTATTCACTTTGATGAAGTATGATGAGATATTACGTTCAATTTGAATTCGCGCTTTGTTAATTCTCGTATTAAGATGTGGTTTTTAATTAATAGAATGCGATTTTTCTATTTATGGATGGTACTTGCGTTTGAATCGTGGTGTTATAAGGTTTTGATTTTTTAATTGCTCGTTTTGCTTTCGCGTTTTTTCTTGGTGTATTTAAATTATTTTGTGCGTCAGTTAATTCTTTTGTTGAGGGATTAGAAGTTTTTTTTTTTATTTTTTTTTGTGTTAGTTGGGATTAGAAATTCTAAAATTCGTTGCGCCAGTTAAGATTGAATTAGAAATTCTAAAATTTTTCTTGCGTTAGTTAAGTTTTGATTCAAAAATTCTAAAAATTTTTGTGCCAGTTAAGGTTGTCGAGTTAGAGGTTTTTAAAAATTTTTTCGCGCCAGTTAAGATTTAATTCCGCAATCTTAAGAGGTTTGATTTTGTTTCTCAGAATTTTTCTTACGTTAATTAAAACGTGATCTAGTCTCTTGCGCTTTGCGACTTTTTTAATAAGTGTCTCTAGTTTTTGTTTCAGAATAATTTTTCTCAGTTCTTAGTCTCAGAATTTTTTGTTGTCTCAAGTTTTTATAAGTTTTTCATATATACAAGTAAAATAATAATAAAATTTCAATAAGGCTTGAAGATAATCTCTAGCAATTGCTAAGTCGATTATTTTCAAAAAATGGCATAAAATATTTGTAACAATAGTTAACATATACATAAATAAATCATAAATCATAAACTAGCAAATATCAATTGTCTTTGTTAATAATAAAATAAATTTCAATTGGTTTAGGAAAATGAACTTTACACTATTTGCTTGGTTGCTTTCATTGATTTGTTTTCTTTTGTTTCTGTTTTTTCTTTTTGGCTTCTTGGATTTGATCTATTCTTGTATCGCCTCCAATTTTTCTTTTGTTGAATTTGAACTATGCTTGTTTCTCCTTCAACTGCTGGATTTGAACGATGCGTGTTTCTTCTCCAGTTTTTGGTTTTGTTCTGCCAAAATCGGGATTGAAATTCCCGGACCACCAGTTCCTCGAAGTTGGATTCGCTAGTGTCCTTTTGACATCCGTTACGACTGCGCCAGTTAAGGTTCGTGGCTTCGAGCGGTCCTTTTTAAAAAGACTTCTTTGAACTTTAACACATTTATTTGGTTTAATACAGAATTTAATTATTGAATTTTAACAAACTTGAATTATACATCTATGTCGAAATACATTAATTAATTGTACAGTGAGTTACCAGTGAACTGCAAGGTTAAAGCTGAACGTCTGATGAACTGACTAGGAGTGGAGCTCCTGGTCCTTATATAACTTTCTCCCCCTCACATTTCTGTGGGAACCTGCGGACGTAATGTCCGCTTACTCTTTACAATACTTAGTTGCTATCTTAAAAGCTATTCATAAATTACAATGTTGCAGGCTTATTCTGCGTAATCACGGTACGTGACATCCGTCGACCGTCTGTGACCTGACATTTGCAGTATCACTTATCCTTGTGCTACTTTGTAGCGTTTCCACTCGTGGGAACTGAAATCATCATAATATAATGTAATAAAATGTTGCAACGACATTGTTGCACTGTCCTAACATTTCTTAATGTTTCCTAATATTTCCTAATACGGATATTAGTATTATATATATAATAGATGGGGGTTCCTATAACTCGCATGGCTAAAAAATTTATAAGAATGGTCAGAAATCCCTGCTGGTAAAAAAATCTTAAAAAGGAGGGTAGCTCCCTGGGGAATAATCTAAAAAATTCCTAGAAATTCAGGTAGCTGAGAAAAATTCTCGCGGGTGGAAAGGAGGCGGGTGTGACGTAAGCAAAATGGTTGATGTGGGGTGTCCGAGCAAGAAGGTCCACAAGGAGGAAATCCCTTAAAAATAGGACTTAGCAAATCCTCCTTATGTGAATTTACATGTAATTAAAGGCGATTAGCGGCGGCAGCGGCGGCGGCGACGCGTTCGGATCGGCCATATCCTCTACTTAAGACAGTTTTTAAAAATATGTACCAAAAATCGTAGAGCAACTTTAAGGGAAATAACTACTGAGGAGAATGAAGCTACTAGCTTGAAACTTTCAAAAGAATATTGTAGGAAGTGCATGCGTAAATGTAGTCTTTCTTTTTAGAAAATTAATTTAAATGCGTCAAAATTTAATTAAGACTGTCCTAAATTCCATAATACTCTAGGTCAAAGAAAAACACCTTCTTAATAAACGACAGTTAAAGAAATTATTTAGTTGGCAAGAGAGAAAAGATTGGACAACGGAGCAATAGAAAACCGTAATTTTTAGGGATGAATTAAAATTTGATCTGAGTCTACAAGGTCACAAAAAAAGTAATTTCTAAGAAGGAAGAATCTTTCATCCAGATTATTAAAGCCAACAGTGAAGTTTGCTAGTGGCCTAACGGTATGAGATTGTATGTCAAGAGCAGGTTTAGGAAGAATAATTTCATAGATAAACCGTGAACACACGGAAATATCAAGATATTTGGAATAAAATTTAATTCCAATGATTGAAAATTATCTCCAGAGCAGATTTCATATTTCAATAAGACAACGTGAGCTGCCACTCTGTAAATTACTTGGTTTAATAGATATCACTGTAGTGGATTGACCAGCTAATAGCCCAATTTAAATATTATAGAGAACTAATGACATAAAGTGAAACAAAAACTAAGAAATGATCCTCGAAGAACCACAAGAGCTAAGATCGAAGTAACGTGGAATTCGTTTCCTTTGGAAGAGTGTAAAAAACGTGTAAAAATCTATGCCAAAGCAAATTATAGCTGTTATTTTGCTGTAATATGTAGTTGTTACTTTTCTGTTTCAGTAAATTATTTTTTTCTTTTAGTTATTGAGTTGTAAATCTATTTCCAAAAAAAAATATTTTCAATAACCATAATTATGATACAAATAAAAAGAGGTTTTCTATAAATCGAGCTGCTTGTGAGAAATAAAAAAACCAAGATGAATTTTGCCCTGCAACTTGAATTTCTAACATTAGTTTTTAGGGTTTGGTATTTAGACAGACAAGCATTTCAATTAGCATACGTAAAGAAACCTTAAAAAATTAGGTTAATTATTTTTATGGCTTCTGTTAAAACTGCGCTCTTATAATCTTATAAACAGCTAGGCTAAGTGTGTTTCAAAACAACAGTTCACTTTGCAAAAATGTATTTATATATGTACTCTTCTTTAATGAACTTACATTAAAATGCGAATGCGAATAAGTATATTTCTAACAGAGTGGAAACTTAAACAGAAACATTTTCTGTAAATTAATAGATAAAGGTTTGTCGTAAAATATCTGAAACATTTCAATTTTTATTTTCAATGGGGCATATTACAAAGAGGTTTGTTTATTTTTAATTATCTGGGGTTTGCAGCAACCCCAACTTTTTTTAAATGGAAGGGTGGGTCTATTAATTTTTTATTTTATAGTTTTTTCTATTGCAAATACAATTACGTATTTTTTGTTACTTTTATAAGCAATGCGTCGGAAAAAATAAAATAAGGAAATTCTTTCTGAAACAACTTTAATGTGTACGTTTGTTTCTTACTTGATAAGCCACAATAACAATTTCATACCTTATCATACCTGCTCCATAGTTTGTTGGCCAAATTGCACTGGATGTGATTGATTTGTTAGTATTTGTTTGCATTTCAAAGTGTAATTTAAAAACCAAAAATAAGAAAATGCCCTATTTAACCGCAACGCATCGTATCAAGATTTTAATGATGGTCGGAGATGAGGTCGATGACGAACACAGGCTAAAGTCGCTTGTTTGATTGCTGAAATTCCATCAAAATTGTCTCCAATTACTCGAAGCACGGTTAGCAAAATCGAAACTCGATATCGAGAGTTTGAACACGCGAGGGATGCCCCTCGACAAAGGTTAATAAAAATCGACGAAGGAACCTAGTTGAACATGTTGTTGGAAGTTAAAGAAAATCTGGTTATTCCACCTAGGCAAATAGCTCGCGTTCATGGTGTCAGTCACGCAAGCGTTTTAAAACTTCTGAAGGATGCCAAAACGCATCCATATAAGATGCAAAACCTGCACGAATTTAACGAAGATGATCTTGATCATAGACTCCAATTTTGCGAACAAACTATGGCTTCTATCTCTGGTGGGCAAATTGTTTTGGAATGGATGCTGTTTTCTGATGAAGCTAAGTTCAAATTACATGAGCACGTCAATCGTCACAACTGCCGTTATTGGCCTAACGAAAATCTCCACTAGATGCGTGAATGCTATACTCAAAGATCTCAAAAAATAAACGTCTGGAGTGGAATTATTGCGGATAGCATAGTAGGTATTGTATTTTTCAATGCAAATGTAACTGAACATACCTCACTATGCTCCAAAATGAACTGGTTCCTGCTTTAGCGGTTTTAGTCCCCAATAATTTTGATTCCAATTTATTTGACTACCGGATGTGGTTTCACTGCATTTACATTTCCAATGCTCCACCTGAAGGTACTACATTGGCCAGGAGGCGAGTTTTTTGTTGCCTGGAAATTTATTATTTTGCCGAACCCTTGCCGTTCCAGACAAGGTAGGGATCTTTAGCGTGCGTGACAACACTCACACACGGGACCTCAATTTAACCTCTCATCCGAACGAGGGCGTAATTTTTGTGAAAAATGCTCACCTACCATTTTTCAAGCAGTCGGCCGTGTCGGGATTCGAACCCACGACCTTGGGATCCGTAGTCTTACGCTTACTACATTGATCCACTGCGACGCCGTATGTGGTTTCAACAAGACGGAGCATCACCGCATTTTACTCAAAATGTACGGGCCTATCTCAACAAATTGTTTCCAAATAGGCGGGATTGGGAGAAGGGGCCCAATTGAGTAGCTAGCAAGATCACCCGATCTTACACAATTAGATATTTTTATGAGGATATTTAAAAAACAAGGTTTATGCTGCTAAAGCTAACAACATCGCCGAGCTTCAACAAAGAATTAGGGATGAAATTAGGCAAGTATCTCAGGAAATGTTACTCAATGTTCGGAATGCTTATTATATCGATTAGGGTATTGCTAACAACAAGGTGGAGGGCACTTTAATCATTTTTGATTTAAAGTAGCTTCAGAAAACATTTCCTATTTTATTTTTTCCAACACACTGCTTATAAAAAGTATAAAAAATACGTAATTGTTTTTGCAATTAAAAAAGTTTAAGACAAAAAAAATTAATCAACCTACACTTCCATTTATAAAAAAGTTGGGGTTGCTGCTCCCCTACCCCAGACAATTAAATATATAAACAAACCTCTTTGTATTATGTCCCATCGAAAATAAAAATTGACATGATTAAGGAATTTTGTTATAAATCTTTATTTATTAAGTTACAGAATTTGTTCCAGCCAAAGTTTCCACTCTGTAGAAAGGTTACGGGATTATGGAACGTCTAGGATAGTCGTTTAGAAAATTTAAAGGACGCAAATGCAATAGAAAAAAATTTCAATATCGTTTTGGCTTTTATGTAAGTTCATAAAATACATAAAGGTCTTGTCAAAATTACCTTTTGCTCTAGAACAGCCAAGCTAGCTGCTAACGATTCAATAGACAGTTGCAATAGAACCCATGAACAAGTAATTTTTATAATTTTTTTGTAGTCCTTTTATGCAAATTTATAAAATATGCTGATCTATTTAAACCGTTTTTGTAAGAAGAATTGTAGTTTTGAAATACAAAACCGAACTACTTAGTAAGCTTCAAGCGCGTAATTGTAATAAAAGAGAATTTATTTAAACAATGTTGCTGTTTAAATATATTTTTAAAAAATACCTTTTAGAGTATTAGTGAGTCAAGTTTGTATTGACGGTATTTAGAGATAGTTTTTGTGGTGTTGGCAGAATGTTTTAGTAATGAAATACTTTTTATGAGTCCTAATTATCGAATCCCACTCATTTTTTTCTGCATTGCTTTAGGTACAGGACTCACAATCATACAAAGCTACGTTACATAGAAACACTATGCCTTACTGTATTTGTTTATTTAGTAATCATGTTTTTTAAAGGAATTGTGAGGTACTGGTTTCACATTGGTAAATACTTAGGTGAAATCACGGTCGCAAATGTTTTCAGGGCGGCTTTTCCAATTATTCATTCCAACTGCAGAAAGTTCCAAATGCGTGGTTCCTCACTTTCCTGGTGCACTTGTCCGCGATTGCTCAATGAGTATTTTCAGTCAACTCTTCACAATCTGTGGACGTGCTTGTTAGTCGAGTAAAGGGCGTGACATTCCAGACAAAACGTCAAAATAGCGGTTTATAAAATTTTCACAAATTTAAGATTCGCTTAAAATTCACTGTTTCGAATTCAGAAAAGTTAAACATCTACAAAAGCAAAAACATTCCATTTTGAAAATATAAAAGCAAATACACGATATTCTGAACGGACCTGCACATTAAAGAAGTTCTAGAATACTAGAACATGTAGAATGGCTTGCGTGTTTCAGTGAGCTAAAGAGCCGAACTACAGGTTTACCCAAACTAGTGGGGTCTTTGGTGGGAACAGACTAGGACAGGTCCCCGAAAGAGGCCAGCAGCTTTTTTGATCCTTAGAGTAGTAGAAACCATAGGGTAGGTATGGCATTTTAAGACACGCTAGTGCGATGTGGAAGGCAACGGAAAACCACCACATTACCTCCTAAATACACGCGTATTTAAATTGTTAATCAAGATGATGGCATACTCTTGCGTAAAAGATTCCGGAGTTGAAATAGTCCCATCATTCGGATCTCCAGGAGGAAATTAGTTCGGAGGATGTGATCGGAAAAAAGAAGAGCCGTCGGGAACATTTCACGAGTCGGAGCATGGAATGTTAGAAGCACGTAGCAATTAGCTAAGCTAGAGAATTTAAAAATTGAAATGGATATAGTTGAGATTAGCGAAGTTCGGTGGCCAGAGGCGGGCGATTTTTAGAAAGGAGACTTTAAGGTAATTCGTACAGGATCAGAGGAAAAAAATCGGGCGTTAGAACAGTTATGCGAAAAAAGATAAGACACTTTAGTAGCTAAACCGGTAAAATACAGTAATAATACAAGTATATAAACCAACCTCAAACTACAACGATATCGAAGACCTACTAAGATTCGTAAAAGAACATGAAAGTTTAATAATAACTGGAAATTTTAATGCAGTGGTATGTGAGGGTAAGGGAAGCGCGGAAGTAAGTTTATTCGGTTTAGGCACGAGAAATTATAGTGGAAATAGGCTGGTAGAATTGTTCGACAAAAACAACTTAACCATCACAAACACGTTATTCCAACATTATCTTAGAAAACGATACACGTGAAAGATGCCAGGAGCTATATGGGGATATCAAACAGATTACATTCTTGTTTGACAACGGTTTAGGAATAAAGTAAAAGACTGTAGAAGTTACCGAGAAGCAGATATAGACTCTGACCATAACATAGTAATTATGACAGCCGTGCTTAAATTTAAAAATTTGTAAAGTAACGGAAAGAGGCACTTTGACTTCACAAAACTAAAAGATAAAGACATCTACAAATGATACGAGAAAAAGTCAAACGAATTGCTAAAAGATATCGGGAAATTTTACAATACTAAGGAAGTGGAAACCGAATCGAATAACATTAAATACAGCTTAGAAATGGCGGCCAGAGATATTCTGGAGTATAAACAAAAAGAAAACAAGAAACCATGGGTAACAAAGGGTATCCTAAGTGTAATAGAAAAAAGGCGAAAATACAAAAAGAGACCAAACGAAGAAGGAAAAGAGAGATACAAAACCATAAAATGGGAAATTATTCGCACACGCAGGATGGATGGATGCAAAGTGTAAAGATGGAAATAGGAAAGACAAACGAAACATACAAACGAATTAGAAGACATTTTAGGGATTTAAAACAGTATAGCGAAAATGTAAGGCGCGTGGCAAGAGACATCATTATAGAAAATGTAGAGATAGTGGTTAGTTGGCAATAATACACAGGGAATTTATATGCAGGACAGAAATTAAAAGCACTAGAACAGGAAACGAACACTGAAAAGGATGATTTGGGATATCCTATGCTTGGACATGCGTTTGAAAAATAATAAGGCACTGGGTATAGATAAGATACAAGTAGAAACTCAAGTCGTTGGACAAGCAGTAACAAAACATCTCTTCCGACTAGTAAACTATATGTATGAGACAGGCGAGATACCCAACGATATCAAACGTAACATCATAGTTACTATACCAAAAAAAGAAAAATGCGGTTAGATATGAAAATTTTAGAACAATAAGTTTGACAGCACGCGTGTTAAAGATATTAACTAGAATTGTACAAAACCAGATGAAAAACGAGGGGTAAATAAGTCAAAAACCAAAATAGAAATGCGAAATAAAAACTTACAAGGCGTAAAGATTTCTACTATCTAAGAAATCAAATAACGCAAAATGGGAGAAGTGCAAAAGATATAAAACAAATGCCGTGTTGCATTTAATAAGAAAAAGCAACTAAGATGTTTAAAGACAACAAACAGAAACAAGGAAAAGACTACTGAAAGCACGGCACTCTACGGTTCTGAAATGTGGACAGTGGGAGAATCGGGAAAGAAAAAGATAGGTCTTTAAAATGTGGTGCTACAGACATAAGATGAAGATATCATGGACAGACAAAGTTAAAAACAAAGAGCTACCAGAAATGGCACGAGAAGAAAGAAATATGTAAAAGATGGGAAAGATAGGATGATAGGACACATACTAAAACATGTGATATTAGATCCGGAGAAAGGAAAAAAGAGAGGTAGGGTAGACCTAGATTAGACTACTGCACACAGATAGTGAAAGATGTAGGTTGTGAGAATCTCAGGGAAATGTGTAGGCTAGCTCAGAATAGAAAACATTTCAGGTACGCGTTCAGCCACTTCTAGGACTGAAGACCTAATGATGACAATAAATACAAGACTTTGAAATAAATGTTGTATGTAGCACAATAAAGTGTAGATCGTTAGCACAAGAAGTATGTTCATATACGTTTTTTTTCTCGATACAATCTTCAGAGTAGTTGTAAAACACATCGGCTTTATAACAACTTTCCTACATAGCCTCTTAAACATCGAAAATACAAAAAGTGGACGGTGTTTAATACGTCATTCGTATTACTAATGACCTATGTTCATAGATCTAAATGTATCACTAACAACTAAACTAACGATAAACAATTATGGCACTACTTATATCGTCTATTATGTCCAAATAAAGCAAAATCTTGTACTAATAAAACTTGAAATGACTGGAATAACATTAAACAGACCGAATATTACAGAAACTTCTCTCAAATATCTAAAGCCCAGTAAAGCGACTACATAAATTTTCGTATGTCGCAAAGGAATTTATGATCCATACCCAAGAACAACAGAATTTCTTAAGTAACGAAGAGTTAGTTTTTGTAAATTTTATAGTACTGCAATATGTCTAAATGAATACAAACTGATCCATTATTACATTATTAAAAGAAGCGGGCTACGTATTCTAAACGTTTTCATATTCTTCACTTCATTGGCTGGAAAATATTTAGATACAATCTTTTGTTTCGTAAGGCCCTTAACGTTGTAGTTGGTGTTGCAGATATTATCATTTGTATATAGGCTTAAATGTACCGACAATAATTTATATGTAGGTGTATGCCAGTGCAATCCGTGCAGAAACTTTTGTTCAAACCGTTTTGTTTTGAAAACCTCACTCAAATATATGCATGGTTTAAAGACATTTCTAATATCTCGCACCATAGTTCATTGTTTCCACATTGAGCATAGCAATTTCCTTAATATAAAATTCGACCTACTTTTTATAAATACAAGACCATTTTAAAAGCATTCTTAAATCAATGGGGTCTGCATTATTACACAGCAGATATGCGATAAAGAAACTACAGCAACTCAACCTCACACGATCAATATTTCCTGCTTTGAAGGAAATAGCAGTAACCTAGTATATGAAACTGCGAATGAAAGCATAACAGAAGTCAAATGCTGCTTCGCACACTGGAACATTTATTTGGTTGATTTTATATGATTAAACTATAAAATGTTACTTCCAAAATGTCACCTAGTGATACATTTGAATACTTCATTGTAAATAAATCGGGTCCAAGCTACAAGTAATTAACACAAGGGAACAATTTAACACAGTTTCTGTTGAAATCGATATTTAAGCTGCTTGAGTTAATTAGACATGCTGATTTCAAAACTGTACTTAGTTGCCTTCTACCACTCCAAGTTTTTTTTTACACATTATGTGAATATGACCACTCTTCGCGGGATCGAGCGTGGACCTTAGAAAGCGATATTACTCTCCTATTGGCTGACATAAAACTTATTCAACTGGTGCCGGGTGAATGAAGCCGTAGGAGACCCAGAGATAGGTGCACGCTTAACCAAGCTAGTTCAGTTACGCCAGAAATAACGTAGTACGATGTAGTGTGTCACTCTGACATAGTGAAGCGCACTCTGGAGAGTTCTTGCTTGTATACAAATTTAGTAGTGTTTAGTTTTTATTTATACATGAATGGAAACCTTTGTCTCTGTTAATTTGCGTCGTAAGTACTTAAACAGCTCCGATTCGTTGTGTTATGTATGTGTCAGATTTATCATTCTCAGTCAAAGGGAACACATCAGTAAATTTGTCAGGCAAGCCGATTTTGCCGATTAGATCAAGATAAATTATGAGTCCCTCACAGACTGTACAAGCAGTATGTCGAGTGTTTACGGACGTGGACGAAAGGAATACGTGATAAATTGCCATTTGGTAAACCAACGGTTTGAAGAAAGCCCAGAGATCAAAGTGGTTATAATGAAAACGTCAGAACATAACAAGAAAAACAAATGTAAAATGGAATATCTTAGTTTACCATCGTACGCCTAGTGCCTCATTCAGCTTAATCCCAGTGCCAATTTTCACAAAATTTCCTTCTTTGGAAGTACAGAAATAAGTGTCAGGTGAAGATTGAAGCGACTTCAACGACAAACATTTTAAAATTGAAGATGATTTCGTTTGTAAGGGATTTCAGCAGCATGAGTTGAATGATGTGGTACGTGGTGTGGGACAATCCAAAGAGTTCTAGAACTGTTAACATGAATGCACGAGAAAAACTTGCTTGAAAAAGTAGCTAAGGAATCCTACTTTCGATCAAGAGAAAGTGCGTTTCTGCAATAATTTTGAAATGATGGTAGATTTGTGTATTGCCATGACGCATAAGGTTCAATGAAAGAGTTGGGAATTTCAGCCTATAACGCAGCGATTGCTCATCGAAAGCTCAAAGCGGAATTTGAAGTGTGGCATCCTCCACCATGGAAATTTATTTGGTACAGTCCCAATAGGCTATTTAGTTTATTTGCGTGTATAATAGAAGACAGAGAGAGTCGTTGATTTGTGGCGATATCATATACACCGATGGATCATCTGTGATGACCATAAAATGATCTGCTTCCTCCTTGGCCAGCAACACGGATAATACTTACAAACCCTGTTTTTTGTGTATGTACGACAACAGACCTCGTGAGAAGCATTGGGTGCAGTCGAATTGGCCGGCAAGATCTGACCTAAAACCTGGTGATCCAAACATCCCACATCATCTAGTAATCGACAGAAAGAACATTATATTTCCAACTCTGCATGTAAAACAGGGTCTCATGAAGCAATCTTCTGTTAAAGCTTTGCCAATTGAAGTAGCCTGTTTCAAGTACCTCATTCCAGCATTTCATAGATTGCCATTCAAAAAGATAAAGGCCGGTGTGTTCGATGGTAAACTTATTTGGAAACTCGTTAAACATTTCATTGGAACAATGATAGAAGTGCGAAAGATGCACATATGATGATTACTATTGTTCGAGCAACAAGAGAGAATGTCCACATATTAAACATTCCAAAAATAGTTATAAGCAAAAATTTTTACCTTTACCTTTACTGTTTGGTACAAAAAATTACTATTAGTATGAACGCAATTCAACTTGTAGTAACTATATACAGGGTGGCATTAGTTTTATGTCATTAAATTGAGGAAGTAGTAGAGATTGATTGGCTAAACAAAAAAAACCTGAATGTATTTTACTCTTGGACCGATTTTTGAATGTCCCACCTAAGTCAACTTAAGTAAAAGTTTTAGGATTACAGTTTTGTTATATGTTTTAAGAAATAAGTTATCTATGCTAGTGTTATCCTGAATCACATACCACACATGAAATGATTTTACAATAAGTATTCTACGTACCTAGACGTAGCCGGAAGAAAAGTAAATACCAGGCTAACTATCAAACGCGGAGAGTGGGGGATTCGCATACATACTAAGAAGAAAAAAAACACATCGCCCACGATTATCTATTAACACAAAAAAATTAATTAAGGATTCTGTACAAACAAGCAAACAGAAAATAAATTAAGCGTTACTGTTTTACAGCAAACAATTATATTATACGTACAATTTAGAAATCTAGATACGAAGTGCGCATCTCGTATTTACACAAAATAAAATTAATCAGTAGCAAATAAAAACTGGGAGAGCTTTTGTCAAGTGTTTATAAAATTTCACCTAATACTTTTTATAAAGTAACTAATTAGTAGGAAAGAATTAACGTGTGAGGGATTTTGTCAAACGTTTTAAAAATTTCAACTAATACTTTTTGTAAAATAACTAATTAGTAAAGCGAATAAATGTGCCCGTTCTTTTGACA